>JAAONU010000015.1:7774410-9107016 GCA_012932295.1 Cyclina sinensis
TAAAACTCATGAAATAATTTTTTAAGTATTAAAAAAGAGTTATTACTGATATTTCAATAAAATGAAATGAATGAATAGATTTATTACAGATATTTCAATAAAATGAAATGAATGATTTACCAAAATCATCAAAAAGTTGACGAAAGATGAGGTATATTTGTGCTTTCCGGTCCCGTTAAAATGAAATGCACATCACCGAAAAGCACTCAATTTTCTAGTTAAAACACATGAAAATAATGTTTTAAGTATTAAAAAAAGAGTTATTACTGATATTGCAATAAAATGTAATGAATAATTTATCAAAATCATCATTAAGTTGAAAATGGTTTTGAATCTGAAAATAAAATTCAGTTAAAAATAGTGAGAACACCGAAAAGCAATGTTTGACTAATTGGCAAACAGTAGTTATAGTATTGTATATCACACGTGCTAATCCAATCACTGCCGATTAAAGAAGTTGTTTTATCGCCTTAAGGTGTTGATGTAATCAAGAGACATGTTTATAAACCAATGTGTTAACTGAAAATGATGTCAGTCATTCAAAGAATACTAATCCATTCCAATAAAGTCTTAATAACCTGCAATCAGTTATCATTAGAAAAGTACATGTTAATACATGAAATTTCATTCCTAATAAAGAAAGAATATTCTGAAAAAAAGACAAAAGGGAACAATTTATCATAATTTAACACTTTATTTGCAAACAATATTACAGAATTGATAGTGCTAACAACGTTCAAACAATGAAGCATTAACGTACGAAAATAAGATTGATAATGTTAATAAAAATATATGGTATAACAATTATTTGTGATTGAATTTTATTTACAGATTCAAAACCATTTTCTATTTCGTTGTAATTCTGTTGTTGCATATAAATTTGTATAAATTATTATGATTTATATAGTAATATGATAAGTAAAATTAAGTAAAAATTGCTTTTCGGTGATGTGCGTTTCATTTTAACGGGACCGGAAAGCACTCCTTATACAAATATACCTCATCATTCGTCAACTAATTGAAAATTTTGGTAAATAATTCATTTCATTTTATTGAAATATCAGTAATAACACTTTTTTTAATACTTAAAACATTATTTTCATGTGTTTTAAATAGAAAATTGAGTGCTTTTCGGTGATGTGCGTTTCATTTTAACGGGACCGGAAAGCACTCATTATACAAATATACCTCATCTTTAGTCAACTAATTTATGATTTTGGTAAATTATTCATTTCATTTTATTGAAATATCAGTAATTAATCTATTTGTAATACTTAAAATACCATTTTCATGAGTTTTAAATAGAAAATTGAGTGCTTTTCGGTGATGTGCGTTTCATTTTAAAGGGACCGGAAAGCACTCATTATACAAATATACATCATCTTCCGTCAACTTAATGGTGATTTTGGTAAGTTATTCATTTCATTTTATTTAAATATCATTAATAAATCTATTTGTAATACTTAAAATGCAATAAAACATTATTTTCAAGTGTTTTTAATGGAAAATTGAGTGCTTTCCGGTTTTTCGGTGCTATCCGGTGCTTTCCGGTTTTTCCATGCACCGATAAAATATAGTTGACTTGCCGAAACAAAACTTGACAATTCTTTTACAGATGCACAGTTCACGGTAAATAATTACCTTTTCTGGCGTGACGCCTGTGATGCAAATATGATGGTGTGGTAGCAGCCTTCCTTCGATCTGATATAACTGGTGACCGTGGAAAATTAATAGACTTCAAATTGCGCAACATTGAATCTCTTAAATTAAAGCATTGAGAGATCTATTTATGACGAAAATAAAGATCTTTCGACCTTAAAATGTGAACAAAAAAATAATTTAAAAAAATGTGTATGTTTTATGATTTTGACATTGTTCCGTTTATCATATTATTTGTTCTTTGATCATTTTCTTCTGTTTTCAAAAATTTCTAGGACGAATATGCTGAAAAAGATATGCATTTATAATAAAAAAAATATAGATCTAGTCAAAGATTTCTTACACGTCAGGAGAAATATCACTGACAAATAAACAACAAATAAAGACCAAGTGTGGAAAATATGGATTTTAATTTGCTGCAAAAACATCTTTAAAATTAAAATTACCTGCGGAATTTTGTAAAACTTTATTACATATATATTTTTTTCTCTCGTATGAATATTTCCGAGGTCAAAAAATTGTGTCTGATGGACTTTGCTCTCATGAATCCTTCAAAATGAGTACCAACTCATGATATTTGTGATAGTTTGATCTAAGTAAACGTCTTATTTAAGATCTTTTATAAGGACCAGAAAACCCTCACTTTTAGACATCATTTTAACAAACAGTTCAAAATCTTTTGATACACTATGTAAGTTCAGCTGTGTTTAAGTGATGTACATAATATGTTTACTTTCCGCTCCTTAGAAGAACTTGTCTTTAACATAACCTACTCGCTGTAACATAAAGCTTAAGCTAAATTAAGATAATCCTGATCAAAGAAATAACTACAGATCGCAATTTTAATTATGGAAATGAAATAACTGCCTGATTTATAGACATGTCTTCTTACATTACTTCGCAGATCATGAAAATTACCGAATATCGAAAAGTAGTTTTGAAAATCTCGGACGCCCTACGGCCCTATTTGCAGTGCTAGTTTTAACACCTTCTGTTCAGTAATTGTCATGGTATATGTAACAAGACTGCCTGCCATAAAATGGGAGGGTGGAGGGGAGGTCATAAAGTGTTATCATGTCCGTGTTTGCCTGTGCGTGTGTGCAAGTGTGCGTGTTCGAAAAAGTATAAACTTCGTGTCCGGTCCATAACTCCTGCATGCATGACGGGATTTCAAAATAAATTGGTACACTGGATCGCCATAAGAAGACGATGTGTCGCGTGCAAGACCCAGGTCCTTAGGTCAAAGTTCAAGGTCACAGCAGGAGATTGAACTTAGTGTCTTTGTCATATAGTCTTAAGTGCAGTTGGAGTTCGTGTCCGGTCTCTTTTTTTTTTTTAAAGAAATACATAAAATAAAGTTACCCCCTTCTCATCGATAAAAAATTTACCGCGTTATCCATGGGATAGATACTTTGTTTATATTGGTAATTTGAGGGTTCGCACTAATCTAGAATTTCTTTATTTATGAACATTTTTTCTTTTTTTATGCATCGTTGACACATATGTGAGTCAGTCGCTTTAATGCTTAAAGTGTCAGTATCATTTTCAATGAAAGAAATTAAATAATTAGTCATATTTATTATATATTTATTCCACTGAATAAAATTTTTCATGTTTAAAACGTTTTGATGTATGGCTACCCTAAACTTTCATAATGACAACACTTTTAACCAATGGCAAACTCCCTTCTTCAGCTGAAGATATTGTATTTAACAATTTCATTCGCTACAAATGTAGGTCAAAATCGATTTTAATACAGCTACGCCGAAAAATCTGAATAACTGTTTTAAAAACTTGTCGAGGTTATATTTTGGCAAAATGTGAGAAAAGCTGCTCTCTGTGAAATTATCAGCAACTAAAACTCATGTTATTGCTTCTACTGTTGGCTGCATATACTGGTTTGAAACGATAGCACAATGCCATACCCTGTGAGAAAAATCACAGATTCGCAACTGTTTCAAAAACTCTTCTGAGCTCTCTCTCTCTCTCTCTCTCTCTCTCTCTCTCTCTCTGTCTGTCTGTCTGTCTCTCAGTCTCTCTCTCTCTTGTCCCTGTGTTAAATCTTAAAACTTATTCTGCAAAAACTATTAACGTGAAGCTAATTCCTGAACTGCAAGTAGCTGAGCTTTACACTCCAAATACCTTTAACCTGCTGGATCACTCTTGTGGAAATGTAAAATGTGCAAGGCGGGTCACTTTTAATGTACTCTCAAAATAGAGAAAATTAAGAATTCAAGAGACCTTTCAGTCATTCATTAATAATCAGATCAGGAACCAGCTTCTTAGTAGATATTCGGCGCAACGTAATTTGTACAAAATTGTAAAGTCTCACTGCGACAGAGGTTCTTTCAAGGCAAATTTGTCAAGAAAGAAACCAATGCCTTAATTCATGGCACCACTTATATAAATGAGTACACCGAGGTTCTAGCTTCATATGTTCTTATCCAAGGCTATACCTCACGTACAATACGACTGTGGTTTCAAACCGAGACCTGGTGAACTTAACACAAGTGCTCTAACCATTAAGCTAACGAGGACAACTCAGAAGATTCGTTTGGAAGGTTTGTAGATAATGTTTAAACATGCAGCGCAGTCTGCACATGTTTGCAAGTGTTATGACATATTTTTTTATTTGTTTTAACTTATTAACTCTGACAAAAAACATCGGATAAACTGCATTGATAAAACAAGAACATATCAACATAGCAAATGGCATAAAACGTTAGCATGTTCGAATATCCTAGGAATATAAAAGCATGTTCATCTTAAGATTCAAATGTTCGGATCATTTTGCTTTCGAACGTTCGAACTTTCGAATAACTTATCCACTGAACATCTCGATGTAGTTCAGAGTGGTTCAGAGTGTACCTAATTCACTTAGCAATATATTTCTCGGTATCCGGTGTCAGTATTTCGATTAAATTTATACCAACTTAGTTGGTCGAAAAAAAAGAAGAAAAAAGACCAAGCGCAAAATATTTCTAGTATTATTTACTTGTTGCATTTTATTGTATAATTTATGAATGGGGTGACGTTAATGGAGTTGATCGAGTAAAGTTATTTGTTGTTCAAGAGTACGATAATGTATTGTTGCAAGGTTGCACATGATGTTCTTTCGGACAAGCAAACGTTGGAAATGCTTCTAAACTTCCCCCTCCCCCCTCGATTTTATATATCTTTTCTATTATTTATTAGCTATGGTAGAATATACACTTTTCACGGACAGATTAAGGCTGTTCTTTAAAATTTTTGGATAAAATGTGCTGATACTATTGTAATTTAAAACTTCAAGGCTATCGGAATGACAGCCAAACATTTAATTTCACTATTATGCGTAAACATCATAGGCAAACATATACTGGGTTTCAGCCCACGGTGGTCATGCTAATCACTTTGAAGATCAGCTAGAAACTGTTTTACGAGCACTCGCATAAAACTTGGAGAACTGACCCGGTGTTGCTTCAGGCTTCCTGGACAACTGGCACGCGTCGTGCTCAAACTGGAATTTGAACCGGTACCTTGCCAATCGTGCACACAAGTCCATTTCGCATTAAAAGCTAACTGATATATCGAATTTGCATATTTTTTCTGATATTATTGAATCAGTTTTTGTTACAGAGCCGACATTCTAGTGGCAGAAGTCTTAGAAGGCGTTTGCTTAATTTTCCAGTGGACTGTGCATGACTTTTCGTCAAAGGACAGAGATGCATCGCTCGACGACGTGTCATCTTGCTGGTCTAGGTTACTGGAAGACTGACACTTTGATAAACTTTCTTCCTGCTGAACCATTATCACATTCTTATCCATTGGTGCAGCCTCAGAACCGATATCTTCCTTGATTTCTGCTAAAAAGTGTTAACAGTAATTACGCCTTAGTGTTAAGCCGTGCATTCAGAAAAAAATATTTTATTGCCCTAAACGCAAACAGATTTTAGACAAAGAACAGACTGTGTTTTCTATGTAAATAGTCCTAAATGAACGGTATAACATATTTTTTCTTTGAGTGTCTGATAGGTCTAACGTACGACTTTGGCAATTTTTATAGTAGCTACAAAGAAAGAAAAATTGACATATGAACTCATACTTACGTGTAAATCTCTGTCTTTCGTATGACTGCATTACTTGCAGCAAGGCTGTGTTGTCGTTAACCGGCGATTTATTTACCCAGTCAACAAGAAGTTTAGTGCATACATCTTTAGTCAGCATAATTTCTGGACTGCATTCGTTAATTTTGAAATCTCCGTCGAAGCCCAATCTAACGACATCTTCTGTTATGTCTATATGCAACGCTCCACAGAGCGTGACAAGACCTCTGTGTCCTATCAACACAATAAACAATCAACATCAAGGCAGTGGACAGCGAAAAAATGAATGTGTTAAACACATTTTTCATTATATTTCTTTATCTATTAGATTTTCAGGCAGCCTAAAATACCATTTGTATAAGGAAAATAGTAATAGAACTCTTAACAAAGAAATAAGACTTCTGTCCTGGCGGATCATACTTTTATTCTTGTATATTCAAAAGCGTATTAAGTTTTGTTTCGATCTTTTGTCACTAATATCAAATATTCGTTTTATTTAAGTGTTGAGGAGCTTAACGAATTATGCATAACTAACATTAATCAGCGCACTAGGCGTTTCTTTTTTCACTTAATATACTAGTATATCGAAACAGCAAGTCGTAAGATTGATGACTTAAGTTTAATACAATAATAGTTTCAATCTATATGCAGAAAAATGTTTCAAATTATGAAAAAGGAAAACATTTAAGATTGCAGTCTTAACAAGAGTATGAAGAATCATTGTATTCCTTTACCAAATAAATGAACTAGTCTTGTAACCAAGACTTTTGCAGCAAACGGCAAGAAGTTATATTCGTCTTCGAAAATCATTCCTAGCCTGATCGCAGAAATCCCTTCAGATACAACTTTCTCATCAGTAAAGTCTGTCAGCACGGCATCTTTGAAATCTTCTAAATCTTTCAACGCCTGGGAATGTTTTACATCTTGCTGACTGAGTCTATCCAAGCACTGACACAACATGTCTTTCATTTCTTCTATTTTTCTCTGAATGTGAAATATTTATCGAGATTTTCGTAAAAATAAATACCAAATTTGAAAACTCGTCACATTTGGCGTGAGAACTTTCTTATCCCCCGCCATGGACGGAGGGATATAGTTTTGGCGCTTTCCGTCTGTCCGTCCTTCGTCACTTTACCTGCGTCCGAAGACTGTTTGAAATTTTTAGATAAAATTGTGTTAGATGTTAACTACCATAGGAAAATACGGTGCTGCAAGTATCAATCACCTACACCATGGGACACCAGTAGATACTTTGAAATACCTATAGAATTTATCTTCCAGCGGTAGAGTTCACATTGCTTCTGAAGATGCAATTTATGGCCCATAAAAATTTCTGAATAATCTGAATTCTGATACTGGTAAATAAAAATAGGGAAATGATTCAAGTCAACTGCCGTCATAATTTAAAGACTTATGGCTGAGTCATAGCCCTTTGTTTAATAAATACAAGTAGTATGTCCTTATGGAGCTTTACTTCAGTAACTAATGAATGGAATTAATGACACTCAAAATAAATATTTATCATCACCAGACTGAACATCAGTACGGAACAGTGCAGTCACAAAGTTTGTTCCGATCAGATTTGAGTTATTGTCCCTTGATTAATTTACTGTACAGTATAAACGCATACATACTAATATAGGGAATATTTAATCATGTCATTCAACAAAAATAAGTATCGACAGTATAGAATGGTGCAGAGAAAAAGTTTGTTCAAGTCAGAACACTTACACCAGAGTTATGGAACTTTGATTTTTTTCTGTATATTAATAAGACATATAATGCTAATAAACATGTATAGGGAAAATTTAAAAAAAACTGCTTTTCATAGAGCATAAATACTCTCCATTAATGTTTTTTTTCGTGAACCTCTACCAAAATCAATCAATCAATTCCATTCTGCGTAGGACTCTGGTTGCTATGGCAATTTAAACTGAAAAATATGCTGTCTTTTTATAAAGTTTCTTATCTAAAACCATATGGCCTACATAAATGATCATTTGTATGTGACATCCGCTTGTAGTCATGTACGAAGATGTTAAAAATAACGCCATCTGGATCAGAAATTACCAATCCCGTCGAATGTTTTGCATGTAATGTTATAGGAAAACAGGAAAAATACTTCTTCTCCCTAAACACAAGATGTAGGACTTAAAAATATGTCATGTGACTCAATCTCAAATTATACCCCTGGAATCAGAAATGATCACGCTCTGTTGGTCCCACTTTAAGTTGTAAGAAAAACAGGATATATTTTATTTCAAACACAAGACTTTAGGCTTAGATGTTATGAATGTGACATGGTGTAGAGGTGGAGGGATAAAGATTTTGCACTGTCTGTCTGTATGTCTGTCTGTCAGGTCTCATAACTGGGATGGAACAGGCACACAGCTAGTTCCGATTAACACAAGGATTATTTCTTTATATAATGTAATTAGGTAAGGCAAATGAAGTTATACAGAAAAAAATGCAGAAACTTCTTCTCCAAAATGGCTATACCTGGAACATTAAAACTTTCTATGAGTGTTCTTCAGAGGGATATAGATTTTGCGCTGTCTGTCTACCAGTCCATCCTTCTGTCTGTCTATCTGATCTCAAAACTACATAAGCAATGGATGGAATTTCATGAAAATTGACACAATTTTGTGTTGTCCATCTGTCCAAATCTTACAATGTGAGGATTTAGAGTAATGGACAGTGACTCAAGAACAAGTGTTAAATTTGACTACTATTGAACCGAAGTAGAAAATTAAAGATGTATTTCATGACCCAGCTTCCATTCGCATATAAAATAGCCAGATATATAACTTGGAGGACTTTTTAACCGTGCATTTGTATATAAATATGAAAATATCATTTTCAAACTTGCGTGTTCCGAAAGTAATGAACATTTAACGGCGGCGGATGTAAATTCAGTTAATTTACTTGTTACTCAAAGGATAGAACCGAATGAATAAATTTCTGCAGGACTGAAAGCACAGCAATTGAAATACAAAATTTTAGTTTCCCATATCTAAGCCATTTTCCTTGACTTCAATTTAATATACAAGTGTATTTTAAATGAAACATCTTATATGTCCATCCGTCCAGCTGTACACTCTATCGTAGGTGCACTTTACCGTAGGTATAAATCGGAAAATTTGTAATAATTCGTTAATGATGAAGACTATTCCGGGAAATATTAAATAAATGAGTTAGCACGCGATCATGTTTCTTGTCCCAGGAGAAGATACGTACATTTGGAACACTTGTGATGAATAAAGACGCTTTTTGGCATGTAATATAGATGAGTTTCGCTGTTGAAACAGTATCTACACCATCGTCATGCTTAGAGAAAGGAATCGATCTTAAACTGCCAGGATCTTACCTCAGCGCGCTCCTGATTTATTTTAATCTCCGTGTTTTCTTCTTCTCTTTTTATATCGTCTGTAATGAGTTTTTCGAATACTTGATTTGCGGCGTCTATTAGTTTATCAATTTTTCCTTGTAATGTAACCATATCACTTTTTGAACCCTGGTGTATTTCATTGATGCAATCTATTTGCAGATTCTGCACGTGACCTATCAGTTTGTGTCCATTAGGATTTTCTGATATCAAGTTAGCGAGCCTTTTGAGGAGGTATTCGACAGTCTGTGAATAGAAAATGACAATTATGGAAATATCTTTTTGACGATCTTCTTGAACATTGCAGTGATATTTTTGTGAATCGTTATTTTAACTAATTAACTAATGTATCAAACATTATGGCGTGAAAACGTAACAATCAAAATCTCGCCTAAGAACAATGCCTGTACATCTTTGTGCATTGTAATGAGCTCTTAGAATATAAACAGATCTACTGATACTGTCGAGCATATATTATCTTTGTCAAGACATTTATAAGTATTGCTGAGGGTGAAGAACAACTTACAAGGTAGTTACACGAAACGTTATGATGACCAACACCAGGCGTCGGTAATTCACTACATTTAAATCAGATCAACAAGATATCCTATCTATGCATTTTTATTTCATTTTATTTATTTCTTTTTTCTTTTTTCTTTTTGAAAAAATGAAAGGGCAGGTAACTTACAATAGAAAAATAACTACGTGACGTTAATAAAGTTGTATTCACTAAATTTGTTTTATACCTTACTAAAACTCTATTAACAAGGATTATTTTGAATAACATTTCATAAAACTTCAAAGAAAACACCTTCAGACAAATTAATTTATTTATTGGCGTCTGTATTAAAATATCTACCCAACGTATGTAGAATACGTACGTAGAATAGATACTGTTAGTTATATTTATTAGATTCTTGGCGGGGTATACGGCCTCGTATAGCCTGGTCGAATTGATGTAACCCGAGCCGACCAGTCAGTTTGTTCTACTTTCTTGTCCAGTCAGTTTGTTCTACTTTCTTGCCCAGTCAGGTTGTTCTACTTTCTTGTCCAGTCAGTTTGTTCTACTTTCTTGTCCAGTCAGGTTGTTCTACTTTCTTGTCCAGTCAGTTTGTTCTACTTTCTTGTCCAGTCAGTTTGTTCTACTTTCTTGCCCAATCAGGTTCTTCTACTTTCTTGTCCTGTCAGGTTGTTCTACTTTCTTGCCCAGTCAGGTTCTTCTACTTTCTTGCCCAGTCAGGTTCTTCTACTTTCTTGTCCAGTCAGGTTGTTCTACTTTCTTGCCCAGTCAGGTTGTTCTACTTTCTTGTCCAGTCAGTTTGTTCTACACATTAATCTTGCTCTGTTGTTTACTGGTAATAACAATAATAACAAGAAGCGCCGCAATGCGACGAAAACCAGGTTTTCAACGACCAAGTATTGATGTGACAGGAATTAGGAAGAAATATGGCATATAGTCTTAAGTGCAGTTGGAGTTCGTGTCCGGTCTCTTTTTTTTTTTTAAAGAAATACATAAAATAAAGTTACCCCCTTCTCATCGATAAAAAATTTACCGCGTTATCCATGGGATAGATACTTTGTTTATATTGGTAATTTGAGGGTTCGCACTAATCTAGAATTTCTTTATTTATGAACATTTTTTCTTTTTTTATGCATCGTTGACACATATGTGAGTCAGTCGCTTTAATGCTTAAAGTGTCAGTATCATTTTCAATGAAAGAAATTAAATAATTAGTCATATTTATTATATATTTATTCCACTGAATAAAATTTTTCATGTTTAAAACGTTTTGATGTATGGCTACCCTAAACTTTCATAATGACAACACTTTTAACCAATGGCAAACTCCCTTCTTCAGCTGAAGATATTGTATTTAACAATTTCATTCGCTACAAATGTAGGTCAAAATCGATTTTAATACAGCTACGCCGAAAAATCTGAATAACTGTTTTAAAAACTTGTCGAGGTTATATTTTGGCAAAATGTGAGAAAAGCTGCTCTCTGTGAAATTATCAGCAACTAAAACTCATGTTATTGCTTCTACTGTTGGCTGCATATACTGGTTTGAAACGATAGCACAATGCCATACCCTGTGAGAAAAATCACAGATTCGCAACTGTTTCAAAAACTCTTCTGAGCTCTCTCTCTCTCTCTCTCTCTCTCTCTCTCTCTCTCTGTCTGTCTGTCTGTCTCTCAGTCTCTCTCTCTCTTGTCCCTGTGTTAAATCTTAAAACTTATTCTGCAAAAACTATTAACGTGAAGCTAATTCCTGAACTGCAAGTAGCTGAGCTTTACACTCCAAATACCTTTAACCTGCTGGATCACTCTTGTGGAAATGTAAAATGTGCAAGGCGGGTCACTTTTAATGTACTCTCAAAATAGAGAAAATTAAGAATTCAAGAGACCTTTCAGTCATTCATTAATAATCAGATCAGGAACCAGCTTCTTAGTAGATATTCGGCGCAACGTAATTTGTACAAAATTGTAAAGTCTCACTGCGACAGAGGTTCTTTCAAGGCAAATTTGTCAAGAAAGAAACCAATGCCTTAATTCATGGCACCACTTATATAAATGAGTACACCGAGGTTCTAGCTTCATATGTTCTTATCCAAGGCTATACCTCACGTACAATACGACTGTGGTTTCAAACCGAGACCTGGTGAACTTAACACAAGTGCTCTAACCATTAAGCTAACGAGGACAACTCAGAAGATTCGTTTGGAAGGTTTGTAGATAATGTTTAAACATGCAGCGCAGTCTGCACATGTTTGCAAGTGTTATGACATATTTTTTTATTTGTTTTAACTTATTAACTCTGACAAAAAACATCGGATAAACTGCATTGATAAAACAAGAACATATCAACATAGCAAATGGCATAAAACGTTAGCATGTTCGAATATCCTAGGAATATAAAAGCATGTTCATCTTAAGATTCAAATGTTCGGATCATTTTGCTTTCGAACGTTCGAACTTTCGAATAACTTATCCACTGAACATCTCGATGTAGTTCAGAGTGGTTCAGAGTGTACCTAATTCACTTAGCAATATATTTCTCGGTATCCGGTGTCAGTATTTCGATTAAATTTATACCAACTTAGTTGGTCGAAAAAAAAGAAGAAAAAAGACCAAGCGCAAAATATTTCTAGTATTATTTACTTGTTGCATTTTATTGTATAATTTATGAATGGGGTGACGTTAATGGAGTTGATCGAGTAAAGTTATTTGTTGTTCAAGAGTACGATAATGTATTGTTGCAAGGTTGCACATGATGTTCTTTCGGACAAGCAAACGTTGGAAATGCTTCTAAACTTCCCCCTCCCCCCTCGATTTTATATATCTTTTCTATTATTTATTAGCTATGGTAGAATATACACTTTTCACGGACAGATTAAGGCTGTTCTTTAAAATTTTTGGATAAAATGTGCTGATACTATTGTAATTTAAAACTTCAAGGCTATCGGAATGACAGCCAAACATTTAATTTCACTATTATGCGTAAACATCATAGGCAAACATATACTGGGTTTCAGCCCACGGTGGTCATGCTAATCACTTTGAAGATCAGCTAGAAACTGTTTTACGAGCACTCGCATAAAACTTGGAGAACTGACCCGGTGTTGCTTCAGGCTTCCTGGACAACTGGCACGCGTCGTGCTCAAACTGGAATTTGAACCGGTACCTTGCCAATCGTGCACACAAGTCCATTTCGCATTAAAAGCTAACTGATATATCGAATTTGCATATTTTTTCTGATATTATTGAATCAGTTTTTGTTACAGAGCCGACATTCTAGTGGCAGAAGTCTTAGAAGGCGTTTGCTTAATTTTCCAGTGGACTGTGCATGACTTTTCGTCAAAGGACAGAGATGCATCGCTCGACGACGTGTCATCTTGCTGGTCTAGGTTACTGGAAGACTGACACTTTGATAAACTTTCTTCCTGCTGAACCATTATCACATTCTTATCCATTGGTGCAGCCTCAGAACCGATATCTTCCTTGATTTCTGCTAAAAAGTGTTAACAGTAATTACGCCTTAGTGTTAAGCCGTGCATTCAGAAAAAAATATTTTATTGCCCTAAACGCAAACAGATTTTAGACAAAGAACAGACTGTGTTTTCTATGTAAATAGTCCTAAATGAACGGTATAACATATTTTTTCTTTGAGTGTCTGATAGGTCTAACGTACGACTTTGGCAATTTTTATAGTAGCTACAAAGAAAGAAAAATTGACATATGAACTCATACTTACGTGTAAATCTCTGTCTTTCGTATGACTGCATTACTTGCAGCAAGGCTGTGTTGTCGTTAACCGGCGATTTATTTACCCAGTCAACAAGAAGTTTAGTGCATACATCTTTAGTCAGCATAATTTCTGGACTGCATTCGTTAATTTTGAAATCTCCGTCGAAGCCCAATCTAACGACATCTTCTGTTATGTCTATATGCAACGCTCCACAGAGCGTGACAAGACCTCTGTGTCCTATCAACACAATAAACAATCAACATCAAGGCAGTGGACAGCGAAAAAATGAATGTGTTAAACACATTTTTCATTATATTTCTTTATCTATTAGATTTTCAGGCAGCCTAAAATACCATTTGTATAAGGAAAATAGTAATAGAACTCTTAACAAAGAAATAAGACTTCTGTCCTGGCGGATCATACTTTTATTCTTGTATATTCAAAAGCGTATTAAGTTTTGTTTCGATCTTTTGTCACTAATATCAAATATTCGTTTTATTTAAGTGTTGAGGAGCTTAACGAATTATGCATAACTAACATTAATCAGCGCACTAGGCGTTTCTTTTTTCACTTAATATACTAGTATATCGAAACAGCAAGTCGTAAGATTGATGACTTAAGTTTAATACAATAATAGTTTCAATCTATATGCAGAAAAATGTTTCAAATTATGAAAAAGGAAAACATTTAAGATTGCAGTCTTAACAAGAGTATGAAGAATCATTGTATTCCTTTACCAAATAAATGAACTAGTCTTGTAACCAAGACTTTTGCAGCAAACGGCAAGAAGTTATATTCGTCTTCGAAAATCATTCCTAGCCTGATCGCAGAAATCCCTTCAGATACAACTTTCTCATCAGTAAAGTCTGTCAGCACGGCATCTTTGAAATCTTCTAAATCTTTCAACGCCTGGGAATGTTTTACATCTTGCTGACTGAGTCTATCCAAGCACTGACACAACATGTCTTTCATTTCTTCTATTTTTCTCTGAATGTGAAATATTTATCGAGATTTTCGTAAAAATAAATACCAAATTTGAAAACTCGTCACATTTGGCGTGAGAACTTTCTTATCCCCCGCCATGGACGGAGGGATATAGTTTTGGCGCTTTCCGTCTGTCCGTCCTTCGTCACTTTACCTGCGTCCGAAGACTGTTTGAAATTTTTAGATAAAATTGTGTTAGATGTTAACTACCATAGGAAAATACGGTGCTGCAAGTATCAATCACCTACACCATGGGACACCAGTAGATACTTTGAAATACCTATAGAATTTATCTTCCAGCGGTAGAGTTCACATTGCTTCTGAAGATGCAATTTATGGCCCATAAAAATTTCTGAATAATCTGAATTCTGATACTGGTAAATAAAAATAGGGAAATGATTCAAGTCAACTGCCGTCATAATTTAAAGACTTATGGCTGAGTCATAGCCCTTTGTTTAATAAATACAAGTAGTATGTCCTTATGGAGCTTTACTTCAGTAACTAATGAATGGAATTAATGACACTCAAAATAAATATTTATCATCACCAGACTGAACATCAGTACGGAACAGTGCAGTCACAAAGTTTGTTCCGATCAGATTTGAGTTATTGTCCCTTGATTAATTTACTGTACAGTATAAACGCATACATACTAATATAGGGAATATTTAATCATGTCATTCAACAAAAATAAGTATCGACAGTATAGAATGGTGCAGAGAAAAAGTTTGTTCAAGTCAGAACACTTACACCAGAGTTATGGAACTTTGATTTTTTTCTGTATATTAATAAGACATATAATGCTAATAAACATGTATAGGGAAAATTTAAAAAAAACTGCTTTTCATAGAGCATAAATACTCTCCATTAATGTTTTTTTTCGTGAACCTCTACCAAAATCAATCAATCAATTCCATTCTGCGTAGGACTCTGGTTGCTATGGCAATTTAAACTGAAAAATATGCTGTCTTTTTATAAAGTTTCTTATCTAAAACCATATGGCCTACATAAATGATCATTTGTATGTGACATCCGCTTGTAGTCATGTACGAAGATGTTAAAAATAACGCCATCTGGATCAGAAATTACCAATCCCGTCGAATGTTTTGCATGTAATGTTATAGGAAAACAGGAAAAATACTTCTTCTCCCTAAACACAAGATGTAGGACTTAAAAATATGTCATGTGACTCAATCTCAAATTATACCCCTGGAATCAGAAATGATCACGCTCTGTTGGTCCCACTTTAAGTTGTAAGAAAAACAGGATATATTTTATTTCAAACACAAGACTTTAGGCTTAGATGTTATGAATGTGACATGGTGTAGAGGTGGAGGGATAAAGATTTTG
This sequence comes from Cyclina sinensis, assembly GCA_012932295.1. Lineage (NCBI taxonomy): Eukaryota > Metazoa > Mollusca > Bivalvia > Venerida > Veneridae > Cyclina > Cyclina sinensis. The sequence continues at coordinate 7,790,121 of JAAONU010000015.1, forward strand.
CACTGTCTGTCTGTATGTCTGTCTGTCAGGTCTCATAACTGGGATGGAACAGGCACACAGCTAGTTCCGATTAACACAAGGATTATTTCTTTATATAATGTAATTAGGTAAGGCAAATGAAGTTATACAGAAAAAAATGCAGAAACTTCTTCTCCAAAATGGCTATACCTGGAACATTAAAACTTTCTATGAGTGTTCTTCAGAGGGATATAGATTTTGCGCTGTCTGTCTACCAGTCCATCCTTCTGTCTGTCTATCTGATCTCAAAACTACATAAGCAATGGATGGAATTTCATGAAAATTGACACAATTTTGTGTTGTCCATCTGTCCAAATCTTACAATGTGAGGATTTAGAGTAATGGACAGTGACTCAAGAACAAGTGTTAAATTTGACTACTATTGAACCGAAGTAGAAAATTAAATAAAATAAAATTAAAATATCTTTTTGACGATCTTCTTGAACATTGCAGTGATATTTTTGTGAATCGTTATTTTAACTAATTAACTAATGTATCAAACATTATGGCGTGAAAACGTAACAATCAAAATCTCGCCTAAGAACAATGCCTGTACATCTTTGTGCATTGTAATGAGCTCTTAGAATATAAACAGATCTACTGATACTGTCGAGCATATATTATCTTTGTCAAGACATTTATAAGTATTGCTGAGGGTGAAGAACAACTTACAAGGTAGTTACACGAAACGTTATGATGACCAACACCAGGCGTCGGTAATTCACTACATTAAAATCAGATCAACAAGATATCCTATCTATGCATTTTTATTTCATTTTATTTATTTCTTTTTTCTTTTTTCTTTTTGAAAAAATGAAAGGGCAGGTAACTTACAATAGAAAAATAACTACGTGACGTTAATAAAGTTGTATTCACTAAATTTGTTTTATACCTTACTAAAACTCTATTAACAAGGATTATTTTGAATAACATTTCATAAAACTTCAAAGAAAACACCTTCAGACAAATTAATTTATTTATTGGCGTCTGTATTAAAATATCTACCCAACGTATGTAGAATACGTACGTAGAATAGATACTGTTAGTTATATTTATTAGATTCTTGGCGGGGTATACGGCCTCGTATAGCCTGGTCGAATTGATGTAACCCGAGCCGACCAGTCAGTTTGTTCTACTTTCTTGTCCAGTCAGTTTGTTCTACTTTCTTGCCCAGTCAGGTTGTTCTACTTTCTTGTCCAGTCAGTTTGTTCTACTTTCTTGTCCAGTCAGGTTGTTCTACTTTCTTGTCCAGTCAGTTTGTTCTACTTTCTTGTCCAGTCAGTTTGTTCTACTTTCTTGCCCAATCAGGTTCTTCTACTTTCTTGTCCTGTCAGGTTGTTCTACTTTCTTGCCCAGTCAGGTTCTTCTACTTTCTTGCCCAGTCAGGTTCTTCTACTTTCTTGTCCAGTCAGGTTGTTCTACTTTCTTGCCCAGTCAGGTTGTTCTACTTTCTTGTCCAGTCAGTTTGTTCTACACATTAATCTTGCTCTGTTGTTTACTGGTAATAACAATAATAACAAGAAGCGCCGCAATGCGACGAAAACCAGGTTTTCAACGACCAAGTATTGATGTGACAGGAATTAGGAAGAAATATGGCGGTGAAGTGAAAATGGTGCTGTTATTTTGGTACCAACACAGAAAGTTGGTTTCAATAGTTCGAAATAAAAATAAAACAGATACCTGAGTAGCAATGCCAGGCTGTATTTTCATGTTACCCGAGCCGACCAGTCAGTTTGTTCTACTTTCTTGTCCAGTCACTTTGTTCTACTTTCTTGCCCAGTCAGGTTGTTCTACTTTCTTGTCCAGTCATTTTGTTCTACTTTCTTGTCCAGTCAGGTTTTTCTACTTTCTTGTCCAGTCAGGCTGTTCTACTTTCTTGTCCAGTCAGGTTATTCTACTTTCTTGCCCTGTCAGGTTGTTCTACTTTTATGCCCAGTCAGGTTATTCTACTTTCTTGCTCTGTCAGGTTGTAATACTTTCTTGTCCAGTCAGTTTGTTTTACTTTCTTGTCCAGACAGGTTGTTCTACTTTCTTGTCCTGTCAGGTTGTTCTACTTTTATGCCCAGTCAGGTTATTCTACTTTCTTGCTCTGTCAGGTTGTTCTACTTTCTTGCCCTGTCAGGTTGTTCTACTTTTATGCCCAGTCAGGTTATTCTACTTTCTTGCTCTGTCAGGTTGTTCTACTTTCTTGTCCAGTCATTTTGTTCTACTTTCTTCCCCAGTCAGGTTCTTCTACTTTCTTGTCCAGTCAGGTTATTCTACTTTCTTGTCCAGTCAGGTTTTTCTACTTTCTTGTCCAGTCAGGTTATTCTACTTTCTTGCCCTGTCAGGTTGTTCTACTTTTATGCCCAGTCAGGTTATTCTACTTTCTTGCTCTGTCAGGTTGTAATACTTTCCTGTCCAGTCAGTTTGTTTTACTTTCTTGTCCAGACAGGTTGTTCTACTTTCTTGACCAGTCAGTTTGTTTGACTTTCTTGTCCAGTCAGTTTGTTCTACTTTCTTGCCCAGTCAGGTTCTTCTACTTTCTTGTCTAGTCAGGTTGTTCTACTTTCTTGTCCAGTCAGGTTGTTCTACTTTCTTGCCCTGTCAGGTTGTTCTACTTTCATGCCCAGTCAGGTTATTCTACTTTCTTGCTCTGTCAGGTTGTTTTACTTTCTTGTCCAGTCAGTTTGTTTTACTTTCTTGTCCAGACAGGTTGTTCTACTTTCTTGTCCGGTCAGGTTGTTCTACACATTAATCTTGCTCTGTTGTTTACTGGTAATAACAATAATAACAAGAAGCGCCGCAATGCGACGAAAACCAGGTTTTCAACGACCAAGTATTGATGTGACAGGAATTAGGAAGAAATATGGCGGTGAAGTGAAAATGGTGCTGTTATTTTGGTACCAACACAGAAAGTTGGTTTCAATAGTTCGAAATAAAAATAAAACAGATACCTGAGTAGCAATGCCAGGCTGTATTTTCATGTAAGCTACACAGATGCCAAGTTGAGTATCAATAGGTCAAAGTGTGCTGAAGTTATTGAGTAAAAGCTGAAAATTCTATTGTAATCAGTAGACCTTGATCACAGACACCTGGGTAGCAATCCCAAGCTGCCTCTTAATATAAGCTACCCATATACCAAGTTTAGCATCAATAGACCAAAGCAAACTAAAGTTATTGAGCAGAAACTGAATTTCTATTTTTAGCAACAGTGACCTTGACCTTGATCACAGACACCTGGGTAGCAATGCCAAGCTGCCCCTTTATATAAGCTACCCATACACCAAGTTTGGGGTCAATAGGTCAAAGCAAACTCAAGTTATTGAGCAGGAACTGAATTTCTATTTTTAGCAACAGTGACCTTGACCTTGATCACAGACACCTGGGTAGCAATGCCAAGCTGCCTCTTGATATAAGCTACCCATACACCAAGTTTGGCGTCAATAGGTCAAAGCAAACTCAAGTTATTGAGCAGGAACTGAATTTCTATTTTTAGCAACAGTGACCTTGACCTTGATCACAGACACCTGGGTAGCAATGCCAAGCTGCCTCTTGATATAAGCTACCCATACACCAAGTTTGGCGTCAATAGGCCAAATGTAACTCAAGTTATTAAGCGGAAACCAAAAGTTGACGGCCGCCCGCCCGCCCGCCGACTTCAGCATTTCAATAACCAGTTTTCGTTGAAAACCTAGTTAAAAATACGATAAAAAACAAAATATCAATTTGCTGACTGTATTTGTTTTCTAAACATGAGATCATTATTAACAAGATATGGATAAAACAAAATTCGCAACAGTTTACAACCTGCTTCATATGAAGGATAGAAACCGTTGCCGATTAACGTTATGTAACCGTTACAAGCACAGTTCACATTCTGCTTCTTCAGTTTGCCTTCGCCTGTGAAGACTCAAGAAAGACAATTTATGATAAAATAAATGAAAGACCAAAATATGGCGTGAACCAGCTACAAGGTGTATTTCGTTGGGTATGTGCGTATCCAGTTGAGTGTCAGATGAGACTTTCAGAACAATGTATTAAGAATAGTAAACATAACATTGCACCATTAGCAGATTTCACTTCCTTCACATCTTAGTATCAAGAAAAATCATAACATGAAAATAGTTTGATTCTTTTTAACTGCAAAGTAGGAGTTATATGCGCACGTGTAATTGTTGGATTACCTAGCTGTTGACTTAAGTTTATCAGTAGTAAACCACGCCCTTCGGCTAAAAATCTAATTTAGTCGTGCTGCACAGATCGATATCTGTTGGTAGTATCTGACTGCACCGATTGACCGGAAATATGTCTCAATTGAATAAAATCACGCAAACTCAAGTCAAACAAAAATGCCAAGACTGAATATGATCAACGAAACAAAGCTATCGGGATGCTAAATACAGGTACGTCAGTAAACGCTGTATCCCGGCTGTTTGGTTGCACTCGAAAGACGATTAAGCGTTTTGCGTAGACGATTCTGGGTCTCGGGGAAACGTCTGCGACCGTCCCCGAAGTGGAAGGCCACGTGTGACGACTGCTGCAGATGATAGGTATATCATTGTATAGCATCTTCGTTACAGGCGCCTGACTGTAGCAGCAACCTGGAGACAACATGGTATTCATCCACAGACTGTCCGTAATCGGCTGAGACAGAATGTTCAACCGATTTGCGCGTACCGGCCTTACTTCGGTCAAATTCTCACCCAACGTCATCGGGTGGCAAGGTGCGACTGGTGCCGCCGTCATCTGCGCTTCCGGCGTGCTGACTGGCGATTGGTCTTGTTCTCCGACAAATCTCGTTTTAACCTTAGCCATGCCGACGGTCGTGAGAGAGTTTGCCGCCGTCGGAGAGTGCTATGCTGATGCATGCGTCATTGAGAGGGGTTTTGAGGCCGTTCAGTCTTTGTCGGGGTTGGGATTATGAGTGGTAAAAGACTCGCTTAATCGTGATTAACGGACACATCAATGCCCAGACTTACATCAATGATGTTCTTGCAGTAAAGATTTCCCTGTTTCAATGAAAGATATATCGCAGCGAATTCAAATTTTCACGTATTGTCAGAAAGGAATGATTCTTTACTCCAAATGGAACAAATAGAATCTATGCTAATTCCAAGCAAGTAGCTAGAAATGTATGATAAGTACTTTCTTTTTTGGTTCAGTATAGATTTAATAAGACCGACTGATTGTTTGTAAATACTGACCTGATTCCATATCTTTTTAAAATAGACAAATATTTAAAGATCAGGAGTAGAGTATAGGCTTATACATTTTTATGCTATTTCCAGTTGTTGTTGTTGTTGTTGTTGTTTTGTTTTGTTTTGTTGTTTTTTTTTGGCTTAGTTTTCGTCTGCCGCCAGTTTGACAATCTAAACAAAAATTAAACTCGGACACACTACAATATCTATGCAAGTGGAATATGCAGCAGAGAAATGTTTATTATCGCCGTTTCTGGACGGTGATATATACAATTAACAAGATTTGAACAGTTTTGCCTGTACACCGCCTGCTTTTAGCCAATCAAAGCGAATAATTTCATATCACATGTTAACAAAACGGACGTTAAAAAGGGATGCGTAAATGGACTCGCCCAACCGCCATGTTTGTCGGGTTACTTATTCGCACAAATGAAAAACTGAAAAATACCATCATCAATGTACGAACTCAGAACAAGTCTTCAGGCTCTTGCAGGTTAAACACAGGATAATCGCAATATTTTTTGCTACATGTCATTTCTAACTAGAGAATGTAGTCTAAATAAGAGCATGTTTTGTTTGTTGTTTTTTTTCTCCAAAACTTGCACTTATAGAAAAAAAAATGCTTGCTTCCGGGCGATTCTAATCATGATATATCCGTGTTTTATACATGCTTGTTTAGGGTCAGGGCAATATCGTATTTTGTACCTGAAATTTATGATGTATAAAGATATTGGCATGCTTTTCATAAATAAGCCAAATCATCGGCTTTAAAAAATAGTCCAGCTACAATAAAAATTGCAATGTATATTTCCGATTTAATTTATATATAGTATATATGCGTATATAGGTAAGTTAGGTAAATTGATTGTGTCTAGTGCCTGTGATAATTTCTCTGTGAAAATTAACAAATATAACTTCGCTTTTCACTGCAAAGCATGTTATAAAATTATCAAATTAATGAATGAAGAACATGAAATACATTCAACTATAGATAAGACATCATACCTGGCCGAACGGCGGTTTCAAGTATGTGAAAGTTTTTATTTCATGTACCCCAAATGGTGTACATGTAGTTTCTTTTCTTTCATGTGCTTGGGGTGGTAGGGTATCAGATGTGGAAATAGTGCGGCGCTCTGGCTTTATTAGTAACAAATATCACCTTCCAAATGACAAGATTTTGGCAAGATTTACTCTCCAAGATGATTTTGCCACAGCTTGTAGTGCAGAGTTGATCATACCTTCATTCACTAAAGGTAAGAAGCAGTTGTCTGCTCAAGAAGTAGAGACTTCAAGAAAAATAAGTAGTGTAAGAATTCATGTAGGAAGAGTGATAGGTCTTATTAAATACCACTTTAAAATTTTGCAAGGGACTCTTCCTATAACTTTGATAAAATCTCCAAACGATGAGGTGGATGAGGAAGACCTGGCAAGAACGAAATATTTTGTTAAATTTAATTTATCCAAAATAACTCGTTCCCACAAGCTAAAAAAAGATTTTTCGCACAAAATATTTCGTTCCCACAAGTTAACAAAAGATTTTTCGCACAAAATAACTCGTTCCCACAAGTTAGAAAAAGATTTTTCGCGCAAAATAATCCGTTCCCACAGATTAGAAAAAAATATTTCTGAAAATAAGTCGTTCCCACGGATTAATAAAATAAACCGACCATGTCCTCTCCATGGTTCCGTATTTAGCAGATGTTTTGAGAATTTATACCGGGACATCGCTGCTATTTTCATTGCTAAGCAGGGTTTTGGAAAGCGAATTTATTATCTGATGATTATGTAATCCGACTGAAGTTCACGATCTCTCTACGGTTAGATCTGAAGACGCATTCCCACTATTTTATTTATATCTCAGCCAATGACACTGCAGCTTATGACGCGTCTCGATAATGAGTGTTCAAACAGCGTGTAAACTTCTCTAGCATAACAATGCTTATTAGCAGAGATTGGAAGTGCTTAGATATTTTGAAAAATGATATTAATCACAAGCATAAATCTCATTATTTTGAAAGATTTTGACAAATAAATTTGACTGCGTTCGGTGACAGTTTATACATGACAGATAATTGTTTGGGATCCCAGCTATATAGCTTTTCACAAGTTGAACATTTACTTCCGTGAGGTTGGTAGCGTTTCTCTGATTGGCTGATGGATAGGTCACGAGAATGTGACCTTCTATTGGTCGTCATCAGATCCTAATAGCATAGCGATGTTTAGGATATGATTTTAATCAGATTGGGCACACCCAAAGTTTCATGAAATTGCTTCCATGTGTTTAAAAGTTATGGAGCAGACACAAAATGCATGGCCTAAACCTTTGAACACCACTGGTTACCGTGACCTTGAGCCGGCACGGTTTAAACATAGATTCTTCACCCCCCCACCTCCCCCTCCCTTGAACTTAAGATTGTAATATGTCCTAAATCATGATTAGGTCCATTTTCAAAAAAAAAAAAGGGGAAATAACACTTATATTAATTTTACAGTGATTTGACATAAGTAACATCACTTGTTTGGCTTGCTACTCAATGTCGCTCAAACCTTTGACCTCCACTTGTGACCTTGACCTTGAGCCGGTCAGGTTGGAACATAGGTTTTGCACATCGTCTTGATGGGATGAACATTTGACCAAAGTTTCATAAAATTCCTTTAGAGGTTTTTCAAGTTTAGGTTTTAGAAGTTAAGGAGCGGACACGAAATCCAGATGCACACACACACGGACAGACAGACGCACTAAGTCCATTCCTATATTCCCCTACCGCTATGCGACGGGGTATAATAAAGATCAAGTTATTCATGTGCAGTTGATGCATTCCTACAATCCATTATCTTGTAAACCACTAAACTACCAAAGTTGCATTGATAATAATACGAAAACTTACATCTGTCAACTCATGGTTTGTTTTTTTCAGTTCTTTCACTTTCTTCTTGTTGAATGGATCTTTTATTCGTTGACCTATTCTCCGTAGACCCCTTGTATGTAGGTCATCTTCACGTGGTTTCGAGCTTTCTTCACTCGCTGACTCGACTGATTTAAATACAACTACATTCTCTGGACTTTCAGCCATAGCTAGGAAATTAACAGGATTTACTTTTTTCGTCTGACATGCGAATTTAAATTATTGTTTTCGTGAAAAAAACAACGTTTTTTTCTTTCTCTATAATCCAGGCGTTAATATCTTTTAAAGTACATTTTGTAACTCATTACTTTTTTTCTTTTATAATCCATAGAATTTATAACAAAGATTTCTTTTACGATAAATAAAGTATAACTCACATTTCCATAAGAATATTTTAAATTAATTAAAGACTTTACTTTTTTGGAACTTTGTCACAAAAGGTATGTCATTTGTATTTTTAGAATGTATATACCAAATAGTCTATTGTAAACTTCTAGTATTTCATAAGTGACTTGTAGGTTATTACAACTATATATAACCGGGACCAGTATACTCTTATGTACAGTAAACTGTCTTAACATATTGGCACATTTTGGGTAAAATATAAAGAGATAAGTAGATTTTAAGAGCATACATCAATAAAGTGATATATTGAAAGTTCTACTGAATTTTAAATTTGGGAAACCTGCCGTATGCTATAAATTTATACAGATCATAGCTATTGTTTGGTTGTCAATCAAAATCATTGGGTTTCAATAAGCTGTAATTCGATTCCCAAACTTCAGTGAACATTTTATTTAGCAAAATACCAAAAACTACGAAGAAGTTTTTAGCTCGACTTTTTTTGAAAAAAAAAATCGAGGTATTGTCATAGTCACGGTGCCTTCAAATTCAAGGTCAAAATATTGGATTTTGCTAAAATTGGCCATAACTTTATTATTAGTAGGTGGATTCTCTTCATGCTTTGACACAACAACCCTTTGGACAAGACCTTCAAGTAGACTAGAGTAAACTTGACCTTGACTCATAAATGGCCTTCACCTTCAAGGTCAAAATATTGAATTTTGCTAAAATTGTCCATAACTTTAGTATTTATGGTTGGATGTGATTAATACTTGGACAAAACAAAACTTATGACAAAACCGACAATATGATTATTTCAAGTTTGACTTTGATCTTTAAATGACCTTGACAGTCGAGGTCAGATCATTGAATTTTGTTAAACTTGGTCATAATTTTATCATTTATGGTTGGATTTGAATCAGACTTCGACACATCAACACTTATGACAAAGCCAACTAGATAAATTATTCAAGTTTGACCTTAACCTTAAAATTACCATGACCGTTGTGTGTTGTTTATCTATGGATTTGATCGACATCTTAACTTATTATAAGTATGACCTTGACGTTTAGATGACCTTGACATTTAATGTCAAGTTATTGAATTTTGCTTAGAATAGCCAAATTTTTGTTATTTATGGTTTGATTTGATTTATACTGAGACAAAACAACACTTATGACAAAACTGACACATTGAATCATTCAACTGTGACTTTGACCTTCGAATGACCCCGACCATCAAGGTCAAATTATTGAATTTTGCTAATATTGGCAATAACGTCATTTTTAGTTCTTTTTTATTAATACTAGGACAAACCAATGCTCATGACAAAACCTACATGTTAAATTATTCAAGTATGACCTCAACCTTTAAATGACCTTTACAGTCAAGTTCGAATTATTGCATTTTGCTAAAATAGCCACGCTTTTGTTATTTATGGACGGATTTGATCTATACAAGGACAAAACAACACTGAGAATAAAACAAACGTGTTGAACAACTCAAGCATTACCTTGACCTTTAAATGACCTTGACATTGCTTAACTTGGCTATATCTTTGTTGTTAATGGATGTAGTGTCTTCATGCTTGGACATAACTACCTGTTAGACAATACCTCCAAAGAAACTGAACTTGACCTTGACCTTTAAGGTCAAATTTCTGAATGTTGCTAAAATTGGCCATAACTTTGTTATGAATAATTATATTTCCAAATGATGTTTCATTTGAAATCCCTTCACCACAATGTGCTTCCTCTGATGTGTTTGCCTTTGGAAATAAGAAAAAGTCGAGCGTGACCCCCATTTGCGGTGGCTCTTGTTAAGTCGTTGTTACACAGTTTATTATACATATGTATACTACTTCGAAAATTAAGATATTCAATCTAATTCAAATAAAAGAAAATGCAAAACTGAATCAGCAAGCGTCTCGACCGTAATTGGTTTCTTTCAAAATTTGAAAAGAAGAAGAATTAAGCTTTAAGATCATGTAAGTAAATGCAAAGTCAAATTATACCAGTTAGTTTTATCAGCCTGTGAGATATCTTTGTTTATGGGAGTACAATTTACAACCTTCCAACCTCTAGCTCAAATCGCATGGCAACAAACGAGAATCAGCGAGAACGGATAAAATGGGATATGAAACCATCTATTTAGTCTGTCAGAGCTCAAAATAAGGTACCTATATAATGGCGGCTAGAAAAAGTTCTCGGTTTTCTTGGCTGTTATTAACATAATTGCCCTGATCTGTGCATTTTTTGTACTGGAATCATTTTGATAGTGTGGTAGCAGTTATAAGCTCATATACATTCAGAATGGTATTAATTATAGGAAATAGTTCCACATACCCCAGTCAGTTTAATTGTATTTTTATTTATTTAATTATTTTATTTTTCTATTTAATTATTTTTATTTTCTGTGTTAAATTCATAATTATATTCACATAAGCAGAAATATCATTCTTGTTTGAATCATGACCGCCATTTTTCATGCTATTTTCCAAGAATAAAGTTGCAGATCTTCAATAATATATAAGATTAAGCCGTTTAAAATGTGTTTTGTTATGTTTTACAGCCCTGTGAACTAAATATTTTTTTGTAGAGAGTTAAGAAGGAAGTTTATGGGTGGTTTTACCCATCATAATATCTCCACCAGAGGCGGACCGGAAAAAAAATAACAGAAACTACTAGAAATCAACCCTTCAACATTTTCTTTTATAGCGTAAAGTGCAAAATTAGCATTGGTTACAATACATATACAGTCCAACCTCCGAAGAGCGAACACCACTCGGATTAAGTAAAATAATTTGTTGTAGAGAGGTTGTTGTTCTAGGGAGGTTCAATCAGTCTTAAGCGATGGACTTGTATTTACGAAGTTATAATGTTCTGTAATCCAAAGGATGACTAGACCCAAAATTTCAAGATTTGATCATCTTTTCTTTATTTCATTGTTATACAATTAGAATACTTCATCAGATATATAATTTGTTCATTGTATATTATGCATGTTCATGTCATTACTATATTCACTAATTTTAATGACCCGCAAATTTTAATGTTTGGGAGTCTAAGCAAAGAACAAAACCGACGAATCAACAAACAAACTTGAACACACGTTATTAAAATGCCTGTACAAAAAGCCAAACAGAGGCATAAGTTCTCACCGTCATTGTTTGTTTGTTTAACAAATTGGAAAAATACCTCAAATCAATTGGATAATTAGTCTAAATCTCACGGTGATTGCAACTTCTTTATCTCTTTAGTTGCAAAAAATGGCCGTCACATTACATCGCTCACTTGGTTCCCAAGTTGTTGTTCGCTTCAATATTTATACAAGTAAAGACCATATACGTACCAGCCAGTAACCGTGTAAATTAATCTTTTTTTGGAAATCTAGTCTGAAGGTTACTTACTAGTGTCGTTCGTGAGCGGTTTTCAGATGTCGTTTGCGAGAAAATATAGTGGCGTTGCTCGTTGTTAAGAGGTGTCGTTGGTGAGAGGTAAAAATGCATATAATTCCAACGGGAGGAAATTGAAATGTCGTTGTAAAGAGGATGTCGTTCGTGGGTGGTGACATTTGGGGAGGTTGGACTGTAGGTCAAAATGAATCAACTGTCATAAAAGTGTCAATATTTTTAACATATTTTCCTACGCAGAATTTTATGGGTGCCATTTTGTATCAGGATTGATTTTTTCGTTGCATAGATCAGTGTCGCAGCAGAATTCACAATGAAAGTCATTCGTGTAGACATAATCCTGAGAGAACTGTACACATGTATCATCACTCGAATACTTCAGGAACCATTTATCCCGACATTCGTCTCTTGTTCCGCATCTAAAATAATGGAATTGATCTAAATGACATCTCTATATATCTATTTGAGTTTATTTATCGTCGGTACTGGTTGACAATATAACCAACGCCCCCTGTAGAGATTAGTTATTTTATGTTATGGGGATAGTACCAGTACGCGCGCGTTACTTATACCATTTAATACCAATACCCTTGTGCATTTCTTATACCATTTAATACCAGTATGCGTGCGCGTTACCTATACCATTAAATACCAGAGTTTCGACCCTTCGTCCTCTCTCTAACTAACACTGACGCTTAGAATATTGAGTGTCTTGTACTTGCCCAAATCTTAACAACTGGCGTTAGAAATGCGAGAAATGAACTGAAATAGTTTGAATACCTCATGTCAACAGTTCTTGATGCATTTCTATAATTATTCAATGTGTTGATACAGTATTGTTTGTCTAAAGGACAAGTTTGTGGGCTGTTCAGTTTTTCACAGATTACCGGAGGTCCAATGCACTGGTAACATTCGCCTGTGGAAAATGCGATAAAACATGTATTTTGATAGACTGAAAAGGGAGTTCTTTATTGTGAAGACATTACACAGTTACTTCATGTTCTCATATATTCGAACTTTCTTCTCTCAGTGAAAAGGTTAAGAAATATTGAAAACAAGGTGATAATCCCTGAATCTGGTCCTCTAATTAAAAGTTACTTTGTGCAATATTTTACTTTCTACTTATAATCTCAAGTTATCAAATTAGTAATTTATATGTGAACGCAGTATGACAAGTTGCTCTAGCGTTGTGTCAAGATGCCCTTGTGAATTCTGAAGTTAAATTACTTACGTGGTGCAACAGGAGCTGAAAATGAAAAATATATAAACGAAGCTATAAAACTATATGTAAAAATCTTAAATATTGTGTATTCTGTGGGCTTTGAAATAACACGTTTTACTGATGAGCCATCAGAAACGTTTTGTATTTGGATGTACATGTATATGGACTTCTGTTCGTGTTGGCTTGATTTTCGCTAGCATGTTTACTACTCATTAGTATCGCCTTCAACATTTTATCAAGTAGGTCATTTCATTTATTCGTAGAGATTGAGTGTGACAGAATGTAACTGCAAACAAAAGTAAATAAATGGGAGGTCGTAAATATTGTGACAGAACATATTACATGTATACCCTTCGTCTCTTTGTATCACGGTCTGGAACATGTCCTTCTGCGATTCCGTTCAGGTTGTTGGTTGTTTAAAAGAAAGGAACAGAGAAATTACTTTGCTTTATAAAATGTGATGTTCACGTGCGAAGTCTTAGCTATCATAATGACAGGCTAAATCCTTTAATTAAATTGAACAGTGTCGGGTGTCTAAGCAATCGCCACAAGGGAGGTGGAAGGTTCCGTATAAAAAAGGGTAATGGACATTAAAACTGTATGAGCATTCAGTAACCAGGTGAGGTGAGGTCAATCCCCGAAACTGTATTTCCTGATATACCAACCTTACACTTGCGTCATGTCCAATCAAAGAGAATAAAACACTCATATTAACATTCCTAGATATTGTGTATTCCCTTACAGACGGGTTGGCGAGATACGGTTATAAGTTTTAGTATGCTCGCTACCATGTAATAACCCTTTTGCCGGAAATTGTCTACAAAACAGTGAAACTAAGGGCGGATCGAGGATTTCTTTTCAGAATGTCTGAAAACAGGGGTAACAAGTATGTCTGAAAATAGGGGTAACAAATATGTCTGAAAATAGGGGTAACAGGTATGTTTTTTAATTGATATATAAAGAAAAAGAAGTATTTTTCTGGCTTGAAAGACTTCGACTTTATAATGTTGTTTTATTTCCCATCTTGTCTCCATTTTTATAATTACGATCGCCAACTTTAGAGAGGTGTGTGCTACCTCTGAGTCTACCAATAAATATATTGACATTAGTTTAAAAACAGCCTTTCTGTTGTATATCAATTTATAAACTTAGTATATATTGAAAGCATTGATTGCCTTAACAGTTGTTTGTTTTATGCTTATACAAATTATAAAATTACAAATGCGTAGCTATGTGTTTGCAAAATGTACGATTTATGAACACACTGTACTCGCAAAAGAAAAAGTAAAATCCTTACGGCGACCTTTAGATGTAATTATTTATTTTTTAAAGAATAAATTCTTCAAATAAAGACTATTTCTAATGTGAAATAAGCCGAGACTGCACCAAAGATAATCTTTTAATTATTCTTTTCTTGTGATCATGCTCCTTTACACGCCCCCACCCCCTCCCTCTGCACTCAATCTTTAATCGACAGAGTTTGCATGCACATAGTACAGCTGTAGCTTACTTCCTGCTTTATCAAGTTATTTGTTTAATTGCATAAGAAATATTGGAATACGGCCCAATGTGTAAACAAAAAGAAAGAAATGATTATTATTAAATATAGCGTTTCCACTTATCATGAGTTGCTGTACCACTTTTGTCCAACAGTAAATGTATCCAATGTAACTTTATTCATTTCTAAAAACCCCTCCGTCGGAAAATTGCAGATTACCATCGGGTATTAGACTTTCAAAGGTAAAATTAAGATATTATTGGAAAGAACTGTATTATTTCATTTGTTAGCGGTCGAATAGGGTCTCGAAACGTTTGATAAAAATTAGCACTTTAGATGACGTTTTCATGTAATCAGACTATTTTAAGATTAAAGTTTAATACTTTTGACCCTTTTATGCAATGCTATAGGCAAATATTTATAATAAAATTAAATAAAGGGAGATAATTTTGAAAAATGGGATCAGACAGTTAAATTTCTTGGACAGTCACATCCTCTCATAGTTTTAAAGTTATGCTTGGGACAAAGTTTTAATATAGAAGTGTGACCTTGACATTTGAGATATGGACGTGGATTTGAAGTGCTTATGCCAAGTTATTTTAAAATCTTTCAATGCACAAGAGAATTACAATCTGGTCACGAATGTGTGCACATATATATGGAATTTGGTTTCCTTTTAACTCTATGTGTGTCATTGACATTTGAGGTAGCGATGTGGGTTTTGATGTGCTGAACACTTGTGCCATATCTGAAAATCATTTCATTCATCTCATTCATGACAAACTTACAGTCAGAACATGAAAAAAGAAAGACGACACAAGGACGGACAATACGATTTTAATATGCCCACCTTCAAGATGGAGTTGGGTGGGGCATAAAAAAATCTAGACAGCAAGAAGTAAATGCGCAATGTTGTTTTGTCTGCCGCTATACAGGTGTTCAGGGCTTTAATTTAAAGCCCTGAGGTGTTATACATGTGTATTATTAAGATTTAAGGTTCTATGACACTAGAAATATTGTTTATATTATAGTGTTAAAACTCTTAACGAAGTATGTTAAATATGTGTGTCTAATAATTTAGGCTTCTTTATAATTAAGTAATGTAAACTACGGAAGACAAGAATTTGCTGCAGAAGCTTAAAAACAAAATGCAAGCATCAGAACGACATTTACTGTTACTTTGAAAAAGATTTTAATCAAATTAAAACAATTTAACCTGTTAGAAAACTAATTAAAACTAGAACTATCGCTGAATGCGATTCATACCCCCACCAATGTCCTTGACAGAAGACGACATGGAAAGGTGGTTAAGGGAATACCTTTAGTGGCACTACTACATATACATAAAAAGAAATTATCTCTGATAAAAAACAAAAACATTGTACAGGTAATAGTATAAATATATATTGTCAAATCATGTTCGAAACAGTAACAAATAACCTTTCATTTTCGTGAATATCTGTTCTATTTTCAGAAACATTTACATGTAAGTATTAATGGTTATATCAGAACATTTTCTAAGCCTAAAAGGGGCATAACTTGTGTCATAATTCAATGGAATTGTAGAATTTTCATCATCTGAGCTTGCTTGTAACCATTCATATAAATTTTAAGTTTCAAGTAAATATCTGTTCTGGTTTAAGAAATATTATAGTACGGTAAATAAATTTAAAGACATAAAAATGGACTTAACTTTGTCAAAATACAATACAAAGTTATCCCCTCCCCCAAATTTTTTTAGTTATGAAACTTGACCTGCATATCTTACTTGCGACACTTCGTATATATTTGAAGTTTCAAATGATTATCTGTTCTAGTTTGAGAAATATTCAAGTACATGTTAAAATTTCAGAACATTTTCCAAGTCAATTTTTGACCTTCAAGTATGGCCTTGACCTTAATCTGGCACTAGGTAACATGGGTTCTGCACATTGCCCAGTTGGGGTGAACATTTGAGTCAATTTTGAAGAAAATCCTTCCATTAGTATAGAATTTATAGAGCGGACACGAGATATAGTCTATTATTGATTGTAAGTAAATTAAAAGACTTAAAAAGGGGCATAACTTTGTCAAAATGCAATACAGAGTTATGAAACTTGACCTGCATATCTTACTTGTGATACCTCATATATCTTTTAAGTTTCAAGCAAATACCTGTGCTAGTTTCAGAAATATTCAAGTACATGTTAAAATTTAAGGATATTTTCTAAGTCAATTTTGACCTTCAAGTGTGACCTTGACCTTAAGCCGGCACAAAGGTAACATGGGTTCTGCATGCACATAACCTTGTTGAGATGAACATTTGAGTAAAGTTTGAAAAAAAATCTTCCATTAGTATAGGATTTATAGAGCGGACACGACATATTGTCTAATATTTGATTGTATGTAAATTTGAAGACTTAAAAAGGGGCATAACTTTGTCAAAATGCAATATAGAGTTATGAAACTTGACCTGCATATCCTAATTGTAACACTTCATATATATTTTAAGTTTCAAGCAAATACATTTTCTAGTTTCAGAAATATTCAAATGCATGTTAAAATTTAAGAATATTTTCTAAGTCAATTTTTGACTTTCAAGTGTGACCTTGACCTTAAGCCAGCAAAAGGGTAACATGGGTTCTGCACATCCCCTTGTTGAGGTGAACATTTGAGCCAAGATTAAAGAAAATCTTTCAATTAGTGTAGGACTTACAGAGCGGACACGACATAATGTCTAATATTTGATTGTTTGATATTTGACCTTCAGTTGTGACCTTGACCTTGAGCTGACACATGGGCAACATGGGTTCTGCACATTCCCTTGTTGAGGTGAACATTTCATCCAAGTTTGAAGAAAATCCTTCAGTTGGTATAGGATTTATAGAGCGGACACAATAATGGAGACGGACGGACGGACGGACTGACCGACCGACGGACGGACGCGACAAAGCGAATCCATTATACCCCCCCCCCCCCACATTTTGTGGTGGGGGTATAATAACACGGTAGAACTGTTTTTACTGTGATATATTCATCCCATACCCGGACATGTTTGGTCGTTACAACTTTCTGATTGTGTCGATGATCCGTGACAAAAGTCACCCTGGGGAACTCGCGGTTGGAAGAAACACTCTCGTCGGCGATTTCTTTGGCCAGAGCCACACGTGACAGAACATTTGGACCATGCTGACCACGTCTGCCAAACACCATCAACTGTAATAAACAACCGATGCCACAGCTACGTCAAATACAACGCTCTCCAGCGATTACGTTGCTTCTTCAAGGCGTGCCACAGAATGTAACAATTAAATGTTAGGCTAATTCAGCAATAATTTATCAATTACATAATACTAAAAATATACCAGGACATGGAAGAGTGTTGCACGACTGACTTTGGGACAAACTTCCAGTACAATTCATGCCTTTTGGAGCCATAGAATCAAAGAAACATATTCTAGTTCTAAATTGGTTTCCGCCACCACACGACATGCTGCATGCTGTCCAAGTACTCCATGATCCCAAAACACCATCAACTGTATCAAAATAAGAATAATTAAGCGATAAATATCCACTTATTCTAGAATGAAGAGATATAAAAAGCAAGTTGAAGAAAAAGCAAATTAATGATTAATGGCATCTATCAAATCACACAAACAAACAAAGTTATCTTTCTATCTGTTTGATCAATATAATGTCGAGAACTGTTTTACCAACCAAAATGTCTTTTTTTCTAAGATAACAGCAGATGTTTCAACCATCTATTTTCTGAAATATAGTTTTACCGAACTTACATACCCTAGCCTAATCTTACCGGGACATAAGTCCTGATTGCAGGGCTGGTCTTCCATGAAATCTCCTGTACAATTCTTTCCCCTAGGAGTCATGGTAGCAAATAAACATGACCGCTGTCTATACCTTAAACCGCCGCCGCATGTCCGACTACAGTCTGTCCAGTAACTCCAGGCTCCGAAATGACCGTCAACTAGAATGAGTTAGTTATTCAGTGAGTCATTTGATAAGGGCGTTTTTCAGGTGGGGAGGAAGGGGACGGGGGCTTATGGCTAAAACAAAGGTATAAAATGAGATATAAAATTTAACAGAGAATCATTGGGTTAGAGATAAAACAAGTTGGCTTCCTTTAAAAAGTAAGCCAAAGAGAGGTCAGCAGCTATCGTCACTGAAAGAATGAATCTACTTGTTTCAATGATCATTTTGAATTTTTTAAACCTTCTGTGACTTAAATAATTATAAAAACTAGTAACCTAACTATTATTAGTAGTTAATACCTTATTAGGCAAAATGACCGATACTATTTCAAATGTTTTATAGTGGCGTATCTATCATTTAAATAAATGAAACAAATTAAGATAACCTCATGTATTTCATACCTTGTAGAATCTTGGGGATCTTCTTATAAGCCCCTAAGGCTTTACTCCCCCCTGTTTTACAACAATGCATGTAGGCCTAGTTGTTGAAGCCAGAACTCCCATGTTAAGCTGCTGCTTTTTTAGGCTCATTAAGTTTTGTTTTCCCTTTCATGCTTTTATTACACCTTTCTTAGTCCAAATATTTTACAAAATAATCAGCGATAGTATCTGTTAAGCTGGACTAAATATTAGAAGGGCGTAAATTTGATCAAAATCGAGGAAATGGACTTGTCAAAAATGCTCTGAAATTCGTAAAAAATATTAACCATTTTTTCATGACCATGGCTAAATATTAATTTGTTTAACAGGCTGATGAGTTTCTCAGAAAAAAAAATGCATTTTAGAATTTGTAGTTTTTAAAAAGTAGCATGCATTATAAGAAATGCATCCCTATAATTGTATTTTTTGTGTTTAGTTAAGGGAATACAGAATTATTCTGTACGTTCTGTTCATAATGGGCCGTTTTAACCTTGGGCCGTTTTGACCTGATGTTAAATTTTGGTTTCGTTTAAATAAATTCGTATTTTGATTCAAAGCATGCGCATAACTATCTTTGTAGACTGGTTTTCATGATTTTAGGCTTAATATGAGATCATTAATTAACTAAAATTTGATACGCAAAAAATGATGCCGCCAGCAATTAAAGCCAGACTGAGGTCTGATGACCTCTCCATCAAATGACGTTAATATTCCACGTGGTCTTTGGTGTGTTAAGTACATGTATGTATTGTTTGTTGGGTTGTTTGTGTTCTGAGCTTGATAGTTAGGGAACACTCCAGAATGTTTATGCTCCCCGTTAGGAAAACATATGGTCGGCGACTTGTCCGTCTGTCCGACTGTTCATCTGCCCGATTTTGTTCGGAGTTTAAATCAAAAACTAATGAAGAGGTTAACTTTAAACTCAATACAATGCTAGAGAACATTTATTTCCCTCCGCCCGGGGGACTTTTGTTTTATATAATATTGTATTTCTGAATATTCGTTCCAAATGTCTTAAATATTACTTGCAGAGTAGTCCCCACTTTCGTATCCCCACGACATATTGCTAGTAAGCAATACTACGAGGACTGTTCGGAAAGTCCGTATAAAAATTGAAATAAATCTTCATTTTTCAAAATTTTAGTTTAATATTTGCAAAGGATGTTAAGTAATATGTGTTTGATTTTTTGACAATCAAGGAAATTGGCGTGTGTCTATTTATTCCATATTTGGAACGAATATTCGGAAATTTGCCGGTCAAATGATCGATTTCATATGAGATATCCATGAGATATGAGATATCCATTCAGAAATGCCTCCTGCCCATGTGTTCACTTTGCAAACTGATGAAAATTCATGAAAAGCTCGACCCATGCGTTCATATTGAAAATTTACTAAAATGGTATTTATCTCCCCAAAGTACGTTCCAGAAATAGTGAAGGCTTTTGGCATATGAAGACATTTCTTAAACGAACTTTAGGGCAAAACAAATGCTCAGAACTTTGCTTACTTGTCAAAATATTGATAATTAAAGAGCGATCTCACCAATTTTTGGGATTTTCTAGTGCAGTTGTGGAGAATGTTCTAAGAAGTTAACGAAACTTTGGCGAATGTGAGATGACCATCGGATAAAGTAATCATAGGAGATCAGCATAGTCCATATCTTTATCTGATAAACGCATTGCGAGACGATTTCCTTACCACAGTACGTGTTTTCCTCCTTGAAAATTGATCTATCCATACGTTCTCCTCTTGGGATTTATACTGAATGATTGGACTCGGTGTTATTGTTTACATTGAATTTGTGTCTTGTTGTTTGAGGAATGTTCTTATAAAAATACCTGTTCAATTTGGATGGTTACTAATAGAGGTATTAACTATGAGAAAAAATTGAATTGAAGGAAGTTTTTATCATAGGGAGCTGACAGGGAGTGTATTAAATTGAAATTTAAAAATAACTGTGGGAACTAAAATACTTTTCTGAAGTTATACGTGCAGTGTATGTGGACTGAATAAAGAGAAGTGAAGACATTTATTTTAATCATAAATAACTAAGCAAGCGTTTGTTATTGAAAAATTATTTAACTTTAGATAACTTTGGTATTGTAAGCTAAAGTTTGTTGCAGGTTGTTTCTGTCCAGTTACGCACTGACCATAACGGATGTACAAGTACAATTGTGGTATCTCCGTTATTATGACCACTCCTGAAGTATCGTTTTTTATAAATTTTAAATTATTTCTTCCATAGTCAGAGTCTCAAACAATAATAAGTAACATTGTGATTTCTTTGGTGATTTAGGCATTTCGACAGACACTTCGAGAAATCTTACATGCTTTTCACACAATCATCAGTTTTGAAGAAATGCTGTCGCTTCATTACCTTACCTGGGCATGTTCCAATCTGGCTTTTAAGTTTGTCCCATGGTATTTTATAGCAAATGAGGTTGTTGCCTGTGTCGCAACACTCTTTTGTTTGTTGTTCATAACCGCTAACACACTGAGTTGTGCATGCGGCGTACTGTTCCCATGACGCCCAGCCTATCGCATCATACGAGAAAATATACATGTATGTGATCAAAAAGTGCTGTCTAAGAGATTTTGTTTTGCTCATGTCTGATCTGTTACATTATGTCAATAAAAGAAGGCTTAATGCATAATGATACATGTAAACAAAACTTAACTAATCTATGTATTTTGTACAAAACAAACGTCAGTATAATGCGGAAAAAATGAATGTTTAAGAAGACCTGTCCATGACTACAAAACACGTTAAACTTGTTTTACAAACCTATTTAGTAAAAATAAACGATCTAAAAGGGTTAAAGGATTGAAATAACTCAAGCTAACCTGTAAATCTGTCGCTGGAGTCAAATATAAAACGTTTAGCTGTCAGTACTGCATCATCTAAATGAAAATGGGATATTATTTCAGTTCTGGTCGCCGATCATTGTTCCAGTTCTACAGTTATACATGACTACAGAATATAATGTTGTGTAACCTACCATATGCAAAGAAAGCAGTATGACTGATTGTGCGTTCGTACATGCGTGTGAAGTTACAATAGAACTTTTTAAACGGTATGTTCTCTACAATTTGTTGACTATTGATCAAAGTTCTTGACCTGTACGTTTTATATATCATTATATCTGTGATATTTATATGACCGCGACAATAGACGTACATGTATAAGCCATCTAGCTGATAATTGAAACTATTTAAGATAAAGGTCAAACACATGATCATTCTCAATATCGCAGGAATGACATGTCTCTTGGACGTACTAAATGTATATCTATACTTACCTGAGTCCCTAATTCTCGTTTTTCCTGCACAAACTTGAAGACAAATAAGCAATAGCAAAGACTTAGACAGTCCTAAAACATAAATAATATGTTCGCTAACAGCACACAGACATGTTTCTGCATATACAGTTTTGCTAATAGTCTTCAAATAGTTAGATTTTCCCTAAAGAAATAAAATTTCAAGTTTAGAAATAAAGTTTAAATACAAAGAAACACGACATCTTTGAGATGAACTTTTGTGACTGGCCAATATATAATCGTGGAGATTGAGATAAATCAATTTTCTTTCTTTCTGGAATAATGCACAGTTGCAAGCTTAACTGATTTCATTTTGCCAGGCAGTGATACTATGTACGTGCAAGTTTGACTCTACAAATATCCACAGACTAGCACGAAACAGAACCCAGATATACGACTGTTGCTCTTTGTGTTTCGCGTAGGTATTTAGAATCCTCCAGTCATTTAGTATAGATACCTGCCCACAAACCGTCTGAAACTCGGAATCTAACATCGGGAATAAAACAAGAAAAATTCGATTCGAGCTAATTTCTTATAGCTGAACGTTCAGCTACATCAGACAAAATATAACATTTAAAGTCAAACAAACTATTAAAACAAAATTCTTACGAGAGGACATGACAATGTTCCGTTCTGAATACAAACACATTTCTTATCTCTAGACTATCTCATGTCATCCGGTCACAAATGAATGTGTCTCGCAATATTGTACTCGTTTCCCTTTTGCCCTAGCAAATCAACCAGTTAATGTATTAATATTCCTAGTAAGACACCTTTTCACTGAAGGTCTTGGGTTTGATCCCCACCCGAAACATGTTTTCTTTAGTTTTTGCTTTTACACTTGTTTTGGTTTAAAACTGAACTTTTTATTAAATAAGACAATATTTCTTTATTCCTTTTAATGTTATAGTCCCTCTAAGTATGGTAAATGAAAATTGGCTATCGACAGTTTCATAAATCATTTTCCCCCAAAAGCTATACGATTTTATGCTGTGAATGATAACAGACTATTGCTGTACTGTTTATAGTCTGACTAAGGAAAACAATGATTTTTGAGAGTTTGCCTTTTTTATTTAATATACTTTGTTAAGTCCGGTAAGGTTTTAAGTCAGTACCTTCCCGATACCTTAAATCGGTGTGCAATGTAAGGCAAATATCAATAATTATCTCCACTTTTATCCCATTTCTTTGCAATCTACCATTTACAAGCCGTGCTAGAAAATGCGAGTTGCAGTATTTTTTTTTTATCTCCATCTAAAATATTTCTCGGCGCAAACTGGCGATGTTGAACGTAAAGTGTGCATCCATCATGGGAAACAAAACTCTAGAAAGGCTTCTGGTGGTGAGTTCGTGAAAAAATTATATTGACTGATTACAACCCCACAAAGAAAGTTTAGGAGTCTATATAGGAGTGACCTTGTCGGTCGGTCCGTTTGTTCGTCTGTCGGTTTCACGGTTTACGGATGATATCTCTTTAACCACTAATTTTTTACATAGTTGTGGCCCCTTTTCTCTCTTTTTTCTTTAACAAAAAATCACGGTTTCCAGAGGATAACTCTGTAGAGAGGCAATGCATTTAAATAATTTCTGGTACACTTCTATAATACCATAAAATGCAGATGGAGTTTGAATTTGGCTACAGACCACTAATTATTTAACTTAATTATGTCCCCTTTTCATCTTCAATTTTGCAAACAAAGACGGTTTCCAGATGATAACGCCTTATAAAGGCGATGGATTGAAATAATTTTTGGTACACAGGTGTACACAGATGTAACATTATGAAATACAGGTGGAGCTGGAACAGACCACTAATTTTTCACCACTTACTTATGACCCTTTTTTTCTTCAATTTTGAACACAAAAATATATTATAAAATACATGTCGAGTTTAAATTTGGCTACAGACCACTGATTTTTTTCACATAGTTATGGACCCTTGCAATCTTCAATTTTGCAAAACAAAGACAGTTTCCGGATGTTACTCCTTAAAGAGGCAATAAACTGCAACAAGTTTTGGTAAACATTAAATCATAAAAAAGTCCATTTTAAATTTGGGTACAGACCACTGATTTTTTTTGTTATGGACTCTTCCAATTAAAAAAAAACACCGTTTAAGGATAATAAAGATAGATGTCAGATAATTAATAAATAATTTTGGTACCAATGGAACATAATGATATACCGGTCAAGTTCGACTTTGTCTACAAATGACATCAAGAAATAGTTTGAGGGTGTTACAATCCATACACTAGGGGAAATGTTTTCATAATTTCTAATGTGGGTATGAATCTCGTTCAATTTTTCAGTCACTTTAAATTTACACATTGCATTTTAGATTGCATGACACTATTCAAGTTGAGTTTAATGATGAATGAACTTTCATACATTACCTTTAATATTTGTATAGTACTGTAAATATTCCTACAGTAGTAACATTGCCTTACTTATTTGTTTTCTCATCCAAATCTTCCAGTACATACAATTGAACACAGCTTTAACAAGTGGCTACGATCTCGCCGTGGTGCCGAGCTTCATGCATCCAGTCTTACTTCCATAGAATCTACATCCAAT
This sequence comes from Cyclina sinensis, assembly GCA_012932295.1. Classification (NCBI taxonomy): domain Eukaryota; kingdom Metazoa; phylum Mollusca; class Bivalvia; order Venerida; family Veneridae; genus Cyclina; species Cyclina sinensis. Next base: position 7,814,981 of record JAAONU010000015.1, read on the forward strand.
ATTTATACATTTGGAATGTGCTGCTTTATCATTTCTCCAAATTAGTTGCCATTTATTTTCTGTGCTACACTAAAATGCGTTCATCATTCATTATTCTGTAATCTCATACCCCTTTTATGATCACTTGTTTTAGTGTGCTGCACTAAATTATCATTTGCATTCAATGTCCTCCTGTAAAGTCATCCTCCATTTCCATTTCATGTGGTCTTAGTTTTCATTCAGCATTTAGTGCATGATGACTAAAGCCACAATAATTTACTGGTGACCATTAATACAGGTTTTACTTTATTTATAATCTTTTATTGCTAATGTATTGACAGATTTGAAATAAAGCTTTAAAATTTCACATAGTTGATAATTCCTTGCCTACTTTAATATCAATGTTTCAGTCACTGCCTTGAACAAGTGCAGTAAACCCATACTGAATACTTTAAATTTCTTTTTTGTTATTGCAAACGTGTGAATAGACTAAATATTCAGATAATAATATATCTATTATAACTCTATTTATAAGACTAGGTTCCTGCACAAACTTAAAGGCTGAAATCAGTTTTCTTCACCTTGAAATTACACAATTTTAATACATCCTTTATTTGGCCTTTGTTTTCTTGTGGTTACCATATTTCTGTGACAATGAGGTATTTTGGGGATATTAATCAACTTCAGTGATAACTCTTGTTGAAAAGAATAGGACATAATAGGTGGGCATTCCGAATACTTATATTACCCTTATTTAGTATCAAGGTGGCAGCTAGGTGGGGTATGAATCATCTTTAGTGATAGTTATAGTTTGTGTGATCGTGCTTTTCAGGACCCTTTGTCTGGATTTAGTTTTCTCTTTCTATTTGAGTAAGAAAATGATGAGTATCTTCTATGAGCTGCTTCTTAAAGAGATGCCTTAGCGGTCTGACACCGTGCATGAGCGCGGCATGCTTGAACGATCCTGCGGGCGTGCGCGTGTCTGTGTTTGGAACAAACAGTTTGTATAATTGTTTCTGCGGTGATTAAGGCCATCTTTAAGAACTGAGAAGTCGTTTTGTGCACATATGTATCTTGCATGAAAAATAAGCTAATGTCTCCCCCCCCCCTTGATGATCTACTTATCATTTAGTATCATACATAGAAGATCATGTCTTGTTTAGTTATTCTTCTGTGCTCAACTCCCCCTATGCTCATCGGTTAACTCTACAGATTTTGGGTTCAGTAGGTCAAAGGTCAAGGTCACAGGGTCCCGAAGAGTGAAAACCATTTCTGCTCAATAACTCGAGTTCTGTTGCACCCAGAGCCTTCAAACGTCAGAGGATAATTGCCCATGCTAAGACGTAGAACCAAACAGTTCCACTGTGATGTCAAGTGACGTCAACCGTGCCTAGAGTAAGGTGTGAAACTATCATAACCATACATATGTTAATATATATAATGTTTTTTATACTATAATAAATAACAGAGGCTTCTGTTTCAGAAAGGTGATATCTCTTCCTTGGCCTTCCTTCCATCGGGTGCAGGGGGAGACATGCGTTTTTCACACAAAAAACATCTAGTATCTAGTTTTTGTTTTACTTTTACTAGATAATTGAGTTTTGTTGTGTTGCATAAAAATGTATATTCATTTTAGAGTGTCGAAAATTTTGTTATTTCCCAATGGATCTGTCCTATGAAAAAAAGTCCCTTTTCTGTTTCTAACACCTTTAATGTTTTTCAATATGCGCATTCATTTCTTTTACGCGATCCACATTCAAGAAATTAAATATTTTCAGACTGGGTCAAAAAAAGGCAAACAAAGATATTTTCGACATAGTTAACATTATGTTGAAGAAGCACTTGTTAAGTTGTGTGGTTGTTTATTTAGTCTAAGTATTTAGTAACCGCGTCATTGTTGGCTCCGTACGTATATAATACATATTCGTACGTGCGTGCCAAGTTGTGCAAGCATGACTTGCGACATTTAAATGAAGGAAAGAAGAAATGTGGGTGTTACATTATATATACATTTGTGCTCTAAAAAGAACCAGTAACCAGTAATACTGCGTGTAAAGCGGAACAATTTTTCAGGTAACCTTTTTTCAAAATCGATTTTGACCTACATTAGTAACGAACGAAATTGTTGGATACAAAATCATCAGCTGAAGAAAAAAGTTTGCCATTGGTTAAACGTGTTTTTGTTATGAAATTTTAGTGCAGATTTTGTATTGTTAGGTATATTGCCAAATCAATACAGCCGCAAATTAAATATCAAAATGTTTCAACAGTGAAAATTATCCTGAATGGAATAGATATATATTAGATTTGACTAAATATTTAATTCATTTTACTGAAAATGACCTTGACACTTTTAGCATTATATTAAACTTAACATTTTCTATTTATAGCCTAAACTGTTACGAAAAAAGGGTATTCGATTACTAAGCGCTTTCAGTATCTGCCAATGCCCGAAGTATGTACGTCGATCATCTTTTTAAAAGATATTTTTAGCTAACCATACTTTCAACCTATTTAATAGACCAATAAGGAAGTGTAATCAGAAATGAATATAACCAACTATTTCTTCGGTCTAGAACTGTAAACCGCACAAGAAAAAGTAAAATGGACGTATTGCTTTCGACAATGCAAAAATTAAATTATAAGATATAGAAACTTGTGTAATTTACTACGTGCAAAGAAAGCAGTTCGACTGATAGTGGAACGTGTAAGTGCGCGTGTCTGCGCGCAACATGGCTGCATGCGTATGTTGTTATTTATAATATTTTTTTCTCCATTTGCAAGATTATAGTTAATGAACAGGCCCAGCTATCTAGCTTTCCTACAAATGTCGTACATCTTTTTAAAAGATATTTCTCGTTTCGAACACATTTACTCCTCGTAATTTTATAATTTCATAATTAATGCGAGGACAAAACTAATAATAAAAAGAAAACATTCTTTGTTCAAAGATTTAAAAAAAAATGAAATAAAATAAAATAAATGAATATCATCATATCAATAAATCTATCCCACCGCAGTGTAGACTCCTTGCATGCCTTTTGTTGGTCGGTTTGTTAATGTGTGCCAAAGAAAACAAGTCATTAAATGTGCAGTCAATGATATGTATTTGTTAAATTTTCCATAGGGTAGTACTGATATAAGCTGAAAATCAAAAATCTTCAGATATACATTAACTAAAGTCATTTTATGTATGTAAATATTTTTTTTAATGTTTTATTCTGTGCCATTAGATTTTATTGTTCTCTACCAAAATAATGTTTATGCTAAAACTTGCCTTGCTATTATTGTAGTTATATCTAAAGGCTCTAAAGTCTCTTTGATCGCAACTGACCAGTCGGCTGAGACAAATGAGACCGTCGAACCAAGTTTGAGAGTAACGGAATAGAAGGAAATAGTAGGCTACTATTCATAAAATGCAGATAAAGACACGTACGGTCAACCGTCTCAATTTATGTCAGTGTAGGCTAAGTGAAAAGAAGAACTTTAAGGTTTGACACCACTTAATCGTACTTGTCATTTTTGCGGAAATGTTCTTTTACAGAGACTGAGCTCTGAGGCTAAGTTAATAATGATACATGAATGTTCATCGTTAGCTGTTAAAATCAGCAGTAGATGATTTTGCTTTTTCGTCATTAATTTTCACCGGAAAATAATCAGAAGCTGGAAGAATAATAAGCTGAAAAGTACGTGCACGACTTTTTAAGAAATTACTATGGGTTACCGCAAATCTTGGGACCTAGCAAAAATAAGATAGTAGGTGTCTTCAACTGGAAATTTAAGTTCGAGAGTATTACTGTAGGTTCATTTTGTGTATTTAAGATAGGTCTAAACGTAAATCATGAGCAATTTGCTTGATTACTGTAGTGATAAGACCATGCAAAAGGTAAAATGCAGAGTATTTAGTTGAGTCAAACCTATTGGCATCTTGACCTTAGTTAAAATCATAAAAGCGTTTTTTTCACACGTCCACCGTTAAACGACATTGAGGGGAGAAAATGCGTCAATTTCTCCGTTTTGGTCGGGCAGGTCAACGAATTTGCTGTCGAGCCAACAATGTGAATAAAACTTTCCGGCGGAATAACATGTAAGTTTACAATTTTCTTCAAAACATGCAATTTAACTTACGTTCTTTATGATTGTATTTCGGATAGAAGAAATTTCGGATAAATCCATAAAACATCTTCACTTTATAATTCTAAAATAAAGCACTGTAGGTACTGGTGAGTCAGTGAACTTCCTGGTCCGCTTTTTTGATATTTCCCTTTTATATAATTTTATTATAAATATTTGTGTAAAGCATTACTTAGGCCTAAAAAAAAAAATAGTGTTGTTAGGGTAACATGCTCTCTAGGATTAGGTAGGGTAGGTAGGGATTTTTTTTTTTTTTTTTTTTTTTTTTACCATTATAGACATTTGGTCTTCATGGGTAGAATCAGCTCAAACCATTCTGGCTCCTCAAACCTATGATCCCGCAATTGATTGACAAGTTACAAGGTAACAGTTGTAATGCAAAGTGGTGTAATGCAATCATATTTAACCATTAGCTAGTCAATGCAAGCTAAAGCTTTAATATTGCGACTACAGGTTCCTGCTAGTATAGAACAATTAGGCACAAGAACATCATTTCCAACTCTTCAAATAACATCTCTGACGAAATAATTTTAGACTCCCGACGTTCTGCAGTGTGATGGCAATCACACGCAGTTTTATACACATTGACTATCTATCTATCTATTTGAGCTTATTTACCGTCAGAACTGGTTGCCCATATGACCGACGCCCCCTGAAGAGATTAGTTATTTTATGTTATGGGGGTAGTGCAAGATACAGAAAGCATCCCACACATTGACGACCTGAGCCGCCATTTTGTTACTTTGCGGCGATAAAATCCGTCCGTACCGTACCATACCATACCGTACCTCTACAATACGAAGTGCAGCAATTTTTTTTTTTTGACAGACCTAAAAAAAACAGTAGGGTCGGGCATATTTTTAGGTAGGGTCGGGTGACCCTAACAGAACAATTTTTTTTTTTAGGCCTTATGAATTATCAAAACAAAGTTTTAAACTTAAAATGAAGATAGATTCACTTTTGCCCAGTGTTCAAGTTTACATATTCTTACTCTTCATCTCTGTGTGTTATTGCTTTGTTTGAGGGTATTTCTTATCTTATAGTGACAGTTCTTTAATGTGAAATTTTATATTCACACCTATGTGTAGGATACAATTATGCTCAGGTCAGATCAGGTAGGAGCAGATCAGTGATCCAGTTGTACATGTGTAATGCTCTGGTATAACTGTCTTTTGGATGAGAAATTTAACTATTAAAGATCCCATGTATGAGTGCTGAACACAGGGCATTGAAAAAAACTAGGTGTGTCTGTGGAATGGGATGCTTTTTAACTCACCTGAGCACAAAGTGCTCAAAGGTGAGCTGTTGGGATGAAAATGTAACGATTCGCCACAATAACGATTCGCCACTAACGATTCGCCACAGGTTCATATAACGATTCACCACAGAGTAATAACGACTCGCCACAAAGAAATAACAATTCACCACAAAGTAATAAAACAGAAAATTTTTGTTGTACTTATGTGTTTCATTTATATTTGTTTGGTAATTTGATGAAGAAAAATATTTGGAAAAAGAAATTTTGGGTTGTATTTGCTTCATTATTTAATGTGATTTTTAATTTAATTTGAAATAAGTTTTAATATTTGCTAGTAGTGGAATTGGCAGTTGAAAATTTAATCACCTTTAAAAAGTATTGTCAGCTTTGCCCCGTGGAGCAATATATTTTGTTTTTAATATATTTTGATGAAGCTACTGAAAATGTTTCATATATCATTTGTAATGAGGTTATATTCCGGTTTTGACTATTTATTATTTTGCTATCAATTAATTCAATCAAAATCAAACATGGTTAATTACTTAAAGACAATAAGAACCCTATGTGAGAATTAAGTTTTATGGAAACTTTATATTTAACAATCATACAAGAAAATGTTTAATAAGTGTATGTGTTCTGTTTTTGATGGTGATACTCCTTCCATATGAAGGGATTAGTGAAGTAAATCAAACAATTAACCTTGTCATTTATAAAGGTGTTGATTGGTATTGTATTTTACTGTACTTTATCTTTATTACTCGTGAAATGTCACGATCATATTTCTATTTGAAAGACCCTAAGCTGATTACAAAATCATGTCATTAATATAGGCGTTGATTGGACAGTGTTTATTAAATGTGTCATATAACAGTAGTAACGCCCGCAAGGTGTGTTTAATCCATGACTTAAGATCAAAGCTAATAATTATATATAATTGGTAATCATTTATTTTTTGTTTTGATAATGAACAAAAGAAACCCTACGTACAAGAAATATGGATTGAAAGTTTATAAAATTAATGTTAAATATTTATGATACTTATGTGGCATCAATTTTACAGTATTTTTGTGAGGTATGGGGATTTCATTGGGCAGAAAATATAGAAAGAGGCATACTGTCGGGGGGAATTCAGACCAGTGACCTCTTGAAAAGGTGTTCATATATTATACGGGCCAGTTTGAGTGATCTTAAAAAAAGTGAAGTGTTTTGTAAAAAATGTCAGTATATTTACTTCAAAAATGTGTATATATATGCAGTAAAGGTATTAAAAAAAATAAATTAGGAATGTAGAAATAAAATATTATCAATGCATCGAAGAGTCGACTTTTCCCATTACTTAATAATGTCAATTGATTGTTCACCTTGTATGTATCTGTGTAGACATGTCATCTATCGGTGAGATTAAGGGGTAAAACGTAATCAATTTATGGACATGGGCCTTTTCTGCACTAGAAAAAAGAGAGTTTCTTACAAGATAACTTGCATTTTTCATGTAAACTAAGAACACAAGGAATTCATTTATTTAACAAAAATGTATAATACATTTGCACACAACTGTGACAAAATTAATTGCATATGACACACATCTACAAATTCATCAATTTGTAATTATTTTTCAATTTTGAAAACTGTGTTGAATCGTTATAATACTTTGTGGCATGTCGTTTATTGTTTAAAATGTGTGTTCCTTACACTTTTGAAAACTGTGGCGAATCGTTATTACTTTGTGGCGAATCGTTAACAGACTTGTGGTGAATGGTGAATTTCTGTGGTGAATCGTTACTGTGGCGAATCGTTACATATTCGTTGGGATCATTGGTTGTCTGCCGTGTGATGTGTGTCATCAACAATTTGACTTGAACAACTTCTCCTCCTAAACCACAAAGCCAACTTTGATGAAACATGCCTGGGACATTCCTTGCATAAAGCTCTACCAAAGTTGTTCAGAGAATTGAATTCCATCAAAAATTATGGCAACAGAAAGGAAAAACTTTGAAAATCTTCTTGTTTGAAATGACAAGAGCCTGAGCCTTAAGATTTAGTATGTAGCATAGTCTAGTGGACCTGTACCAAGTTTATTAAAATTATGTCCCTGGGGCTAAATTTGGCCCCACTTGGGGCTCAGTTGATTTTACATAGGCTTACATGTATATAGGAAAAACTTTGAAAATCTTCTTGTCTGAAACCACAAGGTCCTGAGCCTTAAGATTTGGTAAGTAGCATTGTCTAGTCGACCTCTACCAAGTTTATTCCAGTTATACCTCTGGGGTCAAATTTGGCCCAACCCCAGGGGGTCAATTGATTTTACATAGGGTTATATAGAGAAAACTTTGAAAATCTTCTTGTCTGAAACCACAAGGCCCTGTGCCTTTAGGATTTGGTAAGTAGCATTGTTTAGTGAACCTCTACCAAGTTTGTTCAAATTATACCACTTGGGTCAAATTTTGCTCCACCCCAGGGTTCAGTTGATTTTACATAGGCTTATATAGTGAAAACTTTGAAAATCATCTTGTCTGAAACCACAAGGCCCTGAGCCTTAAGATTTGGTAGCATTGTCTAGTGGACCTCTACCAAGTTTATTCAAATTACACCCCTGGGGTCAAATTTGGCCCTGCCCTTTGGGTCAGTTGATTTTACATAGCCTTATATAGGGAAAACTTAAAAAAAACTTCTTGTCTGAAACCACAAAGCCTAGAACTTAGATATTTTTAATGGAGCATCAGTTAGAGGTCATCTACCAATTTTGTTCAAATAGTGCCATATGAGTGAAAATTAGCTCTACTTGAATTCATATAGATTTATTTAGGGAGAATCTTAAAGAAGCTCTTGATTTTTGCTCAACAGCAGACCCAAAGGCAAAGTATTCAGGTGAGCGATCTAGGGCCATCATGGCCCTCTTGTCTATCTTGCACTATCCACCACAACCTAAAATAACTCACATGGGCAGGGGTGTTGGCCTCTTGTTAAAGGGGCTGTGCTCCAGGTGACAAAAAAAGAAAGTTTTCTTGTATTATAAATTTCTTGTAATATTTATGATTAATGCTTAAAAAATAACTTACTGACAAAAAATAAGTCAAATAATTACATTTAAATTGATTTTTTTCCCTTTCAGTGCTATACAGTAACGCGACAGTATAACTATATCGTATAAGATTTAAAGTAAATATCCGTAATATCACATGCGGCGATGGTGGTGACAGTAAAAGCATGGGAAATATTTGTTAACATGAGGGTCCAGAGTTCAAATCAGGCAGGAGCTAAAATATTTTTTTTATTCTATTTTGACTTTTATAATCAGTTTTGAAGTAAAATATTATGTTGTTATAATCTCACGGCATCTAAATATATAATTTATGAAAAAAAATTTCATGTCAAATCTGGAGTACAGCCTCTTTAAAGGTTTAAAAAAGCAGTTTCTGAGATTATTATATATCCTAAAGCAAATACTGAAAAGACTAAAACAAGTATTGTGTGTGCTCACAAAAACAAGAACAGGAAAACAAAATGGTATTAAATGTTTTCACTGTCAGTAGGGAGTTGCTTAGGTGTTGAAAAGGAATGTCTAGATATTGGGATACAGAGAATAGTTACTTACATATTTAAAATCCTTGTCACAATTGGTTCATGTCAAAGTGAGAGTCTGACTCGAAAAATCATTAAATGTGTGACACTTTAGGATATGTCTCATAAAAAAGAAAAATCAACATTGACAATATAATTGTGGTGTAAGAAAAATTTACAGAAAATGCAGTGATAATCATCCCCTTGGCTGCTAGATGCTTGATTGATGTATGGAGTGCATAAAACACATTATGACTGCACAGGTTAATTAAGGGACATCAGTGTATGAGTAATGGACAAGTACTGGGTAAAACGAAAGACCAGTTCATGCAGAACTGATATGATGTTCTTGGAATGTTTGAAGAACCGAATTCCACCAGTCACGTTACTGGCAAAATGGGTAAAAATATTCTGATGAACAAAAATGAGGCACATTAGCTCACTAGACATTAATTACACCTTAAGACTAAAGTCTAGGAATGCTGGAAGGGTAAGGGCAAGGCACTAAGGAAGGTCCCCTCTCCTGCCTTTCAGTTCCACCAGAACTAAGGCATGCACACATACCATTGAATTGCAACCATACATTCAACAGCTTTTGTTCAGTTGTCCAGTGGTGTAGGTTTCAAGTTTTTAACATGCTCAAAATTTTCTGCCATATAGAATGGACATCACCATATTTTAAATGAGAAGGAGGCCATGCATGAGCCATAGGTTGCAAAAATTTAATATAATAAAGATGATCTTTATACCTAATAACAAAATAACTTATTTGTTCTTTGGTCCCTATCTTGATAACTGAATATGAAACACTTTTCTATCGTTATATTCAAAAAGCAGGCGTAGAACAGTAATTTATATAGTTATTGTTTAAGTGGTTGTTTCCCTTTGACCAGTAGTGTATATGTACTCTTGACCTTAGATGTGTGACAGACCATGGAAGACAAGAAATGCATGCCAATGTTCACAAACAAACTGAGAATTTTGTTATTTATTTGATGCCTGTTAGCACAATACGGTGATGTGTGACTGAAGAATTAAATGAAATTAAAGTCTTCAAGCTCTGTTTTCCATCCACAATGATACAAATTTTATGAATCACTTATATTTACTTTCTTATTCCCAAGTTGGCAAACAGCTTTGACCAACATGCTTTATGCTGTTTGTCTTTTCATTTGTTGCAGGTTTGATACAGATGCTCCACAGACCTACCGAGAACAGTTGACACATATCTCTCCTTTTATGTGGTACTATACAATTGCTGTTAGTTTCACAATCACATGCTATGTTGGATACCACTTCTATTTTAACTTTGACCATGTTAAAGTAAGTATTATTTTCTCAATATATTCTCTTCTTCTTAAAACCCTTAAACTCCACATCCAACTTGGAAGCAAAAAAAGTCCAGTGAGTGATTTTCATCAAGGATCAGCTATAAACATGTGAAAGTCATGTTTCAGCTCTGCTGATAAAAGGCATTTATCTAAAGTTAAGATTTTGAAACTTAATGTTAAGTCCACATGGAACAGGACAATAATTGATTAATTTCACAAACTGCAAGTAATGGAAAATGTACTTTTAGAACAAGAATAACCTCTAAAATAAAATTTGATATTTCAGGGTTTCCCAAAAATAAGGCCATCTTTGTGGACAGATGAAGAACTTGGTATCCCCCCTGATGAGGAGGATGTGTATCCACCTGGTTATGTACCACTAAAAGACCGCATGTAATTTACTCATACTAAGTAGTGCTTTTTTCCAGGACTTAACTGTTTGGCTAAAAAGTGTTTATTGATAAAAATAAAAGTTGTATATACTTTACTACCTGTAACAGATGGATTTTACAAATGAGAAACAGTAAAAATAAGAAATATGCACAGTAACCGTGTGAGCTATGTACAGTAAAAGTCATGTGAAATAATCTATAGCAATTGTGTGTAAAGTTTGGAAGATTTACATAATGTTTGTTTAGAAAAAAAATAAAAAAAGATTATCAACAGTTTCTTGTTCTTGTGATTTAATTTTCCAGTAGACAGTTACCAGAGTATAACATAGAAGTAGTGGAAATTTTAATTTGTAAAACAGACTTTCTAATTCATGATTGGTTAAAATAGGTACATGTACAGTTAAATAGGTTATGTACAGTGAAATAGGTACATGTACAGTGAAATAGGTTATGTACAGTGAAATAGGTTATGTACAGTGAAATAGGTACATGTACAGTGAAATAGGTTATGTACAGTAAAATAGGTTATGTACAGTGATATAGGTTCATGTACAGTGAAATAGGTTCATGTACAGTGAAATAGGTTCATGTACAGTGAAATAGGAACATAATACATGTACAGTGAAACAGGTATATGTACAATGAAATAGGTGCATGTACAGTGAAAAAGGTACATGTACAGTGAAATAGGTACATGAACAGTGAAATTGGTACACGTACAGTGAAATAGGTACATGTACAGTGAAATAGGTTATGTACAGTGAAATAGGTACATGTTCAGTGAAATAGGTACATGAACAGTAAAAATGTAGACACAAGCTGTGTACACTGCTTAAGTGCCAGCTTACCAATTTGTTGCAATATATGTATAACTAAGTAGGTGCGTGTAGAACAAACATCCTTGTTTGCTAAAGACACCTACAGCCACAAATCTTACCTCAGAAAATCAGAACCAACCTTATCTCCTTGATAATGGCTCTTATCAAACACGGTCTTGAAGAGTGGTGAAGAAACTGAGATGCTTTATGGAAGAAAATTAACACATTTGGTGAAAAAAATGGATTAGTGAATAACACTTGGGACAGACAATATTCTTTTGACCTCAAGAAATGCTTTGATAAATCCCAGATAAATTACCGTTCCAAGAAAAGTTTAAAGTTTGGCGCAGCTATTGGGGGTCTCAGTATTGAGTATGGCATTTATTTTGCAAGGGTCTGGCTTGACTCCGTTGTCATTTATCTCGTGAGCAAAGAATATTACCTTTGTGACCCCTATAGTACATTTATCCAGATTAAAATGAATCCTGTTTTCCAATGCGAGCTCAATCAAGTTTCTGAAGTTTGAGATGTGCTAGTCGCGGGTTCATCCATAGCATAGTCTGTCGTCCATAATAGCAGTTAACCCTGTCAGACCTTGAAATTTTTCATCGACTTTTATCATGAACATATCACTTGATGCTTTAAAGCCAAATGAGAGTTAATGGAGTTGCTTTACTGTTCATAAAATAGAATAACGTGTAATTGACGTAATCATTATGATGGCAGGTATCACAGTTCCAAGAATAGAAAGTATTTCCCCAGTGTAGCCTCATTATTAACCTTTGTTTAGGGAGCAACAAAGGGAGGCTAACCTTGAGTTTCTCAAACTGGGACTTGGGCAATATATTGTCTGCACTTCCTGTGTCAACCTAAAGTTCTTTAGAAGTTTTACATGGACCAATGAGTAGCCTGGGAAATGCAGTCTGGTGAGTGGGAATGTCACAGGGTTGACTGCGATGGGACAGACCGTGGAACTGCTCTCAATTGTCATACTGAACACAACAACTTAGTAAACAATATTTACAAATTTTATTAACAAAGGTTATTATCCCAAGCCAATGGAATCGGTAGGGGGATAATGTTTTGGTATTGTCTGTCCTTCCCTCCATCTGAATTTCGTTTCTGCACTATTTCTTGGCAACTACTGACTGGATCATTGAAACCTTGTGGGAACTTTCAATACCAAAAGGAGATGCGCACATCCTTCAAGGATACAGAATATGCACTTAGATGTGACATCTACAGAATATGCACTTAGATGTGACATCTACATATTATGCACTTAGATGTGGCATCTACAGAATATGCACTTAGATGTGACATCTACATATTATGCACTTAGATGTGACATCTACAGAATATGCACTTAGATGTGACATCTACAGAATATGCACTTAGATGTGGCATCTACAGTGCAAAATGCAACCAAACTGTAGTAAAACAAAATCCTTCCTCTTGAAATAAAAGTAAAACAGACACAGTGTTCAGAGGTTGGAATGAATAAACACAAACTGTTTAACTATATTTAGTAGATTTTATTTAGGCAGGTCATTTCAATCAATGATTTCTGATGAAACAAACATTTAGCAAAATTTAAGAAAATCAACAAATTCAACAATCATTCTAATCATACAGTACAAGTGCCTTGAGCAGTGTAAATAATCAAGCTTAATACACTGCATATAACATCCACAATTTACAGCAGTAAAACAGTTCACAGTGAGAGGTTTACCATTCCTTCCAACTTATCAACCTTGTACACAAACAAGAACTTTGTTGCTTATGTGGTCAACAAAAGTGGAAAGAGTGGTAAGGATAACTGAAATGCTTAGATTCAGATTGTAAGGAATACTTAGATCCAGTGAGTGAGTAAAAAAAGGAAACAGTTATTTCTTCTGATAACCACAATATTTATAAATATGTTTAAATACTATCTAAGTTATTACATAATAACATTACCTTATAGTAAGAGTATTACCACTAGTTATTAGTCTAAACCACATTTACATGAACTGTAAAGGGAACTGTATTCAATTTAACTGAAGAACCAAAACTGTCACTGGTGAGTTTGAATTCTATTAAGTCAACATCTAAGTAAATTTTTAATTTTTATTGAAATTTTCAGACACATGTCCTTTTCAAGAAAAACATCAGACATTAATTTCTAAATCAGGCCAGTGGTTTGTAAAGTTGAATTTTTTTAAGCCTTAGTAACCTTGACCCCAGTTAATGGAAGAGTTTCATGCAAGGTGTCTATATACAAAATTACTTGGCCTCTATATTAGAGCTAGTTTTGACCCTGGGGAAATGTTCTGAACAAACTTGGAAGAGGTCCACTAGACATAACTACATACCAAATATCTGAGCTCTTGACCATGCAGTTTCGGAGAAAAGGACTGCGTGCTCAAAGCCAAAAAGGACAAATGTCTAAAAATATGAATTAAAACAGTGAAAAGTTACTTAGATGTTCTTCTTACTTCCCTCTAGAAGGGTGTCAGTATAAAACACATGTTTGACACAATCTAAAGATAGCAAGATCAAATCAAGCCTTTGGTATATTGACCCATTTCAAAATTCACAATTTTCTTGGTTCTGACTGGTTACAGTAAAAACACCATAAGCCAATCAAAAGCCACAAATTTCAGAAAAGAAAACTGTAACCCCAGACTCAATATAATCTCCTGAGGTGGAGAATCAACAGGACAAGAACAAAACATATGGCACATTATTTTTGCTATTCAGTATTGAGTTCATCATAAATGGAAATTTTTTCTATAGTGGTTTCAAATTTCTCTTTTCTGAAACAAAACTACTATTTTATTTCAGGTGTCCCTGTAAGTTAAAGAAGTCCTTCTGAAGTTTGCCCAGTATATGTATCTGAATTCCTCTCACACTTCAGATGCATAAAGAAAACTTGGAATCACAGTCTGCAGCTTTAGGAAAGGAATATACGTTTTAGAAATTAGACTACACCAAAGGTTACAGGTTGTGAACAGACAAAATGTACAAAATTTACAACAACAACAAAATAAAACAAATTTTCATATAACCCTTCAAGAGAATCCACTGTTCAGTCTATGTAAAATTTATTTTAAAATTTCTGTAAGTTTACACACACAAAAAAAAACATGAATAAAAAAAGCTCAATTATCTCTATCCATTTTGTATCTTTTTATAGGGCTTTCGTTATTTCTATAAGAGATATTCATAATAATAGGTCTCATTTAAAAACCACTAAAAATATTTGTAAAAGGTAAAAATAATCTGCAATAAGCCAGTACTGTAGAGAGGATGCAGAGCCAAGCATGCTTATGACCTATTAGTAAGGTTGTCATAACTATGAGATGGAAAAGAAAAGAATTTTTCTGTAAAACATTCCATAAAATAATTACAACTTGTTACAATGATGTAAAGATTAACTTTGGCTCCACAGGACAGCGACAACAACAACAAAACAAGAGGGCCATGATGGGCCTTTTATCGCTCACCCAAGTACACCTGCAACTACATTCATTCACACACCAAATATCTAAACTCCAGGCCTTTTGGTTACTGAGAGAAGATTTTTATGGTTTTTACCAAAGTACGTCTATATAAAACTAAGTGACCCCTTTACTGTTCATAAATGTTTTGTGAAAGTTTTGTTGAAATTGAATTTAATGGGAGTATAGTACTATGATGTATGGTAAGTTAGAACAAATATATTTTAAACCTCTATGACCTTGACGCTGTCCCCACTGACCTCAAACCCCACCCACTGGAAGAGATCTACAGAAGGTACCTACATACAAAATGTCTAAGATATTGGTCAATAAATGAAGGCTCCATAGGCCTTGTGGTTTCAGAGAGAACGATTTTTGAGAGTTTTTCCCCATATACATGTAAGCCTATGTTAAAGCATTTTTCAGCTAAGGTGGGGTCAATTTAGAACAAACTTGGTAGAAATCCACTAGACAATATTTCATACCAAATATCTTAGCCCTAGGCCTTGTGGTTTTAGAGAAGAAGATTTTCAAAATTTTCCTTTTATTAGCTTATGTAAAATCATTTGGCCCCTGGGGCCATGATTTAAATAAATTTGGTAGAGGACTACTAGACAACACTACATACCAATTATCTCAGCTCTGGGCCTTGCAGTTTCAGAAAAGACATTTTTTTAAGTTTTCACTTTTTAAATTCTACTTCCAGCTCCTGTTGCCAAGCTCTGAAATGCACCTGAACCATTTGAACAACTTTGATACAGCTTCATGCAAGGAACATTCCAGGCAAGTTTTATCAAATTTGGCCTTCTGCTTTCAGAGGAAATGTCCTTCAAAGTATTTGTCGATGACAGATGCTGGACAATCACTGATCCTTAAAAGCTCACCTGAGCATGCTTAAAAGATATTGGCAAAAGTAAATTCCCAATAAAAGCAAAAAGTAAATACTCATGTAAAACATTTTTGAAAAGATATTATCAGTACATACCAGCACTAACACAAAAAATCTACTAATATAAAAAATTTACTAAAATGCATTCACACTAATGGCAATTTAAAACAAAAATGATAAACATGCTTGATAAAACAGACTTTTCTTGTTTACACAAAACACAGAAGACATAGTTTCTGAGATCAGATTTGGTGATCAGCGGAAAGAAGTTGGTACAGATAAAAACATTAACATACATGACCACAAGTTTAAATGTGGCATGAACCAAAAATATACAAAACGTGATGTTACTGAAGAGATAATCTTGATGATTGGGTTATAACCTATACATCATTCTCATCCGACACCTCTTTCACTTGCTCGTTAAAGCAAAGAAACTTTCATCACAAGTAGTGATTATTTATCTTAATCCTATCAACTTATTTATTCAGGTTTATACTGGATCATACAATTTTGCATTATTATATAGTCTGCAATGATCAGGAAAAACAAATTCACCAAGAACCAAATTTCTAAGATGTTTCAATCAAGGCCCTGCTGGGATTTAGTACTTGAAAAAAGTTTTACAATGTTTATAAACTGAACTTGTATTACAAACAGCTCAGCACTTAAAAATGGGAATACCAATACAGTAGACATTGTACATGCAACCACCTTTAAGCAACTTTTCTATTAAACAACTGCTTGAAATCCTGCTCGAGTGTTTTTACTGTATAATTACATCGCATTAAACAACTTTCATATTGCAGTAGCAAACACAAAACCTGTCCAATCAGAAAAAAGTACAATTCAGAAGCACAGGAAGTGCCAAAAGAATGTAACAGTAATCTTCATCTATAGAATGTAATTTGCTGTAAATTTTGTGGAAATCTTAACTGGATGTTGGAGCTCTGTGTCAACCAGATCATTTACCATTACATATTTTCCAACCTCTGAAACTTGACGAATACATTTATAGGGGCAATATCTTTTCTATTTAATTAAACAGGTTTTTTTTTACCTAAGTAATCAAGAAACAAATCTTCCAACAAAAAAAAGTTAATCAATGAGAAACACTGTTTTAGAGTTTTTTCCTTTCCAAAATATATAAAACGTAAGTACATGAACAAATATAGCTAGGTTACACCTAATTGATCATGTGACTCAGACAAGTGTTCTTGATCCAGCCTCATAGTAAACAAACATGGTGGACTCAACAAGCTCTTCACTATCAACATTCCATTCCAGTGGGTTGATACTTGTGATGAAACATGTAGGATCTCATACAATTCTGTGTTTCCTTTCTTTTCGCCAATGCCTTATTTTTATCTTGGGCTAATTGGGTAAACCACTACATTTCAAAAATATATACTGGAAATTCACAGAGTTAAAAAAAAATATTTTTTTTCAATCATATTAAAAAATAGAAAGTCATTTCTTTTTACAGGACAGGTTTTTGTAAAATTTTGAATTGTGTTTGCATTTGAAAATACTTGTCTGGACATAAGCACCACTGAAAATGGCTACACTGCCAGGGGCATTAGCCACTTGTCAAAAGATGACAACAAACTATATTCATTTATCAAGCAAGGAAATCCATAGCATGTAAAGAAATCAAATTTGTACGCTGAAAACAGATTCCTTATGAAACTGACATTTAAACTACCAATTCGAAATTCATATACTTCTGCTAATTGAAAACATGGCATGAATTGTGAATTCTTATACAATTGAACCACAGAAAACTGGAACCTCAAAAAAATCAAAATCCCCTGAAGATTGAAAATTCTGTCTGTGCAATTTATTCTTTATTCTAAGAGACTTTATATTTTATTCTGTTCTATTAACAGTAATTCATTTAGTTCATGTACATGTAGTTTCATGGAACAATACCTGATACCTTTAAGTAACAGAAACTGACAGAGTACCTGTATTTTGCTTTAACCAAATAATCTTAATAACATCGATAATGTTAAAGGTTGTTCAATTTTTCAAAAGAGCAACGTTCACTTTACAGTTGTACACAATTATGCTTGTAAGAGTTACATGTCAACTGCTACAAACTCTTATGTGTTTGAGAGAGTACAGTGTATAAGAGGCCACTACAGTTACATTTATTTTAGCACTTACTCTTTCCAATTAACAACCAGGTCAAAAACATCCCACAGGCATTTAAAATATATCTGTCTTGTTGGCAAGTATGTTTGCAACTTCATACAATCAGCTGCAAAATTAATTTTCACAGCCAGAAAAGTGTTCCCACTTTGAACAAGAGCTCCACGGAGTGGCAACACAATCGTCTGTTTTACATGTCAACAATGGGGGCCATAGTTATGGTTCTTGTGCACTACTCCTGAAGGAGGTCTATATACCTCTGATGTTTGATCTCAAGATGTTGATATTGTTCATATCGATACCTTTGATCATTCAACTTAATAAGGAATTTTGACAAAAAATTGTAAGTTAAAAAGGAACATAACTCCAAAAATATAGCTTTCAGAATAATGCCCCTTGTGCTACATATGCCTCTTTGTCATGATTACAAGCACTCAAAGTTTCATTATGACATCTTTTAGATTGTTAGAGTAATGGGATACATTAAAGTTTTTGCATGATGACAACAAGACGAGGCAGCAATCATAATAGCTTGACTTTTTCTTCGAAACAGACGAGCTAATAAAACTGATCATTGTTTTTTACTACAGCTTTTTGCAATCATAACATCAACATCAGAGTACAAAGTTGTAAAGTTCTAAATCCAGACGAAAGGATTTCACTTATTGAACTTTCAAAAATGAAAAGTGCAAAAAAAAGAAGAAAAAAATGTCAAGGACTCTGGCTTCAGAAAAACTCAAGATTCAGAATGTTCAGTAACAGTTCAACATGTAAACTGTTTTTCTAAAACACTAAAATCTACTGAGAGACCATTCTATTAAGAGACCACATGTTGGTAGTCCCTTTGGGGCTCATTACAATGTCTACTGTATGTGTAAAAGAAAACTGAACATAACTGTACAAATTCAACTGGAAATAATAAAATAAAATACTGATTGTAAAACATTAAACAATTTAAAGATGATAAAAGAAAATCAAAATTAAAATCATAATATTGCACAAACTTTTTAAAAATGAATCTGAAATGAGTTAAAGAAATTAGTTTATTTACACATTTCATAAATTAATATTAAAACATAAAAACTGGAAAAAAAACCCTTTAAAATCTACTTGAAACTATGGTAAATTTTTTCCTTACATCAGAAACAAGGTGCATGGAGATGCAATTTAGAAAAAAAAGAACTTACACGAGTGTGTTTCAATAATGAAAAACAGTCTATTGATAACAGATGATATCAGGTGAGGTGGATATGGCGGAAAAGTGAGGCTCTGCTAAGCATTTTTTTTTTTTTTTTTTTTTCAGACAGAATCTGTTGAACCTGGTACCTTTTGTTGACTTAAGACAGTTGACTTATATTCTTTTAAATATGCAACATCTTCAATGAGTTTTTAAACTTTTGATAGACAAAAATAACCAAAATAATACAACGTAAAATTTCCTTTAAATATCTTTGAGTTATGAATGTCCGCAAGCACACTGGCAAGTAGTACTTCACTTAATATACTTTTGAATGATTTTGTTTTGCATACCTCTATCATTTTCTGTGATCAAGACTGCATTTTGATTTTTATCCAAAAGAAGCAAAACAATGGAGATAGACCTGATAACACTCTGAAATATAATGTAGGTATTGGACAGACATTATGATAGTTGCATGATAAAATGAATTCTTAGGCGGTCACATTCCTTTGACAAACGCCAAATTTATTGTGTTGTAGCTATGTATTTTCTTCAATGTAAATGTGTTGAAAGAGTGTCAACTGAATGGCCACTTACCCAGTATTTATGCAGTATTTGGAACATATGGAAACACTGAAATGTATTACATTATTATAAAACAAAACATATTGGATCGTGCATCTCTCCATAAATTACTACAATATTAGTTCTGAGAAATTATAGCTCAAACACAAAGCTCTTTCAGCTGTATTTACCAACCTCAAGTGTCTCCTGAAGGGTTCAGTTAACAATTAACTTGTACAACTTTGAACTATTTTGGTCTATACCACAAGACCATTACAAGAGTTTATCAACCCTGAAGCTGATAAGCTGGTTCCCAGGGCATCTTTGGTACTTCTAGAAATCAACACCTTGATTGGTAGTTTCACAGAATTTGTTACTGCATCATGCCTTCTGTCTTTACCAGATAAAGTCCTGTCTCCTCTATTCAAACTCTTCTTATGTTAGTTTTTAATAAATAGGGTTTGTTTCTAACACTGACAGCTTTTGTTAAACATTAGGATGAGCTGTATATAGCTGGCCTCTCATACCAAAGAGGAAACATTTATCACCTTTATTTAATAGCTAGGCCTTAGAACATTTTATCTGGCCTGTATCCTATTCTAAGGCGTTCACACAGCTCCATCCACAAGCAAAATTATTAATTAATCTAGCCTGTATAATCCCAGCTGACTGACAGACACAACCAGACACATGCACTAATTTTAACTTTGCAACCAAAGAATAAACATTTTAGCTCACTTGACATCATAAACATATCTCCTCTCTGTTCAGAAAGGGCAAGTCTCCAAGAATGTCTTTTCATGATATTTCTGCAACATTTTAAGACTTCCATGTTATCTGTTGCTCTCCAGAAGAGTACCTGATTTTACACGGTTTATGTTATCACAATTGATGATGAACTTTAACAGGTTGTAACACATAGACTTGTTTTATCACTCTATGCAGTCTGTAACATCATGACCTAGTGTCACCATCACTGTCTCTTCTTGAAGGAACCAGACTCCTATTTAGTCTTTATTGTTTGACTCTTCACCAGTTAACAACCATTCAGTTTAAGTTTTCTGAGTTCAAGAAATTCTTGACTACTTCAGTCATTTCAATCATCAAACAAGATCGTATAAATACTGTGAATTCCTAGTTATTTATAACACAAACCTTACATGTGTCTCCAGCTGTGCTACCATTCAGACAGGCACACAGACAAGCTAGCTCTTGCTGAATAAACATTTCAATATTTGTGTCTTGTGTGATTTTAATCTGACTGATAAACATGGACACGTATCATCTTCAATCACTTGCACATTAAGTGCTGAAGATCAATGTAATATGTTCACACACACATAGATCTATGACTGATGTTAAGATGAAGAATTCAACAGATGAAATGTCTGATATTTCAGCTTGACTGACTTACAACAACACAATACACAGATCTGGCAGTAGGTGGGATGGGTGACCCTGATGTACTGAATATGAATATGCAGGCTAGTCAAAGTGGTGCTACCTTTTCACTTTCTTAGGTTTTGCTCTGTGAGTCTGTATAGCTCGCCATATCCTACACACAATCCCTCCCCTGTAATATACATGAAAGAAACATGACAAACTGTGCTTAGAAAAAAATAATTTCAGAAACGTGACTTAACAGGAAGTAATCTATGATTTAGTGTGCTGTTCAGTAAAACTGAGCGAA
Source organism: Cyclina sinensis (assembly GCA_012932295.1). NCBI lineage: Eukaryota > Metazoa > Mollusca > Bivalvia > Venerida > Veneridae > Cyclina > Cyclina sinensis. The sequence goes on from JAAONU010000015.1 coordinate 7,836,413, forward strand.
AGTCCTTTTAAGTTTGTAAAACTATTTTATTTTCACATACTGTGGTATAAGTGTGCAACAACCCATGGTATAAGTGTGCAACAACAGACTTGTATCCTATATGTAAAAGAGGCGGAATAATTTCTTAGGCAAAATTACATCACAACCACTAGGACCTCATTCTTATATATTTGAAAGCATACATGAAAAACTAAGTCATCTAGTATGTTGCTAGAACTTAACTCAGACTAAACAAGGCTGAACAGGATTTAAAAGGAATATATATTTACAATGTTACATGCACAAACTATTTACTTGATATTGAGTTTCTGCAGCTGTTCTAATGTAATATACTCCAATAAATCATCTAATGTATACTGCTCATTGACAATCTGAAGATAAAATATTCAATATATGCATTATCACAAGCTTCAATGTAAGTTTTCAAAGCAAGAGTTAGAAGTAGCAGAGTTTCAGTTCCCTGTAGTTATCCAGTTCTAATGCACTATCTACATAAATAAAATACATTTACATTTTTCAAAAAGAAAAATTAACAATGAAATGTTTAACAAATTTGAGAAACTTTTGGTTTGGTCCTCCCCAACAGTACTCCAGCTCCTGACACTGGTTGCTACCATTACCACTATTTATGGGAAGTACCAGTCCCTGTCTTCCACAAGAAACTAGCAACTTTATCATAAAGTATCAGGTTAGAAACTCACTTAAACCCATTATCACCCATCAGTGAGAGATTGCCAGAGTTTAAAGGTCAGAGACATCACCTACAATTCATGGATGGAGTTAAGTATGTAAAACAAACATCCAACACTTTTCCAGTATAAAATTTTTGTCGGTACAATGAGGGCTGAATTTCAAAGTTAACTTTCCCAAACATGTGATAATCTCAACCAACCTGATCAATGGATTCTTGATCAACCCTACAATGCCTTCTCAACCACGAAATCAGGTTCTCATCTGGTGGTTCATTTATCACAACAGATGGTGCCACAGTACTTTGTCCAAGGTTAGATGCTCCAACTACACTCTGGCTGCTAACTGCGTGTCTGAATGTGAATATGAATGCTACTCTTTGGATTCATAATTATTTTACTTTATTCTTACAAATTCAAAATAAAGTGATAAACTTTTCTATGAACTGACCAAAAAAAAACAACAACAGACCTTATTTTATACACTAAAATTGTCTCCAATTCAGGCTAAGAAGGCTAACTTCAGATCTTTGATGGATCATACCAATGACTAGCACGGTTGCCATTAGTAAATAAACTGTATTATGGTATCAACATCACAAGTAACCTCAACATACAGACTACAGCAACACCTACATGTAGTACTACCTCTGAACAATATAGTCTTATGTAACAGACAAATATGATATTACAGTCAGTTTGACATTACATGGTACAACTGCTATAGAGGAAATACCCACTGTAAAATTTCCATCTGTAATTTCTTCTCTGTCACGGATTTCTTTAATAACTCATTGTAGGCTTTCTGTACATCTAGCAACTGTTGTAACAAACTGTAAAAGAAACCATAATGTTATCCATTATGAAGTTCAGATATTAACTGATTTATCACTGGTACCAACTGGCCCTATGACAAACACCCTCTGAACAGCTGAGTCCATACAGTTTTTGTAGTTTTAGTGTAAGATAGAGAAATCAGTTCCAGGATATTCTGGTATATTTGCTACACTCCATAACAGAACATTGACACATGGAATGTAGGATCCATACCTGAGACTGTTAGGCATATCCACATACAATTCCCACTTTTCAAGAGCAAGATATTACAGAGGGTAAATACTCTTTGCAAGTCAACTATCCATGCTAAGGCTAGAGATATACATTGTACAAATCTGTAATTGTATGACACTAAATACATTTTCTGTATGTTTTATTTCTCATTCTGGTAAAATTTCATTCAGGATCTATTTACAGTGTGTTACCTCTACTTACAGTAATTACTGATTATAACATGGGTATTCCCATTCTATTTTTAAACCGATGTACTGCTTTTTCCATGATATTCTTTCAAGGTCAAGTCGTTTACATGTAGGGGAACCTAGTAGAATTAACCTGTATATTCTAAAATGGGAATTCTTAACAATTATCTAGAACATTCTTTGAGTACATAAAAAGGAGACACTCTGAGACATGAGAGAGTAGAAGTTGAAGTTGTGACTAAATGTGCATGTATGTGTGTTAGTGCTCAAACTTGCTGGAGAATAACTTGTGCTGGATTAACATTTATGGACATTATCAACACCCTGAGAAAATATTCACAGCTGAAATAATATTTCAAAAGGAATCTGTGAATGGAGATAGTGACTATAGGTTATTTTGGTTTAGTAAACATTACACTGTAAGTCATTATTGTTTCTTTGTTAAACATTGTTACTGAACTAAATTTTGTTTTATTAAATCAATGTACTGCAAGTTTGTTAGACTGTGTTGTGATTATTTCTTTCCTTTACTTGTAACACAACGATACAGAGATCAGCTACTTCAATGTTCTTGTTAAACATTTGTTCTATGATATATACAGACATCAATGCAGCTCTTGACTTACTTCAAGTTCTCTTCCTCACATGTCTCCAGCTGGTTCCTTATCTCTATATTTACTGACTTTCGATATGCCCCTGTAGCAGATTTACCCGAGTTGGTTGACGGAACACCTGATGTCCCCATGTCTCTTTCATCAACATCACCGGCTAAATTGGCTCCAAGCTCTGTAAGTGTCAAATTGAATGACAGATCTATGCCCAAGCTTTTCCAATACAAAAAACTTGAGACTTAAACTAAAAATCTACTTAATAATATTAAACTCTCATCATAATATTTTATGACAAATGAAATTGAATTTAAACAACCGACATGAATGAAATTAAATTCAAACATTTCTGAATGTATAAAGGAACCATCTAACATGCATTAAACTTAGAGCATTAAAATTAATGAGTGTTTGTGAAAAGATAATCAGGACTGAGAACTCAAACAAAACCACACATGTGGTGAATAGGACAGTGATGGCAGCCTGAGCTAATGGATAGATATCTGAAGAGGTAAGTTATGGCAGTCTGAGTTACGGGATATATACTTGTTGGTAGAAACAGTTACGGCAGCCTGAAATGGGAATACATACTTGGTGGTAGGACAGTGATGTCAGCCCGAGCTGGGGAATACAAACCTGAATCGGTAAGTGATAGCAGCCTGAGTAATGGTTGTAGAAATGGTTATGGCAGCCTGAGCTGGGGGATATATACCTGGTGGTAGGACAGTGATGGCAGTCTGAGCTGTGGGATACATACCTGGTGGTAGGACAGTGATGGCAGTCTGAGCTGGGGAATACAAAACTGGTGGTAGGACAGTGACGGCAGCCTGAGCTGGGGGATATACCTGGTGGTAGGACAGTGATGGCAGTCTGAGCTGTGGGATACAAACCTGGTGGAAGGAATGGCAGTCTGAGCTGGTGGATACATACCTGGTGGTAGGACAGTGATGGCAGTCTGAGCTGGTGGATACATACCTGATGGTAGGACAGTGATGGCAGTCTGAGCTGTGGGATACATACCTGGTGGTAGGACAGTGATGGCAGTCTGAGCTGGGGAATACAAAACTGGTGGTAGGACAGTGACGGCAGCCTGAGCTGGGGGATATACCTGGTGGTAGGACAGTGATGGCAGTCTGAGCTGGGGGATACATACCTGGTGGAAGGAATGGCAGTCTGAGCTGGTGGATACATACCTGGTGGTAGGACAGTGATGGCAGTCTGAGCTGGGGCATACAAACCTGGTGGTAGGACAGTGACGGCAGCCTGAGCTGGGGGATACATACCTGGTGGTAGGACAGTCATGACAGATTTGGCTGGAGATTATTTATACCAGGGGTCAGTTCAGAGATGACAGCTTGAGCAGGGGGATACACACCTGGTGGAAAGGTTGGCAGTCTGAGCTGGTGGATACATACCTGGTGGTAGGACAGTGATGGCAGTCTGAGCTGGGGCATACAAACCTGGTGGTAGGACAGTGACGGCAGCCTGAGCTGGGGGATACATACCTGGTGGTAGGACAGTCATGACAGATTTGGCTGGAGATTATTTATACCAGGGGTCAGTTCAGAGATGACAGCCTGAGCAGGGGAATACATATCTGGGGACAATTTAGCAATGACAGCCTGAGCAGGGGGATACATATCTGGGGACAGTTTAGCAATGACAGTCTGAGCAGGGGGATACATATCTGGGGACAATTTAGCAATGACAGCCTGAGCAGGGGGATACATATCTGGGGACAGTTTAGCAATGACAGCCGGAGCTTGGGAATACATATCGGGGGACAGATGAGCAATGACAGCCGGAGCTGGGGGATACATATCTGAGGACAGTTTAGCAATGACAGCCTGAGCAGGGGGATACATATCTGGGGACAATTTAGCAATGACAGCCGGAGCTGGGGAATACATATCTGGGGATAGTTGAGCAATGACAGCCTGAGCAGGGGGATACATATCTGGGGACACTTTAGCAATGACAGCCTGAGCAGGGGAATACATATCTGGGGACAATTTAGCAATGATAGCCTGAGCTGGGGAATACATATCTGGGGACAGTTTAGCAATGACAGCCTGAGCAGGGGAATACATATCTGGGGACACTTTAGCAATGACAGCCTGAGCAAGGGAATACATATCTGGGGACAATTTAGCAATGACAGCTTGAGCTGGGGATAAATACCTGGGGACAGTTGAGCAATGACAGCCTGAACTTGGGATACATACCTGGGGACAGTTGAGCAATGACAGTCTGAGCTGGGGAATACATACCTAGGGACAGTTGAGCAATGACAGCCTGAGCTGGGGATACATACCTGGGACAGTTGAGCAATGACAGCCTGAGCTGGGGAATACATACCTGGGGACAGTTGAGCAATGTCAGCCTGAGCTGGGGATACATACCTGGGGACAGTTGAGCAATGACAGTCTGAGCTGGGGGATACATACCTGGAGACAGTTTAGTGATGACAGACTGAACTGGGGGGATACACACCTGGGGACAGTTGAGTGATGACAGCCTGAGCTGGGGGATACATACCTGGGGACAGTTTAGTGATGACAGACTGAGCTGGGGATACATACCTGGGACAGTTGAGCAATGACAGCCTAAGAATGGGGATACATACCTCTGGAGAGTTGAGCGATGACAGCCTGAGGTGGGGGATACATACCTGGGGTCAGTTCAGCAATGACAGCCTGAGCTGGGGAATACATACCCGGGGACAGTTGAGCAATGACAGCCTAAGAATGGGGATACATACCTCTGGACAGTTTAGCAATGACAGCCTGAGCTGGGGGATACATACCTGGGGTCAGTTCAGCAATGACAGCCTGAGCTGGGGGATACATACCTGGGGACAGTTGAGCCATGACAGCCTGAGGATGGGGATACATACCGTGGGACAGTTGAGCAATGACAGCTTGAGCTGGGGAATACATATCTGGGGACAATTGAGCAATGACAGCCTGAGCTGGGGGATACATACCTGGGGACAGCTGAGCGATTACAGCCTGAGCTGGGGGATACATACCTGGGGTCAGTTGAGCCATGACAGCCTGAGCATGGGGATACATTCTGTGGGACAGTTGAGCAATGACAGCTTGAGCTGGGGAATACATATCTGGGGACAATTGAGCAATGACAGCCTGAGCTGGGGGATACATACCTGGGGACAGCTGAGCTATTACAGCCTGAGCTGGGGGATACATACCTGGGGTCAGTTGAGTGATGACAGCCTGAGCTGGGGATTCATACCAGGGGACTGTTCACTGATGACAGCCGCAGCTGGGGGATACATACCTGGGGTAAGGACAGTGATGGCAGCTTCAGCCCAAAGATAATGCCTGGGGACTGTTTAGCGTTGACAGCCTGAGCTGGGGGATACATACCTTGCAAAAGGACAGTAATGACAGACTGGGATGGATGATATTTATACCCAGGGACAGTTCAGTGATGACAAATTGAGCTGGGAGATACATACATGGGGAAAGGACAGTGATGACAGCCTGAGCTGGAGGATACATACCTTGGAACAGTTCAGTGAAAACAGCCTGAGCTAGGGTTACATATCTGAGGAAAAGGGGCAGTGATGGCAGCCTGAGCTGGGCAATACCTACCTGGAGAAAGGACAGTGATGGCAGCCTGAGCTGGAGAATATACACCTGGGGACAGTTCATTGTTGACAGCCTGAGGAAAGGTCAGTGATGGCAGCCCGTGCTCTATGATACATACCTTGGAACAGTTCAGTGATGACAGCCTGAGCTGGGAGATACATACCTGAGGAAAGGAAACTGATGGCAGCCCGATCTTTATGATTCATACCTTGGAACAGTTCAGTGATGACAGCCTGAGCTTGGAGATACATACCTGAGGAAAAGACACTGATGGCAGCCTGATCTTTAGGATACATACCTTGGAACAGTTCAGTGATGACAGACTGAGCTATGCAATACCTACCTGGAGAAAGGACCGTGATGCCTGAGCTGGGGATACATACCCGGGGACAGTTGAGCAATGACAGCCTAAGAATGGGGATACATACCTCTGGACAGTTTAGCAATGACAGCCTGAGCTGGGGGATACATACCTGGGGTCAGTTCAGCAATGACAGCCTGAGCTGGGGGATACATACCTGTGGACAGTTTAGCAATGACAGCCTGAGCATGGGGATACATACCGTGGGACAGTTGAGCAATGACAGCTTGAGCTGGGGAATACATATCTGGGGACAATTGAGCAATGACAGCCTGAGCTGGGGGATACATACCTGGGGACAGCTGAGCGATTACAGCCTGAGCTGGGGGATACATACCTGGGGTCAGTTGAGCCATGACAGCCTGAGCATGGGGATACATTCTGTGGGACAGTTGAGCAATGACAGCTTGAGCTGGGGAATACATATCTGGGGACAATTGAGCAATGACAGCCTGAGCTGGGGGATACATACCTGGGGACAGCTGAGCTATTACAGCCTGAGCTGGGGGATACATACCTGGGGTCAGTTGAGTGATGACAGCCTGAGCTGGGGATTCATACCAGGGGACTGTTCACTGATGACAGCCGCAGCTGGGGGATACATACCTGGGGTAAGGACAGTGATGGCAGCTTCAGCCCAAAGATAATGCCTGGGGACTGTTTAGCGTTGACAGCCTGAGCTGGGGGATACATACCTTGCAAAAGGACAGTAATGACAGACTGGGATGGATGATATTTATACCCAGGGACAGTTCAGTGATGACAAATTGAGCTGGGAGATACATACATGGGGAAAGGACAGTGATGACAGCCTGAGCTGGAGGATACATACCTTGGAACAGTTCAGTGAAAACAGCCTGAGCTAGGGTTACATATCTGAGGAAAAGGGGCAGTGATGGCAGCCTGAGCTGGGCAATACCTACCTGGAGAAAGGACAGTGATGGCAGCCTGAGCTGGAGAATATACACCTGGGGACAGTTCATTGTTGACAGCCTGAGGAAAGGTCAGTGATGGCAGCCCGTGCTCTATGATACATACCTTGGAACAGTTCAGTGATGACAGCCTGAGCTGGGAGATACATACCTGAGGAAAGGAAACTGATGGCAGCCCGATCTTTATGATTCATACCTTGGAACAGTTCAGTGATGACAGCCTGAGCTTGGAGATACATACCTGAGGAAAAGACACTGATGGCAGCCTGATCTTTAGGATACATACCTTGGAACAGTTCAGTGATGACAGACTGAGCTATGCAATACCTACCTGGAGAAAGGACCGTGATGCCTGAGCTGGGGATACATACCCGGGGACAGTTGAGCAATGACAGCCTAAGAATGGGGATACATACCTCGAGACAGTCTTAGCAGGAGAATACATACCTTGGAACAGTTCATTGTTGACAGCCTAAACTGGGTGATACACATCTGAGGAAAGGACAGTGATGGTAGCCCGAGCTCTAAGATATATACCTGGGGAAGGTTCAGTGATGACAGCTTGAGCTGGGCGATACATACCAGAGGAAAGGACAGTGATGGCACCCTGATCTCTAGAATACATACCATGGGACAGTTCAGTGATGACAACCTGAGCTTTGCAATACATACCTGGGGAAAGTACAGTGATGGCAGCCTGAGCTGCTTGTCTCAGTAGGCTGTCCAGGGCAAACATCCAGTGTGGCTGTATGTCTCGCAATCTCATGTTTAAACTCACCTAATAGAAACAAATACAGAACATATTATAAACTTTTCACCTAAGTAATATCATTCAAGATATGCAATTTTCTATTTTCTGGTCTAGATCAATCATTACAGTAAATTCCTTCAATATGAGAAATTTTTCATCCCATTAAACCACGCCAGTATTCACAGTGGATTACTAAAGCGTTAAAAATGTGCTGAATTTTCTATCCTGAAAACTGGTTACAAACTATTGTTTCCTATTTGATTTGGCATTTTTTTCAATATCACCTTTTTACCATTTCATTGCATTTAAATAAACAACAGCCAACGCAAGCGGGGGCCACGCTCGACTTTTTCCTATTTCCAAAGGCAAACACATCAGAGGAAGCACATTGTGGTGAATGGATTTCAAATGAAACATCATTTGGAAATATAATTATACATAACAAAGTTATGGCCAATTTTTGCAACATTCAGAAATTTGACCTTAAAGGTCAAGGTCAAGTTCAGTTTAACCTTCTTTGGAGGTATTGTCTAAAAGGTAGTTATGTCCAAGCATTAAGACACTACATCCATTAACAACAAAGATATAGCCAAGTTAAGTAATGTCAAGGTTATTTAAAGGTCAAGGTAATGCTTGAATTGTTTAACACGTTTGTTTATTCTCAGTGTTGTTTTGTCCCTGCATAGATCAAATTCATCCATAAATAACAAAAGTTTGGTTATTTTAGCAAAATGCAATAATTCAAACTTGACTGTACAGGTCATTTAAAGGTCAAGGTCATATCTGAAAGAATCAAAATGTCGGATTTGTCATAAGTGTTGTTTTGTCCAAGTATGAATCAAATCCATAAATAAATGAGAAAGGTATGACAATTAAAGCAAAATTCAATCATCTGACCTTGATGGTCAAGGTCATTTTTAGGTAATGGTCATACCTGAGTTATTCAATATGTTGGTTTTGTCATAATTGTTGTTTTGTCCAAGTATGAATCAAAACCAACCATAAACAACAAAATTATGACAATTTAAGCAAAATTTAATTATTTGACCTTGACGGTCATGGTAATTTTAAGGTTAAGGTCAAACTTGAATAATTTATCTTGTCGGCTTTGTCATCAGTGTTGTTTTGTCCAAGTCTGATTCAAATTCAACCGTAAATAACAAAATTATGGCCAGTTTTAACAAAATTAATGATTTGACCTTGACTGTCATGGTTATTTAAAGGTCAAGGTCAAACTTGAAATAATCATACTGTCGGATTTGTCATAAGTGTTGTTTAGTCCAAATAAGAATCAAATCTATGAATAAATGAGAAAGTTATGACAATTTAAGCAAAATTCATTCATCTGACCTTGACGGTCAAGGTCATTTTAAGGTCATGGTCATATATGAGTTATTCAACATGTCGGTTTTGTCATAAGTATAAATCAAACCCAACCATTGACACTTAAGTTATGGCCAATTTTAGCAAAATTTAATAATTTGACCTTGAAGGTGAAGGTCATTTATGAGTCAAGGTCAAGTTTAGTTTGGTTCCCTTGAAGATCTTGTTCAAAGGGTTGTTGTGTCCAAGTATGAAGACAATCAACCTATTAATAATTAAGTTATGGCCAATTTTAGCAAAATTCAATAATTTGACCTCGAAGGTGACAGTCATTTATGAGTCAAGGTCAAGTTTAGTCCAGTCTACTTGAAGATCTTGTCCAAAGGGTTGTTGTGCCCAAGCATGAAGAGAATCCACCTATTAATAATAAAGTTATGGCCAATTTTAGCAAAATTCAATATTTTGACCTTGAAGGTGAAGGTCATTTATGAGTCAAGGTCAAGTTTAGTCTGGTCATCTTGAAGGTCTTGTCCCAAGGGTTGTTGTGTCCAAGCATGAAGATAATCCATCAAGGAATAAAGAAATTATGATCAATGTTAAAGTTTTCCGACTGGAACAGCAACGGCTTCGGCAACGGCAACGACACCATAACTATAGCAATAACTCGATTTTTTTTTCAAAAAAAGTCGAAAAAGGACAAATATTTTTTTTCTTGTGAACATTCAATTTGTTATCCAATTAACTCACTATGGCTGCAGGAATATTTATACAGAAGAACTGCAAGAAGAGTATTTGGGTAATTCAATCTACAGTTGTAAAAATATTTTCTGTCACCACTGAAATGCAACATTTAAGAATTAAATTGTTAGGTGTGCATATATGTGAACTTTTCCCAGTGCCAAGTAGGGTGATCAAACTCAGAAAGTATGGAGATTGGGTCTGTCAAGTGGGAGCTTTACCAACAAAACATTATTTCAGGCATGATCAAAGTACAGATGCTAAGGATGTACTGATAACAGAAAAAGAACTGTTATCGGTTTAATATGTATCGAAAATAAAAAGTAAATGTTCATTAAATACACTGAATAGTCACTCTACCTTTATCAGTTAACAGTCATATTTGTCTTATTAACACTCAAGTTAAACATCGGTACCTTTTCTCCCTCCCTTTAAGTTCCACTACACCACACAGTTCCCTGGTCACATGGAAGTCATAACAGTTGGCAACAGAATTTCATGCACAACAATACATTCAGAATCCTATTTAACAGACTATGGTTCATTTGACTTTTGGTATAAGCCATAGAGTACAATCTTTGGTCTGCATTGCTTTGTGGCAGTGAAAGTACAGTAATTAATTACCAGCTTCTATTCTCCCTTGTGTCTTTGATGTGTGCCTTATCTGTTTTGCAATTAACGATTTCATAACTGCAAGCGCTTAAAGTGTCAAACTGACAATATACAAACAATAAAACTTTCCAATACTAAGGTCAAGGTACAATTAGATTGGGTCTCATTTTCCAATATAGCAGCATGGTACACGTAGGGTTATCGGTAAACCAGTCAAAATATTGTTTACATTCATCAATATCACTCAGGTGTTGTAATTTTTTTTTTTTTTTGGATGTTATGAAAAATGCTGGTAGAATGTAAGCCCCAAGTGGGAGGGGGATTTTGTTTGCCCAAAATCTGTAGTTTACCGCCATAATTGGGAGAGTTCACATGTATGGGTGTGCAGACTTATCCGAACATTATACAGATTTTCAAGTCAAGATTAGTATCATGATGAATGACAGGGGTCTGAAAGTTTACTTACAGCTTCTTGAAAAACATACAGTGCTAGCTGTAGCTCCATCAGGGCAGTGTGGTCATACTCCAGCATCTCTTTCACTTCATCTAAAATTTAACATCAGCAGAATATACATGTGTATTCAGTACTCCATCAGCAGAATATACATGTGTACTCAGTACTATACAGTCAAATACCATAAACTTTTATAAATGTAGTGGAAAGTCTTGAAATCAGGAGGATGTGTGTCAAGACATAATATCATGGACAGAATGCTTTAAAATCTTTGTTTCTCATCAGACTCACTTTTCTATAGCTTTTAAACACACCGAAGATTTTTTTTCACAAAACAGACCAGTACCCAATTTTTCTCTTGACAGTTTCAGAACAGCAGTCTGACAGAGCCAGCTGACTTTTCTGATCTTGCAGCTCAAACAGACAGATCAAAATAACTTCTGTTAATATTTTGAGCTACACTACGTAAGAGTTGTCCCTATATGTACATTACCTAAAGCATCTTTGATAACAGAACTGTTCTGATCCCTGATGTAATCTGTCAATGCCTTCAGCAAAACACCAAGATGGTTCTGCAGAAAAACATACATTATGAGAAGACAAGCAGCAATGCACATTAAGAAGACAAAAATTGTGGGCTATAGAGAAGATAAATTGTAAATTTGTAAATGAATGAGAGTTCTTAAAACCCTTGTGTTTACATCAGAAAAATTTGAAACTGCTAAATAAAGGTCTGAAATAAAATTCTAGTTTACCTTATGCACTATAGAAATGTTCTTTTGATTTAAAACCTAAAGAATACAACTGACAATGTGATCATAATTCCTTTCTTGACCTGACAAAAAATACAAACTAAAGGCTGTCACTAGCAGTGGCACATGCCCCCGAAGGGTAACTGTCTCCTATTGTCTATATCATTTGGTAGGATGGACAGATGGATGGATGGACAGACAGATATTTCCATTAGATTGCCTCTTGTGATGAACATCTGTCTGTCTACCCATTCATCTGTCCTGCCAAATAATATAAAAGAGTGCCTACCTATTTGTTTTTGTCTGCTCTGGTCATTCAATAATATATGACTGGATTTTAAAATGATTTGTACAATGTTCCTCACATGAAAGCAATGTGTCATAAATGAAGGACCATTAGCAGTAATGATCACTTTAAACAGTACTTTAATAGAATAATTGTGTGATGCACCTAACCAATTTCCTGGGACAATCATTCCTTGTCCTTCATCATTCATAAGGAACTTTTTACATCCATACATAGAATAAAGTTGCACGAGGGGACCTCTGCCAGTGATTAAACAGACATCAGATTTAAAAGCCAGAAATTGTTTGGTAGAGGCTCAACAAAATACATGGGCTATGAGGTTAATTGTTGCAGTAAATAATTATGCCCCCCCTTCAAAGAAGAGGGGGTATATTGCTTTGCATTTGTCTGTCTGTTGGTCGGTCCTTAGACCAAATGGTTTCCGACCAATATCTAAAGAATGCTTAGGCCTAGGAACTTCAAACTTGGTAGGATGATTGTCCATCACCAGTAGATGACCCCTATTGATTTTGGGATGAAGGGGTCAAAGGTCAAGGTCACATTGACCTTGTAGGTAGAAACGGTTTCCGACCAATAACTAAAGAACGCTTAGGCCTAGGAACTTCAAACTTGGTAGAATGATTGTCCATCACCAGAAGATGACCCCTATTGATTTTGGGGTCAAGGGGTCAAAGTTGACCTTGTAGGTAGAAACGGTTTCTGACCAATAACTAGAGAACGCTTTGACCTAGGTTCACCAAACTTGGTATGCTGGTTGGTCATCACCAGTAGATGACCCCTATTGATTTTGAGGTCATTAGGTCAAAGGTCAAGATCACAGGGACCTTCATCCTTAAAACGGTTTCCGATCAATAACTAGAGGACGCTTTGACTTAGGTTCACCAAACTTGGTATGCTGTTTGGTCATCACCAGTAGTTGACCCCTATTAATTTTTAGGTCATTAGATCAAAGGTCAAGCTCAAACGGACCTTTATCCTAAAAATGGTTTCCGATCAATAACTAGAGAACGCTTTGACCTAGGTTCACCAAACTTGGTATGCTGGTTAGTCATCACCAGTAGATGACCCCTATTGACTTTGAGGTCAAGGGGTCAAAGGTCAAGGTCACAGACACTTTCATCTTGAAAAATGTTTCCGATCAATAACTAGAGAATGCTTTGACCTAGGTTCACCAAACTTGGTATGCTGGTTGGTCATGACCAGTAAATGACCCCTATTGATTTTGATGTCATTAGGTCAAAGTTCAAGGCCACAGGGACCTTGATCCTAAAAACGGTTTCTGATCAATTACTAGAGAACGCTTTGGCCCAACCACAAGTAATTAGGTGCTGCCGGGGGGCATTTATGTTTTACAAACATTTCTTGTTTTATGTGTTTCTGCCAACTCCTTTAATTGCAAACAAACACTATTTGGCTGGAAAGAAACTGCTTAAATCTTTTCAAGCACAAATTAGAAGTCTTAAAACTTTTTTTTGTTTAAAAATACCTTGCTAAGTTTAGGATGAGAAATTGTGGCATCTCTGTGTATCAACTCCATCCATGTCTCTAGCACCTGAAAATGAACATTACCAGTGGCATCATGATTCATATTTTCAACACATTTTCAGCATCATATCCCTCTGAAAGATCTAAATTAAATATTACATCATGCTTACAAATCAAGACTGTTATTTTTCATTGCAACAATTTTTTCTTTTAACAAATTACTTATTTATATAACATTTTGGTGCAAAGTCATATTGTCAATATTGCCTAAACTGCGGTAAAAACCCAAAATTTCGCAATGTTTAAGTTGATGAGTTTCAATTTTATATTTATCATGAAATAGCTTGCCTAAACAGAAATCAGATGTTCCTGAACCTACTGAAAGATTTACTATCATCTGTAAAGATCTGCTATAATCTGAAAATTATAGCTATCATCTGCTGATACAGTTATTTTTAAATCTCACCCTCTGGAAGTCACTTTCTTTGGATAACATATGCACTAGGGTCAGTCTCCTCTCTGAGACTTTCCGTAAAAGGTAAAATCCTTCCCGTGACTGACTGTCATGTGACCCTGTCCCACTGTGTGTTCCATCAGAGTCAGGGGAGATCACTTCAGTCATTGACAAACTGAAACCCAGAGTTGGTGACTGAGGTCCAGGGGAGGTAGGGGTTGGTGAAGGTGACCTGCTGTAAGATATCGTATTCAAATTGTATAACTGATAAGCAAATTCTTCTCTCCCAATATTAATAATGTTAAAAGCAATCTTTGTATCTTTGTGAGATAAATTAAGCTAGGAAGACTGCCTACTGAAACTTATATATTTCATTTTTCAGAAACTTTTCATTAACTTTTATCTTGATTTTAATAAAAAAGGAAATTTGTCTGTTAACATTAGTTTAAGCTCTGTTCAAGCAAAAAATAAGACATATTAGAATTGGTTTACATTAAAGCTGTTGTAATTTTGAAGCTGTTAGCTGCTATGATGGTGCAAAAGCTTTCAAAACTAGAAGTTTCTTCAACCGGATTTTTTCCAATGTAGATTTCTCTTTACTGTAAAGTTTAAGTGCTTCCTTCTTGTTACAAGTTGTGTCTTTTGTGGAGTTATATAAGCTGTGTTAAGAATAAGCATTATAGCAGTCTGAAAATTTGTCTCAGGAAGTCAAGATCATTCAAACAGGTTAAAAATTCCCAACACCATCCAATGTTTGTGTCTGTACATGAAATCAAGTGAATATGTATATATGAATATATATATAAAAAAATACTGATTTAGTTCTGTCAAAATCTGGATTTTAAGTTAAATGCTATTGCTATGTCTCATATATACTGTGTAGAGTACATACACTGAACATTTGATACCTCTAAATGTAACTTGCAGAAAATGTTTAAAGAAATAAAAGTAACACATTATAATAGTTCAAATAAATGCAAAAAGAAAATGCATTTTCAATTCAAAATTGACCTGTTGAGAATGAGAAATCAATGTATAATTCACCTCCATCTGATCATGTAACTACATTATTTTCTCTAGCCTGTATTGGACTAAACAAGGCACAATAAGCTAATGCTGCCTGCCAACAAAAGAATATGTTGCCTAGCAACATGACAAAATATTGGTTAAGTTTAATGCCCTCTTATTACAGTCAAAGTCATATAAGTTGGGCAGTTCACCATCAGTTGTAAGACAGACCAGCTCTAGACTCTCATTCTCTATAAGAGAAATAAAATGTCATGGTCAGTAGTTGGAATTAAACCCATGACCTTCAATCAGTGAAACCCATGACCTTCAATCAGTGAGAGGTTTAGTGATTACAAGACAGTGACCACTTGAACTCCAGGGTAAAACTTGAGAAAAGAACAAGAATTATGAAGTGATTTATCTAAATAGTTAAGTTTATCTGGTTACTAAGCAACAATGTAACTATGATAAATTAGCCCTTTAGAAATACTGCTGGCCCATCCCCTTAAAGCGACTGACTCACAGACGATGATAAAAAGAAAATGTTTATACATGTTGAAATTCTTGCTGTAATCGTGAAGAACATATTTAAACTAAGTTATTGACTCCGTTTTTGTGACAGAAAAACATCAAAATACAAAGTTTTACACACTTTTATCGGTAAAAAATTTACCCCGTTAGTCACGGGGTAAATACTTTAGTTATAACATTAATTTTGAGGCAATCTAATAACTAGATGGCGTGGCTCAGTGGTCTAAGTCGTTGCTCTATATTTTATTGACCGAAAGGTCGTGGGTTCGAATCCTGGTAAAGTCAAAACTTTTTTTTTCAGTTTTCATGGTGTATAGAAGCATAATATTATATTTTTCCATAGTATATTAAATCCTCTTAAATTTGAAAGAATAAAAAAATTCAGCAAAATTTTGTGAGTCAGTCGCTTTAAAAAATGGAATAAAATGTTTGTGAAGACTGGTCGCAATACTTGGAGTTGTCCAGTTATGTATTGCAAATTCTGTAGGTAAAGCAACATATCTGAAGACTAAAAATAAGAAAACTCAAAATGGCCTTGTTACCTTAAATAAGTTAGGTGCATAAATACCTTGAAATAACTGGTATTGTTTTCAACAATGCAGAAAACTAGAAATGAATATCAATATTTCTAACATTTAGCAAGAAATCAGAATCTTGAAAAAAAAACCTATAAAGTCACAGGGCTAGAGGCTAGAAATGAATATCAATATTTCTAACATTTAGCAAGAAATCAGAATCCTGAAAAGAAACCTATAATGTCACAGGGCTAGAGGCTAGAAATGAATATCAATATTTCTAACATTTAGCAAGAAATCAGAATCTTGAAAAGAAAAATATAAAGTCGCAGGGCTAGCGGCTAGAAATGAATATCAATATTTCTAACATTTAGCAAGAAATCAGAATCCTGAAAAGAAACCTATAAAGTCGCAGGGCTTGCGGCTAGAAATGAATATCAATATTTCTAACATTTAGCAAGAAATCAGAATCTTGAAAAGAAACCTATAATGTCACAGGGCTAGCGGCTAAGAAATTCTTTCTCTGTTTAGGTTAACAGTATTCAAGGTCTGTTGAAAGTATACCTTACTAGTAAAAAATAATTACAGTAATAATGAGAAATACACAGAATAAAGATACATGAAGACTGAAAAAGCAAAATTCAAAATCTGTTAAAATTAAGGATGGAAATGAATATTGGAATCTTCGAAAGTAGACTGAATAATCAAATCTAAAATTCCAATTCCAATATTTGTTAATTAGTGTAAAGCATTTTTTTTTTCAAATTAAGTGTTGTTGATTTTGATTATCTAAGTATTCTTAGTATGCAGAATAAAACAGTTGCATTTATCACATGTAAAAAATTGTCCAGTTAACAAGAAAACAAAATAGAAATGCATAATTGGCAGGGGCCATCATTACGGATTACGGTCAATACTTGCCTGTAAGACTCACTTTTTTACCCAAAATTCATACATAGATTTGGGTGGGTGGCAGTAACAAATGTTTAAAGTTGTTTGTTTCAAGTTTTCCAGTATTAACTTGATGTTTTACGAAAATGTACATGTTACAACCAATCACACTTTTGACCCTATTAACAATTCTATTCAATTCAGAATAACTCAAATTTTTCCTCTAATAAACAGGCTTGAAAATATTTTTAACATTTCTTTTAGTAAGTATGTTAATAAAATAATCCATGTCTATTTATTTATCTCTTTTCTTGAATCTTGATGGAAAAAACAACCCTTGCAATTTTATTCAACAGTCTGTATTTATTATGATAATTCACATTTTAACGAACGGAGTATGCTGTGTATACACCAATCACTTAAAAAGTATTTCAAGCTTCCATTAAACAAGCCATTTCTATGCCATTTCTTGATGATACACAGCAGTTTCCCCAACCGTGTAAAGCTGAATAAAAACAGTACCAATATTCTGGTTCCAAAATTCAGATAACTGATGGAATCGAATTTTCGAATATGGCAAACCAAATATTTAAATATTGATTCCAGTATTTATTCCCATAGTTAACATCATTTATGTGTAGAATGATGACAATCATGGATTTAGTGTAACAGTTATATGTGGATGCATTTAGACAGTAAGGTGGTCAGCTTTTACCGATTTAAAGAAAATTCAATGATTCTGGTTCTTAGGAAAATACAATGAATGATACTCTTACAAATAATCCAATGATACTAACTTCAAAGGAATGTTCCAATATCTGTGTGTTTGATGATTTGAATATGTCTCACATCAATTATAAACAGATAGTAAGATGGAAGTTCAAAGCTTTAAAAGGGAGTGTTCATATCATATCCTATCAGAAACATATCATAACCGTAACAGTGACACAAAATCTTTTAGTAACTTGTTTTTATGGAAGTATAAGCAACATGTGAACCAGACAACCAGAGCCCCTTGAGCTTAGCTATTAACTTAATTTATAAAGTCTTTGCTGAACCATAACCTGGTAGTATAAAGTATATAGTACACTTGCAGATAAAGAGGACTGACCTATACCTTCACTTCACATTTTACAGTGAAATGGAATGGTCAAGCAATATGACAGTCCTGCTGAATGGGAGGTGCAAAAAGAAGCTAGATCTAGACACCAAGAAAGTAGACAAACACCACAAAAGGTCAAAGTTCAGAGAGTAAATAAAATGGAGAAAAATGCCCTTGAATAATGAATGTTTGTGACATTACTATACTACTGATCAAAGGACATAGAGACTGGTGGTTAGTGATATGGATCATATATCTTTAAATAAAATAAATTTAAATTAAATCTTTGTCAATCATATCATGTTGAAAAGCAAATTGCGAACAGGATTTTTGTTAACTTCATTCATAAGTTACAAACACCAGCATATGAAATCCTACACAGAATTCCATAATTTATGTTCCTTGTACTAATCAAGGACGTATCTACTTTCAAATTTAAGACTAAAATGAAAAGATCAATGAAAGATTTTAGGTCACAAAAGGGCAAGTAGTTCTAGTAAATGTCCACCAGCAGTAACCAGAATATAACTCTTTCACTGCATATGTAACTACCTTCTCTCTAACATAAAGCAATGGGTTAGACAATGAAGGTAAATGGGTCACTATTTTAAATAACCATATATAACCTTTGCAGTATGAACAAGATATGTTTGTAAAACATATATGCCCCCATAACACATTATCTCTAGAGACAGCCATGAAGTTTAGAGGAGCTGGGACCAAGCAGTCTATAGTTACTGATCGGGATCCATTTTACTATTCAAGGACCTAGGGACCTGAAAAGCTAAAAGGCTCATCTACAAGTCATGAACAACTTTTATACCAAGTTTGAGGAACATGGGCCCAAGCATTCTACAGTTATTCATCGGAAATCATTTTGCTTTTCAAGGTCACTGTGACCCTTGACTTTTGACCGAATGACCTGAAAAACTATAGTTGTCATCTACTGATCATGACAAACCTATATACTAAGTCTGACGAACCTTGACTGAAAGATTCCCTAGGTATTTAGCAAACTGTTTTGCTTTTCAAGGTTACTGTGAGCTTGAACTTTGACATAATAACCCTAAAAACTACAGGGGTCATGTAATTGTCATGACCAACCTACTAGTTGAAGTTCTGAGGAGCTGGGCCTAAGCATTCTATAGTAATTGATCATAAACGATTTTGATATACAAGGTCACTGTGACCTTGACCTTTGACCTGACAACATGCAAAGCTACAGGGGTCATCTACTGGTCAATGCCGACCTACATACCAAGTTTGGTGAACCTGGGCCCAATCATCTATAGATATTCATAGGAAACCAATTTGCTTTTCAAGGTCACTCTGACCTTGATCTTTGACCTTGTGACCTGAAAAAATTAGAGGGGCATCTTCTAGTCATGACTAATTTACACAAAAAGCTTGAAGAAAACTAAAGGGGTCATCTACTGGTTATGGCCAACCTATATGTACATACTAACTTTAAACAATCTGGGACCAAGGGTTCTATAGTTATTGATCAGAATCTGTTTTGCTATTCAATGTCATTGTGACCTTGATCTGAAAAACTAAAGGGGTCATCTACTAGTCATGACCAACCTACATACTAAGTTTGAAGAACCTGGGACCAAGTGTTCTATAGTTCAAGTTATTGTGACCTTTGACCTGGTGACCTGAAAAACTATAGGGGTCATGTAATTGTCATGACCAACCTACATACCAAGTCTGAGGAAGGTGGGTCCAAGGGTTTTCTAGATATTGATTGGAAACGGAAGTGTCTACTGAGGACCAACCTACATTTGCAAAACTATATACCCCCTCACCTTCAATGGGGGTCATAAAAATGTGATTGTATTAAAAGTTTACCAGAGGAAAAATGCTAAGTTAATAAGATGGACTGAAATTAACAGTCAAACAGCTGAGTGTAACTGTCTCAACGCATTCTGGACAACTTAAAATACTCAATGTTCAAAGTAATAATGTTTATTGGCACTTCGATTTTTAATGTCTTGTTACTACTTGTTACCTTACACACACACACACAAAAATCTGAAATTAACCAGTAATATTTACTTCATTACCATGGTACATGTATGAGACTTGCCATTATTTTTCAACATGACCTCCGTTTTTTTGTTGTTTTTAAGGAAAGCTGCTTCTGAAGAAACTAAGCATTAACTGTTTACAGATGAATAATAGTAGGACAGATTTCTCCATGACAAAAATAGCTCTACCACATATATAATGGAATACAGAAACACATGCAACAGGGGAGCCAGAGATCTATATATATGTGAAATGGAAGAAAACACATTCAAGACATTGTTAATATAAACAAAGAAAACAATTCCTGCCACAGTCTTAAATAAAACTGAATACCTGCCATAATCCACAGACAAATATGGTGATGATGCTCTGAAATTAAACACATGCACACACTTTTAAATCAATGCACTGTAAAATCAATGCTGACAAACAAAAACTTCACACAATGATGCCTCTATCAGTTCATTCAATTTTCAAAACTAATGTTAATATTAACTGTTCTTTACATTCTGATTTTCTTTTTGTTATTTATGTCTTCGTGCTTTTTAGTTTTTCAAAAGTAATAACAAAGGGACCTTTCTGTCTTTTTGGTAACTCTGTGACTGTAATAAAATGTTAAAATATCAAAGTGAATGTCGGGTTTTCAGTAAAGTATTCCTATGTTAGTGTCATTTTACAAACTTTGAGTATCTGTATCCTGAAGCACTGATTTTACTAAGCTGTAGAACATATACATATAGTCATATCCATTCCACTCTGACACAAATAAAACATCAAATCTAAATGTCAAAGAAACTGATTATACATGAACATACTATGAACACAAACTATACCAAGAACTGATGAGAAGATCACATGTGGATTTAAAAGGAAACAAGAAACAGATACAATAGAAGTAGTAAACAAGTCAATTGTTGACTAATTATTTCCAAAAAATCATTTTCTTATTATATTAAGGCAGGAAAAATCTGAATCTGTATTTATTATAAAGATTCACATGGTAAGCATTTTCTTCTAAAAGGTAAATCCAGTAAACTTTGAAATCAGCCAGAGAACTTGAGTCTCTTGAATAAGTTGATCTGCTAGATCAGCTAAAACTTCCAGATATCTGATTTCTTATTTTTATGATTATTTTAGTGAGAACAAAATAAAATATAAAGTAACTAATTCTTATTTCTTCTGATTTTAAACAAAATTTATGTCTCAAACATCATGAAGTCATTTTTGTTTTGTTTCAGTTAAAACCACATGTTGACTAGGCCATTCGTACACATGAACAACACATAAGACAATACTCAATGTTTGGTAAGCACCAGATAAATGGTGCATAATGTGTGGTTTGAATATGGTTTGAATACATAAGACAATACTGAAAGTTTGCTCAGCACCAGATAAATGGTGCATAATGTTGTGTGGTCTGAATACATAATACACTACACAAAGTTTGCTAAGCACCAGATAAATGGTGCATAATTATGTGTGGTATTTCTATTTTATTTTGATTCATTAACATATTTACAAGGTCATCATTGTATACCATAAGCTCCTAAGAATATAATGATTGTGTTACAGGTCCTTGTAAACAAGCACAGCTTACTTTGCACAAGAATCTGATATCCTGCACTTTGTGTATGAAACATCCACATTATCCAATATTCTGAATGCAGTAAGGTGGGTGGAACATGAGGCTTAGTCACCAGGAGGTTAGGGAGGTTTTGGATGTGCATCACACTGAGACCATCAAAGCCCGATTCAGGGTATCAACAGTATGGCACACCTGTCAGACGTCATTGTGGGGACAGAGAAAGGGCTATGTCAAGGGATGACATTAGGTTTTTGCTAATTCAGGCACAAAGTAACAGTTTTACAACTGCTACCCAGCTTCACAGAGACCTTCAAACTGCAAACTGGGTGAATGTTTCCACCTAGTCTATAAAGGTCTAGGCTACATGAGATTGCTCTTAGGTCTAGGAGACCATATATATGCATCCTACTGACCCAGAACCATTCCCGGGAACAGTATGAGTGGGAGTCTAGTTTCTCTTCTACTTCAAGTCTTGATACTGTCTTGACTTTACAGATAGGTATGCTAGGATGTGGCAGAGACAAGGAGAGAGGTTTCATTCTGCTGTAAAAGTGGAATATGGCTGTGGCCTGGTAATGGTCTGGGGTGGCGCATTAGCTGGGATGGACACACCAACCTCTGTGTTCTTGATGCCTAAGTGGGGCCCTGTGCTGGCTCAGTCAGCAACAGCTTCATGCTCAGGAATGATAATGTCTGTCCTCACAAGCCAGCGTTGTCTAGGAGTACCTAGGATACAGGGGATCAAGCTTATGGAGTGGCCAGCCTGCTCTCAAGACTTGAACCCAACCAAGCACCTTAATCAAGAATCAGAAAGAACTTGGTGCAATGCTTGTCCAAAAATGTAGCAAAGTAAAGGACCATTCAGAACTTGATTGCAGATGGTGCTGTCCAGCTGTAAATCATTCACTCTATATTCATGGTTGTTAGCAAACTTTGAGTAGTATAATTATATTCAGATCATGGGCTTGAATTTTATAACACTGGTATGTTAAAACATATTTTATTTACTTTAATGACCTGACAATTAAAATTATATTTAGTGATTAAAAATTACATACATAAATATTTCTTCTTTTTTGTATGAGGTTTTGCCAAGCCATTAACATTAATCACAAAACACAGGGTTTGTAAGAGAAGGAGTTAGGAAAATTTGCCTAACACCGGTCTTGGTGCAAGTGTCAGAAAACTTGTCTTGATCGCTACAGAAACCCTGGAGAGCACTTAACACATAGGTGATTACTTTTGGAAGAAAGACAAATAAAAACTCTGTTGCAGAAATACACAAAACCTAGCATGTGTCTACTACACACAGATACATCAGATCTGCCAAGTTCTACCTAAATCAGCTCATTCTCTAATTATTTCATCAATTATGTTCCTGGCAAGTTTCAGCAGGATCAGCTCAGACAGAGGCAGAAGTAGTAAGGCCCTTTCTACTTTCTCTGGAAGACTGAGGTATCTGAACCATTAAGATTCATTTACAGACATTGCACTGGTTCACAGACTAGGAAAAGGGCCATAACTCTAACCCTGGTGCAATTTCAGATTTCAACTGAACATCAACTAAACTTATATAAAATAAGACAAAACAGTGTTGTTGGTAGTAAACTTGGTGTAAGGCTATCACTTATCAGGCTTGTCTATAAGCTCAGAAGATCTGATGCTGGAATTAATATAACACTACCAATCAGTTAACAGCTTATAAAGGTTCTATGTAGGGGACTATATTAAATAATACTTGCTCTAAATGAAATGTAACTGGTTCTGTCTGGGTTCTAGGTGGTGAAGTCTCTAATCTATCAAATAAAAAAATATTCTGAAGACATTAGGCATGTTTAAAATACCTTAATCACTTACATACTTGTTCTACAGTTAGTGTAGCTGGTTTTCTAAATTTTGCCACACATCCCTTTGGTCCAAAATATCTAAAGTTTTAGATTGTTCTAAAGTTAATATAATTATCTGTGGTTATTGATTTCTTGCTACACTTACACTTGTTTTAAAGTAAGTGCCATAAAGTCTTTGGTACACCTTATTTTGCCACATCCTTATAGTAACACAAATGTTCTAAAGTATGTGTAGCTGTTCTAGAAGTACTGCAACCTATAAATTGTTCTAAAATACCTTTAACTACTGTTGGAACATGGTAGTTCAATAGCTACTTCAGAGGATTAATGACCAAACAGGTAATTAGTAGATAAATATTGAAATGATTGGCTGTTTTTTATGGAAGTGTACCAAATTATGTCAAATAACCTAAGGCAGCTGTCCTCTTTAAACAACTGTTTCAAAAGCAATGCTGAGCAATTTGATGGCCTGGCACATAAATATAGTAAGCAGGTTTCATGACTGTACTGGCCTTGGTCAGCACATTGCTTCCTAGGGTGCATTCTTACTTTTAGGTATGTTTGTCTTAAAGGTTTCAGAAAAATGTCATACTTCATGACTATCAGTAAAACCATGTGAACAGCCATAAACTATTGCTGTTTACTCCAAAACTTCAGATCGCATTGGTATTTTCAGGACAAAAACAACACAACAAATCTGCAACACTATAATGGATATACATTCTCAATCCTTTAAGACTGGTTTTGCAAATTTAAGATTGAGTAAATTAGATTAAATACTTCGTAGAAAACTAGTATTTAGGTTTTCAGAAGTCTAAAATGTTTAAAAAACCAGACTTACTTTGGAAAACCAGTATAACAAGCACAGAGTGATAAGAACAAGGGTAAAATAACACTATGCATTGGGGAGATGAAGGCCTGCATGCAGACAGTAAGTGTGGGGTTGAATACCTTCTTTTTGAAGATTCCTGAAAACTCTCTGTAACCCTTTAGAGAAAGTATGAAAGGTAAGTGCAGAAAAAGCAAAATTATACAACAGGTATAAAAAGACATGTTACAAGTTTGGTATTACAAAGAAATAAAACATCTCAAAATTTCAGTAAGGAGAAGAAAGTAACACGAACTACAATGAAGCTGATAAGGTCAGTGACACTTTTGTTGTTCACAAAAGCCAAGTCTTAAAAGTTTTTGCTTTAAGGTATAAAATTACAGTCTTAAATATTTCTTGCTTTCAGGTCTAAAGCTACAGCCTTAAATAGTTTGTGCTTTAAAGTATAAAGCTATGGCCTAAAAATGTTCTTGTTTTAAGTTAAAAAGCTATAGTTTTAAATATTTCTTGCTTTAAGGTATAAAGCTATAGCCTTAAATTGTTCATGCTTTAAAGTATGAAGCTATAGTCTTTTATAGTTTGTGCTTTAAGTTTTAATACTATAGCTTTAAATAGTTTGTGCTTAAGAGTTAAAAAAGACAACTGAACTAACAATAAGCTTTAATTTTGCAATCTACAATCCAGCTTAGGTATTGCTAAAAGCCATTACAGCTAACAAGGTTGCACCAAAAAATTATCATTAATCATAACATACGGTAATTCCATTGGCTGCCATTGTATTTCATGTTTTCTGCTGAACATTAAAAGGGAAATAGTATACCTTTAAGCAAATTGAAAAAAAGGGTTGTATCTATAAAATGCAAAACAAAGATGGTCAAACTTAGAAAAAGATAGGTATGTGAATACATCATTAAAAATATTCCTAGAAAAAACAAACATGCAATATTTTCTTCCAAGTTTGACCACAGAAATTATAGTTATTTCATGAGTGTGAGTGGAACAGTCCAAACTGTGGTCCCGAGGTATCAGGAATGACTTTGATATTGTTGCACCAAGGCCAATGGCTGAAGGTCAACAGTTCCAAATGTCATCCCTGATACTGAGGGACCACAGTTTTGACAGTTCCACTCACACCCATGAAATAACTGTTTTATTACCTAATGTGTTTGTAAATTGTCATTTGTTTACATCAAACTCCTCTAAATGCTTGTTTAGCTATAAGACACTACAGTTCAGTGAGTCGAATTACCTTCGGAAAACTTCGCCTTAACTGGAATGTACCGATTACTGCCGAACATCCTTTAAGGAATTGCCCGAATGGAAGCAGTCAACAGTTAAAAATGTTGACCGGTCAACAGTTCGTCTTTTAAGAAAATGTATATTGAAATGAATTGTTTTAGTAAAAAAGCTTAAACTATTTAGTTAGCATTTATATCAGGCATTAGGTAATAATATGAATTATTTCATCCTAACTATCAGGAGTAAGTAAAACAAAACCCTGTACTGTTTCCTTCAGCAAATATTTCAGGATCATTGAGTTAGGTTGATGGGAGACTGTAACAACACAGGGTTCAAGCTTTCTGTATAGTTCAGTAACTCATTCTCTACATTCCATACTGTGTATCATAACCTGTTTGATCCATTAACACACATCTTTGCTTCTATGCATGACACAACTGGTCATCAAAATGCAGGTATACTACATACAATGCATAAGTTGGCCATGATGGCCCTGGATCACTCACCTGAGTACTGTGGCTGTGTGTCTTGTGTTGAACAAACATCAGAAGCAAAATAACAGGTTTTAGATTTTCAAAGATCTAATATTTTACACAAAAACAACCCTGGGGTGGGACCAATTTGAACCACAGGGATATAATTTGAACAAGCTTGGTATGCATATATTAAACTAGGGCATACAGTTTCAGACAAGAAGATTTTCAAAGATTTTTCCTAAATAAACTCTATATAAAACAAGTGACCCCCATGAGAGATTGATTTTGACCCCAAGATAATAATTTAATAACCTTGGTAGAGGATAACTGTACAACATCTAAGGTCTACAGCTTACGGGTTCTCAGAAGAAGATTTTCAAATATGTATTTTACACGAATAGGACTCCCAAGGCAGGGCCAATTTTAACCCCAAGAACATAATTTAAATAGGCTGAATAGGCTAACCAGTCAATGCAACATACAAAATATCTAAACTCTAGGGCAACTCGGCAAAGAAGATGTTTTAAGTCATATCTATATCAGCCTTTGCAATATTAAGTGACTCAAGGGCATTTAAACAATCTTAGTACAGGACCTCTGGCTTATGCTCCATGCAAGATATCTTAGCTCTAGGCCTTGTGGTTTCAGACAAGAATATTTTTAAAGTTTTCCTCATATAAACCTATGTAAAATCAATTGACCTCCAGGCAATCCAAGGGGCATAACTTGGACAATCTTGATAGAGGGTGTCTAGGTGAACCTGTATGCAAAATATCTAAGCTCTATGCCTTGTTTTTTCAGACAAGAAGATTTTCTAAGTTTTTCCTTTCTGTTGCCATAGCAAACAGAGTTCTGCATGGAATTGAATTCTTTGAACAACTTTAGAAAAGCTTCATGCATGGAATATCCCTGGCAAGTTTCATGAACTTTAACTCAGTAGTTTAGGAGAAGCTGTCATTTAAAAGGAAATGCTGAAGACACATGACACACGGACACAGGGTGATCAGAAAAGCTCACCAAGAGCACACAGTGCTCAGGTGAGCTAAGAATATGCCAGTAAAATTTACAAAAGATTGATTTATTGTGGATTCTCCTGGACATGAGCTCTGTCTACATGTATCATTTGTCATGTAAGTAAAACAAGAATTTAAGTATAAGCTTCTGTCATAATATTAATGAACATAATGAACAAATAGCCCCTACTTGTTTATCACACAGGACAAAAATTAAAAGCATTGCTAAATAGTAAATAACTATCAACTCAGGCCCCAAGCAGTTTTATGACAAGAACCACATGTACAAAAGGGCAGGTTCTTGCTGTCCAATAAAAACATGTTACAGCCCAAAAGTCTCAAATCTCAAATGCACTGACCTTACTGCTGAATGATGAGTTTATCCAGGTCTGAATGAAAACACCCTATTTTACATCACATAGCTGATGCAACATCTCAAAGTTTGATCATATTCTTAACAGATGTCTCCTTATAAAGGTATTTTTCTATCAAATTAAACCTTAAGGAAACTTAATGAGTGTTGAATGGAACAAACACAATACATGTACTGCATTCATGCTATGGTAAGCTTTCAAGCAGTATAAGAACACCTACCCTTTGTATAGGACTCGTCTGTACATAAAATGCAATAAAATACATGTGAAAATATATAAACACACTAACAGTTCAATTAAAACAAAAAACAGAACATAAAATTGTGAGACTGCTGTAACTGTTGAGTTGAGAATGACTTATATATAATTAATATATGTGTCCTAAGTCTCGGCTTTCTTTAAAATTTGAATATCAATGTAAAGAAAATCTATTATACAACTCACATAATTTCTGCATGCTTAAAAGACATGCAAAATAAAAACCAACAGCTTCAAGACAAAGAGAAAAGAAGTGTAACTGTAACATATCTTGTCTAAATTTACTTAATCTTTGGACCCTTATACCAGTCTCCTTTTAATCTTCAATCCATGGACAGTTCTACCATTCAATACTATGCTATGACAAATCGGGTTTGTTTATGTTTTCTGTTATCTTTTGACAGTATTTTAGTCATTAAGATGCTTTATGTAAACACCCCTTTCTTGGAAAATTTATCACTAAAGAATGCCAATTTTCAAAATCAGCACAAACAAGACTTTGTAAGTCCCTATAACCACTAGAAGAAACAGAGAATCATTAGAGGAAGACAGAGATTGACATGTCTAGCATTAGAGGATGCAGCAAATAACCTCATTACCAGACTTCGTGTTTGCCCTACTTCTCTAACCAATCAAAAAGCAAAGATATTAAAATTCCCTACAGGTTTTTCCATCAAGAATTGCTATTTCTGCATTTATTCATGAAAGGCATCGTCTCTGCAGGTGTGTCAGCACACACGAATGAGCATTTTGCTTATGGATTGGTATGATAAAAGAAAAAAATAATAAAAGGACAAGGGGGCTATTGACCCCAAGTCACTCACCCGAGGACAGAATGGTACTGGTGTAAAATGCTGTAAGCTAATGGAAGTGTTTATCACAAGAATTTGAACAAGAGCCAATCCAAGTCGACTTTTTCTTATTTCCAAAGGCAAACAGATTGGAGGAAGCACATTGTGGTGAAGGATTTTTAAAGGCAACATCGTTTAGAATTATTATTATCCACATTAATGGCAATTTAAGCAAAATTCAATAACTTGACTTGACAGTCAAGGTAATCTTAAGGTCAAAGCCTTACCTGAATAATTCAACAAATCAGTTTCGTAATACCGGTAAGTGTTGTTGCTAATTTTAGCAGTATTCAATAATTTGAAATTAAGGTCAAATAAAGGTCAAGGTCATACTTGAATAATTCAACATGTAGGTTTTTGTCATAAGTGTTGTTTTGTCTAAGTATGAATCAAATCTGTAAATAAATGACAAAGTTATGACAATTTAAGCAAAATACAATAACTTGTGCTCTAGCCCTTAGGGTTTCAGTGAAGAAGATTTTACAATATACATATAAGGAAAACCCATGACACCCCACCACCCCGAGCCAGGGCCAATTTTGACCCAGAGCCATAAAGTGAACAATATTGGTAGAGGTCCACTTGACAATGTTTCATGCCAAATATCTTAAGCTCTAGCCCTTGGAGGTTCAGAGAAGATCTTTTAAGGTTTTACTATATACATATAAGGAAAACCCATGACCCCTAGGGTGGGGCCAATTTTCACCTCAGAGGCATAATTTTAACAACTCTTGTAGAGGACCTCTAGATGATGTTACATACCACATATCAAAGCTTCAGACATGAAGATTTTTTAAATTTGCATTTTTGAAACCCCTTTTTTGGCCCTGTGACCGATTGATGCAACCACTGCGAACCATTAGAACAACTTCGATAGAGGACCATCCAAGGATTAATTCTGTGAAGTTTGGTCAAAATCCAGTAATCGGCTTCAGCGAAGATGTTGTCTTAAGAAATTGTTGATGACGCATAACACACGCCACCAATGACAGACAGAGAGGGATCACAAAAGCTCACCATGAGCAAGCTGTGCTCAGGAAAACTAAAAAAAAAAAAACAAGAGGGCCATGATGGCCCTGTATTGCTCAGCTGAGTATGACTGCTTTTAACAAAGTTGCTATGGACCTGGTTAATTTACCCCAGATGACCCATATTCGATCTTGACCTAGAAATTATTGAAACAATCTTTCTGACAAATTTCCAGGTTATTTGGACTGAAAATGTTACCTCTAGAGTGTTAACAAGGTTTTTCCATATTTGGGCTCTATGACCTAGTTTTTGACCCAAGATGACCCATATTTGAACTTGAGCTAGAAATCATCAAAACAACCTGTCTGACAAATTTCAAGGATATTTGGACTGAAAAGTAACCTCTGGAGTGTTAAAAAGTTTTTTACATTTTTGGGCTCTGTGACCTAGTTTTTGATCCCAGATGACCTATATCCAAATTGAGCTAGAAATCATCGAAACAACCTTGCTGACAAATTTCAAAGACATCTGGACTGATATTGTAAAATCTAGAGCATTAACAAGGTTTTTCTACTTTTGGGCTCTGTGATCTAGTTTTTGACCCCAGATAACCCATATTCCAAACTGAGCTAGAAATCAATGAAACAACCTTTCTGACAAATTTCGAGAACATTTGGACTGAAAAGTAGTCTCTAGAATGTTAACAAGTTTTTTTTCTATTTTTGGGCTCTGTGACCTAGATTTTGACCCCAGATGACCTATATTTGAACCAGAGCTAGAAATCATTGAAACAACCTTTCTGACAGATTTCCAGATTATTTGGACTGAAAATGTTACCTCTAGAGTGTTAACAAGGTTTTTTCATATTTGGGCTCTGTGACCTAGTTTTTGAACCCAGATGATCCATATTCGAACTTGAGCTAGAAGTCATTGATACAACCTGTCTGACAAATTTCCAGGATACTTGGACTGAAAAAGTAGCCTCTAGAGTGTTAACAAGGTTTTTCTATATTTGGGCTGTGACCTAGTTTTTCAACCCTGATAACCAATGTTCGAACTCGTCTGAGAAATTAATAAGTCAAACATTCTGACCAAGTTTCATGACAATTTAGGCAAAAATGTGACCACTAGTGTGTTAACAATCAAATTGTGGATGGATGGACGACGGATGGACGACGGCAAAACGTGATCTCAAAAGCTCACTCTGTCACTTATTCTTTCAGGTGATGCATACAGCGGCTGACAGAGAAAATACCATTATTATAATGAACAAGCGATGTTTGTAAAACATATATGCATCCCCTAGCACCTTATCCCTAGAGGCAACCATGAAGTTTTGAGGAGCTGGGACCAAGCGTTCTACAGTTATTGATCAGAAACCATTTTACTATTCAAGGACACTGTGACCATGGCCTTCAAACTGGTGACCTGAAAAACTGAAGGGCTCATCTACAAGTCATGAACAACTTATATACAAACTTTGACAAAAATGGGCCCCAAGCGTTCTACACTTACTAATCGAAAACCATTTTGCTTAACAAGGTCACTTTGACCCTTGACCTTTGACACAATGATCTGAAAAAAGATAGTTGGCATCTACTGATCATGAAAAACCTACATACTAAGTCTGACTACCTTGGCCCAACATTCCCTTGATATTCAGCAGAAACCGTTAAGCTTTTCAAGGTTACTGTGACACTGACCTTTGACCTAATATCCCTAAAAACTACAGGGGTCATCTAATTGTCATGACCAACCTACTAGTTGAAGTTTTGAGGAGCTCGATCCAAGCATTCTCTTGTAATTGATCAGACACTATTTTGTTCATGCACTCTATAGTTACTAATTGGAAACCATTTTGCTTTTCAAGGTCACTGTGACCTTGGCTTCTGACCTGGTGACCTGAAAAACTAAAAGAGTTATCTAAGTTTGAAAAACTGGGACCGAGGGTTCTATAGTAATTGATTGGAAACCAATTTGCTGTTCAAGGTCACTCTGAACTTGACCTTTGACCTGGGGACCTGAAAAACTATAGGGGACATTTACTTGTCATGACCAACCTACACACTAAGTTTGAACAACCTGGGACAAAGAGTTCTATAGTTATTGGTTGGAAACCGTTTTGCTATTCAATGTCACTGTGATCTTGACCTTTGACTTGGTGACGTGATAAACAATAGGGGTCATCTAATTGTCATTACCAACCTAACTATGAAGTTTTGAAGAGCTGGGACAAAGCCTTCTATAGTTATTGATCCAAAACCGTTTTGCTTTTCAACCTCACTGTGACCTTGACCTTTGACCTGAAAAACTATAGGGGTCATCTACATTGTACTAGTCGTGACCAAGCTACATACCAACCAAGTCTGAGGAAGGTGGGTTCAAGGGTTCTCTAGATATTGATCAGAAAACAAAGTATCTACCGACCAACCGACTGACCGATATTTGCAAAACTATATGCCCCTCATCTTCAATGGGGGGGGGGAGGGGGTAATGAAATGTCCTTAACTTGTAACATATGCATATATTTTAGACATGTACTAAATTTGACTAAACTCTTACAGTTCTTTTATTTTGAAAACAATGCAGACATAAATCTGCATATGGTTTCATTATGTGCAAACAAAAATGATTTCAACGAATCTACATCTTCCATAAAAGCTTCAGAAGTCAGTTAATATATAATGACACAACCTAAATGATGTTGTTATGCTGACTTTGAAATATGACCCTTTTTAGGTGTTTTTTACCTTGAAAGTTTAGCCAGTTATATCAATTAATATGGTAAAATGTCTAAATTTTTACTGAAAGCTCTTTGTCAAAATCATTTTTCTTACTAGATGATAGAGGTCTTGACTAGAATAAACCCAAGCAATCTCAGCCTGAAAATTCATGCAAACTATCTCTCCACTAAATCTGACCAAAACTTTAAGTATCAAACCAGTTGTAACTAAGGAGTCATCTTTTAAGAAACAGTCATCTTGACCTTGATCAAAATAACCCTTTGTTATTCAAAGCTATATTCAAAGCTATGCATATTTTACTAATGTACAAAGTTTGAATACAATCTTATTTCAAATAAGATATTGAGCCACCCACAACCCAAATAATGCTATATCACATGTCTGTTTTTGACTTTTTGTCCAATTCAGTAGAGACTGAAACACTACATAAAACAGGAACTCTTCAAAAACTTAAAACTCAAGTACAATCATAAAGCTGTCTGAAACAAGGTTTTACCATATATATTATACAGAACAGAAAAGAACAAAGAAAACTGAGAACAAAATAATGGATGGGCAAAGTCTTAATACACAAGCAAACACTTACTCCGCTTTTACAAGGGTACCATCAGATTCTGCACGCTTTCGGAAAGACTTTGGCCTAGAAATAGGGCTTACATAACTAGATATATGATTGAAAAGACAGTTTGGGTAGAACCTGTGCTCTGGTTAACACTGAGGCATCTTTTTGTAAAGTCCATCTTCCCTTCAGCAAAAAATATGCCTCAATGCATCAAAAATGTACAGAAATGATAAAAACTGTAAAGCATGGAAATTCTAGAAATTCTTGAATTTTTGAAAAAACAGCAAGAGCTGCCATCTTGAAATAGTAAGACAGTATATATTTTTTAATTATCTACAAAGTTTTGAAAAATACACAAGATATCTTTAGTAAAATATAACCAAAGCTTGAAAAAGGGCAGTTTTAATTAACTTCTAGTTTTGTGAAGGAATTTCTCACCACTTTACAGTATTCAACTAGAGCAGTCATTGAAGATGACAAATACCCCCACAACTGTGCATTGACTCAACAACAGAAGCAAATCTAAACTCTCATAAAGCTATGATGCCAATATACAAAGAAAACTGAAAGACTAACTTGCTCCACAAGCTACAAGTAGACCTAAATCTGCATGTAAAAATGATACAAGTTCAATGGGAGATAACTCTGGGATGTCTTGATGGATATGAATCAAATATTATGTCTTGCACATCTACACTGTGTAGTGAATACTGTATGAGTACTTATATTTGTTTTGCAAACATTTCGTACTCAGCTGCCAACCTTAAGAAAATCAAAATATTCGCTTGTACAGGAATTTGCGCCTAGCGAAGGCAGATACACTAATTCGCGCACAGCCATTTACAGAAGTTACAAAAAAATTTCCGATTCTTCCAAAGTGTATCAAGTGAGAGTTCTCTGTAACACTGAATGATTGGACTGAACCAAACTGCCCCTTGTAAACATGTATAATCTGTGCGATTGATCCATTTTTAATTGTGCCTGGCTAGGTATGCAGCAGAAATATGTCTTTCACATCTTCATTACCTAATTACTACCTCTGCCAAGTGGCATTTCCATCGGTTGAAAAATGATGGAGTACTCCGCGACACTAGGTATATATCAGTCAAAAATAGGGAAAG
The DNA here is from genome assembly GCA_012932295.1 of Cyclina sinensis. Taxonomy (NCBI): domain Eukaryota; kingdom Metazoa; phylum Mollusca; class Bivalvia; order Venerida; family Veneridae; genus Cyclina; species Cyclina sinensis. The sequence goes on from JAAONU010000015.1 coordinate 7,870,698, forward strand.
AGTATAAGTCCAAGGGGCAATAACTCTGCACTGCCTGCATGGATTTGCATAAAAAACGTCATGCACATCTACATTGCTGGTAAGTTATTTACGTTGGGCGCCAAATGTAACAGGTGGTGAAAAATCGTGGCTCGACCGGGACTCGAACCCAGGGCCTTCCGCTTACAGGGCGGACACTCTACCAACTGAGCTACCAAGCCACACGGTTCGCCTCATCGATTTATCACCTATAAACCTGTACCCGGCTACAACCATTTCTGCCAAGTTTCATTTGAATTAGTTGAAAACTGAAGGAGGAGTTCGCGACACAATGTATATAATTTACAAACATGGGAAAAATAGAAGTTCAAGGGGAAATAATTCTGCAATGCCTGCATGGACATGCATCAAAGATATGTTTCCAAACCTACATTGCCTTGTGACCATTCCTGCCAAGCTTCATTAAGATCAGTTGAAAACTGAAGGAGAAGTTCGTGACACAAGGTAAAGATGCCAAACATGACAGACTGACAGACCGGTAAACCGACCGACAGGGTGATTCCAGTATACCCGCCTGCAAACTTCATTCACGGGGGTATAAAAAGAAAAGAATGTGACATTTTGTGTAATACCGAGACCACAGTACATACTATAACATAGAAGAAATATGAAGTTATTAATTATATTACTCAGCAATCATCATAAACATCTATGAAAATGGTATTTTAGGTCTTGCAAAATTAAAGCGCATCACTTCATTTTGAAATATACATATTATGACATCGAAAGCCAGACCGAAGGATACTTGTCACAGCTTTAACTGACAGTCAGGAAACATTTGCCAAGTCTGGAGGGTGATTCTCTTCATGTCAGGCTGCTCCATGACAGGTTTACACACAAAAAATGGACACAGAAAGTTTTGTTTGATGTGTTTAAGACTGTCACTGAAGCAGATGAGGCTTTGGAGCACTTAAATTTTGCAAGCCCTTACATCAAAAGCAATGACAAAGGTGCTACAAAAGAAAAGGTACATGAAAAGATTTGTCTAACATCTGTAATGCTTTATCAGTATGTTAATACATTAGCTTTTTTGTATTGGCTCAAATTATTGTAATTCTTTTATACACTGATACCAAATAGTTATTGTATTAATGTAATATATAATTATTTAATGAATATAACCTAAAAAGCAAACCAGTAACTGACATATACACCAATATAATCTTGAATGAAACATGTTATAACTGTATGTATAGGATCACTGCCATACTAAAACTACCTCAGAAGCCATACACTTTTCTGAACTAGTCAAAGATAATTCTTGGGAAAATATCATAAGCATGATATTATATAAACTTTTAAAACTGTAAGTTCATTTATAAAATCATAATCTTTTTTCTGCCAACATATAAAGAATTCAAAATAAAATGAAGTTCTCTATCCAAGGGACAAGCTGAAATGTAGGAAACAGGCATCTAATTTAAAAAGAGATATATAAATTAAAGAACACATCTGTGAATTAGTGTATTTACAATATCAAGTGCAAAGGCTGAAACAGTAACTTGTCAGTGGTAGGATGACTGATATACTTCAATAAGAGATGGTACCAATTTAACAGACACGATTCACCATAATGATGGACTGCATGCAAGCCTGAATGATTTTGGCTAAACTTACACAGAATAGAAATAGATCAACTTTAGCTAATGTTCATAAAATTAAGAAAAAGTTTTTTCTTGATAAAACAACACTGGCTTCCACTTTATTGCTCAAACATTAAGAGTATGTTATAAATTAGTCCTGTAAAAGTTTAGCCAAATATTCCATGCATGAATTTCCTAACCAACCTTTGTCAACAACTGGGAACATTGTTCTATCAAAGTTGAACAAAAAGCATACCTTGCATTGTAATCAAGTCCACCAAATGTGTGGACACTTTGTGACCTATGATGACCTTTTTGACTGGTGCTGCAAGCATAACATAGGATGCATGCTAATATTTACTGTAGATAGAGTGGTATTCTTTATATTTAAAGAATCTTCTACATAAATATGCTTAATATAACCCCCGCAATGTGAAGGATTAACCATTACCTGACTTTTGGAAGTTTGAAAAAAACAGTCAAACATTTGATCTGACAAGATCTGAAAATGATAGACTGAAAGAAAATCCGTCAGACCAAAACTCATGAAAAAGACAGGGATGATACTGTGATCATGAATGCTAAACTTTCTTGGTCTTACTATGTATATGCTAGTATCACCACAAACAAACTCTATGAAATAATCCAAAACGAAGAGCTGTGATCAACTCTTTGCAAACTTAAAATGAATCAAATACAACCTGTGTTCATTTAGTCAGCAAAATTCCTTCTGCTACTTGAATTACATAACAATTCAAAGACAGTGCAGAAGAATAAAAAATATAAAAGATTAAAGATTTTTACAGTGACTTTCATGACATCTAAGTTTGACAACATCTTAAACTTAACTGTCTGAAATCAAGTAGTTAATTTTATTGTACATTTGTCTTCAAATGTAAGATATATGTCTCTATGAAATGAATTTCACATTTAAACATGTCATTACCAGTTACCCAAAACTAGCATTTTTTGACACACTAAGTTGTAGCATAATAATTATAACCATCATCTCAGACCTTGTCAGAATTTGTTGGTCATGTTCATCAGTCCAATGATTTTCAGGACATCTGAATACAGACCATGAATTTCCTAGCATTTAAAATGTGCTGAAAAGTATTTTGAATTTTAGGTTAGGTAATAAATGAGCAGAAAATAATTCTACAGGAGCCACGCATAAACCAAATCTGTGTTCTACTGGATTGAACAACTGGTCAAAATTATCTTTTCAGTACACAAAAGTTAATTTTTTTACTGCTGTTATATCTTTAACTTTTGTTAAAAACATTCAGTTGATAGAAGGCAACAGCTCATTTTCTCTGAATCATGTTTGAAGAGACCCATGGGCACCTTGTCTCATTGTTCTGACATGCTCTCATTGTTTTAATGCAAATATTATTACAAAAAATGAAAAAAAATACAATTACAAAAAGCATGACAGAATTTTTCTTCAACTCTATCTACAGTATAAAATGATATAAAAACAATCTGTAAAAGGAAAAATAAATAAACTGAGGACATGAAAAACAATTTTAGGTAAAAATAAATAAAATATATTTTCAATTTACAAGCAAACTAAGAACTTTTCCAATATAAATCTATAGGGAAGGAGTCCAAAGCACCCATTTGAGACATAGTACAGCAGGACCTTGTTAATCTCTCATGTAATATTTGGCATCATGCCAAGTATTTCCCACCCTTCAAATGTATTTCATGACCCTGAGTGAAAACTCTTAATCCAAATACATAAAACCCTTCTCATTTTACTCATGAAGAACTTTGTACTAATTCTATCCATGGAATTCTTTCTAAATATGTAGTGTGCTCTGTTATCATAAAAGCTTAGAGCAAGTATTTGCAATGGCTCTCTGAAGTAAATGAACCCATTTTCAAACCCATTCTAACATGAACATCTCTGCTGAAAAGATGTGTCTCAGTATAAAATGGACAAATAAACTTAATGGTGGTTTGTAAACTATCTATGCACATGCAGTGACCAGCAAAAGTAACCTAGCAAGCTAGACCAGAAATATCAATGATACTAAAAGCCTGAATGGAATGAGTTGTTATGTTATAAAAATTAAAATCAATGTATAACTTGTATACATCTCACAACTGTAGGCATCTAGTCACTTCACCACTATTACTATTAAGTCTACCCTATGCCATGTGTTTTTTGAAATTCTTCACCTAAATCTTAACTCTGCATTATTGCTATAATCATCCATATTCATTGTTATTTAACAGGAGATGTCTCTGCCCTGTAGTTCAGAAATGTAATTAAGAAACACTTTGCCCCTGCTAATGTTCATAGTACCTTCCAAATATAGCTCTGAGATTGCTTTTCTACACCAAGTTATCCCCTTTCACTAATAATAACAAAAAGTAATCTGCCACAATGACTCTAAAAATATTTGTTTCTACCTGCTTAGGAAAGTTGGGTTTTTTTACTGATTTATATATTGTGATGTTTTTCGCAATCTGTAACTGTAGCAGGGAATCTCAAAATTTGATGACCAAGTCTACACCTGTACACAATTTACAAGTGCTTGATGATTGAGTCAACAATTGTACACAAATACATATCTTCGATGACTGAGTCAACACCTATACAAAAATACATATGCATTCAAGCACTTCTGAACACCCTGCTGGTAAGAAGGCTGATGTTTTTCCTGTTAGCTTCCTTGTATTAGTATAGAAAAGAATGATGAATAGGCTACTACAAATTTCTGTTTACTTTAAAAGAAATGCTTTTGAAATTTGTGTAAAACTACATGTATATCATTTTGTATTATGTCGCCATTTTCTTCAACCACTAACAAAACATTGAAAACAGAGTCATTTCTTCTTTTGATAAAAGACCAAATACCAGTTCGGTGTCTAACCTTGACATACAATTAATCACTCCATCCACAAAATGTAAGTAACTCTTTCAAACTACATTTAATGTTGTCACATGCATCGACAGTGTTGGTGAGTTGTTATTGTGCACAACATCAAAGCTACATTACAACTTCCATGATAAACATGCACTACTCTATTTAACTCTTTAGTCTCACCTAAATTTCTTATTTATAAAACCAGTACACTGTCATAAACCAAAAACTACAACAGATCTTGTACCAAAATAACTTTCACGAATTTCACTTGATAAGATTTACCATACATTAACATATGCCATATTTTGCATTGTACACAAGTAGACATATATGTATGAGCACATACCGTTCGTCCTGAGAGGGATCTTGGTCATCAAGAATGTTCTCCATGCTTCCCGAGAGACCAATGACACTTCGTGTCACAACAGTTGCTGGTCTGTAAACATACGTACATCATGATATCCACTCTACGCTAGATCTATTTCAGATGTATATGATGCCACATGGTCCAGAAGAAAAGATTTATATCACTTGTTATAAGAGCAGACAATATGATCTACAGAAGACTGACTCCAAGGATAAAATATTGGACATTAGAGGTATTTAAATGAGTATAAAATGTAAGTCCTGCTGATTTTCATAAATTTTGCTGGTGTGTTCCAGATTTCAGTAGCTTTTATCACAGGTCTCTGAACACCTTATGAAACTAATGTTGAATTCATATTACAACTGTATTTAAAAACAAGACAGCCAGGATGGCCCTGGATCACTCACCTGAGTACTAAGCAAACACCAAAAACAGTATTACATTTTCTAATTGAAGATTTGTAGGTGCCTACAAACCAATTATCTAACACATCAGTCAACAAATAAAGGCTCTATGCCACAAAGTACACAAATCTATTTTTAGCTGTGGTGACCTTGACGTAGTGACCTTAAACCCAATCTAATGCTAGAGGTCCATGCAAGGCACCTACATAATAAATATAAAAAATATTGGTCTATAAATGAAGGCTCTATAAGGTAAAGTTGATATATCTATTTTTAGCCTCAGTGACCTTAACCACAATTTAATGGAACAGGTTCATGCAGGTGTCTATATACCAAATATTTACAATATCAGTCAATAAATAAAGGCTCTATGACAAAAAGTACGAAAATATATTTTTAGCTTTAATGACCTTGACCTAGTGAACTCAAACTCCACCGAAGGGTAGAGGTCCTTCCAAGTTACCTACATACCAAATATCTCAGATATCCATCAATAAATGAAGACCCTATGGGGAAAAAGTAAAAAATATATTCTTAGCCTTGGTGACCTTGATCCAAGTGAAAGGCAGAGATTCATGCAAGGTGCCTTTATACCAAATATCTAAGATATCTGTCTATAGATCAAGGCTCTATGGCGAAAGTTGGAAAAGTCTATTTTCAGCCTTGGTAACCTAAGGACAGGGCCAAGATTTGAACAAACTTGGTAGAGGTCTACTAGGCCATGTTAAAAATCAGATATCTTAACATGAGGCCTTGTAGATACTGATGAGAAGACTTTTTTTTACTATGCAAGCCTTTACAAAATTAAGTGACCCCTGGAGTGGAGTCAGTTCTGAGTATCATTTGCACAGTCTTGGTTGAGGACTTCTAGATGATGCTCTATGTAAAATATCAAAGCACAAGGCCTTCTGGTTTCAAAGAAGGTTTTCAAAGTTTCCCCTCTATAAAATCATCTGAACCCCAGGGCAGCACCATTTATGACCCTAGGTAAACCTGTAAGCCAAATATCAAATCGCAAAGCATAGAAGTTTCAGCCAAGAAGTTTTTGAAGTTCTCCCTATATATGCCTCTTTATAAACAAGTGACCCCTGGGTCAATTTTGACCCCAGGAACATAACTGGAACAATCTTGGTAGAGGGCCACTAGATAACACTTTGTGCAAAATTTTATAACTTGTGATTTCAGAGAAAACTAGAGCTATCACTAAATGTGATTAATACCCTGCTTCAGAAGTCAGGAAGTTACTAGTAACAGAATACTTTGTAAAAGAATTGAAGTGGGCAATTAAAGATAGTTGTGATTCTTGTACATTGCATTTCCTTTCACTGTTGTTGACAATTATATGAAGTTGCATTGAATTCCAACTAGTAGTTTTTAAGTTATGCTCCGGGCAAGGAAAACCAACAAAGGGCAATAACTCTGCAAATACTGAAGATGGAGTTATGATTCTTGAAATTGCATTTTCTCTCATTGTGCTTGACCATTGTATTAAGTTGCATTGAATTCCAACAAGTATTTTCCAAGTTATGCTCTGGACAAGGAAAACCAACAAAGGGCAATACCTTTGCAAATACTTCAGATGAAGTTATGATTCTTGAAACTGCACTTCCTCTCATTGTCCTTGACAATTGTATGAAGTTGCACTGAATTCCAACCAGCAGTTTTCAAGTTATGTTCTAGACAAGGAAAACCAACAAAAGGCAATAACTGTGCAACTAATGAAGATGGATTTATGATTCTTGAACACTGCACTTCCTCTCATTCTGCTTGACCATTGTATGAAGTTGCACTGAATTCAAACCATTAGTTTTCAAGTTATACTCCGGACAAGGAAATTGCAACAGACCACCTGACCGACCGACTGACCACCGGGTGACTCCTATATACCCCTCCACCCCCACAAACTTCGTTTAGGGGGTAAAAAGATTCCTAAAGTTTTTCCTAAACATTTCTATGAGAAACATGTGACCCCTAGGGTGTGGCCAATTTTGACCCCAGGGACATAATTTGAACAATCTTGGTAAAAGACCTCTAGATGATAAACCACGCCAAATATCTAAGCTCTAGGTCTTGTGGTTTCAGACAAGACAATTTTTAAAGATTTTTGGTTGCCATAGCAACAAGAGTTCTGCATGGAACTGAATTCTTTGAACAACTTTGCTAGAGCTTCATGCATGGAACATCCCTGCCAAGTTTTATTAACTTTAGCCAAGTGATTTCAGAGGAGATGTTGTTTGAATCAAAATGTTGATGCACTAACGCACTCAAGCAAGAGGACCGACAACGGACATCATGCTATCACAAAAGCTCACCTGAGCACAACGTGCTCAGGTGCGCTTAATAAATTTACATGAGAAGACCATTGCCTTTAGATCAAAATAATCATGCATTCATTAAGGGCATAAAATCTACAAGCTATTATATCAGTGCAGAGTTACCTACCCTGCTTTCTGTGGCAGCTTCAATTTGATGTTGCTGTCAAGTCGTCTTTTGGATAAGCTGCTAGCTGGAACTGAATCATATATATACATTCAAGTATCATTAAATATAAAACATGCATACAGTAAGAACAATCAAAACACCTTGAGGAAAATCATAAACATTCTTCGTTTCAGGATGAACTATCTGTAGATTGTGTTTTATAAAATCTAAGTATCCTCAATATTGATCTTGGGTTAAGAATAGAAAACACCTTGTAAAGAGTTTAAATAGTTAAACTTGATAAGAATGCTAAGAAACTGAGATGAACTGGCAGTAAAAAAAATACGCTGGAAACCCTTCAGACCACTCTATTTTGGTGTCAAAGAGCATGGATTATATGGGGTTCTGAGCAATAACACAGGTAATAATGCAGAACTTGCAGCCTACAAGGTGATGTTGTTTGAATTTTTTCCTAAATTGGGCTTTTGCAGCCATTATGTGCAGTGGAATGGAATGGTTTGAGCAATTTTAGAAAATGCAACATAAGGAACATTTCTGTCAAATCAGTTAAAAATGGCCTTGTTGTTCTGGAGCAGATGTCATTTGTAGTAAAATGATGATGACGCATGACGGACACAATGCTTAACAAGAGCATTTGCTTAAAATCTAAAGGAACAATTTCATAAACATATTATATAAATTATTTAATGAGATATCTAAAAGTACATTGTTTAAATTTTGGAATTAATCTCAGAAGTTTGCAAACAAGAGCTATCACTAAACATAGTTAATACCCCAAGATACTGCTTTGACACAGTAATCTGATTGATCTGAGGTAGCCACATTTGAAACAATAATGTCAGAAAAATTAACTTGGTGCAGAAGATCATAACATAATACATTTACAACCTTTTAAACATATAGCAAAACAGTGATTTAGTTCTCTGACAATAAATTAAGATATAAATCATTGGAACAGTTGTTTAGTAAATGGACATTCAAGTATGTTTCTTTTGTTGTTTTTTTTCTACCCATTTCTAAATCTTAATACATAGGTTATACTATAATTTATTATTCCTTGGCTTTTGTTTATTACTTGATGGACCTGTGTAAACTCTTAAATTGGTGTCATTTTTGCAGTTTGATACCCGACAATCATTGTTTGGCATCAGTCATTAGGTAAGCTAATGCTTTTCACGTGAGCCTTTCATGTCCAAAGCTGCTTGATCAGATTGTTCAAGTATATTGTAAATTTAAGATATGCTGACAACTGTAAACACTACTGAGCATCATAAAAGTGATTTTTAATTGATGATATTTGAGAACATACAGGACTTCCACAGTAATACTGAATTCTTTACACTAACAGAAAAATATTAAGATGTGATGATCTTTTTCTTGCCTCATATTCACCAAGGTTTGCATGTCACTGCTATAAATTTGAGTGTATTTATTCTACCTGATACTCAACCATTTGACCCAAGATCATACCTTTTCCTGATGTTTTGAAGTTACTCAAATAGTTTGATATCTGAACTAACATGAATTTTAAGGTTTGCATAGTCAATGAACACTGCAGGGTGCATGCTTTTTATGCCGTTCATCCCCCATGATGCTTCCTAATAACACAGATGATGTTTATTGGGTACACATGACAGAAAGTGTTGTTAAGAATACTGTACATGTACCATAGGACTTTTTCTCAAGAAGGGAAGATAGTACGACTTTGCAATTTTTTCAAGGGGCCAAAAAGGTCATTCCCTGGCAATCTGGGGATACTTGCCATGTTTTACCAGATTCAGCGCTATAAAGAGTTTCAAAATAACAGGGATCTAGTATACATAAGTACATTAATGTATAATAAGTTTAAGTACATTGACAGATGTTGGAAAAAAACTAATGTAACTACCTCTCTATAAATACATACAAGAAAAACAGTGATACAAAAGTATCACAGCGGACCGACGAACAGAGCTGCATGCAAATATTTTGAATTAGCTGTTTTGACTTGAGGCATGTATATCAGTAGTTTGTTAACTTAATTTGTACTTTGTGTACACACTTCTAGAAGTTAATGGACTTCTTAACCTGGTTAGGCAGAAGTAAAGCAATACTAAGAACGATAGACGGAAAGTCACTATAGAGGAACATAAACATGTTAGGTCCACTTTGATTGGGAATTCACTAAAAAAACAGAGTCTATATTGGGCAGGGAATAGTACCAAGTGGGAGCGGATGTGGTCTAGTGGTAACGCCCTGGACTGGTAAAGCAGGGGTCCTGAGTTCGATCCCTCACTCCTCCACTAACATTACTAACAGTCTTTCGGGTGAGACTTTAAACCGAGGTCTCATGTGTCAGTGCTACACACTGAGCAAGAAAAAGAACCAGGGGTGTCTCTGAATGGGATGCTTTCTGTATCTTGCACTACCCCCGTAACATAAAATAACTAATCACTTCAGGGGTCGCCTGTCATACGGGCAACCGATATCAACGAAAAAAAAGCTCAAATATGATGCTTCTGATTATTCAATTCAATGTTGAACAATAAAGTATACATTATTTAAAACATATTTTAAATAGACCTACAATAACACCTATCATAAGGGTATTTGAAGAGGCGCGCGACGGGTGCGCCTCCCTCTTGAAGTTGCCTGTGTAATAGACTGTGTCTAACCTTTTGGCTTTTCGTAACAACTGAATAATAGATTTGCACTGATGTTAGGACACATTCTACTTATTACGTAACCCCATGGGTCTTTTCAAACACCGGATTAAATATAGCGGACCGGCTTTTGCCGGTCCGCAATAAGGAGTACTTAGTTTATACAATATATGGGCTACAAAGGTGGTCTCTCTAGGGTAGGAAGGAGTAAGTAAGTATACAATTGTAAAACAGAGTGCAATAAAGAGTATATGATATTAACAGTTTCCGTGACAACAAGAGCACCACCTGCGGGTGGCAACGCTCCGCTGTAGTTAAGTTTTAGGGAACACTGAAAGCTGTATTTGAACATGAACTACAGAACTATGCTGAACTGAAACAGGAATATGCTGGGTGAAATGATCATCTGCAGTTACTTGTCAAGGAGAGATGGAATAATTTAGAATGTCAATAATGAGTATTACATTTGTATTTGAAAATCATGAAATGCCACAAAAATTAAATTTAAAAACAGATAATGATTATTAAGCTGCTGATCTAGAACATTGTATTTTCATGTCATCCATGACATTACATCTTGAATGGTGACCTACTCTTTGGATCCAACATGATTCAATTTTGAACATCTCCTAGATATGATCAAGACAAACATTCTTTTGAAATTTCAATGAAAATTGGTAAGAAAATTAGGCATCTAGTCAGGTGACCTACATTTTGACCCATGTGACCAAGTTTTAACAGGATATATCAAGTTTTAAGATATCATCAGCAAAAACAGTCTGACAAATTTTCATGATGATCAGGTTGAAAACATGGCCACTAACATGATGACCTACTTTTTTGACCCTACAATGTACATGACCTACTTTCTGAGAGAAACATGATCCAGATTTCATCAAGACAATCACTGTGACAAATTTTGATTAGGAACATGTAGAAAATAGTGCCCCTCTATTGCTGACCTACATTTTTGACCTCTTGTGGCCTAATTCTAATCAAGACCTAGATATTATCAAGACAAACATTCTGACAATATCTCATCATCTTTGGGTAGAAAATATGGCCTCTAGCATGGTGACCTACTTTTTGACCACATGTGACCCACTTTTGAACTTGACCAAGATATATCAAGACAAACATTCTGATAAATTTGTACAATGATTGTTTAAAAAATATTGTCTCTGAAGTGCCAATAAAAAGGTTTTGGTATGAACTGACCTCATGACCTCTTTTTTTTACCTCAATTGATCCACTTCTGAACTTAACTTAGACATCATCAGCACAAATGTTCCAACAAATTTTCATGATGATAGGGAAGAAAACATGAATTCTAGAGTGTAAACAAAATTTTTATTATTTAACCTGATGGCTTGGATAGTAGTTTTTATTCTGGGTGCCATTCTGAAGAGGACGACCATGAGCTATAACAATACCTTGGTGTTTTCTTCGAAAACAGCCAAGCTAAAAAATAGTGTGTGAGGGAAGCAGAATATGTCTGTTCATTCGTACCTGATCTTGTTAAAACAGACACTGAAATTCATATAATCCAACTTGTAAGAAAAAAAACAAGAAAATTAATACTTTTGTCCTTTTTAAACATAGTCTTTTACAAAAATATCTAAAATGAATTAATGGTGCTATTATGTTCTCCTGGTGTATGATTTTATGTATGTGTTTACAAATGAGCCTATTGTGAACAGCTGCTAGCAACAAGTCATGTTAATTTTATCATCAAATCTGATAACTCTGGTTACTGAAGTAAGTCTCAGACAAGCACCACAGTCTTTATCCATTTTTATATTCAGAAAATGTTTAATTACAATATTTAATCATAAAATCATAATAAGAGTGGCAAACAGATTTTATCTTTCCAATTATATAATCCTTTTATAATTCAAAATTCTGTCGGTTTAGAGATGAACATAGATGTGCTTTTATGTATTCAAAAACATGAAACAAACCCTGCTAACATTTTTGTCTTTTCAAGGAACAAAATAGAATTTTAAATGTTTGTAAGCAGATTCAAGTTTAGTATGGTACATAAATAGTGTGGGAAAGCATACCTGAGGTACTTCTTAAATATTCCACTTCTGTCATTTTCTTTTTTTTCTTCTTTGGAGCTAGGGTTCTGTAAAATATCAATGTTTTAGTTAATCTTTCATGGGATAGCAAATTATTACCAGTAAAACTACTGCTCAAGTCATAAATGAAACTAGGTATGTATGTTCTTGATCATACTGAAAATGGAACAAAAAGTCCAACAATAAAGTATTACTGACACTTGACACCAATCCGAACGAGAAGTTTTTTCCAAATGACAGACATCACCCTGTCAGCAGCAGTAATTTACACCTTGTACATACATGCCAAGTCTCACCCCCTGAGGTAAAAACTCACATATTTTTAACCCGTCTAACGGCCTCACAGAAAGACCTTAAAAACTTATGTATTTTTTTAATTTTTTGAAAAATAAACACATCGAAAGTTTAGTATCTTGGACGGTCCGAGGATTGCTGATTACGAATGGAAGTGACATGTTGTGTATTTCGTCTGTTTCAAATCTTCCCTGGAGCAACAGATTAAGTTCATTCATTGCGATAAGGACACAGATTAGAATACAATCATCTATTTATTTATTTAAAACTGATTGGATTACTCTATAATCTCTGTGTCACAGTTAGGGAAGCAAAGCAATGGAAGTGTTATAGTTTTCAGCTATTGACAGGTGTCTATCGGCATTTGTTTAAAGCCGTAAAAGGCGTTAATTGTTTGGGTTCTGGGGTTAATTGGCATTTAATTGAGTATTTAAATTTATTAAAATGAAGGTTCCCCCCCCCCCCCCCATAGTGTCATTCTATTCTATAGTTTTCTCTTGCTGTTAACACTGAACATTCTTTAATACATGTAACTTGTTTGTTACATGATGAAAGATAAAGAAGTGACTGTTTTAAATTTGACCCTTCACAAAACATACTAAACATTCTAAGTCAGCATTGTGCTGGTGGAATGTGTGTGTTCAGACACATGCTCTTCCATATAATGACACGAAAACAATCTTGAAAGTGATGTATTTCTGTTATCTCTTGTATTGAAACAAAGAGAATATTTTGTCACTTTGTTTGATTTAAAATGGTTATTATAATGTTTTCTATGATAAAATGAATAAAGTACCCTGTTCTGATGCAATTTACAAAATCTCCCTTATTTTTACCCCAATCTCCCTTAAAAAAATCCCCAGTCTCACTGACTGCAGCTCGAGATACCTGGCATGTATGTTTGTAGCTCTGTTTGACTGAGTCAAAATATATATCTATACAACTTAACTGCAACAGTACAGTTAATAAATGATCAACATATATCTCTGCAGCTAAACAGTAACAGTACAATTCATAAATGATCAACATATATTTCTACAACTAAACTGTAACAGTACAACTAATAAATGATCAACATATATCTCTACAACTAAACTGTTACAGTACAATTAATAAATGATCAACATATATTTCTACAACTAAACTGTTACAGTACAATTAATAAATGATCAACATATATATATATATATATATATATATATATATATATATATATATATATATATATATATATATATATACAACTAAACTGTTACAGTACAATTAATAAATGATCAACTTACTCTTTAATAAAAGGGTGTTCTAATAACTGCTGAGCTGTGTCTCTTTTCTCTGGTTCAGGAGCAAAACATCTATAAATAGGCAAGGAGAAATGATTAAGTTTAAAATACTTCTCTTATAATAGTAACTTTTTTCTGTTAAATTTCTGTAATGTTCTAAAATATTGTTCACATTAGTGAACATCACTGCTTGTATGTCTCTTTCAATAGAACACATAGGAAATATTTTCCAATCAAACAACTTGGAAAACTACGATTATATCACTCCAAATTAAAATTGTCCAGTCTGCAATGTGTCTGTATGTGTTAACTTTTTGATGAACAACATCTAGTCTTGAACAAAATTTATGGGCAAGTCATAAACAAGAAAATTATTGTCTTAACAACTGTGCAGTCCTACTTATCAAATGTTAACTGTCTTGCCAAAGAACATGTTTATGTGAGGTTGTCTAAATGTCATTCATAAATGCACAAGCGCTACCACCCACACAAAACTGGACAGATTCATGCCAGCACGGACACACTCACACTGGACCACCACTGTGACAACTGTCACTGCAAGGGAGCTTAAAAATAAACTAACCATATGTGTATAAAGTTTGTGTTAAATGGTGTGTCTATAAAACTGACTTACTTGAGCAAGAAATCTTTGGCAATATCTGATAAGCATTCTGGGATTTCTGGATGCATTTTGTAGAAACCGACTTTAAACATTGCTGCCTCAGCACTGCCAAGCTACAAAAGTTGTTTTATACATTACAGAGATTACGAATACAGTACAAGAAAAATGCACAATATAAATAAATAAGTATTACACAACTCTGAAATTATCTATGGCATGCAACTAAAAAATAGAGTTATGCCTTGCAATATAAAATTCCCCTTCAAGTGTGTAGAGCTGATATAAATGTGGTGCTTCTAGAAGTTTTATAATCTGATACAAGTAAAACAAGAGGGACATTATGACCCTACAGGGCCCACCTGATTACAACTGCTAAGAAAGACAGATGCCATTTACTGGATTTTTCATCAAAATTAAAAAAGAGAAGTATACAAAGGGTTTAATTTAAGCAATATTGGTAGAGATAGGGAAAGCTTTAAACCAAATAACTAAGTCTCAGACTCATGGCTTCTAACAAATGTTGTTTAAAGAGTTTATCTACATAAATCTATGTAAAATATGTTACCTCTATGATAGAGCTAATTATGAAAGGGGCAAAGTTTGAACAATCTATGGCATTGCTGCATGCAAAGTTTCAGAACTCTTGGCCTTATCCTTTCAGAGAAAAAGAGATTTAAAATGTTTCTATATATTCCTATGTAAAATGACTCCCTAGGGAGAGCCAATAATGACTTCAGGGTTAAATATCTGAGTCCTTGGGTTAAGCCAAAAATGATCCTAGAGACAAAATATGAATAATCTTGGTTGAAGTCCACAGGACAATTTAACAAATCTGGGCCATGCAGTCTCACACAAGAAGAATTTTAAAGATTTTTTTATATATTTCTAGGTCAAAAATGTGACACCCCACACAACCACATCCACCAGGCAAGGACAAAAGTGCCCCACGGGACATAATTTGAACAAGAGAGCCATGATGGCCCTGGATCGCTCACCTGAGTACTCAGCTGTGGGTCTGCTGTTAAGAAAACACCAGACACAATATTACATTTTCCAACTGAAGATTTTCAAAGATCAATTATCTTATACAAATAAAACCCATGGGGCAGAGGCAATTTCTGAGGAGATATCATCTGAGGCAAAATATTGATGAAAATCTATTTTTAGCTCTGGTGGCTATTTTGTTCAATGGAGCAGAACAATCTAAGCAATTTTAATAGAAAGCTGTGTAAGGAACATTTCTGTAAAATTGGGTAGAAAAAACCTTGCCCTTTAGATGGAGTTGTTGTTTGAACTTTTTTTCTATTTTTAGCTTTTAGTTTATACCAAATTTATTTTAGTTTGATTGTGTAGGAAGCTTTCAGCTTATAGACACACTCTCGAATCCGTTCCTGGAACCAACCAGTACTATGCAATGCGTGTAAAGTTTCTTGCTCAAGGAAACAACGGCATACCCCTGACTGGGTTTGAACCCATGCAGCTAGCAATCCTTTGACTACTAGTCTGACAAGCTAACCACTCGGCCACGCTGCCACAACGTAACTGTGACCTAAACCTTAGACCTAATTACCCCCAAAACTACAGGGGTCATCTAACTGTCATAACCAACCTACCTATGAAGTTTTGAGGAGCAGGGCCCAAGTGTTCTATAGTAATTGATCAGACACTATTTTGTTATACAAGGTCACTGTGACCTTGACTTTTGACCTGAAAAGTATAGGGGTCAATTACTGGTCATGGCCAACCTATATACCAAGTTTGAGGAACCTGGGCCCAAGCATTCTATAGTTATTAACTGGAAATCATTTTGACTTTTTGCAGCTCTTATGTGCAATGAAGCAGAATGGTTTGAGCAATTTTAGAAAATGTCACTACCTTGGCTTTTGACCTGGTAACCTAAAAATGTATGAGGGTTATCTACTAGTCATGACCAACCTACACACTAAGTTTGAAAAACCTTAGACCAAAGGTTCTATAGTTATTGATTGGTAACTGTTTAGCTGTTCAAGGTCACTCTGACCTTGACCTTTGACCTAGTGATCTGAAAGACTATTGGGGTCATCTACTTGTCATGATCAACCTACATACTAATTTTGAACAACCTGGGACCAAGGGTTCTACAGTTATTGATCAGAAACCGTTTTGCTATTCAAGGTCACTCTGACCTTGACCTTTGACCTGGTGACCTGAAGAATTATAGGAGTCATCTACTGATCATGACCAACCTAAATACCAAGTTTAAACAACCTGGGACTAAGGGTTCTTTAGTTATTGATTGGAAACTGTTTTGCTAGTCAAAGTCACTGTGACCTTGACATTTGACCTGAAAAATGATACGGGTCATCTACTAGTCATGACCAACCTACATAGCAGGTCTGAGGAAGGTGGGTCCAAGGGTTCTCTAGACAATGATCGGAAACCAAAGTGTCTACCGACCAACATTTGCAAAACTATATGCCCTGTCATCTTCGATGGGGGGCATAAATATATGCATTTGGAAGATTTTTCCCAAACGGTTGTTATGTGCAAACAAGAACTAAATCTGTTTAGTAATATGGGTGTTATAGCCAATATTACTTATTTTTGACAACTGGACATTTGAGGTCAAGGTCATTCAGGGCCAAGGTCAAAGAAATATAATTATGTCAGTGGGAAGGTCTTGTCCAAAAGGTTGTTCTGTTTAAGTATGAAGTAAATCCATTAACTAGTAACGACAATATGGGCAATGTTAATTTTTTTGACAATTGGACCTTAGAGGTCAAAGTCATGCAGGGGTCAAGGTCAAATAAATATAAGTCTGTGAGAAGGTCTTGTCCAAAGGGGTGTTGTGTCCAAATATGAAGTAAATCCATTTACTAATAAGGAAGTTATGGGCAATGTTAAAGTTTTTTTGACAATTGGACCTTTCAGGTCAAAGTCATTCAGGGGTCAAGGTTTAGCAAATAAATGTCAATGGGAAGGTCTTGTCCAAAGGAGCATTGTGTCCAGGTATAAAGTAAATCCATTTACTAATAAGGAAGTTAATGGCATTGTTAAAGTTTTCAGAAGGAGTGAATGACAGACTGACAGTTCGAAAACTATATGCCCTCCTTTAGGGGCATAATAAAACAAATTACAAAATGTTCGATTACAAATAAATATATTGGGTATCATGTCTGGTAGTAGTTATAGAGAATAAACATGACATAGCACCATGTCAAGGGCATTTAGTATCATCATTGCATTATATGTTTTTGTACATATGCATCAATAAGACAATATAACTGACAGAGCAGGAAATCACTGACCTCAATGAAGGGTGGTTTCCCTGTGGCCATCTCAATCACTGTACAACCTAAGGACCAGATGTCAGCCTTGAAAAGAGATAATCTATATATACCAATATTGTACAAAATATAGTAACAAGTATTTACCAAAACAACTTCTGTAATATTAGGAGAAGACAAAGTAGCTTAAGTAAATTTTTTCTAATCAGGCTGTATTCTTGGTATCTAAACATTACATGTACCTGGATATGCTTAAAGATATCATACAGCCCATTAACAAAAATACAACATTTGTGCCAGTTTATGCAAATGTTTACACTAATGCATGCAGATCTTGCTAGTAAGAAAATGAACTGTATATTTTCACTTATCTCATGACTACATTGATGGATGTCAGCAGATATGAAAATACCTACTAACAACATAGTATTTACAGGATCTGATGGATTTAGTGCCAGTAAAAATTCCTGTCTTAAAGTAGCACTTCTACCTCTGTAAATCTTACAACCTTTTCTCAGTATTGCTAAGGCTTTTACAACCACATTTCTGAGTATGTCTATATATCTATTTGAGTTGGTTTAAGTTTTTGGTTGATCCACCATTGTTATTTAGATCACATATTCAAATGTGATCACATTGGTGGTTCGTTTTAAGGATACTGGCTTAGTTCATTTTGCATTTCTAAAGAAATTTTAGACCTCTTGGGTCATAAAATATTTTAATAATTCTATCCTTAAATATCTCAAGCACATTTGCCATCCAGGATAAATAACCATGCAGATAGAGTTTTGTTAATATTGAAAACATACTAGAGTTCTTATCTGGTTTATTTTTATGATGATTATGGCCAGTATTATTGTACATATCTAGTCTGCTTCATGACAAAGCCCTACCTCACCAAATAGGTCCTTTCATATCATGCCTAACCTAGGCAGAAAATACGTCCTTAAATATCATGACTAAGGCAGAAAACAGGTCCTTGAATATTATGAATAACTTAGGCAGAAAATAGGTCCTTAAATATCATGACTTAGGCAGAAAACAGGTCTTTGAATATTATGAATAACTTAGGCAAAAAATAGGTCCTTAAATATCATGACTTAGGCAGAAAACAGGTCCTTGAATATTATGAATAACTTAGGCAGAAAATAGGTCCTTAAATATCACGACTAACTCAGGCAGAAAATAGGTCCTTAAATATTATTCCTTAGACAGAAAATAGGCCCTGAAATATCATGACTAACTGATAGAAAACAGGTCCTGAAATATCACATAACATAGGTTTTAGTGAGATTATGCCTTTTAGTTAACAACCTCAGGAAAGAAGACCTGTACTACTAATAAATAAAAATACTAACCGGAGGTCCATAGCCTCTCATTCCACGATCAATAACCTCAGGTGCCATGTACTGCATTGTTCCTGAATGAGAAATATTCCATATGTTTGTATTTCATTAAACATGCAACTTTTTATCTTTTTCTACATTTTTCCTGGTTAAAAATTTCCTCATGTGACTGTACTCTTCAAATTAAATCTCCTATACAAAATAATAATAACTTGGGAGTTTAACTTTACTTAAACAAGAAACCAATGGAACTAGGTAATGCTCCCTGAAGTGCTCCCATTCACAGGATTTAGAACTTAGTAGATGTAAACAATGAAATTTAGTATATTGCGCTAAAGGTAATCAGACTAAAATTTAATAATGGGTAGATAGATGGATGGCTTGACTTTTTAAGCAGAATTTATGAGTATCATTTAAATTAGTTCATATAATGACAAATTGCATTTTAAATGCACATTTGCTTTAAACACTAATTATTGCTTTTCTATATAATGTATGTTAGAAAATTATCTAATCAAATCAATCTAAAAAGTAACTATGCCTTAATAAATAGGCCAAAAAGCTATTATACAGAGTGTACAATTAATGGTCTGCACAAGAACTAAGTATGAAAATTTACAAAGGGCAATAACTCCAAAATTATGCAATAGAGAGATACACTTCTTGTGCAATGCACTTCTTGTCAATGAGATCTATCATACTATGAAGTTTCATGTTGATACCTTTCTATAGCATTCGAGTTTTGTGCTGGACATAAAAAAAGGTATGAAAATTAACTAAGGGCAAAAACCAAAAAAATACACAAAGGAGAGTTAAGGTTTTTATGCAGTGCACTTCTCCACAATGAGACA
Source organism: Cyclina sinensis (assembly GCA_012932295.1). Classification (NCBI taxonomy): domain Eukaryota; kingdom Metazoa; phylum Mollusca; class Bivalvia; order Venerida; family Veneridae; genus Cyclina; species Cyclina sinensis. The sequence continues at coordinate 7,890,794 of JAAONU010000015.1, forward strand.
TATTCACCAATAGAGTTTTATGTTGATATCTGTTATAGTCTTTGAGCAATGCACAAGACAGAAATATGATATGAAAATAAACATTGGGAAATAACACAAAGGTTACACAATGGAGGTTACTGTTGCTAAACACTGCACTTCTCTTTCATAAAATCTATACACCTATGAAGTTTTATGTTGATACCTCTTATAGTATTTGATTTATGCTCCAAGCAAGAATTTAAGTATGAAAATGTACAAAGGGCAATAACCCCAAAAATGAAGTGCACAGTGACAGTTCTTGTGCACTGAGCTTCTTTTCCATAAGATATATCTACCTATCAAGTAGATAGGTCTTTCAGTGAAAGAGTTACGCTCTGGACAAAAATTGAGTATGAAAATCAACAAAGGGCAATAACTCCAAAATTATGAAGTTATTGTGCACTGCTTTCTCCTTCATCTATCCACCTAAGAAGTTTCAAATTGATAGCTCTTATAGTGTAAGAATTACACTCCAGAGTATGAAAAATCAACAAAAGGCAATTACTTCAAAATGAGGAAGTGCTGAGTAATGGCTCTTGAGCAATGCCCTTCTCCTCAAAGAGATCTATCCACCTATGAAGTTTCATTTTGATACCTTCATCAGATTGTGGGTTATGGTTTGGACAAAAAGCATGATGGACGAGTGGATGTATGGAAAGACAGATGGACAGACAGCTGCCAGATTGATAAAGTAGCAACCATATGCTTCCCCAAAAAAATTTTAGGGAGCATAAAAATATAATTCTTAAATGACTGTAAGGATCACAAAATTATCTGGAAAATTCTTTTTTTTAAAGTTATTTATTTACTCTGATATAAGATTTCTGTACTCTCAGTGGCACTTACTCTATAATCAGTTGTGCTTAAATAGCTTGAAATAACATCACTCTCTGGTCTGACAAATTTCTACATACCTGCAAATGTTTCCGCACAGGGGTTTATTCCTGCCAGTCTTTTGGAAGTTCCAAAGTCTGAGATCTTTAACACACCACTGTAAGTGTTCACCAACACATTATCTCCTTTTATATCTCTATGTACTATTCTGTTATCATGCTGCAATAGGCAATATTGTTTCAATTATAACATTTCAACCTGTAAAATGATCATGTAAATAATTATTCTTTACCTAAAGATGTGATGAAAATCATCTGGTTTGCTTGTATCTTGTATCTTTTATCTACTTTACTCCTATGAACAGTTAGAAACCAAATACAGAACACATACCAGTACTCCACATGCCATGCAATCAGTTTAACTTCACACTGACTTTTAACAAACACTCTTTCAAAAAAATCAGTTTCCATATCCATTCAAAATAGAAATTGTTGAAAATGACCTGGTGACCTAGATTTTGACACTACATAACCCAAATACAAAAGGGACCTAGAAATCATTAAGACAAACATTCTGACTTTGTTTTAAAGTGATTGGCTGGGATGTGTGGCCTTCAGAGTATTCACAAGAAATGTGGCTAAAATCAGCTATTTTTGCCATTCCAAGGCCCAGAACTCAAAGACCCATAGTGTAATATGGCTGGTTTTCAAATGAACTGCGATTTTATGGATAAACAAGTTGTATACAAGCTTCTTAAAAATCAAATAAAAAATGTGATCTCTATTGTGTTCACAAGAAATTGTGGACAGACGGACGGACGACAGACAAAGTATGATTACAAAAGCTCACCTTGTCATTGAACTAAATATAGATCAACACTTTAAGAGTTGAGGTGTCTAAAGTTAAGCTATACTGGCTGCAGTAAAACTGAAGTTGCTGCACACACATTTCACTTTACCAGAATGTGTCTGAACTGTATTAAAAACTTACAAGATATTTGAGGCCATCAAGGATTTGTTTGGTGTAGAAAGCTATGGTAGGTTCATTATCTTGAAGTGGTCCCCACTTAGATGAGAGCAGCTGTGACAAACTTCCTGTAGCAGAGAAAATAAATAACTTGCAAATACCATTACCCGTGTTAAAGATATACTATGAGTAAATAAATATTTCATTTTCATGCAAGATGTACACTTAAGTAATCCAAAGTCCTTTCAATCATGTGCTCATAACAAATTATTTTTTATGCATAGGATCACGGCAATGTGAAAACCTCCACTCTGTAACCTAATGCAGCATATTTCCTTGATGGCTCAAAGTTGTCAGGACTGCAACAAATACTCACAGCCTTGAAAAATTCAAGCAATAAACTGAAAAATAATTTAGATAATGCTGGCTTGTTATTATGAACTATATAGCTTCTAAATTAGTTACTTTATATGTTGTTATTTTTAAACTTTCTTGAATTTCTTGAGTATTTCATGATTCGAAATTCTTTATAAAGGATACACCTATTTAAGAGTATTTTCTTTATTGCCAGACAGAACATGAGAGATGGCAAAATGACAATACACATATAAAGGAAACTAGATCTATCACTGAATGTGATTAAAACCCCCACAATACCACCTTGTCAGATGAAAGGGCAAAAATCAAGTTAGAACTAAATAAGCAAGGAAGAGACATAGGTCTTGTAAACCACCTTCTTAACAAAATTTTCTAATATTTTTGTATGTATAAAACGAGGGCGATCAGTGATCACATTAGTTGCCTGATGATAGCCAATTAAACAGTAGTATTGAGAGGTGATTGGACAGTTTGTAGGCTAAAATGCATTTTTTTATTCAAGGGCCATAACTCAGCCAAAAATCATTCAACCAAAAAACCTGTAAGATATGCCCAAGTACTTGAGGTACAGAACAATCCTGTAACATTTCATTTAAATTGCTTTAGTAGTATAAGAGAAGTAGTCCGGACAAACTTTAAAAATAAAATTCATTAAAGGACATAACTCTGACAAAAATCATTGAACTGGAAAATGCTGATGACATGCAAATCTAGACTTGGTACTGATCATTCCTGTAAAGTTTGGATGAAATCGCACCAGTAGTTTCAGAGGTGCAGTCCGGACAAGTTTTGCGATGGACAGACAGACAGACGGATGGATGGACAGACAGACAGATGATGGGGAAGTGATCCCTATACGTCATGGCTACTTTTTAGCATGTCGCAGCTACTGTGAAGCCTGCAACACAAAATTCATTATTTGGCCAAAAAGCCTTTTTCATTCAAGGGCCATAACTCTGACAAAAATCATTGGACTGAAAAATGCCGAAGATACGCACAACTGGACTTGGTACTGATCATTCCTGTAAAGTTTGGATGAAATCCCACCAGTAGTATCTGAGGAGTAGTCTGGACAAGTTTTGTGATGGACGGACAGACGGACGGACATATGGACAGACAGATGACGGATAAATGATCCCTATATGTCGCAGCTACTTCGTAGCAGGTGACACAAAAAATTGTGGTGACACATCAATATCATGTATGTAACACATGGTCTCAATGTGGTTAACATTTGTGGAACCTTAATTTACAAGGTGATTCCAGTATATAATGACAGAGTTATGGAACAGGCACAAAAAACAGACGCAATTTTTAAACAGACCCAACTTTTTTACCTTTGACCTCTAAGTGTGACCTTGTCTTTGGAGGTACTGATCTGGGTCTTGCACATAACAAATACCGCATGTTGAAACAACATGAAAAATTAACCAAACTTTTTACTTTGACCTTTGAGTGTGACCTTGAAGGTATGAACCTGGGACTTGTGCATGACACATTGTTTCATTTTGGTGAACATTTCTGCTATCCATCCATAGAGTTATGGAATGTGCATGAAAAACAGACCAAACTTAAGTGTGACCTTGAACTTGGAGGTACGGACCTGGTTCTTGCATGTGACACAAATCCATCCGTGAATGACAGAGTTATAAATGATTTATTTTTTAATGGATACATGCACGGACAGATGGACAAGGTGACTCCAGTATACCCCACCAAACTTTGTTTGTGGGGGTATTATGACAGGTAAATACACACCATGAGCACATACACCCAAAAATATTGTTACGATTTAATGTCATGGTGACACATACCTTGTCTTTAATATCTGCCTGATAAATATTTTCTAAATGGTATTTTTGTGTATTTTGCATCAGTGAATTTCTTATGCGTAACTAGTGACTGTATACTTTAGAATTGTAAATTATTTTTGAATTAGTTTCCCCTTCAAACAAGAAGATTCACCCATGTTATGTTATTTCAATTAAAAATTTTTTAAAATAATGTATAATGCTGATTTCAACCAGGGCCTTAATTTAGAGGGAATGGACACTCCTTATCTATCGAAAGAATAACCAAAATATGCTGTCGCGCGTTCACCTGTATAGCCTGTAACGGAAATCGATCGATAACTGGTAATCTATCGTTGGTAAGCGGTAAGTTCGAATGCACCTATTTTAAAACAACGTCGGTCTTTTTGTTAATAATGGACTGATTTTAATCTAAAATTCGTACGAAAGAACAAATTAATATAGTTCTCTTTTTATATCATTTTTTTTCACTTCAACAACGGAAGTTTTTTTTTGTAAGCCGACGAGTAAAAGACGACAACTCAAGACGTTTTTCTTTCTATTTTGTTATCAACCGTTTGTTAGCGGAAATTAAGTTGGCATGCAATACTCGCACCTAGTTTACAAAAAATCGGTATTTTTGTCAATTATGGGCTGATTTTCAAAATTTAAAATTTGTAAGAAAGAAGAAACATTATCCTTTAAAGATATTTAATTTTTACATAAACACAGCAGAAGATTAATTTGCATGCGGACTTTAAAAAAACAACATCTCAATATGTTTTCTCTTTTTGTAAAAAGTCTGTCTCTTTTTGATGAAAGCACAATATTCAACCGTCCATTATGAAGCAAATATGAAGAGAAGGTTGGAAACCTTATAACCAGATCTCAATATCGTTCAAGTAGAGTGCGATGCAATTCATTTTTAGTGTTTCTATTAAGTCTGTTTGCATTGATACCACCCGAAACTCGGTACGTTGATAATCTCTGAATGCCTGTATTTTCGTCAAAACTCACTATGTTTACGGTGCTCTATTTCATAAACAAACACAGGTATAGGAATAAACTACATTGTGAAGCTCAGTTCTATGTCCACTTATCAACTTCCATTTAATGCCGACGTATTTCGTTACTCCATTTTCTTCTGATACCCCCCGAAAGTTGATCAGAAAACAAGAATCTGAACATACTTTCCGCCATTTTGGAAAACAACGATTTAATTTTGGTATCGATGTTACTGTTTTTGAAGCAAAACTGTGTTGAAAAAATAACAAACCAGATACTCTAAACAATATGGAAATATTAATTCAGCTAGAATTCGTTCTGTAAATTCATACTTAAAGGGTTTTTTCAGTATTTGATTATACTAGCGTATAACCAACAACATATTCTATCTGCCATTAAGGTATTTATAAAGAATCGGCTGCGCATGCGCGCCACATCATATTTTTGCAATTTTTGAGTGTCCATTCCCTCTAAATTAAGGCCCTGTTTCAACAGATCTGAAGTTCCAAACTTCTAAAGCAGTGAAATTAAGCTGAACATTTACAGTTATGACAACCTGTGAGACAGTTCACACCTCTGGATTTCAACCATTGAGAACAAATATAAAGGTGTAAATTAACACATTGGGACTATAGCAACACCTCGAGCCAGAGAATAATTGGATCATTGTGTCTTTGAGTCAAGTTTATCATTTCAAGAAAAAACCAGGACAAAGAGTCAACTTCATCAAGGAAATCAAGCTAAGCCAGCATTAGTCATTGGGAAATGACTGTACCAAGTTCCACTTTCAACAAGCAAACCACTGACTACTTGCAAGGATCTGTAAATACACAGATTAGAACAATCTGAAAAACAATCACAAAGCTTATTAGACATACAGAAGGTACTTACCTCCAGGAACTTGTTCCATGAAGATTTTAAAGAAGCCCTCTTCACTAACTGAACCTAGGTACTTGACAATGTTTTTATGACTGAGTCGGGAATGAAGCTTGATCTCCTCATGAAGTGGCTGCACCTCTCTGGAATTGTTTTTTAAGTTATGAAAGTTTTCTTGAATGATTAACCAGTTAAACGTTAGATTTATAAACTCACACACATATATTGCACTTCTATAGGCCATGTTTACTACATATATTAATGAGATGCCAATTAAATGTTAATCCAAAGTTTATATGATTCTTATGTTTTTAAAATATTGCTTAAATACTGCATTTATCATCAGTATTAAAAATGTTTTATATTAAGGGAAAATTAGATGTTACAAGCTACTTATATCTTCTTAAAAGAAATGTCTATTCTCTGCTCTGGCCATACATCTTGTCCTAGCATACAGCATGTACATAGAATTATATCACTAATAAATGCAATTTTTGCATGAAAATAATAAACTTAAAAGAGATTAAACCTGTGATAAGGCATGTACTTCCCTAATGAATTGATTTGTTTGAACATTATTTTACATATCTAGGCATGTATTACACATTAACAATGAAAGCAGTTTTAATTGAAATAATCAAATCACATGTCAGACTATGAAGAACTATAGCAAGTTGACCTCCTAATCAGGACTGTTGAGAGACCAGTTTACTTAACCTAACTGCTTGTGTTCATGTTTAGTAAGCACCCTATCCCTGATCTCATAATACAAGCAATGTCCCCAACATGCTCTAATGACAGAAGATCATAAGAAAATGGTTAAAATAAAAGACAGATGTATGTTGAAAGCTGTATATTTGTCGTAGGTATGTAATGAACAGATTACTGCAAAACATTTTAATCAGAAATTAAGTAAAAAAAGGGCCATAACTCAGTTAAAATTAAAGGAACCTGCAGTTTCATAAGATACATATACAGGCAAAATATGAATGACATGTGTGCAAGCATTTTCCTTAAAATGCACAGAAACTTTATTTTAACAGAAATTCTGTAAAAAAAAGGGCCATAACTTTGAAAAAATTTGAAGTGTCATGACCCATTTCAAAATAAAACCATAGTTTCTTAAGACAAATATAAATGCAAAATATGAATGAAATGTATGCAAGCATTTTCCTTTAAATGCATCGAAATGAAATGTGGACAGACAGATGCACACACAGACAGATGGACAACAGGTGCAACACTTAATACCCCATCGCCATTCTTAGAATGGTGGAGGCATAGAAAGAGCTCTGTTAGAATGCCACTGATACTTTCCTTACGTGTATCAAAAATCTCCAAAATCAATATGGAACGTCAACTCAGAACTGAATTTAAAACAACAAGATCCAGTTATCTACTCATAAAGATATGTTTAAAATTCTCAGATTCACTCATTCTTAAGAAATTGATCAAATACCACTGATGTCCCCGTAATCTTGACATATGATACATTGAGCACCTAATCGATAGAAAATTCAAAACAGAGTATCAAGTTTGAGCTATCAAGGAAATTGAGTGAAGTTAGTTCAAGTCATCATGGAATAGTTGTTTTCAAATACTGTGTCAGCTACCAGATATAGAGAAAGTTTAAGCAAGAAAGAACTTGAACCATCAAGATAACAGAAAGTAGATCAGGAGTCCTCAATCAAGATAACAGAAAGTAGATCAGGAGTCCTCAAACAAGATCACAGAAAGTAGATCAGGAGTCCTCAAACAAGATCACAGAAAGTAGATCAGGAGTCCTCAAACAAGATCACAGAAAGTAGATCAGGAGTCCTCAAACATGATCACAGAAAGTAGATCAGGAGTCCTCAAACAAGATCACAGAAAGTAGATCAGGAGTCCTCAAACAAACACTGCTTACACAGAAAGTAGATCAGGAGTCCTCAAACAAACACTGCTTACACAGAAAGTAGATCAGGAGTCCTCAAACAAACACTGCTTACACAGAAAAGCCCATTTAAAGCTCCAAGTATGACCAGACTGTATAAACATTCAAGTATCACTTTAAAAGATAAAAAGAAGTGTAACTTACTCATGGTATTTTTCAGGAACCTCTTTGACAGCTACTTTTACCTGGGTACGATTGTCTCTGGCTGCGTATACGACTCCGTAAGTGCCTCGTCCTAGTACTATACGATTACCCTTCTCATCTGTCTCATACTCATACTGTAATACAAAACAGTGCTTGTATGCAAAGGACACCTTCTAATTTATAAAGCAGATATTTCTATCCAGGAGCAGCAGACATTTCTATCCAGGAGCAAAAGTTGTGTACGTATTGTATATTATAGGAGTCCCAAATAGTAATATAATAATATAATGCAAACTCATGTACTGTAGACATAAATAAAACAGAATCTTTCCTGGTTTAATCTTTAAAAGGGTCTTGAAAGAGTGAATGAATGACCATTTGCGACAGCTTGCATTTTTTGCAGTATACACAGCAAATTCATGCAAGAAATAGGTGTTATCTATGTCACAGGCAGTGTGAAACAACAACCCAAACATCCTTTCTATCAGCTTGCATGACCAACTTGTGCAATGACAAAATGCAAAGAAAGTTTATTGCAAATGGGATGGAATAAAAGTCAAAACTGCCACAGAATATCAGCATCTTGTTCTGAAAATCTGAAAGACACAATATTAACTTGAGTTTTTACAAAATACCTTTATTATATTTTAGAGAGAGATATAAATATTTCTCCAAGATATTCAGAAGAAATAGATGGAATAAGTGCTCTGATCAAAATTGTGACAGCAGTTACAAGAGTTGTCAGAATGACACTGATCCCCTACACAAGATCAATCAGGAATGTCCACTCAAAACAGTAAGCCTGTAGCAATAGCAGTCAGAATTATCTACCGGTACTCATAAAGCTGAACTATCTTTAAAATTCCTGGATTCTCTTCGAAAACCATTGGTGAGGTACATGCCTCCTGTAAACTTGACATCTGATACAAATCACCAACCATCTTGTAAAGTTTGAGGGATCTATGTGCCATAGTTCTTGAGTTATAGATTAGAAACTATTTCCCCTGTGAGCTTGACCTCTACTATACCCTCACTTCTTCAAAAGGGGTGATGGCTGGGGAAAGAACAACTTAACATTTGTTTTAGTAAAGTGGACAGGAATCAACCATAATCATTCATCATAGGGGAATAACCCTCAAACTTAAACTCAAGCTTCAATTATTTTTATCCATGTGCTATTCTGAACAAACAGGCAAAATACCAAATATTTTTACCATCTTGTTTTGAAGAAATTAATAACTGAAATCACAGATACCTAATTTTCATCAATTTACCATGTGGAAAAGCTTTGTTACAATTGAAATATATTTAAAATGAAAGATACTGAATTCAAATTCTGTAAAAGTTACTGTTATAAAAAAACAGAAAAAAATGTAAAACGGCCAAAAACTAGAGAAAAAACAATTGGCCTGAGTGGGGTTTCAACCCATGTCCTTCAGTGAAAATATCTCAATTCTACACAAATTAATGGAACTGAATACTCTTCAGAGTGGAGGTAGTGTATAAGGTATCTAATCTTTCTTCACTTCCTTTATATACATATTTATACTTTACATGTAAGATCTTGTATGGTTGTAACAACATTACCTGAGAGGAACAGTCAAGTACATGTACACTACCATGCAAAATCTAAGAGAAATGTAACAGATGACATGCAAAGCAGAGCTTCAAAATATTTTATAATGTTTATTAAATTTTCTACTTCAAGTTTAAATGAAACAAGAAATTGGTAGAACCGATGGATGCTCCCCGAATAAATACCAATCCCAAAAGGGCTATTGTTTAATATGTATTTTTTTAAAGTATGAAAAATAACAAAGGGCAATAACTCCTAAATTATGCAAAATAGAGTTACGGTTCTTGCACGCTGCACTTCTGCTCATAGAGATCTATCTACAAATAAAGTTTCATGTTGATAACTCTTATACTTTGTGAAATATGCCCTGGACAAAAAATAAGTATGAGAAATTTCAAAGGGCAATAACTCAAAAACTAATAAAGCAAGTGTTATGGTTCTTGTGCACTGCACTGCTCATCAATGAGATCTATCTACTTATAAAGTTTCAAGTTGATAACTCTTATACTATGTGAGATATGCCCATGACAAAAAATAAGTATGAGAAATTTCAAAGGGCAATAACTCAAAAACTAATAAAGCAAGAGTTCTGGTTCTTGTGCACTGCACTGCTCATCAATGAGATCTATCTACTTATAAAGTTTCAAGTTGATAACTCTTACACTTTGTGAGATATGCCCCGGACAAAAAATAAGTATGAGAAATTTCAAAAGGCAATAACTCAAAAATTAATAAAGCAAGAGTTATGGTTCTTGTGAACTGCACTGCTCATCAATGAGATCTATCTACTTATAAAGTTTCAAGTTGATAACTCTTACACTTTGTGAGATATGCCCCGGACAAAAAATAAGTATGAGAAATTTCAAAAGGCAATAACTCAAAAATTAATAAAGCAAGAGATATGGTTCTTGTGCACTGTACTGCTCCTTAATGAGATCTAACTACCTTGGTCTTGATATCTCTCATAGTTTTTGTGTTATGCTCCGGACAAAATTATGATGGACGAACGGACAGACGGACAAAGCAGCAACTATATGCTTGCCCTTGGGGAGCATAAAAATGTTCAAGTCAATGCTAGAAAATTGCTTTTAGCTCCAACAAACTGTTTTGAGCCCAACATCACTATCTTGTCATGCAATGGCCTATATGTACAGTCTGGTTCCATTTTTCAATAGCTAAGGTTCAGTACAACTCAAATTAGATAATATCTTGAGTACTTATTTCACTATTAACTAAAATTTTCCAAAATTTCTTCCTACCAGTCTATGAAAATTTTCATGCATTACATGTATATAAAAATAAGCCATACAACTGCTTAAAAAATAAATGCAATCAATCAAGATTGAATGTCTTATGCATTTGCTAATATAGTCCAAATCACAGCCAGGCAGTAGTATAAAATGAGCACTCCACACAACAAGCTCTAACATTTTTGTCTGTTTATTTGCTCTTATGTACACAAACTATTAGTTTACTTAGAACTGAACAGTTTCTGTCCGCAATATGACCATGATCTCTGTCACTCAGCTGATAGTCAGATCTTTATTGAAAGAGTTTGTCTGTCAAAGGTGATGTACTAAATACAGTTATGGTATGAACATTATCTGAACACAAGGTAACGTAAGGAAAAAGTATTTTAGATATTGGCATTTCCAAACCTTAAACAATACCAAAACTGACAGGACACAGTGAAATCCCAGCCAATACCACCAGGACAGATGGACAGACAGTAGGATAGATAGTAGGATAGATAGAAACAATAACTATTACATAGTTAATTCTCTTCCTATAGGTGAGGATATAAATGTATGAGAGAAACAGTTCAAGCTTAATATAACTTCAAAATACAAATTATGACAAGTGTCAAAGTACTGCAGAAACATATTTAAGACCCCTGTTAAGTGAAACCCTAGTCACTTAAAAAATTGTAAAAGCACTAAGGAGTTTTCTTCCAGTTAGCCATTGACAAAAGAAAGTTAACAAAGCAACTAGAAATTAGCCCAATAATAACAAAATGAAGACAATATGCACATTTTTATAAGCCTACTTTCTATTTATATATTAAGGACTAGGAGAATACTTTAACTTGTGTGCATAATCTTAATATACCTATCTATCTTCTTACAACATTTTATGATCCCATTTCTTTCAGCATATTTCTGGCTTATTGCAGAACTTAGATTTTCTACTTGTATATAACTCAGGATTAACTCACAACCAATATGCAGTATCTTCACCCTGCCATATACATCCCCAAGCTATATGAACCTAGTTTATTGTTGGTTATATCAGGATCATGATTTTCAGGATTGACAGGGAGTCCAGAATAATTCAAGAATAGCGGTTGTTAAGCGAGGTTTTCATGTCATAAATGCTCAGAATGGCAGAAATCGTGTGTTGTTTACTGGAACAGGCAACAAATAATTGGTAAGTAATTATTAAATTACCATCTATCTTTATTTGAACATGTCTTTTTGATAAACCTTTGTATAAAGTATATGTGGAGTATCAGATTAAGAATGCTAGGAAAAGATTATAGAAGGGACAAATAGATCAGTCAGGCTTTATTTTGTTTTATTTGTTATTTAAACTTTGTGGTCCTTTACTCTTGTTATAAACTGAAGTAAGTATTAATGCTCCTAACCACAACAAACATTTCTACATTTTGAATAGTCTTATTGTCAATATTTTCTACTTTTAGTTTAAATTTTCATGTATGAATGATTACTTTAAGAGGATTTCATGTCACATCAGCTTCCCTCTTTTAATCACTATTCCTATGTGCGCAACCTTACTTCCTGGTATATATTCCTGTAAAGTTTTACGACCCTGGGTGCAATAGTGTGTGACACAAAGTTTTTGTTAGTAATTTTCACTAAATAAAGGCCCATGACTCTGCTTCACTGAGAAGAAAGGAAACAAAAAAAATCCAGGAGCACAACTCTTCCTGCTGATATATATTCCTGTAAAATTCCATGACCCTTTATGCAACAGTGTTGACTGATTACCTGACACCAACTTTCTGGCAGGGTTCTTCACTAAATCAAGGGCCATAACTCTGCTCTCGAGATGAAAAACCCCAGTGCACAACCTTACTTGCTGGTATATATTCTTGTAAAGTTTTATGACTCTGGGTGAAATAGTGTTTGCTGAGTGTGTGACAAAAAGTTTTTGGTAGTAATTTTCACTAAATCAAGGGCCATAACTCTACTCTGTAAGGATGGAAACAAAAAAAAACCAGGTGCACAGCTCCCTTTGCTGATATATATATGCATCAAAATTGACTGAGCACCAAGGGCCATAATTCTGCTCTCCCTTAGAGGAGGGAGAAGAAAAAACCCAGGTGCACAACTTCATTTGCTGATCTATCTCCCTGTAAAGTTCCATGACCGTAAGTCAGATAGTGTTAGTGTGAAGTTTCATGACCATAACTGTAAGTGTTGGCTGAGTGCACAACACAGACTTTCAGACAGACAGATGAAAGGACAGATGGATGGAGAGACAGACAGATGGACAAGAGCAAATCTAAGTGCCCCTCTAACTAGGGAACAAAAATTGAAAAGGCAAGAAAGCAGTATAACTTTAAGTACTATTTAACCATTCATGGCAGCATCTACAGTAGGTTGATAAAAATAGTCAGGTGGCACGGTGCATAACCATATCGGCAATCTCTCTGCGAAATCTGTCTTTTTGGCGGTCTCTCTGCGTCGGTACCGGTTATTCTCTGCTGTAAACACAGTCTGTGATGGAAGACCATCAGAAAAATCGGACAGACATCAGTTCAAACAACTGAGTTGCTTAAAATTAATCAGTTCACGGAACATTAGAATATCTTTGCTAGGTATACGCGTGTCTACTTTTCAATTATCAGGTGGGAAAGTAAGGTGTCTAACACTTCTAGCATGTCACTTAAAACAAAAGCACCATGATGGTCCTAAATTGTTCACCTGTGTCAACTGAAAATATGTGTCTTCTGAGGTCAGTCAGATTTTAACTCCTCTGAATTTTGACAAACTCCATAAGGAAATGTTTAAGGGTGATAAGTTTTCCTATGATCACAAATAAGAACCTAGTTTTTTAACATAACTAATCCAGTTTCAAACTCGTCAGCAATCAATGACCTGACAAACAGACCAACTTACTGACATTAACATGACTCTTAAATACCCTATATATGAAGTCTGAAGATTTTTAAAAGTTATTCCATAAATATATAATGGAAAATAAGCCTTGCCCTTGTCGGCCATGTTTTTTCATGGATCACAATAATTTTCATGATTTATATAGAGGGTCAAGGAACATTTTAACCAAATTATCAAACCTGCAGTTTCTAAAAGGTTTTTAAAGTTTCCAATAAAGACATATAATATTTTTCAAAGATTGCTATATATTTTAGTTAAAGATAGTTACCCAAGGAACATTTGTGCCAAATTATTTTCAAACTGAACATGCAGTATCTAAGAAGAAGATTTTTAAAGTTTCCCATATAGACATATAAGTCCTGCCTCCTGGTGGCCATGTTTTTACATAGATTGAAATTAATTCACTAGCTAGGTGCTGAAGGTGCTAGGGAGTTTGGCTAGCTAGTATGAATGAAAAACAAGGTATTCGGATGATTTGACCCTGTGACCTAGTTTTTGACACTACAATAACCCAGTTTCAAACTCGTCCAAGAATTCATTAAGGCAAACATTCTGACCAATTTTAATAGTATCAGGTCAAAAATCTGACCTCTAGAATGTTAAAAAGGTATATGATCCAATAACCTAAATTTCTGATCCCACATGACCCAGAATTTGTACTTCTCCTGGGTTAGATTGAGATGAATATTCACACAAAATTTCACGAAGATCTGATCAAAAATAAGGTTTCTAGAGAGAAAAATAACTTTCAGACCAAAGTTCATCAAGATCGACTGAAAATGTGGCCTCTAGAGCATTTTTAAGCAAATACTGACAGGCAGAAAGCCAAAAGTTTATCACTATAGTTCACCCTGAACCTTCCACTCACATTTAGCTAAAAATTCTTGATAAAAGGGAATTACCTTTAAAGTGCTGAGAAAACCAGACATGAAATTCAAAAGAAAGCCAAACCAATGAGTTTGTCCTTTCAAGAACTTATTCAGTCTTTCTCTAGCATTCTAAATTTGACAAGCTGATTACCCAGTATAGTCCATACAATGTATATTTAAATAACAACAGATTTTTAAAATACTGAGAACTTAGCAAATGTCTCTTCTGGTAAAATACACTGGTTTTCTGTTTTTGAAGATATTAGCCATGAAAACTCTGCTTAAAACCCACTATGCATTAATTAAGCTGAACCCCCTGATATAGAAGGAAAACCACTAGTCCCTATAGTCTTTCAAAGGTAAGGGGCTGATAACAGCATACATTTATTACACCAAGCTTTGAGGTTATAAAAACAACAGAACTTAAGTCACTTCAGAAATTATCTGGTTACTCTAGCACAAAGTTTTATGACAAAATTTCTAGCAATTTCATCTGAGTAAAATACATGTGCCAGTATAATAATTAAGAATAAGGGACTAGTAATGGGCCAATTTATACAAGACGGAAACGTATGTTCCATATTATAATTCCATAGTTTAAAAAAATATATCAGGAACTTTTTGGAATGTAGGGGTGCTTGTATGTAAAGGAGGGGTGTTTTGAGTAACAGAGACAGTAGATCAACAGGTAGTTAATAGGAAGAATACTTACTATGGTAGGCAATATCAAAAAATCAGAGGACAAACTGTTCAACAACTGAAAGACGCAAAATGGTTTCACCTTACATCATTGTTTGTACAAGAGAAAATGGCAAATTTTCTAAGAACGTCATTTTACTGTAATTTTAAGAAAATTAAATGAAGTTACAATCTCTGCTGTGTATAACATAGCAAATGCAAATATCATCTACATCCTTACAAAAATATTTAACAGTTCCATTTATTGTAGATAAGGCTGCACTGGCCAGAATATAAGGTCTTATCATAATATTTTCTTACTGAGAAACAGATATGAACTGCTTGTTACAAAAGAGTCAAGTCAAACAATATATGCTGAAATGGCAGATATATGTCTGACAAATTCTAAATCTGTTACTTATACTGCCACTTCACAAAATTGAAAGTTTACAGGAAGATGTTTATGTTCAAACTTAATTATTCTAAAGCTTCTATAACCCCTAAATACATTGTATTGCTGATTCATAGTGAGTTCTTGAAGCAAGGTTATTGGTGTCAATCACAACATCGGTTCTTTCAAACAAGATACAATATTTCTTCTTTAACTCTCTGGTGGGATTGACTTACTGCACAAACAGGTATTTCTCCATACTGATGGCAGCATGCATAAAGGCTGTTTGGGGATACTCAAAACTTTCACTAACTGTTCAACAAATTGCTGAATAATATCATGAACTACATTTAGTTTTTCTCCTTTTTTGAAACCCAGTTTTCTGTCACACAGACAATGATTACCTACCCCAGAAAAGGACTTGTAGAGTTAATAAGTTGGTGAAAGTTTTGTGTTTCTGGGTCCAGGTGGAAATCACTACTTACCTCAATATTATCTCTCTCTTCTAGTTCAGCTTCAAATCCTCGTTGGTGTTCCTTGATCAACTTACACATGTCATCATAGAAACTGTAATGTAACATTGTATTACTTTATCTGCAAAACAAGGATGTCAGTATGAAATAGGTAATGTCAATTATATCTAAAATGTTATTACAAAGTCTGCCCTGAAACTAGTCAACATTCAATGTAAAGCATCTATTCAGTGGGAAATAGATATCTGTATTTCAACATACCCTGTTTTACAGAAAGCTGTTCAAGAAACAGCTATTAACAACAAGAGGGCCAAGATGGCCCTGGATCGCTCACCTGAGTACCTTGGCTGAGGGGTCTACTGTTAAGCAAACATAAGATGCAACATTACATTTTCTAACTGAAGATTTTCATAGATCTCATATTATACAAATAAAACTCATGGGGCAGAGGCAATTTCCAGATAGCAGCTTGTGAGAAGATGTCATTTGAAGCAAAATAATAACGAAAATCTATTTATAGCTCATTTTGTTCAATGGAGCAGAACCTTTTCAGCAATTTTAATAGAGGGCTATGCAAAGAACATTTCTGTGAAATTTCATGGAAAATCACATTGCCGTTTAGGAGATGCTGTTTTTTTGTTTGTTTTTTTTGTTTTGTAGCCCTTTGTGCAATGGAGTGTAACGGTTGGAGCAATTTTAAAAAAGGGCAATATAAAGACAATTTCTGTCAAATTGTGTTTAAAATGGCCTAGAAGTTTTGGAGATGTCATTTGAAGCCAAATATTAGTGAAAACCTATTTTTAGCTCTGGTGGCCATTTTGTTCAATGGAGCAGAACCATTTTTGCAATTTTAATAGAGGGCTATGCAAAAAATATTTCCGTGAATTTTGATGGAAAATTACCTAGCCGTCAAGGAGGAGATGCTGCTTCAATTTTTTTCTATCTTTAGCTTTTGCAGCCCTTATGTGCAATGCGGCAGAACTGTTTGAGCAATTCTAGACAAGAAATCGGTAGAACCGATGGATGCTCCCCGAATAAATGCCAATTCCAAAAGGGCTTTTGTTTAATATGTATTTTTTTTAAAGTATGAAAAATAACAAAGGGCAATAACTCCTAAATTATGCAAAATACAGTTACGGTTCTTGCACGCTGCACTTCTCCTCATAGACATCTATCTACCAATAAAGTTTCATGTTAATATCTCTTATACTTTGTGAGATATGCCCTGCACAAAAAAATAAGTATGAGAAATTTCAAAAGCCAATAACTCAAAAATCAATAAAGCAAGAGTTATGGTTCTTGTGCACTGCACTGCTCATCAATGAGATCTAACTACCTATGAAGTTTGGTCTTGATATCTCTCATAGTTTTTGTGTTATGCTCCGGACAAAATTATGACAGACGGACGGACAAAGCGGCAACTATATGCTTGCCCTTTAGGGAGCATAAAAAGGGCAATACAAGGAACTTTTCAGTTAAGTTTGGTATAAAGTGGCCAAATGGTTTTGGAGGAGATGTCATTTAAAGTCAAAAATTGACAAAAATCTATTTTTAGCTCTGGCAGCCAGTTGGTTCAATGGAGCAGAACCATTTTAGCAATTTTAATAGAGGTCTTATAAGGAACATTTCTGTGGAATTTGGTGGAAAATTACATTGCCATTCAGGAGGAGATATTGTTGTTTTTTTTTTCTATTTTTAGCTTTTGCAGCCTTTATGTGCAATGGAGTGGATTAGTTTGAGCAACTTTCAAAAAGGGCAATATAAGGAACATTTCTGTAAAATTTGGTTAAAAACAGCCTTGTGGTTTAGGAGGAGATGTTATTTAACACAAAATATTGATGCCAGACGACTGATGCCGGATGCCGGACATAGGGTGATCACAACAGCTCACCCTGAGCATATGTTGGGTAGTGCTCAACATTCCCAACTTAAATTTGATTATCATAGAAATGCTTTTTAATCACTTGCATCACATTTCATGAACGTTGCTGCTTTAAACATATAACTGACACAAAATACAGTTTAGATATACCAGCTCTGCACATAGCAAATTCCGGCTAAACTGAATATATAAACAATATTCCATTATTATTGACTGATGGACAAGATCAATCTTAACAGTATGCATGTACCATATTTCACAAGCATACTGTGCACATCACATCAGAAATCAGAACACTTGCAACAGAGGATATACAAGTGGGGTGCAGATCTTTGCAGATACACTAAGAGTATTAGTTACACTTACAGTTGTCTTTGCATTTCTGATGAGAAGAAGATATGAAAGTCATCTGAGTTATCCACAACATACAGGAACACAGCTCGCACATCTCTTTTATATAAACTGTAAATATAAAATAATGATAATACGGGCTGGGTTGTGAGATTATCAACAATGTGTCAAATTTTACATTTTCATGCTTTTTAACTTTTAGATAAGAGAATGTTTTGAAATTGCCTTTGTATACTTTTCATCACAATCTGAATTTCAAAAGGTGCATTCATAATGTAATATAAAAAACAATGCATATAAACATTTCTATTAATTATTTTCACATCAGGGACGTCATACTGAGTAACATTCAACATGAGATATAGTTGCTATGTTGTTGTGAGATCCACATCCTTTTTTCAGGAACCTTCAAAGGCTTAACTCACATTTTTCAAAGACAGCACTTAATGCTAATTTAAAGAAGGCAGAAAAAATTGTGTTTGCAGAAATTGTTAATTAGTACATAAAGGCAAACTTTGATGTTGTTTTCTTGATGATGTCAAAGAATGACCAGATTGTTCATTTTGTCAAGTCGCGTAACATATAATAATGAGAGATGCACACTGGACTTTTTTTCAAAATATAAAAAGAAAACCAGAACATGACTCGGACATTTTGATTTTGCATTGTACGTATTTCAAAATATTTTTTGAGTAAAACAATAGATGCTTAGTCTGCTCACTACAATTTGGTCATAAAAATGATAAAGTGATATTCTCTATGCAGTAAGAACTCCAAAAAATAATGAACATTGATTTCTTGAAAGGTCCTTACCTGACCCCTTTTATTGATGGAACTGGAAATACCCATTCATGTTGTACCTTGTCTGGTTTATCAGATTTACACACATTGTAGATATGAACAGACTGCAAATACAAAGCAGAAGCTTTAAAAACAAACTGAAAAAATTTGAAGAAACTGGTAGAGGTCCACTAGACAATGCTACATACCAAATCTTAAGGCTCAGGGCCTTTTGGTTTCAGACAAGATTTTCAAAGTTTTCTCTATATAAACCTATGTAAAATAAATTGACCCCTGGGGCAGGGCCAATTTTGAACCAAGGGGCATAACTTGAACAAACTTGGTAGAGGTCCACTAGACAATGCTACATGCCAAATCTTAAGGCTCAGGGCCTTGTGTTTCAGACAAGAAGATTTTTAAAGTTTAACTATATAAGCCTATGTAAAATCAACTGATCCCCAAGGCGTGGCCAAATTTGACCCCAGGGGTATAATTTGAACAAATTTGGTAGAGGTACACTAGACAATGCCACATACCAAATATTAAGGCTCAGGGCCTTGTGGTTTCAGACAAGAAGATTTTCAAAGTTTTTCCTTTCAGTTGCCATAGCAACCAGAGTTCTTGATGGAATAGAAATCTTTGAACAACATTGGGCTTTAGGAATATCCCAGGTATGTTTTGTCTATGTTGGCTTAGCGGTTTAGGAGAAGTGGTTCAAGTCAAATTGTTGACGACACACGACGCACACCGGACAATCAACGATCCCAAAAGCTCACCCTGAGCAGTGCTCAGGTGAGCTCACAAACTGCTGATATCTGTCACAATTACTAACAGCATGGAGCCAAGACACTGACGTATTTCATGTTTATTCTAGTTTCAATGAGGTACACTGATAAATGCTCTTGAAATGTGTAAGCTGTGTAAAAGTGTAAATCTGAGAGCAATTATTTCTATTCAATCAGGGACTGTTTGAAAAATCACTTCATTGTAATATGTTATTGAGCTGAATTACTTTCTGTGACTAGTAAACTATTAGATAAATCCTAATCAAGAGAAAATTCCACAATTATAAGATGTACTGCCAATCTGCACAAGAACTTTGTCTGGACACAGGAGAAATTAATAAATGTTAAAACTGTAATACCACATAGCTTAGTTATGAAAAGCATAAAAACAAGTCGTACCTTATTATCTTCATCCATATTTACTTGTAGATAGCTTGGGACAAACACTTTGTTTGGTTCCAGTATCAGCACCTGACAAAAGAACATTATATTTTTTTCCCTGTAGCTGACAACACTGTTGTGACGTCATATTTAAACCACCATATCCAAATGTTACTAAAAATGTTTACATAATAGAGTTCTAATATTCTGTACCAAATAAACGCAGAAGCAAAATATAATGTGCTGGTAAGTCAATCTCTTTTGTTTAAAACATAATCTTATTCACTAGTTCTAATATGTTCTGAATATGATTGAGTGGTGTATTGCACTGTGAGATATAATTCACTAAATATGTGCTGAATATGACTGAGTGAGGTATTGCACTGTGAGATATAATTCACTAGTTCTAATATGTGCTGAATATGATTGAGTGAGGTATAGCACTGTGAGATATAATTCACTAGTTCTAATGTGTGCTGAATATGATTGAGTGGGGTATTGCACTGTGAGATAAAATTCACTAGTTCTAATATGTGCTGTATATGACTGAGTGAGGTATTGCACTGTGAGATATAATTCACTAGTTCTAATATGTGCTGAATATGACTGAGTGAGGTATTGCAAGGTGTGATATAATTCACTAGTTCTAATATGTGCTGAATATGACTGAGTGAGGTATAGCACTGTGAGATATAATTCACTAGTTCTAATATGTGCTGAATATGATTGAGTGAGGTATAGCACTGTGAGATATAATTCACTAGTTCTAATGTGTGCTCAATATGATTGAGTGGGGTATTGCACTGTGAGATAAAATTCACTAGTTCTAATATGTGCTGTATATGACTGAGTGAGGTATTGCACTGTGAGATATAATTCACTAGTTCTAATATGTGCTGAATATGACTGAGTGAGGTATTGCAAGGTGTGATATAATTCACTAGTTCTGTGCTGAATATGATTGAGTGAGGAATTGCACTGTGAGATATAATTCACTAGTTCTAATATGTGCTGAATATGACTGAGTGAGGTATTGCACTGTGAGATATAATTCACTAGTTCTAATATGTGCTGAATATGACTGAGTGAGGTATTGCACTGTGAGATATAATTCACTAGTTCTAATATGTGCTGAATATGATTGAGTGAGGTATTGCACTGTGAGATATAATTCACTAGTTCTAATATGTGCTGAATATGATTGAGTGAGGTATCCCACTGTGAGATATAATTCACTAGTTCTAATATGTGCTGAATATGATTGAGTGAGGTATAGCACTGTGAGATATAATTCACTAGTTTTAATATGTGCTGAATATGATTGAGTGAGGTATTGCACTGTGTGATATAATTCACTAGTTCTAATATGTGCTGAATATGATTGAGTGAGGTATTGCACTGTGTGATATAATTCACTAGTTCTAATATGTGCTGAATATGATTGAGTGAGGTATTGCACAATGAGATATAATTCACTAGTTCTAATATGTGCTGAATGATTGAGTGAGGTATTGCACAATGAGATATAATTCACTAGTTCTAATATGTGCTGAATGATTGAGTGAGGTATTGCACAATGAGATATAATTCACTAGTTCTAATATGTGCTGAATGATTGAGTGAGGTATTGCACAATGAGATATAATTCACTAGTTCTAATATGTGCTGAATGATTGTGTGAGGTATTGCATGGTGAGATATAATTCACTAGTTCTAATATGTGCTGAATGATTGAGTGAGGTATTGCACAATGAGATATAATTCACTAGTTCTAATATGTGCTGAATGATTGTGTGAGGTATTGCATGGTGAGATACAATTCACTAGTTCTAATATGTGCTGAATGATTGTGTGAGGTATTGCACAATGAGATATAATTCACTAGTTCTAATATGTGCTGAATGATTGAGTGAGGTATTGCACAATGAGATATAATTCACTAGTTCTAATATGTGCTGAATGATTGAGTGAGGTATTGCACAATGAGATATCTGATCATTTGTCTTAGAAACTAGCAGTAAAGTTCCAGCTCCAATTTTATGAAAACACTTTATTATTTAGTATTTATTCAACTGAGTTTGCTATTTTTCAAGCAAATTTTTCTGGACACATATGTGAGTTACAGTCTTATTTCTTCTAAACTGCACAGCAGGTCTGATGTATTAAACTTATTAAGGTAATAGAATGTGTCACAGCAGGTCTACAGTAGTAAACATATTAAGGTAATAGAATGTGTCACAGCAGGTCTGATGTATTAAACTTATTAAGGTAATAGAATGCATCACAGCAGGTCTACAGTAGTAAACATATTAAGGTAATAGAATGTGTCACAGCAGGTCTGCAGTAGTAAACATATTAAGGTAATAGAATGTGTCACAGCAGGTCTACAGTAGTTAACATATTAAGGTAATAGAATGTGTCACAGCAGGTCTGCAGTAGTTAACATATTAAGGTAATAGAATGTGTCACAGCAGGTCTGCAGTAGTAAACATATTAAGGTAACAGAATGTGTCACAGCAGGTCTGCAGTAGTTAACATATTAAGGTAACAGAATGTGTCACAGCAGGTCTGCAGTAGTAAACATTTTAAGGTAACAGAATGTGTCACAGCAGTATAAGCAGGAGAAACGTACTTGAGTAATAGCCTAAGTATTTGAAAAGTAACTGAAATGTAATTCATCCATAAATCAATACACTCTAAAGAAATGGATTACACCTTTATCAACTACTGTTCATGAACATTCAGAAATGAAATCCAAACATGGTAGAATATTACAACAACATAATACATACAGGGTACCAGAGAGGTGACACCTCCGTTTTAGTAGCTTCAAGGAAGAACTCCATCCAGAAGTTGAACAATTGTGTTTCCTGACTGGTGTGTGCACTTGGTTTACGGAATTTGTTAATAAGCTGTATGTTACCTAAAGTTGACTTCAAATACCTAATACAAAATCATAAACATCATTATTCATAGTGATTAAACAATACACTACTTGTCAAGAGGCAAACAGTAAACTAAGCTGTCATTCTTTTTAATGCTAGACTTAGATATCAATGCTTAAGAACTATTGGAAACATTTTTATATTACTATTATCACTGACTCTAACTGCATTTCTGTCAATGACCCTAGGGAAGCTATCATACAGCTAGTATCAAGCACTCCTGTCTTCCACCAAGCATAGACAATATCACTCTCAAGATTTACATTTCTTGCATACCAGCAGGGTGTTCTGATGTTTCAATGGTGTGTAGAATTTGTTCTAAATTTTTCACATACAAACACAACAGAAGGAACTAAGTTTCAAAAATATGTCATTAAACAGAATAGAAAGTACAAACAGTAACTAACCAGTATGGTGGCTCTAACTTGAACATGCATTCTGCTGCCTGAACAGCTTTTCCATAATCCTGTGCCAGCACTGAGATCTCAAAGAATGTGGCCACATCCCAGTAATCAGTTAATGTCTGTAGACTCCCCTTTTTACCTATCAGATTGTTCAACTTCAAACCTGAAATAATTAAACTAATATGAAGAATAATCTTTATAAAGGATGAGTAGTACCGTATTTCTCTTATTTATCAATCAGACTATTTAATCTTTGAGTATAGCAAACATTTGTCAAACAAACTGACAATCAAACAATTAAATTTGATTTTCAATACTCTTGTTTTTATCTTGAGACAATAAAAGACAAACAACTAAGAGGTGCATATTATTCTTTATTATTTTAGTTTCTTCAGTGTGTATAATGCATCAAATACAACATAATTATATAAACATGAAAACATAAAATAGTACACTGCAGAGCAGATCAGTGGTCCAGTGGTAACACGCTGGACTGATAACCCAGGGGTCCTGAGATCGATCCCCTGCTCCTCCACTAACATTACTAATTGTCTTTCTGATGAGATATTAAACCGATGCAGTGCTGTACATTGAGCATGCAAAAAAATCAGGGGTGTCTCTGGAATGGCATGCTTTCTGTATCTTGCACTATCCTCCATAACATAAAATAACTAATCTCTGCAGGGGGTGTCAGTCATATGGGCTACCGGTACCAACGATAAATAAACTCAAATAGGTAAGACGTATTCATTAAGTGAGGAAGTGTAACACAACATGTTAAACAGGGAGAAGATAGTTTTACTGCATCATATATATTTAGAACCACAGCATGGAAGAAATTGGAATATTTATTAATCACATTCTCTGCTAAGGTAAAATTACAACCCATTCTACCTGCACAATATTTGCATTTACTAATAAAAATTGAGTAGTAACGGCATTATAGTTTTTAATTTACCATTTTGTATAAGTGTATCTTTACTGTGTTTCTTGCACTTGTGGTTTAGGTTTATTTTTACATTTAAAAATGGATGCATTATGCATCAGTGTAATTCTGCATTACTGCCTCATACAGTAGGGATAAATCTACGTCACAGCCAAAAATTGCAGCGGAAACTACCAATGTTGAAATGGAAACAGCCAATTATCGTAAACACGTTTTTTCTTATCAAAAGCAATATTTTCATAATTTTGTAATAAAACCATTTTAATCAGTACATCATGATGTTTTTGAAGAGGCAAAGTTGCTACAGTCGTGTCAATGACCTTTAATGGTCACTCTGACCTTGAACTTTGGCCAAGCGACCCCCAAACTGATATAAGTCATCTGCAGGTCATTATCAACCTGCACTGCAAGTTCAGGGACCCTAGGCTCAAGCATTCTCTAATTATTCATCAGAAACCATTTTTCATTTAATGATCAGTATGACTTTGACCATTTATCTTGCGACCCTTAAACTTAAAGGGTGATCTACTGGTCATGACCAACCTGCCTATGAAGTTTTAGGAGCCTGGGTCCAGGCATTATATAATATTTGACTGGAAGCTGTTTTGCTTTTCAAAGTCACTCTGACCTTGGCCTTTGTCTTAATGACCTGAAAAACTATAGAGGCCATCTACTAGTCATGACTGGTCAACTTCTTCCTAGTTCTCCTGAAGGGAGGCTATAAAACTCAGTAGACTCAAGCTACCAACTGGTAGGTTGTTCACATGTTATGAGAAAAAATAAAACCCAGTATTACACTAACCTTTAGGATCTTTAAACTTTTAACTTAAGTAAACATAAGTTTAACAAATAATCAAGATTTGAGGGGTTGAGTTGGAAACTAATGTAACTGAACATTAATAAAGAAGGCAATACAATAGTTCCAAGCTCAACCCTCTTAATATATTCTATTTAAACTTCTGAGTAAGAATGTATCTGTGTTATTTTTCCACGGATTTTAGTACATACCTATTCTTTTCAATTCACTACACGTAGCGAACTCTTTCCCTGAGATGACCAATAATGTGGCAAGGTTGATACCAGCATACTCATTTGGCTGGATCTCAAACCCTTTCCTATACCTAAAATATATATCATGAAACATTGCAACATGTAACTCAAACAACATTCTTGAGATAATAATTGTTTACCCTGTATAACTAATCCTTACTATGTCGCAAGACTTTTTTTTTCAAATACGTTTGTACTGTAGGACCATTTAGCTTCAGAACTATTTTCAAAAAAAGCATGAAAAATAAAATAATACCAAAAACAGAATTTTCAGGAGCTATAAGCATCTTTAACAACACATTAGTTTAACCTTTCAGTTAAAGAGCTGAGCTTTCATCAACACTATCATAAAAAAAAAAAAAATCAAGTGCAAATTGACAGACTGACAAATGTTTCAAACAAATATTTAAAATTCTTTAAACCTATTAACACTTTCATAAGAAGTAATTTCAAGCCATACGTACCAATGTATGGCATTTTCTAAGGCTGTAGTGTCCTCGCAATATTTCTCTACAAAAATATCCTTGTATATCCTTCCAGCTAGACACAACAGGTCAGGCACAGGGTTCTCTGTGGTCTCTATCACCTGACAGACAAACAGATTTCATATCAAGTTTGACCGTAGTCGAAGCTCAGATTATTATTTCAACAAATTGTTATAGTTATTTCAACAAATTGATTCTCATTCAACTGCAAGGAAAGCCTTTTCAACCCATATTAACCAATGTGACTGACATGCCATAGAAATTAAAAGTCATTGTCGAATTCTGTTAACACAATTACATCTTGTATATCTGAGCAAAAAAGCATCTATCAAATAATACTGACAACAATAAATAAACAAGAGGGCCATGATGGTCCAGCTTTGCTCAGCTGAGTACTAAGCAAATGTCAAAAGCAGTATTACATTTTCTAATTGAAGATATGAAGGTGCCTGCAAAACAAGTATCTAAAATATCAGTCAATAAATAAAGACTCTATGACAGAAAGTAGAAAAATATTTTATTAACTGTGGTAACCTTGACCTTGACCCAGTGACTTCAAACCTTAGGCTTTTGCCTACTGCCATCTACCTTCAAGATAGCAACTATAAAACCAACTGCCTTCTACCTTCAAGATAGTAGCTATAAAACCCACTGCCTTCTACCTTCATGACAATAATACATGCTCCGCTACCTACCTACAAGATTACATCAATCCACCTACTTTCAATATCACAGCAATAAATGCACTTCTGGCTATCTTTGAAATAAGTGAAACATGCTTCTGCCACCTACCTTCAAAATTACAACAAAACATGCCTCAGCCACTTACCTTCAAGATTACAGCCATATTTGCTTCAACTGACTACCTTCAAGATTACAGCAAAACATGCCTCAGCCACTTACCTTCAAGATCACAGCCATATATGCTTCCGCCACCTACCTTCAAGATTACAGCAAAACATGCCTCAGCCACTTACCTTCAAGATTACAGCCATATATGCTTCAGCCCCCTACCTTCAAGATTACAGCAAAACATGCCTCAGCCACTTGCCTTCAAGATTACAGCCATATATGCTTCTGCCCCCTACCTTCAAGATTACAGCAATACCATAAACGCTCGAATATAATACACACTTTTTTTCAAGAATTTTCAGTTTCCACAAAGGGGTGCATATTACACACAAGGCTTGGCCATCAGACAATTTTTTCCAGCTTGAAAACCTGTAAAATACCGGCCAAAAGTCAATAATTTCTGTCCAAATGATCATGTTTTCTTTTTTGGTGCATATCTTTTCGGAGAGCATTGTTAAGGGGAGAAACCAGTGTCATCAGTACTGAAAGTACGGTATCGTAAAAGCCGTTATAATGCTGTTTTTTTGTTCTTTTTGTTGTTGTTTTTTTTGTTGTTTTCTAAATGTATAACTGCTTAAGATTCAATCATGTAACCAATGCCTACTGGTATTATGCCAGCCAATATTTGCACAAGCACAATATCGACCAATTATTTGGATAAAGGAGTCATCCGTATATTGTTACAAGAACACAATAATAACTGTCGTTTGATGTCGACATAATTACAAGATGTTTGTTATCACATCCAAAAGGTGTTGAGAAGGTGTTGACACTTTGAGATAATGCCATGTTTATTTGATATTTCTGAAAGAAATAGTCTCTAGTGCTAATTGTCCATAATGAAATAAATAGTTAAAAGCAACCATAACAATATTCATGCGACGTAATTGTTATGGGCACCGAAAATGGCCGCTTCCTGAATGAAAAACATCGCCAAATGGTAACTCCATTTCCAGACAAAATTTGTGTGCGTATTATATTCCAATGCAAGCATTTTTTCCCAGATTTTGAGGCCAGACCAGAGGTGCATGTTATACACGCTAGCGTATAATATTCGAGCATCTACTGTACATGCCTAAGCCCCCTACTTCAAGATAACAGCCATATATGCTTCAGCCCCCTACTTTCAAGATTACAGCAATACAAGCATCAGCCATAAATGCCATTGTCAGCTACTTTCAAGATAACAGGAATACAAGTCATGCCACTGATGGCTTTATTCAAGACAAGGACAATATAAGCCTCTGCCACCTATAAACATGACAGTAGCAATACATACCTCTCCCACCTACTTATACCTCTGCCAACTACCTTCGAGGTAACAGCAATAAATGCCTTGCTGACTATCTTCAAGATAAAAGCAAAACATGCCTTAGCCACTTACCTTGAAGATTAAAGCTAAGCCTGCTACTGACACTTACCTTCAAGAAAACAGCAACACAAGCTTCTGCCATCTACTTTCAAGATTACAATCATACATGCCTTTGAATCTACCTTCATGCTTCTGCTGGCTATCTTCATGATAACAGCAAAATCTCCTTTGCAACTTACCTTTTAGATTAAAGCTAAGCCTACCAGTGACACCTACCTTCAAGAAAACAGCAAAACAACCTTCTGCCATCTACCTTCCAGATAACAGCAGTACCAGCCAATTCCACCTACCTTCAATATAACAGCAGTACCAGCCAATTCCACCTACCTTCAATATAACAGCAGTACCAGCCAATTCCACCTACCTTCAATATAACAGCAGTACCAGCCAATTCCACCTACCTTCAATATAACAGCAGTACCAGCCAATTCCACCTACCTTCAATATAACACTTAGTGCTTTATCTCGGTCTCCATTTTTATTTCTTCTGTTCAGAGCAAAGGCATACAAATTCTGTACACCAACTGTACTGGATATCTTTTCATTTGGTATGGCTTCCAAATCTTCAACCAACTTCACCATTGAGTTATAGTCCTAGAAAATTTTGTTTTTCATCGAGAAAAAAATAAAGATGCATTAACCCTAGCTACAGATTTTGAAAGCAGAGTTAACTTAAGTTTTTGAAAGAAAAAACGAGAAATGTGTCAAAGACACAAAGACCCCCAAAAGATGGTGATGCTTACAGTCATGGTAGCTTATAACAATATCAAAACAATTTCTTACTTTTTAACTTCTGGACTTTAAGCTCCAGTTGAACACCACAGTTTAAAATATAGTTCAATAACAAAATTGCAGGAGTGCACAGAATCAATATATATAGTAAAATTAAACAAAGGGCAATCACTCTGCCAAAATAATCAAATCACAAAAACCTGATATTATGCACTGTGGCACTTGATAAAATCATTCTATGAAAGTTTGGTGAACATCATATGAGAATTGCATTAGAGGTTGTGCACAGAAGCAATATTAAGTAGAATTTAACAAAAGGCAATAACTATGCCAAAAATAATCGAATTGCAAAAGCTCAAAATATGCACTGCGGCACTTCATAATGACCATTCTGAGAAACTTCACTGTAAATCACATGGGAAATGTAGGAGGAATTGCGCACAAGTCAAACAAAGGGCAATCACTCTGCAAACAGTAATCAAAGCACAAAAGCCTTAGTATATGCACTTCAGGACTTGATAATGATTATTATGTGAATGTTTGGTGAAAATAAAATGACAATTGCTAAAATCAGAATGCAGAGTATCTGATCAGCAGGGAAAAATGACAATTGCTAAAATCAGAATGCAGAGTATCTGATCAGCAGGGAAAAATGACAACTACAAGCAAGTTTTAAGTGTACTGTTTACTAAAGAAAAGAGTATGAAAAATAAATATGAATACATCAACATTAAGACCAAGTCTGGGGAAGTGGAGCGCTATGATGGCACAATTTTGTTACGGCAGAAATGTCCTTTGGTTTGTTCTTTCACATGTCCATACATAAGCCACTAAGCCAAAGTGCCAGTATGTTTATGGCTTACCTGTATTTCTCTAAATGAAATGAGAAGATTGACTACAACATCTACAGACAGTAACTGTGGATCATCAAGCCGACGTTTCATTCCATGTAAAACCTATAAAATACAGATGCAAGTTTCTATCAGTAAGTACATTAAAGGATGCAGTTTTCCTTGCAAAGATAAATTATACTGAAACAACAAGCTATGTGACACAAGTAAATCCTGCTTTTTTGGTACATCTTCTTTGCAAGTAAAACTTGACCTTTAATTCGCCATCTTGGAATAGAAAGAGAATGCAGATATTGTTTTAACTGTCCAGACCATATTGAAAATGAATATCATTTTATTCTTATTTGCCCATTATACTGTAACCTTAGAGAAACATATATAAATCAAAAATATTATCATTATCCTAGAATGAACAAATTTAACAATTTGAAGTCTTCAGCCAATGAACAAACTTTAAAGGGTTTAGCTATGTATTTGTATTATGCACTTAAGATGAGATCTTCGTTCCTATAGCTAATATTCACCTGTAATTTTCATTGAATTTTTCTCCTATCATGATGTTCTTGCTTTTCGTTTCGGCAAGGACCTTGTATGATATTGTATTATGTTATATTATTATGCAAGATATATATGTATAATTTACAACTTTGTCTTACATACAGTATCCTTTATGTTATTCATTAATTTATTCAACTTTATTTGTGTATATGAAATTAAAAAAGTGTAGTATTTGTTATTGCGAATAATATGACATACTACTAATGAGTGGAATTATATATGTGCGAGTGTGTGTGTATATTGTATGGTTGTATGTGTATATTATGTGTATTACTGTACATCTATGTTTATGTGTAAATTAATAGTTTAAATACTGTGTTCACTTGTACTTATGTAGTTTTGTATAGGCTGGAGGCCTGAACAACAATAAAAGATTTGATTACTTCTTCCTTCACTGAATTACTTCTGCCTCTGTATCTTGTTCTCATCACAACCAGTTTGCAAATTAACCCTTAACCTGCTGGAACCGAAAGTGATTAGCCTTTGCCGCCAGTATAGAGCCAGGCCAGCCTGCACATCCGTGCAGTCTGACCAGGCTCTATACTGTTGGTAGCTTCATTTTTGTATTTTGATATTGAAATCCCTTAAACTTTGAATGGACTGTTCCAAATTCAAAGCTGGGCAAATCCA
This sequence comes from Cyclina sinensis, assembly GCA_012932295.1. Lineage (NCBI taxonomy): Eukaryota > Metazoa > Mollusca > Bivalvia > Venerida > Veneridae > Cyclina > Cyclina sinensis. The sequence goes on from JAAONU010000015.1 coordinate 7,921,874, forward strand.
TTACAAAATTTCAGCATGTTCAGGGTTAAACTAAATTGCATGTAGTTGACATATCATCCAGTTAAAGAAACTACTGATGTTTATTCTCTTTCTATAGTGCAGTCTTTTAGATTCTCCACACAGATTCCTCCAACAAAAGCACCCATCTTCCTTAATTAATTTATATAAAACTGAGAAGTTAAAAACTCCCTTGTCAACAAAAACACCAGTCTGAAACAGACTGAAACAAGAGCCATGTTACACATGGTTAATCCCCCCGCCGGGAAGAAGCTACCTGGAGGTTGTTCTTTCCAACACTCAATGTAATAATGTTTGAAGAAAATCCCACAAAAAATAGGCAAGGTAGAGTTATTGTTCTTGCAAACTCCACTTCCTACCAATGTTCTATGTCAGTGTATTAAGTTTGAAGAAAATCGCTCAAGCACTTTTGGAGTTATGCTTCGGACAAAGTTTTTCAATTAAATCTGATAAAGGGGAATAATTCTAAAAGTAGGCAAGGTAGAGTTATTATTCTTTCACACTGCACCTCCTCCAAATGTGCTCTTTCAGTATATGAAGTTTGAAGAAAATCACTCAAGTACTTTTGGAGTTATGCTCCGGACAAAACTGGAACGGACGGACGCACGGATGGACAGAGACCATTTCTAATATCCCCTCCGCCTTGAGCAGGGGGATAATAAGTTCAAGAATTCAAGAATTAGATATACATGAATATGCTGGGATTTTTAAAATGTAAACAAGTAAATCTGATAAAGGGGAATAACTCTAAAAAATAGGCAAGGTAGAGTTATTGGACTTGCACACTGCACTACCCACCAATGTGCTCTGTCAGTGTATGAAATTTGAATAAAATCCCTCAAGTAGTTTTTGAGTTATGCTCCGGACAAAATTTATCAAGTAATTCTGATAAAGGGGAATAACTCTAAAAATAGGCAAGGAAGAGTTATTGTTCTTGCACACTGCACTACCTACCAATGTGCTCTGTCAGTGTATGAAGTTTGAATAAAATCCCTCAAGTAGTTTTAAAGTTATGCTCTGGAAAATATTTATCAAGTAATTCTGATAAAGGGAAATAACTCTAAAAATAGGCAAGGTAGAGTTATTGCACTTGCACATGCACTACCTATCAATGTGCTCTGTCAGTGTATGAAGTTTGAATAAAATCCCTCAAGTAGTTTTGGAGTTATGCTCCGGACGAAATTTATCAAGTAATTCTGAAAAAGGGGAGTTACTCTAAAAATAGGCAAGGTAGAGTTATTGGACTTGCACACTGCACTACCTACCAATGTGCTCTGTCAGTGTATGAAGTTTGAATAAAATCCCTCTGGCAGTTTTGGAGTTATGCTCCGGACAAAATTTATCAAGTAAATTTGATAAAGCTGAATAACTCTAAAAAAAAGCAAGGTAGAGTTATTGCACTTGCACACTGCACTACTTACCAATGTGCTCTGTCAGTGTATGAAGTTTGAATAAAATCCCTCAAGTAGTTTTGGAGTTATGCTCCAGACAAAATTGTTTCGGACGGACGCACAGATGCACGGACGGACGAAGGGCATTTCTAATATCCCCTCCGCCTTTGGCGGGGGGATAATAATAATTCTCCATATTTCTCGTCATTGTCCAGCTGGTTGTGATACTTGTTTAGTTTTATCTACAATATGCGTTAGGATTTTCACAAAGCAACACTTTACCACAAGTCAACTAGTTTTGCATATATATGTTCAGGTTATTTCTTACCTTCACCAGTTCATCTCCTTTGTAGGTCTCTCTGGCTTTTCTCAAGTCAGACAAAAATCTCTCTTTTAAGTGAGTTCTACAAACAGTAATGACAGTTTTTTGTTCAAATGAAAACAGTTCTACACAGAGACATTAACATAATTTGTCACATTACCTACAATTCAAGTCTATTTCTTAAAACCCAGATTTTCTGAACCCTAAACCACAAGCTTCAATATAGACTACAATGTTATTGGCTTCATGCATTTATATCACTATCTTAATATTCTAAAGCACATAGGCAGTCAACTTAGCATACACTATTGCATTTAACCATGTCTCAATCTGAACCAGGCAATAATCTAGCAAATTACTTAATCCAAAGTGTAGTTTGAAATTTCTAAGGAAACAAGAAATGTTTCAATAGGTAACTACAATTTAACATCAGATAATGAAAATCTTTTCCTTTTGTTTGATATATCAATTAATCATTTTTAATATCTTAATAATATACCACTATGCAAATATTTAGCTTAAAACCGACAAAAAATATTGAACTCAATTACAGAATTCTAAAATACTTCCAACACTACAAAACTAACATAGTACAATTGACCATCTAAAACCCTTACACGTTTTCATCATCAACATCGCTCAGGTACTGTTTAAGTTTATTTAGCAATGTTGGTCCATTCTCTGGATGTATACAGACATCAGAATAAGCCATAGAACTATCCTGCACTATCATTGTACCATTGGCATCCATTGTGTATGGGTAAAACACAACACCTTGTCCACATGACAACTAAATGTAAATTACAGAGATACTGGTTAGTAATATGTTTATGATAAGAAAATGTTCAGTAACAACTGACATGTTATTACAAAGTCAATGTATCAAAATTTACATAAAATACACCCCACAACCAGTTACATTGTCATAATGTACACATGAACCAAAACAGAACCCAAACTGAATCAAACATTTCCAATCCAGTGATTTCAAATGAGAGCAAATGAGAACAAGTAAAATTGTGAGCTAATGCTCACTAGTGATACCCCCGCTATCAGAAATTTGACTTTCATAATGTAATTTGCATTTGTCATATGTATAAAGAGTGTCAAGTTTTTCCGAGTATTTACCTGAATTTAATACAACTTCATCCAAGGCACAGCTAGATGGATATGAAAATGGTCAGAATAATGAACAGGTATTACATCTGTGATTTCTGATTCATCGAAGTCTTTATTCACAAAAACACGATCAAGTGAACCTCCTTTCCTGTGTGTTGGCAACTTCTAAGTATTCGGTAAACAGGAAGTAGATGAGCAAGGCATAAAATCGCTTTATACCATATGAGAATATAGGATAAAGCAATACGTAAAATATCAGGCTGCTGCATCTTATTGTTGCTGAGAAAACTGTGACGGAAGTTGTGAATGTATGTCAACTATGTGTAAAAATCTAAGTATTCGGTAAACAGGAAGTAGATGAGCAAGGAGCATAAAATCGCTTTACACCATATGGGACTATAGGATAAAGCAATATGCAAAATATCAGGCTGCTGCATCTTATAGTTGCTGAGAAAACTGTGACAGAAATTGTGAATGTATGTCAACTATGTGTAAAAATCTAAGTATTCAGTAAACAGGAAGTAGATGAGCAAGGAGCATAAAATCGCTTTACACCATATGGGACTATATGATAAAGCAATATGTGAAATATCAGGCTTCTGCATGTTATAGTTGCTGAGAAAACTGCAACGGAAATTTGTTACGGACGGACGGACGGACACACGGACAAGGGTAAAACAGTATATCCCCCACTTCTTCGAAGCGGGGGTATAATTATCTGGCTATCAGAACACTGTAAGTCCTTTATAGTTACAATATCAAACAACTTGATAGCATGTTTCCTAAAATTCAGAGTGTGTTCAGAGACAACTGTGCATACATGTAGTAACATCCATTTAAAAGTCAATAAATAGTGAAGCACAAGCAATCTATAAACTTAAAGTAAAAGCCAACAAAATATTTCACTGACTCACCCTTAGAGACAGGGTTAGTTCTGGGTCAAAATCGTGAGCAATAACCACATTATATTTCATGCCCATACTTTGTCTCACTCCAACATGATAGAACAATGATGACTGCTGGGTTGCTATGGTCATATCAACTATAACCACATCAGCATTGTAGAACATGTCAAGTATCTGTGTCTCACCAAAGTCAAGCTTTTGAAACTGGATGTTTTCCAAAGTGGCTTGTGCACTGTAATAGACAGAATCTTCCATAAAATACTCGTAGACTGACTCAAGGGCAAGAACTACACAAGCATAAAATGTTTTGATTTATTTTTTCCTGAGAATTCTGACTTCTTTTTAAAAAAAGATCATATATCAACCAACAACAGCCCAGTTAACACTTGGAAACACATTAAATCAATCTTAAGAACTCATCTTGTGTATATATATATAAAGTCAATCTTCCTGTATACAACTGATACCACAGTCAATCTAACTGTATACAACTGATTCCTCAGTCAATCTTCCTGTATACAACTGATACCACAGTCAATCTACCTGTATACAACTGATTCCTCAGTCAATCTTCCTGTATACAACTGATACCACAGCCAATCTAACTGTATACAACTGATACCTCAGTCAATCTTCCTGTATACAACTGATACCACAGTCAATCTAACTGTATACAACTGATACCACAGTCAATCTTCCTGTATACAACTGATTCCTCAGTCAATCTTCCTGTATACAACTGATACCACAGTCAATCTAACTGTATACAACTGATTCCTCAGTCAATCTTTCATAATACAACTGATACCACAGTCAATCTAACTGTATACAACTGATTCCTCAGTCAATCTTCCTGTATACAACTGATACCACAGTCAATCTAACTGTATACAACTGATTCCTCAATCAATCTTCCTGTATACAACTGATATCACAGTCAATCTTCCTGTATACAACTGATTCCTCAGTCAATCTTCTTGTATACAACTGATACGACAGTCAATCTAACTGTATACAACTGGTACCTCAGTCAATCTTCCTGTATACAACTGATACCACAGTCAATCTACCTGTATACCACTGATTCCTCAGTCAATCTTCCTGTATACAACTGATACCACAGTCAATCTTTCCTGTATACAACTGATACTTCAGTCAATCTAACTGTATACAACTGATACCTCAGTCACTCTACCTGTATACAACTGATACCACAGTCAATCTAACTGTATACAACTGATTCCTCAGTCAATCTTTCATAATACAACTGATACCACAGTCAATCTAACTGTATACAACTGATTCCTCAGTCAATCTTTCATAATACAACTGACACCACAGTCAATCTAACTGTATACAACTGATTCCTCAGTCAATCTTTGATAATACAACTGATACCACAGTCAATCTAACTGTATACAACTGATTCCTCAGTCAATCTACCTGTATACAACTGATACCTCAGTCAATCTTCCTGTATACAACTGATACCACAGTCAATCTTACTGTATACAACTGATTCCTCAGTCAATCTTTCATAATACAACTGATACCACAGTCAGTCTAACTGTATACAACTGATTCCTCAGTCACTCTACCTGTATACAACTGATACTTCAGTCAATCAACCTGTATACAACTGGTACTTCAGTCAATCTACCTGTATACAACTGATTCCTCAGTCACTCTACCTGTATACAACTGGTACCTCAGTCACTCTACCTGTATACAACTGATACTTAAGTCAATCAACCTGTATACAACTGAAACCTCAGTCACTCTACCTGTATACAACTGATACTTCAGTCAATCTAACTGTATACAACTGATAACACAGTCAATCTACCTGTATACAACTGATTCCTAAGTCAAACTACCTGTACAGAACTGATTCCAAAGTCAATATACCTGTATACAACTGTTACCACAGTCAATCTACCTGTATACAACTGAAGCCTAAGTCAATATACCTGTATACAACTGTTACCACAGTCAATCTACCTGTATACAACTGAAGCCTAAGTCAATCTACCTGTATACAACTGAAGCCTAAGTCAATCTACCTGTATACAACTGATTCCTCAGTCACTCTTTCTGTATACAACCGATACCACAGTCATCTACCTGTATACAACTGATACCACAGTCAATTCACCTGTATACAACTGATATCACAGTGAGACATTCAGATTAGAAACTTACTGATCAAATACTGCTTCTTTCAAGTCAGTCTCATTTGCTTTAACACTACTGAAATATTAATTTAGTAATTGATTAAGATATTTACCTATTATGCTTCAAAATACAAGAGATATTTCATTGTTAATATATACCTTTTGCAAGCCTTTTCTACTTGTTCAAATGCAATTTTTCTTTTGTTTAAAAGTGTCAGGGGGTTGACTGTCTTTGGGTCAGGTGTTACCCCTGGGGCAGTGACCCCAGGGGTGGTGACATCAACAACAGATACCACTCTCATGATGATCTACCTGAAACAAAGAAAAGATCAAATCTTAGAGAACTTTATACAACTGGAGGACCACATTCATTTTATTTGGTCTTGTTTCGTACACTGGCAGCCAAATGGTCCAATACATATATATTATTACGTTTCAACATGGATATTCATGATAATATTAAATGAAATATATTAAATAACCCAACTGAAATAAATGTATTGAAAATTAAATATGGTCCAATACATATATATTATTACGTTTCAACATGGATATTCATGATAATATTAAATGAAATATATTAAATAACCCAACTGAAATAAATGTATTGACAATTAAAAAAAATAAAGTATGTGTAAATCATTAATATGTAAGTTTTACATCTATATTTTCAATTAGAAATAAATATATATCATATACATGTAATAAGGTATATTTTATGAAATTAAATACAATCAGTTAAAAATATCAGTAATAAGTTTTGTATAATTTAAATTGATTTGTAAAAGTTTAGGGTTTAGTAAATAATTGTCTTGACAAATTACTACTTTGTAAATATAGGGTGTCTTTGAAGATCATTTTGATTATATCTTCAAATAAGATGATGCTGTAATATAAAATGGTGAGAAGATCATCAGTGAAACAATCTGTAATTATTTTTATCCTGTTTGTTTCCAGTTATAATATGAATTATGAATTATTGTAAACCACTTTTTAATCAGCACCTTTACCTTGGATGTGTGAAGTACAGTGAAACATGCTTATAATGAATTTCTAGGGACACAGCAAACTGGTTTGTTATATGGCGAAATTGTATTGATACAACAAAATTTTGTTAGTATGGTAATTGATGCAACTGGTTCAATATTTTTGCTGTATTAAAAACATAAGGATGACTTACATAATAAATAACCCAAAATAAATGATGATAAGTTTAATCAATGATGATGATAATTTTAATTAACAGACACGATTACAAAAATGTGAACATTCCGAAATTTCGCACATATTTTTCTTGTCAATCTGTTCAATGGAGTTAGTTTGGTTTTTTTTTCTAAAGAAATCACTGATTTTAGTTTGCCTGACTAGTAAAACTCCTGCAACTGCGATTTCAACTTTGTGCAGATAGAAATGGCTTTTGAAACTATCCCATGTCTCAACTTGTATCGATAAATCCAACAACAATTTGGCATGAAATAAAGTCTCATTTTGTTTGCAAGGTTGGAACATTTGCCCAATAATATCTGTCCAGATACAGGTTAATTTTGAGCTGGAGCTTCCTTTACCCAAACAAGAGGGCCATGATGGCCCTAAAGCGCTCACCTGAGTCTCATTGCTCATGTTACAAATATCGTTATTGATTTTTATGGGTGCAAGTTTGCAATAAGTTTGAAGACTCTGGGTGTAATGGTACTTAAATCTTTTAGCAGAAATAGTTTTACTCTACAGGTCGCAGTGACTTTAACCTTTGACTTATAGACCCCAAAAACAATAGGGTTCTTCTAATATAATTACCCTATAAAGTTTGAAGGTTCTGGGTGTAATGATACTCCAGTTACTGAGAAGAATTAGTTTTCACTCTACAGGTCCCTGTGACCTTGACTTTTGACCTACTGACCCCAAAAATGATTGGGTTCTTTTACTGAGTAAAGAAAATCATCCTACGAAGTTTGAAGGCTCTGGGTAAACTGGTACTCCAGTTACTGAGCAGAAACAGTTTTCACTCTACAGGTCCCTGTGAACTTAACCTTTGACCTATGGACCCCAAAAATGATTGGGTTCTTTTACTGAGTAAAGAAAATCATCCTACGAAGTTTGAAGGCTCTGGGTAAACTGGTACTCCAGTTACTGAGCAGAAACAGTTTTCACTCTACAGGTCCCTGTGAACTTAACCTTTGACCTATGGACCCTAAAAACAATAGGGTTTTTCTGATACAATTATCCTATAAAGTTTGAAGGCTCTGGATGTAATGATACTCCAGTTACTGAGAAGAATTAGTTTTCACTCTACAGGTCCCTGTGACCTTGACTTTTGACCTACTGACCCCAAAAATGATTGGGTTCTTTTACTGAGTAAAGAAAATCATCCTACGAAGTTTGAAGGCTCTGGGTAAACTGGTACTCCAGTTACTGAGCAGAAACAGTTTTCACTCTACAGGTCCCTGTGAACTTAACCTTTGACCTATGGACCCTAAAAACAATAGGGTTTTTCTGATACAATTATCCTATAAAGTTTGAAGGCTCTGGATGTAATGGTACAACAGTTACTCTGCAGAAAAAGTTTTCACTCTACAGGTCCCTGTGACTGTTAGGCTGACCTTTGACATATTAGCCCCAAAATTAAAATGGTTTTTCTATATAGTAAAAGCTATCATCCTATGAAGTTTGGAGGCTCTGGGTGAAATGGTAATCCTGTTATTGAGTGGAAATGGTTTTCACTCTAGAGGTCCCTCTGACCTTGACCTTTGACCTACTGACCCAAAACACAAAAGGGATTTTTTCTACTCAATAAGGGCAATAACCCTGTGAAGTCTGAAGGCTTTGGGTCAACTGGTACTCAAGTTATTGAAAGGAAACAAAGTGTGAAAGACAGACAGAAAACCAGACACCTATGGACAAGGCAAAAAAAAATATGTCTCCATCAGAAGGGCGGGGTTGGGGGAAGACATAAAAACTAACAATTGAAGGTATAACCCTAGTTGTTTTATAGCAGCAGAATTTTTAAAGTTTTCCCTATATAAATCCTTGTGTAAAATAAAATGACCCCCCCGGGTGGGGCCATTTTTGACCCCAGGATCATGATTTGAACAAACTTGGTAAAGGTCCACTAGACAATGCTGCAAACCAAATATCTAAACTCTAGGCCTTGTGGTGTCTGACAAGAAGATTTTTAAAACTTTTCCTATATAATTCTAGGTAAAACATGTGACCCCTGGGGCAGGGCCTTTTTTGACCCAGGGGCTATGATTTGAACAAACTTGGTACAGGTCTAGTAGACAATGCTGTACACCAAATATCTTAAATCTAGGCCTTGTGGTATCTGAAAAGAAGATTTTTAAAGTTTTTCCTGTACAGTCTAACCTGCCCATCCGACCACCTTTCACAAGCGACTCCCTGCCTTATACGACCATTACAAATTCTTCCCGAGCGTTTTTATTCATTTATTTAACTTAGTTCAACGACCCCCTGCGAAACGCATCTACCGACCTTAATATTGCACCACCTTAACATTGCCATGCGACCGGTAAATGATCAAAACAATTTTATTGGCTAATCAGTCAGCTGGAAACTTGTCGTCTTTAGTAGGCAGTGATGATAAAGGTGATAATGATAATGATGATAATAATGAAAATACAGAAACGAATGCCATTTCATGTGCAGAGGCAAATGACTTTGCTCTCTCTAAAGGTAGCTCTGACATTCTACAACATATCTTGCAGAAATCGAGGAACACTTTATTTCTTTGTAGATGGAATGTAAACAAGTCAAAATATCAGACATTTTCATGACTGTTTAAAGCCACACATGGACTGTCAAGTTCTTTTTACAATTTTATTGCACAAGAAACATTTTAATGTACTGTGTATAGTACAGGGTTGAATTTTATTTGTGGAATATTGGCATAAAAAGTCAATGTTATAATTTCTTGTAGCTTTATTCGTATTAAATCATTTTAATGTGCATACATGCAGTATTTACATGTTTCACAATGTACATGAACATTTTTAAAAGGACAACATTAAATGTATTGAAAAGAATATGGTATAATTCGGATTGTAAAGTTTCCATCACAAATACAGTACAGCTCAAGCAATTTTTCCAAAGTCCGCCGATCCCCGCGATTTTTTTACGGGTGGATTGTCACCGCGATGTCCCCGTGACAGTTGTGACTTTCCGCTCATCCACTCGATCGGGTGAAATTTGCGCTGCGGGATATCGTCGCCGCCGATCACTGTGAAATATTGCAGCGTTATTTCGCTCTCTCGGGTGACCATTAATTTATTTATTACACGGAGACATTTATTTTTATTACTGTACGTCTGTTAAGTATAACGAACTCAAACACATTTTTTAAAGAAAAAAACTTTATGTGAATTATGGTCGTTTCGTCAAACCGTCGTTTCGTCAAACTTATTTTATATAGCAAGCAAAAAGTCGTTTCGTCAAATTAATAATATATAGTATTTCATACCTATTGAAATAAAATTATAATTGATTGCTGAAGTGTGTTTGTGATTCATTAAAATGAATGTGCAATCAACCTAATTAGCGGGATAATAATCTAATTTGTATAATTACTGATAAGACAAACAATTAATCAGCGGTACCTTTGCGCGACGTTTAATGTGAACAGCTTTAACGTTAAAAGTCTGTTTGCATGTAATTGCATCTGTTTGACACTTCGGTAAAATCGGTAATTATCTACTTTAAAAATTAAGTTTGACAAACAAACTACCTGTTTTGTACAGAAAAATAAGTTTGACGAAACGACCAACACCCTTTATGTTATGTATTTAAACGACATAACACCTGTCGTATGTAAATAATTACAAAATTTAAAGATTTGCGTGTGAAATTTCCTCAACTGCTATATCATGTTTATTCACCTAAATAAACATATTGATCATGACTGTTACAGGGTTCCCGCTGTCGCTCGCCAAAATTTTAATTCTGGCGCATTAAATCTTTAATTGGTTAATTTTACTGGCGCCAACGTAAGATTGACCCTAGAACTTTAGTCATTAACATCTGAAATGACATAGGTGCATTTTTGAGACCAAAAAGGCATCCTATTGAACTCATAGATTCCGGACGGAACACAAAAAGCTGCCTTGTGACGTGTTTTGGATCGTTTTTCTGTTTTCTTGAAACTTTTTTTATTGAACTGTTTTGTGATGTGATTCTCCCCGGTAAATGTATATTAATATCGCCGAGCTAATTAAATAATTTTATTGATTAAAATCAACAGTAACATTGTAAATCTTATTGATTTTTTAAAAGAAGAATACGTTGTACATTTACAGGTATATCCGAATTAATCACGGCAAATCTCTGTGATTTTTCACCGCGGATTGCGGGGTTTTTTTACTACCCGTCCGCGGTGATTTGTCACCGCGGCTGACTATAGTATGTCACCCGCGATTTTCCGCTCGCCGTTAAAAGTGTCCGCGGTGACAGAGCGGAAAGTGGAAAAATTGCTTGAGCTGTACTGTACTTAGTTAAGAGACCACCTGTCTTAAGAGAGCACTGTTCTCTGTCACTGTGTGAAGTTTTAATAAAATTCCTTAAATAGTTTTTAAGTTATTCTCCAGACAAGCATAATTAAGTACCATAAAGGGAGATAATTAATAAATTAAGCAATGTAGGGTTATGTTTCTTTGAAACTACACTTCCTCTCTTTTACTGTGAGGAGTTTCAATGAGATATCATAGATAGTTAAGAAGCTGTACTCCGGACAAGCATTGTTGAACATTTTAAGTATCATTAAGGGAGATAATTCAAAACTTAGGTAGACATATGGTTATTAATCAGTGCACTTTCACTCACTAGTATCTATGACTGTGTGAAGTTTTAATCAAATTCAATACTTTTCAAATTAATATCCTTACAAGCATTATTAAGTATTAAGAAGGGAGATAAATAAAAAAATAGGTAAATTAGAGTTATGATTCTTTGACATTGCACTTTCTTTAATTAATAGTCTCTATAACTGTATGAAGTTTCAATGAGATATCATAGACAGTTTAGGAGTTATATTCTGGAGAAGCATTATTTACTTAAGGGAGGTATTTAAAAAAAAAATATGCAAGGTAGAATTATGTTTCTTGGACACTGCACTTCCTCTTGCTGATCTCTATCAATGTGTAAAGTTTCAATCAAATTCCTTCAATACTTTTCAAACTATCCTCCGGACAAGAGTGTGAGGGACGGATGAACGGACAGGGCAGCTACTATATGCACTCTTTTCTGGGAGCATAATAAATATATACTCTAATAACAATGGCATTTCAAATGTATGAAAGCCAAAATAGTTAAAGCATAATGATTTCAGATGGGTATTCAACATTTTATTAGAAAGGTTATTGTACTTTCCTCCATTTTGCCATTTATATTCTTCATTCTGCCATAACGAGCTTGAAAACATTGGTCAAAATGACATTTTTCGTACATATTTTTCAGTGATATCTAGTCTGTAAACATAAGTAAAATATTTGCAACATATTGTCTTTGATCTTTTTTTTTTTAAATACTATGTCTTTAAAATTGATTATATCAGTATTTTGATTTTTGAATCTCCATTTAGCCAATTTCGCCATGAAATCTTCATTTTTCTGTTTATACCAACCACATTACAGATATCCAAATGAAAACGGGTAAATGAAACTAAAATAAACCATAGCTGAATAGACTAGGGCAGAAATGACTTATGGTGAAACAGACAGTAAATGCCAGAAGGAACTCACATTTTCCGCTTTTTTAGCGTGGACAAGGAAAAAAATCCGCCATGGCAACGAGGAAAAAGACAGGCTTCCTCAATGTCGCAATATCACGAAATATTTCAGTGATATTTGAGGACCAGCACGAAGTTAATTAGGGTTATAACTCACTTGGATTAGCTGAACATTTAATAAAATAACCATAATGAAACTGTACATTTTATGTACACCAATTATGTGGCTTTTGGTAAAATTAAAACAAAATTTCATATACATATCTTGTGTAAGTTTTTTAAGTACTTTCGTTTTTTAATTTTTGAAACGCTTGTTAATATATAGCAGAATCAATCAATAATTTTTGCCAAGTGCCTAGGCGGTACAGATGTCTCAGCAGTTTATGGTTTCTTAAAATAGGAAATCAAAATGTGTTTATCAGAAACCAGTCAATTCATTTTATGAAAATATGATCAGCTGTTATGTGAAGCTAATGCTTTGAATTGTCATTCTTTGTGTAAACAAATGCAGTAGGAGCGTTCATAACAAATGCATCAGAATTAGAGGGTTATGGATTTATTTGATATTTTTAAAGCATAAAATCTACTAAAATCCATGTTATCTGGAACTATTTGCACCTGGACATCAATAATTACCTGTGAAAAAATCGCGGACATCCGCCAGGATATTTGGTGACCATGTCCACAGCGGGGATCCTCCGTATGTGGTGGACTTGGTCACGGCACAACGACCTCGAGAAAAAAAAACGAAAGTTCCTCCTGGCATGTACAGTACAGCTCCACGATATGTACAAATTTTGTGCTAGCGATGGATGCAATCCGCAGAGTTTCTCCTTGAAAAACGCTCAGAATCTCCGCAATTTAAGTTTACACACAATCCCCGCGTTTTAAGCGTTTTAGAGCGTTACCGCCAAGATTCTCCGCGAATGTTTCATCATCAGAGTTTTGACAAACTATTTTCGATTTAAACCTGTGAAAAAATAATCATTATAAAATACATTTGCTGTGTACGTTTATTTTGGATTTTTCAAAACGCTTGTTATTATTTAGCAAATCCGATCAATAATTTTTGCCAAGCGCCTAGACGATACAGATGTCACAGCAGTTTAGGTTTCTTAAAAATATGAAAGCAGTTTAACACGTGTTGATTGTAAACCGGTCAATTCATTTTCTGAAAATATGATCAGCTGTTTGGTGAAGCAATTGCTTTGAAATGTCATTCTTTGCGTAAACAAAAAGGAACGTTCATACACAATTGCATCAGAATTAGAGCCCATTTGTTCAAATTTTGACTTTTTAAATTAGGTGTATCAACTTTTCGCAGTTTGATTATCATTTGTAACTTATTTGCGAGTGGATTAACACAAGCGCGGCACCGATTAAAGACTTGAAAATATATAAATTGCAGAAATTAAAGTTAATTAACAAGCTGTCAGGAAGGTGTGTAAATCTATTCATAATCGGCTGTGTTTCTTTTCTACAAATACCCTCATTTCACGCATTCAGTATTAATGATTGAGTCGTACAAAACCAAACTTTCTGTTCAGTCAACAAAGCCAACATTGTCTAAATAAAAAAATATCCAGATATATGTCAAAGATATTAAATATCTTATTCACAAAACATCATTAAAAAAATCGGTTTTCATGGAAAAAGCATGGTACATTTCCCGCTCTAAAGAGCATGTGGTGTCTGAAGCTTGTAAAGTGATGTGAAAACCATTTATGGAAAATTACTGTCGCTCAATGTTCAAGGTCATATCTTATATTTAGGAACCAATTAACGATTAAACACAATATAGCATGCGTGTACAGATCATAGGTCATGAGACAAACACATGATATCGTGTATTTTTAAGTCAGTTGTAAATACATTGTAACAAATCAAAATACAAAGCATCCTAAAACATGAAGATAAAAAGAGTAAGTAAATATGAAATTTCACTAGAAAATAAACAATTCAGTCTACTGAATGCATAAACAACTCATGGAGGATTGATTTAATGCAGTTTCACAGTAAATACCGTCAGTTATCAGACAAATTTTGTCTCCGTGACGACGCAATTTATGGAGTTTCTCAGAGTTTCTCCGCAATTTTCCTCCTTAGGTCCGCGGAGTTAAAGAGAAAAATGTACATATCACGGGAGCTGTACTGTAATGTACTAGGGCTGAACTGGTTTAGGGCCAAAACATATTGAAAGTGTTCCAGACCACTATGCTTGTGGTATAGTTCACTAGGAAAATATAGCCTTTTGCTGGTTTGTCCTATTTTCGTGACCTTTAGCACCATTTTTAGCGCATGCACATGACGTCGTACATCTTTAATATACAAAAATTTAATCCAACTGACCAAACCTTGAATAACTATGCTACAAAAGTGTTATTTTATAAGAAAATAAATAAAAAATAGATACCTTGTTTGACATGTACATCAAACTCTGAAGCAGCCGGACGCTTTCTCCTTGTTTTAAGACCTCAGCTTTTATATTTAATATTGTAAAGGTTTTAGAACAAAACACATTTTTACAGACCATTTCATAGAGTGTACCCGAACTGAAACTGCCAGACACTGTTATTGTTCTGTTTATATTTATCACGTCTTTCAGTGTTAAGTATAAGACAAGTATCAATAAAAACAAGAGGGCCATGATGGCCCTTCATCGCTCACCTGAATATGACTGCTTTTAACAAAAGTGCTATGGACCTGGTTAATTGACCCCAGATGACCCATATTCGAACTTGACCTAGAAATTATTGAAACAATCTTTCTGACAAATTTCAAGGTTGTTTGAACTGAAAATGTTACCTGAATGCGTGTTAACAAGGTTCTCCATATTTGGGGTCTGTGACCTAGTTTTTGCCCTCATATGACCTTTATTCGAATCTGAGCTAGAAATCACTAAAACATCCTTTCTGACAAATTTCGAGAATATTTGGACTGAAAAGTAGCTTCTTGAGTGTTAACAAGTTTTTTTCTATTTTTGGGCCCTGTGACCTAGTTTTTGATTTCAGATGACCCATATTCAAATTTAATCTAGAAATCATTTAAACAACCTTTCTGACAGATTCCAGGTTATTTGGAATTAAAAAATGTTACCTCTAGAGTGTTAACAAGGTTTTTCCATATTGGGCTCTGAGACCTAGTTTTTGACCCCAGATGACCCAATTTTGAACTTGAGCTAAAAGTCATCAAAACAACCTTTCTGACAAATTTCTGGGATATTTTGACTTAAAATGTAACCTCTAGAGTGTTAACAAGGTTTTTCTATTTTTGGGCTCTGTGACCTAGTTTTTGAACCCAGATGACCCATATTCAAACTTGAGCTAGAAATCATAGAAACAACCGGTCAAACAAATTTCCAGATTATTTGGACTGAAAATGTTACTTCTCCTTCTACAAGAAGATTTTAAAAGTTTTCACTATATAAGCCTATGTAAAACCAATGACCCCGGGGTGGGGCCAAATTTGACCCCAGGGGCATAATTTGAACAAACTTGGTAGAGGTCCACTAGACAATGCTACATACCAAATCTTAAGGCTCAGGGCCTTGTGGTTTCTGACAAGAAGATTTTCAAAGTTTTTCCTATATAAGCCTATGTAAAACCAATGACCCCAGGGTATGGCCAAATTTGACCCCAGAGTTATAATTTGAACAAACTTGGTAGAGGTCTACTAGACAATGCTACATACCAAATATCTAAGCTCTCTGCCTTACGGTTTTTGACAAGAAGATTTTTAAAGTTTTTCCTATATAACTCTATGTAAAACAAGTTACCCCTGGGGCGGGGCCATTTTTGACCCAGAGGCTATGATTTGAATAAACTTGGTAGAGGTCCACTAGACAATGCTGCACACCAAATATCTTAGCTCTATGCCTTACGGTTTCTGACAAGAAGATTTTTAAAGTTTTTCCTATATAACTCTATGTAAAACAAGTTACCCCTGGGGCGGGGCCATTTTTGACCCCAGGATCATAATTTGAACAAACTTGGTAAAGGTTCACTAGATGATGCTTTATACCAAATATCAAAGCTCCAGGCCTTGTGGTTTCTGACAAGAAGATTTTTAAAGATCCAACTTTTAAAATCTGTTTTTAGCTCCTGTGACCCAGAAATGCAATGAACCGGAACCATTTGAACAAACTTGGTAGAGCTTCATGCAAGGAACATTTTAGGCAAGTTTCATTAAATTTTGCCCAATGGTTTCAGAGGAGATGTCGTTTGAATGAATTGTGGACGACGGACGGACGGACGGACGCCGGACAATCAAGGATCCTAAAAGCTCACATGAGCATGCTCAGGTGAGCTAAAAAGTAGCTTATAGTTCCAGTTTTCACGAATAACTTTTTGGAGCACTGGACATTCGGACCAGCCAAGGCAATAATCTGACTGGACCGAATGACATTTAACTGGACAGAATAATAGCTGTGAACAATGCTATAAGTATTATGCAGCAGTTTTTTTCAATATTTTAGTTTTCCTCACAGACATCACAAAAGTAGATTTTTAGAAATATTCACTTTGCTTAAACCTGAGAATGGTAAATGAGTAATCTTTTGCTTCTTTTGTAATTTTTGCATTTTTGACATATAAATTCTGTTTTTTTCAAACATGTTAAAATCTTACACTCTAAATCAGAATTAATTTTGTTAAGAATTTAAATCATAAGCAGATGGCTTGGTGAGAAAATTATGTCACCTCAATTGTCAGTAATTACTTAGCAGCACCTACATGTCTCAAAAACTTAATTGTCACCTTTCAGTGTTTTCTTAACAATCAACTAGAAATTAGTATTTCAAAGTTCAAAGGAAAGGTGTGATTGACTGTTTTTATTTACTGATTACCTGTTGCCAAATTCTTATGTTAAGTTACACTTCTCAGTATTTCAAATTCCTTTGGCTTTGTTTCTTCTTGTATATAAACAGTTTGTTTTCTTGACTTAATATAATGAGACTATAAACCGAGGTCCCATGTATCTGTGCTATACACAGAGCATGTAAAAGAACCAGGAGTGTCTCTGGAATGGGATGCTTTCTGTATCTTGCACTACCCCCACCACATAAAATAACTAATCTCTCCAGGGGGCGTCGGTCATATGGGCAACCGGTACCGACGATAAATAAGCTTAAATAGACAGAGACTTAATATAATAATATATAGAACCTTCTTGATGTGACTTACTACGTGATATCTTTGTGATTCCTAGAGACTCTTTGTGACTTTAAATTAATTCTAAGTAAAATCTCTGTGAAACTCGTGGACTTTTAAAAATAACTTATAATTATCTTTGTGTTCAAAAACTTTGTGACATTTACTTTGTGGAACACTATTTCAAATACAAGTTGTTATTAAATAAATAAATTATTAGTGACTCCTACAGTGTGGACTTCAATTCTACAATAAAGACTCGGTGCCAAGCTAGTTCCCCAACAACATCAAGTAAAAGGGCTAATTCCCCACGTGCCCTGCGCATATTACAAGGATGAAAAAAACAATAAGACTATGTTTTGAAGTAGAACTTGTCACCACAATGTTAAAAATAATATTAATTATACTTTGAACTTGCTTCATAGCCTAACAATAGTATTGTTTAGTGAAAATAATAGTATTCAAGGGTTTTTCCCCCCTCTACGCTGTTTACAGGTGTCTTCCCCTTAAGAAAATTCCTTAAAATTATAGTTTTCCCCTAAAATTCCATTTACATCAAGTTTTTTCTTCCCCTTTTGCAAAAAAACTGCATTAAATTTCCCCAAATTTAAGGGAAGGGCACATTCCCCAACCTGTGACAAAAGCTCTGGTATAACTGATTCATTTGTACAAGACACTGTCAGTTCAGTTAAACTTTTTACCAGATTTTTATCTCAACTTTTTTTCCCAACTTCCGAAAATGCCATATATACATGTCACCACTGATCACCCCTGGTATATATTCCGTACGACTACATTATGTACCATGGTCGATAAATGAGTGTAATGGAATGGATCGGATGTCACTTTCCGAAAATGTATACATGCATGTAAAAAAAGAAATAAACAGGAAACCGAAACAGTTATTTCATGAAACAGAATAATGAAAATAGGTGTTTTAATACTTTCGGCTGGCTTTTTTCTCTTTACACCAGAAATAGCCTGGTCAATAATGAAAATAAAATATCATGTTTATCACGAAAACTGGAAAGGGAGATTATAGCCTGAGCACCGGTTATGTGTAAACTAAGTACGATTGCGTTATGTTGTAGTTGGGGTTAACGAATCGCTGTTCTATGGAGAAGAATGCATATTTAAGAAACAATTTCATTTTATTTTCAAAAACACTACTTTTTACTTCTTTCTCAACTTTGTTTACTGTATTTAGTAAACAAGAGGGCCATGATGGCCCTGGATCGCTCACCTGAGTACTTTGGCTGTAGGTTTGCTGTTAAGCAGTATTTCATTTTTTAATTGAAAATATCTAAGTGCCTTCAAACCAAATATGTAAAATATCAGTCAATAAATAAAGGCTCTATGACAGAAAGTAGAAATATCTATTATAAGCTATGGAGACCTTGACCTCGACCCAGTGACCTCAAACCCTACACATGGGTAGAGGTCCATGCAAGGAACCTATATACTGAATATCAAAGATATTGGTCTATAAATGAAGGCTTTATGAGGTACAGTAGATAAATCTATTTTTAGCCTCCGTGACCTTTAACCTAATCTAATAATGTGAACAACCAAACAAGCTTTCTGACAAACTGCCAGGATATTTGGACTGAAACAGTAGCCTCTAGAGCCTTAACAAGATATTTCTATTTTTGGGCTCTGTGACCTAGTTTTTTACCCCAGGTGACCCATAATCGAACCTGACCTAGAAACCATCAAAATAACCTTTCTGACATATTTCCAGAATATTTGGGCTGAAAATGTTACCTGTAGAGTGTAAACAAGGTTTTTCCAAATTTAAGCTCTGTGACCTAGTTTTTGACCCCAGATGACCCATATTCGAAATTGGGCTAGAAATCATTGATACAACCTTTCTGACATATTTCCAGGATATTTTGGCTGAAAATGTTACCTCTAGAGTGTTAACAAGATTTTTCCATATTCAGGCTGTGTGACCTAGTTTTTGACCCCAGATGACCCATATTCGAACTTGACCTAGAAATCATCGAAACAACCTATCTGACATATTTCAAGGATATTTGGGCTGAAAATGTTACCTCTAGAGTGTTAACAAGGTTTTTCCATATACAGGCTGTGTGACCTAGTTTTGGAGCCCACATGACCCATATTCCAACTGGAGCTAGAAATCACCTTAACAAGCTTTCTGACAGTTTTTCAGGAAATTTGGGCTAAAAATGTTACCTCTAGAGTGTTAACAAGGTTTTACCATATTTGGGCTGTGTGACCTAGTTTTTGAACCCACATGACCCATATTCAAAACTGAGCTAGAAATCATCAAAACAACCTTCCTGACATATTTCCAGGATATTTGGGCTGAAACAGTAGCCTCTAGAGCCTTAACAAGATATTTCTATTTTTGGGCTCTGTGACCTAGTTTTTTACCCCAGATGACCCATATTTGAACTTGACCTAGAAACCATCGAAATAACCTTTCTGACATAATTCCAGAATATTTGGGCTGAAAATGTTACCTGTAGAGTGTAAACAAGGTTTTTCCAAATTCAAGCTCTGTGACCTAGTTTTTGACCCCAGATGACCCATATTGACACTTGGGCTAGAAATCATCAATACAACCTTTCTGACATATTTCCAGGATATTTGGGCTGAAAATGTTACCTCTAGAGTGTTAAAAAGGTTTTTCCATATTCAGGCTGTGTGACCTAGTTTTAGACCCCAGATGACCCATATTCGAACTTGAGCTAGAAATCATGGAAACAACCTTTCTGACATATTTCCAGGATATTTTGGCTGAAAATGTTACCTCTAGAGTGTTAACAAGGTTTTTCCATATACAGGCTGTGTGACCTAGTTTTGGAGCCCACATGACCCATATTCCAACTTGAGCTAGAAATCATCTTAACAAGCTTTCTGACAGTTTTTCAGGAAATTTGGGCTAAAAATGTAGCCTCTAGAGTGTTAACAAGGTTTTACCATATTTGGGCTGTGTGACCTAGTTTTTGACCCCACATGACCCATATTCAAACTTGAGCTAGAAATCATCAAAACAACCTTTCTGACATATTTCCAGGATATTTTGGCTGAAAATGTTACCTCTAGAGTGATAAAAAGGTTTTTCCATATTTCGTCTCAGTGACCTTGTTTTTGACCCCAGATGACCCATATTCGAACCTGGGCTAGAAATAATCCAAATAACCTTTCTGACATATTACAAGGATATATGGGCTGAAAATGTTACCTCTTCAGTGTAAACAAGGTTTTTCCATATTTGGGCTCTGTGACCTAGTTTTTGACCCCAGATGACCCATATTCGAACTTGAGCTAGAAATCATGGAAACAACCTTTCTGACAAATTTCCAGATTATTTGGGCTGAAAATGTAGCCTCTAGAGTGTTAACAAGAATGTTCTATTTTTGGGCTCTGTGACCTAGTTTTTGACCCCAGATGACCCATATTTGAACTTGAGCTAGAAATCATAGAAGCAACCTTTATGACAAATTTCCAGATTATTTAGGCTAAAAACATTACCTCTAGAGTGTTAACAAGATTTTTCTATTTTTGGGCTCCTTGACCTAGTTTTTGATCCCATATGACCCATATTCGAACTCGTCCGAGTAATTACTGGGAAAAACATCCTGACCAAGTTTCGTGACAATTGGAGCAAAAATGTGACCAGTAGAGTGTTAACGAACTAAATGTGAACGGACGACGGACGACGGACGACGGACATTCATCGATCCTAATAGCTCACCCTGAGCCAGCTCAGGTGAGCTAAAAATTAAGCAGCACCAATATTCACTGGACAGTCGGACTACTGATTTGTAATTTTTTACTGGACCGTCAGCCATTTTGGTGGACTGGGCCTTTGGTCCAGCATCTAAATTTGAAGACTGCAGTTTCATGCATTGCTGGACATTAATTGGTTACTTTAATTAGCAAAGTGATTAGAACAGATTGCCTGAACACAACTGTTTTTCAAAGTAAATAACTGCTGATGTCATGTGCAAATTTTACAAAAGCTTCCATGACACCATCGAATGGAATTGGTCATTTTCTTTTGTAAATTGATAAAAGAAAAATATAATTATAATACAGTACAAGCAGCGCGGATTTTGACATTGTTAACATTGTCGCAGGGGGCGGTATCGTCTCCGGGTGGCCAGTCGCGGTGGACTAAAGTGACCATCGTGACAACCACCGAGGGGTATGATCACCGCGTGTCGCACTGACAGAACGCCGCGCGTCCCCGCGATGTCCTGACTTGGAGATTACTGCATTTAAACATACTCAGCGTACAGTACATGTACGTGGTTTTCTTTTCACTCATTCTTATCTTACTTACATGTATTTTGTGGCTAACTTCATTTGGTCAAATTAAAACCAAATTTCAAGTACATTTGTGGTGTAGGTTTATTGTGTACTTTCGTTTTTGGAATTTTTGAAAAACGCTTGTTACTATATAGCAAAATTGATCAATAATTTTTGCCAAGCGCCTAGACGATACGGATGTCGAAAGAAGTTAAACATGTGTTGACCTAAAAACACAGACAATTCATTTTCTGAAAATATGATCAGCTGTTTCCGGAAGCAACTGCTTTGAATGGTCATTCTTTGCGTAAACAAAAACGAGCATTCGTACATAAATGCATCATAATTAGAGTGGATTTGTTCGAATTTTGACAGTTTAAATTAGATCTATTAACTTTTTCGCAGTTTGATGATCGTTAGTAATTTATTTGCGTGTAATTTATTTGCGAGTTGATAAACGCAAGCGCGGCACCGATTGAAGACTTGAAAATATATTAATTGCAGCAATTAAAGTTAACAAGATGGCATGTAGGTGTGTAAATCTATTCATAATCGGCAGTGTTACCCTCAATCATACAACCAAACATGGAACGTCAACAAATAAAAGTTTAACCGGATGGGGTATTAAAAAGAAAACGAAACAACTTCAACTGGTAATAATTACGTGTTTTTTGTAACTGATCTGAAAAAAAAGGGGGAAAGTAAAATTGTGTTGCGACTTCGTTTTTTCGGACACCGCAAACCCCCGCGACCCAACGTCGCGACATGGCGCGGTGCTGAACACCGCGGATGGCCGCGCTGACCACCGCGTTTTATACAAATGAACACTCGACGCGGTGGTCATTTTGGTCTTCAACGCGGACAGTAAAATCGCGGGGACGGGTGTTCGTTGTCAAAGTCCGCGCTGCGTGTACTGTATTTCAGTGAATACCATGGAAATTGGAAATATTATAAATTTCTGGGTATCTTAAGGTAATTTGACATGCTTTCTATGCATTTACTTTGATTATTTTCGCAAATTTGCTCTTTGTCTAAAAACGTGCACAGTATTCAGACGTTTCCACAAAAAGTGCAAGCATCTATTCCAAGTACTCTATATATGTCAGAAACAAGTGCACGGGAGGAATGTCAACAAGCGTAATTAAAAAAGAAGCGTTAATATAATGTTGACTTTTGTCTGCTATTTGATACCTTAACTTTCTTGGGTTAGTTTAAATAAGCTCAGTTACCTGAAGCTCTAAGCTGTTTTCAAACCGCCAATCAATTCATGGAACTTCCACAAGCCTCGGTTGATGCAGTTCAGTCAGTGGAATCAAGAGTTTTGGAAAACACTGTTTATAGACGCCATTCGTCATGCATATGCAATTTGTAATGGTTCACACTCAGAAAAATATATTGCAATACCATTAAATTGAAGCGCATCCCGTTTCGTAGAGAAATCCTCAAATAAACAGCAAATTATGCACACACAGGTGCGATTCTTGTTTTTCCAATAATAGTGTCAAGGTCAGTTTAGACTGGTTACACATTGTTTGAATTTTTGCAATTGTATCCTGTGTCTTAACGAAAAGAAATAAAATTGCGATTTAAACTTTAAAAATGACAATAATGTTCTAAAAATTATTGCCCCAAATTACATTTCAAAAAAGTATGAATAAAGACGACGGAAAGACGAAAATTCAGACTGGTTTGACTTTCAGTATTGACCTAAAGGAAAGAAAAAGACGAAATCGACTCGAAGCGTTACAATAATGACGAAAGAGCTACAGGTAGTAATTTAAATCGAATTCATAATTTGAAAGAATGTCGGGGAAAATAAACATTAAAATGTACTTTGTTATTAAGAATACTGAGTTATGCATGCTTATCTTATGCATGTCAAGCTACGAAAAGTTCTAAATAAGAAAATATGTTGATAAACAATAGTGACCTAATTTTAGGACGTTTCAATGTCACTAAAATCACCTGTGAATTAGAATTGGCAGTTTTAGGAACGGAACAATATTTGTGTTCAGTTTCTGCATTTATCAATGAAAAAAACTGAAATTCCACACGATTTATAATAAAATAGGAAAAAAGTCACACGTGGAGGTGTGACTTATCTCTACGATTTTATTGGCTGATGTGATTGGTACACTTTTTTTTGGATATCATGCTCTCTCAAGTACTCAAAAAAGAGAAGATATTGTTTTGCAAATGTCTTTTGAACTATCAGCAGGCTATATTTGGTTTTAGGCCCAGTGATTACTCTGGAAGTTTTAACGGAGATTTTGGTAAATGACAAGTTTGGGAAATTGATTTTATATTGTTAGCAAATGCTAGCAAGACACTTCACCCCCCAGACACTTCACCCCCCCCCCCAATCACTAGCGGATCCATGGGGGGGAGGTGGGGGCCCACCCCTCTCCCTAAAATTCACGGACCATAGATGTTATTGTAATTCTATTTTGAATATGCCTTTAAATAATGTATAATTTATTGTTCAACATTGAATTGAATAATCAGAGGCCCTTGTGATATTGCCAAGTCAGTTTATTCTAGCATAAACACAACCATTGAAATGAGGTAGAAAACGGACACAAAATGGGCTGAACATTTTGGGCCCTCCCTAAGCTGAAATCCTGGATCCGACCCTGCAAATTTTGCAGACACTTCCCCCCTCCAAGACACTTCACCCCCTAAAATTGGTAAGACATTTCACCCCACAAAATATATTTTGAAATATGCGAACCTAAACTTTTAATGTATAGGTATGTGGCCATACTTGTTATATTTTTGTAGTAATTTTGCATGTCAAAAAAACAAAACAACAACAACAAACAAAAAAACAACAGAAACATGACAGACAATTTATTTTTGTGCTTAAGGTGAGCTTTTGTGATCGCCTGATGTCCGTCGTCCGTCTGTACGTCGTCAACTTTTTCTTCAAACAACTTCTTCTCCTGAACTGCTGGGTTAATCTTGCTGAAACTTGGCAGGAATGTTACTTGCATGAAGCTTTACCAAAATTGTTCAAATGGTTCAGATCCATTGCATTTCTAGGCCACAGGAGCTAAAAATAGATTTTCAAAGTTGGAACTTTAAAAATCTTCTTCTCCAGAACTACAAGGCCTGGAGCTTAGATATTTGGTATGAAGCATCACCAGGTGGACCTTTACCAAGTTTGTTCAAATCATGACCCCTGGGTCAAAAATGGCCCTGCCCCAGGGGTCACTAGTTTTACATAGAATTATAAAGGAAAAACTTTAAAAATCTTCTTGTCTGAAACTGCAAGGCCTAGAGTTGAGATATTTGATGTGCAGCATTGTCCAGTGGACCTCTACCAAGTTTGTTCAAATCATGGCTCCTGGGTCAAAAATGGCCCAGCCCCTGGGGTCACATGTTTTACATAGAGTTATATAGGAAAAACTTTAAAAAATCTTCTTGTCAGAAACTGCAAGGCCTAGAGTTTAGATATTTGGTGTGCAGCATTGTCCAGTGGACCTCTACCAAGTTTGTTCAAATCATGGCTCCTGGGTCAAAAATGGCCCAGCCACGGGGGTCACATGTTTTACATAAAGTTATATAGGAAAAACATGAAAAATCATTTTTCTTCAAAAGTAATAGGACTAGACCGTAGATATTTGGTGTGGAGTATTGTGTTGAGAACCTTTACCAGTATTGTTTATATGTTGGCTCCGGGGTCAAAATTGGCCCCTCCCTGGGGGCCCTTAATATGTTAAAAAAAAACAATCTTTAAAAAACTTCTTACTGGAAACCTCAATGCCTACAGCTTAGATATTTGGTATGCAGCATTTTCTAGTGGATGTCTATCAAGTTTGTTCAAATTATGTCCCCTGGGACAAAATGGGCCACGCACCAGGGTTCTCTTGGTTTACATATAGTTATATAGGAAAAACATGAAAAATCATTTTTCTCCGAAACTAATAGGACTAGACCTTAGATATTTGGTGTGGAGTATTGTGTTGAGAACCTTTACCAGTATTATTTATATTTTGGCCCTGGGGTCAAAATTGGCCCCGCCCTGGGGGCCCTTAATATGTAAAAAAGGCAATCTTTAAAAATCATCTTACTGGAAACCTCAATGCCTACAGCTTAGATATTTGGTATGCAGCATTGTCTAGTAGACCTCTACCTAGTTTGTTTGAAAAATGTCACTGGGGTCACTATTGGCCCCGCCTGAGGGGTCATAAGTTTTAAATAGCAGTATAGAAGAAAATCTTTAAAAATCTTCTTGTCTGAAACCATAAGGCCTAGAATATTAAAATTTGGCATGAAGCAAGCTTTATCAAGCTTTTTGAAATTATTAGATTAGGTTAAAGGTCATGGAGGCTAAAAATAGATTTATCTACTGTACCTCATAGAGCCTTCATCTTTGATATTCAGTACCGTATATACTCGCTTATAAGACGCATTTTTAGGAATCATATTATAAGGTTGTCGAGGGGGGAGCGTCTTATAAGCGCGTCCTTCAAGAGGAAAAAAAATCCCAACCAGAATCTGGCTTCTACAATCAAGATTTTGGCAACCGTTATGTGCTGCAAACTGTTTAGTAACTTACCGGGGCTAAACAAAAAATAACAAGGCAAAAAATTATCATTCCTGTAGAAATTGATCAAGGACTTTTAATTAGTATGAACAGTATTGCTAGATGTTCTTGTTTTTGGTCTAACAAATTTTCCTTTTTAGACAGCGTCACTTTCATTTCAACATCAGCCATTTTGCTAGGAGTGCTAAAGCGCATCTTGGGCCGTGAGGCACCGTATTAAATTATGCTCAATCGGCATATACTACTCGTTCTTTTTTTATCATTATTTTATGTTTTTAAATAAAAGAATGTTTAGCAATAAGTTAATTTTTTTTTTTTTTCAATTAAAACATCACTTTAAAAACTGAAAATCGCAACTATTGCTTCAAGTCAAGCTAACAATAATGTTAAATTCTCACATTTAAAAAACTGTGAAATTTAGTAAAGGGGTCTCACTAATGAACAGACTGTTATTTCAATGATTCACAGGAGTTGATAGCTGAGATCCTTTTACTGTTAATTGTCTGGCATTGTATATTAATTATACGCCAATTATGTGCCAATTTTCAGCAATTTCTTATCGAAGAATGTAATTGTTGTATAAACACAACCAGCTTGTGATTGCCTAATTGTGTCTTCTATTGATTGGTTTGAATTTGCTGATTGACAGTTCAGTATGCATGACTACCCGCTCAGACCGCAACATGATTGGATAATATATCGATATGGGCATGTTTTATTGCTGATACTGCCGTTGGCGTTAGTGAGAAAATGGTTCATGACTGGCAGTCCAAACAAAGTTAATTGATGAATGTGATAGCGCCGTCGGTAAAACAAAAATTTCGCAGTTGAAGTTAAAAGTGAAAGACTCGGTAAATGATACGGAAAATAGTTGACCGATCATGACTACCTGCTCAGACTGCAACATGATTGGATAATATATCGATATCAGCATGTTTTATTGCTGATACTGCCGTTGGCTTTAGTGAGAAAATGGTTCGTGACTGGCAATCCAAACAGAGTTAATTGATAAATGTGATAGCGCCGTCGGTAAAAAAAATGACGCGGTTGAAATTAAAGTGAAAGACTCGATAAATGATACGAGAAATAGTTGACCAATCATTACTTGTGCTACAATACGATTAAGGGCATTTTAGCTTGCCAAATTTTAACTGTGAAGTAGTGAAACCAATTAATTGTCATTGTTATAATTGGTAATTATGGCAATGTGATGAATTATTAGTGCTACGGCTTGTATGATCATACCTTCAGGTAATTAAGTATTAAAAAATAATTAAAATACGGTACCGGATGTATACAGTTGCTATTAATAAATGGATGTCACTGTATTTGTAGGAAGTTTTTCTTGGAGTTTAAGAAATGAAATTAATTCAGACCTTGTCAAAAATTAAATAAAATATGTTAAAATTAATTTTGTTTATAATATTTTCAAAATACCAAAAACAAATACAGCAGTTGGGTTTCCAAGTGAAAGTTCAAACTTTCATGAACCCCATGACCTCGGACGATGTGAAAATCTGACCGCGTCTTATAAGAGGGTCAATACAAAAAGTACATATTTTCAACTCATAGTTAGGGGTGCTTCTTATAAGCGAGAGCGTCTTATAAGCGAGTATATACGGTATATAGGTTCCTTGCATGGACGTCTAACCATGGGTAGGGTTTGAGGTCACTGGGTCAAGGTCACCATAGCTTATAATAGATATTTCTACTTTCTGTCATAGAGCCTTTATTTATTGACTGATATTTTACATATTTGGTTTGTAGGCACTTCCATATTTTCAATTAAAAAATGAAATACTGCTTAGCAGCAAACCTACAGCCAAAGTACTCAGGTGAACGATCCAGGGCCATCATGGCCCTCTTGTTATTAATACATTACATATTCAAACAAAAAACATGATAGAGGATAAGGATCTACATAGTACAATGCTCACATAATGATGTACCTCTTCTTTAGGCCCTATTGTATGCAGCCTTGGATATACCTGTTAGATAAATGTTCATTCTTATACTTTTGTCCAGCAGATGAGTTATCATAATATGATATGGCTTTGTGCAATACTGGTCTGAATGACATTTTTTTCCGAAATAAATAGTTACATGTATTCATTTAAAACTTTTTTCTGTATTGTTTAAATAAAAATTGTCAATTTTCCTATTTTTTTAAGATTATTTTTTTGTAGAGCAAGCGAGTAATCATCTTATAAGATTAAAAGAATCTATCCATATAATCATGCATATTCTCGTCAGACAGTTGTATATTGTCACATTGTATATTCAACATTATTTTGTTAAAATCTGTTTATTGAACATTTGAATTACATGGTAAGTTTGCCTCTTATTGACCTCCTATTACATCGCTTAAACCAACGACAAAAATGTATTATTACTCAATTTAATTTATTTATTTAATATTATTTATTATTTGCACCAACCTGTACCAGATGCTATGTGCTGCCAAAAACCACATTTTTCACAATCAACTGCATCATCATTATCAGTCACAATTATCCTACATTTAATACACAAACATCCATTTTCACACAATTATCAAAAGCACAACTCACTAAAAAAATCAGTTGATCAAAAGCACTTTTAGATATATATTATATAGCACAAACAGATTTACTTGGAAAAAGCTAATCAAATTGATAATTATACCAAACAGACTTATATAATAAATGATCAAGATAATGAAAATACACTCAAAATTGAAAAGCCAATGAATACTTGCAGATCTTTCTAATCTTATAATTACTCGTTATGGGCCAGTAGCTGTTATCATAAATTACTCCACATATAAATCAAGCACAAAGGCTATTTATTCATTGATGCTGTAATATACATAATATAGTTTTTCACAGACACCTCTGAATTAAAACAGATTTTTTTAAGATAAAAATCTAATTTGATCAAGTAACAACTTTAATTTCTAGCTATTAAATGCATACATAATGGTATTAGTCTTCATCCTGTATAGTTAATGTATCATCAATTAGAGATGAAAGGAGGTGTGAAAGGGATTACATTTGCTGTATTGAATACAACATACTTTTATTATTCAGATATAATAAATAATATTTATTATTATTAACTAATAATATATATTAATAGACATTTATACAATAATCCTATTCCTAGCCAAACACGTACCAAATTCTGTATGTGCCCGTACAACAAAACCATTAAAAATGCAATATGATTCAAAAGACAAAAATACATGTACATATAACTATTAACACCTTTAATTCTCTTTAAGTAACAAAAAATAAAATGGGGGGGTGAAGTGTCTGAGTCATTTTCATTTTTCATGAAATGAGGGGTGAAGTGTCGGGGGGGGGGGGGGGGTGTGAAGTGTCTGGAAAAAATGGCTTGGGGTGAAGTGTCTGGGGGGTGAAGTGTCTGTAAATCTTAGCAAATTGCTTGGAGCCTGAAGTGGAGGGTTCTTTAAAATAGATATGTGTGTTATTCAGAAAATTTTCGGCTGTTATTGGGTGTTTAACAAGCAGTGTACTTCTAAAATTACAGTTTTTATTCTTCTTTTATAGTGGATATCATTATTTTGTTATTATGCTCCCCGAAGGGCGAGCATATAGTTGCCGCTTTGTCCGTCCTGTCCGTCCGTCCGTCCGTCCATCCGTCCGTCCGTCATAATTTTGTCCGGAGCATAACACAAAAACTTTGAGAGATATCAAGACCAAACTTCATAGGTAGTTAGATCTCATTAAGGAGCAGTGCAGTGCACAAGAACCATAACTCTTGCTTTATTATTTTTAGCTCACCTGTCTCGTAGTGACAGAGTGAGCTTTTCTGATCACCTTTTGTCCGTCGTCCGTCCACAATTAGTTTGTTAACACTCTAGTGGTCACATTTTTGCCTCAATTGTCATGAAACTTGGTCAGGATGTTTGTCTCATTAATATCTCGGACGAGTTCGAACATGGGTTCTCAGGGTTGGAAAACTAGGTCACAGAGCCCAAATATAGAAAAACCTTGTTAACACTCTAGAGGCTACTTTTTCAGTCCAAATACCCAGGAAATTTGTCAGAAAGGTTCTATTGATGATTTCTAGCTCAAGTTCAAATATGGGTCATCTGGGTTCAAAAACTAGGTCACGGAGCCCAAAAATAGAAAAATCTTGTTAACACTCTAGAGGTTACATTTTCAGCCCAAATAATCTGGAAATTTGTCAGAGAGGTTGCTTTGACAATTTCTAGGTCAAGTTCAAATATGGGTCATCTGGGTTCAAAAACTAGGTCACAGAGCCCAAATATGGAAAAACCTTGTTAACACTCTAGAGGTTACATTTTCAGCCCAAATAACTGGAAATTTGTCAGAAAGGTTGCTTTGACAATTTTTAGGTCAAGTTCAGATATGGGTCATCTGGGGTCAAGAACTAGGTCACAGAGCCCAAATATGGAAAAACCTTGTTAACACTCTAGAGGTTACATTTTCAGCCCAAATAATCTGGAAATTTGTCAGAAAAATTGCCTTGAGGATTTCTAGATCAAGTTCGAATATGGGTCATCTGGAGTCACAAACTAGGTCACAGAGTCCAAATATGGAAAAACCTTGTTAACATTCTAAAGGTAGCATTTTCAGTCCAAATAACCTGGAAGTTTGTCAGAAAGGTTCTATCGATGATTTCTAGCTTAGTTTTGAATATAGGTTTTCTGGGATCAAAAACTAGGTCACAGAGCCCGAAAGTAGAAAAACCTTGTTAATGCTCTAGCGGTTACATTTTTATTCCAAATGTCCTTGAAATTTGTCAGAAAGATTGTTTCAATGATTTCTAGCTCAGATTTGGATATGGGTCATCTGGGATAAAAAACTAGGTCACATGGTCCAAATATGTAAAAACTTTTTAACACTCCAGAGGTTACATTTTCAGTCCAAATATCCTGGAAATTTGTCAGACAGGTTTTCTTGATGATTTCTAGCTCAAGTTGGAGTATGGGTCATCTTGGGTCAAAAACTAGGTCACAGAGCCCAAATATGGAAAAACCTTGTTACCACTCTAAGGTAACATTTTAATTCCAAATAACCTGGAAATTTGTCAGAAGCTTAATTCTATGGTTTCTAGGTCAAATTTGAATATGGGTCATCTGGAGTTGAAACATCTAGGTCACAGAGCCCACATATCGAAAAACTTTGTAAACACTCTAGAGGCTACATTTTCAGTCCAAATGTCCTGGAAATTTGTCAGAAAGGTTGTTTTGATGATTTGTAGCTCAAGTTTGGATATGGGTAATCTGGGGTCAAAAACTAGGTCATAGAGCCCAAATATGGAAAAATCTTGTTAACACTCTAGAGGTAACATTTTCAGTACAAATAACCTTGAAATTTGTCAAAGAGATTGTTTCAATAATTTCTAGGTCAAGTTCGAATATGGGTCATCTGGGGTCAAATAACCAGGTCCATAGCAACTTTGTTTAAAGCAGTCATACTCAGGTGAGCGATACAGGGCCATCATGGCCCTCTTGTTTGAGTTATTGCCCTTAGAAATTTCTCATACTTATTTTTTGTCCGGGGGCATATCTCACAAAGTATAAGAGTTATCAACTTGAAACTTTTTAAGTAGATAGATCTCATTGATGAGCAGTGCAGTGCACAAGAACCATAACTCTTGCTTTATTAATTTTTGAGTTATTCCCTTTTGAAATTTCTCATACTTATTTTTTGTCCGAGGCATATCTCACCAAGTATAAGAGATATTAAGTTAAACATGAAACTTTATTGGTAGATAGATCTCTATGAGGAGAAGTGCAGCGTTCAAGAACCATAACTCTTTTTTGCATAATTTAGGAGTTATTGCCCTTTGTTATTTTCCATACTTTAAAAAAAATACATATTAAACAATAGCCCTTTTGAAACTGGCATTTATTCGGGGAGCATCCATCGGTTCTACCGATTTCTTGTAGATCTAGTGACCAGCCATACTCTGAATTCCATCCTATGCATGAACTGGTAATAAAGTAAATTCATTATACAACATCAGTTGTATTTTATCAGTTACTTAGGCAATAATCTTCTTGAATTACATAGTTAACTGCAAAATCATCCATCAGAATTGGCCCCACCCCAGGGGTCACATGTTTTGCATAGAATTGTATAGGAAAAACTTTAAAAAT
Organism: Cyclina sinensis; assembly: GCA_012932295.1. Taxonomy (NCBI): domain Eukaryota; kingdom Metazoa; phylum Mollusca; class Bivalvia; order Venerida; family Veneridae; genus Cyclina; species Cyclina sinensis. The sequence goes on from JAAONU010000015.1 coordinate 7,954,646, forward strand.
CAAATGTATGAAACCACAAAGCCTAGAGCTGAGTATTATGGCCTCAGAGGCCATTAATGGTCATTACTTAGTTTATAAAGACACATATAGGAAAAACTTAAAACAGGCACGGATTTACCGGGGGGGCTTATGGGGCCCAAGCCCCCCCAGCTGGCCAGTTTGAAAAAAAATAGAAGGGCTCATTTTTAAAGACCCTAAAATATTTTTTCAGCTCTTTTCACCTCGTAACAGAAACACAATCAACCTTTCAATTTGCAACGGTCATGCAATATTACGTAACAACTGATAACGTGTTCGCAACTTTATAGCCGTGTATATTATACCAATATACCACGGATTATCCGAGAGTTCTCCAGACTGATCATGATGTATAGTTTTCAAGCGTCTTTTAACCTTGACGTATTTGATAAAGTTGTTAAATGAGCGCCTGCTGACCATGACTGGTGATGAGGCAGCTTTTTCACTGTTTCCTGTAGTACCTTAGAATCCATAAAAATGGCATTTGAATTTTTATAATGATCATTGTTCAACAGTTTTGAGTTTTTGGCATTGATGACTCACTTTGATATTGATTTAAATTTGCATATTTGTCAAAAAGTATGCGACGACTATCTGTTTTGTGGGCCATATCAAATCTTCACAACCATGGTGATGATAATGATGATTTAATTTGTGATGGTTCTTCAATTATTTTAATGAATAAGTATGATTATGGTATGATTATGATGATATTGTGATGACATTTTTATTTGTTATGCCAATTAATTTATGGACAAATTATTCGTTTCAGAGGACTCTATAAATATAAAATAAGTTAAAACTTGTCATACCGTATTTTGTTTTTTGCTTTAGCTGAACATTTCAAAGAATACCATTATATTTCTTTTTAATTCTCACACAAATTTTATTATATTTGTATGCCTAAAACGCACCAAAATGAGCCATTTACACCACCTTTTTAGAAAATTTTCTTTGGGGAGGCCCCCCAAACCCCCCCCAATACGGAAGGGGGACACCCCCTTCCGTACCTTCCCTCAAGCCCCCCCAGTCACAAATTTCTGGATCCGGCCCTGTAAAAAATCATTTCTCTTAAACCACAAGGTCTGGAGTCTAAATAGCTTGTGTGTCACATAGTCTAGTAGACCAGTGTACCAAGATTGTTCGGATTAAACCCCTGGAGTTAAACTTGGCTCTGCCGCTTGTAATGTTGTCAGTGTTGTATATATAACAGACCCACAACAGGATGGTTTAATATAGCTGTATTGCATTCATACAGATACGCTCACAATCACAGACACAACAATAACTGAAATATAAACATATATGCAGAGCTAGCCAGAGGCAGGCTTATCAGTACACAGAGGCGGGTTTATAAATGCTAGGCTCTGATTGGCCACTTCACCGCTGGTATCACGTTTTTCACAAACATATGTAGGAAAAGCTTTGAAAATCTTCTTGTCTGAAATCGCAAGGCTTAGAGCTGAGATATTTTGCATGGAGCATCATCTAGAGATACTCTACCAGGATAGATAAATTTATGTCCCTGGAGTCATTTATAACCCCACCCAGGAGTCACTTGATTTTAGATAGGCTTAAAGAATGAAAACTTTGACAATCTCGTAAAAAGTTGTTATCTGAAACCACAAGGCCTAGAGCTGAAGTATTTTGTATTGAATAATAGTCTTCTACAAAGATTGTTCAAATTATGCCCCTGGGGTCATAACTGACTCTGACCTAGGGGTAATGTGTAAAATATAAACTCCTTAAAATCTTCTTGTCAGACACCATAAGCACTTGATCTTAGATATTTGGTTTGAAGCATTATTAAGCTGATCTCTACAAAGACTGTTAAGATTATTTCCCTAGGGTTAAAAAATGGCCCTGCCCAAGGGGCCAACTGATTTACTTTGAGATATTTAGGAAGAAAATAGAATATCATTTGGTTTGTAGAGTCATCTAGTGAATCTCTTTCAGAGTATACAAATTATGTCCTTTGGGTCAGAATTGAGCCCACTTGAGGGGTCACTTGATTAAGATTGAGTTATATAAAAAAGAAAAAGAAAAAAAAAAAGGTTAAAAATCATCCTGTCTGAATCTGCATAGTCAACAGTCTTGAAATTTGGTGTGTAGCATCGTCAGTGTAGCAATACCAGGTGATTGCATAGCCTCTTTTTTTTCTCTGTCTCTTTAGCAACACTTTACTGTCTTTAGTCCAGAGCTTTGCTCCATAAATGTTGAATGGAATTTGTTGAAACTATATACAAATTATAAAAGGCATTGAAAGGAAGTATATAAGGGGCATAACTCTACTCGGCTTTAATTATTTTGAAATTATTTTCTTTCTATATACTTAACTTGCTTGCAGGATAACTGGAAAAGTTGTGAAGGGAATTTATTCATTGTTGTTTACAGCGATATAGGACCTCAAGGGGAAGTGCAGTGCCCATGAACTATAGGCCTACAATACTTATTCTTGATTTATGTCCCTTTATATTAAATAAGTCTCATTTTTGAGCTGTTTGGGCACTCATTTTCATTTGGACGTTTATAATGTGCCCTATTTGCAGTTGAGATCCTGAAGCAGAAAGGATACCTTGATTCATGTATATGTATCATATCGTAATAAAGACTCAGAACCAACTCAAGGCATTTAGTTGATATTTCATGCAGATAATGTCAGAGTATATTGAGCAGATGTGCAATACACAAGCTTGCCTCATTCTCTCTTGGACACATTTCTATTTATAGCATTGTTCCAGCAGGGGAATTAGCCATGCTTGACATGGCTGTTGTTGATCTTTATTTTTCAGTCTGTTCAGTAAATAGTTAGGCCCATTATAAATGAAATGTGCAAATAACATTTCAAACACTTTAACTGGATCCTTTCATCAACTGTTTGGGTTCAGTTAAGTGCATTGTTTCATTTTAAAAATTGAAAACAATTATTTGAATAACAATAGAAGTGATCATCATGAAGTGTAAAATACTTGGAGATGGTTGGCAAAGGTGATTTTTTTTTTCATTTTGTGACTTCACATTGCCTAAGATAAATTAGGAAGTTATACCAGTTGAGACTTCAAGTGGTTCTCAAGGCATCCATGGTAATGCACAGTTAAACATACTGAACTACAAGTTACCTCAGGTTCTTGAATTACTGATAACTGACTTCACAAAGTTTTACTATACTTATGAACAACTGAACCAAGAGCCCTCAAACTCCACATAACCATTTTGTATGATGAATAGATAACCTAGATTGTTTTCAGGTCCATTGGAGTTAAATGTCAAGGTCACTGGGGCACACTTCATAAAAGTTTTGTATCAATTGTATCAGACTGTTAAACATCTGAAACCAGGACCTCTAGACTTTTCAAGGTTAGACTTTACATGCTGGTGGTGCATAATTATATGATTTTCCATTGAGATCAAAAGTCAAGCTAACAGAGGCTTGCAGTGTGAATACAGTTTCTGATCAGTAACTCAAGAACTGTTGTACATAGGTTCGTCAAACTTTACAGGATGAATGGACATGTGTAGGTAAGCCTTTTGATTTGTGCTCAATGCATCAAATGTGAACTTTAGAGGGGCTTGTTCTTCAGAAATGGTCCTTGATTAATAACTAAAGAACAAGTGAATCCGGAGCTTTAACTTTGTTTACCAGTAACTTTATAACTAGATAACCCCTCTTGCTTTTATCTCACTGCACCCAAGGTCAAGCAGTTTCTATTTAGTTAGTAAAGGGAATAGTATCCAGGACCCTCAGATTTCATAGAGTATTGATTGTTCTGTATCATTTTGAAGCTGCTGCATTAAAAGTCAAGGTCCCAGTGACCAGTTCTACTTTAGTGGTACCCACTCAAGAAGTGTAGCTGAAATAACACTATAACAATGTTCCTCAAAATTTTAACAAAGAAATTTTGTTCATGATAAGTCAACATCCATTATTGATCTTGGGGTATATCTTTGTCATTCTGACAGCTTTTGTTTATTTTTTTACTTTGGCTTGTTAGCTTGAAACTCTGTTCTTGTCAATGCTTTGAAGTATTGTATAAATAAACAATTTTCGTGTAATTTTAGTGATTGGCTTTCTAAAAGCCAAGGACATTGCAGCCATTATATATAAGCTATGTCTATCATTGAAGTCAATATATAAGATGAAATACTGCCAATGATGTTCTTAAATACAATTTTCTTGCAGTACTTGTCTGGATTTGGCAATGAGTTTGCCTCAGAAGATCCAAGATGTCCAGGAGCATTGCCAGAAGGACAGGTGACATAGTTTCTTGAATACTCTGTTACACATGAAATTTGGATGCCAAGAATGAAAGAGACATATAACCAATCAGAGATAATATAATATTGGATTATATAAAGGATTTTAAAAAATTGCCTATAGGCATATAGAAACTAAGAAAGTGTTCATTTGTAATTCATGGATCCACAACATGACACTTGAATCTTATAACAATAGGTTTTACCCACAAACATTACCATGTGCTCTTTTGTTATATATTTGTATAACTGTACTTCTTTGTTAAATCATGCAAATATGAGGGGTCAGGGATCCATCAATGAATTGCTGTCCACCCAAAAATGGTACAATACTGACAACTCTCAATAAGGACCAATATTAATGCATTCAGTTCAGGTGGTAGATCAGTGTGTGGTTCAGTGGTAACATGCTAGACTTGTAATCCAGGGGTTGCGAGTTGGATCCCCAGCTCATCCTCTAACAAAACCTCTAAAGAACCAGGGATGTCTCTTGAATGAGATGCTTTCTGTATCACTATCCCCAAAACCTGAAATGACAAACTTCTCAAGGGGGTTTTGGTCATATGGGCAACTGGTACCATTGTAAGATAAACTCAGAAAGATAGATGTTCAGTTCACCTGTTATACTTAGAATATTTGACTGACACCTTCATAGTGGGTAATAATTTATTCTGAATTTTAAGTATAAGTATATAACGATGCTTAAGTACTGAGAACAATTATACTCTCATCTTGTATAACATACTATGTTGTTTGAGATGTACACTATTTTAATTTTACATACAAGTACAAATTCTTCTTTGAAAATTAAAGAATATAATTATAAAAAGTAGATATTCCAAGTAACTTAAATTTAAACAGTATTTTAATGCAAAAAACAAGTGGTGTTATTAACAGTCAGTTCCATTAAAGACATGTATAATTTCAGAGATGTTGTATTTAGATATATTAACATTACACAAGAGTACTTTTATTTCAGAACAATCCTCAAAAGTGTCCCTATGGTTTATATGCTGAGCAGCTATCTGGCACAGCCTTTACAGCCCCACGTAAAGCTAACCAGAGAAGGTATAATCTATTGTTGTGAGAGTTCTCTAGTTTTTAGCTCACATGAGCAGGAGGTACCTTGTCCATCGTCAACATTTTCTTTGAAACAACATCATCTCCTAATCTTCATACTGATGTACCTCAATTAATCCTCTTTCAAATTCCTTAAAACAAAATAGTTCCAAAAAGAACTCTGGTTGCCATGGCAACCATAGGGAATACTTTGAAAATCTCCTCCTCAGAAACCACCTGCCTGATTTCAAAATAATTTTACATTGCATAAAGATTGTGATGCCTGTTTTCACTATTAGTACATGGGTATATGAAAAAGCATTGACAATTTTCTCTAAGAAACTGCTGGCTCAGTTAAAAAGTAATTTCACAGAAATGTTTCTGAGGTGGTCCTTAATCAAATTCCATTGAGTAATATTGGTTTGTAAAAAAAATTGGCTGACAGGAGGTCAGGGCAAGTTTTCAGTATATGACCGTATTAAATACTTTGAAAATCTCCTCAGAAACCACTGTTGCAATTTCAAAATAATTTAACCAAAATGTTCCTTACATGGCTTTTTATCAAATTCCTTCATGCCATGCTGGTTCTTAAAAACTTGGTAGACAGTGGTTGGGTAAGTTTTTACAGTACATCTATATAGAAAACTATGAAAGTCTTCTCCTCAGAAACCCCTGGCCAGATTTCAAATTTACATCAGAGAAGTGTTCCTTTGGTAGACATTGATCATAGTTATTCGAGTTATTGTTAGTTAACAAAAGACAATGAAAACAAATTTTACTTATCTATGGTCTGCTTTGGGAAGTTACAGCTAGAAAATCAAACTGTATCTACAATGGTTCTTAAGTGAGTGATATAGGGCCATCGTGACCCTTGTGTTCATATCATTTTAACTACTCCATAGAGATAAATTGTTTTGAACAGGATTTGTTCAATGCTTAATCAACCATTAAGAATATGTTATTAATTTCTGCCTTTCCATCTGGCAAAAATAAAAATTTTAATTAGTCCCTTTTGTCTGTTCTAGGACATATCCATTTATACATTTAGACATTGGCAGTGTTTAAGAAAGCCTATCATGCAGTATGTTAGGATGGACCCAGTGTGCAAAAGGTTGGTAGCTAACTTAGGCCACAGGTCATCCTTAACGTTTGATACATTGTAGGACAGCATGTTTAGAGACTAGCACACAGTGTACTTGTTGGGTCTGTTAACTTTAATACTATTCTCAAAAGACAACTAATTGAAAATGTCTCCCTTTTACTAGCTTGTTTGTTTTGTAAAAAAAATGTCAAGCTGTTGCGGTCACTGGAAAATCTTCTTCCCTTAAACCGCTTGACACAAAACTTTGTAATTTGATGTGAGGCATCCTCTAGTACACCTCTACCAAGGTTGTTAATATTATGTCCCTGGTGTGAAAATTAGCTTCACCACAGGGGTCACTTTGTTTTGCATAGACTGATATAGCCAGAAACTTCTATTGGGAAAGCACAAAGCCTAGAACTTAACTATTTTCTTACATGGGATTGGTAGGTACTGCCCTGTCCTCATTTGGCAATTCTTAGCTGAGCAAGTTTTTGTTCTATTGTAAGGAGATTGGGAATCCATCTGACACTTTTCCTTCTCACTTTTAAATCACATCTGAGAATTTTATTAGCAGCTCCTACTTAGATACCAACACATTTACCTATATGCCTAGTTGTAAATCTTGCATTGGTAGTAATCAAATCCTTTATTTTTATACCGCCGCAAACAAAGTTTGCAGTGGGGTATACTGGAATCACCCTGTCGGTCAGTCTATCAGGTTTGACATCTTTACCTGGCGTCGCAAACTCCTCCTTCAGTTTTCAACTGATTGAAATGAAACTTGACAGGAATGGTCACTAGACAATGTAGATGTGCAAGACATATTTTTGATGCATATCCGTGCAGGCATTCCAGAGTTATTGCCCCTTGAACTTATACTTTTGTCATGTTTAACATTTTTACCTATTATAGCGAAGTATTGCCATGTTTGTAAATTATAAACCTTGTGTCATGAACTCCTCTTTCAGTTTTCAATCAGTTGAAATGAAACTTGGCAGAAATGGTCACCAGGCAATGTAGATGTGCATGACATTTTTTTATGCAAATTCATCCAGGCAATGCAGAGTTATTGCTCCTTGAATTTACACTCTTCCCCATTTTTTACTCATATATAATTTGCGGCACAAACTACTACTTCATTTTTCAACTGATAAAAATGACACTTGGCAGAGATAGTAATTAGGCAATGAAGATGTGAAAGACATATTTCTGATGCATACCTAGCCAGGCACAATTATTGCCCTTGAACTTAGACTTTTTGTCATGTTTGACATACCTTGTGGCACAAACTCCTCCATTAGTTTTCAACAGATTAATTAATTACATGTGATATCATTAAAGCTCCTGCTATAATAACTCCAGATTTGCTTCTGCTGATGAATCAGTGCTCAGTTGCAGGGGTATTTGTCATCTTCAGTGACTGTTCTAGTTGCAACTATTTTTGGCAAAGTTACAGTTTTTGGACGGTGTGTATGAGGCGCATTTTTCACTTTAAAATTTCTTCTACCACCATGTGACAGATGAAAATGAAAGATCAATGTTCCCATAAACATGACATATTTTATTAAATATGTCTTTTGCCTGTTGACTAAGAATACAGCGGTTCTTGATATAGGACGATATTTGGTTAGTGAAAGGAGACCTTTTCCCAACCATTTTTAGCTTTAGTGTACAAAAGTGGACAGTGTTAATCGAGCTATTGTCAAAGCTAGACTGAACAGATTTGTCTCAATGGAGAGCTTACAAACCCCCTTTGTGATACATGTACCTTTTTTGTGCAAATCATGGTTAAAAGTGAAATAATGACCTAGTTGCATTCATATCTGAACACCCTTTGTATACTGTTGGAAAGAGCTTTCCATGGCACTTTGAAGATGCTCTGTTATGTAAGAAAAAGACTCATAAGTTCTTACCAAACTTGAAAAATCATGTCCAGTCACTTCAAAATCTGCCATGTTGGCCATGATACATATCATTTTTGATCATCCTAGAGTATTTGAATACAGTGGCACATCAAAGTTTCAATGGAGCAAATTTTGATAAAATGTTGACCAGCCTGCCTTACTGTCAGCTGTTACGAAATTCATGAACAGTGCTTTTCAATACAGCTAATAAAATGTTTCAGATATTAATGAAAATTTCATCATTTTTTATCAATCATTAGTTGGCTGTACAGAATACGTCCATCAGCCTTGCATAGACCGTTTGAGAACGCTGATCGTGGACAGATGACTGATGACTGGAATACTGTCCATCCAAACCCAAATCAGGTAAAAGTGATAATCACTTATGAAAGATTATTCAGTATCATGATATATGTATATATATCCATATGTTTAATTTCATGATACATATATTTATATCAGTATTTCAAATATCATGATACATTTATATATAGTGATATATCAAATATTGTGATGCATGTATATATATTAATATGTTCAATGTTATAATACATATTGATATATATACTTTTCAGAGTTTCCTCTGCCAGTTGCTTATGACAGTAATGACTGCAAAAACTGATTATGTAAAAAGTGTTTTTAGCTCACCTGAGCATTTGCTTAAGATTAGCTATTGGAATTTCCTAGCGTCTGGCATGCATCATGGGTCTTTAACATTTTACTTCAAATGACATCTTCTCCAAAATCACAAGGCTACTATGTGCTCAGGGTGAGCTTTCGTGATCACCCAGTGTTTGTTGTGCATTGTGATGCATCAACATTTCCTTTGATGTGACATCTCCTAGACTTTCGGTCAAATTTGATAAAACATGCCAGAGATTTTCCTTGCATGAAACTCTACCAAAGTTGTTAAAAAAAAAAACATTCCCTCAAGAACTCTGGTTGCTTTGGCAACAGAAAAGAAAAAGCTTTGAATTTTTTTTGTATTAAACTACATGACCTAGAACTTAGATATTTTGCATAAAGGTCAACTAGAGGTCCTCTTCCAAGATTGTTCAAATTCTGGCCCGTGGATCGAAATTGACCCCGCCTCAGGGGTCACTTGGTCTAACATGGAGTTATATTTAAAAAAAAGTCTTCTTGTCTGATACCACAAAGCCTAAGGCTTACATATTTGGTTTGTAGCAACATTTAGTGGACCTCTACCAAACTCTTATAAATTATGACTGTTGGGCCAGAATTGGCCCCAACCTAGGGGTCACTTGACTTTACATAGACTTATATCAGAAAAAGTTAAAAATCTTCTTGTCAGAAACCAGTAGGCCTGATATTTTGTTTAGATATTTTGTGGCCCTGCCCCAGGTGTCACTTGGATTTACATAGAGTTATATAGGAAAAAGTTTTTTTTTAAATCTTCTTGTCAGAAAGTAAAAGGCCTTAAGCTTAGATACATGTATGTATATGCCCCCTCCCCCCCCACTTGAGTGGGGTAAGGTACTTAACCTTCATCCACCTTTGTCCTTGACCTTCATGTGAGCTACTGACATACTTCCTTGTTTTTTTTTTATGACCCCACCATTTTTAGGGGAGGGATGTAGATTTGCCCTTGTCCATTTGTTCACTGTCATGCTGATTTGTGTCACGTGTAACTCCAAACGTAAAACTGGAATGAGTATTTTGAAGCAAATTTATTGGAGATTATCAGACTTGTGCCTCCTGAAAATAGCATTTTAAGACTTGTTTCACATGTAACTCCAAATGAATAACTGCTAGAGCCATGAAACTATTTTTACGCAAATTTATTGGAGATCGGCAGAGTTATGCTCCATGATTAAGCAAAGATAGCATTTTTAGACTCCTTAATGTTAAGGACTATGTTTATATGCACCTGTAATTGTACAGGATTTTTTTGTGACAATACAGTGGAATGTAGGAGCATCTGTGTTCTATGGACACATCTCTAGTAAAAGCTGCATCAGTGAAATTTGCATTAGTTTGCATATAGACTTCCAATATGACTTTGGTTTACCTTAATCTACTGACCTTCTTTCTTGGTTTAAAAACATTTATTTATATCTAATGTGGTATCTGCCATTTGACTCATGCCTTAGGTGCGACCCCAACCCCACCAATTGTATGATAGTTTCTTTTTCTGGTGAGCAACCCAGGACTATTTGGTGCTCTTGCTTATATTGAAGGGGTTTTTAAGGCTCACATTTTAACCAAGGTGATCTAAAGTTAGACATTATCAGTTATTGCTAAAATTTATTTAGCAAGACTTACGTTAGCGTGGAAAGGCTATTTGACTATAGTAGCAGTTACATTGAACTTTGCAGAATTAAAGCTTAGCAGACTTGTTTACTTTTATGCAAGGCTAACAAACTTCAGACAAAAAAGTCCACAAACTGAATTCATACCAAATGTTCCCTGGACTCTTTTCATTCGACCATTTTGTCTCAGTCACTTTTGAGTCAACATTAACTAGTCAAGTAAATAAATTTGTACTTATATCTAATACTTCCTTGTCAAAATTACTAGTATATGTAGAATTCTTAATAAGCTTCATTGATTTCACATTGGTAACTGAAGCCTGATTTTGTGAAATCCCACAGTGACAGGATGCAGGTACTGACCATGTCTTGATTGACAGCTATAGCTGAGGCAAATGTGATACACTTTGATTTTGCAAAGCATTATAAGAATTATCAAAACTTGCAAACCCTTGAATTGTGAAGTCTGTGTTAATACCACTTTGAGTGTTACTCAAATGGTTGTTATGAATTTGGTTTTCCATAATTCTTGTTATGTAAAAATAGTATGGCTACAACAGATTGTCAAAAAGTGTATTTCCAATATGAAATAAGTTTGCCGGATTTTAACATGATAGTTTTATCAGGAACTGATCTGTCAGTAATGTTATATTCTTTTAACAGCTGAGGTGGCTTCCATTTGATATTCCAAACAAGAAGGATAAAACACAGGATTTTGTAGAGGTATGCACAAAAATGATTTCACTCTTATTATCAAGGGTAATACCCAGGCTATAGCAATAAAATATTGTTCTTTGATGGTCTGTTGACTTTCTTAAAGCATAGTCAGAAATTATTTGATTTCTATTCATTTTGACAGCATTGTTATCATTTTCCTATGATAAAAAGCATAATTTAAATGCTCACTACCTTTCTACAGGGACTGTCCACTATTTGTGGGGCTGGTGACCCTCTGTCCAGACATGGTGCTGCTGTATACATTTTCACATGTAACTCTCCGATGGGAGACAAGTATGTACCTTTCACTGAAAATATTCTTCAGAAGTGTGAGTGTGACATGATTTATTTTTAGCAACATGCTCATGGGATTTATTGTGATCGCATGATGTCCTTCATTATGGGTTAGTTAGTTTGTGTGTCAGCATTTTGATTCAAATGACATTTCCTCTGTAACCGCTTGGCGAAACTTAATGAAACTTTGCAGGCTGTTCCTTGCATGAAGTTCTGCCTAAATTGTTCAAAGAATTCAGTTCCATGCAGAACTCTGGTTGCTATGGCAACCAAAAGAAATCTTTAAAACTCTTCTTATCTGAAACCACAAGACTTAGAACTTAGGTATTTGGCATGGTGTAAGATCTAGAGGTCCTCTACCAAAGTTGTTCAAATTATGTCCTTTTGGTCAAAATGTTTTACATAGAAATATAACGAAAAAGCATAAGGAATCTTCTACTCTGAAACAACAAGGCCAAAAGTTCTAAAATTTTCCACAAATTATTGACTATTGGACCTCTACCAAGATTATTTAAATTTTGTCGCTTGGGTGAAAATCGACCCTGCCCCCGAGGTCACTTGTTATAAATACTTGCATTAAATTTTTTTTTTAAATCTTCTTGTCAGTAACCATAATATAAGGCCTAGTGTTAAGATATTTATTTGTTACATGATCTAGTAGACCTCTTTCAAGTTAGTTAAAATCTTGTCCCAGGGGTCAAAATTGGTCCTGTCCCCGAGGTCAACAAGGCTAAAAAATAGACTCTTAAAATTTTCATCATAGAGCTCTAATTTATAGACAGATATCATGAATATCTGATATATTGGCACCTTGCATGAATCTCTGCCATTCATTTGGATAAAGCTCAAGGTCACCGAGGCTAAAAGTAGATTTTTATACTTTTTCATGTAGAATCTTCATTTATTGATCAATATCCGAGATATTTGGTATGTAACTTGCAAGGACCCCTACCCTTAGATTGAGTTTGAGGTCACTGGGTTAAGGTCACTGAGGCTAGAAATAGGTTTTTCTTCTTTTCAGTCAAAGAACTTTCATAGGTTCTTTACATGGACTTCTTCCCATTAGTTGGGGTTTGAGATCACTGGGTCAAGGTCACTGAGGCTAGTAATAGAATTTTGTACTTTCTTTCATAGAGCCTTTATTTATTGACTGATATTTTATGAAATTGGTTCACTTGATAATTTCATTCTTTATCCCCCCCCCCCCCCCCCAAAGGCGAAGGGGATATTAGAAATGCCCTCATCCGTCCATGCATCCGTGCGTCAGTCCGTCCGAAACAATTTTTTTCCGGAGCATAACTCCAAAACTACCTGAGTGATTTTATTTAAACTTCATACACTGACAGAACACATTGGTAGGTAGTGCAGTGTGCAAGTGCAATAACTCTACCTTGCCTATTTTTAGAGTTATTCCCCTTTATCAGAATAACTTGATAAATTTTGTCTGGAGCATAACTCCAAAACTACTTGAGGGATTTTATTCAAACTTCATACACTGACAGAGCACATTAGTAGGTAGTGCATTGTGCAAGAACAATAATTCTACCTTGCCTATTTTTAGAGTTATTCGTCTTTATCAGAATTACTTGATAAATATTGTCCGGAGCATAACTCCAAAACTACTTGAGGGATTTTATTCAAATTTCATACACTGACAGAGCACATTGGTAGGTAGTGCAGTGTGCAAGTCCAATAACTCTACCTTGCCTATTTTTTAGAGTTATTTCCCTTTATCAGATTTACTTGTTTACATTTTAAAAATCCCAGCATATACATGTTTATCTAATTCTTGAATTCTTGAAAGGCGGAGGGGATATTAGAAATGATCTCTGTCCGTCCATGCGTGCATCCATTCCAGTTTTGTCCGGAGCATAACTCCAAAAGTACTTGAGTGATTTTCTTCAAACTTCATATACTGAAAGAGCACATTTGGAAGAGGTGCAGTGTGTAAGAATAATAACTCTACCTTGCCTTCTTTTAGAATTATTCCCCTTTAATAGATTTAATTGAAAAACTTTGTACGAAGCATAACTCCAAAAGTCCTTGAGCGATTTTCTTCAAACTTAATACACTGACATAGCACATTGGTAGGAAGTGCAGTTTGCAAGAACAATAACTCTACCTTGCCTATTTTTGTGGGATTTTCTTCAAACATTATTACATTGAGTGTTTGAAAGTACAACCTTCAGGTAGCTTCTTCCCGGCGGGGGGATTAACCATGTGTAACATGGCTCTTGTACATGTTTATTATGCCCTCTTTTGAACAAGAGGGGGTATATTACTTCACATTGACCAAGCCTTGTCTGATCAATAAGCATTTGACTCACAGCCTTAAACCACTAGGGTGCTTGCTCTTTCTAAGTAAAAAACCCCTATTGATTTTGGGGTCAGTAGGTGAAAGGTCAAGGTCATTGCCACCTTGAATTTGAAAAACATGTCAGCAATAACTTGAGTACCATTTGACCCACAGCCTTCTAACCTCATAAGATGGTTGCCTTTATTGAGTAAAAGATTCCTATTGTTTCTGGGGTCATTAGGTCAAAATTCAAGAATAATCACTTTCAGTCAATAACAAGAACGCTTTGGCCTGTTGTCCTCAGATTTGATGGGGAGGTTAGACATGACCAGTAAATGACCCCTATTGTTTTTAAAGTCAGTAGAACAAAGGGCAAGGTCAGTGTGACCTTTACCAAGGAATGCTTTTCTGACCAATAAATATAAACACTTTGGCTTACAGTCCTCAGATTTGGTTGGAAGGTTGCTCATGACCAGTAGATGAACTGTCTTGATTTTGAGATCAGTAGGTCAAAGGTCAAGGTCACTGACCTTGAATACAAAAAGCTTGTCTGATCAATAACTAGAGAATGATATGGCCTACTGTTCTCAAATTTATATGGGAGGTTGGTCATAACTTGTAATATTGATTTTGAGGTCAAAGGTCAAGGTCATTGTGACTTGACCACTAAAAGCTTGCCTGATCAATAACTAAATAATGCTTTGGCCTACAGTCCTCAGATTTGTTGGGGAGAATGATCATGGCTGATATATGACCTCATTTGATTTTTAGGTCAGTAGGTCAAGGTCACATTTAAAGTCCATGTAACATGAATAATTGGTTGTCATTAGGGGTGCAGACATTTTTCTCAAACATCTCTTGTTTTGTAGTGATCTAAAAACATTCAATACTTGAAAGAGTACAAAAAAAGTAGGATCTCATAATTCTTGCATCTGTCGATCAGCAATAGCATTCAAACAACATCTCTGAAACCACTGGGCCTCTTTGTGCCTTACATTACCAGAATGATTCTTGTATAGCCCCCTTTCAGTTTTTTATTTTGTGATCGCCTGATGTCTGTCGTCCGTCAGTGTGTGCGTGCGTCGTCAACTTTTTCTTCAAACAACTTCTTCTCCTGAACTGCTGGGCCAATCTTGCTGAAACTTGGCAGGAATGTTACTTGCATGAAGCTTTACCAAAATTATTGAAATGGTTCAGGTCCATTGCATTTCTAGGCCACAGGAGCTAAAAATAGATTTTCAAAGTTGGAAATTTAAAAATCTTCTTCTCCAGAACTACAAGGCCTGGAGCTTAGATATTTGGTATGAAGCATCATCAGGTGGACCTTTACCAAGTTTCTTCAAATCATGACCCCTGGGTCAAAAATGGCCCTGCCCCAGGGGTCACTAGTTTTACATAGAGTTATATAGGAAAAACTTTTAAAAAATCTTATTGTCAGAAACCGCAAGGCGTAGAGTTAAGATATTTGGTGCGCAGCATTGTCTAGTGGACCTCTATCAAGTTTGTTCAAATTATGTCCCCTGGGTCAAAATTGGCCACGCCCCAGGGTTCTATTGATTTACATATAGTTATATAGGAAAAACATGAAAAATCATTTTTCTCCGAAACTAATAGGACTAAACCTTAGATATTTGGTGTGGAGTATTGTGTTGAGAACCTTTACCAGCATTGTTTATATGTTGGCCCCGGGGTCAAAATTGGCCCTGCCCCGGGGGCCCTTAATATGTAAAAAAGGCAATCTTTAAAAATCTTCTTACTGGAAACCTCAATGTCTACAACTTAGATATTTGGTATGCAGCATTGTCTAGTGGATGTTTATCAAGTTTGTTCAAATTATGTCCCCTGGGTCAAAATTGGCCACGCCCCAGGGTTCTCTTGGTTTACATGTACATATAGTTATATAGGAAAAGCATGAAAAATCATTTTTCTCCGAAACTAATAGGACTAGACCTTAGATATTTGGTGTGGAGTATTGTGTTGAGAACCTTTACCAGTATTGTTTATATGTTGGCCCCCAGGTCAAAATTGGCCCCGCCCCGGGCGCCCTTAATATGTAAAAAAGGCAATCTTTAAAAATCTTCTTACTGGAAACCTCAATGCCTACAGCTTAGATATTTAGTATGCAGCATTGTCTAGTGGACATCTACCTAGTTTGTTTGAAAAATGTCACTGGGGTCACTATTGGCCCCATCTGAGGAGTCATAAGTTTTAAATAGCAGTATAGAAGAAAATCTTTAAAAATCTTTTTGTCTGAAACCACAAGGCCTAGAATTTTAAAATTTGGCATGAAGCAAGCTTTATCAAGCTTTTTGAAATTATTAGATTAGGTTAAAGGTCATGGAGGCTAAAAATAGATTTATCTACTGTACCTCATAGAGCCTTCATTTATAGACCAATATCTTTAATATTCAGTATATAGGTTCCTTGCATGGACATCTACCCATGGGTAGGGTTTGAGGTCTCTGGGTCAAGGTCACCATAGCTTATAATAGATATTTCTACTTTCTATCATAGAGCCTTTATTTATTGCCTGATATTTTACATATTTGGTTTGTAGGCACTTACATATTTTCAATTAAAAAATGAAATACTGCTTAGCAGCAAACCTACAGCCAAAGTACTCAGGTGAGCGATCCAGGGCCATCATGGCCCTCTTGTTTAATTATCTCCCCTTTTAGAAAAATCTTGTCCAGAGCATAACCTGAAAACCCTTGGACATAATTTGTTTAAACTGCACACAGTGGTAGAGGCCATTAACCTGAGTGCAGTGCCAAAGAAGCATAATTCTATTTTGCCCCGTTTTTTAATGATCTCCCCTTTTAGAAAAATCTTGTCCAGAGCATAACCTGAAAACCCTTGGACATAATTTGTTGAAACTGCACACAATGGTAGAGGGCATTGACGCAGAGTGCAGTGCCAAAGAACCATAACTCTATTTTGCCCTGTTTTTTAATTATCTCCCCTTTTAGAAAAATCTTGTCCGGAGCATAACCTGATAACCCTTGGACATTATTTGTTTAAACTGCACACAGTGGTAGAGGGCATTGAGGTGGAGTGCAGTGCCAAAGAACCGTAACTCTTTTTGCCCCGTTTTTGAATTATCTCCCTTTTTAGAAAAATCTTGTCCGGGGCATAACCTGAAAACCTTTGGAGATAATTATGCTCCCCAAAGGGCGAGCATATACATGTAGTTGCCGCTTTGTCCGTCCGTCCGTTTGTTCGTCTGTCCGTTCGTCCGTCATAATTTTGTCTGGAGCATAACACAAAAACTATGAGAGATATCAAGACCAAACTACACAGGTAGTTAGATCTCATTAAGGAGCAGTGCAGTGCATAAGAACCATAACTCTTGCCTTATTAATTTTTGAGTTATTGCCCTTTGAAATTTCTCATACTAATTTTTTGTCCGGGACATTTCTCACAAAGTATAAGAGTTATCAACTTGAAACTTTATAAGTAGATAGATCTCATTGATGAGCAGTGCAGTGCACAAGAACCGTAATTCTCGCTTTATTAATTTGAGTTATTGCCCATTAAAATTTCTCATACTTATTTTTTTTCCGGGGCATATCTCACAAAGTATAAGAGATATTAACATGAAACTTTATTGGTAGATAGATCTCGGGGAGCATCCATCGGTTCTAACGATTTCTTGTTGCCTCAGTTGTCATGAAACTTTGTCAGGATGTTTGTCCCAGTAATTACAAGGACAAGTTTGAATATTGGTCATCTGGGATGAAAAACTAGGTCACATGGCCCAAATAAGGAAAAATCGTGTTAACAATCTAGAGGCTACTTTTTCAGTCCAAATATCCTGGAAATTTGTCAGACAGGTTCTTTCGATGATTTCTAGCTCAGGTTCGTATATGGGTCATCTGGGATCAAAAACTAGGTCACAGAGCCCAAATAAGGAAAAACCTTACACTCTAAAGGTAACATTTTCAGCCCAAATATCCTGGAAATTTGTCAGAAAGGTTGTTTTGATAATTTCAAGGTAAAGTTCGAATATGGTCATCTGGGCTCAATAAACCAGGTCTGTAACAACTTAGTTAACAGTCAGGTGAGCTATATGGGCCATCAGGTGGCCCTTTTGTTTTTTTTAATTTTTCAGGTTCCATGCAGAACTCCAAATGTTACGGCAACCAAAAGGAAAAACTTCAAAATGCTTCTCCTCAGCAACCCCTTGACAGATTTTAAAATGATTCTTAAAAAAACCTGCCCACAACATATAGGAATTAATTTCTGAATTTGTCTAATGGGAAACTGAAAAAATGAATCTCCTAAGAAAATGCTGGGTTGTTTTGATAATAAACTGAAACAAATTTATGTTCCTTTGGTGACCCTTTATATTGTAAAATTCATTGTGATCCATGAAAACCATGACCTCCAGGAGATTATTTTCTTTTTATGTCTGTATAGGAAACTTTAAAAATCTTCTCCTTAGAAACTGGTGGTTCATAAAAAGTGATTTTAACTGGCTTGTCAAATTTTGAGAATATTAACTATCATTGGGCAAAGCGTTTTGATATTTCAGAATGTCTGTACACAGTTAGGGATTCCCACTAGCTGTCTGATAACAGCCTGCATTATTTTCTGTTTCAGGTGTTTCTACAGCTCTGATGGAGATTTCTTAATTGGTACAAATATTTTGCTGTTTATATAATAAGTGTATTGACTTGTGCTGTATCTCTTAGATTGACCACTCAGAAATTTTATATGATATACATGTACTTGGTATAAAAGTGTTATTAAATTTTGAATGTTAATAATCTCTAAGTTGAAGAAATGCTTTACCCTTTTTGTTGATGCCATTTACATAAAAAAATCTCTTGAATGTAACAAAGTCAGTACATCTAGGGAATGTTTTGAAATCTATAAAAGTATTGTCGAAACAGATTGGAACATCTGTAGTCTCTTGGCTTGTCATTTACATACTTCTGTATGGAGAGTTTTAAAAATCAGTCCTTGGTCTGTTTTGTCCATAATGTTAACACCTATTGTAAGTGTGTTTTGTCCATGATGTTAACTCCTATTGTATGTGTGTTTTGTCCATGATGTTAACTCCTATTGTACATGTGTTTTGTCCATTATGTTAACTCTAGTGTACCTGTGTCTTTTCCATGATGTTAACTCCTATTGTATGTGTGTTTTGTCCATGATGTTAACTCCTATTGTACATGTGTTTTGTCCATTATGTTAACTCTAGTGTACCTGTGTCTTTTCCATGATGTTAACTCCTATTGTAAGTGTTTCTTGTCCATGATGTAAACTCCTATTGTACGTGTGTCTTGTCCATGATGTTAACTCCTATTGTATGTGTTTCTTGTCCATGATGTTAACTCTAGTGTATGTGTGTCTTTTCCATGATGTTAACTCCTATTGTATGTGTTTCTTGTCCATTAACTTCAATTGTACGTGTTTCTTGTCCATGATGTTATCTCCTATTATACGTGTGTCTTGTCCATGATGTTAACTCCTATTGTATGTGTTTCTTGTCCATGATGTTAACTCCTGTTGTATATGTGTCTTGTCCATGATGTTAACTCCTATTGTATGCGTTTTTTGTCCATTTACTCCTATTGTATGTGTGTCTTGTCCATGATGTTAACTCCTATTGTACATGTGTCTTGTCCATGATGTTAACTCCTATTGTATGTGTTTCTTGTCCATGATGTTAACTCCTATTGTATATGTGTCTTGTCCATGATGTGAACTCCTATTGTATGCATTTATTGTCCATTAACTCCTATTGTATATGTGTCTTGTCCATGATGTTAACTCCTATTGTATGTGTGTCTTGTCCATGATGTTAACTCCTATTGTATGTGTGTCTTGTCAATTATGTTAACTCCTATTGTACATGTTTCTTGTCCATGATGTTAACTCCTATTGTGCATGTGTCTTGTCCATGATGTTAACTTCTATTGTACGTGTCTTTTGTCCATGATGTTAACTCCTATTGTACGTGTGTCTTGTCCATGATGTTAACTTTTATTGTACGTGTGTTTTTTCCATTATGTTAACTCCTATTGTAAGTATGTCTTGTCCATGATGTAAACTCCTATTGTATGTGTGTTTTGTCCATGATGTTAACTCCTATTGTACGTGTGTCTTGTCCATGATGTAAACTCCAATTGTACGTGTGTCTTGTCCATGATGTTAACTCCTATTGTACATGTGTTTTGTCCATGATGTTAACTCTTATTGTGTGTGTTTCTTGTCCATGATATTAACTCCGTTTGTACATGTGTTTTGTCCATGATGTTAACTCCTGTTGTGCGTGTTTCTTGTCCATGATGTTAACTCCTATTGTACATTTGTTTTTTTCCATGATGTTAACTCCTATTGCACATGTGTTTTGTCCATGATGTTAACTCTTATTGTATGTGTGTCTTGTCCATGATGTTAACTACTATTGTACATGTGTTTTGTCCATGATGTTAACTCCTATTGTACATGTGTCTTGTCCATGATGTTAACTTCTATTGTATGTGTGTTAGGTCCATGATGTTAACTCGTATTGTACATGTGTTTCAGTTCCACAGCAGGGCAGTCTCCTCATCACTACAGAGTTTGGCAAGATGACAGTTGACCCAAATGAATTCTGTGTCATACAGGTGCTTTTTTATAGCAAAGTTAAATGATTTGCTTCATGGACATACCAGTTCAAGAACTTACCTTGCTTTACTCAGAAATCTCACACCTACTCTCAGTTTTGCAGATTTGTTCTTTTCAGAAAACCAGAATCATTATATGCGGTCGGTATAGCTTATTTTTGTTTTGAATCTGGATCACTTGTTTCGTTCATAAGCTATTATTCGATGAAAAGATTTTTTTTAGGCTACGTAAAGCAGTAAAGTTACAAGTTTACTGTAAAATGATCATGAGAAAACTGTTCAAAATTGTTTTTTAATTTTTTATGCTCCCCAAATGGAGAGTATACAGTTTGCGAATTTACCCTCCATACGTCCTTCCATCTGTCCGGTTTTCTCCAGAGTATGCTTCAAACATCAATATAGGAATTTTCTTTAAATGTCTTAAGATGATGGAGGACATTAAGAGTAAGTGCAGTGCACAAGAACCTTTACTCATTTTATCTAGTTTTCTCATTATCTCCCCTTAGTACATTTTGCTTGTCCAGAGCATGTCTCTTAAACTATGAAAGGTATTAAGTTGATATTTTGCACATTGATGGATGGCAGTGGCAGGAAATGCATTGTTCAAAAACCATAACTCTAGCTGCCCCTATTTTTGAATTATTTCTCTTTTTAAGTTTTGTTAATATGTTATAATGCTTGTCAAGAGCATAACTCTAAAATTATTAACGGGATGTAGTTGATATTTAAGTTATTGATAGAGAGTGTATACATGAAGTGCAGTGTTGAGTAATTGTAACTCTGCCTTGCCCCATTTTTTGAGTTATCTCCCTTTATTACATTTTTAATGCTTGTCAGATTTTGTCCAGAGTATAATTCAAAACCCAATGAAGGGATTTACTTATAACTTCATACAATGTAGGATGATAGAGGACATAAAGGGTAAGTGCAGTGCACAAGAACCATAACTTATTTGATCAGTTTTCTCATTATCACCCTTTAATACATTTTACTTGTCCAGGGCATAGCTCTAAAACTATTAAAGGGATTTAGTTAATATTAAACATATAGATAGCAGGGAGTGGTCAAGAATGATAACTCTAGCTGCCCTCATTTTTTAGTTATTTCCCTTTTTAGCTCACCTGAGCACAAAGTGCTCAGGGTGAGCTTTTCTGATCGGTCTTTGTCCGTCGTCCGTCCGTCCGTCGTCAACTTTTCATTCAAACGACATCTCCTCTGAAACCAATGGGGCAAATTTAGTGAAACTTGCCTGGGATGTTCCTTGCATGAAGCTCTACCAAGATTGTTCAAATGGTTCTGGTCCATTGCATTTCTGGTTCACTGGAGCTAAAAATAGATTTTATAAGTTGGATCTTTAAAAATCTTCTTCTCCGAAACCACAAGGCCTGGAGCTTTGATATTTGGTATGAAGCATCATCTAGTGGACCTCTACCAAGTTTGTTCAAATTATGTCCGTGGGGTCAAAACTGACCCCACCCCAGGGGTCAGTTGATTTTACAAAGAGTTATATAGGGAAAACTTGAAAATCTTCTTGTCAGAAACAAGAAGGCCTAGAGTTAAGATATTTGGTATGTAGCATTGTCTAGTGAACCTCTACCAAGTTTGTTCAAATCATGGCCTCTGGGTCAAAAATGGCCCCGCCCCGGGGGTCACTTGTTTTACATAGAGTTATATAGGAAAATCTTAAAAAATCTTCTTGTCATAAACAACAAAGCCCAGAGTTAAGATATTTGGTGTGCAGCATTATCTAATGGACCTCTCTCAAGTTTGTTCAAATCATGGCCCCTTGGTCAAAATAGGCCCTCCCCTAGGGGTCACATGTTTTACATAGAATTATATAGGAATAACTTGAAAAATCTTCTTGTCAGAAACCACAAGTCCTAGAGTTAAGATATTTGGTATGCAGCATTGTCTAGTGGACCTCTACCAAGTTTGTTAGAAAAATTTCCCTGGGGTCACTATTGGCCCCGCCCGAGGGGTCACAAGTTTTAAATAACAATATAGAAGAAAATCTTTAAAAATCTTCTTGTCTGAAACCACAAAGCCAAGAATTTTAAAATTTTGCACCAAGCAAGCTTTACCAAGCTTTTTCAAATTATTATATCAGGTTAAAGGTCACTGAGGCTAAAAGTAGATTTATCTACTGTACCTCATAGAGCCTTCATTTATAGACCAATATCTTTGATATTCAGTATAGAGGTTCCTTGCATGGACCTCTACCCATACGTAGGGTTTGAGGTCACTGGGTCAAGGTCAAGGTCACCATAACTTATAATAGATATTTCTACTTTCTGTCATAGAGCCTTTATTTATTGACTGATATTTTACAGATTGGTTTGTAGGCACTTACATATTTCCAGTTAAAAAAATGAAATACTGCTTTACAGCAAACCTACAGCCAAAGTACTCAGGTGAGTGATCCAGGGCCATCATGGCCCTCTTGTTAAGTTTTACTATAATGCTTAGTATATTTCGAAAATTATAAAAGTGATTACAACTGCTAGGCCTAGGGCTTACATATTGTGCATGGAGTGTCATCTAGAAGCCCTCTACCAAGGTAATTCAAATTACACCCCTTGGGAGAAATTTTTCCCCACCCCAGGGGTCTTATTTATGTAAATTAAAAAATATTTGGATATCTTTTTGTCAGAAACTGTAGGCCCTAGTCCTTAGATATTTGGTATGTAGCATTGTATACATGTAGCTTGCTTTTGCAAAGATTGTTCAAATTTTTTCCCTGGAGTCAAAATCAGCTCTGCCTGTAGGAAGAGAGAGGGGAGGGGGTCAATTGTTTTGTGTAATGTTGTCTAGGGAAAACTTTGAAATCTTCCTGTCTGAAACTGTATGCCCTGGAGATTATATATTTTGTATATAGCATAGTTTAGTAGACTTCCACCAGGTTTGAACAAAGTATGTCTCTGGTATTAAAATTGGCCCCACCCCAGAGGTCTTATTTATTTCAAATACAAATTTTTGAAAATCTTTTTCTTAGAAATCATAGACTGTAGGACTTAGATCTTGGTATGTGGCATTGTATACTTGACCATTACAAGAACATATTCAAAGCACCTCCCTAGGGTCAAAATTGACTCCCACTTAGGGGTGGGGAGGTCACTTAATTTATATAGACTTATATGGGAAAACAAAAAAAATTCTTTTTTTACCTTGACCTATTGACCTACTTCTTTGTTTTTGCATGCAGGTTTCAAATGTAACCTTAGCCAACTTTTAGATGGACCTATTGACCTACTTCTTTGTTTTTGTCCTAAATGGTCACAGTATGAAACTTTGAACTATATTTATAATTTTACATGTGGATTACAACTTTGACCTTGGCTGACATTGACCTTGACCCACTGAATTACTTTCTGTTTTTGAAGCTGAGGTATGAAAATTTGTACTATTCTTATAATATTCCAGTTTTCAACATAACCTTGGCCGACATTGACCTTGACCTAATGACCTTCTTGTTTTTGCAGGTACAAGATGGACATTTGAATCATACTTGTAAGTATGCATGCATATTTCATCTTTGACCGTAGCTGACATTGACATTAATGTATTGACCTACTTTCTTTTTGCAGCTAAATGATGCAGGTTTCAACTTTGACTTAAGGTGGCATTGACCTAAGGACCTACTTTCTTGTTGCTACAGTATGGATTTAAACTATTCTTTTAATTTTGCATTGACTTTGTACAGCTGACCTACTTACTGTATTTGAATCTGTGTCCATTAAGTTTGGACCAGATGTACAATTTTGTGTGTAGATTTCAACTTACTTTGATTCCTTCATTGGCTCTGCTGTTTTAAATGGTGGTACTCAGGTTACAGATACAAGGCCATCATGATCCTCTTGTTAAATGCTTGTCATGATCATAACTCCTCTAGTGTTCAAGGGATTTTGTTGATATAACATCTGTTGATAGAGTGCAAATAGAGGAAGTGCATTATCAAATTAGTATAACTCTTCCTTGCCCAATTTTTAAACACCATTCTTTGTTATTTTAATGATGCTTATTCTGAGAATAACTTAAAAACTGTTTTGACAAGGTGGTATTTTGGGGCATTGATCACATTCATTGATAGCTTTAGTTATATTTCACAGCAGTATTTTAACTTTAATTAATTCTTAGAAAAAATGCTAAAAAGAATACATCCTTTTTGAAGTAGTGCATTCATTGGTTCTACTGATTTTCTTGTTTCAGCAAGGGATGCGTTTTAATGTGGCTGTGTCAGGACCATCTAGGGGATACATGCTTGAAGTTTTTGATGGGCATTTTCAGCTTCCAGATCTCGGACCAATTGGTTTGTCTATTTCACTTTTAAAGTACTGATATAGTAAAACTTTGACAGTGACTTGAGAAATATTCAAGTTTTAGTGCCGGTACATGTGTTATCCAAGATCTTAATTTATAGCTCACCATGAGCACAGCCTATGGTAAGCTTTTAGTATCTTTAGTGTCAGTCGTGCATTGTCTGTCATCTACAAATGGTTCGTTAACACTCTAGAGGTTACATTTTTGACATAATTATCATGAAACTTGATTAGAATTTTTTTCGAATATGGGTCATGTCAGATTGAAAACTAGGTCACAAGGTCAAATCGAAGGAAAACCTTGTTAAAACTCTAGAGGCCACATGTTTTGTTTAAATGACATGAAAACTTAGAATGTTTTTAAATATATCTAGGTCAAGTTCGAATATGGATCATCTTGGGTCACAAACCAGGTCGCAGGGTCAAAACATTTAAAAACCCTGATAACAATCTAGAGGCCACATTATTTTGTTTAATGACATGAAAACATGTCAGAATGTTTGTCTTGATTATATCTAGATCAAGTTTGAATATGGGTCATCTTGGGTCAAAAAGTAGGTCACTGGATCAAAACATAGAAAAACCTTGTGAACACTCTAGAGACCACATTGTTGGTTCAAATGACATAAAAACCTGTCAGAATGCCTTGATGATATCTAGATAATGGTCGAATACTAGTATTGGTCATCTTGATTCTGAAACTGAGTCATACTATCAAAACATAGAAAAACCTTGTTAACTCTCTAGAGACTACAGTTCCTTTCCTAATGTCATAAAAATTTGTCATAATGTGATGATATCAATGTCAGCTTAGAATATGGGTCATCTTGGTTCAAAAACTAGGTCATGGAGTCAAAAAACAGAGTTACCTACTCTAGAGACCATTTTATTTGTCCAAATGGCAAGACTTTTCAGAATGTTTGTCTTAATGATATCTAGATCAAGTTTGAATCTTGGGTCAAAAACTAGGTCACATGGTCAAAACAATAAAAACCTTGTTAACACTCTTAAAGGCTACATTTTCTTTCCAAATGTGATGAAATAAACACTTTGTTAACATTCTAGAGGCTACATTTCTATTCCAAATGTCATAATAAATTTGTCGAGTGTTTTGATGATATCTTGGTCAGGTTTGAATACATGTCATCCGGGATCAAAAACTAGGTCATCGGGTCAAAACACAGATTTACCTTGTTAACTCTCTAGAGGCCATTTTTTTAGTTCATCTGAGCACTATGTGCTCAAGGTGAGCTTTTGTGATCGCCCTGTGTCTGCCATGCATCGTGTGTTGTGCGTAGTCAACTTTTCACTTTAAACAACATCACTTTAAACAACCACTAGGTGAAAGATGATAAAACTCACAGGAATGTTCCTTGCATGAAGCTTTACCAAAGTTGTTCAAACAATTCCATTCCATATAGAACTCTGGTTGCTATGGCAACAAGAATGAAAAACTTAAAAAATCTTCTTGTCTTAAACTGATTAGCCCAGTGCTCTGAAATTAAATGTGTGGCATTGTCGAGTGGACCTCTAACAAGTTTGTTCAAATAATGTCCCTTGGGTCACTATATTTTATATAGAAGAAAATCTTTAAAAATCTTTTTATGCCCCGCCCAAGGGGTCACAAGTTTTATATAGAAGAAAATCTTTAAAAATCTTTTTATCTGAAACCACAAGGCCCAGAGTTTTAAAATTTGGCATGATGCATTGTCTAGTGGACCTCTACCAAGTTTGTTCACATAACGTCCCTGGAAACACTATTGGCCTGACCCGAGGAGTCACAAGTGTTACATAGCAATATAGAAGGAAATCTTTAAAAATATTCTTGTCTGAAACCACAAGCCCTAGAATTCTAAAATTTGACATGAAGCAAGCTTTATCAAGATTTTTCAAATTACATACATGCCAGGTATCTCGAGCTGCAATCAGTGAGACTGGGGATTTTTTTAAGGGAGATTGGGGGAAAAAAAAGGGAGATTTTTTAAATTGCATCTTGACAGGATGCTTTATTCATTTTATCATAGAAAACATTATAATAACCATTTTAAATCAAACAAAGTAACAACATATTTAATTAAGTGTTTCAATACAAGAGATAACAGAAATACATCACTTTCAAGATTGTTTTCGTGTCATTATATGGAAGAGCATGTCTCTGAACAGACACATTCCACCATGCTGTATGTTTGTGAAGAGTCAAACTTAAAAACAATCATTTCTTTATCTTTCATCAAGTAACAAACAAGTTATTAAAGAATGTTCAGTGTTCAAGGCAAGAGAAAAGTATAGAATAGAATGACACTATGGGGGCGGGGGAAAACCTTTATTTTAATAAATCTGAAATAAACATCAATTAAATGCCAATTAACCCTAGAACCCAAACAATTAATGCCTTTTACAGCTTTAAAGAAATGCCGATAGACTGGACAGACACCTGTCAATAGCCGAAAACTGTAACACTTCCACCTCTTAGACACAGAGATTATCGAGTAAACCAATTAGTTTTAATAAATAAATAGATAATTGCATTCTAATCTGTGTCCTTATCGCAATGAATGAACTTAATCCGTTGCCCCAGGGAAGATTTGAAACAGATGAAATACACAACATGTCACCGCCATTCCTAATCGGCGATCCTCGGACCGTCCGAGATACTGAATTTTCGATGTTTAATTTTTTTCGGAAAATTAAAAAAATACGTAAGTTTTTAAGGTCTTTCCGTGAGGCCATTAGAAGGGTTAAAGATACGTGAGTTTTTGCCTCACGGCGTGAGACTTGGCATGTATGAAATTGTTAGATTAGGTTAAAGGTCACTGAGGCTAAAAATAGATTTATCTACTTTACCTCATAGAGGCTTCATTTATGGACCAGTATCTTTGATATTCGGTATATAGGTTCCTTGCATGGACTTCTACCCATGGGTAGAGTTTGAGGTCACTGGGTCAAGGTCAAGGTCACCATAGCTTATAATAGATATTTCTACTTTTTGTTATAGAGCCTTATTTATTGACTGATATCTTACATATTTGGTTTCTAGGCAAAAAAAAAAAAAAATTTTTAAATGAAATACTGCTTAACAGCAAACCTAAAACAGAAGTACTCAGGTGAGTGATCCAGGGTCATCATGGCCCTCTTATTGTCCAAATGGCATTAAAAACTTGTCAGAAGGTTTGTCTTGATGATCTCTAGGTTGAGTGTGAATATGGATCATCTCGTTTCCTGAACCAACCTCATCCCAGTCATGGGTCCAGAGTTATGGCCCCTTAGCAGTGGGATGCAGGTGAGCAAATAAGGGCCATCATGATCCCAATTTTTCAGGAAATTACTGATGGGAAGTTCTCTCATTCAGTTAAAGACATGTAATAAAAAGACTAGTAGTTTTCATTTGAATAATTTAAAAAAGAAATATGCTACACAAGAAACACAGGTTAATTTATGTATTTTTCATCAAATTCATAAAAGGCCTTCTGAAAGGTGTGAAGAACAGTTAAAACATTTTGGACCCTTCAGTCAAAACGTGGGGTTCAGTTTAGCACATTGTGGTTGAAAATTGATAACAATTTTTCAGGTATCAATAGAAAGAGAAAATAAAATAAGATATCTGTCAAAGGTGATAACTATTTTCTGATAAGTGACTCGAGTTGCTGCAGATAAATGAGGAAGGAAAATGCCTGACTAAACTTTGATGGTGCTATAGTTATAGAATTACTGATGATTGAGTTATTATCCATTGCAATGATTAGTTTAACATACAGAGAAATTTTGGCAGAACTTAAAACACTTTGTCTCTGGTACTTGAGTTTCTGATGCTCCGTTTAACAGACTCTTAAAACACCACGTTATACACCAGTGAAGTTGTCCGTACATGTATACAGCTGCTATCTTCAGGTTGAAATTGTATTACATTTATAAAAAACTGTCAAAACAACTAGTAAAGAAAAACTGACTTTTTCTCAGCACCTTTCACCATCCTCTTGTTGAAAAGTGACTGAAATTATTTCAGGAGCTAATGGTCTTGCCAATCCTCGTGACTTCCTGACCCCAGTGGCTTGGTATGAGGATAGAGAGGTCAAAGGTTACCAGGTTGTAAGCAAATTCCAGGGACATCTGTTCCAAGCCGCACAGGTTGTTGCTCATCTTGTCTTTATTTTTAGCTCACTTGACCAAAGGTCAGGTCTAGTTTTTAGTATGCTTTTTTGTCTGTTCTTGTCCCTCTGTCCATCTGTCATCTACAATTAACTTCAAACAGCATCTCCTCCTATAGATCGTTCCATAAATTGACTACCGCCATTATAAAGGTCACGTGTCCTGTCTGCTTATTCCTTGCTACAATGCTTAAGTTCTGTATAACATAGCCCATTTCAAGGTTACACACTGCCTAATATTGCATGAATTTTTTTTGCAGAATTAACTTTATTTAACTGCATTATTATTACTATTTTGGATGTTCATTCCTGACTTGAACATATTATTAACCTTGTGTTTATATACATTTCCTGCACCTGGTTGTCATACACAAATTCAAAAGCATGGGACCTTGTGAAATCTGTAAAAATCATTAGAAAAAGACCCCAAAAAAATCACATGAAAGACTGTAAAAAAAAAGGCATGTACTGTTCAAAATGGAAGCTTGAGGTGTGTAAAACATATTTTGAAAGCACTATTCTCCTTTTCGAACGTTGAAACCATAACAATTTTGAAAACTGACAAATTAATAAAATTAAACATCTTTCTTAACAACCGCATGTTCACTATTTTAACCAAAACCTGTTTTATTCTTTGATACAGTTTCAAAGAATACTTGACAGTGAAGGTGCATTTTTTAGTACTTCTTTAATTATCAACTCTCTTTTGTCTTTTGTGGTGTCCTATGGTGTAAGGAATGTGGTTACGTAATGTGGGGGTGAGATATTGTCCTTGTTTTGATAAGTCACCATTAATTGTCATTGTGGTTCTTGCTTAATCAGTCACAGTAAAGTGCTTTAATACTGAAATTTTCTCTTGAAAAAAATGCCTGAATGCTATAGACACGGTCTTTATTTATGCCTGATTGTTACATGAAATTAAAGAACATATATTCTGCCTTACAAACAATATGTTCAAGAACTTACAAAATTTAGCAGCTAGGTATTGTCATATGGATCTTTTTTATTTTCTGTAATTTATTTCTTGCATTTTGGAAATCTATTTTTGAAAAGCATTGATATGTTATCCTTGCGAGGTTGTGTATTCAGCAAGAAAATTGTAGCTGCAAGGCACACTTTTGTAAGATATTGAACTTAGAATAATATATGTTTGCTTTCCTTCTTGTTCTTCTTCTTCTAACTGTCATTATTAACATAACCATAGTTGATATGTCTTGCACTGAGCAAAAAGAAATTATTATGACAGCTATATTAAGTGTACCCCTTTAGTCATTTTGAATGCCCCTGGTAGGAGGGCATATTGTTTTTGGTCTGTTTGTTTGTCACAAGACTTTAACATTTTTTAGGCCCTGCCTGGGGTATGGCATTCATTCAAACATAGCACTTGTTACACCCCCAAAATGAAGCTTGGGGGTTACATAGGAGTCACCCGGTGGTCGGTCAGTCAGTCGGGCTGTACTTTGTCCAGAGCATAACTTGAAAACTACTGGTTGGAATTCAATGCAACTTCATACAATGGTCAAGCACAATGAGAGGAAGTGCAGTGTCCAAGCATCATAACTCCATCTTCACTATTTGCAGAGTTATGGCCCTTTATTGGTTTTCAATGTCCAGAGCATAACTTGAAAACTACTAGTTGGAATTTAATGCAACTTCATACAATGGTCAAGCACTATGAGAGAAAGTGCAGTGTCCAAGAATCATAACTCTGTCTTCACTATTTGCAGAGTTATTGTCCTTTATTGGTTTTCCTTGTCCATGTCATAACTTGAAAACTACTGGTTGGAATTCAGTGCAACTTCATACAATGGTCAAGCACAATGACAGGAAGTGCATTGTTCAAGAATCATAACGCTGTCTTCTATATTTGCAGAGTTATTGACCTTTGTTGGTTTTCCTTGTCCAGAGCATAACTTGAAAACTTCTGGTTTGAATTCAGTGCAACTCCATACAATGATCAAGCACAATGAGAGAAAGTGCAGTGTACAAGAGCTATAACTCCATCTTCACTATTTGTATAGTTATTGCCCTTTGTTGGATTTCCTTGTCCAGAACATTACTTGAAAACTACTGGTTGGAATTCAGTGCAACTTCATACAATGGTCAAGCACAAAGAGTGGATGTGCAGTGTACAAGAGCTATAACTCTGTCTTCACTATTTGCACAGTTATTGCCCTTTGTTGTTTTTCCTTGTCTGGAGAATAACTTGAAAACTATTGTTTGGAATTCAATGCAACTTCATACAATGGTCAAGCACAATGAGAGGAAGTGCTTTGTATAAGAGCTATAACTCCATCTTCAGTATTTGCACAGTTATTGCCCTTTGTTGGTTTTCCTTGTCCAGAGCATAACTTGAAAACTACTGGTTAGAATATTCAGTGCAACTTCATACAATGGTCAAGCACAATGACAGGAAATGCAGTGTACAAGAACCACAACTATCTTTAATTGCACACAACCATAACTCTTTTTCAATTTTTTTACAAAGTATTCTGTTACTAATAACTTCCTCAGTTCTGAAGCGGTCTTGTGGGGGTATTAATCACATTTAGTGATAGCTCTAGTTTTTTTTTTTAAGATAGATTCATGTACTTTTTAAAGCAGCTTTTTGTGCACTTTTGACAAAATGAAAAGAATAAATTTGCGAATGAAAAGCACAAGAACTTTACTTAACAATTCAACAGTTGTGAGGTGTCAACAAAAAACATCAAATATACTTTTTTTTCGGTTAGAAGACCATTGGATAGATCTTCCATGATAGTGAATGCTTCATTTGGTTTATAAGAATCTTTTTCTCTGACAATGTCACAACCACTTTACAGCTATAATATTTTGGACCTTTTCTAAGCTCCCCATTATAATATATTTCAATCAGCAGACCATTATTGGTGGACACAGTGGCGGTATTCAGGCAGGTACTAATTATTGGATTGGTCTATAACTGTAGGCCAGTTGCAGTCAAGCTTCACAGCAATGATCCTTTGAAGGTGCCCTTTCAAAATTTTATAAAAAAAGAAATTCTATGCTGAACTAGGGTTGCTTTGGAAAGGAAAAACTTTAAAAACCTTCTTATCTGAAATTCCAAGGCATAGAGCTTAGATATTTGGTTTAAAGCATCATCTTATGGACCACTACAAAAATCATGTAAATCATAGCTCTGGGGTCAAAAATTGCCCCAACCCCAGGGGTCACTTTTCATGTAAACTTACACTGGAAAAACTTCTAAAATCTTCTTGTCAGAAACCAGAAGACCTATAATTTAGATATTTGTTGTGTACCAATGTCTTCTGGACCTCTATCAATTCTATAGAAATCATGGCCCCTAGGACAAAATTGGCCCTGCCGCAGGGGTTACTTGATTTTACATAGTGTTCTGTTTGAAAAAGTTTTTAAAATCTTTTTGTCTGAAATCACAAAACATACAGCTTAGGTATTAAGTTTGTAGTTTCATCTAGTCATAGTGGACCTTTACCATAATCTTACAATCATGGCTCTGAATTGGCCCCACCCCAGGCATCACTTCATTTGATACAGACTTGTCATGGAAAAACTTTAAAAATCTTCTTGTCAGAAACTAGAAGGCCTACAATTTAGATATTTGCTGTGTAGCATTGTCTAGTGCACCTCCACAAAGTTTGTACAAGTCATAGCCCCTGGGTCAAAATTGGTCCCACCCCAGTGGTCACAAGATTTTACATAGATTTATATAGGAAAAAGTTGGGCCTTGAACTTAGATATTTATGTATCTTCACTGCCTGGTTAATTAGATGGACTTTGGAAGAACTTTGCTCTCACCTGGGTAAGCCCTCCCCCCTCAATTAATGTCTATCTGTTTGTCTAGAAAGGTACTTAAACTTCATCCACCTTTGTCCTTGATCTTTGTGTGACCTTGACCTTCATGTCACCTACTTTTGTGTTTTTTGAAGCTATGTTATTCAAATTTTAACTATTATTATAATTTTGCACGCAGATTTCAACTTTGACCTTGGCTGACCTTGACCTTTGCCTACTGACCTACTTCATTGTTTTTGAAGGTTTGCTGATATTGATTATTTCAGTGGTATCCAGGTGAGCTATATAGGGCCACCATGGCACTTTTTTCACACATTTTCCGATGATTGCAGAGTTAGTTGATTTGGTTTGAAAATACCTTTATGCCCCCTAAGGGTGTCATATAGTAGTGGCACTGTCCATCCATTATTCCCTCCTCTGTCCCATCTTCTGGTGCAAATCCTACAATTCTCATTTAATTTTCACCAAACTGTCATAAAATAATCATTATAAAGTGCTGCAATGCATATACTCTGGCTTTTTCAGTTCGAATATTTTTGATGGAGTTATTGTCCTTTGAAAAGTTTTATTAATATTTCTTATGTGCACAATTTCTCCTACATTTCCCATGCGATTTTCACCAAACTGTCAAAGGATAATTATTATCAAGGGCATGTACTCCAGTTTTTGCCTTTTGATTATTTTTGGCATAGTAATTGCCCTTTGTTGAATTTTACTTCATTTTGCTTCTGTGCACAGGTCCTCCTACAATTCTCACATTTATCAATCTTTCACAGAATGGTCATTATCAAGTCCCACATTGCATATCATCAGGCTTGTGCAATTTAATTATTCTTGGCAGAGTTATTGCCCTTTGTTTAATTTTACTTTATGTTACTTCTGTGCACAGCTCCTACAATTTTATAGTTGAGCTTTATTTTTCCTGTTGTGTTCAACTGGAGCATAAAAATCCAAAAGTTAAAAAGTAAGAAACTGTTTTGAATTATTTTTTCTGTAAAAGACACATGGTGAATTATGGGTACAAAAATCTAGATTAATATCTTTTGAAACAAATCAGTTTTGGAAATTTATTAATTTTAGCAGCCATGCAAGTAGGTAAAGGACATTAATAGTCTTACCCCTGGATATATGGGTACTTTGTTCAGTTCACAGACTGCGAAACATTTTGGCATAAATGATCAAGGTTACATCAAGTTATAAGCTACTATGACTTACCATTGCCATGTTTTGGGGAATTTATGTCTGTAATTTCAATACTTTTTGATTTGTTTAAACATTAGTAAGGCCTTTACAAGGGTTGGTTTGATGTTTCTCAATGGTTCTCAGGTGAACAATAGAACGCTATCATGGCCCTCTTGTTTATTTAAACTTCTTGTTGTCATAATGAATTCTCTTCATTTAGAACTGAATTTCAGATCTTATAGTTAGTAGATTAAACTAAGACCTTTAATTTTAGTTATTTTACACACAGCTTGAAATTAACACTGCTGTGGAAACCCTGTATATCCTGTCTTTAAAAGGGAAGATTTAAAAATACGTCCTTGGATTAAACAGTAAACTAAGTGAAATGAATGAATGAAGGAACTGATACATTTGCCTGAATAAACGAATTATCATGATTAGAAAAATCACATGAACTGTACAAGTATAGTAATCATTTTTAGCATGGACCATGGAAAATGCTTAGATTACACTAGTTATTTGGAATGTCATTCCTCAGACCATCTCAATTTTACTGTATATCTGATTTGAAAAATACAGTAAGGATCTGTTTAAAACATATTTATTTACAGGACCATTCCCCATTTGATGTTGTTGCTTGGCATGGTAATTACACCCCTTACAAGTACAACCTAAAAAACTTCATGGTGATCAATGCCGTGGCCTTTGATCATGCTGTAAGTATATATATGTGGCCTTTGATCATGCTGTAAGTAAATATATGTGGCCTTTGATCATGCTGTAAGTATATATGTGGCCTTTGATCATGCTGTAAGTATATATATGTGGCCTTTGATCATGCTGTAAGTATATACATGTGGCCTTTGATCATGCTTTAAGTATATATATGCCATTATTTCTGCTCAGTTACCTCACCTTTATTATTGATAGTGTACTAGACAGTGCAAGAAGTACCTTAGTTAATTTCTGTTTGTAAATAAGGCACTGTATGCAAATTCAGTTGCAGTGAAGCACAGCAATGAACATTCATGTAGAAAAAAAAGAGTCATGCTCAGTCTCTGGGATTTTGTTGCTTATCGCAAAAATTATTTGTTGTCATGACGTCATAATCCCCAACTTTATTACATTAAATGCTGAAGTTAGTTGTTATTAAAGTTGTAATACTGCCCAAAATCTTCATAAAAAATAAACCGAATAAGGACTCTAGAATGCTTAAAATATTATCAACACACTATCTGCATGGTTATTGAGATACATCAGGATTAAATTATCAAAAATACTTCATGACCCGCCGGTCTTAAATTGCTTCAGAAAATGCCGAACACACTTTGAAACGAGTTGAAACCATGAAACAAGTTGTCAATGTCACATGATCAATTTTGAATCATTCAAAATATCTATTTATTTAAAAAGATATAAAGACAGAAACGGATTCGGAAATGTAGTTGTCAAAACCTTTACAATACTGAGAAAATGCTTTAAAAATAGAGGATGAAGTACGATCAGTTGCAAATACTTATCGGTACTAAATTTGTCAGGTCCTGTTAAATAAGATTTTGTTTCTGAAAATGACTTATGTATGCAAATTAGCATCTTCCGACTAAATCTGGCAGTGTGGGAGAGGTTTTCAGAAAACGGAAGTAGGACCTGGTGTTTTTATATCCGCTGACATCTACGAACATAATTAAGTTTAAGTGAAAATAAACAGCAGATTTTCTTTTTAATATTAGTTGTCTATGCATTGGTGCAAGTATTGACATAATTTGATGATAATGATATATTTTTGTTAATGGGTGGTATTATAACTTAAAGATTCTTGTTATTTAATTTCTCAGGAGTATTTACTTATGTTGAGGGAAATTTTTCTACGGAATAACCTTATTTTATTTCAGATTATATTTAGAGACCAATCTTCAAAAGGCAAAAAAAAAAATTGTAAAAATATTAATGTAAAACTCAGTCTCTTCACTGTGTTTTTTTAGCACAAGTGAGCATTACAGTACGCTCAGCGCGGATTCTGCCTTTTCCGCGATACCACCGCGGACAATTTTTTCTTATCGCGGACAAACGCGGCGGACGTCCGCGATGAGAGGGCTAATTTCCGCCGCGATCCGCGGTGTCCAGTTGTTTCCACCGCGGACAAAATACCAAAGATTATATTTCAATTATCGATAAAATCGGTTACCTGTTTCTCGCGGCGGAACGCGGCGGCCATTATAACTATAGCTCAAAAATAAATGTTTATTTTATAAAATTTTCACCGTGTTCTTATTTTACAAGATGACTTTAAATCAACCAAAATACTTAAATGGTAATAACATTAGTTAAAATTTTAGATGTAAAAATATTGAAACGGCATTTAAAATGAAAAACGTTACCTTTGTTTTGATTGTAAAATTTGGAGTGACCGCGTCGATAGACACAGACTACATACTACAGAGTATACTACGGCATCCTTGTTCCCTTGAACTATCCAAAACCGTCACAGATTAGAACATTCCTAACAACAATTACTTGTTACACAAGCTAATTATCGGGGTTATTTTAAGTGAACTGCTTTAACTGTCAAAGAAATTACGTCACTCAATAGCGGCTTTCAACTTTTTACAAAGGGCGCCATGTCTTCAGATTAACTCAACATCACAGCTGACACCTGTGTGAATAACATACCTAAATACAAACTAAATCACCTTTTTTTTAAACTAGTTAATAAACCAATCTGAGCTCTGGTTTGAAAGTGAAATCTACAGATCTTGTATAAATATATTTTTTCGATGCGTAACAAACACTTGTAAATTTCAGTGGCTCAACACTTCCCTTTTATTTCTATCATTTGGGGATGAATTTTAGAATCGTTGATGTGAAACCTATATGTAGCCTCAAAGGAACAACCTGTCAATCACAATTCGCGTGACCTATGATCTTTACACGTGATACAACACCGTATTTTTATTGGTTGTAATTCAAGAGCTAACCTTTGACAGCAAGCCTGAGTAATTTTCCATTAAAAAATCCCATTATTTAACCGCCTTTTCCACATCACATGATCTAATGCTGCATGCTTTTGGATGCTTGCTCTCTACTTTCAATTCTCATTTTCGGAAAATCTATAAATAGTAACACCTAGTTTCATAAGGAGATACTGACAAGGATTAAGTTTTCATGGTGTAAGAAACAAAAGTTGACGTTTTCATTGTTGTCTGTTGTTACTTTTTCGTACATGCCGTACACCGAGGTTATTCAGTATTTGACTTATAAGTTGTTTTCACAACCATGAACTTGCATATCTACTCTATTTTCGAATTTAATACGACTATGATTTGCCGCGATTTAGAGTATTTTTGTTCATGGTAATTCAATAACGAGAGAACAACAAGATATACAAACAACAAATTCATTGTATCTACATAATTTTTTTTATTACAAAATCAAATTTTACATATTTTAAGCAGTAAAGTTTTAATAATTAATCGTAAAAAGCTATAGTTTTCACCGCGATCCGCGGTGATTGACCACCGCGTTCCGCCGCGATTTACCGCGGCGTTCCGCGGGGGAAACGCTTACGGCCACAGATTCATGTCCGCGGTGGTGAACATTTTCAGTCCGCGGGGTCTCGCGGACAAATTTTGTGCAAAATTTCGTCCGCGATGAGTCTCATCCGCGGGGTCTCGCGGGTTTTGCAAAATCCGCGCTGAGCGTACTGTATGCTCAGGATAAGCTTTTGTGATGAGGCTATACCAAAGTTGTTCAGAGATAAAATATGGAATCACAGATGTTGAAATTGAATGAGAACTAGCACAAACCACATGTTGAAGAGAGCATCTAGCATAATGTTCTAGAAGAACCTTTATGCACACCCTGTTTTTTAAGTTTACTCATTATAAGTTTTATGTTTAATGTTTATGATATATTTTTAAGACAATCTTATGAGCCATAATACTTTAACTGCCATGTATGGAGATATTGTCACAATTCACATGATCTCTAAAAATAACAAAATTTATCTGTGTATGATACACTGATACTTGTCAGGAATGTGTGCATGAGCGTAAATATCTGGGACTGATTACACATGCTTCTTCAGATTAAAGTTTAATATAAAAAAACAATTCACCTTTTTAGCTCCACTTTTCGAAGAAAAAATGTGAAGCTATTGTCATGATCCTCTCTTTGGTGTCGGCATCAACATCTGTTAATTTTTTTGTTAAGGTTCATTTCTCAGAAACAGTCAGAGCTATTTACTTCAAATTTGGAAGACTTGTTCACTATCAAAATGTGACATCATATCTAAAGTGCAGATAAACCTCAAATTTATTTTTGCAAAGTTATGCCCCTTTTTCAACTTAGAAGTTTTTGGTAAGCCTTTTTGTTAAAGTTCATTTCTTAGGGTATCAAAGAAAGCAAAATTTTCAAGTGCAAACACATTGAACAAAATGGCAATACGACACATTGTAACGGAATGGAAAAATAGACATGTTAAAGGTTGGAAGTTTATAGATCTAGTTACATTTTTTTTCTGTTGAATAGGTGTGTTCTTACAAGAATCAGTAAAAGTACAAAATTCAGTAAAAAATTGCCAGAGACTGACTACTATCTTATATGTGCCAGAAATTCGACTTTCAGTGCTACTTATCACAGTCATTATAGTGAACAAGAATTATTCATATAAACATTGAATGGTCATAATGTATGTTCCAGGACCCATCAATATTTACAGTGCTGACATGTCAGTCTGTGAAACCAGGGGTAGCAATTGCAGACTTTGTTGTATTTCCACCAAGATGGGGTGTTTCTGACCACACCTTTAGACCACCATATTACCACAGTAAGTTATGATGACTAAGGTCATTAAAAAGGGATGTTTATATATTATATAGATGTTTATTGAAATGCAAAAATAATCCTTTTGAAACAGTTTCTTCACTTCAAGCAAAGATATAACAGCTTACCTTTCAGAAGCAGTGATGTACCCATTTCTAGCTCACCTGAGTACAATGTGCTCATAATGAGCTTTTGTGATCTCCCTCTCTCCGTCGTCCGTCATCAACAATTTCTTAAAAGAACATCTCCTCTGAAACCAATGACTGCACATTAACCAAACTTCACAGAAATGGTCCTTGGGTGGTTCAAATGGTTCCAGTCCATTGCATAAGTAGGTCAGAGGGAAACTAAAGATGTTTAAAAAATGCAAATTTAAAAAATCTTCTTCTCTGAAAGTAAAAGGCCCAGAGCTTTGATATTTAATATATGACATCATCTGAAGGTCCTCTATTAAAATTGTTCAAATTATGCCTCTAGTCTCAAAATTGGCCACGCCCTGGTGGGGTCATGGGTTTTCCTTAAATGTATATAGTAAAAACTTAAAAAATCATCTACTCTGAAACTACATAGGCTAGAGCTCAGATATTTGGTATGAAACATTGTCTAATGGACCTCTATCAAGATTGTTCAAATTATAACTCTGGGGTCAAAACTGGTCCAACCCCACGGGTTTCATGGGTTTTCCATAAATACATATAGTAAAAACTTTCTTCTTGTCTGAAAGCACAATGGCTAGAACTTAGATATTTGGCATGAAACATTGTGTAGTGGACCTCTACCAAGATTATTCAAATTGTAGCCCTGGGGTCAAAATTGGCCCCGCCTCGGGGGTCATAGATTTTCCTTATATATCCTCTACCAAGTTTGTTTAAATTGTAGCACTGGGGTCAAAATTGGCCCTGCCTTGGGGGGTCATAGATTTTCCTTATAATCATATAGTAAAAACGTTTTTAAAAAAATCTTCTTCTCTGATATTGCAAAGGCTTGAGCTTAAATATTTGGCATGAAACATTATGTAGTGGGCCTCTAAAAAGATTGTTCAAATTATAGTCCTAGGGTCAACACTGGTCCAGCCCCAGGGATATCATGGGTATATCATCATGTCATTTCTCACCTCCCTTCACAAACATTGTTTGACTATAACTTTAAGCATTTTACAAGTACATAATTCAGATCAATGGCCTTTATGTCTTTTTATGTATAATTGTATATGTAATAAAAACTTAAATATCAAGGGCTAGAGCTTAGGTATGGACCTCTACCAAGGTAATTGAATTTATAACCCTTTAAGCAGTATTTGCCCTTCCCTAAGGTCATGGGTTTTCCATGTGTAATTTAAAATCATAGTAAAAATTTTAAAAAAAATCTTTGAATCCCAAAGGGCTAGAGCTTGGATATTTGGCATAAGATTGCTCAAATTAAGGCCTTGATTCAATATTAGCCCTCCCCTAGAGTGTCCTGGGTTCCAGCAAAATCTTTAAAAAGATCCTTCTTTGAAACACCAAAGGTCTACAGTCCTAAGATTTGATGTATTACTAGCTTGCTTTGCCCTACAGTAAATGAAACTGTTAAATCTTTGTTGTTGCATTTGTAGTATATATGAACAGATATTGTGAATTTTATTAACAGGACAGTAGGTCCTGTTTACTTTGAAAATTTACAGGACATAATGATAGCTTTCTCTGCTTTCACACAAACAACAGTCTGTGACACAAGTGACACAAAGTCATAGAGGTCAAAATTGGCTACAATTCTGCTTGTCCGTTATGTAACTTGGCCTTGGTTGAAGAAATTTCAGAATTACTTGTTATAAACACTTGTTTCAGTGAGAAGGTGTGTCATGTGTATGAACCAGGTCATTAGCTCAAAAGTCAAGGTCTCACTTTGGCTACAATTCTGCTTGTTTGGCTGTAACTTGGCCTTGATTGGAGGGTTTTCAAACTTGGCACATAATTATTATTTAGGTTGGTAGTTCAAAGGTCAAGGTCACACTTAGAGGTCAAAGGTCATGATTTTGTCCACAGCATAACACAAAAACTATGAGAGATATCAAGACCAAACTTCATAGATCTCATTAAGGTGCAGTGCAATGCACAAGAACCATAACTCTTGCTTTATTAATTTTTAAGTTATTGCCCTTTGAAATTTCTCATACTAATTTTTTATTCCGGGGCATATCTCACAAAGTATTAGAGTTATCAACTTGAAACTTTATAAGTAGATAGATCTCATTGATGAGCAGTGCATTGTACAAGAACCATAACTCTTGCTTTATTAATTTTTGAGTTATTGCCTTTTCAAATTTCTCATACTTATTTTTTGTCTGGGGCATATCTCACAAAGTGTAATAGATATTAACATGAAACTTTATTGGTAGATAGACCTCTTTGAGGAGAAGTGCAGCGTGCAAGAACCATAACTCTATTTTTCATAATTTAGGAATTATTGCCCTTTGTTATTTTTCATACTTAAAAAATATACATACAGTAGCCCTTTTGGAATTGGCATTTATTCGGGGAGCATCCATTGGTTCTACCGATTTCTTGTTTATCCAGTTGCCCCATTTTTTGATTTTTTACTTTTACTAGGCCATGTTTTCTAGCCTTATCAAAGCGGTGTCAGGGAGCATCCATCAATATAATAGATATTCTTTTATTTTCATGTCTGTAAAAGTGATAGCTGTATATATTTTCACTTGTAACTTGTATTCCAGGAAACTGTATGAGTGAGTTTATGGGACTGATACTGGGGAAATATGAAGCCAAGGTTTGTTCTGTTGAAGTTTTGTCTTTTAAATTGTCACTCTCACTTTGTGTACATGTATCTTGTTTATTACCATAGAGAATGAATTTACATTTCAATACTGTTTATGAATTGTTATGAAAATGTTTTTATGCCAAAGAACATGTAGTAGTCTGACTGTCCGTCCATCCATCTGTTCCATCTTCTGTGCACAACTCCTCTTGCTTTTTGGCAGGGTTATTGCCCTTGGTTTAATTTTACTAAATAATTCTGTTGTGTGAAACTCCTCCTACATTTCCCATGCAATTTACACCAAACTTTCTTTGAGCCATCATTAGTTATTTCCCTTTAAAACATTTGACATGACATTTATACCAAACTTTCTTTGAGCCATCATTATCAAGTACTGCATTGCATATTTTCAGGATTTTGCAATTTGATTATTTTTGGCAGAGTTACATGTATTGTCCTTTAAAACATTTGACTTCATATTGCTTCTGTGCATAACTGCTCCTCAAATTTCTCATGCAATTTTCAACAAACTTTCACATAATAATCATTATCAAGTGCTGGAAGGCATATTTTCAGGTTTTGAAATTTGTTTATTTTTGGCAGAGTAATTGCCCTTTGTTTAAGTTGACTTAATATTGCTTCTGTGCACAACTCCTGCAATTCTCATATGATATTCATGAAACTGTCATAGAATGATCATTGTCCAGTGCCACAGATTATTTGATTATTTTTGGTGGAGTTTAATTAATTTTCTATACAAAAGACAAAAAATAAAGGGAAATTAAAAGTCTTTTTCATAAAGCATTAGAACTTCCCAGGAATGCATGAACTTCTACCAAATTTATCCAAACAATTCAATTCTGTCCAAAACTATATTTGCTATGGTAACTAAACTGTTAGAAGTATGAAATCTTTAAAAAAAAAAAACTTCTCAACATAGAAAACTTTAAAGCCTAATGCAATGATACTTGGTATGTGGCATCTCCCTGTGGTCAAGAAAGATGTCATTGAATGTCAAGGTAACACCTTTAGGGTCAAAAGATTTACATAGTTTAATAGGAAAAAAGGAAAACTCCTTGATCTCCAAAACCCAGGGCTGAGATATTTTGCCAGTGACTTGGTCTGTGGTCTTTTAGAAAGATTATTAGCATATGGTCAAGCTGAGCTGTTGGGATCACAAGGCTGTTTTCCATCAAACTTTACAGAAATATTCCTTTGCCCTTTTTTAAAACTGCTCAAACAGTTCTACTCTGTTGCACTTAAAGGCTGCAAAAGGTAAATATAGAATCAAATTCATCAACATTAGGCCTTTTAACAACTTCTCTATTACCACCAGGCTAAAGTAAATGAAACTTGGCTGGAATATTCCTTGCATGAAGCTCCACCAAAGTTACACAAAGAATTGAATTCCATCAAGAATTCTGGTTGCTGTGGCAACAGGAAGGAAATCAAGAACACTGAAAATCTTCTTGTCTGAAAATCTTCTTTCCCCTGGAGTCCTTAATGGCCACAGTATGAAAATTTGAACTATATTAATAATTTTGCATGCGGATTTCAACTTCGACCTTAGCGAACATCGACCTTGTACTACTGACCTACTTTTTTGCACCTGTGTGTATGAATTTTGGACCAGATGTACAATTTTTTATAGAATCATGTAGATTTCAACTTCAGTATTGCTTGAACTTACCTTGATTCTTTCATTGGCATTGCTATTTTAACTGGTGGTACTCATGTGAGTAATATAGGACCATCATGACCCTTCTGTTTAAAACAGCTCAAATGGTCTGCAATAGCGAAAAATATTAAAATTACATCATTTCCTAAACAACAAGGTCATTTTGCACCAAATTTAATAGAAATATTCCATATATAGATCTCTACCAGAATTGCTGAAATGGTTCTGCTACATTGCAAGAAAGAAAGAAATTTATTGTGACATAAAGGCCACTACCCCATACACAAAATAACATTATCATGGATATACATCATGCAGTGAATGCTAGCACCTTAACAAGGAGGTTACAATTTAGTAAAATTCAGTTCACTATATATACAACATTGTCTTACATTTATCATTGACATAAAAAATGTTCTTTTTTATTAAATGCATACCATAAATACATGGTTAAGTTTCTAATAACTGTCACATTTTCAGGTGACATTAAATTACAAAATTTGACAAGATTTGAATAGGCCATGTAATTATCTGGGATAAACTTATAGCGTATATCATCAAACAAAGGCCATTTAAGAAGAAAATGAAATTCGTCTTAAAACAGTACATTCACAATACCAACTAAGTGCAACTTATGTATTTTGTATGTAGCATTGTATAGTTGACCTCTACATAAATTGTTTAAGTTATTTCCCTAATGTCAAAATTGACACTGCCTGGAGGTCATTTGTTTTACATTGAGTTTGTTTTACATTGAGTTTGTGTTGGAAAATCTCCTTGACTTAAACTGCATACCTTAGATGTTCTGTATGTTGCATTGTCTTGTAGACCTTTCAGATGTAAATTTGTTTGAAATTTAATCTTTGAAAATTTTCTTGACAGAAACTGTAAGCTCTGGACCTTAGATATTTGAAATATATTGTGTAGTTGACCTTTCAAAGATTGTTCAAATTCTTTCCCTAACAGAATTAAACCCACCCACTTGTTTTACATTGACTTGTGTCAGAAAAACTTCTAAAAACTTCCCATCCCCAGCTATAAGCCTTACAGCTTAGATGTTTTGTATGTTGCATTGTCTAGTGGATTTCTACTAAGTTTGTTCAAATTGAATCCTTTGCATCAAAATTGTCCCGCCTTGTGGGTCCTATTTGAAACTTTTTTGCTCAACATCATACCACAGCTAAAAAAATCAGGTGAGCAGTCTAGAACTGTCATTGGTCTCTCTTTTGTTTTCAGGAGAGTGGTTTTCTACCAGGTGGATGTACTTTACACAGTATGATGACTCCTCATGGACCAGATGCTGAATGTTTTGAGAAGGCCTCAAATGAAGAACTGAAACCAGTCAGAGTGGCTGATGGCACACAGGTAACAAAAGGCTTGAATATAGAATACAAGACAGTGTTCTGACATGGTATAAAAATGGCCTGTTGGTCTGTTCAGTTCTTTCTTATCAGCTTCATGTCTTTCATGAAGAGCTACTTCATGCCTGACTGTAAGATTAATTTCAATAAAGGGACAACAGTTTTTGTTTAAAGTAATTCATACTGGTACACCCTGTATATGATATGCAGACAATTTGAAAAATTGATATAGCTAATTTTTGGGCTAAAATAAAAGCACAGACCATAAATGACACAAAACCACATTTGCTATGAAATTCTGCAAAGCTGGTCAATACATATTACCGGTAAGTCATCCTTAAAAAGATAGTTGAGATAC
Organism: Cyclina sinensis; assembly: GCA_012932295.1. Taxonomy (NCBI): domain Eukaryota; kingdom Metazoa; phylum Mollusca; class Bivalvia; order Venerida; family Veneridae; genus Cyclina; species Cyclina sinensis. Next base: position 7,999,566 of record JAAONU010000015.1, read on the forward strand.
TGGTTTTACAGATTTAAGCAAATATTTATAGGAAAGTTAGTAAATACAGTAAAAAAAAGATAATTTAATGATTGGTTCTACAAATACTTGGTATTATCCAAACATTTACAAAGGTCCTGGCTAAATAGCATTTCTTTACCTGTATTTTTCATGTGATGTTTCAAGTCTCAGTAATCTGATTATTCAAGCATAGGTCCTTTTGTATGTATTCTTTTTTGTTACTGATCATTTAATCAAAGGACAGCATTTTCATACTCATGCAATAAATGTCTGCACCTTTTTAAAGATAAGATGTATAGTGCATCCATGGAGATGTTTATTTACTATTTAGCATAGTGTGCAGATCACTAAATGGGACTTAGTTTAAAAGATGCTTATAACAAGATCTGAAGTTAATGCACTAAATAGAGAGATTTCATAAAAATGATTATGTTAAGGAGTGACAAAAAAATGTTGAGAGAAAAAAAAATTCTTGGAGTTCAATTTGTGATTGATCCATCATATTGTAATGTCATTTTCTAAAAGAACGGACTATTTATGAACTAGACTGGAAAGTTTTGGGTTGAAATCTAACTTTATTTTTCATTGCTACTTTGTTTTCTGTTTTTTGTTTTCTTTTATTACAAGTACCAAATGTACAGTATAAACTTAATGATATGCTTATATAATGAAACATTGACAATAACCTTTGACTTGTCAAATGTAAAATATGTTGATGATAGACCTTGTCCAGGCTATAACTTCTGTGTAAATGGAAGGATTTTCAAATATCTTGGCATATTTGTTTTATCTAGATAAAACGGTGTGTCATGTGAAAGACCTAGGTCAAAGGTCAAGGTCACAGTCAGTGGTTGAAATTAAATTATTTTGATGATAGACATTGTCCTGACCATAGATTATCCATGCATGGAAGGATTTTGAAATACTTTTGCATATTAGTTCATCTAGATGAGATGGTGTGTTACATGCAATTTCCAAGTCCCTAGCTCAAAAGCAAAAGGTTTTGATGAAAGACCTTGTCTGGGTCATAACTTCTTCATGCATTGATGAATTTTGAAATTGTTTGGCATATTTGTTGATCTAGATGAGACAGTATGTTGGGTTTAAGACTGAGGTCTCTACCTCAAAGGTAAAAGTCACAAGGATTGGTCAAAGGTAAGAAATATTGATGAAAGAGCTTGTCAGGGCCATTCTTTTTACATGCATTGAAGGCTTTTAATTTCTATACATATGTCACTTTCTTGGTTGATTGCCTTTCTGGGATTTTATGATTTCCTATAACATCATACCATCAAATATAATTAGCACCATAAACAGTGTTCTATTTGTTTTCATTTCAACTGTACATGTTTTCACTGCACTGCCATGCAGGTATTTTACAATGACCACATTAACTTACAAAGTCTTCAATCCCATGACCAAGCAGTGTTGGGATATTCTTCTATTCTGTTCTAGTGTAAATAGTTAGAGTTAACATTACTAATTTAATGTACCAGTGAGTGTATATCATTATAACTCTTGCAGGCTTTCATGTTTGAGTCATCTCTAAGTTTCCGAGTGACGGAGTGGGGAAACAAAACCAAGGTGGATGAGAACTATTATACCTGCTGGCAACCATTGAAGAAACATTTTATCACAGGCCAGGCTTCACCCAGCAAAGTAAATGGTATGTCAAGTAACACTAGATGCCTAGAAAGTCAGTATAATCACTGTCTAGTCCTAAAGAAATTCTAAAACTGTTGAGAAAATATTCATTAATTATGTCTCCCACCATGAAGTGGTTGGGAGACATTGATTTTGTCCATGCCTGTCTGTCCATTTGTCTGTCACAAAGTTTGCCAGCACAACTTTACATGCATGATTAGATTTCGATGAAACCTTACTGAAACGTTCAGTGCCTAGTGTAGTTGTGCATATTTTAATAAATTTTTGCTTGAATGGTTTTTGCAGGAGTTACAGGATTTTATAGATTTTGATTTTTATCTGCTGTCAATGCAAATCATCCTACATTCACCATTTGATTTTAATGAACCTTCCAGAAATGTAATTATCGCCCAGGCAACAGTGGCACAATATGCTGCAAACCACAAGTAGGTTTGTTTGATTGTTACACAAAACTTTTTGAGTGATAACATGACAAAAGTTTCAAACGGTATAAAATCTGGACAAGTTGTATCACTTGAAATGTGTGATACAAAACTACTATAGGCTTTAAACTGTGTAAACTTAAGTGCAACGGTTGTGTACTCATTCAGTGTGTAACATTAGTGTATGCATATCTAATTAAGTGCTACCTTACTATGACATTATGTCAGTGTACATTTGTATTTGTATATTGTTTTATATTTGCATTTATGTTGTATTGATTGATAACATTTATGTATGCAATGAAATTGACATCAGATTTTCCGTTCTCCTTTATTATTTACATGTTTATTGACTCCAACATATCACGACAACAATATATAACAACATTGACCGTTTACCATAGTATCAACAACATGTATGAATAAAAAATGCGATTCTATGAAAAATGCGATAGTACGAAAATTCTTCATGGTCCGATGCATATTCATAACATCGCGAATGGCCTGTATGTGACTTTATAGGTTTTTTTTTTTCACTGTAACTTTTCATACTTTCATCATCAGATTTTAATGAAAAGATATAGAAATTTTGAGTACCAAGTTTAAGTATGCATATTGCCATGATTTTCTGCCTGACTGATTTTGCAGGAGTTATCAGACTTTATCAGACTTTATAGATGACTTTATGATTTTAAGCTTACCTGACTACTTTTGTCTGATGTCCGTCATCCATGAGTGCTTCAAAAACTTTTGTCTACACAACTGAAGTTTCATTTTTGAACCAAACTTGCACAGAACTTGTAACACCCGTAGATTTTGGTTTCTGTCTTGAAGTCGCCTGATCCCATCATGTGTTAAAGGGGAATGGTCCCAAAACAGGCATAATTATTTTGCCTTGTCTAAATAATTGAAGTTCCATTTTTTATTTGATTGGGACCAAGCATTGATAGAGGACTTCAAGGGGAGTGCAGTGTCTAAGAACCAGAACTCTGCCTTGTCTCTTTCTAGAATTAAGTCCCTTTATTGTATACTATAAGAATGTGCTAAACACAATTCAAAAACTACTGAAGAGATTAAGTTGATATTTCACAAAGTGATAGAGTACATTAAGCAATGCGCAGTATTGAAGATCCTGCCTTGCCCCAATTTTTTATTATCTCCCTTTGATGTTTTAGAAGTTACTTTAAACTGTAAAAGGGATTTTGTTAATATTTCACACACTGATAGAGATAACCAAAAAAGGAAGAACCCTAACTCTGTCTTGCTTCTGTTTTGAATGATCTCCTTTTATTATGATCTATTATGCTTGTGATATAGTTTGCATATCCGGAGCACAACTCCAAAAGTATGAAAGGGAATTCATTAACACTGCATAAAGTGATAGAGGACCTCAAGGTGGAGTGCAGTGTCAGAGACAGTAACTCTACCTTGCCTCTTCTTGAATTATCCTTCTTGAATTGTCCCTTTATTGTATTACTGTAAAGATGTGATTAACACAACTAAAGATACTACTGAAGGGATCTAGTTGATATTTCACAAGGGTTAAGCACATTGAGTGAGTGTGCAGAATTCAAGAACCATACTTCTGCCTTGCTCCTATTTTTAAGCACAGCTGAGCAAATGCTCAGGGTTTAAAGCTATTGTGATCACCCTGTGAAAATCATCTGTCATCAGCATTTTACTTCAAATGACATCGCCTTCAAAACGGCAAGGCCATTTTTGACCAAACATGATAGAAAATTGAAACAGTATTTTCTCCTAAAAAGCAAGGTATTTTTCCACAAAATTTCATGGAAATGTTCCTTACATAGACCTCTATAAAAATTGCTAAAAAGGTTCTTCATTGAACAAAATGGCCACCAGAGGTAAAAAAAGACTTGTGACCAATATTTGGCTTCAAATGACATATCTTCTTAAACTGCTATGCCTTTTTCCTTCAAACTTTATAGAAATTTTCCTTATGTTGCCCTTTTCTAAAATTGGTTAAATGATTCCACTCCAATTGCAAAAGCCAAAAATTGAAAAAAATCAAACAACATCCCCTAAACAGCTAGGTGATTTTCTACCCAATTTCACAGAAATGTTCCTTACATAGCTCTCTATTAAAATTGTTCAAATTGAACTGCTCCATTGCACAAAATGGCCACCAGAGATTTAAGATTTTGTCAATATTTCTCTTCATATGACATCCACTCACAGAATTGCCTCAGCCCCATGGATTTTATTTGTATGAAATGTGAGATCTTTAAAAATCTTGAGTTAGAAAATGTAATATTGTTTCTGATGGTGCTTAACAGCAGACCCACAGCCAGAGTACTCAGGTGAGCAACCCAGGGCCATCATGGTTCTCTTGTTTTACTCATGTAGCAGGAAACAGTTTCTGAAACTCCAAATGTAAATTGAGTTATATTTGTGAGACTTTAAAAGAATATTTATCAGTATGTGAAATGTTTACCTGGATATTGTAATGTTTTTTAGCCGTTTTCGAACCCCCAAAAAAGGAAAATTCCGACCTGTGGGTGCCTCGATATTATACAACAAAGAGCTTGTCTATGCTTAAGAACAAATGATTTATTAAGCTAAAGAATCTACAGTAATTGAGTATAATGAATAAAATGACTTATTAAGAAGATAACTGTGTTAGATATGTTACTAAAGGTAAAAAAAAAGCGTTAGTTACATCCGCTCCATCTTGTGTTCCACTGCAAGAATCCAGTTCCAAGGAAAATGCCCCGTGAATTATTTAGAACAAAATCTAAACCTTTCTTATCTCTTATGAAGCTTAATAAAGTCTAATAAAAAAAACAAAGTGTCTGAAACCAAAGTTTACTACTGAAAGTCTAAATCCAGAAAGCCCCCGAAGAACGCCGTACGGGCAATATATTCAAATTCCCCGCCTCGAAAACTTGCAAATCACAGCGCTTAAGCACCGCTACGCTCTCGCCCAATCAGATTGTAGAACGTCCATTTTGGCGCCAAAGCTTTCCATCTCGACCAATGGCTGGTCGTTCGGCACATACACCGAAAGAAAATAGATCCGAACAGTCCACGCAGATTCCAATAAAATAACTTTATATGGTCGTCCAAGCAACCCCTTAAGTCCCTTTAATTTAGTAATTTCTAATGTAAACATTCTGGTCCGTAATTGTTCAGGTTTTAGACAAAACCAAGCATGCACTGTGACGTCAGTGTTTACAAAACACGGAAGTAGATTAATTCTGCATTTCATTATGAAAGGAAAAGACTCTATCCATATGTCATTAAATATTTGAGAGAGGAATATTTTCTCTGAAACATATAGTTTAAATACATGCGTTCATTGCATCAGTTCCGTTAACGATTAATATGGAAGTATGAATTGTCATTAATTTTTGTGACCTGTCAAAAGTCTACCAAAGTTTACAAGCAGCTATCCTGGCATCCTGAGTATACTATAACACTATGAAGCTTATCAATGTGATGATTTACACTGTCTCAAGCATCAATAAACTTAGCATACGTTTTAGAAAAAGTTCTACATAAGGGGGGGGGGGGGGGGGGTATTCATATTACACTCTCCCCACCCTAGTAAAAGTAATCCTCCTGGATTACAATCATCAGTACCTAGAAATAACTAAGGAAATGAAAGAGAAACAATAGTCTTTTGTCAATATCATTTAAACATATGCAAGCAACAATTTTACAATTGAAGAATATCACATATTTTAACAAAGTTTAGTACATGTGAACATTAGTAAATTAAAACAAGCAACTAATTTAATTTCATCTGAACAATGCTTAAATGCTTAAAGAAAATAACTACTCCCTAATCATTCTGAAACAACCTCAATACAAGTGAAGAGTTTACATTTTGCCATTACATTACTTTAAATTTTTACTTTTATGCCCCCTTCCTCCAACACTTTAATTATGTCATCTGTGTCAGTCCAACGGTCAGCTTTTTCTAAGGACTTAACTATTGACCAAGCTTGCTGAGAATCTGGGATTTCGCTTTTAATTATTCCCCTCAGATAAGATAAATTATATTGTCTAATTTTGTCAGGTATTTTCTCTGCTTCACTGTTACTGACTACAGGTTTATCTTGGCCATCAAGCATTAAAAATGAATATTTATCACACAATAACTTTTTAGAAATGACAGGAAATTCCAGATTGTTTTTTCTTTCTAAAAACAAAGCCATTTGTTCCATAGCAAAAAGTCTGTTTTCCGGGGTGAGCTCTCGCCAATTCCTGGGTGGCCATTTCATTTTAATGTCCAAAACATCAACTTCAATTTCCCGAGTCCAAGCTCTCCTCGCGGGAGGACAAAGAGGCATCACCCCCATTTTCAAAAGTTTTATGGCTCTATCCCGCAAAGTTGAGTGTGACAAACTCAAACTGGTTACTGAGGATGTGCCTGATGACGATGACGAGTCAGTCGTTGAAAGTGAATCCTCCATTTCCTGACTCCTATTTCCTACTTTGATTTCCCTAATGTCCCCCATAGATCTTTGTCCCATATTTTGTTTATTCCCCACTTCTTCAACCTCCTTACTTCCGTATTTGATTCCAACATTTGCCCCAATTCCTCCTTCACAACCTGTTCCCTCACCTCCAGTGACAGTGTTAACTTTTAAGTGACTCTCAATCCCAGAGTTCAATTCTTTTTCAACATCTTCCGAATCAAGAAGAGGAAGAAACTCCCCTGTCCTATAGTTTAAGCACAGTGTCGCATCCCCATTTCCACAAACCTTCGTAGCCTTAAATTTATCAATATTGTCTTGCCCTGAACTATCTGCATTTTCAATTCCTGATTCACCCATATCCCTCAATATCGCCTGAACTGCAGTTTCTGTTTCCGGTCTCTCCTCTGCCACTTCACAATCAAACTCATAGTCATAGAAATCTCCTTCCTCTGATGTCTTTTGTTCCTTATATGCGTCTCCTTTTTCTGATATCTTTTGTCTTATGTTATCTCCACCTAGTGTGTCTTGTTTCCTGTTTCCATGTCCTGTTTCTGATTGTCTTTGTTCCCTATTTGTATTACTGTCCAATATCTCATTTTCCTTGTTTTCTGCTTTTGAGTCATTTTCTAATGTCTTCCGCTCTTTGTTAATCTTTCCTTTTTCTGATGTCTTTAGTTTCTTTTTCATGTCACTCTCAAAACACTCTGTTTGTCTCTTTCCTCCTCTGTTGCTCCTTGATACCTCTTCATGTTTGTTCATAGTCTTATTAGGACATTCACTGCTCACTGACCTTCCTCTTCGTTCTTTCTTCCTAGACCATTCTTCCCCCTTTTTCCAACCTTTGTTCAACTTATCCAGCCTATCTTTCCTATCTTCAAACCCCTCTGCCCAACTCCTGAACTCTTTCCTTATAGAGTAAGCCAACTCACTGTCATATGGGATGACGGACTCAGTTACCTTGGCGTAGTCGATGGGATTCACCGCAAAGTAAAATCCAGCCTGTCGGGAAAACATTTCCTTGCTTCTCCAGGCTTCATCAGTATGAGCGCTGCCCCTTACATGACTTTCTAAGTCTGAGATCCTGGTAAACGTCTTCTCTTTTCCTGGACACCAGGGGGCACAAAACAGTCAGGCACCGATGAGCAGAACCAATCAAATGCGACTTGAGGGCTCCCCACGTGCGGAACATAGCAGGACAAAGCCAACATGTTTCCCTATAAAGAACGTCTGTTGTTAGTTTTGTTTGTTACAGTTAGCACATACAATGAAAGATTTTTGTAAATACAAAAAAAGATAAAGGTTCGGCCACCCACAGGAGTTGCGACGAAGACTATACCTGTTCTCCCGAAAAAAAAATGAGCGAAAAGCTTCTGTAGACAATATTTTGTACTTGTCAAAATTCGAAAAGTTTTTATTTTTTATTTTTTTTATTTTTTTTTTATTTTACATATTGAACACATATTTTACACAATTCTACACATGTTGCCTGTTGAACATGTAAATTTTACACAATTTTACACATGTTGTCTGTTCAAAACTTACATTTGTTCACATATTAAAATTTTATATATTGTTATACATAATATACACTGTGATAAAAACTAACTTGTACATTTATTTTGTTTATTTACATCCATCTACAATACAAAGTTGAAGTCAGTGGATACGTTAACATGATCTTGACATATCTATCCTACATTTGGCAACGTTGCTTTTCCTTGCGTACCCAAATGGGGACCTTATTACCACAGTATGGATACAGTCTATCGATGTGATAAGCTTTTGGTTTGCCAGTTGATGTTCGTTTTACCATACAAACCAAGCCATCGACAGTCCTTGTCACCAAGAACGGTCCTTTCCACTTGTTGACGAGTTTCGAACTGACTCCGACTTTTCTCGTAGGGTCATGTAGCCAAACCAACTGTCCTTGCGAATATGCCTTGCGTTTCCGAGATTTGCAGTCATAATGCTTCTTTTGATATTTAGCTGCGACCTTCAAATTTGCCCTAGCTATGTCATGACATGTCTTCAGTTTGTCTTCGAGATTCATGACGTACTCGTTTAAGTCGGATTTGTTTTCCGATTTAGGACGACCGATAAAGGCATGCATCGGTAACATTATTTCTCGACCGAACACCATCTTATTTGGACTTAATTTTGAACTACTATGCGGAGAGCTACGGTACGCCATCATTACCTGTTGAAAGTAAGCATCCCAGCAGTTCTGTCGATCACTACAGTATGCTTTCAGCATAGAAATAAGAGTCTTATTGAAGACCTCAATTAAACCATTTGCCTGGGGGCGCAGAGATGTAGCATGTGTCTTCTCTATATCCAAAAATTTACAAAGATCCTCCATTAGCTTTGACTCGAAACATTTTCCTTGATCTGTATATATCTGTAAAGGCACGCCGAATCTGCATATGTATGTCTCCACCAGTGCCTTAGCAACAGTTTTTGATTCTATGTCAGGTAAAGCCACACTTTCGGTCCACTTTGTGAACCAGTCCGCCATCACAAGGATGTACTTGTTTCCGCAGGTGGTAACCGGAAGTGGCCCAAGAATATCCATCATTAGCCTCTCTCCTGGTTCCCCGACAACGTACTGTCCTAGAGGAGCTTTGTTGGCAGTTCTTGATAATTTTGCTGCTGCACATTCGTCGCATTCTAGACAATATCTCTTTACCGTGTCTACCATCCCTGGCCAATAGAATGCTTGTCTAATCTTTCCAAGTGTTTTCTCTATACCGAGATGCCCACTGCACCGTGTGTTGTGGTGATATCTTATAACATCGTGTTGTCTATCCTTTGGCGTTACCAGTTGATAAATTGTATCTCCGTCGTCAGTTTCAAATCGCCGGTAAAGAAGATTCCCGATGATTTCCAGTCGATCCCATTGCCGCCATAATGTTTTCAGGTAGGAGGAACAAGCAGAAATTTCTGTCCAACCGGGTCTCTTTTCACCATCCTGCAAGTCCATTTTGATCTTGGCTATATCTATATCTTGATTCTGGCTTGTTGATAAATCCATAGGGTCCCACCCATCTAAGAGAAAGTGATTGTTTGACAATGCAGATGATGCATCCTGTGTCTGACTTCTGGTAAAAACCCTGATGTGCTCTTCCTTGCATTCATTGGACGTCTTGTTATTTTTCTCAAAGTCATTCTGTATCTCTTGTTGGTGTTTGCACGATTTACAGGGCCTTCTCGAGAGCGCATCGGCATTGGCATGGCTCTTCCCACTTCGATGTACAACAGTTAGATTATAGGTGTTCAATTCTTGTAGCCATCGAGCGACTTGTCCAGTTGGAACTTTAAGTGACCTCATCCAACTGACGGCTGAATTGTCAGTCCTTAAAAGTACATCCTGGCCATATAGATAACTGTGGAAGTGTTTCAAAGCCGTAATGACTGCTAGCATTTCTTTTCTGGTAACACAATAAGACCGTTCGTGCACGTTCATGGCTTTGCTCATGTAGGCGATTACCCTTTCTTTACCATCCTGCATTTGGCTTAGCACGGCTCCAGATGAAATATCAGAAGAATCAGTATCGAGTATGAATGGTGAGCCTAATACCGGATATGCAAGCACTGGCGTTGTGGTCAGTGCTTGTTTGAGCAGGTCAAATGACTCCTGACACTCGACTGTCCAAATGAACCTACTGTTTTTCTCACAGAGTTTGTGCAACGGTCTGGCTACATTTGAAAATCCTCTAACAAATTTTCTATAATAAGAAGCTAACCCAAGAAAACTGCGCACTTCCTTACAGTTCCTTGGTGTTGGCCAATCCTGCACAGCTTTGATTTTCTCAGGGTCTGTTTCGATGCCCTCCTCTGACACGACATGACCAAGAAAACGTACAGATTTTTGGAAGAATACACATTTTGATGGCTTCAGTTTGAGTCTCGCTTTGCGAAGCCTTTCGAAGACATGCTCTAGACGGACTAAACATTGATCAACTGACTCTCCTGGGGTTATTATATCATCCATATAAAGAAGTGATTCAACCCACCGAATTCCTCTCAAAACTGTCTCCATTAGTCTTTGGAAGGTCGAGGGAGAATTAACAAGCCCGAATGGCATAACTCGGAAATGAAATAAACCCTGGCTACTTGTCGAGAATGCAGTCTTTATTTTGTCTTCTTCCTCCATTTCTATTTGCCAGAAACCACTACAGAGGTCCATAGTGTTGAACCACTTGGATCCCGAAAGAGAATCAAGACAATCATCTACCCTTGGTATGGGATACGCATCTTGAACAGTCACCTCATTTAATTTCCGGTAATCTATGCAGAATCTAGTTGTTTAATCCTTCTTCGAGACAAGCACAACAGGAGAGGACCAAGGGCTGTTTGAAGGCTCGATTATTCCTCTGTCGAGCATTTTATTCACTTCCTCTGTTTTTATATCACGCTTCCCATAAGGTTGTCTTCTAACTGGTTGTCGTATGGGTGAGGAGATTCCTGTGTTGATTTTGTGTTTCACCAGATTAGTGCATCCAAGGTCATCGGAGCCTTTCGAGAAGACATCCCGATATTTGTAAAGCAACGATGCAAATTTCTCCCTGTCACCTTCATTCAAATGTTCTTTCCCTTTGTCAAACATTGACTTAATATGTTCCGGTAAAATATTTTGCCTGGATCTTCCAGGATCTTCGATATCGCTGTGCATTGTTGCAGCACATGTTTGTACCTTCTCAGTGTCCGTATTCATTTCTCCTGAATCTTCCTGTGTAGGATAACACTGACCTATTTCTTGTCCCCTTTTCAACGTATACACTGCGTCACTATCATTCATCACTCCAATGAACGCTTCATTTCGATGAGGGTCTAATAATCCATTGATTATCTTTACTTCAACTATTTTCTCCATCTTTGTCTCACTTACAAATGCAACTTCGGGAAGCGTTTGGTGACTCGGTATCTTCACTGGCACTAACATGTAAGTGTTTGATGGTACTTGAATTTCTTTTTCCACTATAACTCTACAAACTCTGTTGTTGTCATCTTTTATCATCATACATTGTATGGTATGTCCACTCCTAGTACCAAGCTCCAACGTTTCCAGGTCCCAATGTTTGATATTTTCCATAATAAAATCCTGACCCAAGAGGCCTGGCAAAGAAATATCACAAACGATTAGAGCCATTTTAACTCTGAATCGTCCAAATTCTATTTCTACCTTTATCAGACCATGTATTATAATGTTGGTGCCATTAACTGATTGTACATCAATTTTCCTTTTATCAAGTGGGTACCTGCCTTCTCCTCCGCATTTCTCATACGTTTCCTTAGATATCAAAGATGAAGTGGCCCCGCTGTCAATCAAAAAGTCTACATGTGTTTGATTCATGCTACCTCTAACATATAGTCCATTATCCCAAGAAAATTGTTTTCTTTCTACCTGGCCAATTCTAAATGGCTGGATATTTTGTTTGAATGTTGTTTCACAATGACTAGGTCGATTTCCCTCCAACTCAACTTCCGTCATCTCACGACCTACCGAGATGACGGTCTGAAGTTTTCCTGGTTCATAAGGTGGGTTTTATTTGGTTGCCTATTCTTTTGTGGACATTGCCTCCAAAAATTATCTCTGGCTCCACATGTAAAGCACGATCTGTCACTTATAGGCTTCCTATCAGTTGCTTCAAGTTTATCTAGACGTGTCTCAATCCTCTGGATTGCTTCTTTTATGGTCTTAAGTTCTGTGTCATCTTTCAAGTCGGCAGGTTTCACATCCCTCAACTTCTCTGCGGCTACACCTCTGATCGTCCCAGCAGATGTGCTTGCTCTCCCTAGCACGTCCTCGTATCGTTCGACTATCTCCACTGCTTCCCTGATTGTTCTACAGCTTTTATCCATCAACTGGCACCTCATTTCCGGCGAAAAGCTTTTGTAGAAATGTTCCAGTGCTAGCATCTCTTGAGCTACTGGATCAAGTGACACATAAGCCTTTTGAGCATACAGCCGAATCTCGTCCCCAAATTCGGCCACTGTTTCATTCTTTTGTCTAGTACGTGTCTGAATTTTGGATAGCCATCTATTAGCCTGTCTTTTGCTGCCAAACCTTTGTTCTAGATGATTTGTAAGAACTTTGTATGAACGTTTTTCATGAGGCGCCAAGGAGCTATAATGAAGCCTAGCCTGTCCCTTTAGTGATGTTGCTAGGTATAAAAGTTTCTCTTTGTCTGACCATTCTGCAAGTTCTGCACAATCCTCAAAATATGCCTGGTATACATCCCAGTCGTCTTCTCCAGTAAAGGAATCAGGCTTTATATTTGGTGCTTGGCGTCGTATATAATGTTGCCTTGCAATGTAAACATGGTCTCCTTCATCTCCCATGTCTCCAGCTTCATCATTCCCACCTTGATGATTCATATTAAAATCTACTTCAGAATCCGATTCCTGTTGGTCAGCCATGCTAGAGGTTATTTGAGCTTTCTATTAAGTAATGAAATGAAGAAATAATAAAAGAAAACACAAATACTGCAATCTCTTTCTTTTATTGGTATATTATATTATATTATGCAAGCGTTGATAAGAACGGATGCGCAGCGTCGAATGTGTGTGCGTATCCGAACGTGTGTGCGTATCCGAACGGGGGCGCGTATTCAAATGTGTGTGCTTATCCGAACTGGTGTTCGTATCCGAACGGGTGTGCGTGTCCGAACAGGTGTGTGTATCCGAACGGGTGTGCGGCGTCAATGTGTGTGCGGCGTCGAACGGGTGTGCGTATCCGAAAAGGTGTGCGTATCCGAACGGGTGTGCGCCGTCGAACGGGTGTGTGTATCCGAACGGTTGTGCGGCGTCGAACGGGTGTGTGTGTCCGAACGGTTGTGCGGCGTCGAACGAGTGTGCGTATCCGAACGGGTGTGCGGCGTCGAACGGGTATGTGTATCCGAACGGTTGTTCGGCGTCGAACGGGTGTGCGTATCCGAATAGGTGTGCGTATCCGAACGGTTGTGCGGCGTCGAACGAGTGTGTGTATCCGAACGGTTGTGCGGCGTCGAACGGGTGTGTGTGTCCGAACGGTTGTGCGGCGTCGAACGAGTGTGCGTATCCGAACGGGTGTGCGGCGTCGAACGGGTATGTGTATCCGAACGGTTGTTCGGCGTCGAACGGTTGTGCGGCGTCTTTTTCTTTTCTTTTACCTATCCAGATTATATGGGCCGTGTAGCCTTCAATTATGTCGCACGGGTGTGCGGGTCCGAATTGGTATCTAAAAACGTCCGAAAATGGTCCGTGATTTTGAAAATATATCAAAATCCCACTCTTCTGACACCAGTGTAATGTTTTTGAGCCGTTTTCGAACCCCCAAAAAAAGGAAAATTCCGACCTGTGGGTGCCTCGATATTATACAACAAAGAGCTTGTCTATGCTTAAGAACAAATGATTTATTAAGCTAAAGAATCTACAGTAATTGAGTATAATGAATAAAATGACTTATTAAGAAGATAACTGTGTTAGATATGTTACTAAAGGTAAAAAAAAAAGCGTTAGTTACATCCGCTCCATCTTGTGTTCCACTGCAAGAATCCAGTTCCAAGGAAAATGCCCCGTGAATTATTTAGAACAAAATCTAAACCTTTCTTATCTCTTATGAAGCTTAATAAAGTCTAATAAAAAAAACAAAGTGTCTGAAACCAAAGTTTACTACTGAAAGTCTAAATCCAGAAAGCCCCCGAAGAACGCCGTACGGGCAATATATTCAAATTCCCCGCCTCGAAAACTTGCAAATCACTGAGCGCTTAAGCACCGCTACGCTCTCGCCCAATCAGATTGTAGAACGTCCATTTTGGCGCCAAAGCTTTCCATCTCGACCAATGGCTGGTCGTTCGGCACATACACCGAAAAAAATAAATCCGAACAGTCCACGCAGATTCCAATAAAATAACTTTATATGGTCGTCCAAGCAACCCCTTAAGTCCCTTTAATTTAGTAATTTCTAATGTAAACATTCTGGTCCGTAATTGTTCAGGTTTTAGACAAAACCAAGCATGCACTGTGACGTCAGTGTTTACAAAACACGGAAGTAGATTAATTCTGCATTTCATTATGAAAGGAAAAGACTCTATCCATATGTCATTAAATATTTGAGAGAGGAATATTTTCTCTGAAACATATAGTTTAAATACATGCGTTCATTGCATCAGTTCCGTTAACGATTAATATGGAAGTATAAATTGTCATTAATTTTTGTGACCTGTCAAAAGTCTACCAAAGTTTACAAGCAGCTATCCTGGCATCCTGAGTATACTATAACACTATGAAGCTTATCAATGTGATGATTTACACTGTCTCAAGCATCAATAAACTTAGCATACGTTTTAGAAAAAGTTCTACATAAAGGGGGGTATTCATATTACAATATTCTTGTGCAGATAGATTCAGTATAAGCAAAACCATTTACTTAAATAAACTTGGTTATGCTGGATTATTCCTTTATTGTCCTTTCATTACATTTGACAAAAGGAAATTCTAATGAACTACCTCTCTTCAATAATTATTGATAACTTTTTGCTAACTACTTTGACTTCAGTTTTTCTATCCCAAGACAAATATAAACAAGAAAAAAAACACAAATATATCACATAGCAGTGTGTACAGAATAGAACATTAAAAAACCACAAGTATATCACATAGCAGTGTGTACAGAATGGAACATTAAAAAAACACAAATATATCACATAGTAGTGTGTACAGAATAGAACATTAAAAAACACAAATATATCACATAGCATTGTGTACAGAATGGAACATTAAAAAAACACAAATATATCACATAGTAGTGTGTACAGAATAGAACATTAAAAAACACAAATATATCACATAGCGGTGTGTACAGAATGGAACATTAAAAAAACACAAATATATTACATAGTAGTGTGTACAGAATGGAACATTAAAAAACACAAATATATCACATAGCAGTGTGTACAGAATAGAACATTAAAAAACACAAATATATATCACATAGTAGTGTGTACAGAATAGAACATTAAAAAACACAAATATATCACATAGCAGTGTGTACAGAATAGAACATTAAAAAAACACAAATATATCACATAGCAGTGTGTACAGAATGGAACATTAAAAAACACAAATATATCACATAGTAGTGTGTACAGAATGGAACATTAAAAAACACAAATATATCACATAGCAGTGTGTACAGAATAGAACATTTAAAAAACACAAATATATCACATAGCAGTTTGTACAGAATGGAACATTAAAAAACACAAATATATCACATAGCAGTGTGTACAGAATGGAACATTAAAAAACACAAATATATCACATAGCAGTATGTACAGAATAGAACATTAAAAAAAACACAAATATATCACATAGCAGTGTGTACAAAATGGAACATTAAAAAACACAAATATATCACATAGCAGTATGTACAGAATAGAACATTAAAAAAAAACACAAATATATCACATAACAGTATGTACAGAATAGAACATTAAAAAAAAACACAAATATATCACATAGCAGTGTGTACAGAATGGAACATTAAAAAACCACAAGTATATCACATAGCAGAGTGTACAGAATAGAACATTAAAAAACACAAATATATTACATAGCAGTGTGTACAGAATAGAACATTAAAAACTCACAAATATATCACATAGCAGTGTGTACAGAATGGAACATTAAAAAGCCACAAGTATATCACATAGCAGTGTGTACAGAACAGAACATTAAAAAACACAAATATATTACATAGCAGTGTGTACAGAATAGAACATTGAAAACCCACAAATATATCACATAGCAGTGTGTTTATGGAACATTAAAAAAACACAATGATATCACATAGCAGTGTGTACAGAATGGAACATTAAAAAAACACAAATATATCACATAGTAGTGTGTACAGAATGGAACATTAAAAAACACAAATATATCACATAGCAGTGTGTACAGAATAGAACATAAAAAAACACAAATATATCACATAGTAGTGTGTACAGAATGGAACATTAAAAAACCACAAATATATCACATAGCAGTGTGTACAGAATAGAACATTTAAAAAACACAAATATATCACATAGCAGTGTGTACAGAATGGAACATTAAAAAACACAAATATATCACATAGTAGTGTGTACAGAATGGAACATTAAAAAACCACAAATATATCACATAGCAGTGTGTACAGAATGGAACATTAAAAAACACAAATATATCACATAGCAGTGTGTACAGAATAGAACATAAAAAAACACAAATATATCACATAGTAGTGTGTACAGAATGGAACATTAAAAAACACAAATATATCACATAGTAGTGTGTACAGAATGGAACATTAAAGAAACACAAATATATCACATAGTAGTGTGTACAGAATGGAACATTAAAAAACACAAATATATCACATAGTAGTGTGTACAGAATGGAACATTAAAGAAACACAAATATATCACATAGTAGTGTGTACAGAATGGAACATTAAAAAACACAAATATATCACATAGTAGTGTGTACAGAATGGAACATTAAAGAAACACAAATATATCACATAGCAGTGTGTACAGAATGGAACATTAAAAAACACAAATATATCACATAGCAGTGTGTACAGAATAGAACATTAAAAAACACAAATATATCACATAGTAGTGTGTACAGAATGGAACATTAAAAAACACAAATATATCACATAGTAGTGTGTACAGAATGGAACATTAAAGAAACACAAATATATCACATAGTAGTGTGTACAGAATGGAACATTAAAAAACACAAATATATCACATAGTAGTGTGTACAGAATGGAACATTAAAAAACACAAATATATCACATAGCAGTGTGTACAGAATAGAACATAAAAAAACACAAATATATCACATAGTAGTGTGTACAGAATGGAACGTTAAAAAACCACAAATATATCACATAGCAGTGTGTACAGAATAGAACATTTAAAAAACACAAATATATCACATAGCAGTGTGTACAGAATGGAACATTAAAAAACCACAAATATATCACATAGCAGTGTGTACAGAATGGAACATTAAAAAACACAAATATATCACATAGCAGTGTGTACAGAATAGAACATTAAAAAACACAAATATATCACATAGTAGTGTGTACAGAATGGAACATTAAAAAACACAAATATATCACATAGTAGTGTGTACAGAATGGAACATTAAAGAAACACAAATATATCACATAGTAGTGTGTACAGAATGGAACATTAAAAAACACAAATATATCACATAGTAGTGTGTACAGAATGGAACATTAAAGAAACACAAATATATCACATAGTAGTGTGTACAGAATGGAACATTAAAAAACACAAATATATCACATAGTAGTGTGTACAGAATGGAACATTAAAGAAACACAAATATATCACATAGCAGTGTGTACAGAATGGAACATTAAAAAACACAAATATATCACATAGCAGTGTGTACAGAATAGAACATTAAAAAACACAAATATATCACATAGTAGTGTGTACAGAATGGAACATTAAAAAACACAAATATATCACATAGTAGTGTGTACAGAATGGAACATTAAAGAAACACAAATATATCACATAGTAGTGTGTACAGAATGGAACATTAAAAAACACAAATATATCACATAGTAGTGTGTACAGAATGGAACATTAAAGAAACACAAATATATCACATAGTAGTGTGTACAGAATGGAACATTAAAAAACACAAATATATCACATAGTAGTGTGTACAGAATGGAACATTAAAGAAACACAAATATATCACATAACAGTGTGTACAGAATGGAACATTAAAAAACACAAATATATCACATAGTAGTGTGTACAGAATGGAACATTAAAAAAACACAAATATATCACATAGCAGTGTGTACTGAATGGAACATTATAAAAACAAAAATATATCACATAGTAGTGTGTACAGAATTGAACATTAAAAAAACAGTTCTCCAGTTGTTGTCCTTGTTTTAGATTTGAATTAAAACATACAAGTCATACATGTCATTTGAAGGAAGTGAAACTAGAGAAAAACATTTGACCTTTGCTTTGGTGATCTTATTTTTGCATCAAGAAGGAATTTCACAATGAAGATAACAAAAATGAAAATACATTGATACTTTTTACACTTCAGGACCACCCAAGAAGAAGCAGAAGAAATGAGTCACTGTGCCTGTTTTAATGCTCAATGGACCAGACTATTATATTGTTGACAAAATACTCTATGTATATGCAAATATGTTAAATCTCTGTAAAGGTCTAATTTTTATGAGGAATGTTTTACTTAAAAATTATATTTTCCACAAGAGATTTAGATTCAAAAATGAAAATAAAATATAAGACATCATAGCTGGACTCTTTGTTTCCTGAAATTAAAATTATTTTTAGCTTTCTGTGATCAAATATTGATACAAAACTTCTCTTCAGAAGTCTTCTGTCTGGTTTGTAATGAACTTTGAGCCAGTCAGAAGTCTGATATATTAGACTGATCCTAAAACAGGAAGAAAGCTTATATACTTCACTGTTTGTTATCCTATACTGATTGTGATCATAGTTAGGGTTTTGGTTTTAAGAATATAATTATGTCTCCCCCAATGAAGTAGGATGAGAGAAATATTGTTTTTGTACTTTCAGTCTGTCTGTCTGTCTGTCTGTAGTCACAATGTTTGTCTGTGTTTCTCCATAACTGCTGGTTGGATTTCAGTGGAATTTGCTATGACTTATTGGTACAAAGCTTAGATGAGTATTTAATCAGCATATGCCGGTTCAATGACTTTCAGCAGTTATGAGCCTTGATTTGTCCAACTTTGAACACATATGGGTATATCTCCTTAACTTCCTGTCAGATTTTGAGAAACTTTACAGAAATGATTGATTGTTAGCAAATGCAGTCATGCATATTATAAATATGTTCCAGTCAGCTGATTTTTAGCAGAGTTGTGGCCCTTGATTTGTCCAAATTTAATTATATTAAGGCATATCTCTGTAACTGCTGATTAGATTTTGAAAAATCTTTACAGGAATGGTTATAAGTGAGAGAAGTTATGCATTTTTTGTCGTGTTCTGGTTGAATGATTTTTAGTGACTTCACAATCCTTGATTTGTCCAAATTAGAATACAGTCTGGCATATCTCCATAACTGCATGTTAGATTTTAAGGAAACTTCACAACAATAACATTAGCAAGTGTAGTTATGCATATCAATGGCTTTTAATGGATGGATGATTTTTAGTGGAGTTGTGACCTGTGGTTTGCCCAAATTTGAATACAGTTGGGCATATCTTCGTAACTGTTGGTTGGATTTTGAGGAAACTTCTCAGCAATGATTGTGAACCAAGAGTTATTTCACATATTATCAGTGTTTTTCTGTTGGATAGTTATTATATTCTTCATGGTAAATGACATGTGGGGGGAGACATATGTTTTTTCTTAGAAACATTCTCTAGTTTCATGCTAAGTTTGTGCTGCTTTTGCCTTTTTTCATAAATTTGCACAAGTTTACCGGTATGATATTTAGTGTGAAGGAAGTCATATAATCTCCAGGTGCTTTTTCTGCATGCTGTATATTTACATTGTTCCATGTCTTCATTGATGTCCATTCATTATTTTTATTTCCAGTGGCACAGAGATTTTATTATATATTCTATTGCATGTTTGTTTCATTTTTTTTTCATTACTAAGTTTGTACTAATTGCCTTAAGAAATGATAGATCTTACTTGATTGTTATTGTCATCATTCTTGTTAAAGAGAAAATCTATAAAGTTTTATTTTTGATTTTACAGAGTTACAACCCTTCTATAATTTCACTAAAGAGAATAAAAGAAGGATTTTTTTTCTGGAAATCTCATCTGAGACAAGCCAGTTAGGTCTTGTCAAAATCACAAGTTTTCTAGTCTATGGTTAGTCAGTATTCATCATAATCCTTTTTAATTTTAGTTTTTTATCATTGGTATGGGCTGCCCATATGACAGCCAGTGCCTGCAGAGATTAGTTACATTATTATTTTTGAATTTATTATTTTCAAGAGATTCTTTTATTTCTGCCAGCCATTAAGGGGACTTCCATTTAACATCTCATTTGAGAAAAAGAATATTTTTAGCGCATGAATTTTGGATTAATTGGGGATAAATCTTATGACACTTGGATTTCAACCAGATTACCACCAGACCAGGCTTGAATGTTGTAGTGGTCATCATCACCCAGAGTGTATACATGAGCATTCAGATTAAGTATTAATGTTATTATCTCACCTGCACAGGTGAGCTTCTGTGAGCACCCATTGTCTGTCTGACCTCTGTTGTCCATCCACATACACTCTTGAGGTTACATTTTCCATCCAATTATCATGAAACTTAGAATGTTAAGCTTAATGAGATCTAGGCACCTTTTGTATATAGGTCATGTTGGGTTAAAAACTAGGTCACCTGGTCAAATCATAGAAAACCCTTGTGAACAGTCTAGAGGTCATACAATGTATAGAGGTCATGTTTGGTCAAAAACTAGGTCACCAGGTCAAATTCTAGAAAAACCTTGTGAACACTCAAGAGTCCACATTTCCAATCATGAAACTTTTTCAGCATGTTGAGCTTGATAACTTCAAGGCTGTTTTCATATATGGGTCATGTTGGTTCAAAAACTGGGTCACCAGGTCAAATCCTAGAAATACATGGTGAACACTCTAGAGGCCACATTTCCCATCTACTCATCATGAATCTCTGTCAGACTGTTTGGCTTGATCACTTGAAGGTTATCTTTATATATGGGTCATGTTTGGTCAGAAACTAGGTCACCAGGTCAAATCTGAAGAAAAAGCTTTTGAATATGCTAGGCCACTTTTTCTCCACAATCATTATGAAACTGTCAGAATGTTTAACTTAATGATCAGGTTAGTGGTATAGGTCCATTTTGGCACTCTTGTTCTTCTTTTATTCTTGTACTAAGCAATGTAGACAAATGTTGTGTTATTTGATATAACCTTATTTGAACAGATATGAACTAAAATTAATTCATATGCTCCATGTATTTAAAGCCTACCATTAATTGATGATAATATTATTATAATGCATTGCATCTATTTCATTGGCTCATTCTTTATAAAATTAAAAATAATTGATAATTTAAATAAGAATGTCTATTCAGATTGTTTTTCCTTATGGCTTTTAGACATTTAGAAAGTGTTCATTTAAAGTAAATGGCTTTTAACCTAAAAATGATACAACCACAACTCTATATGGAAATTTCCTGTTGTTCTTAGAATGTTTGACTCACATGTTGACATTGGTTATTTTTTTAATTCAGTAATTATCATTCACATTTATACAGTTTTAAAGAAAGTAAAATACTCATAATTTTAGGGTATGCTGCTTTAAAGATCTGACTTTGTGAAGTGTGCTTGGAAAAAAGATAACTTCATACTAGTACATGTATTAAGTTTTTGTCTGCAGTCAATTAGTTGTATATACTTCACCAACCTTTTATTTTAGCTTTCAACTTCATTGGTTTAGCTTCTTTGTAAACAAGATACCAGTCAAAATGAAATGTTTCTTTTATATGTTATGCTTGTTGCTTGTATGGTGGATTGCTGAATAAAACAGTTACCAAGTCATGATTTCTGTTTTGGGTTGCCAACATTTTAAGCACATCTGAACACAAAGTACTCAATAGTGACTGTCTGTTACCATCAGTCCTTTATCTTCCTTCAAATAACGTCTCCTTAACCACTTGTCTTGTTCCAGACAAACATCACAGGAATGTTTCTAAATTGGTCCTCTTTCAAATTCTATCCATACAGAACTCTGGTTGACATGGCAAACGAAAGGGCTTCTCCTCAGAAACCCCTTGCCCTATTTCAAAATAATTTCACAGCAGAGTTCCTTAGGTGGCTGTTTATCAATTGCCATTCAAGCCATTTGATGCATAAAAAACTTGATTAACAGGGAGTGGGGGAAATTTTCACTATATGATTATCTGAAAAACTTGGAAAATCTTCTACACAGAAACTTCCTGCCTTCTTTCAGAGTTCCTAAGGTGGGCCTTTATCAAATTCCATCAAGCCATGTTGATGCATAAAAAACTTGCCTGACAAGGAGTGGGGCAAATTTTCACTACTTGTATTCAAAATGAGTCTGAAATTTTCCTTTGGTAGCAGTTGATCAAATTATTTTTAACCATGTTGGTTCATAACAGGCCTTCACAGGTCAAACTGCTGGCGGGATTTCGACGAATCTTCACAAGAGTGATCAGTACCAACCCTAGTTGTGCATATCGCCGGCACGTTTCGCTTCGCTGCACAAATTGGCGGCAAGAGCTAAAAATAGAAAAACTTTGTCCGGCTTTTACAGGTCAAACTGCTGGCGGGATTTCGACGAAACTTCACAGGAGTGATCAGTATCAACCGTTGTTGTGCATATCGCCGGCATGTTCCGCTTCGCTGCACAAAATTGCTGCCAGATCTAGAAAAAAGAAACTTTTTCCGGCTTTCACAGGTCAAACTGCTGGCTGGATTTCGGCGAAACTTCACAGGAATGTTAAGTATCAACTGTTGTTGTGCATATCGCCGGCACGTTCCGCTTCGCTCCACAGAATGGCCACCAGAGCTAAAAATAGAAAAATCTTTTCCAGATTTTACAGGTCAAACTGCTGGCAGGATTTCGACGAAACTTCACAGGAGTGATCAGTACCAACCGTTGTTGTGCATATCGCCGGCACGTTCTGCTTCGCTGCACAAAATGTCCACCAGAGCTTAAATAGAAAACCCGTGTCGGCTAACATTTCCCCCCACCCATTTTCATGATATTAAAAGCTATTATCTTTTCACCAGGCTGATATTATAGCCCTTCAGGAAACGTGGACAAGTGCTAATGACATAGTTCAACCCCTCAATACACGATACCAAGATGTGTTCACTCACAGGCCAACACATCAATAGAACCAGTCTCCAAGAGGAGGTGTTGCCATCTTTGTCCACCAAGACTTTGACATTATTCGCATTGATACTTCTATGGCAGATATTGATAATGTGTTTGTGATCATATAACATCTCCGTCTATATCAGTATTGGATGTTTCTAAACCTCCACATCTTCACCTGCATTATTTCTGTGACAGTTCAGTTTAATTCTTAACAATTAACCAACTTCACAAACAATTGTTCTCGGTGACTTTAATGCACCAGTGTAAGCTAATGAGCTTGAACAAACCATGACTAACTTCAGTCAACTTATAACAACTCCCACTACAATTCGACAGACGCTGATTGATCACATATACATTCAAAACTTTGCAGTTGTACAGTCTAGAACTGTGCCAACTTATTACAGCTATAATGCAATAACATATGCAAACATTTGGATCAACAACAACACAGAGCCTCTATGAACAACTGATAGATCAAATTCCATCTGTGTTTGATAGCTTAAACTACTTCTGATGTTCAACACCTGTTGTCACTAGGTAACCAATATCTTTACTTTCTGATTGTAAAAACATGAATTATTTTCTCATTTCCACATCACTTTTCAGATTCAAGTACGTCTGTTAAATCTGTTAAAACCAACTCACTCTGCATACCAAAAACATACCGCTGTTCCATCCTTAACATAGAGAACATAGATGGGAGACATATGTTTTTGTGACAAAAACCCCTTCTAGTTTGTTAAAATTTGCAATATTTTTGAACTCTTAACATATTTTAGGTCGACAAAAGGAAGTCCGCATCTCCCTTTCTGATTAAAGTTTTTGTGCAGTAAAATAGTTTTATGCCCCTAAAGGGAGGCACTGTCTGTCCGTCCATCCGTCCGTCCGGTAAAATCTTGTCCTCGCTTCATCTCCAAAACCACTTGAGGGATTCCATTGAAACTTAACAGGAAAGTTTGTCACCGAGTCTAGTTGTGTATATCTTCAGTAGATTCCGCTCGATTTATTTTTGGCAGAGTTATGTTCGTCCACTAGATGCGCTCATCCAGTGTATTATTTAAAGTACAGTTATAATCGCCCGCTATGATCAGAGGGTAATGATTACTTAATCTTTCTTCAATAAGTTTGAAGAATGAGATTCTCTCTTTCGAGTTATTTGGAGCGTAAATATTTGTAATACAATAATAGTTAATATTATCAAAAGTAACATTTATCGAAATAAAACGCCCGCTTTCATCCTTAATTTCATTGTTTATACCAAAAAAGAGATTTTGCTTTAACAAGATAGCTACTCCCTTCGAAGCAGAAGTACCATTACACCAAAAATGTTTACCTTCGCATTCATTGCCCCATTTGCAAGACTCAAATTGTGTACCACAGTGGGTTTCCTGAATTAAAATTACATCATATTTCTTATCTGTCAGCCAGTTGTAGATTAAATTCCGTTTCTTGAAATCTCTTAACTAATTAACATTGATTGAAATAATAGAAATGTTCATGATTAACAGATACTTGTTAAGATAAACAGATATTTACAATATTCCGTGCTTCGTTTTTCTTTTCACCGACGGCGGAATTTAAGAGCTTACGCTTTCCTTTTTGCGTTTTCTTTCATTGTAAGGTGTCTCATAATCAGCTAATTCATCAGACAGACCCTTAATGAAAAAACACTCAAAAGCGGAGTACAGCTCTTCGACACCTTCGTCCGACAAGCGGACACCACAGGCATCTTTAGCATCAAAGATCTTTTTTTCTGAAAAGGACCGTCTTTGAAAACAAAGGAGTCATTGTCAGTGAAGTGAAAATTTTTGGTAGTTCTACAAATTTCAAGCTGTTCCAAATTTACATCGATTGCCTTTTGATTTATTTGCTTGATATATGGCGAGTTCCCCATTCGCGGAAGAATGCTAGAGAAACCAACTGGTCTTTCTGGTCACTTTTCCGAAGCTAGAGTCATTGCTTTTTTTATATTTTGAATTGTTTGTTTTCTATCAAACTTTGTCAGGTCATTAGTGCCTAAGTGTATGACAATACCCTTTACATTTTCAGTTTCAGTCGTTCGGACTTTATCTGGTAATTTGTCAAAATTAACAGCCGTCTGTCTTGATGCTGACACATTTTTATTGTTTTGTGTCTTACATGTATTCTGTTGCCGTTTGAGTCACCAAAAATAAAGAATGTTTTGTTTTTGTCAACACTTTGATTTCTTGAGGATGCTGTTCCGTACTGATCATCACTTTGTTCCATTCGTAACGAAGATGGGTTCGTAGTGACAAGATCATCCACTTCCGCTGCAGCTCGAATCATCATCTGACTGATCAGTTCCGTCTTTGCCAGTGATGCTACTACTGCCACTGTTCAGTGGAATGTGGGAGTCCAGTTGCGTGTGACCCTCTTGATCGTATACGTGACAATTAACTCCCCGAGTACAGTTACCTCTGATATAATCCGTGCTGTTGCAATTCCAACATCGATGTGAGACATTTTCTTTGTGCAGAGTACCGTTATTTTGTCTGGAGTAATCCGGGCATTTAAAATACGGGTGGTTAGTTTCACCACACCATTTACACTTCGTTCGATTATTGTCTGCAAACAGTATAATTTTAAACTGAGCAATGTTCAAAGTGTAAGGAAGTAAAGGAACACAGTGCATTATTTTAATGTATCGTGAACCATTTTCAATATCCATACCTTCATACATGTGATATCCCGGCGGGATTTAAGAAAGTCCCGTTATTCCACATCAATTCCAGCTGTCCCGGTATTAATTAAAAATTCCCGTTATTAAAATCAAGAAGAAAAAAAATTTTCATCTGCCGACGTCAATAACTTGCTCAGCTCCGGTTATGGGCGGAGCTTATACTCGGAAACGGCGATCAATACATACTACCTTCAAAGCATTGACCAATCAGAGCGCATTTTACTACTTTCATTGAATTAATCCTGTGTTGACACTCGATACACAATTAACACATTTAGCCATCAACGGGTGTTGAATTGGGTCAATATAATTCGATTGGGGATGTACACCCAGTAGAAAATTGTTGTGTACAACTTAACAAATTAATTGAATGCTTAATTTTAAAGACAAACGGTTAAACATCAATGCATTACTCGTGTTACTCTAACCTTTTAAACAGTGTAAGGAAATGACTAAAATAATTTTTGGTATTTTTGTTTTAATTCTCGGATTTGTTTATAAGAAAAGGTCAAGTAGTTTTAAGACAAGCTTAACAAATTGTAGGAAACCAATTTCAGCAAATATTTAGTTCATTAAACATAAGGCAGCGAGTGAAAATCTCGGATAAATTCCGTTTGTCATATATTTCCGCGACCCCGCCGTATTTTATATTTATAGAAAACAGTGTCTTGGAGACTTTTTATATGGCAAACTTACAACATTCAATTGATTGATTAAGATAAGTGTTCATTATTTAATTATAAATACCAGTTTTTCATTAAAAAAGTTTCCTTTTCTCTAAGACTTAAATATTTCTGTCGTGGTTACTTTTGAAAGAAACAATTACAATGAATCATCATAATTTATATCTTAAAATCGTTTGTACTTTTGTTAAAAAAATTCTGGTGAAACTGGAAACACATCCCAGACTTTTCACAAAATGGGATCTGTGTAAGGACTTAGGTCCAAAAGCTAAAATTCAAAAGACAAAAAAAAATTCAATCATCAGTGGGAATCTGAATATAAATGGATAGGAAAGTGTGCTAAGGGAACAGATTATGCCTTTTGCATGTGGTGCAACCTTTATGTATTAACAAAAAACACTTCATTAGTTTTCTTTTCTATTCTCCTTGTCTTTCTTTTTGCGAAAACGAGTCGATAAAAAAATTCCAGTTTTCAAGCTAAAAATCCAGCTGAAAATCCAGTTGTGAGTTACCGAAGTTATCACATGTATGTACCTTTAATTTTCCCTCTTGAGAATGAACAAGCTCATATAGTACCAAACTGTGCTTAATTTTGAATGATAGTCTCATCTGGAATCTCGTACGGGGCATCCTTAATCATGACGATTGTAATTACATTATTAACATCTTTCAATAAAACATTTTAATTTTAAACTCTCAATCCTCTTAAGATTAATGTCGTTTTCGATGTCTCATTTCCAACAGTTATAATACATTTACCTTCTGTAAACTGTATTGATTTTATAGTTTCTAGTTTAATTACAGCTCGTAGACTTTCAACAACATCATTGTGTGTTACTTTTTTCAAAATTTCGTCTCAAAGTATACCGATAACGGTTTGGTAAGCTGAACCGCCATATTTCTGTGTGACACAAATTAATGTCAAATTGCTGGTTAGGTAACAAACATATTAAGGAGAAATAATGATTTAATAACTAAAAAGGTTATTTCTGTGTATTGTTTGGTGAGTCCAAACTTAAACTGAACCAAATAATAAGTATAGAGGTCGATGGAAAAACCGAGCTGCACTGCTTGGAGACTGATCATTCATGGAAATTAATTAGAATGTATCCAAACTGAAGACTTGAGGAAGAAAACAAATCTGTATTTGAGTGACAATTTTCAAAATTAAAATAATAAAAATAATGATAGTGTTATAAGGTTATGCAGTAAAGGAACCTAAACCTACTAATAAAAGGTAAGATGCTGTATATAAAAGGCTACTTACTAAAACAAATACTCAATATAACAATTTAATACAGTAAATCAGGGCTTGCAAGATCATTCTATACAGAATTATATGAGACTGTTACAATTAACAAAAAATTAGCGTTCTATAACTAAATGAAAAGGTTTTATCCTAAAAATCTAAAATTGATATTGAAGTATTGAGGAACTGGCATTAATCTGGGTTTTTAAAAAGCTGCAATAAAGGGAAGAGCTAAAATTCTAGTCCAACTAATCAGGCTTGTTGAAGAGATTAAATTTATTAGGCTACTAAAATTCAAGAGGGAAAACAAACAATATTGTGCATTTTTTCAGAAATGGTTTAAAAATCAAACATTATATCAGATCAGATCTTTTACATGTTTGATTATATGTTGAGAAGTGAAAAATACAACTAAAAATTATGTGAAAATAATTATTTTCTTGCATTTATTTATACAGTTTTTTTTAATCAAGCTGTTTATGTTTATCATTATTTCTTTACCAAATATCGTGGAGTGAATTGCAAGAAATGTGCAGCACAGGACAGGAATAACATTATTTACAGTACCGAATGCTAAGAAAATCGATGATAGAAACTCATGTTGTGGAATGCTGAAATACAGTATTATGCATACATAAATTGATTGATCGATGAAATTTTAAATGTCTGGTCGAGGTGTGGTGATTTTCCTTGAGCTCTCATTTTTGACATATTATTTCAAACTTTTAATATCCAGGAGAACTTATAGATATTACCTAAAATATTGAATTAAAGAAAGATAATGTTTCAGTGCACTTCTATTCGAGTGACATAATTAGTAAGTACTACAGTGATCTTTTAGTTTTAACCTAGATAGGCTAACCCCGTCGCACGGTTGTGAACTACAGGGGAGATAATTCAGTAACATAAACCAACGTCCCATGTACGATAGATGATAGACTGGTCCCCTATTCGTCTCTTTTCAAATTACGGAAGGGAACCAGTCTAGATAGATAAGTGTTCGTCTTGATAGCTGTTAATATATTTTGGACAGACTTATTCTAGCATGTCGGAAAGGAAAGTTTTAAATGTAAGTCAATGAACAGAAAGCTTCACTTAATTACTGAGCTAAAATCGTTTTAAAAGCCTTATCCGTAATATATGTATGTAATGAATATGTTTCATAATTATTGGATATTCATAAATTCGGATGCTTGTCAGAAACTGTGTGCCTGTCTGTCTGTTTGAGAATCTCAACCGTGATGATATTCGAAACGGCAGCCTCCTATCCTTGGCAACTGATCCTGAAAACAACTAGAAGTCATGACAGTTTTTGGCCAAGTGTTCTGTGTATTCATTCATTCATTAATTTAGTTTAGAGTCATGTATTTTACATTGATTGCGATACAAGTTCTTACAACTTAGATTCATCACGCTCGATGACTGCTTCCTGGGTTCCATACCAGTATTCGCACAGCATGGAGGAATGTGAAAATCGTGAGAGAATCTCGCCTCTGACAGTGTTCCAACCCACGACCTCGGGATCCTGAGTCCTGCACTCTACCCCTGGACCACGGTGCCTCCTCATTCATTCATTCATTTTTATTTAATATCTCTATCAGACCAGAATAGAAAGACAGGATCTGGACTATATATAGTCCTGGAGGACATTTCCCCTCCTGAAATTTTGACAGCCTGGTCAAGTTTCCATCCCATAATTTCGTAAGACAATCTTGAAGTGCTAATAGTATTATTGACAGGGTAAAAAACTGCTGGACTTTACTCATTTTTATTCTAAATAAAGTATTTGTTACAATTTTAATTTTGACAGTTCATGAGAAATGTCATTAACAAACTTCAGTAAACTTGTTTCTCAAGGATTGTAAAAATTTAAAAGTGTAACAAATACTTTATTAAGAATAAAAATGAGTATTAATGACCAGAAGTTTTCTACCCTGTCAATAGTACTAGTCTATCAATATGAGGTTGTTTTGTGATATTGTAACTCCTCAATGCTTGGTATAGTTGTGCTTGCTCTATCAATAAAACTCTCACAAGCGCTATACATCTGAAAATTTAGAACTACCCTGTCAATATTTTTGGTTGTCTAAATGAATGAGAGGAGACTTGTCTAGAATTCTAAGACGGCTGTCTCAGTTATCTTATTATCATACTTACAGTATTCTATTCAAAATTTAAAGGCAGTGGCTAGAAATCCAGAGTCATTTAAATCTTTAATGACATTCTGCTCAATTATGTTGTTACCATAAGCAGCAGCTCAAGAATATCTTAACATAATATTGTTATCCCTTTTTCACCACTTGCCAAACATTGGGGCCTGGCTTCTACATGCATGCCTTGTCAGTGAATCTTTTTGCAGATGGCATTATTGTGTCAATAATTAACAATTCACGGACACCTGTAAGAACATAAAAAATAAATGCAAATTCTTTTGTTGGGATGATGAAGACACATCATAATAATAAAATAAATATAGGAAAAAAATCAGACACCAGCAAAGCTGCATCAGCTTTAGTCATTGAAGAAATAAGGCAAAGACAGATCAAGCCAATGAGGAAGAAGTGTATTTGAAGTATGAAAATTGATGATATTTATTAGTTTACTTTATTTTCAACTATAATGAAATTAAGAAGTCTTTGATGCAAAAAGTTGCTTTTAGAACAAATGGAATTGTTTCATGTTTTATGAATTATTATTATATTATACATAGAATTTAAAAAATAGAAAGAAAAATAAACAATGGTTCTCTAACATGTTACAAAAAATAATATGTCAGTAAAGATAATGGTTTTTAATTTCAGAAATATTACCCACCAGAATATGATCCCTCAAAGATACCCAAGGGTAAGAGAAACAGAAATGCTACCTTCAACATACGTATCATGGCCCCTTTCAATATGAGGTAAGTTCTTCTGACATAGGTACACATTTAAACCAGTTAATCTTTGTGTTTTTCAGATGCCAGACTGATTTGCTAATATTATTTTTTTGTGTTTTTAGAAAAATGTGTTAATTTGAGCAAGTTTTGCCAAATTCAGCAGTCTGTACATGTACATCACCAACATATTTCTGCTGTAATTTGATTTTTTTCTCCATGCATAAATATTAGTAAGTATATATAATTACCTAATATATAACTTGAGTGAACATCAAGTAAAATTTCATCTGCAATACATTACCAAGGGCATTGTTTATTTGATAAAACTATCAATTATCTAGCTTGGTTGGAGGAAAAAAGTGACAGTTTTAAGTGATGCGCTGTAATGTACAAGTATATTATAAACAATTTAGAAATGTACACAGCATACCTTTGTATAAGAGTGTATGAACATTTATAAAGTTTCTTTGGCTATAATAAGACCAATCATGTATTTACATATAACCTTTATAGACACATTTTTGTAGTAATGTCATGAGTTTGTAAATTCATAATTTACTATGATAAGACAGTTTTCTTCTGTACTACCTTAGTGCATTACATGTGGCTGGATAAAAACACTGTATATGATGAAATTGTACTTTTAATTATTTCTCAATTTGAAAACGCCTCCTCAAATACCAGTGAAATGAAAATGGGCACAAAAATTTATTTCAACAGATGGATTAATTTATTCATGCATACAAAAATTATATAACAAAAATAACTTTAAGCAAAAAATTAATACACTTAAAGTATTTTTCTGTTTAGGGTAATATAAGATGACATCAAGTCAGTCAGTAAATAGTTCATTCAAGATTTCATTCAAGCAAGTTAAAAGCAAAGTATTCTACAATTCAGATTATATTGGAATTATAAAATTCCTCGATTCGTTATGAATAATGAGCAGAACTAGGATTTGAAAGTTTACCTGAAACTAAATTCTGACTCTGAAAATTGTGATTCAGGTGTAACATGTGTAAGGAGTACATATATAAAGGGAAGAAATTCAACTCAAGGAAGGAGGACGTAATGGATGAGACATACCTGGGTCTGAAGATTTTTAGATTCTACATCAAATGCCCTCGATGTGTATCAGAAATAGCCTTCAAGGTATGTTTAGACGTCATGTAATAGAACAATTTTATTGAAAAGGAAATAATTCTTAAGTGGCTAGTTTAATCAAGAAAATGGAACAGGAATGGCTGAAAGGGAAATGAGCCAGGTTCATAAAGTTTGTATCATTTTTCAACTAAGTAGTTAGAATTTACTGGTTATCAGACACAAAATATGTTTTATTTTTATGCATTTGACTGCTATAAATTGATTTTGAAAAAGCTTTTGACTCGCCAGCATGGCCTTTCATTTCACGAACTTTAACCTTTTTCAATTTTGAAACTGGTAATCAGACATAGAATAAAGTATATATTATTAACATGCACTTGAATTGGGGAATATAAAATTGCAAATCTGTCTATCACACCATCACACTCGTTTCCAGGCTATTTCTGTGGAAACTGTGGCTTGAATTCAGCCAGACTTTGTATGAAGCTTCAGGAGCAAGAGATGTGTATATTTACCTATGTTCCGGTTGCATGAATGTTTATGTGGTTATCAAAAAAAAAGAGAGAGTTTGCAGATTTGGTCAGTCGGAAGACCACTACTTTTCTGATAAAGAATTTGAGAACACATGGAAACAGAGACTTGAGATTTGGGTGGTAGGTTGAACAAAGTGATTGGATACACCCTTTAGTTTTTGGACCCTCTAGGTCAAAGGTCAAGCTAACAGAGACTTAGAGTTTGAAAACAGTTTCTAATCAGTAACCCAAGGACAACAGTACCCAGGATTTTAAACTTTTCAGGATGGTTGGGTATGATGAATAGATGAACCCTACTGTTTTTAGGATTACAAGGTCAAAAGTCAAGTGCACTGGGGCCACATTTTCATATGGTTGTCAATCTGTATCCCAAGATTTACTCCTCTCAGGACCTGCAAACTTTAGAGGGTTGTGTGGCATGAAGAGTAGATTAACCCCTTTGCTTTTGTGCCAACAGGGTAAAAGATCAAGCTGACAGGGCTAGTTCCCAGTCAATGACACAAGAATTACTGTGTCCAGACTATGGGCCTGATTAGTAAAATGACCCCATTGTTTTGGAGCCCACATGTCAATAGCAGTTGGTTCTCTATATCCAGAATAAACAAAGCTATTTAGAAGAACTATACCTTATAATTGCATGTGATACAGAAACGTTTCAGTATAGTAATGATGATGGTAAATGATTATCACTATAAATTATCCTTTCAGACAGACTTAGAGAACACAGATTACACGCTTGAAGCGGGTGCCAAACGTTTGTTTGAGGCAGAGAAAATTGCCCAGCAGATGGCTGAAGAGGAGAGAAAGGCTAAAGAGGAAGATGAGATGAACCCTATGAAGGTTTGTTTCATGTTGTGTTTGTGCAGTTGTGCACAGGGCTTTTTGCAGAAAATAAGGTCTTAAAATAGATAGAATAGAAAAATTTGAATAAATGATAATTAACAGCTAATAGATT
The DNA here is from genome assembly GCA_012932295.1 of Cyclina sinensis. Taxonomy (NCBI): domain Eukaryota; kingdom Metazoa; phylum Mollusca; class Bivalvia; order Venerida; family Veneridae; genus Cyclina; species Cyclina sinensis. The sequence continues at coordinate 8,033,123 of JAAONU010000015.1, forward strand.
TATATCATATTTTGATAGTAAGATAGAACTTTTGGTTGTGTCTCACTAATATTTTACAGTAATGCTGGGGATGTCAACCAGTATCTGGTCAACAAATTATGTTTTAGATGGACTCAGTATGGCTTACAAAATTTGTTCTGGATTACTCTAAGAAATAATGACAATAGATATACTGTAGTTGCCCCATCTAGTGCCCATGTCCCAATAAGAGCATCTCACATGTTTTTTGGACCTGCAAATGAATGAGTGCCTGTTCTTTGCAGTAGGAAATTTGCACCCCCACTTCTTTCAACTTTTCTAAGTTCACCAAGCGCTAGATGGGGTGAATATGGTAGATATAATCGTTCTGTAATTGCAGCATTAAAATTTGCTTAAACGTACAGTGTAAATAAACAGTTGTCCACCCCTGATACTGTTAAAGCAGACCTAAAGGTGTGAAATCATTAGCTATTTGCATCAATAGGAGAAGTTTATAAAGATCATTTAAATTCTTAGCTCACCTGATCACAGCTTGTGACGTTTAAGGATCAATGACCGTCCGTCGTCCGCAATTACTTCAAAAGACATCTCTTCTGAAACTAGCAGGCCAAATTTGATAAAACTTGTCTGGAATGTTCATTGCCTGAAGCTCTATCAGTTTTTTAAATGGTTCCAGTCCATTTTGCAGATCTGGGCCACAAGAGCTAAAAATAGATTTTAAAGGTGAAAACTTCAAAAGTCTTCTTCTCTGAAACCACAAGGCCTTAAGCTTAGGTATTTGGCGTGTAGCATCATCTTATAGTCCTCTACCAAGTTTCTTCAGATGATGGCCCTAGGGTCAAAATTGGCCCAGCGCAAGCTGCAACATCATTTTACATAAGCTTATATAGGGAAAACTTTCAAAAATCTTCTTCTCTGAAACAACAAGGCCAGGGGCTAAGATATTTGGTTTGTAGCATTGTCTGGTGGACCTCTACCAAGTTTGTTTAAATCATGGCCTAAGGGTCTAAATTGGGCCCTCCCCAGCTGCAACATGATTTTACATAAGCTAAATGGAAAGAAACTTAAAAAATCTTCTTGTCTGAGACTACTGTGCCATAGGGTATGATATTTGGCATACAGGTTCACCTAGAGCTCCTCTACAAAGATTGTTCAAATTATGCCCCTGGGGTCATTAATGGCTCCACACCGGGGCTCTCTTGATTTAATTATGATTTATATAGGGAAAACTGAAAAATCTTCTATGAAACCACATGGGCTAGGGCTTAGATATTTTGCATGGAGCATCACCTACAGGTTCTCTATCAAGATTGATGAAATTATGCTCCTGGGATAAAAATTGACCCCACACCAGCCGTCACTTTTTTTTAAAGACTTGCATAGGAAAAAAACCTTAAAAGTTAAGATATATAAGATAAACCTTAAATTAAGATATTTGATGTGTAACATGACTGATTGAATTAATGAGTTAGATAGTATAAAGAACACTTAATGTTAGTTACAGACAATAAAATTGTTAAAAAGATTTTTTTTTCTTGTAATGTTCAGTTAATTTCAAATACAATCAAGTATGATAAATAAATACAATTTCATGAATATTTCAGCTGTGTATAAAATTGATTTCTTCTAGTATAATTTGAATAGCTGTTTAGCATTGGCTGTCTTTAGGGCAGCTCTTGTTTAAATGTATAAATCAACCAGTTAGCATATGTAATTTATTTTCTTGAGTACTTCAATGATAAATTTGGTATTTGTTGACAGCCCAAAGTAATATGTGAACAAGTTAGGACTAAATAGAAAACTTATCTGTTTGTCTGTAACATAAAACAGGGTAGTTTTTCATAGAGTATTGTACTAAGTTAAATCCAATGTTGAAGATGTGTGTAATAGTTTTGCTGAATCTAATTGGCAGAGATTAAAAAATTAAGAGATGCTCTCTGCAACTTGTTTAAATATCTATAGATGTAAAAGTTATCAACAAGACCATTCTTAAAATTTCTTGTTGCTTATTGGTCTGTTTCGAAGTAGTCCAGTGAATTATACATTAGACTGGTTGTGTATTTTAGATGTTAGAAAACAGAACAAAGGCCAGTAGAGCTGAGATGGATCAGATAGATACACTTGAGGAACTCAGAGAATTAAACACCAGGAAGAATCAAGTAAACACAGATGCCATGATAGAGAAATACAGAAAGTATGAGGAAATGCTTGCACAACTTCAGATGGAAAAAGAAGAGGAAGAAATCAAGTTGGTTGAATAATTGTTGTTTCTGCTCTCAGATTTTACATTGTGTATAATTATCAAGGCAACCATTGGTATTTTGACCTTTTAAAAGTAACAGACTGTTAGTCAGATATTTTATATGGTTGTGGACACTTGTTATTTTAGACAAAGTGCTGATTTTAAACTAATGATATTAGATATTTACAGGTCAACACACATTTGATGCATACAAAGTTTGGGTATATATTATAAACAGGAATGTTATATAAGTCAGCCACTTTTGTTATAAGCAGTTACATGTAGTTATATATGTCCTTATCAAATTAAACTGTTGTTTGTTTTTTAACTAAAAAAGGCTACAAAAGCCTTTATCACTTGAGCAAAAATAAGCAGATGCTAAGAAAGTAAGAATAGAAATAAACGAATCGGGAAAAACCTTAAATCACCCTTTGTAGCTCACTTGAGCATATGCTCAGGGTGAGCTATTGGGATCATTCTGTGTCTGCCGTCAGTCGTCTGTCATCAACATTTTACTTAAAATGGCTTCTCCTCAAAAACTGCAAGGCTATGTTCTCTAGAACTTTCCAGAAATACTCTTTATATTGCCCTTTCCTTAAATTTCTTAAACCAAATCACTCCATTGCACATAAAGGATGCAAAAACAAAAGGTAAAAAAATTCAAACAACATCTGTTGCGATACAACAAGGTCATTTTCCACCAAATTTCTCAGAAATGTTCCTTACATAGCTCTCTTTTAGAATTGCTGAAAATTTAATGGTACCCCTCAAATGACATCCAGAATGAAAAATGACATCTCCTCACAAATATCAAGGCCATTTTCCATCAAACTTTACAGAAATATTTTTTATATTGCCCTTTTCTGAAATTGCTCACTGTTTCACTCCATTGCACATAAGGGCTGCAAAAGCTACAAATAGAAAAAAATACGAACAACATCTCCCCCAAAACTGCAAAGTCAATTTCTACCAAATTTCACAGAAATGTTCCTTACATAACCCACTATGACATTGCAAGAAAAGGTTCTGCTCAATTGCACAAAATGAAAATCAGTACTAAAAATAGATATTTGTCAATATTTGGCTTCAGATGATATCTTCTTACAAACCCCAATGCTATGTTTAACAGAACTTTATAGAAATAGCCTTTATATTGCTTTTTTATGCCCTCACCACTTTGGTGGTCGCACTGATCCACTGTCACTCTGTCTGTACGTAGACCGGTTTCTGTCGTGTGTAACTCCAAATGTAAAACCACTAGAGCCATGAAACTTTCTAAGAGTATTTGTCAGCATGTGAACTTATGCACCTGGGTATTTTGATGGAAATTATTTTGGACACAGCAGAGTTATGCCCCCTGATTAAGCAGATATAGCATTTTTAGACTTTTTAATGTTAAGGACAATCTTTAAACACACCTGTAATTGTACAGGATTTTTTATGACAGTACAGCGGAATGTAGGGGCAACCGTGTCCTATGGACACATCTCTTGTGCAAAATTGCTCATATGGTTCTGTTCCATTGTACGTAAGGGCTACAAAAGCTAAAAGTAAAAAAAACATCATCACCTCCTAAACTACAAGGTCTTTTTCCAACAAATTTTTAAAAATGTTCCTCAGTTAAAAAAAAGTTATGCTCTGTTGCACAAAATGACCACCAGAGTTAAAATAGATTTTCTTCAAATGTTTTCTACTCACTAACTGCAATGGTATTTTCAAACAAAGTTAAAAGAAATATTGCCCTATTTTAAAATTGATATAATAGTTTTGCTCTGTTGCACATAAGGGCTGCAAAAGCTATAACTAGAAGAAAATTCAGACAACATCTCTGAAACTGCATGGTCATTTTCAACCACATTTCACAGAAAAGTTCTTTATAAAGCCTGCTATTAAAATTGCTCAAATGTCTCACTCTATTGCACAAAATGGCAGTCATAGCTAAAAATAGATTTGCTTCAAGTGACCTCAACACACAAGCTGCTAGTTTAAACTTGGCTCTGCCACATGTGTTTTGTTTGTTTAAAATATAAGATCTTTGAAAATCTTCAATGCAGAAAATGTAATATTGCTTCTGACGTTTGTTTAACAGCAGACCCACAGCAAAATTACTCGGGTGAGCGATCCAGGGCCATCATGACCCTCTTGTTAGCTCACCTGAGCACTATGTGCTCAAGGTGAGCTTTTGTGATCACCCTGTGTCCATTGTGCATCATGAATGTGCTTTAAACAATATCTCCTCTTAAACCACTTGGTAAAAGTTGATAAAACTTTGCAGGAATGTTCCTTGCATAAAGCTTTACCAAAGTTATTCAAAGAATTCCATACCATGAAGAACTCTGGCAACTAGAAACTTTTAAATCTTCTTGTCTAAAACTCCTAAGCCGAGAGGTCTGAAATTTAGTGTGTAGCTTTGTTTAGTGGACCTCTACCAAGTTTGTTCAAATAATGTCCCAGGGGTCACTTTTGGCCCTGCCTGAGGAATTACATGTTTTATATAAAAAAAATAGAGAAAAATCTTAAAAAAACTTTGTGTCTGAAACCACAAGGCCCAGTGTTCTGAAATTTGGCGTGAAGCTTTGTCTAGTGGAACTCCTTGTTTGTTCAAATTATGTCCTGGGGGTCAGTATTTGCCCCGGCATAAATAAAATTAATTATTAATTAAAATAAATTTGACATGAAGCATTGTCTAGTTGACCTCTACGAAAGCTGTAAAGATTTTGCCCCTGGAGTCAATTTTGGCTTCCCAGGGTCAGATGCTTTTTTTATTGACTAATAAAAAGTCTTCTTGTCAAAAACTGTAAGGGTGAGACTTTTAAATTTAATGTGTAGCATTATCTCGCAGACCTCACCAAGTTTGATCAAATTTTGTGCCTGGGGTCACTATTGGCCCCACCTGAGGGAGTCATATTTTTTACATAGAAAGAATAAACTCTTTAAATTCTTCTTCTATGAAACCACAAAGCCTAAAGTTCTGAGATTTATCTGAAGCATTGTAGTGCACCCCTACCAAAATATTTAAAACTTTGCCCCTGCAGTCAGTTTTCGACTCTGCCCTGCACTTAAGGGCCATTGTGACTCTCTTGTTTGAAGAGTTAAAACAACATTTTGACATTAAAAAAAGATCTCTCAAGAGCAAAGAACTGTATTTGATAGGTTTTGTTTATCACTTTAAAGTTGTTATGACAAAAAAGTGGCTAGGTTTGGGTAAATTGTGATTATCTTACAGGGAGATATTTGGAGAGAACGGTAAGATGGTGGTGAAAAGGTTAACTGATTCTGACAGTGATGAAGAGGGCCCAAAGAAGAAAAAACTTGCAACGACACAGTCTGTGGACAGCAAACCAACAGATATCCTTGCTCAGGTAAATAAAAATATTGCCAGAGATGAAAATACAAGTTGAAATTGTTTTTATGCCTTTACTTTCAGATGTGAGGTTTATATGTTTGCCCTTCTCTTTCTATCTGTAAAAGTGCTTCTATCAGTCTGTCTGTCAAGATATTTTGTGCATGAATCCAACAATATTTGACCTGTAGCAAAATTTTCATCAGCCTGTGAAGCATTCTGACACCAGAAGAATTTTAAGCTCACTTAGTTGATGAGCTGTTTTGATCACATTCTCTTTGGCATCCATTATGCACCACTTTCTTTAAATGTCTCCTCTAAAAACAGTGGGCCTAATGTGATGAAACATGGCAAAGGTGTTCCTTGCATGAAGCTAAACCAAAGTTGTTCAAATCTAGGTCACATGAACTACAAGTTAAAAAAAATCCTAAACAACAAGGTATAGAACTTAGATACTTAGTATTGTCTTGTGGACCTTTACTGAGATTGTTCAAATTGTTTGTTTTGATATAGTTTTACATAGGTAAAAGTGGAGAAAAAAATTCGTCTTCAATTGTGACCTTGACCTTGAGTTAGTACAAGGTCAGCATGGGTTCTGCACATTGCTATCATGAGTTGAACATTTGAGCCAATTTTGAAGAAAATCCTTCAAAGGGTTTAAAATTTTCAGGGCGGACACAAAAATTGTCTGACCTTCCAGTGACCTTGACCTTAGCTCATAATTTCTTTGTTTTAGTAAATTTGCAAAATCAAAGATTATTGTTACCTGTTTCCTGATTTGATGATTCAGAATTTATTAACACCATTACCTGTGAAGTCTTGTCTTTTTTTCCCATCAAACACAACTATTTTATGCCACAAAAGTTATTCCCTTTTCAATCTATTCAAATATCCAGGTCACCTTCTGCTAATGACATTGGTGGGGGCTTTCAGCGATAGTTCTAGTTGTGCATAGAAGTTTTGACTTTTTTGCCGGCCAACCCTGACCTACTGACCTACATTTTTTAGCTCAACTGAAGTGCTCAGAAAGTGCTCTTGGTGAGGTATTTTGACTGGATTTAGTCCATCGTCTGTTTTTTCATTCGTTCGTCGTCAGCTTTTCAGTTAAAACAACATTTCCTTAACTGCAGAATGGAAGCTAATGAAACTTTATATGGATGTTATTGCAAAGGTGTTCTATCAAAGTTGACCTCTACAAAGATTGTTCAGATTATTATTCCTTAGGGACAACATTAAACCTGGCTGGGTGGTCACTTGTTTTTAATCAAGTTGTGTAGGAAAAACTGTCTTAAACTGTATGCCCTAGAGCTTAGATATTTTGTATGTAGCTTTGTCTAGTGGTTATTTATCAAGTCTGTTCAAATTATCTGGCTCTGCCCCAGGGGTCCTATTTGTATATAATATAAAATCTTTGAAAATCTTTAATTCAGAAACTGTAATTTTGCTTCTGATATTTGCTCAACAGTGGACCCACAGCCAAAGTACTCATGGAGCATTTCTGCTCTCTTGATCATGTAGAATATCTGGAAGCTATATTGGTTTCATGTGTGTTGGTCCATCCATCCATCCATCTGTAGAAGAGCTGGAAGCTATATTGGTTTCATGTGTGTTGGTTGGTCCGTCCATCCAGCTGTAGAATATCTGGAAGCTATATTGGTTTCATGTGTGTTGGTCGGTCCGTCCCTCCATCTATAGAATATCTTGAAGCTATATTGGTTTCATGTGTGTTGGTTGGTCCATTCAGCCATCTGTAGAATATCTGGAAACTGTATTGGTTTCATGTTTGTTGGTCGGTCCATCCATCCATCTGTAGAATATCTGGAAGCTATATTGGTTTCACATGTGTTGGTTGGTCCTTCCAGCCATCTGTGGACAAAATTTGTCTGACTGTTTCACAGCAACTGTTACTCAGGTTTTAATAATACTTTGGAAAAGTATAAAGTACCATTCCTAGTTGTGTCGTGTTTTCCAAGTGCAAAAAATTGAAATGGTCAAATGGTCAAATGTGATGGTGGTATTGATATTTGAATGTCATCATCACATTTTAATAGTCCAGCTTTTCTTCAACCAAGCTTGATAAATGCAGGGTTTGTGCTAACTTAACCAGTGATGTACTGTATTCAACCAATCTAGCACTTAGAAAATTTGAGAAAAAGGGGAGTGGGGGGGGGGGTTGCACATAACAGGGTACTAATATAAAGCCTGCTGTATAGTTTGTAAGAAAAGTTAGTAGAATCAAAACTGGAAATTTATTTTGCCAGACAGTAGTAAAGTCTGTATGTGGCATAATTGAAGGAAAAAGAAATACAAAACCATGTTTATTAGCTATTTTTTGACTGCAAAAACATGTGCTTATTCATGTACAGACAAAAAAACATTTGGAGGGGAGGGGGCACTTACAGATCATGGTCGCAAGATGGGACTAATACAATAATCCATATTGCATGGTATTTAACATTTTTATGGTTGAAAAAGATGGGAATTCCAAATAGATCAAGGGGCTGTAGCTCACCAGTGTAGCCTGTATGAAAGTATTTCTTTAGCTCACCCGAGCACTATGTGCTCATGGTAAGCTTTTCTCCAGGCCTTACTGCGGGAGTCCTTTTTGTGTAAAATATTCAATCTTTGAAAATCTTCTTGTGAGAAACCATAAAGTATAGACATTAAATATTTTGCATGTAGCATCATCTAGAGACTTTATATCAAGATTGTTCAATTTATGTCCAGGGGTCAAAATTGGCCCCACCCCGGGATCCTTTTTGTGTAAAACATTTAATTGTTGAAAATGTTCTTTTGAGAAAACTTAGATATTTTGCAACGTGCATCATCTTGAGGTCTTCTACCAAGAAATTTTTTTTAGCCTCCGAAGGGAGGCATATATATATATATATATATATTGTCTGGTCCATTACTAAGCCATCCTTTAAGGGATTTTGAAATTACTTGGCACAAATGTTCACCATAATAAGATGACGTGTCCTGCGCAAAACCCAGACCCCTACCTCCAAGGTCAAGGTCAGACCAAAGGTCAACATTTTCTGTTGAAGGGTATATTTTGTGTCTGGTCCATAACTTTTTCATCAATGGATTTTGAAATTACTTGGTACAAATATTCACCATAATAAGATGACGTGCTGTGCACAACACACATGTTTATTGCATGTGCAGATCTAGCATTTGTCAAGATTTTGCACTGAAAGTCCAGATCCATACCTCAAACTTTTGAAATAGTACAATTGTGTGCTTCATAAAAAACTTCCCTTAGGTAGGGGACATTGGTAACTCTGTTACAAATTCTTGTGTTTTACTTACTATAGTGTATATTGATTTATGTTTGTATTATCTTTTTAGATGAAATTATATGTCATTTTTCATGTGAAATCTTAAACCAAAAAAATTGATCTCAAACTGATGCCATGACAACACGAAGTATCCTTTGTATGGCTCAAATTCCATGAAACTAAAAGTTTAGACTACTTCAAACCATCAAGTACTGACTGTATATAGGATTTGTCTTGTACATTGTGTTTACTACAGATAGATTACGTATAGCTGTTTGGATTTGCTAGTCATGTAAGATTTAAATTTCAAGGTTAATATTTCAAGAATGCAAAAATGGGGGAGACATATTGTTTTTCCCCTGGTTGTCCGTCCGTCTGTCTGTCTGTCACAAAATCGTGTCCTCTCTGTATCTTCCAAAGCCCTTGAAGGATTTTTAGCTCACCTGAGCTGGCTCAGGGTGAGCTATTAGGATCGATGAATGTCCGTCGTCCGTCGTCTGTCGTCCGTCGTCCGTCGTCAGTCGTCCGTTCACATTTAGTTCGTTAACACTCTACTGGTCACATTTTTGCTCCAATTGTCACGAAACTTGGTCAGGATGTTTTTCCCAGTAATTACTCGGACGAGTTCGAATATGGGTCATATGGGATCAAAAACTAGGTCAAGGAGCCCAAAAATAGAAAAATCTTGTTAACACTCTAGAGGTAATGTTTTTAGCCCAAATAATCTGGAAATTTGTCATAAAGGTTGCTTCTATGATTTCTAGCTCAAGTTCAAATATGGGTCATCTGGGGTCAAAAACTAGGTCAAGGAGCCCAAAAATAGAACATTCTTGTTAACACTCTAGAGGCTACATTTTCAGCCCAAATAATCTGGAAATTTGTCAGAAAGGTTGCTTCCATGATTTCTAGCTCAAGTTCGAATATGGGTCATCTGGGGTCAAAAACTAGGTCACAGAGCCCAAATATGGAAAAACCTTGTTAACACTTAAGAGGTAACATTTTCAGCCCATATATCCTTGTAATATGTCAGAAAGGTTATTTTGATTATTTCTAGCCCAGGTTCGAATATGGGTCATCTGGGGTCAAAAACTAGGTCACTGAGACGAAATATGGAAAAACCTTTTTATCACTCTAGAGGTAACATTTTCAGCAAAAATATCCTGGAAATATGTCAGAAAGGTTGTTTTGATGATTTCTAGCTCAAGTTTGAATATGGGTCATGTGGGGTCAAAAACTAGGTCACACAGCCCAAATATGGTAAAACCTTGTTAACACTCTAGAGGCTACATTTTTAGCCCAAATTTCCTGAAAAACTGTCAGAAAGCTTGTTAAGATGATTTTTAGCTCAAGTTGGAATATAGGTCATGTGGGGTCCAAAACTAGGTCACACAGCCTGTATATGGAAAAAGCTTGTTAACACTCTGGAGGTAACATTTTCAGCCCAAATATCCTGGAAATATGTCAGAAAGGTTGTTTCCATGATTTCTAGCTCAAGTTCGAATATGGGTCATCTGGGGTCAAAAACTAGGTCACACAGCCTGAATATGGAAAAACCTTGTTAACACTCTAGAGGTAACATTTTCAGCCCAAATATCCTGGAAATATGTCAGAAAGGTTGTATCAATGATTTCTAGCCCAATTTCGAATATGGGTCATCTGGGGTCAAAAACTAAGTCACAGAGCTTAAATTTGGAAAAACCTTGTTTACACTCTACAGGTAACATTTTCAGCCCAAATATCCTGGAAATATGTCAGATAGGTTGTTTCGATGATTTCTAGGTCAAGTTCAAATATGGGTCATCTGGGGTCAAAAACTAGATCACACAGCCTGAATATGGAAAAATCTTGTTAACACTCTAGAGGTAACATTTTCAGCCCAAATATCCTGGAAATATGTCAGAAAGGTTGTATCAATGATTTCTAGCCCAATTTCGAATATGGGTCATCTGGGGTCAAAAACTAGGTCACAGAGCTTAAATTTGGAAAAACCTTGTTTACACTCTACAGGTAACATTTTCAGCCCAAATATTCTGGAAATATGTCAGAAAGGTTATTTTGATGGTTTCTAGGTCAAGATCGATTATGGGTCATCTGGGGTAAAAAACTAGGTCACAGAGCCCAAAAATAGAAATATCTTGTTAAGGCTCTAGAGGCTACTGTTTCAGTCCAAATATCCTGGCAGTTTGTCAGAAAGCTTGTTTGGTTGTTCACATTATTAGATAAGAATAAAGGTCACGGAGGCTAAAAATAGATTTATCTACTGTACCTCATAAAGCCTTCATTTATAGACCAATATCTTTGATATTCAGTATATAGGTTCCTTGCATGGACCTCTACCCATGTGTAGGGTTTGAGGTCACTGGGTCGAGGTCAAGGTCACCATAGCTTATAATAGATATTTCTACTTTCTGTCATAGAGCCTTTATTTATTGATTGATATTTTACATATTTGGTTTGAAGGCACTTATATATTTTCAATTAAAAAATGAAATACTGCTTAACAGCAAACCTACAGCCAAAGTACTCAGGTGAGCGATCCAGGGCCATCATGGCCCTCTTGTTATGAAACTTGGGTCAGATGTTCATCTCATCAAGGCGACGTGCAGAACCCACTTTGCAGGTGTGGTGTCTCAAGGTCAAGGTCACACTTGGAGGTTAAATGTCAAATGCCACAAAATCGTGTCCGCTCTGTATCTTCCAAAGCCCTTGAAGGATTTTCATGAAACTTGGGTCAGATGTTCATCTCATCAAGTTGACGTGCAGAACCCACTTTGCGGATGTGGTGTCTCAAGGTCAAGGTCACACTTGGAGGTTAAATGTCAAATGCCACAAAATCGTGTCCGCTCTTTGTCTTCAAAAGCCCTTGAAGGATTTTTATGAAACTTGGGTCAGATGTTCACCTCATCAAGGCGACATGCAGAACCCACTTTGCAGGTGTGGTGTCTCAAGGTCAAGGTCACACTTGGAGGTTAAATGTCCCGCTCTGTATCTTCCAAAGCCCTTGAAGGATTTTTATGAAACTTGGGTCAGATGTTCACCTCATCAAGGCGACATGCAGAACCCACTTTGCGGATGTGGTGTCTCAAGGTCAAGGTCACACTTGGAGGTTAAATGTCAAATGCCACAAAATCGTGTCTGCTCTGTATCTTCCAAAGCCCTTGAAGGATTTTTATGAAACTTGGGTCAGATGTTCACCTCATCAAGGCGACGTGCAGGACCCACTTTGCGGGTGTGGTGTCTCAAGGTCAAGGTCACATTTGGAGGTTAAATGTCAAATTTTACAATCGTCAGACTCAATACTACCTGCAGCATCTGGCTGGGGGGAGACATATGTTTTTGTTCAATCAAAAACCCATTTCTAGTTTAAATAGGAAATATCTTGTATATGGGTTTGATATTCCCTTCTTTGTAAGAGCTCAAGTGATGGAGTCTGGTTAGGGTAATTCTATGCATTGTTTGCAGATTTTCAGAGTAGAACTAGGTGCAAATTATTTGTGAAACAGTAATCTGTCTGACAAAAATGCACCTTTAATGTTGGCTGTTAAATGCCAAAGATATTTTAACATGGAAAAAATCAGTAACAATATATTTATCTCATCTTGTTTGAGATTCTTAGTTCAGCAACTGTCGTATCAATATACAGAAAAGTCTGAATTATTATTTCCAATAATTTGCAGGATTCCAAAAGTCAGATGTCACAAGAACCTCCAAAGTCTTGGCAAAAAAGTGTCGGAAGTCTTTCATCTAAACAGACACTGAAGGGCCTTGTGGTGAAAAAGAAACCGTCAACTCTGTCGGCATGGTCTTCACCTATAGTATCTTCTACAGCAGTCAGTGATGGACATAGTTGGATAAGTGAGGATTCACCTGATAACAGTGATGTCAAAGACAAAGAATGTAACAGTGAAGTAAAAATTAAGTCTAGGGAAAAGGGTGTCTCGGATGTTGACTTGGATGTAGTAGGAAGTGGACAAGAAAGTAGGTCAGCAGATACTAGAGCTAATAAAAGGAAAGCAACTGAAACAACAAGTAGTGCAAATGACTGTGCTGCTAGTTCAAGTACATCTGTCATTGGAAACAAGTCGTCTGCTCTAGGCTTGATTGGAAATTACTCGGGCTCTGAAAGTGATTCGTCTTAATTACTTAAGTATTAATTTTTTTATCTTCAGCCTAGGATGAATTGCTTTGTAATTACATGCATTGTAAATGTTTCCTCTACAATAAAGTATGTATATTCTATTAAATTATGAATATTTGATAAAAAGGTCTTCTTCTAACACTTTGTAGTTACTTGTAATAAGGCCAATAATTTAAAGATATTAAGGCATAGCAAAGATATTAGCTGGACATGAATAACTAAAAGACCAATCAGCAGCCATACTTCTGGTCAGTCACTTAGACTAGCTCTATGATAAAATTTTTATTGTTTGAGAAACTCTGGTAGAGTGCATGAGGTGGTCGTAAGTATATCTCCAACATATCTCAATCTAAAGCAGCCTTAATTGCATTGAAGTTGCTTACTCCTAATTATGAAAAACAAGAGCTGTCACTGGAAATTGACATATGCCCCCGAAATGTAGCTTTGAATTGAAACTGGTGTAAATATATAATTGAATATGCCTCTGGAAAAGAGATCAGACAAAAAATAGAGCATGACCTGAAGGTAAAATGGTAAAGTAATGTTTTTCTGCTTCAGATAGTCACTTCATACCTACATATTTAAAAAAAAAAGGAAAAAAAAAATATTGGGGGGGGGGGGGGGGGGAGGGGTCATGTACCTACATGTTTTTAAAAAAGATAATTTTAATGGAAAAAAAAATTATGGGGGGAGGTAATGCCGGAATCTGGGGGATGGGGGTGTCCCCAAGCAGATGGGAGGTTGGAAGAAGGTGGGGAAGTACTTACCCATCCTATGTAAGTAAAAGTTTTATTTCTAGGCTTGAGAAGTTTTTTCCCTACATGTATAAATAAGTATAAGCAAAATCAAGTGAACCCTGGGTTGGGGCTAACTTTGACCCCCAGGGACATGGGTATCAACAATATTTGCTGGTGATCAAGTATTCAAAGTTTGAATGGAATATCTTTGACACTTTTTGAGAAATGGACATTAACAAAAAGGATAACCTAGAAATTTAAGTTGAAAAATGTGGCATTACTTTGCAAAAATAAATTTGAGGGTTATCTGCCCTTGAGAAATTGTGTGGCATTTTGATAGTGAACATGTATTCCTAATTTAAAGTAAATAGCTTTGATAGGTTTTGAGAAATGGACCTTAACAAAAAGGTTAACCGACGCTGACAAGGGGGTCATGGCAATAGCTCCACTTTTTTCTTCGAAAAATGGAGCTAAAAATGACTTAGGGCCCATTAAACAGCCAAAAATAATCCGACCAGAAACTTGTGACCATATGCACAGCTAGGTTTTGTGACAAACATTCCAGTGTAGTTTCAATGAAATCCTACAGGGGTTTTGGAGATGAAGCATGGACAAGATTTAAATATAGAAGTTAGTGTAAAAAATAACTAAGTGCCAATAACTCTGCCAAAAATAATCTGAGCAGAAACTCCTGAAGATATGCGCAACAAGGCTTGGTGACAAACATTCCTGTGAAGTTTCAATGAAATCCTCAGTGGTTTTGGAGAAGGAATGTGGAGAAGATTTTAATATAGAAGTTACAGTAAAAAATGACTATGTGCCCATAACTCTGCCAAAAATAATCCGAGCAGAAACTCCTGACAATATGCACAACAAGGCATGGTGACAAACATACCTGTGAAGTTTCAATGAAATTCTCCATTTAGAGATGCAGCGAGGACAAGATTTTACTGGACAGACAGATGGACAGACAGACATTGCAGTTACTATATGCCTTCCTTCGGGGGGCATAAAAATCTTTGTAATTTACCATAAACAGCAATATAAAGTGGCATTACTTTTCATTTGAAATTCAAAGCATGTCTCTTTATGGACTCAGGCCCTGATGAGAGTGTATGGTAGTTCAGCAATTCAAAAGGCTTGCAGAGTTTAATTATTTTATATTATAGTGTGTACAAAAACTGTACCACTCTTCATTGAACCAATCAGTTTAGATATACTACTCAGCTTTTGCTAAGCACCAAATGTTTTATTGTGAATATTTTCGGCAATGATTTGATTACCGTCGTACAAATGATTTTTAATGTCAATGGACAAATTTGACATTTTTTACCGATTTTGCATTAGTTATGTGCCAGAGAAGAGCATTTTGGACACGCAACTTGTTTTCCAAATTTTCTCAACCCCATTTATGTTTACAAGTTTAGACTCAGTAGTGTGTGTGACCCATTGCTAATGGCAACTGCTTGGCAGCGCCTTCTCATGCTCCCTATGAGGTTTCTGACAGTCCTAGCAGGGATGGCGGCCCATTCTTGCACCAACATGGCCTCAAGCTCCTGGATGCTTCTAGGAACTCCCTAATCACTAAGCTATCTAGGTCTGTGATATAGGCTCAGAGTGTGAAAAGTAAAACCAAGATCAAAGATATAGTCATCATACTTTAATTAGATTATAATAATATTAAATATATGAAATATTAATAAAACAGCTGAACACATCTTAGCCAAACAAGTCAAAAACAATGAATTTTTAATATCTGATGTTTTTTGGGACATCATTCACTTGACTGCACAACACTAAAACAACTACACTAGTTACAGGACACATCAAACAAAATAAGTAAATTAGGCACGAGTTCTAAACAAGATGGCCATGATGGCCCTGGATCGCTTACCTAAATACTTTGGCTTTAGGTCTGCTGTTGAGCAAACATCAAAAGCTTTTTTAAGGTTCTCCCTATATAAATCTGAATGAATTAAAGTTACTCCCAGGGTAGAGCCAATTTTCACCCAAGGGGCATAATTTGAACAAACTTGGTAGGGCACCTGTAGATGATGCTCTGTGCAAAATATCTAGGCCTTGTGGTTTCAAACAAGGAGATTTTTTTAAGGTTTTCCCAAAATAGTCTGTTAAATCAAGTGACCCCTGGGGAAGGGCAAAATTTTGACCAAAGGGGCATCATTTGAACAAACTTGGTAGAGGACCTCTAGCTGTGGCTCCATTAAAAATATCTTAGTACTAGGCTTTGTGGTATTAGACCAGAAGATTTTTAAGGTTTTCTGTATATAAGCCTTCGTAAAATCAACTGACCCCCGGGGCCAGGCAATTTTGACCCCAGAGGTATAATCTGAACAAACTTGGAAGAGGTCTACTAGACAATGCTACATACCAAATCATAAGGCTCAGGGCCTTGTGGTTTCAGACAAGAAGATTTTCAAAGTTTTTCCTTTCTGTCGCCACAGCAACCAGAGTTCTTGAAGAATTAAATTCTTTGAACAACTTAGCAGAGCTTCATGCAAGGAATATCAGAGGCATGTTTTGTCAATGTTGGTTTAGTGATATTGGAGAAGAAGTCATTCAAGTCACTGTTGACTATGCACACGGCACAACACACAATACACGCCGGACAATCAATAATCACAAAAGCTCACCTTTGAGCACTAGGTTAACACTAGTGAAATAATTATACACATTCTGTATCCTGTAAAACGACAATAGCATCATAGTTTGTAGCAAAACGACAATAGCATCATAGTTTGTAGCAAATGACTGTGAAATAGACCTTTCCATTGTCCATATTTTCCATTATACAAAACTCAGACCAGTGTAATAAATATACTCAGTCTTTTGCTTAATTATAATGTAAGAAGGTAGACTCATATAAGGCATTATATTATCCTGTTATAAATGTACATACAACAAAAATCAGTCATAAAAACTTAATTACTACTAATTTTACACTAATTGCCACATAAAAAATAATATAAGTTTATTAAAAAGTAACTGGATATAGACCGTTTATTTCTCTGAGGTCAGTAGTATATGTACAGAGGCTGAAAACCAAGGGCAAATAAGACTGGTATGAGGACAAATAACAGGGACTATATCAAATCACTTACTTAATGACAATTTTTATTAAATAGCTATTAATTATTTAAAAAAACAAAATGATCTGCTAAAATTTAAACACTGTTAAACAGATTACTACAAATAATTCACATCTGACTGTGAATAAAAAATTCAAGTTATACAACTGCTATCAAGTTCTGGCTCTTCAGATATATTATTGCTAAATGGTACATGCATTATTTCTATTTTAAATATGAATAAAACACATTGTGATCACTTATAAAGCAAAATGGTGATAATTTTCACACAATCCAATACCAGTTGTACAACTAAAATTGTTTCATATTGGGGCAAATAAAAAAATTATCATTTTTGCTGCCCATTTTGAGTGTTATTGGTGCTGTGTATTTTACAAGTCTGTTTCATAATTATTGAGTAACTGGCAATAAATTTCTCAGCACATTTATAATAGGTATAATTGTATAGTATCTGCACTGCAAGGTAAGCAGAGGATAAACAGATGAAGTCTTGCTAGATAATATGTCAAAGTCATTTGATATATATGTTATGAAGGAGTGATTTGAGATAGGCCCGTTTATTTGTCAAAGGTCAGATATCAGTTATTACCAGTGTTACTTTTGACCCAGTGAGACCAATGTCAATAGGGGTCATCAACTGTCCCATACAGTTTGAAAGTTTCTGAGTTATTGATCAGAAACAGTTTTCAGAACACAAGCTTCAGTGAGCTTGATCTTTAAGCCAGTAAACAAATAATGCCAAGTAAGTATAAAGGCTTGTGTGCTCTCAAGTTACTGAATGAAACACTCTTGTGTACACTCAACAGACTACCTACTTGAAGAGAGGGCATAAAAAATTCTGGACAGACTGTTTAACAAAATAAATGTCTATTCAGACAAAGAATTACACATTTTTGGGCTGTTGATTTTTTTAAGTTGAAATGAAAGAATTATTCAAGAGTCATACATATAAGATTAAGGGAGTGTGTTGAAAATTTTCTTAATGTCAAATAAATACAATGGAATTGATCCATTTAACATTTTGTCTATGACTAGACGCGACTTTATTACTGTCATATACGCAGGATATATGTACAATGAAATAGCTCATAAACATTTAAAATGACACACATAAAACATTAACAAGTAACTGTTCCTTTTAACTTGTTTCTTTCTAGTACATAATGCTAACATTTCTGTGCCTTACCTTTTAACATTGACATGTAAAATAATGCTTACGGGTATTTTTGGTCGATGTCAGCAGCAAAAACATAACTACGTTCAACCCAAGGAAATACATCTTTTAGAATGTAAAAAAATCCTTCTCAAAATCCTATTAATCAATCAGTTCCCTTCAGTATCCTTTACTTGTATCCAGTGAAACATGTTTAATCTAATGAATGCTTGAACTGTTTAGAACAGTAACTATAACATGTTACAACAATATGGAAGATTGCACGAGATTAGTGAGTATGTGAGACATCATCAATTATTCCAGACACTGTTAAACATTGGTAGGTACTGCTGAGGTTCATTCTCCTCTGTTATACCAGCCAGAACATCCCCTGTCTGTGATGCCACTGCCTACAAGTGAAATATTTCTTAATTCCTGATAATAATATATATAATATATACATATAGGCATGCTAATACACATCTGCCAGATAATCCAAAACTTGGCAAACACTCCTGCTTTGTATAACAAACTTGAAGTAATTTTGGAACATTTTAAAACGATAAGAAATGTGTAGCAGACACGAATACCCCCGAAACATAGCACTGGTCAGTCATGGTAGCTTACAACTTTATGTTAACTTTATCATATGTGACAAAATTTTTTGCTGTCTGTGAATTAAACAAAGTACCCATACATCCAGGGGAAAGACTATTATATATCCTTTACCTATTTGTATGGCTGGTAAAATTAATAAATTTCCGAAAATGATACTGATCTTGTGTTTGTACATAGGTCACCGCATGTCTTTAACAGAAAAATTTTTATGCTCCAGTTGAATACTACAGGCGAATATATAGTTCAATTACAAAATCATAGGAGTTGTGCATAGAAGCAATATTAAGTAAAATTAAACAAAGGGCTATAACTCTACCCAAAATGATCATACTGCAAAAAACTGAGCATATGCACTGCAGCACTTAATAATGATCATTATGTGAATGAATGGTGAAAATTGCATGAGAAATGTAAGCGAAGTTATGCACAGAAGAAAAAATAAGTGAAATTTAACCATGGGCAATAACTGTACCAAATATATTTCAATTGTAAAAGCTGGAGTACATGTGCTGGGTCACTTGATAATGATCATTCGATGAAAATTTGGTGAAAATTGCATGGGAAATGTAGCATGAGCTGCCCACACAAGAAATATTAAGTGAAATTATACAAAGGGCAATAACTCCATCAATAATAATTGAATCACAAAAGCCTGAGAGTATGCACTGCGGGACTTAATAGTGACCATTTTCTGAAAGTTTCGTAAAAATCAAATAAGAATTATAGGAGAAGTTGCCCACAGAAGATGGGACAGATGAAATAAGGGATGGACAGTGTGATTTCTTGAGCATAAAAACTAGTTTTTCATATCTGTTATTTGTAGAGATCCCAAAGAGTAGGTAGTTAACTGGTTTTTTGATGCACAAAGTTCTGGTTACAAAAATTAGTATTTGATTACTCAAAAAATAGAAGAACTTATTTCTTCCTGCAATTATCAATTCAGCTGTATGGAAAGTTGCTTAAAAAGTGCAATCTAAATTAACCTGACATGTCCATCTCCTTTACCATTTACACAGACTGTAAGGAGTGAAAACATATGCAATTTGCATGACAGGGGAAGTGTGTATGTGTGCGTGTATGTGTGCGTGTGGTGGGAGCTGGGTGGGGGGAGTTAACTTGCATTAAACCTTCACAGTTTAACAGATGTTTATAACCGATTATTTAAATTCACTGAATAGCTTAAATTGTTGATGAGCATTAAGTGTTAAAGATAGCATATTACTAAAAATTTTAACAATAATGACATGTATGCTTATTTTTCTGTCTATATATTGCATCAGTTACTTCTGTGTGCAAACAGGACAGTGAAGCAAGACCAATGACCTACTGAATTAATAATTGACATTAATATGATGAATGTGACATTTGTTGTTCTTTTGTGTTGTCGCCCTTCAAACACAACAGAATATAATGGCAGTGATCAGCCACCATACTCAACAGAATGCAAGGACTATTCAAAGTGGGAAGAAGTTTTACATACCATCCTTGTGTCTGAATACTGCATCTGCTGTGGTTTCATTATGTAAGCTGAGCCAGGCCGTGAGAAATGGGCATATTCTGACTTAGGTATGTTAGGATCAGGTTTTGTAACCTAAACACAAATCAATGTAAAATGAAATTGTGTACATTTATCAATCATTTTGAAAACTGGTTACTCCAAAGATGTATTTTCAAGAATTCAGCTATATTCAGTTTTACTGCTTAGGAAATATTACAAATTTATTTTGAACAATTTATATTTCAGTATATTAGCAGAAAAATACTTCTTTTTCTTTGCCTCAATACCTAGAACTGAGTCTGAAAATATGTATGCTGATCAAACAGAACCGTAACTGACTTAAAATACAATGTAATCTTTATATGTATGTCTATTGAAAAGCTCACCTTTTTAACTATATCCATATCAATAAGCTGTGCCTTTGTAGTTCTCCGACATCCAGCAGCAGCAAAAAAAGGCCATATAGCATCCATTGCAGAGGCAAAATCTGTTGCAGTTCTTTTAAAAAACAAAGAAAAAAAAAAGATTAAAAATTCTATCTGGAGAAAAACTTTAGTGTGTCCATTTTAAACTTATCAATACATGCAAATGTCTTTGTTAAATTTAATACTGGTATATAGCTTTTTGGCAATGCCATGTCTCTAAAATACATTCTTAATCAAACCACGAAATGGTGTAAGAAACCCCATTCCAGGGGTCACTGGTTTGAATCCCAGCAGGAGTGAGAGTCTCCAGTGACTTTCTGCATTCCTCACTTTCAGCGCAAGTACTGGTTTGAACCCAGGAAGCAGTAATCAAGAGGGATGGATATAAGTTGCAAGAACTTGCTTCCCAATCAATGTAAAATAAATAAGTTTAAACTAAATAGTGTAAGAGTGAGATGCAATTCCAAGGGGTGGTTGATCCTAGTTAGTGGTGGCTGTATCTCTCCTCACCATAGTAGCTATAGATAAGAGGAACTGGCTTTTCAATTCTTTGTTCATATAAGTATATCTGAACATATTGAACATATGCAATGCTTACACAAGTGAAAACTGACTTTACATGGTAGGCATTTTTTACATACTCACAATATGTTCATTTTTATACTTATGTTCATTTTTGGCCTGCTGTGTTACTACAGGGGTTACTTTCAATTAATGCTTGTCACTTCAGGACTGATCACCTTTTCATAAAAACTTATCTGCTTAAACATATTGGTCCAGATATTCATGGGACACTGAATAAACTTTGAAGCCATTCAGTTCAAGTACATTTTTCACAGTACATACAGTTGCCTTTTACCTTCCTTGATTGTCTTTTAAGTTGAGATCTGGGCTGTGTTCCATCAATTTCATTATCACTTTCCCATGACCTTGAAAAGCTGCAGAATGTAATGGTGTCCAAAGTGTCCCCTTGTTAGCTAAATTGACATCAGCACTAAGATAAAGAAGAAATAAGATAATAATTATATAACCTTCCAAAATATTTCATGAAAATACAGAGCTTGATGCACCAAACATTTGCAGTAGCCAGAGAAATACTACAAACAGTGTAATCTGGGCAAAACTGTTACATTTTACTTTAGAACTGTTTTGTATTCTTAATGAACAAATGTAAACTGCTACGATGTAAATATAATCATTCAGTAAACAAGAGGGCCATGATGGCCCTAAATCGCTCACCTGATTCTCATTGCTCAAGTTACAAGTATTGTTATTGGTTGTTATGGGTGTTCATTGTTCGCAAGTTTGCAATAAGTTTGAAGACTCTGGGTGTAAGGGTATTCCAGTTACTGAGCAGAAATAGTTTTCACTCTACAGCTTCCTGTGACCTTGGCCTTTGACCTACTGACCCCAAAAACAATAGGGTTCTTTTAATGAGTAAGGAAAATCAGCCTATGAAGTTTGAAGGCCCTGGGTGAAATGGTACTCCTGTTATTGAGTGGAAACGGTTTTCACTCTAGAGGTCCCTCTGACCTTGACCTTTGAACTACTGACCAAAAAACAATAAGATTTTTCTAATATTATTACCCTATGAAATTTGAAGGCTCTGGGTATAATGGTACTCCAGTTACTGGGCAGAAACAGTTTTCACTCTAGAGGTCCCTCTGACTTTGGCCTTTGACCTACTGACCCAAAAAAACAATAGGGTTCTTCTAATACAATTACCCTATTAAGTTTGAAGGCTCTGGGTGTAATGGTACTACAGTTACTCAGCAGAAATACTTTTCACTCTACAAGTCCCTTTGACCTTGACCTTTGACCTTCTAACCCCAAAAACAATACAGTTCTTCTATTTAGTGAAAGGAATCATCATATGTAGTTTGAAGGCGCTGGGTGAAATTGTACTCCTGTTATTGAGTGGAAACAGTTTTCACTCTAGAGGTCACTCTGACTTTGGCCTTTGACCTACTGACCAAAAAAAACTATAGGGTTCTTCTAATACAATTACCCTATTAAGTTTGAAGGTTCTGGGTGTAATGGTACTTCAGTTACTCAGCAGAAATACTTTTCACTCTACAGGTCCCTGTGACCTTGACCTTTGACCTTCTAACCCCAAAAACAATACAGTTCTTCTATTCAGTTTATTCAATCATCCTATGAAATTTGAAGGCTCTGGATAAAATGGTACTCCAGTTACTGGGCAGAAACAGTTTTCACTCTAGAGGTCCCTCTGACTTTGGCCTTTGACCTACTGACCCAAAAAAACAATAGGGTTCTTCTAATACAATTACCCTATTAAGTTTAAAGGCTCTGGGTGTAATGGTACTACAGTTACTCAGCAGAAATACTTATCACTCTACAGGTCCCTTTGACCTTGACCTTTGACCTTCTAACCCCAAAAACAATACAGTTCTTCTATTTAGTGAAAGGAATCATCATATGTAGTTTGAAGGCGCTGGGTGAAATTGTACTCCTGTTATTGAGTGGAAACAGTTTTCACTCTAGAGGTCACTCTGATTTTGGCCTTTGACCTACTGACCAAAAAAAACTATAGGGTTCTTCTAATACAATTACCCTATTAAGTTTGAAGGCTCTGGGTATAATGGTACTTCAGTTACTCAGCAGAAATACTTTTCACTCTACAGGTCCCTGTGACCTTGACCTTTGACCTTCTAACCCCAAAAACAATACAGTTCTTCTATTCAGTAAATTCAATCATCCTATGAAGTTTGAAGGCTCTGGGTGAAATGATACTCCTATTATTGAGTGGAAACAGTTTTCACTCTAGAGGTCCCTCTGACTTTAAACTTTGATCTACTGACCCAAAAAAACAAAAGGGTTTTTTTTTTACTCAATCAGTGCAATAACTCTGTGAAGTTTGAAGGCTCTGGGTCAACTGGTACTCAAGTTATTGAACGGAAATGAAGTGTGCAGACAGACAGATGAACAGACACCCATGGACAGGGCAAAAACAATGTCTCCACCAGAAGGACAGGGTAGAGGGGGGGGGGAGACATAACAACAAACAATGGATGGTCTAAGCCTTGGTGTTTCAGAGCAGCAGATTTTTAAAGTTTTCCTTAAAAAAAGTCTCTGTGTAAAATCAAATGACCCCCCAGCTGGGGCCAGTTTTGACCCTAGGGTCAATGATTTGAACAATCTTGGTAGAGGTCTACAAGATAATACTGAACACCAAATACCTAAGCCTCAACCCTTGTGCTTTCTGACAAGAAGATTTTTAAAGTTTTTCCTATATATCTCTATGTAAAACATGTGACCCCTGAAGCGGAGCCTTTTATGACCCAGGATCCTTATTTGAAGTCTGGTCATATCTCTTTAGGCCAGTCTGGACTTACTCCTTAAGTCAGTCTGGTCATATCTCCTTAGGCCAGTCTGGTCATATCTCCTTAGGCCAGTCTGGTCATATCTCCTTAGGCCAGTCTGGTCATATCTCCTTAGGCCAGTCTGGGCTTACTCCTTAGGCCAGTCTGGTCTTACTCCTCAGGCCAGTCTGGTCATACTCCTTAGGCCAGTCTGGTCATACTCCTCAGGCCAGTCTGGACATACTCCTTAGGCCAGTCTGGTCTTACTCCTCAGGCCAGTCTGGTCATATCTCCTTAGGCCAGTCTGGATTTACTCCTTAGGCCAGTCTGGTCTTATTCCTCAGGCCAGTCTGGACTTACTCCTTAGGCCAGTCTGGTCTTACACCTCAGGCCAGTCTGGTCATAATTCCTGAGGCCAGTCTGGACTTACTCCTCAGGCCAGTCGGTTTATATCTCCTCAGGCCAGTCAGATCATATCTCCTCAAACTCAGTCTGGTCATATCTCCTCAGGCCAGTTTGTTTATATCTCCTCAAGCCAGTCTGTTTATATCTCCTCAGGCCAGTCTGTTTATATCTCCTCTAGGCTCAGGCCAGTCTTTTCATATCTCCACAGGCCAGACTTGAGGTCAATTAATTCAAAAAGTAATTGATGACATTACAATTACAACATGATATCTTTGATTACCATTAAAATTAATTTGCTCTTATTTTAAATAACCTGAAATGTACCTATCTGGAATATAAATTAACTTTCCACTGGGTTCATAACTTGTGAATTCACTGAGCCCAGCAAGAATTACATGTATATTAAAGAAATGATCATTAAAGAAATCAATAAGAAATCTTCATTAAATATTTTGAGTCGTCAACTTTCCACATACATTCTTATAAGTTATATACATGTAAACTTTATCATGAAATTTCTGTTTGTGGTTAGAACAGACTTACCCATGATTAAGAAGAAGCTCTACAATATCAGCATAGCCCCAGAAAGCTGCAATACCAAGTGGAGTCATGCCATCCTTTGATCTCCCATTTACATCTGCTCCCTGTGCAACCAAATTCTCCACAGACTGAATAACAAGAGAAACCAGTCATACCATGGTTACCAGAGGTTTCGGTAAATGACATGTTCAGTAAATTGATTTTATACAACAAATTGCTACCAGGTTTTGGTAAAAAGGATTATATTAGCAATTAATGGGTTCACAAGTACAAAAATGATTTAGAGCAGAGTTTTTCTAACTTTATTGTTTTTATTCTTTTTCATTTCAACTTCAACTTATTACTGCCAAAAGTCAATACTGACTATACTAGGCAGGCGCATGTCAGGAACATTAAAATCATAAAAGATAATAACAAAGAAATCAAGATTTAACTGAAGATCCTACTTAAACATTTATTTTCAATATTTAAAATCCACAAAACCTGCCCAGTCCACTGATAAAAGTTGGCACAGTTGGGGCAGCCCCAATCTCGATCAATTTTAATATAATTTTTGTTGAGCAGTACTCTGAATTCCATATTTAAAATTAAAATTCTAACATTAAAATTGTAATTTTCATTGGTATATTACTACATAAAACTGGTACCTACAAATCATTTTTAAATTTTTCAAAACAAGCTAAAGAATTCAATGGTAGATCTTCGTTGTTAACATTTAAAAAAAGTTTAATAAGTCACTCAAGTTAACTGTCGTTTGAATGAATCAAAAGAATTTCATATGAATAAACACAAATTTCTAACCAAGTAATAATTTACATTATTATGTAAATGAGTGCCTTTTTAATGATTTTAACAATCATCCAATTATAACATTTCTTTCTGCTGAAAATTCTTTATACCGAAACCTCCATGGCATTTGCAATTTACCGACCGAATTTACCGAATTTACCATTATCGGTGTTTGTCAGGCAATTGCTGTGTATTTTACATATATCAGTGATAGAAAACAAACAGTTTGTTTCAAAATATGTGTATACAAGACCATGAAGTTTAATCAACTTGATTTTTACCCGTAAATCTCCGTTGGCAGCGGCGATAGCAACCGACATGGACGCTGCCATTTTGATATAGGAGCGAAAAAAATCCGTATTAAACCGTAACTAAACCGGCACATTAATTTTTACTTTTCCACGCGGAGTAACCTAAGACATGAAACAGGTACATATACATATACATATACATAGATACATATGAAACTATAGACACTTTAAGAAAAACACAACTAAAATACACTGTCTCAATGTGCTTAATGCTTCGCTTTTTTTTATTAAAGGACACTCTAACCAGAGGCATGTGGTCCCTGGTGGGCAATGACAAAAACAATTATAAACAAAACTGAGATGACTTTACACACTTACAGATCTAATGCATAGTACAAAACTACCAATTCTGGCAAAAACCTTAGAGATTTTAATGTAGATTTTTTTACATGTTATTATTCAACTTCCAGATCCTTTTGCAATGAAATGTAATTGATACGTTAATTTTTAATACTTAATTTTAACTGTTTTACAATAATTAGGAGATTCCATTTAATCAAACAGTGATAATAAAAAATAAAATTGTCATTCTGTTACTGATATCATATGGTAGAGAACATATCAAAGAATACTTTGTTTATACTTTCAGGTTAATATTTAGAGCTCCTTCAAATTAAAAGAAGAATTGACCTGTACTGCAGAATTTTATACTCACACAGAAAGTGCAAACTTCAAATACGGAGTCATTAATGGATCAGTGAGCAGATTTATAGATAATATAGTTCAATCAGAAAAAAATGTACTAGATAGCTTGATGACTGAAATGTAATTTATAAACTAAACGTACACTTTTCTCTTAATGTCTGTAGAGCATGTGGGTGTTCAGACCAGACTGGGTTACTTTTAAGCCAACCAGAGTTGCCAAGATGAACTTTTGTGATTGACCATTGTCAAAATTCAACTTGTTACCATACTATCCGTATTTGAAAACGAATTAATGCATTTGAACAATCAATTAAAATGTAAAATTTCAAATCTCGAAGACAAGATCGATGAGCATGAGCAATACTCACGCAGAAATAATCTGAGAATCTCTGGAATTCCAGAAAATCAAGAGGAAAGTACAGATGACACTCACTGAAAGTATCTGCCTCCCTTGGAGCTGACGTTTCCTATAGAAATTGACAGGTCAGATCGTGTCGGTGCACCGAGAAAAGCCGGATGAGAAACTGAGAGATGTTTTGGTGAAATTCATTTCGTACAGTGCGCGCCAAAAAAGTATCTGCGTCGTTCTGAGCTGAAAACTGTGGGTATGCACAAGTCTGTATGAATGAAGATTTAACAAAACTCCGCAGTTCCTTACTTTATTCAGCAAGGAATCTTGTAAGGTCAAAACACTTGCTTGGAGCCTTGTCATCAGACGGAAAGATTCTTATTCGTATCAACAAAACGCTCATACACAAACTTGAAGACGAACATCATGTTGAATCGTTCCTTCTATATCCACCTAGGTCCGATGATGAGCCTAAACGGAGATCTTCTAGGCAGACTGACAAGGATTTCCCCATTATCTAATGTCAACTCTGACGCAAATGGTGATAATGTCGCCACAAAACTGTAAATGTTTTGACATCTCTTTTTCTCCACACTGTAGCTTAGGTTTATTAGATAGTGTGTCAGTGTTTGATTATATTTTTGAAAATAAGCTTCATACTTCGTATATGATACTCAAGAATATAATAATGCAACAGGTTTTTTTTAGACATTTACAATTGTACTTAAAATTCTGACTATTACGCATACCTAGCAATTTATTTTAAATATTATTTCATCTCTGGGTTATCAAGTTACCTCGCTTTAAGACCATTTATATGACTGTTATCATTTGTTTATTTGTCCGATGATCTCACCATAAAACAATCGGTGGCAGTAAAAATGGTTTTATTTGCATGTTGATTCATTGTTGAGGTGGTCTTAAGGCGGGGTTTAAACTGTATTCTTCATAAATTTATTTCTATGTAGCTTGAATCAATATTTGAGTGGAAATCTTTTTTCTTGCCAAGATGCCTGTCAATACTAAATGAGTAGTAATTAAAAAGATATCACTAAAAACTTATTTGGTATATTTTTTGGAAATGAATATTTACATAAAGCATATGATGTAATAGTTAAATGAAGAATATACCCTTTGTGAGCTCTCAGGCTTATCTGTACTGATGATACACACTAAGAATTTCACTCAGAATACTCATTATTTACTTCGTTCTTAAAATACTGTTTTTTGCACGGATCAGTGGTTTACCTGTATACTTAAAAATTGCTCATTGAACGGTGTATTCAGTCCATTTAATTATTTATCAGCTAGTCAGTACAGTAAGTGAACGTTCGCTCACTCCCATTTCACGCATTTAATTGGATTATAATGGCAATATTGTAATATTATAATGCTTGCATTGATTAAATAAGTTACGAATTTGTCGAACGATTTGTAACCTATAAAACCACAAAGATCACTGATTTTTCATCAGTCATGGATCATTTTTATATTACTGTATATATGTACTACTTATGCAATATTTTTCTTTGCATTATTAGTAGTCTTGTCCTTTTTAGCGGTGTTATAATTATGTCTATCTGCTTTGTCAAAGTATTGCTGAATGGTCACTAAATATTTTGGTTAGTGTCAAAAATTACCACCTAATAGGTAACGATCTTACACAATACAGAGTGACCATCGGGCTGTTTTATACTAGAGTACAAAACCTTAAAGTAAGCTGCACATTTCGCTGTAATCCATTATTAGAAATATTTGAAGTTTTATATTTGCTAAGGTCTTTTACATTGCACTTAGCAATGATGTTGATTATCTATGTAAAACATTTGCCTCGTAAATTTGTTATCAACTTGCTAATTTAACTTGCTGGAGATGTGGAATTTAATCCCGGGCCGTCCCTGAACGAGACCATTAATGTTATATCATTACTGCATTTAAATATACGATCTATATTTCATTTCAGGCAATTATTTAGAAAATGGTATGACTTTGTTTTACCAAAATGCACATAACAGAATCAGTCTAAACTGCTATGCTTTTGTTAGATGGGTATATCTCGCCTTATTGCTTTGATGTAACAGTGCATTCTAGCGGAATATTAATATATGTATCAGGAAAAAATCTTTCTGTCGTAAACCTGAATTAGAACATCGTATAATAGACTGTATCTGGGTAGAAGTAAATACTGGTAAGGATAATTTTTTGTTATGCTGCGTTTATCGGCCACCAAATCCCCCAAAGTCATTCTGGTCAAATTTTGAAATAATGATGGAATGTGCGTATGTATGAAATACGAACAGTATAATAGTTGGTGATATAAATGAATATCAGATTATGCCAGATGGGTATCTCAGACAAATTATGTTTCTATATAATCTAGAAAATCTTATAAAGGAGCCAACACGAGAAACAAGCCATTCTAGAACATTACTTGATCCCGTTCTTTTTCCTGATACATTATCAAGCATTTCAAGTGAAGTTTTTTGCGTACCACGTGAAATAAGTGATCACAAAGTCACATGTGCTTATATTTCTATTCAGCTACTAAAAGGAACGTATGGATTTATAAGAGACAGCCGCCGACAAACTAAACTCATTAATTATAGAAGAAAACTGGAATTTAGTTCAGCATTTAAGTGTCAATGATTCAGCAATATTTTTTACCGAAAAACTTATAGAATTATGGAACTTTGTATTCCTTTCCAAGAAATAACTATTAGGCCTTATGACAAACCATGGTATGATTCGACAATAAGGAAAGTTTCAAGAAAACGCGACAGACTATGAAAGATTGCTTTAAATTCAAATCAAGTGAATCACTGGATAATTGAAGGAACATGCAAGAGAAAAAATCAACAGTAACTTTGAAACAGATTATTGTCAGCTTAAAACCTTAAGTCCAAGGCAATATTGGAAACTTTTAAAACAATTTTTAAGGGCAAAATCCTTTTCAGAAATAATTCAGCCGCTTAAATCAATCAAGTACATTTTTTAAATCTTTAGTTCACCTGCCGGTAGACTGACTCATAATGACCGTTGTCAAATAATGTTGCATAATGTCGGTCGTCCGTACGTCAGTCAACAGTTGCACTTAAACGATATCTGCTCTGAAACTAATGGATCTGTTTCTACACAACTTTATCAGAATGTCCCTTGCATGCAGCCCTTTTCAGAAGGAAATAGCAAATAGCTGGTAAGCTTGTGGACCAAAGAAGGCCGTTGTTCACTCCATGAAATGCTTCATCATGATGGGTTAAAACTAAAAAATCAACAACAGTGAAATCGACGTCCTAAATGTTGGTTCAAGAATTTCCTACACAATAGAATCTTTTGATTGACCCGTACAAGATGTGTGAAGTACAAGTGAATGAACCACAGCAGTTTCACTATTAAGTCATTACCTAGCAATAAATGGACACCTCTGAAAGGCACAGAAGACCTTACAACAGCAGCCACTCACTCACAGACCAAATATTTCATAATAAAAGAACATCTTGGAAAAAAACAGAGAAATTCTACTCTCTGAATAGTACTAGTTCCAGAAGAAATATTCCCAGAAAAGGACAGAGCGTCATGTATAATAAGAAACTGAAAAGCTCCAAAATCTCTCAAAGAGTTGACAGGAACCGGTGGGCAAGAATTACCGATACATGTGACACAAAACCATTGGCTCATTCATACCATAACAGAACCAGACTTAGTTCCGTAAACGTAACAAATGAATTTTTATCAAAATACGTGGTTTCGGTCTTAAAAATGGAGGCAGTCTTTTTTTCAGTTAAAAATATATTCATACACACAGCATCTTAGTGAAACTGAAGTTTCTTTCTTAAATTTATATGTTCTTCTTAATTACTGGTATCTCACTTTTGTAAAAAAAAAGAAGAAGAAAAAAAATAAGTATTTCTTTTTTATTTTTTCTCTTTACATTATAATCAACATTATTTGAAAATTTTGTATGGCTCGGGAAAAACATCTTAGTTAAGAAAAACCGAAGATATTTTATGAGTACGGCTCAAGATGACTAAATATAAAATATTTTGAGTTTGTATATATGTGGCTTTAATTTGCAATAATATGTACAACTGAATGTGTCAGAAGAATAACTTGAAGCACATCAAAAAGAAACTCAGTTGTATTTAGATTTGCTTTTTTCACGAATGGGGCCTTGTGAGTCAAGAAACAGCTTCATCTTAAGTTCCAGTTTGTTTTTCCACTAGGGAAGATTTAACAATTTGATGGGTTGGTTTGGTTTATTGGAGTTTAACGCCAGTTTAACAGCTGTGGTCATATTCCGACGGCCAGTCCACCTAACAAGTGTTCCTGGCTATCCAACTAGTTTGCTAACCAATTTCTCCGCAAATGTCTGACTACTTCCTCACTTGCATCAGAGGTGGGGGACAAATGACCTATAGACGCATTATCTGAGATCAATTATCACGCAGAAATTTTTCCGGCCCTGATGGGGATCGAACCGGGAACCAGGATTGACACTCCGATGCTCTACCGATTGAGTAAGCGGGCCGGCTTCACAATTTGAAAGAAGCTTTCGAACTTTTTTTAAAACTAATATAAGTTGTCTTAGATTCCACAATTTTCTTTTCGAAGCACCATCTATAAAAAGATAGTTCTTTTGTTCCAGCAAACTCAACAAAAGGTTGGTTGGTCTACAATTTATAAATTTCTGTCTGTATGCCTCAAGGACTAGTTCACAACCTTTGGGAATAGAATTTTTACAACACCATCTGTATGCCTCAAGGACCAGATCATAACCTCTGGGAATGGGGTATTTTACAACACCATCTGTATGCCTCAAGGACCAGTTCATAACCTTTGGGGATGGAATATTTTACAACATCATCTGCATTCATCAAGGACCAGTTCATAACCTTTTGGAATGGGATATTTTACAACACCATCTGTATCCATCCAAGAACCAGTTCATAACCTTTGTAATGGGATATTTTTCAACACCATCTGTATGCCTCAATGACCAGTTCATAACCTTTGGGAATAGGATATTTAGAAATACCATCTGTATGCCCCAAGAACCATTCCATTACGTTTGGTAATGGGATATTTTACAACACCAATTGTATGCCTCAACAGGGCTTTAATTTACATAACCCTTGGGAATGGGATATTTTACAACACCATCAATATTTGAGCTTTGTTCAACACTTAACTGTGTGTAAATTTCAGAGCTTCGTAAAAGTTCAGTGTTCTTTTGGTCATTTTGTTTATTCAGCAACATTTTCGAAGGGAATAAAGTAATTATTTTCTTTCTTAAAAAGGAGGAAGAACTCTTGTAACATTGGTAATAGACTGAGACAGGGTCTTACAAATTTCTATCTGAAAGGCCCTAACTAAGACTGATTTACTTACAATTCTAATATTTCAACACTGACCCGTACTGTCTTTGTTTGTTTTTTTTTTTTCGTTTTCTTCAGGTTTATTTTTTTCTTTCTTCAATTCCAGATTGGTTTTTCCCTTTTCGAAACCATAAGTTTTTCAAGATATGACTGCAATTAACTTTGATTGTCACAAGAAGTGTTGGTCTTTAAAGTAAAGAGAATTATTTAACTGTGAAAACTCTGGTGATTGTTGTGTGATTTAGTTGTTTATACAACTACAGGTCATGTATGATCATTTTAATCTGTTTTATAAACGACATTAAACAGATTAGTGGTCTCACTGCGAGACAATTTAATGGGTATACGGAGACAATTTTATCGGTCTATCAGTTTTTCTTTCTAAACTTTGATTTCCGGAGGCGGCACAATAATAACAGGTCATAGCAGGGAACAAAATAGTTCAACATTTGAGCATCTGTTTATCACTTATAGACTGAGTCGATTTTTCCCAATTGTTTATACATGTTTATGATTTTCTGATTCCTTATCTATTTTGTGATTTTCATTAACGAATCGGACATTTCATTTATAATCAGGTTGTTTAAAGATACGTCAAAATCTGGCGTAGCATTAGATTTCAGATAATTCCGCAGAAATAAAGTTTGTTAACTGAAAAAAAAGAACTAATACATGAATTCAGTTATATTTTCTTATACAAGCTGTAGTTCACGCAGAGGGCATACATTTATACAAAGAGCGTTTTTATTTTTTACAGGTATATGGTTCTTGACACTGGGTTCCCAATGTTGATTATTTCGTTTCCTGCTTTTATGGAAACTGGTTATACAGATAGGAAATAATTATGAAAACAAACTGATGATTTTTGTCACAAAATGTCAGTATTTTATATCTTTATTTTAAATCTGTTAACATTTATATTCCAGCAATTATTTCACTGAAAAATGGAGCCGATAATAATTCAGTTTATTTTTATTTACATTGTATGTTGTATTTTTCTCATGCTTAGTGATTACGAGTTTTATGTTTCAGAAAACCGAAGACTACTTGAACGAGTCTCGATTTTATTCTCACGGTTGTAATTCAGTAATTTTAATTGATTCTGGTACCCGCCTCTTCCTTTTATGGTGGATGCTTCTCCAAATTCTGTAATCCCGAATATCCAGGAGGTCTATGATTTGTCTGGTCAGGTATAATGTGAAGCAGTACTAGTTTTCCTTCTGAGAGTAGCCCTGGTTAAGTACATACTGATGGGTTTTTAATTTTCCCTGTGTGAAGTAGCTGTTATAATTTTTAAACTCAGCTTGCTTTGATGGCATGTACCATCTAACTATACGCACAAGTAATACGATCGAACAAAACAACTTTTTGTATTTTTTAGTTCTTACGAACATGGAAGTTCGTTTAGAAAGATGCAATGCATCTTGAAAATAACCACCCAGAGCGAGATTTGAACTCGGGTTTTCCTGTCGCGAAAACCAACGCTCTAAATCGTTTCCCTGACGTCAGAGTTTTTATATCTACAATTATAGGCCGATGTGCAGTGGACCATAACGTAGTGCACCACAAATTTTAATGATAATTCAGTACTTTTACGAGATTGACGAACACATTTGCTTAACTGTTTTAATCTATTATTTGTTTTCAAGCGAAACTGTTCCTCTATAGACCTACTTTGAATATGAAAATATAATATTACTATATGATTTAAATCAAAAATAAAATTTACGCGTGCTTAAAATTCATTGAAATAAGTATTCCTGAAGAGCGGCATGAGAAATCTTTTAACATGTAAACTATCGTCTTTCTTAACTTTAATCGTAAAATCAATTTGCTATTTCACTTGACTCGCTACTCCAGGTATAATATATCGCTAGGACGCAGACGAATACCCGTGCAAAGGTTTAACTATGAAAAAATTGGAAAATAATAATTATTCAAAATTTAACCGAAATTTTACAAAATTTAAAAAACACTTAAAAGATAAAAGAAAATCGAAATATAGTGCAATAGACTGGAATTACGCTCTCCCTGCTGTACTGTCATTGATTTGTTATATCAACAGTTTGACAGGAGATTTCGTGCACGATGATATTTTCGCCATTAAGAAGAACCCGGATGTGCACGGGAAAACTGGTGTGCAGGATTTATTCCAGAATGATTTCTGGGGACAGTCAATGCAAAGTAACACAAGCCACAAATCTTACAGACCTCTGACTGTGCTATCGTTCAGGTAAGATGTCTGAGAACCGTTTAGATAAGATTTTTTTACATTTTAACATGTCGAAATGTCTTGTTGTCAAACACATCTGGTCTCACATGTAAAATATCTGGAGACTAAGGATAATCTTATATAAGGAGCGGTTCAGTGGTCCAGTGGTAAGGCGCTGGACTAGTAATCCAGAGGTCGTTAGATCGATCCTCGCTTCTTAATTTTTAACTGTCTTTCGGAGGTCCCATGTATCAGTGCTATACAAGAACCAGAGGTGTTTCTGGAATGGAATGCTACCTGTATCTTGCATTTCCCCCCTTAGCCTAAAATGACTGACCCCTCTGCAAGGGGGCGTCGGTGAAGTGAGCAACCGGTACCGACGATAAATAAACTCCAATATAGAGATAATCTGATTACAATGTATAATCTTGTTACAAATGCATTGTAATTTCGTAATCTCATATTAACTCCAAATCGCAATGTTTTGTTACCTTAAAAAAGCAAGCTATAGAAATTTTCTTATGATAATATTATTTTATTGTTTAAATTGTAAATGCAAGCGGAAACTTGTTTTTTTATTATTATTATTGTTATTATTATTATTATAAAAAGGCGGTTTCACTTTCGTGCATGCACAAAATTTGATAATTTTACCGCTCACTTAGAACATCAATGGTAAAAAGCAACATTCTATAAAACAGTTTTTCCTTATAATATAATATAATTTCTTTTCGTTTTTAAAGATTTTGAATTATTTGAATCATTAGTCACGAGCTCAGCGAGGTCTATTAACGACAATGTAGCGTTTTGGAAAAACAGATTTTTTGCATGTTTATATTAGGTTACGTTTCTCTTCACTGCAAAATCACGCACCTGATTGTAGCCAACCATCGACTGACTTATAGCTTGAACGACTAACTAACTCACGATTCATGTTTCACCCAGAAACAAAATGGATACGACATAAGGTTGGCTAAATCGGCTTGAACCTCGTTGTTGGGGATTCAAATGTGCTTTCTAAAATGCACTAGTTGGAGATTAAAATAGCTAGTTCTGGCTAATTATCGGGGATGTGCTTTTTTAAATGGACTTCTGGACAGTTGTTGTGGATTCAAATGTGCATTTAAGTATACACTTCGGGCTAGTTGTTTGAGATTCAAAAGTGCATTTGAATATTCACTTTGGGCTAGTTGTTTGAGATTCAAAAGTGCATTTGAATATACACTTCGGGCTAGTTGTTCGAGATTCAAAAGTGCATTTGAATATTCACTTTGGGCTAGTTGTTTGAGATTCAAAAGTGCATTTGAATATACACTTCGGGCTAGTTGTTCGAGATTCAAAAGTGCATTTGAATATTCACTTTGGGCTAGTTGTTCGAGATTCAAAAGTGCATTTGAATATACACTTCGGGCTAGTTGTTTGAGATTCAAAAGTGCATTTGAATATACACTTCGGGCTAGTTGTTCGAGATTCAAAAGTGCATTTGAATATACACTTTGGGCTAGTTGTTTGAGATTCAAAAGTGCATTTGAATATACACTTCGGGCTAGTTGTTCGAGATTCAAAAGTGCATTTGAATATTCACTTTGGGCTAGTTGTTTGAGATTCAAAAGTGCATTTGAATATACACTTCGGGCTAGTTGTTCGAGATTCAAAAGTGCATTTGAATATTCACTTTGGGCTAGTTGTTCGAGATTCAAAAGTGCATTTGAATATTCACTTTGGGCTAGTTGTTTGAGATTCAAAAGTGCATTTGAATATACACTTCGGGCTAGTTGTTTGAGATTCAAAAGTGCATTTGAATATTCACTTTGGGCTAGTTGTTTGAGATTCAAAAGTGCATTTGAATATACACTTCGGGCTAGTTGTTTGAGATTCAAAAGTGCATTTGAATATTCACTTCGGGCTAGTTGTTCGAGATTCAAAAGTGCATTTGAATATTCACTTTGGGCTAGTTGTTTGAGATTCAAAAGTGCATTTGAATATACACTTCGGGCTAGTTGTTTGAGATTCAAAAGTGCATTTGAATATTCACTTATTGCTTGTAGTTGGGGATTAAATGTGCATTCGAAAACACACTTCTGGCTGGTTATTAGGGATTCAAGTCTGCATTCGAAAATACACTCCTGGCTGATTGTTACGGATTTAATTGGGCATTCCAAAATACACTTGGGGCTAGTAGTTAGGGAATCAAATGTGCACTTCATTAACCAACTTCACATACCTTACGGCACAAAAGTAATATTGATGTTTTCACAATAATTGCATTTTCAATATTTACCCCGCACGAGTCTTTTTTTATTTCAGATTTAACTACATGTGCTATGGACTTCAGCCTTGTTATTTCCACGTTGTCAACGTTGCACTTCATGTTGTCGTCACAACGTTGTTTGTGTACACGTGCCGTAATATATTACATCAACGGGAAAAGTGTGCGCTGTTTGCCGGACTATTGTTTGCAGCTCACCCAGTGCACACGGAAGCAGTAAGAGTATAATTATGCTTTTTAATGTGTTACGGTCTAGTGTACACCTTCCGATAATTGTACAAATACAACCTCTGCCAACTGCGTCAGGAAATCGATTCTTTGGCTCAGTGGTTAGAGCGTTGGCGTGGCAAGCGGGAGATCGGGATTCGATTCCCGGTCTGGGTTGTGTATTCTAAGATGCATTGCATCTTTCTGTTATGGTCTTTCACGTTCGTAACAAATGCTTTTTGGCATATATATATATAATAAACATAAGCAAAATAGGGGCGGGGGCTTTGGAATTTCATGACTGAAAACATTTTGACTTTATAGCTTGTAACAAATTAAAAGAAATCATTATTTAAGTTTTGTGCTGGATGGAATAGATAATTTCGCTGGTGACACAGAACAAGACGCACGTCAATATTACAAATGTTAAATTGTGTTTAGTTCTAGAAGTGTTTTTACTCAGTGCCGTGACTTAGTAATCATACAACACAACACTCGTCTGTGCCCATTATTAGTTTTTGTTGTCCAAGTTGTTCGTCCATAGTAAATGTGAGATGGA
Source organism: Cyclina sinensis (assembly GCA_012932295.1). Classification (NCBI taxonomy): domain Eukaryota; kingdom Metazoa; phylum Mollusca; class Bivalvia; order Venerida; family Veneridae; genus Cyclina; species Cyclina sinensis. Next base: position 8,070,625 of record JAAONU010000015.1, read on the forward strand.
CTTATCTTGACTATTCTGTAAAAAAATCAAGTCACAGTTTAAAACCTTCAACATATGTACCTTGTTGATCATGCATAGGTAACGGTTAAATTTTAACGTTATTGAAAATACTGAAACGTGCCTTAATACGCATTGTCATTGTAGTAAAACTGACAAAATTAGTCCATTTCACAAATGATAAAAATTATGAAATTATCTGTTGCATCATTTAATTTGTAGGACTTTAAACCTTTAACCTTTTAAGGGATATTTGTGTTTGATGTCATCTATTTAAACTTCCACCATAGTCGTTGATATGATAACATGACTTGTTATATTTTAAGAAAAGAATGAACAAGCGTTGATTCCACGGTTTATTTCCTTAGGAAAACTTTTTGAGATTTCAGCTGTTTTTGTGTTAGCCCTTAGCCTGCTACATATCTAAAATGGACTTGTCCATCTTGCAATTTGGACAGATCCATAAATTGTTTAAGGGGGTGCTAATTGAAAATTACCTGGCGAATAGCGCAGACCATGATCGGACTGCACATTTTAGTCTGCATCGGTCGCAAAGGCAAACACAATTGCCGCTAGCAGGATAAAGGTTTCAGCTGATACCGTGTTAGTATCGACTGTATGAGACGACAGGGTCCTGTCTAACCCCAACAAGATTTCGCTTAATAGACCTTCTATAATTTAAGAGAGAGCATGATTAAAACTTAATATATTTGATTGCTTATTAAAAGAATTCACCAGTTCAGAATCACCTGTCATAAGAATGATTCTAAGATGACATTTGCCCAAGAAAACTGTTTCATTTGGACATGAACGCCAGTAACTTGCCACCCGGTGAAAAACAACGTAGCATTCATGTATATTAGTTTTTTTTTTCACACCCAAAACGTTACAGTTGTTTCTGTAATTAAAACTTAACTGTCCAAAACTGAGCAACAACGACTGATTCTGTAAATAAGTATGCTTCATCATTAATATTGTTGTTATTGTCGTCATTGAATTTACAGTAAGATTGATATTAGTGATTTTCCCACCATTAGAATGATTCATACAGGATTGAGCTATTCCAGCTGACGTGTAGACATTGTATAAAAAATAAATCTGCGCGTTGTGAAAAAATATATTATCACATAACTGTTCATTTGTTCAACCTTTTCACAAATTTACAAACGAGAAAATTTGCATATTTTAACTATTATTTTGTCGATTAAGAAAAACTATTATGATTAACATTTTGATAACTATACATATCTCAAGATGCTTTTCTGTAGATTTCATAAGGAAAGAAAAAAAGTTGAAAATACACGGGAATGAACTGTCTATAAAGTTTTCTTTGCGACTAAAAATGCAGTTTCTATTAACTATAACATACATACATGTGTACTGACTTTTGACACAATGGAACGTTAAAAGCGGTTGAATCTCTCATATGTTCAGCATAAACCAAAATATATTCACAACAGTTCAGTAAATCTGGTTTTCTTATAATCTTATTTAACTTAAAAATATGTCAGTCTATGACGTTTTAGTCAAAATTAGGCATGTTGGTTACTGAAGGCCTTGCTCAACAAAGTTTAAATGGATGAAAATATACATAAATTTGTTCAAAAAAAGTTATGCATAATTTATGAAGAGGGATTAGACATTTGCATGATGTTTGGATGCCCTGCTGACTTTATGAAAAGATTATACTGGGTTTCTAAACACCTCCACACCTAAAGTTTGAACACAGAAAGTAATACTTCATCACACGCCTGAGATGGTGTTTTTAAAACTTCAATTGAGATAACTTTTTAGATGGTAAAATGTTTTTAATCCGATTAGTGCGTGAGGTGTCGTGGGAATGTATGTATACAGTTTGACCAGTGAATGAATAATGAACTGTATAAAATATCGCCATTTATTCCCAGGTTTTATGGTAGAGTAGTTTACACTTTACAGACTTAGAGCAGAGAAACCGCATACAATATGTCACAAAGTGCATTCAAAAGTCCCAAAGGTAGCGTTAAAAGGAAAAACCATTAATGAAAACAATATTCTGAAAATCAGACATTATATGCAAAACAAAGTCTTCTAGCTATATTTTATGAAAAGAGTCAAACACAGGGTTCTGCCTTATTATCTTTCGAACATAGCGCCGTTGGATGCGATTTTCTGTCGCGTTACCTTTCGTACAAAAAACCGTTGGATGCCATGTTCAGTCCCGTTACCTTTCGTACAAAGCGCCGTTGAATGCCATGTTCAGTCCCGTTACCATTCGTACAAAGAGCCGTTGGATGCCATGTTCAGTCGCGTTACCTTTCGTACAAAGAACCGTTGGATGCCATGTTCAGTCCCGTTACCATTCGTACAAAGAACCGTTGAATGCCATGTTCAGTCCCGTTACCTTTCGTACAAAGAGCCGTTGGATGCAATGTTCAGTCCCGTTACCTTTCGTACAAAGAGCCGTTGGATGCAATGTTCAGTGCCGTTACCATTCGTACAAAGAACCGTTGGATGCCATGTTCAGTCCCGTTATCTTCGTACAAAGAACCGTTGGATGCCATGTTCAGTCCCGTTACCATTCGTACAAAGAACCGTTGGATGCAATGTTCAGTCCCGTTACCTTTCGTACAAAGAACCGTTGGATGCCATGTTCAGTCCCGTTACCATTCGTACAAAGAACCGTTGGATGCCATGTTCAGTCGCGTTACCATTCGTACAAAGAGCCGTTGGATGCCATGTTCAGTCCCGTTACCATTCGTACAAAGAGCCGTTGGATGCCATGTTCAGTCCTGTTACCATTCGTACAAAGAGCCGTTGGATGCAATGTTCAGTCCCCTTACCTTTTCTACAAAGCGCCGTGACATGCAATTTTCAGTCCCGTTACCTTTCGTACAAAGAACCGTTGGATGCAATGTTCAGTCCCGTTACCATTCGTACAAAGAGCCGTTGGATGCCATGTTCTGTCCCGTTACCTTTCGTACAACGAGCCGTTGGATGCAATGTTCAGTCCCCTTACCTTTTCTACAAAGCGCCGTGACATGCAATTTTCAGTCCCGTTACCTTTCGTACATAGCACGTCACATACGTTGTTCCTTCCCGTTTACGTTCGTACATAGCGCCGCTGGTTGCAATGTTCAGTCCCGTTACCTTTTGTACATAGCGCCGTCACATACGTTGTTCCTGCCCGTTGCCGTTCGCACATAGCGCCGCTGGATGCATTACTTTTGTAAATAGCGCCGTCACATACGTTGTTTCTTCCCGTTGCCGTTCGTACATAGCGCCGCTGGAAGCAATGTTCAGTCCCATTACCTTTTCTACAAAGCGCCGTGACATGCAATTTTTTTTAGTCCCGTTACCTTTCGTACAAAGAACCGTTGGATGCAATGTTAAGTCCCGTTACCATTCGTACAAAGAGCCGTTGGATGCCATGTTCAGTCCCGTTACCTTTCGTACAAAGAGCCGTTGGATGCAATGTTCAGTCCCCTTACCTTTTCTACAAAGCGCCGTGACATGCAATTTTCAGTCCCATTACCTTTCGTACATAGCGCCGTCACATACGTTGTTCCTTCCCGTTTACGTTCGTACATAGTGCTGCTGGATGCAATGTTCAGTCCCGTTATTTTCGAACATAGCGCCGTCACATACGTTGTTCCTTCCCGTTGCCGTTCGTACATAGCGCCGCTGGATGCAATGTTCAGTCCCGTTACCTTTTGTACATAGCGCCGTCACATACGTTGTTCCTGCCCGTTGCCGTTCGCACATAGCGCCGCTGGATGCATTACTTTTGTAAATAGCGCCGTCACATACGTTGTTCCTTCCCGTTTACGTTCGCACATAGCGCCGCTGGATGCATTACTTTTGTAAATAACACGTCACATACGTTGTTCCTTCCCGTTTACGTTCGCACATAGAGCCGCTGGATGCAATGTTCAGTCCCGTTACCTTTCGAACATAGCGCCGTCACATACGTTGTTCCTTCCCGTTGCCGTTCGTACATAGCACCGCTGGATGCATTACTTTTGTAAATAGCGCCGTCACATACGTTGTTCCTTCCCGTTGCCGTTCGTACATAGCGCCGCTGGAAGCAATGTTCAGTCCCATTACCTTTCGTACATAGCGCCGTCACATGCAATGTTCAGGTGCATAGTGCTGTGAAGGTGATACGTAGAACAAAGCGCTGTACTTTAATCTGGCAATACTTAGTAAACAGAACATAGCGCTGTATGCTAACCCTGGAGTACATAGCACCACTAACACGTTTTTTTTTTACCTTTTATGAATTGGCAAGTGCACACCTTTGAATCCGGTAATTTGTAAAAACTGAACAATTATCTTAGATGTGTTGCTTAAAATGGATGTAAGTGAAAAAGAACCCTTGATAGGAGGATGCGTAGGGTTCAACTTGAGTGGACGACGGCGCCCAATCATTCTGTTAAAAATTCATGAATATTTGCTTGTCTTTACAAAGTAAGCTATTTTTAAAGAAATTCATTAAAGAAAGACAATATTCAGAAAGTAAAATACATGATCTTTTGTGTGTAGATCATAATGCAATTACATGTATGATATAAATTCTGTGACATTAGTTGCTACGGCGGTCGCACAGATATCCAAAATACATCCAATTATACCCAAATAAACACAAATGTATACTGAATCTAATCAAAAAGTCTTATATAGATTTTGCTATTAGTACGCAAAATTTTAAACTTTATCTAAACAGATGAAGAATATTATTCTTTATTTGTTAAAATGTGAAGGGTTTGAGAATCACCTTATGCTTCAAGATCTATGCCAAAACGATCCATTTTAACATTAATAAAATATAAAATCATCCTCGGGAGAGGGATTACAGACTAAGGGGGCAAATAGATGTAAAACTTCACAAAATATACTTACATGTATACCAAACAGCTATCCTAATGTTAAAAGACTTAAGATTTGAATGAGGTCTATAAATGTGCAGTCAAAGATAATGATAATCATGAATACAATGTAAATACAATGGCGCTTATCATAAATAGCATAAATACTAGTAATAATATTTACTGTAAGAAATGGGTGTAGGGAGGTACACTACTGTACCCCTTCTTTATGCAGAATGTTGTACCTGCCATTGTATACTGTTTATCATAAATGAGTCATAGACATTTTAATACCTATCAAATACCCATTTTGCTACACTTGATATTTTTCCCATGCAATAAATGACATTTTTATTTTGTATGAGTAGACCAAAAGTGGTAGGCGAGAATTCATACATGTGTCATGCACATATCAACGCAAATCTGTAAAATGATACACTAGTTTTTGGCTGTCTGTAAAATTAAAGCCAAACTAGTAATAAATTTCACATCTGTCCTGTTCTGCGCGATATATTAAAATAAATTTGTCATAAAGGTATGATTTAAACAAGTGATGTAACTCTCGACACTGAGGACGTATTTAAGTTGTATGCGACGAATGCAATCTTTGTTGTTCCTTTTCATATCATAATTACATGTTATTTTCCGGCAAGAAATTCATTTAAATTTCATAACCTAACCCTTGATATATGCTTCTTTTTATTTAATTCATTTTTTGAAATGAGAATGTTAGTGTACCAGCACATACGCAAAATTACAATTATAGACGTTATTGCGAACACTAGAGTAGAACGGTCCATTTATTAATAATGAAACGCTTGTGTGGTAATAATATTCAGCAATACTAGAAATAATAAGTACAGCAATGTTAATTATTCTTTGTTATATGTGTGGTATGAACATAGAACTGTTCTAGACAAGTGTTACATACAGAAACAGCAATATTGTGACTACAGAGAGTATAGCGAACACTTTGACACTTGGCGTATTGTCATTGTGAGACGTAAAGAACAGACAGACACAGATCTGAAATATTTATTTCTTTATGCCAATCTATATTACAGGTCAGTGGTATCGTTGGTAGGGCGGATGTTTTAGCTGCAACATTCTATCTCCTGTCGTTTATTTCATACGAAAGGTAAGCTTATGTTCTTGCCGTTATATGAATTTGAAAAACAAACAAACAAACAAAAACTGTCAGTTGTGCTGCAAATAATTGTTATGAGATAGGTAAGGGTCGACTGTTTATCTCGTTTATTCTCTGTATTATTTCCAGATGTATGGGTGGAAATGACGTCAGACATCGAATTATAGTGTATATATCTAGTATTGTCTTCGCTACTGCAGCCATGCTTAGTAAGGAGACAGGAGTTACCGTTCTTGGCGTCACTGTCGTCTACGATGCCATGGAAACGATGAAAAAATACAGGTATGAAAAATGTATAATTTCATGATGTCTTTTAATACAGCCCTACAGTTGTCTCTCAGGCCTGTCTTTTCAATTTGTAAGACCGCGAAGAGCTTTTTATGTAAATATTACACTTAGAGCTCTGTGTTTAAAGAGAGACACAGGAGCTTTTATTATCAAAAGCTATGTATGTGTGTGTGCGCAGTATCTAACAGGAAACGTCCGGTTGACGTGACTGTGTATAGCCTAGTTTTGAAAGATAAGTAAAGAGGAAAACTAATCCAAAAGGACCATATTTTGCCAAATCGTTTAGTCCATGTGTTTCAAGATGAATATTTGTTTGTTTGTTTGTTTTTCAGGAGAAACTGCAGTTTCAAAGGTTTTGTAACAAGACTCACTCTAAATATCGTCTTTGTAAGTAAATTTCATTAAAAAAGATTTGTCTACTCTGGCACAGAAACTGTCTAAAGGTCAGCTTTGAATATTTTTCTACTCTGCTAATGCTAATGTCTAAAGGAGAGTCTAATGAAAAGAGAATAGTTTTCTTCTCTGCCAATGCTAATGTCTAAAGGTGAGTCTAATGAAAAGAGAATATTTCTCTACTCTACCAATGCAAATGTCCAAAGGTGAGTCTAATGAAAAGAAAATGCCAATGCTAATGTCTAAAGGTGAGTCTAATGAAAAGAGAATATTTCTCTACTCTCCCAATGCAAATGTCCAAAGGTGAGTCTAATGAAAAGAGAATATTTCTCTACTCTGCCAATGCTAATGTCCAAAGGTGAGTCTAATGAAAAGAGAATATTTCTCTACTCTGCCAATGCTAATGTCCAAAGGTGAGTCTAATGAAAAGAGAATATTTCTCTACTCTGCCAATGCTAATGTCCAAAGGTGAGTCTAATGAAAAGAGAATATTTCTCTACTCTGCCAATGCTAATGTCCAAAGGTGAGTCTAATGAAAAGAGAATATTTCTCTACTCTGCCAATGCTAATGTCCAAAGGTGAGTCTAATGAAAAGAGAATATTTCTCTACTCTGCCAATGCTAATGTCTAAAGGTGAGTCTAATGAAAAGAGAATATTTCTCTACTCTGCCAATGCTAATGTCTAAAGGTGAGTCTAATGAAAAGAGAATATTTCTCTACTCTGCCAATGCAAATGTCCAAAGGTGAGTCTAATGAAAAGAGAATATTTCTCTACTCTGCCAATGCTAATGTCCAAAGGTGAGTCTAATGAAAAGAGAATATTTCTCTACTCTGCCAATGCTAATGTCCAAAGGTGAGTCTAATGAAAAGAGAATATTTCTCTACTCTGCCAATGCTAATGTCCAAAGGTGAGTCTAATGAAAAGAGAATATTTCTCTACTCTGCCAATGCTAATGTCTAAAGGTGAGTCTATTGAAAAGAGAATATTTTTCTGCTCTGCAACGGTTACGGTCTAAAGATGAGTATTTTGAAAAGAGAATATTCTCTACCCTTCCACTGTTCTTGTCTAAAGTTGATTGTCTTGAATAGAGAATGTTTCTCTTGTCTACTACTGTTGCAGTCGTTGATACATTGATTGAAAGATTAAAGATGACAAGAATCAAATCTTAACCTGTTGTATCATGATATATGAAGAAATAATTTATAACATTACTTAGACCATACATTGTTTTCTGCTTCTAGCTAGAATTGCCTTGCAGATTCGTTCAGTTTGTTCACTTTTTCATTCTAGGCAGTAGCTTTACTTGTTTTCCGTTTACGGATGATGGGTGGCACCTTACCAACATTTACAAGATCAGATAACCATGCTTCGTACGAAGATTCCTTTCTCACGAGGTAATGTTATATTATAGATTAATATTAGAGTGACCAGTTTGAATATTGTACTTCTTTTTGTAAATCAAATCATTTTTAAATTGCTTTCCTAGGGATTTGTGTCAATTAGTCTATCAAATGATATTTTTTAAAATGAAGATGGTCTGTTTGAAAAAGACACGAAAAATCTGGACGATTTGTTGGAACTTTTTTACTTGGCGTAACATTCCGTTTTCAGCAGAAAAAAATGAATACAACCATGGTAAATCCATTTTTATAGTTGTTATGTGTTAATCTGACACTCGTTAACATTTTATAAAAACTTTTATTCACCTCGTCCAAGAAAAATGTTAACATTTCATAAAAACATTTATTCAGCTCGTCCAAGAAAATTGTAAATGTTTTCCCTGAAGTCGTTGAGTAAGAATTTATATGAAATGTAAACTTATGTGATATCCTGTAAATCTCACTGACAGAACATTGCATGTCAACGGTTAGCATAAAAACAAATCTGATTAATTCTTTACATGTACAATCAATCTGACTGAAGTTCACGATCTACCTACGGTTAGCTTGATCAAACTAATTTCACAGAACTGCGTTTTAGCTCATCTGAGCAGAAGTGCTTGATCGCAGGGCGTACTTCAAATTTTGTTTTAAACGACATTTTGTTTTAGACCACCCGGTCAAATTGAATGAAACTTTGCTGGTATGTTCCTTACATGAAGATCTATTAAAGTTATTCAAAGAACTGAATTCCACCAAATGCTCCTTCAAATTATGTCTGTTTGGTCATTAATGTTTTCAGGATGATTTGATTCCATATAGGCATATATTTGAAAAACTTCAAAAACTTCTTGTCTGAAACCATAAGACTGAGATATTTTGCTCGGAACATCATCTAGAGTTTCACTACCAAGATTTTTCTAATTTTACCCTTGGGATCAAAATTGACTCCGCCCAGGGTTTTTATCTGTGTAAAATTTAAAGTCTTTGAAAATCTTCTAGTCAGAAACCTAACTCAAGTCGACCCCGCCCCTATCGGTCATTTGTTTTACATAATGTTGCATAGAGAAGACTTTGAAAATATTTTTGTCCTGTCCTAGTGCTTGAATATTTTGTATGTAGCATTGTTTGGTAGACCTTCACAAGGTTTGTCAAACTTGACCCAACTCCGGGATGCTAATTATGTAAAATAAAAAAATCTCTGAAAATCGCCTTGAAATTTAGGCCATAGGACTTAGATATTTGATGTGTAGCAGTATGTAGTTCACCTTTAAAAAGATTGGTACTTGTTCGAAAATTAGCTCCCCGAGGTTAAATTTACCCCGCCTTGGGAGTCACGTAATTTATATCGACTTATACAGAAATACAAATGATTCCGCTTTTTTAAAAATATTTAACTTATTCCTTGACATTTATGTGACCTCGAATTTATCTTGACCTACTTTATATTTTTTGCCACTATAGTATGGAATTTTTGTGGTATACTTATAATTTTGCATGTTGATTTCAACTCAGAACTCAGCCGACATTGACCTTGGCTTACTGACCTACTTTTTTGCTGTTGCGGCTGCAGTATTGAAATTTGACATATACTTGTAATTTTGCATTGAGACTTCAACTTTGACATTGACCGACCTTGGCACTGATTTACTGACCTACTTTCTTGTTTTGCAGCTTTAATATTGAATTTTGACCTATACTTGTAGTTTTACATGTAGATTTTAGTTTTGACCTTGACTGACAAAAACTTTGACCTACTGACCTACTTTCTTGTTTTTGCTGCTATATTTCGGAAATTTGAGCGATATTTACAAATGGGGGGATTAGCGGATTATCTACCCTGAATACTCTTTGATATTACATTGAAAATTAAGCCTAATTATTTGCAACAGTAGTAGTCATATTTAACATTTAGTTTAACAACATGTTTTGTTAACACCATTCTGTTTGTTTTTTGATAAACCTAACTTTTTATTTAATATATAAGTGACAATTTTCACAACTAAGTGTCAAGACTATCACAAAGAGAAACAAGGATAAAGAGGATTCCAACTGTAGCACCAATGTGCAATTTGATCTACTTTTGATTTTGTCTGAGTAGAGATGATTTGTTATCAGGAATGTCCCTCATTTGCTGTTTTATCTTTGATCTTAGCCGATATTGACCATGCACTATTGATCTACATACTGATTTTTGCTGCACTTAGTATTGAAATTTGAACTGTATTTACAATTTGCATGTTGTTTACATCTTTGACCTTGGCCCACATTTACCATGTAATACTGACCTACTAACTGTTTTTGAAGCTACGTACTGATGGTACTCAGGTGAGCGATATAGGACCATCATGGCCCTCTTGTAAATAAATCTTGTTAAACTTTTCAAACAGCTTTTCTGTTTGAAATAGATTTTATAAAAAAAAATTCGACGAATATTATATTGTGCACATGGTGGTTGACAGTCGATCAAATATTGAATGTCTCGTAGGTGAAAATAGATCAAAAACCTTATGTCATTAAAATGGAACAGGTTTTAGAACACGTGCTGGATGTAATGCTCTATCAGAATTTGAGTTTTACTAAAACCAGTTATCAAAGATATTCCTGTGAACGACAAAGCATCAATAAGAACTTTGTTTCGCAGGTTGTGCTTTCCATCTGATGACGGAATGATAGGATTTTGCGTAAACATTCTTGTTGTTTTTCAATAATACAAAGTTTTTATAGTCAGTTATTGTGTGGCTGATAGGTTTACCCCTTTCAGTTAAAAATAACGTTATTTTAATAGCTCAGTGCGCTGAATAACTATAAAGTTATTTTTTAAATAATCTCTTTATATACCAAAACCAAATATTGATGAGTAATTTAGGCTTTTTATTTCAAAAACACAAGTAGTTATGGCTTAGTTTGCATCGATTTGGAAACTTGGATTAATCCCACACGATGTCTGCTTCCTTGAGTAGTACTCGCGCAGAAATGTCAAATGCAGAATCTTACCCCTGGTGGACATCGAACCGATATTTTCCGGATCGAAAGTCTGGCGTTGTAACCCCTTGACTACCTCTCCTCCTCCGACAGAAATCATGAGTATAAAGTAGCATACAGGAATCCGATTTTTTCTATCTTATACGTAACGGTTGAGAAAATGATTTGAATATCAATTACCAGCGTGATATCTATAGAAGTGTATTTTGAGCTTTAGGTTATGCAAAAATCTGTTCTCGTTTTACGTAAATTTACAAGGCTAATACCCAGATGAATGGACTCCGGACATGTTCTATTATTATGATCTTTATCAGTTTGATTGAGATACGATAAATTGTACAAAATTTATGCGTAATGCTCCATCAAAAATCAACTGAAATTACTGATTTCTATTATCACTGAATGTTTGACAGCACATTAGTCAACCAAGTTGCAGCTGGAATTTCAAAGAGCACATGAACGGGAAAGTTTTGTTAGAATAGATTAAATGGTAGTGATGCAAGGAATCAAGTTTCTTGATAAAAAGTAGATGTTTTTGAAGCCATTAAGTATTATAACTCAACCTGAACCCAGACAAAACAGATTAAAATATAAACTGTAAAGAATGGTTAAATTGCAACATATGATCCTGATATTGTAGTTGTGACCATTGGTTAATAGCTTTGAAAACACACGATCTTTGTTCGAAACAAATAACAGCATCATATTAATGCCAAAACACAGTTTACTCTGGTAAAATGAAACGCTGCTAACATTAAAATCGCCATTTAATGAAGCTGAACTTAAGAAATTGAGTCAAATTTCACACCGATAATGATTAATAAACGAGTTAATCTTTCAAGGTTTCATTAATATAACAGCACATACATGGCAAATACACATACAAATGAGTACATTTTCCTTAGCTGTAGATCTACAGGTATTTTAAAAGGATTTTCTCTGCGCTATAGAATTGCATTAGGATTTCCCCTAATACAGGTTTTAAAAACAAACGTTTATTCTAAATAGAGACTTATTTACATTTAAAACATAAATACGTTTATTTCAAGTTTATTATGCAGTTAATTATACTTGGTACACGTATGTGCAAATGTTTAGTATAAAACTGAATTAGTTAAGATGATACATGCTTGTTTTATATAAGTCGGAAAAATTGTATAATTAATGCAACTAAAATAAATATATTATTTGTGGAATGTTTGTATTAAATGATTAGGATACTTTGGATGCAAACTGATTGTCATATTCCGTGTTTATTTTCTTACAAATCATTTTCAACTTACAATAAAAGATCAGATTTAATGATGTGTTCCATCAGTATCCACTGAACAGACTACAAAATGTAAAGAAACACGCATCATATAGGAATCCCCCTATCCAAAAACGAAAATCTGACCTTTTAAATCTATTAGACGCTTAACCCCTTATGTTTTGGAAATTATTAGGGGATTAGCAATCGATAGATCAATATATTGTTTTTCCAAAAAACTTTCAGCTTGTAAATAATAAAACATACATAAATAAAAAGTTATGTTTAAGTTAGATAATGACGACCAGCGAGAATAAACACAAGAATAATAAAGAAACCATAAGTAGCGGAAACGGAGAAACGGTGGGCTTCACGTCTGCAACACTTGATATCTGATCTAGGGCGTTACCAAAACTCTCAGTTGATATCAATTTCATGACTTTTCTTTCAATATAGCAATGTTTCCACGACAAAATGTTTGTGTTACATAAGTTGTAAAATATTGTCCCCAAACCATGCCCAGAAAGAACGTGTGTAAAGGTAATTTCTGGTATACATGTACTTGAAAAACTATGGGAAAAGGATAATTTATGGCACAGGTATAAAATTAAGTTTGGTAAAATTTTCTTGACACCCCCACCACTTTTCCGCGGATGAGGGTCGCTAGATTTTATATGATGAAAATTTTAAAAATCTACTTGTCTGAAACCACAAGGCCTAAAGCTGAGATATTTCGTATGGAGCATCATCTAGAGGTTTTCTACCACGATTGTTCAAATTCTACCTCTGGGGTCAATAGTGGCCCTGCCCAGGGGTCACTTGATTTTATATAGGCTTATATAGGAAGGTCTTAAAAGAAAGGATTTAACTGAATATTAATGTTTTCCGTCTAGCATTTTCCTTCTTTATGTAAGTCACCTTATTTTTTTATTTTTCTAACAAAAAACCCTTGGGTGCGAGGATTTGGGAGTGTACAGCCATGTCACATGTGGCTCTTGTTTAAATTTGAAACGGACCGTTGCTGAATTAGTTATTCATTCATATACAAGTATTTATGAAATATAGTGTCAAATGGCATATAAAATAGAGTAAATGTCAATCATTTCATGTATCTTTTTACATATCAATATATCGTTTTGAAGCTTACCGAATTTTGAAATACAGTATGATAACCGGCTCCGTGTGTCACTCTGAATAAGTTCACGATCTCCTGAAAATGATATTGATACTTTTAGCATTAAACTCAACATTTTTTGTTTATAGCCTAAACTGTAATGGACATAGGGCACTCGGTTACTACGCGCGATAAATGTTTGCCAATGTCCGAAAACTATACCCTGAAGCCGATCATTTTTTTTAAAACATATTTTTGTTACGATATGATTTTAACCAGATTGCTCTGGTGTTTATTAAATGACACTTCGGCGTTTGTTTATTTTTTCCTTGAAGAAGTTGAGTAACTCGGACGACAGCTGTAAACATCGTGTCACGTTTCTTGTATCATCAGCATGTCTCTTTCAATATTTGTTTATGAAACACTTTAACATTTAGCCTCGCGTCTCTTTTCTTTTTTCAAAAGAAAAAAAAACTCTTGAATGATTTGAAAAGACTATTCTCACTATCTTACTCAGTAAAAATATTCTCACTTTTTCTTTAATTTTATCATTTTTCTAAATCAGCTTCTCAAAGGTATCGCAAAATTGCAAAAATTGCTTGTAGAATATATTTTATATGTATAGATATATATAAACATATTGTTTTTAGAAGGAAAGATATAAGATGCAGACTAAGTTACAATTAACTGGAAGCTGTAAATATTAAATAATACCCTTATAAGAAACATACTACATCTCGAAAAACAATTCAATGACATAGCTTTTAACCTTTCATTCCTAAATGAAGTTTTACTTAAAAACTGAATGATACCGTATGATTTTTTGAAGATAATATCAAACCTGTTTTAACAACCTGTCAAGTTCAGATGTTGACTAAGATGTTATCTACGAGGGCCATTACTTGGGTTAGTATACCTAAAATATCAGTTGCATCAAAAAAAAAATTCACATCATCCCTTCAAAGGCTTTCTATGACTTAAATGCTGCAAAGTAGTTTCACCTTGGTATACTGTTGAGACACTGAAAAGTGGGCAGTTCTACTGACATAGAATATACCTGGGAGCATTTACTTTAGTAAGCAAAATAGAAAAAAAGTCACAGGGGCTAAGGTCAGGAGAATAATGAGGGTGCCCAAGCTGAATAACCATGTCTTGTTCCAAAAAAGGTTGAACGACTTTTGTGGGTGTTAGCATTGTCATGAATAAGCTGTATGCCTTGAAAACCTTTTCTGGGACATTTATTTTTTATAGAATATTTTGACAGCTGCAAGGACTAGTTCTGTGAAACTTGTCTGTGTTGGTTTTCCGTCTTTGCAAGAAATTTGTACATTGGGACCACTAGAACTGAAGAAAATTGCATATGAAACCTTAGCTCTTTTTGTCCTTTTTTTGCAGTGACTGACCTTGTCTGACTTTTGCTCAGCCATTGTTTTGTAATTTATGCGTCGCAGAATAATACCACCCACGCTTCATCCCAAGTAGGCAACCCATGAATTGTATTGGGATTATATTTTTTTTAGTTTTTATAGTTTTTTGCGCGCACTAAGCAGTTTCATTAATTTCAAACGGTCAGTATGAATATGATTAACGATCTCTTCTAATATGTCTATATAATGAGCTTTTTGGCAAATAGTATATTGACCAGTTTTTATCTACACTTCATGGCATCAATGTCTCTTTGTTGCTGCAACAACAGCCCTGCCCGGTTTCTGTCCTAAAGACAACAGCATTGAATTGTAGCCACTATATATGAGTATGTATAATTCAACAACGAATAACTTGGTCATTTTTAATCTGATTAAATCCTTTTTGACTCACATGATCTGACGGCTCAGAATGAATAAGAGTAATCAACGTTTTTCCGTCTGTCCGTCAACATTTAATTGGTTTACGCTCTAGAGACCACATTTTCGATCGGATCTTTGTGAAACGTTGTCAGAATGTTAACCATAAAAAATCAGGGATGAGTTCAGAACTGGGTCACGTGGGGTCAAAAGCTAGGTCACTAGATGAAATAATGAAAAAAATCTATTTTTCACAGTAGAAACCAGATTTTTGATCAGATCTCACGAAACTTGGTATGAATATTTATATTAATGAAGCCTTGGGGAAATATAAAATCTGGATTATGCGGGGTAACAAACTAGGTCACTGATTCAAATCATAGGTAAACCTTGTTAACACTGTATAGGTCACATTTTTATCCGATTTTTATAAAACTTGGTCTGAACGTTTTCCTTAATGAATTCTTGAACGAGTTTGAAACTAGGTCATGTGAAGTCAAACACTCGTTCACGGGTTCAAGGTATCTGACACATGATACTAGAAAAAACTCTCAAGCAACCGACCCTCAGCTAGTGAAATTAATTCAATCTGTGAAAAACCATGGTCACCAGGGTACGAGGCTTATTTTGCCTTATATGTCTGTACTGGAAACTTTACAAATCTTCTTCTTAGATAAGAACCACAAGTCCAGCTTGAAAATAACTTAGCACAAATGTTCCTTAGGTAACCCTCTTTATAAATTGTGAAACTTACGGTACGTCATAGCAATATCTTGCGTCGAGAACTACTTCCACATTTCGAGGGCTATCGATTTGAAACATGCATGTTCACCAGTAAGTGTAGCTTTGCAAGACACGTTTTTTTATTCATCCCTCCACCTCAGACGCAAAAGGGGCAAAAAGTCAGGTGAGCGACTGAGGACCATTTGGTCCTCTTGTTTTACAGGTGTGTTGGGTAAACATCCTCGATCAAATACATGTCATTCTCAGTCCTATATGGAACATGGTTTCTGTGAAAGACCATTAGTGAAAGAAACTGTGGTAGTTATGTATGTCATAAGTAAAATTGTACGAATCTATACTGGCATGCGAATATTGACTCACTTGTTGACAATATGTATTAACTTTATTTGAAGTCCCTAAAATGAAAACTCTGAACGAGTAAGAATGTCACCCGTTTCATAAACACTGCAGAATTTAGCAAGAATTCAAGAGCAATAACTTGGTCTCTGACATTTTAGATTCTTGTAATTTCTGCACTTTTTACTCCTGATGACGTCATGATTTCTGCAAAGGCGTGGTGTCAGTTGTAATGATAAAAATGTTATTTTTCTAAAATTGACTTCTAAAATATTTATGCTTTAAAATTTACGTTTTAGTGAAGTAGAAATTAATTTATACAGTCGCAATATATTATATTTGCTGAGATATTTTTCAGGATGTACACTTACAGCTACCTGATTACCTTGAATCTCTGGCTGTTAGTAGCTCCTGTCAAACTATGTTACGACTGGCAACACGGAAGTATACCATTGGTCGAGAGCTGGACAGACTCTCGTAACTTAGCAACACTAATGGCTGCAGGTGTTATAGTGTATATCATCATTTCTACGATCGGTCGTTTTGAAAAGGTAAGATCTAACTGTAGTCAGCATGAACATTTTATTGTTTTATTTTAGCTGTAGAAACGTAAACTAGATTTTAGGTTTTGAGTGTACTTTAGAAAGGACATTCGCTTTGATTCTATTTTTAAAAAAATAGAAAAGTTTGCAACAATGCAGGCATATATATGGTACTAGTATTAATTCCTATTCCATCGTTTTAATTGTCTTTACAGAAACAGCCGTACACAGTTTGGATGTCTCTGGTACTTACAGCGGTTCCATTCCTGCCCGCCTCCAATCTGTTCTTTCCTGTTGGTTTTGTTATTGCTGAACGCGTCTTATATATTCCAAGGTGTGAACGTCTCTCTTATTTTTGTCGTCAATATTGTGGAAATTTCTTCTCGACATACAGTCTTATATATTCTTATATGCGACAAGCGTCAATTTGTTTATTTATTGCAATAAATACCTTTTGGATCTTTAATATGCAAGCGAATTACCAAATTTCTAAGCATGGTTTGTGTCTGTAGCCGTTGGTTCCCTTAAAATCCTTGTTAACAAGATTACATGTATGAGAGTAATTAACCTAGTATGACACGGCACTAGACCCGACACGACATTACATTATACAACATTTATTTTGCATCGAATGAAAACACATTATATAGGTAAAGCAAAAAAAATGTGTGAGTAAACAATGTAAGTGCGCGGCAATGAAGTGAAGCAGTCATTGTTATATTTCAGTATGGGTTTCTGTCTGTTTGTCTCATACGGATTCTACAGACTTTATGATTTACAGCAACGTTATAGACCGCACGTGACGTCTCTTGCGTGCTGTCTTCTGGTGATGATGTCATTGAAAACCTGGAAACAGAATGTCGTCTGGCGATCGAGGGAAGCGCTTTTCAGGTAAAAAAACCCTTTGAAATCTATACGCTCATAATGAAAACTTAATTGCACTTTTTCGACTGGAGAACGAGATTATCATTTCTTCTCACAATGTTGACTTACATAAGATTCCTATTAAAGGGGTGTGTACATAATAAACCGCCCAACTGCAGAACTAACGGAAAAATAGAGCACTCAAGTTCATATTTACTTGGTGGGAGGACTTATTTGCTATAATTTCTTCAAAATTGCTTTGATATTAAGTGAAATTTTTTAAGAAATAATTTTACAGGAGACGACTCACCTTTATGTTGACAAGAAAGTCAAACACCCTGATTGTCATCCATCATATTTTCATTTTTGTCTTTGCCAGTACGTTAATGCAGACAGCTAAACAGACGATAATTGTAGTTTTCTGTGCTGAGTAAACGGAATTAAACAAAAACTTATTATAACAAATTGAATAAGAACATATATACTTGAAAACTGACAAAGTATCTTCAAACACAGACTAGATGTATTACCCTCCTGAAGTTAAGCAAACGTTTTTATTTACAAAAATAATTAGTTGTATGAAGTGTACTTCTTCAAAACACATACACAGGTTGCTTATAAACAGCGTTTAAGCATTGTGGTAATATATAAGATCTGAATCTAAACATAGCACTGTAGTTAAATTCAGGCGTACATGTAGTATTTTAATTATACAGTCCATTTAAACAGCAATGCTAAACGTATTATTCAGATAAGCGTATTTTATTAAGACATTATATTCAAAAATACTTTTTAAAAAAGTATATTTTTATACAATTTGTTAGACGCCATTAGGACTTAATAGGCAATCCATTGTTTCAGTACATTTTATTTTTGATTTGAAAATAATAGATCTTACTAAAAGTATGGTCAATCTATTATTTTAAACTGTATACAAATTTCCTTATGACCATGTTGTTAACTTGTATTTGGTAACATATATGTATTGATTCATAAAGATAAACATCGACAGTGTCCATTCATTTCTATCGCTGATGAACATGCGTAAAACACTGAAGCAAGCACGTGGCCGTCCCGGCTGCGTTTACTTCGGTGTGCATGATAGTTTGTTGGTGAGAAAAAAAGCTGAGGTATTCAAAACGCACGACAAAATCACCGTGTGAGTGGTGATTTTTTTTCTTACTTGAATTTGGCTCACTTCTGATATTTTGACACAAAGCTGTAAGTCCTTGAAATGAAGTCGTTCTCTATCTCTATGTTAATTTAAGTTCCAAGGAATGGAACGGTTGCGATGCCGAGGAGAGGTTACCGTTTGTTTCTTGCATTGCTTGAATATACGGCGATAGCAGTAACCACTACCCGTGACTGTTACCTAGGCATGCATTGTTTCTTTATTGTAGATCAGGTGTGACAACTCTTCCGCATAACGCCAAGGCACATTACAACTATGGGAATTTTTTAAGAGACAGTGGCAGGTTTGAAGAGGCAATAAGTCATTACAAAGAAGCGCTAAGGTAAACTTTCCTTACGCAAGCCCATACTCACACATGCTCAACCTTAGAACCTTTAACAGTGTTATATTCCTCTGCAAAAATTGTCAAATTTAAAAACCGGCCAGAATATGTTTGATCGCATACTTAAATCAAGCTAAATGTCGCTTATAATTGTTGACTGTCATGAATCTTAAAAATCTGTGTTAAAGAATTCATGTAGGTGAAAACACCCTATTACAGGCCCCCTTTTCTCTTATCTGTATTTATAAAGTTTTAAGTGAATGTAGTTCAAAGTGACCCTAATTTGTTCTAGTTATCTTTTTTTGAGGTGGAATATATAGAGGTCAGTCAATTATGTATGTTGGGTTTCGATTCTGTAAAAGTTTAAAAAAGTGACGCATTTCAGTTTTTGCATATATAATGTACTGACCTGTGTAGAATTTATAGCTTGGACGGCACATACGCAAGCGCCCACAACAATCTAGGGACAGTGCTGGGTGATAAGTTTGAGGCTGAGAAACACTATCGGGAGGCACTGAGACTGAAACCAGCCCACCAGAGTGCTCACATCAACCTTGGAAATCTTCTATTGTAAGTACATGTAAAAAAATTGACACTGATAAGACTCCGGTCTATTTTTAAGTATATTATGATTGACAGTGTTCTTTAAGAAGAACTGCAAATCAACCTACGTGAACTAGAAAGAAAGCTTGAAACAACATTGAGGACAGTTACTGGAATACAAATGAAATACATTTTGTATAGGAAACTTACACAACATAATTATGTAGCAGTCTGTTCTACTCAGCATTTGAGAAGGCTCACCTTTACATATCATTACAAAAAACAAGTAAAATATACATGTTCGTAAATTTAATACTGGACCAAAGACAATTGTATTGGTCATATACCAATTATGTGTCTGCGCGTGTTTGTGTATGAGTCAGCGTGTAAGGGAAAAAAAGTTAATTATTTTTATATTAATTTTATCATTTATGGCATGAACTGATTTTCAAGTAATTCACAGAAACAGATTAAATACTCTCTGTTTAGTAAGCGTGGCTTGAAAGAAGACGGTATTGGGTACCTGTACAGAGCGGTTGAGTTAGAGTATAGGAACCCAGAGGCATTGACCTCGCTGGCGTGGGGTTTGATGGAGGTAGGCAACCTTACACAGGCAGAGAAATATCTACAGAAGGCTTTAGAAATTAGCCCGGACTATTTCGACGCATACACACACTATGCTGCTTTGCTGAGCAAAACCGGTGAGTATGGCAAATCCCATGTGTTACGAGCTGAGTTTAAGACTTTTCCGACTGCCTTTAATGCTAGTTCAGTTCTAATTATGTGACTCAAAGAGATTTCTGTGAAAGTTTGTATTTGTAAACTAGTGACTGCCCATCTTGAGATGACTGAAAAGAAAGTGGTTGTAATTACTTCATACAGCGCGATTGAAGGTAAATATTTTGTTTTTACCTTGACAAAATGATTTAGAAGAGAAGTTAGCTAAGTTTAAGAGAAACTGCCATGGTAGGTTGTTAAACATAAACTATATTTGCAACTTTAGACAAAATGACTTGACAGAAACAGACCAGATTGATAGAGGACATTGTCTGTAGAAACAGGTAGCAATATTGCGACAACAACTTGTTGGAGAGAAAAGCGTTCTGGACATTCACCCATACAACCCTTCAGCAATCAGATAACTTATGTATAATCACAATAGAGAGCTTGGAACATTTAAATAATAATACACAGAATAAAACTTGAATACGGAACAATTACAGGTAGACATGAGGAGTCAGTACATTACTACAAGAAAGCGTCCGAGCTAGACACGTCACAGAGTGTAACCCTCGTAAATGCGGCACAGGCCTACAAACTACTCGGTCACATTCGGCAAGCTGAAATGCTTCTTAAACGGTAATACAGCTTTCATGGTTTTATAATATTATTTTAACTAGATATATATCTATGTTAAAGGTGTGTCCTTGTCGACCAAGGTCAATCATGAGCTAATCTAAATGACTATTTAGTTATTACAAATGTAGACAACATAATTTGACAACATAATAAGAAGAGCATAGAAAATGATGACTTATTCAAATGATCAGTTTATATAACATATATCAGATATATTAAATATATTTATAGACACAGAATATGAATGTATTCTATCAGAGCATTAGATATCCGACGAGATGCGAGTACACTGGAGCAGTTAGCTGTATTGTACTACAGTTCTGGTCGTACACTAGAATCTCTGTCTCTCTATGATGATATAGAACAACTGAACGAAAGCTCCACTGCGACAATTGTTAGACATGTAAGTTGTAGCACTTGTTCTTGTCCGAATTCTAGATTTGGACGGATTTTCATATGTTAGTTTAATCAAGTTATGCTTACACATTTACTCGTTGTAAACTAGTATCATCACTTCGGGCGCACTGAAGGAAGACCGATTTTGCGGGCTGATATTTTAACTTAGTTGAAAAACTTAATAAATATCAGATCTGTAAATACGGTTTATCTCTTTAAACATAATGGATTAGGCTAGTCGTATACTTGCGGCTTTTCGAACTGCGACAATGTGTCCGGAGCCGGAGATTTTAAGACATCCTTATTCTGCGGCTCTGCGATCCTATCTGCGACCCTGTTCCTTGCCCTAATTTAAACAATGTACTTTAAACGTCATAAGATGACAGAGGACATTAAGAGTAAGTGCGGTGCACATTAACCTTAACTTTCCCATTTTCTCCCCGTAGTACACTATTATTGTCCGGCGTATATCTCTTGAATTATAAAAGGCATTAAGTTTATATTTAGCAAATTAAATAATTGATAGAGGGGACTGGCAGAAAATGCAATGTTCGAGAACCATAACTTTAGCTGCTCCATTTTTATGTTATAATGTTTGTCCAGAGCATAACTCTAAAATTATTAACGGGATGTAGTTGATATTTCAGATATTGATAAAGAGTGTATACATAGAGTGCCTTGTTGATTAATTGTAACTCTGCATTGCCCCATTTTTCAGTTATCTTCCTTTATTACATTTTTAATGCTTGTCGGATTTTGTCCGGATTATAATTCAAAAATCAATGAAAGAATTTACTTATAACTTCATAAGCACGGTGCCGATACCACGTGTCTTCGATGGATATGTGTGGGTGTACAAAATGTAAACAAAACGTCGATTGAGGTAACGTTTTTTACGATATTTTTTTAAATACATCATAATTTTTCATCGGATAGAGTTGAGGGCCCGCTCCCTTTGGTAACACAAACTGTTCCCAAATGTTTCTCGCAAATATTTTGTAGTTTTTTAATAAAGTGAAACGGCGCGTTTTAAATTGCTAAAATTGCGATGATATGTGTGGAAGCATATCTTAAAAACGATGCTAAATCCTACTTTATTAGTCTGTTAAACGATTCTATCAGTCGGTGCTCAAACTATCTTTGTTATTATTAAAAGTATAAAAAAATCGTGTACAAGTTGTTATTGGCAATTAATCTTTCCTTATTATCATGTCGTTTCACTGAACAGAAATAACTGAAATAAAAACTAAAGTATTATCCTGAAGAGCTGATGAAATGCTTCATCGGTATGACAATGAAAATGATCATGTTTGATACTGATCAACATTTTCTT
Organism: Cyclina sinensis; assembly: GCA_012932295.1. Taxonomy (NCBI): domain Eukaryota; kingdom Metazoa; phylum Mollusca; class Bivalvia; order Venerida; family Veneridae; genus Cyclina; species Cyclina sinensis. Next base: position 8,093,440 of record JAAONU010000015.1, read on the forward strand.
AACACGCGATCCCTTAAAATACGACCTATGATCGAGGCGGCACGAGTACGAATTCCATCACAGATGGTCTATTAAATGCACTAACGATTCTTCAGTTATTTAAATAGTCTGTATGTGTAAAATTTCATGAATCCGATATATTCACGTCTTCAGAACCTTCTGCGCCGACTTGATATTGTGCAACGATATTTTTCTTGCCGAAAACCATGTTGATAGTGGTTACGTTGAAATATTGCTTCCACACACATCATTTTAAAAACCTATTCGACACATATCTCTTTTGAATTATTTGGCCTTATTTTGTTCACTTGCTGAATTAAATGCATTCCACACACAATGTTTATTCTGTATCAAATATTGTTCGCTCCGGTTATATAATAGGTTTCTTAAACAAACTATAAAGTAGGATTTAGCATCGTTTTTAAGATATGCTTCCACACATATCATCGCAATTTTAGCAATTTAAAACGCGCCGTTTCACTTTATTAAAAAACTACAAAATATTTGCGAGAAACATTTGGGGACAGTTTGTGTTACCAAAGGGAGCGGGCCCTCAACTCTATCCGATGAAAAATTATGATGTATTTAAAAAAATATCGTAAAAAATGTTACCTCAATCGACGTTTTGTTTACATTTTGTACACCCACACATATCCATCGAAGTCACGTGGTATCGGCACCGTGATAAGATGATAGAGGACATCGAGTGTAAGTGCAGTGCACAAGAACCTGAACTTATCTTGACTTGTTTTCTCATTATCTCCCCTTAATACATTTTGCTTGTATTAAACTATAACTAAAACTATAAAAGACATTTAGTTAATAGTGGACACATAGATCGAGAAGGTAGTAGGAGGTGAAGTGTTAAAGAACGATAACTCTAGCTGTCCCCGTTTTTTAGTTATTTACCTCTATAAGTTTTGTTAATATGTTTTAATGCTTAGCATATTTCTAAAATTATTAAAGGGTTGGAATCGCAAGGCCTAGGGCTTAGATATTTTCCATGGAGTGTCATTTAGAAGCCCTCTACTAACATATTTCAAATCATACCCTTGGTATGAAAATTTACCTTAACCCAGGGGTCTTATTTGTGTAAATAAAAAAATCTTTGAATATTTTCTTGTCAGAAACCGTAGGCTCTAGTCCTTAGATATTTGGTATGTACCATTGTATAGATTACTTTTGCAAAGATTGTTCAAACTTTTCCCCCAAAAGTCAAAATCGACTCCGCCCGTAAGGGGTGAGGTCCGTTGTTTTACAAAATGTTGTATAGGGAAAACTTTGAAAATCTTCCTGCCCTGGGAATTATATATTTTGTATGTAGAATTGTTTAGTAGACCTCCATCTGGTTTGCACAAATAATGTCCTTGGGGTTAAAATTGCCCCCACCCCAGGGGTCTTATTTATATTAAATATATTTTTTTTAATCTTCTTGTCAGAAATCATAGGCTGTAGAACTTAGACCTTTGGTACGTAGTATTGCATACTTGATCATTACAAAAATTATTATTTATCCTACAAAGGACAAAATTGCCTCGACTTCGAGGTGGGGAGGTCACTTAATTCATAAAGACTTATAGGGGAAAACAAAATATTCTTTTTTTACCTTGATCTGTTGACCTACTTCTTTGTTTTTGCGACTATACTTATAACTTTGCATGCAGATTTCAAAAGCAACTTTGGCCGACATTTACCTTGGCCTATTGACGTACTCCTTTGTTTCTACATCTACAATATGGATATTTGAACCATACTTATTATTTTGCATGTAGATATAAATTTTGACCTTAGCCAACCTGATCTTGACCTACTGACCTATATTCTTGTTTTTTGCAGCTACAGTTTTAGGAATTTGAATCATACTTATAATAGTGCACACAAATTTCATCTTTGAATTTAGGTGACATTGACGTACTGACCTTTCTTGTTTTTGCAGATACAGGATGAAAATTTGAACTTTCTTTTAATTTTGTATGCCTATTGCACCTTTGACCTAAGCTGACATTGACCTTGACCCACGCACCTACTTCCTTGCTTTTGAAGCTGAAGTATGGAATTTAACTATTCTATTAATTTTGCATGTAGTTCTCAACTTTACCTTAGCCAACATTGACCTTGACTTACTGACCTATTTTCTTGTTTCTGCAGCTACAGGATGTAAATTTTAATCATACTTATAATTTTGCACTCAGATTTCATCTTAACTTTCTTCTTTAACCTTAGATGACATTGACCTTCTGACTTACTTCTTTGTTTTTGTAGCTACGGTATGGAAAGTTCAATCGTATTTATAATTGTGCATGCATATTTCAACTTTGACTTTAGGTGACATTGACCTTCTGATCTTTCCTGAATTTGCAGCTACAGTATGGAAATTTTAACTATACTTTTGCATGTGGATATCACCTTTTACGTTAGCTGACATTAATTGACTTTGTACTGCTGACCTATTTAGTGTATTTGAATCTGTGTCCATGAAGTTTGGACCAGATGTACAATTTTGCATTTAGATGTCAACTTTAAGATTGGGTGAACTTACCTTGATTCTTTCATTGACAGTGCTGTTTTAAATGGTGGTACTCAAGTGAGGGATATAAGGCCATCATAACCCTCCCGTTTAATGTAACTCCTAAGGTATTCAAGGGATTTAGTTGATATTACATCTGTTGATATATGGCAAATAGAGGAAGTGCATTATCAAAGAAGTATAACTCTACCATGCCCATCTTTCTAAACACCTTTTTTATTATTTTAATAATGCTTATTCTGAGAATTACTTAAAAAACTGTTCAACACATATGCTTGATATTCAAAACAATAGATAGATTAAGTGATAAAAAGTGCAATGTTTAAGAATCACAACACTACCTGGCCATGTTTATTAAATATCTTCCGTTTAAAACCCTCACAAACGAAGTTTTGGTGGGTGTACAGGAAACACTATGTCGGTTGGTCGGTCGATCGACTTCTTGTTCCGGCTGAACTTTGTCATGCATGAAGGGTTTTGAAATAAGTTGACACCAATGTTAAACATATTGAGACCATATATTGCATACAACTCCCAGCTGCATAACTCAAAGGTTCAGATCACTCTTAGAGGTCATCCATATTTTTGTCAACGCTGTAACTTAATCAAGTGATTTTGAAATAATTTGGCACAAATGATGCCTACATGGAAACGATGTGTCGCGCGTAGTAATTTTGATAGAAAAGTTTAGTAGGAAATTTTGTGAGGAAGTTTGGTATACAAGACCTATAACTCAACCTTGCTTATTTAGTTCCTTTTTGTTTTTGTTTTGGTATTTTGCCCAATTGCCTCTGACAAGGCGGTGTTATGGAAGTATTATTCACATTCAGTGATAGAATTAGTTATGTTTTATAGCAGTATTTTTACTTCAATTTATACTTAGAAAAAATATTGAAAAGAATACACCTTCGGTTTAACGTCAGGGAAATATACATAAACACATACTATATTGTCCCACATATCACATTGCATACGAAACACACAAAAATGCAACAACAATAGAATTATAATGAAGTATGTTTTATGCTAACCTATAATTGTCCATTAAGCTAAAAGCTTATTTTCATTGAGGTCTAATTACTGTAATAAAAACATACTAAATTGTACAATTCATAAATGAGCATCAAAATACAAAATAAATGAAATATTTTTTTTAAAACGCGGGAGGTCTTCTTTTTTGGTATTTTGCCTCTGGCAAGGTGGTATTGTAGCGGAATTATTCACCTTCAGTAATACAATTAGTTATGTTGTATAGCAGTATTTTTACTTCAATTTATACTTAGAAAAAATAAAATAGTGCTACTATGGGGAACATTCATCGGTTTCTACTGATTTTCTTGTTCCAGTTGGTTTTGTCATAGAAGCATGTTTCACACTTCCGAAAACATTTGATTTAAAAAAACGCATTAGATATGAGGTCTCATTTAAACGATTGCTTTGGACGTCAGCAGTTCGAACAATCCCCCAGACTTCAGAAAATGACTATAATGACAGTAGGCGATGTAACCGTTGCCAAAATAATTGTGTATTGCTCTGTCAGTTTGAGTTGATGGTCGATACCTTTTGCCCGTATGACCGACGCCCCAGAAGAGGTTAGTTATTTTAGGTTGTCTGGAATAGTGCAAGATTTAGAAAGCATCCCATTCCAAAGAACCTCTGGTTCTTTTCCATGTCCAGAGTATAGCACTGATATATAAAACCTCGGTTTAACGTCTCATCTGAAAGACAGTAATGTTAGTGGAGAAGTGGGAGGTCAAAATCGCCACGCCCGGATACAGTCTAGCGCGTTACCACTGGTCCACTTCTATTTTAAGTGTATTATTTATGCAGGGTGCTTAAATAGACAAAATGGGTCAGTTGTCCCTTTTATACAAGTATACTTTGGCGAATAAGATTTTTTTTTGTTTTGTGTGAGAAATCTGTCTGACATTTACACAGGCAAAGATTGTAGCGACACATGTTAGCATGGAGAAAGCGGAAGACATTCTGTCGAAAGCCCTGATTAACAACCAAAAAGACATTGACGTTTTAAAGACACTTGCTCAAGTGAAAAGTAACTTGAAGAAACATCATGAGGTAACAGTAATTTAAGTTTTCATAGCCATGTTCCTTCTAGAAAAAATTAAACTCGTGTTTTGCGATTAGTAAGTTTTGGTAACAATGTATAAAATTGAAAAAAACTGAATTTATGTATATGTATTTTAATGCCGAGCTTGTAAGAAAACATCGAATTAATAGACTGTTAGATTCAAAGAACTGTTGTGATATATTTCGTTTCATCCTCTGACATGATGTAAGATTTAACAGTTGTGCAACTGATTCACTTTTATAAAACATTGTTTCCTAGGTTAGGAAACCCTTTAGCTATATAACGTCTTTGGATAATACCAGTGCATAATGATATAGTTTTTGATGGCATTTGCTTGCAGGCAGTAGAGTATGTGTCTCGAGCTATTTGGCTGGCACTCAGCTCGGGGAGAGAGGAAGATCTCGAACAGCTGTACACAGACAGGGCGAACAATTACAAGGACTTGAAAATATACGATAAAGCATTGTTGGTATGTGACTGTCAGTAAATTTTGTCTGTAATTATTAGATTTTTCCATTTATTAAATATTTGTAAGATATTATAAATAAGGCTCGGAGTTGGTGTTCATTTAGATAATGATATTGTTATTGAATCTGTTTTCAGGATTATGAAGCGGCCTTGCAAATAAACCCTAACAACGCTTTTGTTCATGGGAACTGTGGGGCTATCTATCACATAAATGTAAGTGAGCTGTGTACATTCCAAATGAAAGTGTTCATCCTCACATTTAGACTGTTGAACATTCAGTAATCCAAATTAAATAATTCTTATTCTTTTGCCTCAGATTTAACAAAAATCCAATTTTGTTTACCTAGACTGTCATATAGAAGTCGTTGGTAAGGATAAGCTTCAACGCACCCGAAATCCTATAAAGTGTTATTTGTGACATGCCTTAAAGAATATTTTTAATCTTTAATTTTACGTACGAGGCTATTCCAAACAGATAACAACAAAATGTTATCTGTGCACATAACAGTTTTAGGATCAGAAACATTTTTTCATTATGTGATTTGGGTAGGAAAGGACTGTAGTTTATTGTCATTATCCGGTCTGTGACAATTGTCAATAGTTTCTTCTTCTAAAACTCTGGGTATTTACTAACTGCCGCCATATTTGTCCTGTCTTTCAGTAAGTCCAAATTCTCATCCATCTTTAGAGAAGTAACCTACTTATTGTTTTAACGCGTTTTTTTGTTGTTGTGTCGATTTCTATAGGTATCTTGGCCTTTTGAAATTCACAGATTATGGAATACAGGAAAAAGTGTGTGTTCAGTTCTACATGTATATCCCTCTGTAGGAGGGTTGCATTCAAATTTTTACAAATGATTACGAAAGAATTTTTTCGGTCAGAATTTCTCAATTTCACCAGGATCTTTATAGAATACATGTAACTTTAGAATACCGATAAATTATGATTAGAATTAAGTATTTTGTGAAATTGATATCTTGCAATCTAAGAGATTCTTGTTGAATCTTCAGTCCCTGTGTTACCTTTTTTCTGTAGAATTACGACAGTGATATATCAGTTCTGTTATTATTTTTTCAACATCCAGGGTAGAATAGAGAAAGCAAGATACCATTATAAGATGGCACAAGAACTAGACCGAGACAATGACATCGTGCGCCAGAATCTGGAGAAGCTTGACCGTCTGCAGTCACAGCGCAGACTTGGCGCCGGATGAAAAATTTTTAAACTGGCAAAGGGCAAACAGTCTTGAACTGTACCACAAAACGTGGCCAGCATAGGACATACCCGGCGTACGTCATCTGTAGCTGTATACATGTAGGCTATTGTAGTAGCCCTCCTGGAGTTGAAAGATGCTAAAAACCTCAGCTTGGCAGTAAAACCCTTTGACAATTAAATGTGTATTTGCATTCTAGGAGAAAAGTCATTTTGCTTTTACTAAAGGCTTGTGAGGTGAAGAAATAGATAAAGTCACAACTTTTATTTTCACTATCAAAATAATGCATAAGTGGTTCATTTTATGGCTCTTTTAACCAGTTATATCTTTAGCTACATTAACACCCTTGCTGAAGTGTTTTAAAGTATTTACGCTTGTGTGTGAAGAAAATAAAGTGTTGAAATTATGTTTTCTCTTTATTTTGCTCTGTATGTCGCATTTATCTAAAGTTCTGAATCAAGCATACGTGAAGCATATGGTGAATCGAGCATAAAATGAAGCATTAAGACACCATAGAGTGAAGAATGGGGTGAAAAAGCATAGATTGAAGACTGGGGTGAAACACAAGGTGAGGCATAGGGTAAAACGGGCATAAGGTGAAAGAAAGGGTGAACAGAATACGGTAAAACAGACATAGATTGAAGCATAGGGTGAAATGAACATAAAATGAAGCATAGTGTGAATAGCTTAAGGTCAAACATTGAGAGAAACGAGCATAAGGTGAAGCATAGAGTGAAAGGAACATAAGGTGAAGCATAGGGTGAAAGGAGCATACGGTGAAGCATAGAGGTGAAACGAGTATAAGGTGAAGCATAGGGTGAAACGAGCATAAGGTGAAGCATAGGGTGAAACGAGCGTAAGGTGAAGCATAGGGTAAACGAGCGTAAGGTGAAGCATATGGTAAAAGGAGCATAAGGCGAGGCATAGGGTGAAAGGAGCATAAGGTGTATTATAGGGTGAAACGAGCGTAAGGTGAAGCATAGGGTAAACGAGCGTAAGGTGAAGCAAAGGGTAAAAGGAGCATAAGGTGAGGCATAGGGTGAAAGGAGCATACGGTGAGGCATAGGGTGAAAGGGGCATAAGGTGAGGCATAGGGTGAAAGGAGCATAAGATGAGGCATAGGGTGAAAGGAGCATAAGGTGAGGCATAGGGTGAAAGGAGCATAAGGTGAAGCATTGGGTGAAAGGAGCATAAGGTGAAGCATAGGGTGAAACGAGCGTAAGGTGAAGCATAGGGTAAAAGGAGCATAAGGTGAGGCATAGGGTGAACAACATAGCGTAGACCATACATGGAAACATAAGGTGACGCACAGGATGAAACCAGCATATGTTGAAGCACAGGATAAAAGGAACATTTGGTGAAGCATATAGTGAAAGGAGCAAAAGGTGAAGCATAGGGAGAAACGAGCATTAAGTGAAGCATAAGGTAAATCAAGCATAACGTGAAGCATAGGGTGAAACGAGCATAAAGTGAAGCATTATGTTAATAAGGCATAAGGTGAAACACAGGGTTAAACAAGCATAATGTGAAGCATTATGTTAATAAGGCATAAGGTGAAACACAGGGTTAAACAAGCATAATGTGAAGCATAGAGTTAAATGAGTTTAAGGTGAAGCATAAGGGTGAAGCATAGGGTTAAACGAATATAATGATATTCATAGTGTAAAACAAGCATAAGATGAAGCATTTGGTGAAACGAACATAAGTGAAGCATTGGGCAAAACGAGCGTTACGTGAAGCATAGAATTAAACGAGCATTAGGTGAAATATAAGGTTAAACGCGCATAATTTTAAGCATAATGTTAAACGAGTATAAAATGAAGCATAATGTGCAGCAAAGGGCAAATCGAGCATAATGCAAGGCATCAGGTTAAAAAGCATAAGGTGAATCAGAGAGATAAACGAGCATAAGGTGAAACATAGGGTTAAACGAGCATTAGGTGAAACAGAGAGTGAAACGAGCATAACGGTGAAGCATAGGGTTAAACAAGCATACGGTAAAGCATAGGATTAAACGAGCATAAGGTGAAAAAGAGAGTGAAACGAACATAACGGTAAAGCATAGGGTTAAACAAGCATAAGGTGCAGCATAGTGTTAAACGAGCATAAGGTGAAGCAGAGAGTTAAACGATCATAAGGTGAAGCAGAGAGTTAAACGAGCATAAGGTGAAGCATAGGGTTAAACGGGCATAAGGTGAAACATAGGGTTAAACAACTATAAGGTGAAGCATTGGACAAAATGAGTATAAGGTGAGGCATTGGATGAAACGAGCATAAGGTGAAGCAGCTCCGTGATGGCTACTTCTGACACAAGTAATAGATTTTTCAATCTGTACATACAGCGTCTGGACTCCGAGAATACATGATAAGTAGTCATCGAGCCAAGGCTGTACAATTGTACATTTTTTCATTGATTCTACAAAAATATATATCGGCAATAAGACTTGGATTCAAATATAGTTTGTCGAAATACATGGCAATGAGAATACCACACTCAACAACTATAAGACATTCAGAGAAAAATCCATCTGTCCCCAAAAACCATATTTGATTAATATTTCATACACGAGTTCGTTAACGTTTAACACTAAGAGGAAAGTATTTGCGTTTCATTATCCCATACGTTTAATCTGTGCATGCTTTTTAAAGATATAAAAACTACTCAGATGTGTTTATTGAAAAGGAATAAAATCAGTTGAAATGTTTGTTTTGTATGTTAACTGGATCTGAGTTAACGTGAACAAAGTATCATTAATTTTGTTTATACCGGGAGCTGACTGCCGGCGTTCAATACTTTCAGATATGAAACGTCTTGTTCAAACATTTACCTTAGTCGGTTTAACCGTTCCTATCGCTTCTTAGACTGGTGATAAAATATTCGTATGAATATTGAGGCCATGTTGTCAAGTTATTGCTTTATATCAAGCACTTCACGAAAAATAAAGGTCTGATTAAATTAATTCATTAAAGTAAGTTTATACGCTACATTAAATTTCAAGTTGAATTACAATAGAATATTAATAATATCGATGACAGGTTTTAAATTTCAATGATAAGTTTACCAAAGAAGATAGCAGCTTTTGTTTCTTATATAAACGCTTGAGGAAGTATAAATAAAAGCCATAGTACATAAGGATGAATTCCTCTCATTTTTTAGTCCTCCTCTGACTGGTCAGTCTTACATTTATGCGGAAACGTTTTATCCAAAAGTTCTTTTACAAAATATCGCAAAAAAAGCAATGCAACAACTGGATTTATTTTCAAAACAATCTTCAAAACTTCAAACGGGAAGCGAACAGAAACTTTGACGATATCCGTTGTTTTGTGAAGGAAATCAATTTTTCAGTAAAAAGAAGTGCAAATTTCATGTCTGAATTTTTTTTCAATAAACCTAGTTTCTCATCTATGACTAAAGACGAATGTTTATAAATGCATGTCTAACTGCGTTATGTGACAACATCATAATACGTTTGTAGTAGGTAAAAGTACATGTTTACATAGACTGTATCAGTAATATTGCTAGGGCCTCTTACTTTGTTCTCCTATTTTGTGCTCAGGAATTCATTTATCAGCGTGCAAATACCAGCTACATTGTGTCTTCTATCAGTAACTGGACCCACACCGTGGGCTTTTCACGCGATTAATAAACTAATCTTTTGTCTTAGAAGCCAAGTGTGGTTATAACACAACTAAGGATACTTTTTAGTGACAATATAAATAGCAAAATATTTGAATGAAACACTACATGTTGGTGAAAATCGCTGTTGAGAGCAAGCTCTTTTACTTTTTTCTTTTGTTTGTTCGGAAAGTTGTGGTGATTGAAGTTTCGTTGATTGTGAAAAAATAATTGACAATTTTGATTAAAATTATTACCTATTTATAAGAAACTATCCACGTAATCGGCTATATATGAACTATGCAGCGGTCACAGAAGAAAGGACCTCCTAAACACTTTGAGAGAACCCTGTTCATAAACCACAAGGAAGATCTTATGCTTGATAACAAGTTACATAACCTTACGCTTAAGTCCAGACTAAGAATGATGGAGATGGACAGGGAGCGTATTAAAGTTAGAAGTGAATGGAGGAATAGTCGTAAAAAACAGTTAACAATAAACGAAGCTGTTTCCAGTGGACTGTTACCACCTACCGACTTTCCTGTGCCGGACTATTCGCAAAATTCTGTCAGGAAAACGTCATTGTTTCCAATTACGCAACCAAGTTCCAGGCGACAATCGGAACAACTAAATGTGGCAACAAACAATCGGTTGTCGACATCGGCACCACCACAAAGGAAATTTGGTGTCATTAATACGCAAGGGCCATCTTTATCAAGAAGCACGTCTTTTATTCAACAGAATGGTCACACAAAAATATCTACGACAAATCAGTTTGCCAAACAGCCAGCCATACCCGAAGCAGACGAGACTGGAATGGACTTGACAGTTCGAAGAGGTTCAGAAGGCTCCGTTGGCATGTATGTGCTCGACGAATTTCAAAAGATGTCGGAGGTAGTTCCTGGGATTCTTCGTGCACTTGCGAAGAAAAAAGAACAACAAGAGGAAGCAAACGAGCGTTCGAGACTGCGTGACCTTAAAAATGACATAGACGTCGACTTAGCTATGGAAAATTTACTTGAATATGAACCAGACGTTAATAAAGTGAGGAAGACAGTAAGTTCTGTAAAAAAGTTGAGGCATAGAATGACAATAAGTAAGAAACTGGAAACATCAAAGCCGCAGAAGTCACTGGACCAGATGATTCGAGAAAAGACTGATAATACCAATGAATATAATGAGTATACTGATGGAACATGCGCTCTGATGAAAAGACGCCTGGAAAAGAAACGGCGAGAATCTGCACCATTTGCAATGGATCCTGCTTTCATGCAACGCCGACAGTCGGTCTCTAACAGCTTTTCTGACGGACTTCCAACCTCTAGACGAGGCTCGTTGGTACCAGAACCACTAACACGTCGCGGATTAACAATGGTGCCGCAGATACCCGGGACTTTAACACGTAGTTCTACAAGCATTAGTCTGGGATCTGTGAATAAACTGAATTCTCTTGGAATAGATTCAGAAGAGGAATCTCAACTGATCGATGAAGATGTGTTAGTGAAAAGGCAGAGGGTCTATAGTGAGCTTGAAAAGTTCAAGGCATTGAAAAACCGAGTGGATCAGTTTTTAATCCAGAAACCAGAGACTTGCCGGCCTGTGAAAACAATTATTGAGGAAGTAGTCCCTATACAGTGAAAACCCTAAATACATTTTTAAACCGAAAGTCTGTGAGAAAAGTCCATACAGGACTTAATACCTTTGAATTTTAGATGAATGTATAACTATATTTTATGGCGAATTTAATGCTATAAAAATCTTTAAGTACTATATATAATAACTGGTCATCAGTTGTATAAATGTTTAACTTAATAAATTGTCACAAAATGGTGCAGAAGAGTATTTACCCGAGATTATTTAGTGGTTGAAATTGTATTTTGTCCAGTTGCGTTGTACTATATTTAAAATTTCATGACATTTTATACAGGTTAATTAATGTCACCAGCTAGCTCAATTAATCGATCGATTTTAGTTAATAAACAAAATATAGTTCTAACCATTAAGCCGTTAAGTGTTCATTAGTATGCATTAAAATAAAATTAACTGGTCCCATGACGTCACGCCTGGTCGTTTTAATTTTATAAATGAGAAATTTTTGTACTAACCTAAACTTAGTTAATGCTGGCAATAGTATGGTCAAGTTGGTGCGAACTTTGTTATATATAAAGTAAACTGAGAAAATATCTACTACAAGCAATGACAGAAAATAAGAAATAAAACTGTTGTACATCCAAAGACAAAGTGGAAAATGGATTTTTTTTGTGGAAGACATCTTACCTGTTTTTGATTAAATGAAATACATACAGCTTCGATTATATAAGATTTTAAGATTTATTTCAAAATACATGTGGGCACTATGCCCGTGAGTATACAGTGATAATCTCACATATATACAAAAAACACTATGTCAAGATCGGTGTGTCCAGTTTATATATAAATAATACAGAATTAGACATCAAACATTACAATGTATATAAGATAAAAGGAACAAAAATGTACAAGACAGCATAGGAAAAACGAAAGTACAAGCTTTACAAACGATAAGTAAATTAAATGTCATATCGATGGTTAAATCAAATGTCATATCGATAGGTAAACCAAATGTCATATCGATAGTTAAATCAAATGTCATATCGATAGTTAAATCAAATGTCATATCGATAGTTAAATCAAATGTCAAATCGGTATATACATGTAATGTGTATTAGATCTTAATTCAACATTTTATAAATAAACATAGATAACTTTCTAATAATACTTTCATTTTGTGAAGTTAATAATTCAATAAATTTTGGCGTATTTGGCCTTTTCCAAAATTGTTTTCCCTATTCATTATATTCATGCAGTTGTTGATAATCTATAAAGTCACTCTGAAATAAATTTAGAATATTTTAGAAGCTTTTGTGCAGTCAACACTTTGTTGCTACGTTTGTGGACATTCCATTTCTGATTACTAGTGGTCCACAAGAGTTGTTCAAAACTTTTATAGCCATGTATATACTATTTTTAAGTTGCAGTATGAACTATTAATGACTTCTACATTTGATCTTTTAAAGAGCACGGGCCATCTACTGGTCATGACCAACTTGCCTATCAAATTTGAGAAGCCTAGACCCAAACATTCTTCAGATAGTGATCTGAAACAGTTTTGCTGTGCAATGTCACTGTGGCATTGACATATGACTTGAAAAATAACAGTGTTCATCTACTGGTCATGACCAGCCTGAAAAGTTCACATGTTGAAAATGATAATAATTAAAACAAGAGAACCATGATGGCCTTTTATCGCTCACCTAAGAACCAGTGTAGTTATTGTTCAATTTTTCTATGCTGTAACATCATAAAATAAAACACCGATCGGCATGTCAAGGTTAAAATATGTTTACAAAATTGTCCATGTGTTTAAAATTTCTTTTAACCAACCTAACTCAAACAAATATAATAAACGTCCACCAAATATTTCTGTGAAATAACTTGGCCAGGGGTTTCCATACAGTCAAATAGTGAAAACCAGCCCAACTACTGTCCTTTTTTTTTAATGAACCAACATGGCTTCAAGAAATTTTATAAAAAGGCCACCACAGATTCTGTGAAATTATTTTGAAATTAAGCCAAGGTTTTCTGAAGAGATTTTTCAATTTCTATATATTTGTATCCTGAAAAGTTGCCCTGCCAGCAAAAGAATTTCACAAACCAACATTTTATTATTTTGAAATTGTGCGAGCGGTTTTTCAGAAGATTTTAAAAGTTCTCTACATATTTGTATACTGAAAAGCTGCCGTGGCCCCTGCCAAACAAGCTTTTCTTCAAACCAAGATGGTGTGGAAAAAATAATATTAAAGCTCACATACGAAACATTTCTGTAAAATTATTTTGAAATTGTGCCTGTGGCTTCTGAGATTTTCGAAGTTTACAATATAGTCATACAGTGAAAACAGGCCCTCTGTAGGCCAGGCTTTTTGAAGGACAAAAACGGCTTAAAGGAATTTGATAAAAAGCCACCGAAGAATTTTTTTTAAATAATCGGGCTAGTTGTTTCTGAGAAGAAGATTTCCAAAGTTTTCCATAAAGCGAAAACAAGTCCTGCCCTCTGCGGGACATGATTTTTAAGGACCAAACGGCTCGAAAGAATTTTTTAAGTAACCATCTAAGGAACGTTTCTGTGAAATTAATTCGAAATAGGGCTGGTGGTTTCTGAGGAAAAGACTTATAAAGTTTACCACTCTGCAGGCCATGTTTTTAAGGGGACCAAAATGGCTTGAAGAAATTGATTTAAGGCCAATTAAGGACCATTTTTGAAGAAAAAAAATGAAATAAGGCTGGTGGTTTCTCAGTAGAAGACTTTCAAAGAATTCGATATAGTCATATTGTGAAAACAGGCCACACACTCTATAGGCCGTGTTTTTTAAGGGACCAAGATGACTCTAAGGAGTTTGATAAAGGGCCATCTAAGGAACATTTTTGTGAAATTATTTTAAGACTGAACAGGTGGCCTCTGATGAGAAGATTTTGAAGTTAATAATATAGTCATATGGCAAAATATGGCCCTGACCTCTGTAGGCCAGTTTTTTTACGAAACCAAATGGCTTGAAGGAATTTGATGAAAAGCCACCAAAGGATTTGTTTTAGAGAAATTATTTTGAAATCGGACTGGAAGTTCCTAAGGGGAATTTTCCATGTAGTCATATAGTGGAAACAGGTCCAAACATGTTGGCCATGTTTTTAAGGGATCCATGTGGCTTGCAGGAATTTGATAAAAGGCCAGCTAAGAAACATCTTTGTGAAATTATTTTGAAATGGGGCTTCTAAGGAGAAGATTTACAAAGTTTTTCTTAATGACTGTCCTGGCAGAGTTCTGAATGAACCCATTTAATTTTAAGGAATTTGAATAACGACCAACTAAAGAACATATAAAACTGTGAAATTTGGTTAAAGTTAGCCCAGTGGTTTAGGAGGAGATGACGTTTGAATGAAAGTGTTGATGAAGGACGTCGGACAATCACCTATCCTGAAAGCTCACTCTTGAGCACTCCACTATCAGGCAAGCTAAAAATAGTTAAAGAAAAGATAAAATAACCAAAAAATATGTTTTTGATGTATTTCAGCTCATTTTAAGTCCCCAGTAGTTGTGTAGGCAATGATTAGAGATGCGATAGTGGAAGTAACTTTGCACAGAGATTGACCCTTGGCCCAATTCCCTATGCGCTTCACTCTTAATCCTGAACCTACATGTACTTTGAAAACTTGATCAGAATGATTGTCTCAATAAGACAATAATCTTGGACAATTTAAATATGGGTCATGTCGGACTGAAAACTAGGTCAGCAGGCCAAATCAAAGGAAAACCTTGTTAACACTCTAGAGGCCACATTTTTGTGTTCAAATGACATGGAAACTTGTCGTAATATCTGTCTTTATGACATCTGGGTCCAGTGTGGGTCATCTTGGGTCAAAAACTCGATTACAGGGCCAAACTTTGAAAAAACTTAACACTTTTCAAGCCAGACTTTTTTTGTTCAAATGACATGAAAACTTGTCAAAATGTTTGTCTTGATAATATCTAGGTCCAGTTTGAATGTAGGTTATCGTGGGTCAAAAACTAGGTTACAGGGTCAAAACATATAAAAACTTTGTTAACACTCTAGAAAGTACATTTTTCTTTCCAAATGTCATGAAAAATTTGTCAGAATGTTTGTCTTAATGATAACAAAGTCAAGTTAGAATGTGGGTCATTTTCAATAAAAAAAAAACTAGGTCACATGTCAAAACAGAAAAACATTTTTAACACACTAGGAGCCACATTTTCTTTCCAAATGTCATGAAAATTTGTCAGGATGTTTTTTTCAGATAATATTTCACAATCAAATAAAGGTCATAATGGGTCAGAAACTAGGTAATAGGGTCGAAACACAGAGTAAGATTGTTAACACTGTAGAGGCTACATTTTCTTTCCAAATATTATGAAAATTTGTCAGAATGTTTGTCTTGATGATATCTACGTCAAATTTGAATATACGCCATTAGGGGTCAAAAACTAGGTAATCAGGTTAAAACACAAATTTACCTTGCTAACACTCTGGAGGCCATATTTTGTTCAAAAGGGATGAAAACTTGTCAGAATATTTGTCTTGATGATCTGAGTTTGAATATGGGTCATATCGTTTCCTGAACCAACCTCATCTCATCAGGGGTTCCAGAGTTATGCCCCTTGACAATAGGACGCAGGTGAGCGATTAAGGCCCATTAGTTTTTAGTCAATGATGTTCTAGATTGCTTTTACGACTGCACTTCTGTTTCCACACAACACGACGCATTTTTTTTTATTTTCAAGTACTCAGTGGCATAGAAAAAGGAGGTGCACATATATGATATATTACTTTCATTAAAACAAAATTTCGGTTGCTGTGATCAGTATCTCAGATTCTAAACTTTTTTTTCCACATTTATAGTGTACATCTGACATAAAGACAATGAATGAAGGAATTTGTTATGATGAGGCTATCTACTTCAGATAGCATGTGTGACTATTTACAAATTACGAGATCATCCCTGTATATAGTCCAAATTTGTGGATACACCGCTGTGGGTGCTGAATGAAATATGACACAATGATAAGGTGTCAGAAAAAAAGCCAAAGAGCCATTATGGCCCTGGATCGCACACCTGAGTACTTTGGCTGTGGATCTGCTGTTAAGCAAACGTCAGAAGCAATATTACATTTTCTAATTGAACTTTTTTTCAAAGATCTCATATTTTATACAAATAAAACCCGTGGGGCAGAGGCAATTTTGAAGTAGCAGGTAGTGAGGAGATGCCATTTGAAGCAAAATGTTGATAACATCTATTTTAGCTATGGCTGCCATTCTGTGCAAATAAGTGGAACCAGTTGAGCAATTTAAATAGGTTGATATCTCACGAACATTCCTATGAAATTAAGAGGAAAAAGACGTTGCAGTTCTAAACCAAACATCTTTTGTATATTTTTCTTTTGTTTAAGCTCTGGTGCGGCCTACGTGCAATGAGTTGGACCTCTGGGCAAATTTAGAAAAGGAAAATATAAGGATTATTTTTACGAAATTTGGTACAAAATGACCTTGGGGTTGAGCAGGAAAAGTCATTTCATTTTTTTTCTAATTTAGCTCTTGCAACCTTTGTGAAACAGAGCAGAATTGTTTTAGAAAAAGAAAAACAGTAGAAACCGATGGATACTCCTCATAGTAGCACTTTTTCAAATGAGTGTATTTTTTAGTATTGTTCAAAGTATAAATTGAAGTAAATTTATTACTATACTAGTAAATGTTAACTAGAGCTATCATCGAATATGATTAACACCCCCACAACACATACTGTCAAGGGCAAGATGGGAAAATATCCAGTAAGAACTAAATAAGCAAGGTAGAGTTAAAGGTCTCGTTTACCAAACTTCCTCACAAAATTTTCTATTAATTTTCTATCAAAATCAATCACCACAACACATTTTTATCATATAGGTATAATTTGTGTCAAATGATTTCAAAATCACTTGGTAAATGATAAAGTTACAAAGCGTACACGAAATACGGACAACCTCTAAGAGTGATCTTGACCTTTGAGTTACGCAGCTGGGAGTTGTATGCGATGCGTGGTCTCAATGTGTTTAACATTTCTGTTAACTTATTTCAAAATCCCTTCATGCATAACAAAGTTACAGCCGAAAAGTTGACCGACACACCTACCGACAAAATGATTCCTGTATACCCGCCCAAACTCCGTTATGACGGTATAATTAAGGGAGATATTTAACAAACATGGCCAGGTAGTATTGCGATTATGCGATTCTTAAATACTGATCTTTCTATCACTTCATCTACATATTGTTTTTAATATCAAGCATATTTCTTGAACAGTTTTTAAGTAATTCTCCGAATATGCATAAATGAAATTATCAAGAAATGTGTTTAAAAACTGGACAAGTTAGAGTTTTACTTCTGTGATATTCTAATCCCTCTATTTGCCCTCTATCAAAAGGAGTCAACTCAATCCCTTGAATACTTTACGAGTTATGCTCCCAACAAGCATTTAACAAGAGGGTTATGATGGCCTTATATCCGCCCCCGAGTACCACCATTTTAAATAGCATGGCCAGTGAAGAAATCAAGGTATGTTCTCCACATGGTGAAGTTGAAATCTGCATGCAAGATTGTACATCTGGTCCAAATTTCAAAGACACAGCTTCAAATACAGTAAATAATGTTGTGTCAGTATTACAAAGTCAATGCTAGGCAAGGTCAAAGTTGAAATCCACATACAAAATTAAGTAAAGTACAAATGTCCTTATTGTAGCTGCAAAAACAAGCAAGTAGGTCAGCAGGTCAATTCCAATGTCCCCTAAGGTCAATGCTGAAATCTGCATTATATTATTATATTACTATCATTATTTAATTATTATTATATTATAAATCTGCATTATATCAAATTATAATAAATAATATATATAGTCAAGATAGTAGGTCAAGTTCAATATCAGCAAAGGATCAGTTAAAAACTACATGCAATATTATAGGAGTAGTGTAAATTTCCATACTTCGGCTTCAAAAACAAGAAAGTAGGTCAGTAGGACAAGTGAGCAAAAGTCAAAGTTTTATTACGCATGCAAAATCGTAATAATAGGTCAAATTTCCATATTGTATCTTCAAAAGCAAGAAAGTTAATCAGTAGGTAAAGAACATGTTGGCTAATGTCAAAGTTTAAATATACATGCAAAATAATAAGTATCATTAAAATTTCCATACCGTAGCTGTAAAAACAAAGATGCAGGTCAACAGGTTAAATTATAAGTATAGTTGAACTGGGACGGATTAGCGAGGTGTGATGTACACAGACGGTCCGGAACTTATGTTGTGGATTCGTTTTTGGCAGATTTTTTGATTTTTATACTGTCTGGATTTACATTAGGAATAGAAAATGGTGAATTTCTGGACCGAATGAAATGGGTTTTTCGGTCCCAGATGTTCTGAATCGGTCTGGACCGACGATTTGTCGGATTTTCTGGTTCAAACTGTAGCTTCAAAATCAAAGAAGTAGGTCAATAGATCAAGGTAAGAAAGGGGAATGATTTGTTTTTCCTTATAAGTCTATATAAATCAAGTGACCCCCCTCCCACAAACCCCCAGGCGGGGTCAATTTTATATAGGTCAAGTATACACTCCGGCATAACAAAGATCTAAGTTCTACGGACTATGATTTTTGACAAGATTTTCCAAAATAATAAATAAATAAGACCCCTTACGTGGGGCCAATGTTGCAATCTTTGCAAAAGTAAGCTATACAATGCTATATACCAAATATCTAAGGACTTGGGCCTGTGGTTACTGACAAGAAGATTTTAGGTCCCTAAAACATTATGTGCCTAACATTGACTTTGTACTACTTACAAAAATAAGACCCTTGGGTGGGTTGAATTTTCAATCCAGGGGTATAATTTGAATAATCTTATTAGACGGCTTCTACAAGACACTCAAAGCAAAATATCTAAGCATGCTTAGGACAAGCAATTTAACATTAACAAAAATTATAAAGGGAAATAACTCAAAACTAAATGCCTTTAACACCTTTAGAGTTATGTTTCGGGCAAGCAAAATGTACAAAAAGGGTGATAATGACAAAAGTAAACAAGATGAGTTAAGATTCTTGTGCACTGCACTTACTCTCAATGTCCTCTATCAAAGTATAAGGTTTAAAGTTAATTCCTTCATTGCTTTTTTAATTAAACTCCGGACAAAATCCAACAAACATTAAAAATTGTAACAAAGGGAGACAGGCTGTCATTGTCACAAAATACGCCCATCACAAAAGCTTTGCAGAAGATGTGGGCAAAATGGATAAAATGTTAGTAGGGAACCAAGTTTGGCTATTTCTAGTGCTGGATAGTGAAACAAACATTTGAAATGAACTTTTGACCTCTAAGTGTGACACTGACCTTTAACCTAGAGACCTTGTCCATGCGCGAAACACTACTTTTCATGATGGTGAACTTTTCAAGTAATACTAAAATCCCTCAATGCATGTAGAAGATATTTTCCCCGACAAAGACTGGACATTTCATATATACATGGACCAGGATTATGCATGTAACCCTCAGTCTCAAGATGGTGAACATTTATGTTAGAATCCCTTCATGATGACTAAATGGTCCATACACACATTTTCATATATTTATATCTGACATTTGGTTTGGTTTTGTTTTATTGGGGTTGAACGCCAGTTAAACAGCTAATGTCATATCCCGACGGTCTACCGATTGAGCTAGCCAGGCCGGCCTTATCTGACCTTTGACCTCTATGTGTGACCCTTACCTTGGCCTTAGGTACCTGACATTCCGCCTTAAAATGGTCAACATTTGTTGCAAGTTATATAAAAATCTCTCAATACTTGTAGGAGTTTTGCTCCGGACAAGCGTTTTCCACTGACCTCTAGGTGT
Source organism: Cyclina sinensis (assembly GCA_012932295.1). NCBI lineage: Eukaryota > Metazoa > Mollusca > Bivalvia > Venerida > Veneridae > Cyclina > Cyclina sinensis. The sequence continues at coordinate 8,113,812 of JAAONU010000015.1, forward strand.
GAACTTGACCTTTGACCTAGAGACCCGGTTCATATGCGCAACACTACATTTCATGATGGTTATCTTTTTACCAAGTAATACTAAAATCTCTCCATGCATGTAAAAGATATGCTCCGCACAATATCTGGACTTTTCATCATCTTTAGTGACCTTGACCTTGAATATATATGGACAAGGATTATGTGTGCAATGCTCAGTCTCATGATGGCGAACATCTGTGATAGAATACCTCAATTCATGATGACTAAATGGTCCATACTCGCATTTTCATATTTTTATCTCACTTTTGACCTCTGTCTGTGACCTTGACCTTGGACACAGGGACCTAAATTTTGCACGCAAAACTCCGCCTCACAATGTTGAATATTTATGCCAAGTAGTATTAAGATCACTCATTGCATGTAGAAGTTCTGCTTCGGACAAGCGTTTTTCTCTGACTTCTAAGTGTGACCTTGACCTATGACTTAAAGACCTGGTTCTTGCGCGCGATACTACCATCCCATGATGGTGATCAGTGGTACCAAGTATCATTAAAATTCATCCATTCACATTGAAGATATGCTTCGGACAAAACTGGACGCCGCGGGCCATGGGCGTTCCCATAATACGTCCCGTTTTTCAAACGGGTGTATAATAACTGAAAAATAAGGCAAGGCAGAGTTACAATTATTCAACACTGAACTTTATGTTTATACTCTTTATCAATATATTAAGTATCAACTAAATCCCATTTATAATTTTAGAGTTATGCTCTGGACAAGCATTATAACATATTAACAAAACTTATAAAGGGAAATAACTGAAAATGGAGGGCAGCTAGAGTCATGGTTCTTTCATAATGCAGTTCCTGCCAGTCCCCTCTATCAATGTGCTAAATATCAACTAAATGCCTTTCATAGTTTTAGAGATGTGCTCTGGACAAGCAAGATGTACCAAGAGGAGATAATGATAAAAACTAGAAAAGATGAGTTAAGGTTCTTGTACACTGCACTCACTCTCAAGGTCCTCCATCATCTTATGATGTTTGGTGTTTGAGTAATACTCTGGACAAAACCGGACAGATGGATGGATGGACAGACGAACAAGTTGCCGACTATATGCTCTCCCTTTGGAGAGCATAAAAAGTAAATATACTGACGCAAAAAAGAAACTGGGCAATTTTATATTTCCTATATTTTCGTGATTACTCGGAATAACTGGGTGATTTTTTTACCATCCGAGTACTGGCGCACTTGCCTACATATTGCACTAAATTGACCGACATTTTATCGGATGATTTACCTCAAGATGTCTTGAACGCTTTTATGCAACTTTTTGCACTTTCACATCGAGTAATACGTTTTTCATGTTTAATTTGTCAGTGATCGATTTACTGAACCTTTACGCAATGATATATCTAGATTTTCTTTCTTTTCTTTCTTCCGATAATGACTTCGATCAAGACTGATCATTACGTCATGTGGGTGGCAAATTAGCAGCCAGATGGGTTAAAAAAAATTCATGTATAATACACCACTAAAAGAAAATCTGAGGCCAAACTGCTCTGAGATTATAATTACATGCGGAAGTAGCAAGCCTAGCCTGTTAAAACTATGTACAGGGTTGTACCACGTTACATTGAACTAATTGCCTGTTTAAAGGAGTCCTTTGTGCGAATGGAAACAGTTGACTCTGGCAGGCAGTTCCAGACTGGTATTAACCTAGGAAAGAAAGAGTACTTAAAACAGTCTGTACATGGAGAGGGTCTTGAGTACCGAAAGGGGTGACTATGTCTGGTTTGAAGTGACCTGCTTGTAACTGGTGTTAGATACATGTCCTTATCAATAAACACAAGGTTATAATGTATTTTGTAGAAGAAGGTTAGACCTGAAACTTCTCTTCTATGTTCAAGGCTGTCTAAATCTAAGTCTGTTAACATGTCACCCATACAACTTGACCTACGCCACCTTCTACATGCCCATCTTGCCGCAGTGCGCTGTACTTTTTCAATCTTTTGTATGTTATGTTGGGTGTGTGGGTTCTATATAGGGGACGCATACTCAACCTGGGGTCTGACTAAAGTTTTGTATGCCATGAGTCTTGTGGCCTGTGGTGCAAAGGAAAGGTTACGACGTAAGAAACCAAGTGTTCGAGTGGCCTTGCCGGCCACACTGTCGATATGTTTGGACCAATCTAGGGTGTTGGTTAGGGTAACGCCCAGATATTTAGCGTAGGCAACTGCTTCTAGGACTTGACCATGCAGCAGGTAATTATGTTTGATAAGGTTAACCTGCTTATGCCTGGATAGTCTCATGACTTCACATTTGGCCACATTAAATTTCATTAACCAAGTCTGTTCCCATTGTTGGAGTTTATCCAGGTCATTTTGAAGGGTGAGGCAATCTGGATATGATTGGACCTTACGATATAGGACACAGTCGTCTGCAAAAAGACGCACTGTTGATGTTATACCATTGGGCAGGTCATTAATAAATAGGAGGAATAATACAGGTCCAAGTACCGAGCCTTGAGGCACTCTGGACACCACAGGGGCAGGATCTGATTCTACTCCTTCTAGGACAACAACTTAAGACCTATCTTTTAACCATGATTCAATCCATCTAAGGGTAGTGCCTCGTATACCATAAAAGTTAAATTTATGCAATAGTCTCCTATGTGGCACCTTATCAAAAGCTTTGGCAAAATCCATGATCAGTATATCTGTCTGAACATGTTTTCTAGATTTAATATTGTCTAAATTAGAGGCCAGGTCATGAACAAATTGGACTAGTTGGGTTTCACAAGACCGTTTTTCCCGAAAACCATGTTGGAAATTGGTTAAGATGTTTGACCTAGAAACATCAAGTTACTAACAATAATATGCTCTAAAACTTTGTAGGAGATACATGTTAGAGATACTGGTCTGTAATTAGCAGGTTATACTTATCACCCTTCTTAAAAATAGGAGCAACTGAGGCGTTACGCCAATCCATTGGGATTTGGCCTGTACGAAGGGACTTATTAAAGATTATAGACAGTATGTCGGCAAGTTCACCAGAACACTCCTTAAGAATTCCGGAATTGATGCAATCAGGGCCTGATGTCTTATTAGGATTCTCTCTTCTTAATCAATTTCTGTATATGGATATCAATCCGTGGATAACCAACTCTGGCTCTGGACATTTTAGAAGGAATAAACTCATCAATGGCTTCAAGGACCTTAGTCTTAAAATCATTCCATAACTCGTCTACAGAGTAAACATGTGAGTGGGACAGTACGTGATTTCTGAAGTCACCAAGGTGTTTCTTCAGACTTTCCATGTCGGCACGTTTATAAAGATAGATTTTCCTACGGGCTTGTACAGCTCTCTTTGACTTGATATCATATTCAACAAAAACAATATCATGGTCAGCCTTACCAATAGGCGGAAGGGATTTAACTCTAGTGACTGGACCCGGGTTATTAGTTAGAAGTAAATCCAACGTTTTATCATTACGTGTGGACAGATTAACAGTCTAGCTAAGACAATGTTCTTTGACAATGTCGACAAGTTGATTTTGAATATGAAATTAAGTAGAACTGGGGGTCACAGATAAATTCTCCCAATTAATACTACCACAATTAAAATCGCCCCCTACTAGGATATTTGCATTCTTATTTGACAAAATACGCCTTAGGGAAACATTTAATTGGTCTAGGTAGTCTGGATTGGTCTTATCCGGAGGTCTATAGAAAGAACAAAGATACAGTGACTTAGCATCCGCTACCTCAAGTCGACACCATACTTGTTCACAGTTGGAGTCTAACTCAGATACCTCTACACAGAGAAGATCCCTTTTATAGACAAAAAACACACCACCATGCCCATCAGGCCTATCTTTCCTTACTGCATCATAATCATCTGGAAAAATTTCCGCATTACTTATATTTGGTTTTAGCCAGGATTCTGTTCCTAGAATTATATCAGCCTTTGTTGAGTCAATGACAGTGTGTAATTCAGCTTTTTTATTCTTTATAGATTGACAATTCATAATAAGTATACGTAATGGATGTTGGAGCTTAGCCTTACATTTCTGTTTGTTAGCTCTCGTATGCCTACCTAGAGAGGATGCTGCTTTTGGGGGACCAATATCCTCTGGCAGTGGACTAAGAGTATTGTCTATCTCTGACAGGGAGTCAAATCTATTACTAGTGGAGGTACTACTAAGGGAGTCAAAAATTGATGTAGGAGAAATTTGGGAGGCCACAACTGTAGCACACCCAGGAGACATTTTGATTTATGGTCTTATTATACCAGCTATACATAGTGGGATTCATGCCTTGGCAGTCTAAGTGAAACCATGTTTCACAGGAGACAAACCATTCTGTATCGTTTGAGCAAGAATGCAAACCCAATCACGGCCAGGCGGCCATACGTAAGCCAGGTTATTAATCCTCGAAACCGTAATCTTCGAAAACTCTGGGCTTAACGTCATTTATTTTGGACTCGTGTCCAGTGGGCAAGAGTATTGTTTAGCGACGAGTCACGTTTTAATCTGAGCGTTGCAGATTGTAAAGTACGCGTTTTTCGCAGCACGCAAACACCATCATTGTCATTAAACAAAATATTTTGTATTACATGTATTTTCATGATTAAGCAGCAGTTTTTGTATCGTTTGAAACCTATTTCTTAAATTATATTCGGCGAATTAATTTACGCATGTTCATTCTTAAAAAAAAATATCGGCCGCCATGTTGAAAAAAGTGAAACGATGGCAAATTAAAATCTGTTAAATGTCAATGTCTAGTGTTATTAATTTTGAAGTTCAGTCACCAAAGACCTCATTGTCATAAAAATTATTAGTTATTTCTGACAAAATGTCCGGATCTATGTCTGATTCAGCCAGTGTATTGATTTGCAGACGAACTGTCAAAATTATACATGTATGTTGCTATGTAAACAATGAAGGGGAAGTAACTCGAATTTGGTCAAAGGGAAGTAAGTTTTTAGTACATTTTAGGCATCCAAGTAAGAATTTATTAAAAGTAGTTCTTCTTGGAGAAAGAATGAAATTATTTTTGATATTTTTCACAATGAAATTATCAAATATAATTTTCACAGAAATCTCAGTAATCTGCCGAAAAGCATAAAATAAACAAGAAATGTTTGTAAAACATAAATGCCCCCAGGCAGCACCTAATTGCTTGTGGTTGGGCCAAAGCGTTCTCTAGTTATTGATCAGAAACCGTTTTTAGGATCAAGGTCCCTGTGGCCTTGACCTTTGACCTAATTACCTCAAAATCAATAGGGGTCATTTACTGGTCATGACCAACCAGCATACCAAGTTTGGTGTACCTAGGTCAAAGCATTCTCTAGTTATTGATCGGAAACCGTTTTTAGAGTCAAACTCTCTGTGAGCTTGACCTTTGACCTAATGACCTCAAAATCAATAGGGGGTCATCTACTGGTGATGACCAACCAGCATACCAAGTTTGGTGAAACTAGGTCAAAGCGTTCTCTAGTTATTGATCAGAAACCGTTTTTAGGATGAAAGTCTCTGTGATCTTGACCTTTGACCTAATGACCTCAAAGTCAATAGGGGTCATCTACTGGTGATGAACAACCAGCACACCAAGTTTGGTGAACCTAGGTCAAAGCGTTCTCTAGTTATTGATCGGAAACCGTTTTTAGGATGAAGGTCCCTGTGATCTTGACCTTTGACCTAATGACCTCAAAATCAATACGGGTCATCTACCGGTGATGACCAACCAGAATACCAAGTTTGGTGAAACTAGGTCAAAGCGTTCTCAAGTTATTGGTCGGAAACTGTTTCTACCTACAAGGTCAATGTAACCTTGACCTTTGACCCCTTGACCCCAAAATCAATACGGGTCATCTACTGGTGATGGACAATCATCCTACTAAGTTTGAAGTTCCTAGGCCTAAGCGTTCTTTAGTTATTGGTCGGAAACCGTTTCTACCTACAAGGTCAATGTGACCTTGACCTTTGACCCCTTGACCCCAAAATCAATAGGGATCATCTACTGGTGATGGACAATCATCCTACCAAGTTTGAAGTTCCTAGGCCAAAGCATTCTTTAGTTATTGGTCGGAAACCATTTGGTCTACGGACCGACGGACCGACAGACCGACCGACAGACAGACAAATGCAAAGCAATATACCCCCACTTCTTTGAAGAGGGGGCATAATCACGTTATTAATAACATTCGTGACCTTACACTTGCCCTTGTCCAAGGATGGAATGCAATTCCAAATTACATCATTCGACGTTACGTAAGGTCGATGTTGAGAATCAATGCTTTAATTCGTAGGAGAGGTGGACATAATCAGTATTGCAGAAATTTCAGAAATTGAAACACATCACGCTGTGCTCAGGTGAGCCAAAAATGGTCTTGTGGTTTTGGAGGAGATGTCATTTGAAGTTGACGACGGATGCCAGACGCAGGTTAATCCCAATAGCTCACTCTAAAATTTGCTCAGGAGAGCTAATAACAATAACAAGAATTCAAGCATTTGGTCCAAGTTGCATTTATTTTTGTAAGTTTGTACAAAACTATCTAAAGAATTGTTCTAGCTAACACAGAGATACTTTCAACTCCTTATTCAGTAACACACAGCAATACATATCATACTTTCAGTATGTTGAGTACACCATAACTTGTTATATGCATGTAATATCTTGTACTGACACAAGACATGTACATGAATATGTCAATATGTATAAAGGAGAACACATGTACAGCACAGTATAAAGGTCAGGTATGCTTAGCATAAAAACCACTGTATAGAGTACATGATTATCTCATAAAACAAACTTTATACACAAAGTTCCGTCATAAATTATGTACACATTGTGCGGAAGAGTAGACAAGTCACAGTGTATTTGACAGAAAGATACTAACTAGACCATATACTTGTGTAGCCATGTGTTTTATTACTGATAACTAGAATTATCACATCACATTAACCCAAAGAGACAAACTGTTTACAGACTCTTTCATGCTCATTGGAGTATCTTTCATCTATACTGTAACTTTAAAAGAAAAAAGATTAGATCAGACTGCACATTAGATCAGACTGCACATTAGATCAGATCAGACTGCACATTAGATCAGACTGCACATTTAGGAGCAATAGGCATAATGTACTGGAGAAGAAATCAGGCACTTGAAAACTTTTACATCATTAACAAAAAGACATATCTTAATTATGCAATGACCTCCTTATGAAACCTTTGTACTCATAGACTGCCCTGCATTATGTTTCTCTTTCAGTAACCTTGAACCCTTCATAAAGAAAGATTCTAAACTGGTTACATATGATCTTTTCTGAATATCTTTCTATCACAGTCTGACAATAAAAAATTGAGGTTGAAAATATTGCTAGGGAGGGTAGGATTTTCCTGTAGCAGTACTGACATGCCCTTATTTTCTCTTTAGCCTTCTTGTAACCAACTTTAAGCAGTGTGACCACTTAACAAAATTTGGAAAGACTGGAATGTCATGGAAGCTGTGCATGTATAGTCAATGTTTACAGTTCAAATACCAAAGGTCTTTGTCTGGGATGTCAACACTGAAATTCAAAAAACAACTTTTTGAGAATCTTGCATGTCTGTTTATACCTGTTCGAATTATACTGCTATAAAAACAGTTCCCTAAAACAGGGAACATAGAAAGACTTTGAAAGCCCTGATTACATGATGGCATAACGACAAGAGTTGATGACAAGGGTTTGATGCACTGTAACAGCCATGCCTCGCAAAATACTGATCGAAGAATAGCTGCACAGTCTAGTTATATAAAACTTTATCTGAAAATGTTTTTTTAAACAGAGTTTTCTTTGAATTTGACTACAAACACATCTATAAAAGTGGACTTTTATTAGTTAAGTAAGAACCTTACAATAGAAAGTGTTACATTTTTATCTTTGGTTCATTAACAGTCTGTTTGTATAAAGACATTAAAATCTGCCACATGTAATAACTGTAGTGATAGAAATACTCCCTTTCTAATGTAGGTTTTTGCAGAGCTCAGCTCATTCACTAATCTCTCAGTTGCAGAAAATAGTTAATAAACTACATTATATAAAATTGTTCAACAGTATAGTGTGTTTAAATAAACACTATTATTCCCCACATTAGAAGTGCACTAAAATAATACACTTCTTTTCAATAATTTTAAATTCATATATACATGTCCACAATTTTTTTAAAAAGACACATAAAGAATGGATTAAATTATCACACCTAATGTACAATGTATAATGTAAAATATTTATAACATTTACAATAGAAAGTATAACTGAAATACAACACATCTCAATCATAAATTCATGAAGAGAATATAAATACTGATAGAACTTTTCACACCTTAACAAATTTGTAACACATTTATAAACAATATTTAAACTGATCTAAATGTCTACTTGTTTCAGCATGTGCACTTGCTAAATTAAAACATTTCATTTTTCTGGAAGAAGATCCTGCTGGACTCTGAAAAACTCTACCATTATTCTATTGTGGGCCATCCAAAGGTTTTGTTCATGAACAATCTCCTAAATATATAAAACAAACTAGCCTAATGACTAATTATTGTCTTACAAATTTTACCAGTTCATACATTAAGTCAGTAAGTCTAAACAGTCTAAAACAGTTTTTATAGTTTTCCTATAATTAAATGTGTGTTAGTTAACAGTGCAAATGTTTCTCAGGCTAATGTAAAAAGAAATCAAGTCATAATTTAACTGTTAGAAATGTCCTGCCAATTCAGTATTTAGAGAACTACCATGAACTATCATACAACTGACTTACAGCTCTACTAGAATCATTTACTCTTCTTTACAATAACAAATTATTATATCATACATGATGCTGACATAACAACAGATGTCAGAATGACACGGCTACCCCCATTAAGCAGGTCAGAAATGGCAAAGATCAAACCAGAATGTTGACTCAGCATGGTGACTGGATGCACAGTTATCATTAAGCTCACATTATCTAAAGAACTCATAAAGATGAACATTATTTAAATTTCCTGGATTCTCTCATTCTTGAGTATTTAACTGACTAAAACTGAAAAACTTGACATTTGAAAGTGAACACAAAATCAAAAGGATCTCTCTATAAATGCCAAAACATCCTGCAAAAGGGTCTTAAGGTCCATGAAACAGTAAAACTGTTATTTAAGCATTATTGACTAGAAAGAGCTTTCTAAGCATAGCCCCTTTGAGTCTGATTGTTGACCCTGTGGAACTAAATCTACAGGGTTCTGGGCACAAAAACTACAGGGTTCATCTTCTCATCATGCCCAACCATCTTGTAAAGTTTGAAGATCTTAGGTGCAGTTGTTCTTGAGTTATTGATCAGAAACAGTTTTCAAAGTTTGGACCCTTGTGAGCTTGACCTTTGACAGTATGGACCCAAAAATGGTAGTGTTCATCTACTCTTCTTGTCCAGCTGCAGTTGTGCTTGGGCTACTTATTGATCAGTCACAGTTTTCAAAGTGCGGGCCCTTGTGAGATTGATCTTTCACCCTGTGGGGCCAAAAACAATAGAATTCATCTACTTGTCATGCCTAATTATCATGTAAAGTTGAAGGTCCTGGGTGCATGTCAAAATGCAGACCCCTGTGAGCTTGAACTTTGTGGGCCAACAAGAGGGCCATGGTGGGCCTATATCACTCACCTGGGTACTTTTTTGCCTCATGACTTACTCAATAAAAATGGAAAAAAAAAACCCACATAAGTTTGAGTAAATTCCCTAGAGTACAGCTGGTTATGGTCTAGAATGGTGACTTACTTTTTTGACATGTGACCCAATTGTAAACATGACCTGTATATCATCAAGACAAACATTATTCTGAGAAAGTTTCATGCAGATCAGACAAAAATATGACCTCTAACCAGGTTACCAATTTTTTTTTTTTTATTAACTTGACCCGCTTTCGAATATGACCAAGATATCAACACAAACATTCTGAGTATTTCTGACAAATGTTAATAAAGATCAGATAGAAAATACGACTCCTAGCCTTAAGTGATCTACCTCTAAGACCAAAGGTTGACCCACTTTCAAACATGACCCAAGTATCTCGGATGATCAGGTAGAAAATATGGCCTCTAGCCTGGTGATCTACTTTCTGATCTCACATGACACACCTTTAAATATGACCTAAATGTTAGCAAGACAATTATTCTAACAAATTTAAATGAAGATCTCGTTGAAAATATGACCTCTAGAATGGTAGAGCATCATGCAAGGAACACCCACACAAAGTTTCCAGCAGTTTTAGAGAAGATGTTGTTCAAAGCAAAAAGTTACGACGGTAACAGCCTGGTAACAATAGCTCACCATGAGCATGCATGCAAAAAATCTTATGGTTTCAGACAAGAGGATTTTCAAACTTTTCTCAATATAAGCCTATGTAAAATTAACCGACCCCTAGGCCAGGGCAATTTATGACTACAAGGGGCATAATTTTTACAATCTTGGTAGAGGACCTCTAGATGAATCTGTGTACAAAATAACTAAGCTCTAGGCCATGTGGTTTCAGACAAGAAGATTTCAATGTTTTTCCTTTGTATTGCCATGGCAACCAGACTTCTTGATAAAATAATATTTTTTGAAAAACTTTGGTAGAGCTTCATGCAAGGAACATCCCAGCAAAGTTACAAATGTAAATCAACTTTGAACAGGTGGTTAAGGGGGAGATGTTGTTTGAAGAAAAGTTTGATGCCACTTCACTATGTACAACAGACACAGAGCTATCAGAAAAGCATACCTTGAGCACACTGTGCTCAGTTGAGCTTAAAAACAATATTCCCCCTTCCTCTTCAAAGGGATGCATTAAAACTGCATCATAACTGTATTATTTCTGCATCATTGTATCATTCACCTATGCTATGAAGATAAATAAGATAAAGTACTTATAACTGATATCTGCAGTAATGTCATTTTTATCATTGCCCTGGAGTTGTTATGCTTGATTATCAACAAAAATATACAGGACAGTTTCCTCATTTCTGATACATACCTCACTTATAGTCACTTTTTTTGATGGCAAGCACAAAAAAATCCATATACTACAAATGTAACACCAAAAACATAATAAACCATAACAAAGTAACGTATAATAGCTATCAGTACTGACTGAAGAGCCATTTTCTACATTCCAAATCTAAAATTACATTAACTTTCCGCAGTCATATGCCATATCAAAGAAAATCAAGTTGTCATATCAGTTGACAAAATAAACCTTTCTTACTTTCTCATTGCTGGAGAGATCTCTGCATGTTTGTTATATCTACCTACCCAGGAAGCTGCTGACACAAACAAGGCTGTGACTTACCTGGTAACTGAAGGGAGCTTGTCACAGGAGCTGTTTGTATGAAACAGCATCTTTATAATAATAAAAATAATTCTAAATAAAGCAGTATATAGCAGGTACATAGGAGGCCGGCATGCTGATCAAGGTATGTTCAATTGATCTTATGAATAAATATTATATGATGCTGCCCCTGAGTGTAAGATGGCACTTGTAGCATATGAAGACAACCTTTCCTGATTGGATAAATAAATATAATCTCTGAAAGTCACACTGATGGGTTTAATATTGTTTCAAAGCAAAAACACTGTCCAGGTATACATATCATTACAGATACAATATTTTTGCTTTAAAACCTTAGAAGAAGAGCATGTATTCTAAGAAAACATTATGTGAAAATGAAATTTTTTATAGACTGATACCTAGATAACTTAGAAAAAATGCATTTTACATTAATGCGTTTTTGTTAAGTAAAAACTCGAAAAAGAACTGTCACTGGAAGATGACAATGTCCCTGAAGTGGTGCTTTGACCTTTGAGCTGATGAATATATGAAAATAAACTGTAGATCCTTCAAAAGAAGTGTTTTTTTCTTGACAGTTTTACCTTGAGGTTGAGGTCATTTAGGGGTCAAAGTCAAAATAGTTCATGTCATTAGGAAGATTCCTCCCACAGGGTTGTTGTATGCATATATAATTCATGAAACAAAAAAAATGTCAAGATCATTTAGGGGTCAAGATCAAAAGAAATATTATATGTCATTTGGGAGAACTCTTCCAAAGGGTTGTTGTGTGCAAACATGAAGACAGATCTCTCCCCCTGCAACATCCAAGGTCATTCAATAAGGGCAACCATCGTATGAAGGCTCTAGGTAAAATGGTACTCCAGTTATTGTGCAGATACCATTTTCACATCCAAAGTCAGTGTGACCTTGAACTGTGACCAACTGACCCTAAAAACTAGAAATCTTCTACTCAATAAGGGCAATCATCCTATACAGTTTGAAGACTGTGTCAAATGGTACTCCAGTTATTGAACATAAACCTTTTCCACATTCAAGGTCACCATGACCTTGACCTTTGATAAACTGAACCCCAGAGCAATAGGTTTCTTCTACTCAATAAGGGCAATCATCCTATGAAGGTTGAAAGCTAAGGGGTTAAACAGTACTCAAGTTACTTAGCAGAAAAAAAATGTGATGAATGTAAAGAAGGACAGACAGTCCAAAAACAATATTCTCCCCCAGATATGGGCAATGTTCAAGTTTTTTGGACAGCTGACTGACAGATAGTTCAGAAACTAAATGCCTCCTTCCGGGGCATAAAATACTGGTGAGAGCAGAGCTATTCTGAAGAACATTTATTTTTCAATAACGGTTTAGTCTATTGCCAAATTTAACATATTTTTTATCGGTTGTGCACTGAATTGAATAAGCTATGTTTTGTCTTTACCTGGGAAAAGTTTACTGGCATATTCATCAACATATTTTGATATTACATAAAAATCTTCCACTCTTCTACATAATTTTTAGCTTTTTTTGAACTGAAAAATGCTCATCAAAGTCAGGTTCTGGTATAACTGAAGCTGAAATGTACACTTCCTATGTCCACCATTTAGCTGTCAAGTCTATATACTTACATCCCATTTTCCAGTCCAAATAAACTAAAAATTGCTGATAGAACTAAAAACATGTCATTATTTTCCTAGAATACAAACTCTTCCAATACATGTTCTGAGCACATTTAAGTGGATATGACTTGTAAATGGCAGCATGTTCCAACATTCTAAGTGATTTTACGTACCATTTAAAATCTGACTTTCAAAAAGGTTTACTTTTATTAAAAATCTCTGACATAATAAATAATGTAAAAAAAAAAAGAAAGAAAATAAAACAGTCAATAATTCACAAAAGAGGTAGCAATTTAACACAGTGAGAACAATAGGGTCCAAACAAAGTCTTATTTGACAAAATTCTATCTAGTTTTCATGCAAATTGATGATTATCCACTTTTCTTATTTCAAGAAGGGACTTTTGTTATCTGCCTCCAGCAAGATGATGTGAGTTTTAAAAAGACCATGACTGTTGCTGCTACCTAGGCACTTCATTATAAACAAAAAAAAACAAACAAAAAAAAAACAACAACATTTTAACCTGGACTTCATGTAAAAACATACAGCAGAAATAAAAGTATCCTGCACCAGTTCCACATGGACCCACTCAAACCACACCCTGAGGTGTAAAAGAATGACTGGAGTTGTTAAAACACTGGCCCCAGATATGTACCGTATGTACTTATTACACCAATTTCAGCATTTTTCATGGTGATTTAGTAATACTAAACATATCATACATGTATATATTAATAAACTGTCAGCTAACCTTGTATGCATAAATTCACAAATTTGTATAAACTGACCATTATTCAGCTACCTGTAGAAAAATAGTTTCCCCAAAATTCAACAAATCTTATACATTATACATCTTGTCTAACCAATACATCATCTATCTTATTTAACACAATCAATATCATAAAACTAAAACAATTAAATTTTGTGCTTTTAGGTGAAACATAATATATAATTGTGTTGGTCTAATCCTGTATTTACCTGATCAGACCCAACAGTTCCAGGAAACCTGCACTAATTGCTAATTTGAAACCAATAGGAACACATAAAAAACACAACAAAAAACAAGAGGGCCAGGATGGTTGTTTATTGCTCACCTGAGTATTACTGTCCTTACTGAAAACCCAACAGTCATACATAATCTGTCATTCAGACTTCTTAGTAAGAGAACGTAGTTTTCCTTCCCATGTAACTTGGGTCTGAATCTTGAACTCACAAGGCCCAGTTTCAAACTCTCCCAGGAGATCATCTAGAAAAATATTCTGACCAAGTGAAGTGAAACTTTGGTTAATCAAAGCATTTATTAATAAAGTACTGGAAGACTGTCAGTTGGATAGGAGGAGAAGGTTCATGCTGAGGTACACATTTTACTTTCATCCCTCTATTTTGAATCAAGAGAGTCTTCACACCTGGGGAATGTTAATTTTTGATGCACATGTTAACACCAGTATTCAAATGGTCTTGATCTACTATACCTGCAGCTGAATCGGTCGCAGTCCCCCATCAAAATATTATGTCCCCCCCCCCCCCCCCGCCTTCAAAAAAAAAATTCCCTCTCCAAACATAAAAACTTATGAAAACAAGAGGGCCATGATGGCCCTGGATCGCTCACCTGAGTACTTTAGCTGTAGGTTTGCTGCTAAGCAGTATTTCATTTTTTAATTGAAAATATGTAAGTGCCTACAAACCAAATATGTAAAATATCAGTCAATAAATAAAGGCTCTATGACAGAAAGTAGAAATATCTATTATTAGCTATGGTGACCTTGACCTTGACCCAGTGACCTCAAACCCTACCCATGGGTAGACGTCCATGCAAGGAACCTATATACAGAATATCAAAGATATTGGTCTATAAATGAAGGCTCTATGAGGTACAGTAGATAAATCTATTTTTAGCCTCCATGACCTTTAACCTAATCTAATAATTTCAAAAAGCTTGATAAAGCTTGCTTCATGCCAAATTTTAAAATTCTAGGCCTTGTGGTTTCAGACAAGAAGATTTTTAAAGATTTTCTTCTATACTGCTATTTAAAACTTATGACCCCTTGGGCGGGGCCAATAGTGACCCCAGTGACATTTTTCAAACAAACTACAGTACGCGCCAGGAGGAACTCACATTTTCCGCTTTATTTCGCGGACGCGGAAAAAATATATCCGCCGCGACATCGAGGAAAAAAACGGATTTCCTCGATGTCTCGACATCGCGAAATATCTCGGCGATATTTGACGACCAGCGCGAAATTAATTAGAGTCATAACTCACCTGGATAAGCTGAACATTTAATGAAATGACCGTAATGAAACTGTGCAATTTAAGTCTGCCAATTATGTGACATTTGGTAAAATTAAAACCAAAATTTCTCATACATTCGCTGTGTTTCCGTCGTTGAAAACGCTCGTTATTGTATAGCAAAATCGATCAATAATTTTGTCAAGCGCATAGACGATACAGATGTCGCAGTAGGGTTTACATGTTGTATGTTTTCTTTAAATATAGCAAAGCAGTTTTAACACGTGTAAATCGAAAACCAGTCAATTTATTTTCTGAAAATAGGGTCAGCTGTTCCGAGAAACGATTACTTTCGGTTTTGAATTGTCATTCCTTCCGTTAACAAATACGAGCATTCGTAAACAAATGAATCAGAATGAGAGTTTTATGAGAGTTTTATACATTTAAATGATATTTTAAAGCGTAAAATTCGCCGAAATGCGTGTTATCAGGAACTTTGTGAGCCTCGATACGTCAATTCTTACCTGTGAAAAAGTTCGCGGAACCATTTAGCGGACGTCCGCTGCGATATTTGGTGACCATGTCCGCGGCGGTCGTCCTCGAAATGCGGCGGATTTGGTCGCGTTTTAAGGAATGGGTAGTCCGCGACGACCTCGAGGAAAACGAGAGTTCCTCCTGGCACGTACTGTAGGTAGAGGTCCACTACACAATGCTGCATACCAAATATCTAAGATGTAGGCATTGAGGTTTCCAGTAAGAAGATTTTTAAAGATTGCCTTTTTTACATATTAAGGGCCCCTGGGGCGGGGTCAATTTTGACCCCGGAGCCAACTTACAAACAATACTGGTAAAGGTTCTCAACACAATACTCCACACCAAATATCTAAAGTCTAGTCCTATTAGTTTCGGAGAAAAATGATTTTTCATGTTTTTCCTATATAACTATATGTAAACCAAGAGAACCCTGGGGCGTGGCCCATTTTGACCCAGGGGACATAATTTGAACAAACTTGATAGAGGTCCACTAGTCAATTCTGCACACCAAATATCTAAACTCTACACCTTGCAGTTTCTGACAAGAAGATTTTTTAAAAGTTTTTCCTATATAACTCTATGTAAAACATGTGACCCCCGGGGCTGGGCCATTTTTGACCCAAGGAGCAATGATTTGAACAAACTTGGTAGAGGTCCACTGGACAATGCTGCACACCAAATATCTAAACTCTAGGCCTTGTCAGGTTTCAGACAAGAAGATCTTTAAAGTTTTTCCTATATAATTCTATGTAAAACTAGTGACCCCTGGGGCAGGGCCATTTTTGACCCAGGGGTCATGATTTGAACAAACTTGGTAGAGGTCCACCTGATGATGCTTCATACCAAATATCTAAGTTCCAAGCCTTGTAGTTCTGGAGAAGAAGATTTTTAAAGTTCCAACTTTGAAAATCTATTTTTAGCTCCTGTGGCCTAGAAACGCAATAGACCTGAACCATTTGAACAATTTAGGTAAAGCTTCATGCAAGTAACATTCCTGCCAAGTTTCAGCAAGATTGGCCCAGTAGTTCAGGAGAAGAAGTTGTTTGAAGAAAAAGTTGACGACGCACACACAGACGACGGACATCAGGCAATCACAAAAGCTTACCTTGAGCACTTTGTGCTCAGGTGAGCTAAAAAAAAGAAGGAAATTTATGCTTCTTTTGACATGTAAAAATTGATCCATGTTTGGCAACGTTTTTTTTAGTTGAATTTAGTGCATCTACAGCGTTTTGCATTGTTATATTTTTATGCATGCACCAAGGTGACCTTCACAATCCCATATTTCAAAGTTGTATCAGTAAAACAAGAGGGCCATGATGGCCCTGGGTCTCTCACCTGAGTACTTTGGCTATGGGTTTGTTGTTTAGCAAACATAAGGAGCTGTATCACATTTTCTAATTTCTAGACAATGCTTCATTCCAAATTTTAAAATTCTAGGCCATGTTGCTTCAGACAAGATTTTTAAAGATTTTCTTCTATACTGCTATGAAAAACTTGTGACCCCTCGGGCAGGGCCAAAAGTGACCCCAGGGATATTATTTGAACAAACTTGGTAGAGGTCCACTAGACAATGCTACACACCAAATTTCAGATCTCTGGGCTTAGCAGTTTTAGACAAGAAGATTTTTAAAGTTTTTCCATTCTTGTTGCCATAGCAACCACAGTTCTCCATGGAAAGGAATTCTTTGAACACCTTTGGTAAATCTTCATGCAAGGAACATTCCTGCAAAGTTTTATCAGCCTTCTCTAAGTGGTTTAGGAGGAGATGTTGTTTAAAGTAAAAAGTTGACATTGCACGATGCACCAAGGACACAGGGCGATCATAAAAGCTCACCTTGTGCAAGAAAATCTATTTGTTGTTTAAGCAACAGACTTTGGCTATAGCTTGGCTGATATTTAAGTGGTATGTTATTTGATATTTGATCTGAAAAGAAATCAAAAGATTTCTCCCCATGTGCTGAAATTCCCCCTGCTGAGGGAAGCGACCCGCTTCCCCAAAATTGGATTGAAGACCCTACACAGTATAAAACTAATTCTATTATTCATTTATTTGTCTTTTTGCTCGCTCACTGATATGTTACACCAGTATGAAAGAAAAAAAGTAACAAACAGACAAGTTAAACTTCTGTTCACTGCTTTCTGTCATTTACTTACTGGCCACTACAGAGAGCTTACGGTTGTAATGACCTTCCTTAACCATAGCATTACATCACAGTGTTTCTAATGTAATGTAGTTTTATGAAGGTCTGATTAAAAAGGTAGTCTCTAAAGTGATCACAAGCCAAATTGTTTATTCTGGATAATAAACTACAGAAGACAGACAAAGGCTGATCACTTAAAACAGTAAAGCTTAAAAATGATGCTCCTAGCAAACCTGTTAAGTATATGCATAGGTAAGAGCTGATTTTGTCACCTATTACTCTGCTCTAATGACCAAAACTTGCTGTAATCTAGTGAAAGGATTAATAAAGAAAATGCTGTTAATGTTTGTCTGAGTTCAATTTTTTCTGTTTCTTTCGAAGGCATTTTAGACAAAATGACAAGTGTGACACAGAAATATATGTATCTGCATGAAACCCACACAAAGAGGAAAATACATTCTGCTGATGTTTTCTCTACAGTAAATGACTACCTTTTTATAATGTTAATTGTCTATGCAAAAGTTTAATATTTGTTTAAATTAGCTAACATCTAAATCTTTCAGTACTAGGAAAAAAATATTCATAGAACTACAACTGAACAATTTACTACATATGTCATAAGGTGCATGTGTCAAAAGTAAACATTTTTAACTCATAAATGACACCTTCACTTTCTTTTCTTTATTAGGGAAGTAACCCTTCATTGCACTGGAAACAGTCTTAAGTCTAGTTCAAGTCTAGTATTCTGTAATCATTGTGCAAGATACCCATCACAACTTTGACCATTTAGCCAGCAACAAATTACTATCATAATAACAATACATTACACTTCAATTAACAGCTTACTACACAGTACATACCAATGAGCACACATACCAACCAGCACGTGTGTGTATATGCAAATTCTATGTTATATATATAACCACTCATGCTGTCACAAATCAAAATTTGAATCTGGTCTTGTGACTTGTTTGCTCAGCTGTGTTGATGATTTGTCTTCAGTGTGACATGACTTTAAATAGATTAACAATGGTTTTCTATGATGTGACTGAATATAATGATATATATTTTCTAATAATCCATAATTATGATGGTTTTACACCAAAAAAATTGGTTCCCACTCAGCCCCTTCACAATGTTAACATTTTCAAACTGCTTACCTTCAGCAGACCTGGTTTTCTGGCTGTATTAAAAGCATGAATGTATTTTCACAGTCATAAGTTTTGAATTTTTTTTTTTTTGACAGTTGAGTAATTTTTACATGTAGACCTGGTTGTTGCATTCAACTCCAATTTCCAAGATTTCAGAAGTACAGTTACTAAACTGTTTTTGCCAGTCAGATAATTTATAAAAAAAAGGACAAATTGGTAATGAACCAAATCTACCATTTCATGACAACTTTAAGCTGCACTGAATGACATTACAACTCGATGACTATTCTTAGCCGTCTATCATTTCCTGCGATGTTTCCGGTAGCGATGTTGGTGGTACAATGATGGATGAAGATTAACGAGGCAGTCTCGAGGTAGGCAGTTCATGGGAATGCTGCGGGTTTGTAAGAATTGAACCTGAGACGCAAACACCCACTCATCCGGTATACTGAAATGACACATATTTTAGTTCTATATTAAACAATGCAGTCTATTTTATGTTATCAAGTAGACATGGAAAGTTAAGGATCAGGGAGAAAGATATGAGAATATCTCTTCAACATGTCAAACATTTTCCTGTTTTCCGCAATAAGCAGTTTTACTAACAATAAATAAGATGTTTATACAAAGTACTTTTAAATGGGATTTATCCTATCTGAATTCAGGGCTAAATGTTGTATGAGACATATGGTCTCATATGGTTAACATCTGTGCCAACTTATTTCAAAATCCCTTCATGCATGACAAAGATAAGCCTGGATAAGAAGTGGACTGAAGGACTAACCAACTGACATGGTAATTCCTATATACTATCCCCCCTCCCTTCAACTTTGTTTGTGGGTATATAAAAAGAAGCAACTAAACAAGAAGCCTAATTTGAAAAGTACTAGGCAATGCTACAAATAAAATTTCAGAAATATCAGCTTTACGTTTTTTACAAGAAGATTTTTGCAGAGTTTTTCTAAATAAGTCAATGTTAATAAGTTTTCCCTGTGAAGAGCAAAAAATGACCCAAGGGGCAGCAGCTGAACAATCTTGGTAAAGTTCCACTAAAAAAAGCTTCATGCTCAATCTGACCCAAGGGGCAAAGTTTGAACAATCTTGGTAGATGTCTATTGGAAGACACTTCATGCTATAGCAACTGGAGTTCTGCATGGAATGGAATTCTTTGAATAACTTTGGTAGGCAAGGAACATCCCAGCCAATTTTTTTATCAACTTTGACCTTGTGCTTGTTTAAAGTAAAAAGTTGACGACACAAAACCAACAGGGCAATCATAAAAGCTCACTAAATGTAGCCTTTACAGTGTTCACAAGATTATAAGTTTATGACCAAGAACAGATGACAGACAAAGGTTGATATTAACAAGATGTTTGTAAAACATATAGTTACCAGTGATGGCCTGTTGCAAAAGAAGGGAAGACTGTGACTCAGAAGGTGTGTTTATGGTCAAAATGGCCTAACTTTTTAACCCAACAAAGGAGGGGTAATAAACCGGTCATGACAAGCTTGCCTATTAAATTTTACAAAATTCTATAGATCTTGATCCTAAATCATTTTGGTATTCAAGGTCACTGTGGCCTTGACCATTGATCTCTTGCCACCAAAAACAATAGAGGTCATCTTCTTGTCATGATAAACCAGCCTATCAAGTTTGAGGAGCTTAAGCCCAAGCATTCTCTAGATATTGACAGGAAAGTTTTACTGTTCAATGTCAAATGCAGTCTTGACCTTTAAGTTAGTGATCCAAAACTGATTTAGGGTCAGCTGCTTGTCATGACCAACTGGTCTACCAAGTTTGAGAATCCTGGGTCTAAGCATTCTCCAAAAATTGATCGGAAACTATTTTACTGTTCAATGTCACTGTGGCCTTGAGTGCTGAGTAGAAAATGTATAGGGGTCATAATTAACCTGCCTTCCAAGTTGGAGGAGCTTTGGCCCTGCAACAGATATTGATCAAAAATGGTTTTGCTGTGCATGTCAGTGTTGCACTGACCTTTGACCTTATGACCTGTAAAACAAAAGGGGTCATCTATCTGTCATGACCAACTGGTCCATCAAGTTTGAGGAACCTGGCCTGAAGCATTCAGGTTAAAAAACACTTATCTGGTAAAAAGTATAGCTCTCGACAAGCACTGGTCAGCTGTAATCCAGTGTATGTAGGGGATACCTAAATCCAACTATGAAAATGCTTTTTAAAATAGGATCAAATGCTTGAAACTTTGTATCGTTAAGAAAGGGAATACTTTAAAGATATGAAATAAAAAGAATCAGTATTCAGTAAATATAATTTACAGGACCCAACAATGTGACAACATTACATCTGAAAACACCCTGGTAACACATCAGGCACTTTTGGTAATTAATGGGGACATATTTCAATTAAAACTTTCTAGATTTTTGTACCTATTGTACAGAAGAGTACTCACACATTTTGTGGTGTCCAGTGAAGGAGGAATTGAGCTTTCCCTGAATCATCCTTCCTTCTAGCGATCACCTACAATATAAGGTGCATGGCCTTCATTAATTCCTACAAATTTATTTGTACTGGACAACCAATCATTACGAGGGCTGATCCAAAATTAATTGTACTGGTGCTCTAAATTAAATACCTATTTGTTTTCCACATTGAAATTCTGCATGTCACATGCAATATGTGAAATTAATATGATACTGAAAAATCACCGCCGTCTTTTAATGTGACTGTATCAAATGGGTGTCCATAGCAATCGTGTACTCTATGGTGCGTCAGGTAAACATGAAATTAGAAAAGCAATATTTTCTTTTTTCAGGCCTCGAAGGTTACGCCATTTATTGCCTCCGTCACATAGCTATTAGGGTCGGAGGTCCATCCCTTATATAGTCTAGCAATTATGCAATAAAATTTTGATTTGTGGATAAAATGTAATAGAATAATGGTACTAACTGGTACAAAAAAAAACAGTATAAATTTTAAATATATACATTATGGATTATACAAACAAGAGGGCCATGATGGCCCTGGATCGCTCACCTGAGTACTTTGGCTATAGGTTTGCTGTTAAGCAGTATTTCATTTTTTAATTGAAAATGTGTAAGTGCCTACAAACCAAATATGTAAAATATCAGTCAATAAATAAAGGCTCTAATGACAGAAAGTAGAAAAATCTATTATAAGCTATGGTGGGTGACCTTGACCTTGACCGAGTGAAATCAAACCCTACCCATGGGTAGAGGTCCATGCAAGGAACCTCTATACTAAATATCAAAGATATTGGTCTATAAATGAAGGCTATGAGGTACAGTAGATAAATCTACTTTTAGCCTCCGTGACCTTTAACCTTATCTAATAATTTGAAAAACTTAATTAAGCTTGCTTCGTGCCAAGTTTTAAAATTCTAGGCCTTGTGGTTTCAGACAAGAAGATTTTTAAAGATTTTCTTTCATATTGTTATTTAAAACTTGTGCGGGGCCAATAGTGTCCCCAGGGACATTTTTCTAACAAACTTGGTAGAGGTCCACTAGACAATGCTGCATACCAAATATCTTCACTCTTGTCCTTGTGGTTTCTGACAAGAAGATTTTTCAAGTTTTTCCAATATAAGTCTATGTAAAATATGTGACCCCTAGGGCGGGGCCTATTTTGACCAAGGGGCCACAATTTGAACAAACTTGATAGAGGTCCATAAGATAATGCTGCACACCAAATATCTTAACTCTAGGCCTTGTTGTTTATGACAAGATGATTTTTTCCTATATAACTCTCTGTAAAACATGTGACCCCTGGGGCGTGGCCATTTTTGATCTAGGGTCCATGACTTGAACAAACTTGGTAAAGGTCCTCTAGGCAATGCTTCATACAAAATATCTTAACTCTAAGCCTTATCGTTTCTTCTGTGAAGATTTTTAAAACCTTTTCCTATATAACTCTATGTAAACAAGTGACCCCAGGGCTGGGGCTATTCTGACCCAGTGGCCATGATTTGAATAAACTTGGTAGAGGTCCACTAGACAATGCTACACACCAAATATCTAAGCTCTATAACTAAGGTTTCTGACAAGAAGATTTTTTAAGTTTTTCCTATATAACTATATGTAAAACAAGTGACCTCTGGGGCGGGCCATTTTTGACCCAGAGGCCATGATTTGAAAAAAATTGGTAGAGGTCCACTAGACAATGCTACACACCAAATATCTAAGCTCTATAACTTACGGTTTCTGACAAGAAGATTTTTTAAGATTTTCCTATATAACTCTATGTAAAGCATGTGACCCCTGGAGCGGGGCCATTTTTCACCCAGAGGCCATGATTTGAACAAACATGGTAGAGGTCCACTAGACAATGCTACACACCAAATATCTAAACTCTACAACTTACGGTTTCTGACAAGAAGTTTCTTTTAAGATTTTCCTATATAACTCTATGTAAAACATGTGACCCCTGGGGCAGGGCCATTTTTGAGCCAGAGGCCATGATTTGAACAAACTTGGTAGAGGTCCACTAGACAATGCTACATACTAAATATCTTAACACTAGGCTTTCTTGTTTCTGACAAGAAGATTTTTTAAGATTTTCCTATATAACTCTATGTAAAACATGTGACCCCTGGAGCGGGGCCATTTTTCACCCAGAGGCCATGATTTGAACAAACTTGGTAGAGGTCCACTAGACAATGCTACACACCAAATATCTAAACTCTACAACTTACGGTTTCTGACAAGAAGTTTCTTTTAAGATTTTCCTATATAACTCTATGTAAAACATGTGACCCCTGGGGCGGGGCCATTTTTGACCCAGTGGCCATGATTTGAACAAACTTGGTAGAGGTCCACTAGACAATGCTACATACTAAATATCTTAACTCTAGGCTTTCTTGTTTCTGACAAGAAGATTTTCAAGTTTTCCCTTTATAACTCTTTGTAAAATCAACTGACCCCTGGGGTGGGGTCAGTTTTGACCCCAGGGACATAATTTGAACAAACTTGGTAGAGGTCCACTAGATGATGCTTCATACTAAATATCAAAGCTCCAGGCCTTGTGGTTTCGGAGAAGAAGATTTTTAAAGATCCAACTTATAAAATCTATTTTTAGCTCCTGTGAACCAGAAATGCAATGGACCAGAACCATTTGAACAATCTTGGTAGAGCTTCATGCAAGGAACATCCCAGGCAAGTTTCATTAAATTTGCCCCATTGGTTTCAGAGGAGATGTCGTTTGAATGAAAAGTTGACGACGGACGGACGGACGGAGGACCGACGGACGACGGACAAAGACCGATCAGAAAAGCTCACTCTGTCACTATGTGACAGGTGAGCTAAAAACAATTTAGATGAAGAGTTTTCTCTTTTAAATTAATGCCTCAGTTGTACATAATAAATTAATTAAATCAAAGATGTACATAGTAAGATATGTATTTATAGGATGGTTAGTAAATGGGTTTCCACGAGATAAATACAAATTTGAACCATAAAACCCCCAAAAAACAAGAGGGCCAAGATGGCCCTAAATTGCTCACCTGAGTCTCATTGCTCAAGTTACAAGTATTGTTATTGGTTGTTATGGGTGTTCATTGTTTGAAAGTTTATTAAGTTTGCAATAAGTTTGAAGACTCTGGGTGTAATGGTACTCAAATTTTTGAGCAGAAATAGTTTTACTCTACAGGTCCCTGTGAACTTGACCTTTGAGCTACAGAAGCCAAAAACAATAGGGTTCTTCTAATATAATTAGAGCTATCACTAAATGTGATTAATACCCCCGCAAGTCTGCTTCAGAACTGAGGAAGTTGTTAGTAACAGAATACTTTGTAAAAGAATTAAAACAGAGTTAAGTTTGTGGGCAATTAAAGATAGTTGTGGTTCTTGTACACTGCATTTCCTTCACTGTGGTTGATCATTGTATGAAGTTGCAATGAATTCCAACTATTATTTTTCAAGTTATGCTCTGTACAAGGAAAACCAACAAGGGGCAACAACTCTGCAAATACTGAAGCAGGAGTTATGGCTCTTGTACATTGCACTTCCTGTAATTGTGCTTGACCATTGTATGAGGTTGGACTGAATTCCAACTATTAGTTTTCAAGTTATGCTCCGGATAAGGAAACCCAACAAATGGCAATAACTGTGCAAAAAGTGAAGATAGAGTTATAGCTCTTGTACACTGCATATCCACTCATTGTGCTTGACCAATGTATGAAGTTGCAATGAATTCCAACAATTAGTTTTCAAGTTATGCTCTGAACAGGGAATAACTACAAAGGGCATAACTCTGCATATAGTTAAGATGGATATATGATTCTTGAACAATGCACTTCCTCTCATTGTGCTTGACCATTGTATGAAGTTGCACTGAATTCAAACCATTAGTTTTCAAGTTATACTCCAGATAAGGAATTGCAACAACCAACCAACCAACCACCAGATGACTTCCTTTAAGGGGGTGGTGGGGGGTATAAATACCTCAATGCATGTAGAAAATCTTCTGAACTTTACGTGTGACCTTGACCTTTGAATTAGAGACCTGGTTAATGCATGCAACACTACATCTTATAATGGTGAACATTTGCATTGAGTAATACAAAGATCCCTCCATGCAGGTAGAAGATATGCTCCAGACAAAATCTGGACATGGACATTTCATCATGTAATTGAATCACTAAATTAATGATGACTAAATGGTCCGTACACACATTTTCATACTTTTATCTGACCTTTGACCTCTATGTGTGACCTTGACCTTGGCTACAGGGACTGAATTTTGTATACGACACTCAGCCTTACAATGGTGATCATTTGTACAAAGTAATAACAAGAGCTACCACAAGCGGGGACCACGCTCGACTTTTTTCCTATTTCCAAAAGCAAATACATCAGAGGAAGCACATTGTGGTGAAGGGATTTCAAATGAAACATCATTTGGAAATATAATTATACAAAATAAAGTTATGGCCAATTTTAGCAACATTCAGAAATTTGACCTGAAAGGTCAAGGACAAGTTCAGTTTAACCTTCTTTGGAGGTATTGTGTAAAAGGTAGTTATGTCCAAGCATGAAGACACTACATCCATTAACAACAAAGATATAGCCAAGTTAAGTAATGTCAAGGTCATTTAATGGTTAAGGTAATGCTTGAATTGTTCAACACATCTCAGGGCCTTCCCCAGAGAATTTTCCAAGCGCAACTGTGAAGGGGTGGGTGCGGGAGGGGCTAATCCCACATGTCGAAATTTTTTTAATCCTTACAATGAAATGAATCATTTTTGGGTAAGTTTAATGGGAGTTTAAACAAACAAAAGGTGTTCAGTATTAACATATTTTTAATATCTTTCACCATCTTTAATAAATAATCATAAATAGGTGCATAACAATATAATCAAAGGGTCTACAAATTTTTCTGAGTATGAGTTTGGGACAACTGACCATGGCAAAACAGAGTTGTCCCAAAATCAGTTTTTGAGTGAGAATTATAAATAAATAGTTTTTTTTCTGTCATCATATTTAAAAACAAGAGGGCCATGATGGCCCTGGATCGCTCACCTGAGTACTATGGCTGTAGGTTTGCTGTTAAGCAGTATTTCATTTTCTAATTGAAAATATGTAAGTGCCTACAAACAAATTATGTAAAATATCAGTCAATAAATAAAGGCTCTATGACAGAATGTAGAAATATCTATTATAAGCTATGGTGACCTTGACCCAGTGACCTCAAACCCTACCCATGGGTAGAGGTCCATGCAAGAAACCTATATATTGAATATCAAAGATATTGGTCTATAAATGAAGGTTTTATGAGGTACAGAAGATAAATCTATTTTTAGCCTCCGTGACCTTTAACCTAACCTAATAATTTGAACAACCAAACAACCTTTCTGACAAACTGCCAGGATATTTGGACTGAAACAGTAGCCTCTACAGCCTTAACAAGATATTTCTATTTTTGTGCTCTGTGACCTAGTTTATGACCCCAGATGACCCATATTCGAATTTGACCTAGAAACCATAGAAATAACCTTTCTGACATATCTCCAGAATATTTGGGCTGAAAATGTTACATGTAGAGTGTAAACAAGATTTTTCCAAATGTAAGCTCTGTGACCTAAGTTTTGACCCCAGATGACCCATATTCGAACTTGGGCTAGAAGTCATCGATTCAACCTTTCTGACATATTTCCAGGATATTTGGGCTGAAAATGTTACCTCAAGAGTGTTAACAAGGTTTTTCCATATTCAGGCTGTGTGACCTAGTTTTTGACTCCAGATGACCCATATTTGAACTTGACCTAGAAATCATCGAAACAACCTTTCTGACATATTTCCAGGATATTTGGGCTGAAAATGTTACCTCTAGAGTCTTAACAAGGTTCTTCCATATACAGGCTGTGTGACCTAGTTTTTGACCCCACATGACCCATATTCCAACTTGAGCTAGAAATCATTTTAACAAGCTTTCTGACAGTTTTTCAGGAAATTTGGGCTAAAAATGTTACCTCTAAAGTGTTTACAAGGTTTTACCATATTTGGGCTGTGTGACCTAGTTTTTGAACCCACATGACCCATATTTAAACTGGAGCTAGAAATCATCAAAACAACCTTTCTGACATATATCCAGGATATTTCGGCTGAAAATGTTACCTCTAGAGTGATAAAAAGGTTTTTCCATATTTGGTCTCAGTGACCTAGTTTTTGACCCCAGATGACCCATATTCGAACCTGGGCTAGAAATCATCCAAATAACCTTTCTGATATGTTACAAGGATATTTGGGCTGAAAATGTTACCTCTATAGTGTTAACAAGGTTTTTCCATATTCAGGCTGTGTGACCTAGTTTTTGACTCCAGATGACCCATATTCAAACTTGACCTAGAAATCATCGAAACAACCTTTCTGACATATTTCCAGGATATTTGGGCTGAAAATGTTACCTCTAGAGTGTTAACAAGGTTTTTCCATATTTGGGCCCTGTGACCTAGATTTTGACCCCAGATGACCCATATTTGAACTTGAGCTAGAAATCATGGAAAGAACTTTTCTGACAAATTTCCAGGATATTCGGGCTGAAAATGTTACCTCTAGAGTGTTAACAAGGTTTTTCCATATACAGGCTGTGTGACCTTGTTTTTGACCCCACATGACCCATATTCGAACTTGTCCGAGTAATTACTGGGAGAAACATCCTGACCACGTTTCGTGACAATTGGAGCAAAAATGTGACCAGTAGAGTGTTAACGAACTAAATGTGAACGGACGACGGACGACAGACGACGGACGACGGACGACGGACATTCATCGATCCTAATAGCTCACCCTGAGCCAGCTCAGGTGAGCTAAAAAGAAACAAAAAATATAAAGATATATGTATTTAGAAGGAAGGAAACCTTTATGTTCTTATGAAAACTTTCAACAGAAACTGCCTAGTATAGTCAGTATGGACTTTTAGCAGTAATGAGTTGAAGTTGAACTGTGTACATCTTTTGAAGGCAATGAATGACAGCAATTTTCAAGAGGAAAAGAAACTTTCTCAATGACAAAGAAAAATAACTGGTACAAATGATCAAATCTTGACCATTCATCTTAATCAATAAATTAAATTTTGTAAGGTTGCTGTGTCTCCAGGACGCAGTTTTCTCCAAACAAAAAGTAAAAATACGACGGGGTCGCGAAATCAGGTGACAAACGGATTATCCGAGATATTTACATTTACATGGTGCCTATGGAATGTCAGAATTAATTTCAACATGGTTAGAAATCGACTGTTTCTTAGAGTGGGCTGTGTTTTTGGACAGTTGACATATATTTCTGACTGTAAAAATGAGAGTTGTCCAGGGCAAAAATTTTGTTTACAGTCGGTTGTCCGAGAAAAATTGTCCCCAGCGTCGGACTATATAATTTATAATAGCTCAAACAACCGATTTTCAATCAAGAGCAATTAATGCCACGTGATCATAAAACATATTTCTTTAAATTACTTCTTCAAAATATAGCCCATTATTAACAGTCACATGTTTATCCATACATCCTTTCATTACACGGGATTTATTGATCGACGGCTGCTGTGTATATTAAGAAACAATTTCAGTGATACGCAGTCGTCTGCTGCTCTAAAAATTCAAGCGCCCCGCCTCTAAAATCAACGTGCAAGCCGAAATTCAAGCGCCCCGGTAACTTGGATCATGAAAATCAAGCGCCCCGCTGCCGGGGCGCTAAAACGGCCTGGGGAATGCCCTGCATCTGTTTTATTCTCAGTGTTGTTTGTCCCTGTATAGATCAAATCCGTCCATAAATAACAAAAGTTTAGCTATTTTAGCAAAATGCAATAATTCGAACTTGACTGTAAAGGTCATTTAAAGGTTGAGGTCATACTCGAATAATTTAACATGTAGGTTTTGTCATGAGCATTGTTTTGTCCAAGTATTAATAAAAAAAAAACTTAAAATGACGTTATGGCCAATATTAGCAAAATTCAATAATTTGACCTTGATGGTCAGGGTCATTTGAAGGTCAAGGTCAAAGTTAAATGATTCAATGTGTCAGTTTTGTCATAAGTGTTTTTATTGTCCCAGTATAAATCAAATCAAACCATAAATAACAAAAATTTGGCTATTTTAAGCAAACTTCAATAACTTGACCTTAAATGTCAAGGTCATCTAAACATCAAGGTCATACTTATAATAAAGTAAAATGTTGGTTTTGTTGTTTTGACCAATCTTAGCAAAATTCAATAATTTGATCTTGCTGGTCAAGGTCATTTTTAGGTCAAGGTCAAACTTGAATCAAAATGTCGGATTTGTCAAAAGTATTGTTTTGTCCAACTATAAATCAAATCCATCAATAAATGACAAAGTTATCACAATGTAAGCAAACTTCAAACATCTGACCTTGACAGTCCAGGTCATTTTTAGGTCATGGTCAAACTTTAGTTATTCAACATGTCGGTTTTGTCACAAGTGTTGTTATGTCAAAGTATAAATCAATTCCAACAATAAATGACAAAGTTATGGCAAATTGTAGCAAAATTCAATAATTTGACCTTGATGGTCAAAGTCATTTTCAAGTCAAGGTCAAACTAGAAAGAATCATAATGTCGGATTTGTCATAAGTGTTGTTTAGTCCAAATATGATTCAAATCTATAAATAAATGAGAAAAGTTAAGACAATTTAAGCAAAATTCAATCATCTGACCTTGACGGTCAAGGTCATTTTAAGATCATGGTCATATCTGAATTATTCAACATGTCGGTTTTGTCATAAGTGTTATTTTGTCCAAGAATAAATCAAATCCAACATAAATACTGAAGTTATGGACAATTTTAGCAAAATTTAATACTTTGACCTTGAAGGTGAAAGTCATTTATGAGTCAAGGTCATATCTGAAAGAATCAAAATGTCGTATTTGTCATAAGTGTTCTTTTGTCCAAGTATGAATCAAATCCATCAATAAATGACATAGGTATGACAATTTAAGCAAAATTCAATTATCTGACCTTGATGGTCAAGGTCATTTTTAGGTTATGGTCATACCTGAGTTATTCAATATGTCGGTTTTGTCATAATTGTTGTTTTGTCCAAGTATGAATCAAAACCAACCATAAACAACAAAGTTATGACAATTTAAGCAAAATTTAATAATTTGACCTTGATGGTCAAAGTCATTTTCAAGTCAAGGTCAAACTAGAAAGAATCATAATGTCGGATTTGTCATAAGTGTTGTTTAGTCCAAATATGAATCAAATCTATAAATAAATGAGAAAAGTTAAGACAATTTAAGCAAAATTCAATCATCTGACCTTGACAGTCAAGGTCATTTTAAGATCATGGTCATATCTGAATTATTCAACATGTCGGTTTTGTCATAAGTGTTATTTTGTCCAAGAATAAATCAAATCCAACATAAATACTGAAGTTATGGACAATTTTAGCAAAATTTAATACTTTGACCTTGAAGGTGAAGGTCATTTATGAGTCAAGGTCATATCTGAAAGAATCAAAATGTCGTATTTGTCATAAGTGTTCTTTTGTCCAAGTATGAATCAAATCCATCAATAAATGACATAGGTATGACAATTTAAGCAAAATTCAATTATCTGACCTTGATGGTCAAGGTCATTTTTAGGTTATGGTCATACCTGAGTTATTCAATATGTCGGTTTTGTCATAATTGTTGTTTTGTCCAAGTATGAATCGAAACCAACCATAAACAACAAAGTTATGACAATTTAAGCAAAATTTAATAATTTGACCTTGATGGTCATAGTAATTTTAAGGTTAAGGTCAAACTTGAATAATTTATCTAGTCTGCTTTGTCATAAGTGTTTTTATGTGGAAGTCTGATTCAAATCCAACAATAAATAACAAAATTATGGCCAGTTTTAACCAAATTCACTTATTTGACCTTGACTGTCAGTCATTTAAGGGTCAAGGTCAAACTAGAAAGAATCATAATGTCGGATTTGTCATAAGTGTTGTTTAGTCCAAATATGAACCAAATCTATAGCTAAATGAGAATGTTATGACAATTTAAGCAAATTCAATCATCTGACCTTGACGGTCAAGGTCATTTTAAGGTCATGGTCATATCTAAGTTATTCAACAAGTCGGTTTTGTCATAAGTGTTGTTTCTTCAAAGTATAAATCAAATCCAACAATAAATACTAAAGTTATGGACAATTTTAGTAAAATTTAATAATTTGACCTTGAATGTGAAGGTCATTTATGAGTCAAGGTTAAGTTGAGTCTGGTTCTCTTGAAGATCATGTCCAAAGTATGAAGACAATCCACTCATTAATAATTAAGTAATGGCAAATTCTAGCAAAATTCAATAATTTGACCTTGAAGGTGAAGGTCATTTATGAGTCAAAGTCAAGAATAGTCCTGTCTACTTGAAGATCTTGTCCAAAGGGTTGTTGTGCCCAAGAATGAAGAGAATCCACCTGTAAATAATAAAGTTATGGCCAATTTTAGCAAAATTCAATATTTTAACCTTGAAGGTGAAGGTCATTTATGAGTCAAGGTCAAGAATAGTCTGGTCTACTTGAAGGTCTTGTCCAAAGGGTTGTTGTTTCCAAGCAAGAAGAGAATCCACCAACAAATAATAAAGTTATGGCCAAATTTAGCAAAATTCAATATTATGACCTTGAATTTGAAGGTCATTTAAGAGTCAAAGTCAAGTTTAGTCAGGTCATCTTGAAGGTCATGTAAAAAGGGTTGTTGTGTCCAGGTATGATGGTAATCCATCAAGGAATAAAAAAATTATGATTAAAGTTAGAGTTTTCGGACAGGAACGGCAATGGTAACGACACCATGACTTATGACAATAACACGATTTTTTTTCAACAAAAGTCGAGCTAATAAACAAGAAAGTTATGACAATTTAAGCAAAATTCAATTATCTGACTCATACCTGAGTTATTCAACATGTCGGTTTTGTCATAAGTGTTTTGTCCAAGTATAAATCAAATCCAACCATAAATACTAAGGTTATGGACAATTTTAGCAAAATTTAATAATTTGACCTTGAAGGTGAAGGTCATTTATGAGTCAAGGTCAAGTTTAGTCTGGTATACTTGAAGGTCTTGTCCAAAGGGTTGTTGTGTCCAAATATGAAGACAATCCACCTCTTAATAATAAAGTTATGGCCAATTTTAGCAAAATTCAATATTTTGACCTTGAAGGTGAAGGTCATTTATGAATCAAGGTCAATTTTAGTAAGGTCATCTTGAAGGTCTTGTCCAAAGGGTTGTTGTGTCCAAGTATGAAGATAATCCATCAAGGAATAAAAATATTATGATCAATGTTAAAGTTTTTGGACGGGAATGGCAAAGGCAACAACACCATGACTATAGCAATAACTTGATTTAAAAAAAAAAAAAGTCGAGCTAATTAAATTCCTCAATGCATATAGAAGTTTTGCTCCAGACAAGCATTTTCTTCTGACCTCAAAGTGTGACCTTTGTCCTCTGACCTAGAGGCCAGGTTCATGTGTGACACACTATGTCTCATGATGGTGAACATTTGCATCAAGTAATATTAAAATCCTTCAATGCATGTAAAAGTTTTGCTCCGGACAACCGTTTTCTTCTGACCTCTAAGTGTGACCTTCACCTTTGACCTAGAGACCTGGTTCATGTGTGCAACACTACATCTCAAAATGGTGAACATTTGCATTAAGTAATACAAAAATCCTTCTATGGATGTAGAAGATATGCTCCCGACAAAATCTGAACATACACTCAGACCCCGTTACTACACGCCCCGTTACAACGCTAACCTCAGTATAACGCTCAAGGGTCATGGCTCCCCCCCAAAAAAAATAAAATAAAAAAAAAACCTATTTTTCACCGACCATAATTATTTTACATGCATATCTTACGTGCTGTATCCATAACAACGCTTGTTTAATGTGTCAGCGAAGTACAATTAACTACGTAATTAGGACGCTCTAGGGCGGGAAAAGTGTGAAAGCATGCATAGTCTGGCGTTAATCCGCTTCTTTGTTCGTTGTGATCGATGATCAGTCAGGTGTCAAACTGTTATGAAAACCTCAAATTCGAAGCTCTGACGCGCAAACATCGATGAACTGAGTAACAAACACAAGCCGAAAATATGTTTAAAAACCTTGCGTTTTCTATCGAGCGGCACTCAGTTCGTTGTATCTCATTAAAGTATTACAGGACTGCAAAGAACTTCAAAGCGCGGCACCGTATCTTAAGTGCTGTATCCATAACAACGCTTGTTTAATATGTCAGAACGCTTGTTTAATATGTCAGCGAAGTACAATTAACTACGTAATTAGGACGCTCTAGGGCGGGAAATGTGTGAAAAGCATGCATAGTCTGGCGTTAATCCGCTTCTTTGTTCGTTGTGATAGATGATCAGTCAGGTTTTAAACTGTTATGAAAACCTCAAATCCGAAGCTCTGACGCGCAAACATCGATGAACTGAGTAACAAACACAAGCCGAAAATCTGTTTTCTATCGAACGGTACAAAGTTCGTTGTATCTCACAAAGATATTACAGGACTGCAAAGAACTTCAAAGCGCGGCACCGTATCTAAAGTTCAGTCAGTAAGAAATCTGTACATGATGCCAGGATGGATGCGAGACACAAATCAGTAGAGCGAAAGATGACTGAATTCTTCAGCAGAGAAAACAGGAACGACGGATAGATACATCAAAATAGGTACAATGAGTTACGTGCAGCGTTACACATTGTAACTAATCGATTTTCACGGTTTTACTTTCGTAACGCTTACGCCGCGGTTTTCCCGTGATCGCGTATGTTTACATTTTTCTTATGCGATTTTATCTGTGTTTTTTTTTTTTTAAACAAAGCGGGTAATATTTTACCAAATAATAATTTTCTCTATACAAAATGTATCTTGAGTGGTTAACAAACAAATTTGGTTATGTTTGAACTTTAACATAATGATACAGTTACATGTTGGTGGGTGGGGTAAGACTAGCAAATTCAACAGGTCAACTGTACGATCTCGGTAGGCGCGTTATATATCTGAACCCCGTTTATATTGCGGTCTGAAACCTTGGACCCCAACTAGAGCGCAATAACGGGGTCCCAGTGTATCATCATTTCTAATGACCTTGGACCCCAACTAGAGCGCAATAACGGGGTCCCAGTGTATCATCATTTCTAATGACCTTGACCTTGCATACATGAAACTGGATTATGCGAATAGTGCTTAGTCATATGATGGTGAACATTTGTTATAGAATCACTCAATTCATGATGAGTAAATGGTCCATACATACATTTTCATATTTTTATCTGACCTTTGACCTCTATGTGTGACCTTAACTTTGGCTACAGGGACCTGCATTTTGCATGCAATACTGTGTCACAATGGTGAACATCCGTGTCAAGTTATAATAAAATCCCGCAATGCATGTAGAACTTTTGTTCTGGACAAACATTTTCATCTGACCTCTGTGAACTTGACCTTTGACCTAGAGACCTGGTTCATAAGCGCAACACTAAGTCTCATGATGGTGAACATTTGTATCAAGTAATACTAAATTCCCACCATGCATGTGGAAAATATGCTGCGGACAAAACTGGACGCTGTCCGTCCGCCATGGGCGTTTCCATAATATGACCCATTTTCTTAAATGGCCATATAAAAAGTGTACAACAATCAACTTCATGCTAGATGACAGAATTTTTATAACAATTGGTCGCTATATCTAACCAGTTTAAATCTAGAGCTTTTTTAGGATAAACACTCAGGCCTGTTTACATGTCAAGTTTTGATAAATATGCATGATACCAGTTTGAAGCCTGATTGGTGTGAAAACACATTTGTTTACCTCCTTAAATACTTCAAGTCATAAGGTATGATAATTACTTAAAAGTTGTGATTTACTAAGGGTGCAACTTAAGTTCGTAGTACCTGTGCCTCTGTAATGTTAAACTGCTTCTTTGGCTCGGTGGTCTAGACAGTTTCATTTCCATGATCTGTTTGCCTGCATATGTTCTGCATAAGTGAAATACTCACAGACCTTTAGAAAAAAACACTTTTAATGACCTATGCAATGTGAATTAAATGCAGATATGTGGAGTGTTGTACTTACAGAACTGTGGAATGTGACAGAGTTGTTACTGCCATTGAGATCAAGCTGGGTTCTCTCTGTTATAACACTGAGCTGCTTCTCTAGTTTGTCCATTATCCCTGTGTCAAAATAGTCATCTGTCTTCACTGAAAATACAAACTTGATGGTGGTAAAATTGTAGCCTGTCTGCTATCTATTTAACATTGAAAATTACTGTCAAAGCTTAATTCAATTAAGTTCCTTTGCAGAAAACTGAATTCAGGTGTGATTCCAGCAAGTACCATACAGTTCTAAAGTCAGTTTGCTGATTTGAAATACAAGCTATGTGCAAGTGATTTTAGTAAAATAACTCTATCAGAATTATGGCAAGGCTGCAAGCGGGGGTCACTTTAGACTTTTTCCCATTTCCAAAGGCAAACACATCAGAGGAAGCACATTGTGGTGAAGGGATTTCAATTGAAACATGATTTGGAAATATAATAATCAAATTCATCCATACCAATTTTTGCAAAATTCAATAATTTGATCTTGCCTGTCAAGGTCATTTAAAGGTCAAGATCAAACTTGAAAGAATCTTAATGTAGGATTTGTCATAAGTATAGTTTTGTCCAAGTATGAATCAAATCCATAAAACAAGACATGCCCACGGGCAGAATGTCGAGCCCGCTCGTCTTAATTCAAACTTGAACCTATTAGCTTCAGATCAATGAGAATGATGTATACATAGGTGAGATGTGCTCAGCACATCCTCTTTATACCCAAGGCAAAATCTTGAAATTTTAATATTTTTATTTGACCTTTGACCTCTTGTGACCTTGACCTTCATTTTGCTCCAGACAACTCAACTTAACATGGAGAACAATTGTGCTAAGTTATATTAAAATCCATCCATGTATATAGAAGTTATACTCTCAAATGAATGTCTGAATTTGTTATTTGACCTTTGACCACTAAATATGACCTTGCCCTTTGCCACAGACACTTCCAATTTATCAAATCCTCTAACCACTTAGCATAATTCTTCAAAGCATACTCAAGATACAGCGCCACCAAACAAATTTTAATACATGTATTTTTATATGACCTTTGACCTCTTGTGACCTTGACTTTCATTTTGCGGGAGACAACTCAACTCAACATGGAGAACATTTGTGCTAAGTTATATTAAAATCCATCCATGTATATAGAAGTTAAACTCACAAATGAATGTTTTATTTTGTTATTTGACTTTTGACCCCTAAGTCTGACCTTGACCATTGCCATAG
Organism: Cyclina sinensis; assembly: GCA_012932295.1. Classification (NCBI taxonomy): domain Eukaryota; kingdom Metazoa; phylum Mollusca; class Bivalvia; order Venerida; family Veneridae; genus Cyclina; species Cyclina sinensis. Next base: position 8,150,601 of record JAAONU010000015.1, read on the forward strand.
ACACCTGAATTTTTTCGCCCGACACTTCGCCTCACTATGGAGAATATTTGTCCCAAGTTATATTAAAATCCCTCTATGCATGTAGAATTTATGCTCCGTACACGGGTTTTGCGCTTACCCCCAAGTGTGACCTTGACCTTTGAGTGGTGGGCCTGGGTTTTGTGTGGGACACACAACCCCATCAAGGTGAACATTTGTATCAAACTATTTTGTAATCCTTCAAAGAATGAGCAAGATATAGAGTGAACAAATCCGGACGGACACACTGACGCACATACACTGAACAATACGCCAAAAGTGGCGACTTAGTCGAGCTCACCGCATGCGGGCTCGACAAAAATGACAGTTATGACAATTAAAGCAAAATTCAATCATCTGACCTTGATGGTCAAGGACATTTTTAGGTCATGGTCATATCTGAATTATTCAACATGTCAGTTTTGTCATAAGTGTTGTTTTGTCCAAGTATGAATCAAATCCAACAACAAATAACAAAGTTATGGCAAATTTTAGCAAAATTCAATTATTTGACATTTGACCAAGTATGAATCAAATCCAACAACAAATAAAGTTATGGCAAATTTTAGCAAAATTCAATTATTTGACCTTGACCTTTGACCACTGTTGGATTTGTCGTAAGTGTTGTTTTGTCAAAGTATGAATCATTTATGAGTCAAGGTCAAGTTTAGTAAGGTCTACTTGAAGGTCTCGTCCAAAGGGTTGTAGTGTCCAAGTCATCGTCAGTGACCCACGGTACATATTCCGCACAACTACATTATGTACCGTGGGATAATTGACTGCAGATTATTCGTTTTCATGGATATTTATTAGCAAAGGGATGTAACTCTTCATCGAATGAGATGCCGCATTACAAATAGACACTCTTCAGTGTGGAGAGTAAGCATAATGACAAGTTACTTAAAACAGACGTATTTCCCAGGATTTAAACATAGGTGCGGAAGGCAAATTGTAACAAGTAATTTCACTGGCTGAGATTCCGCAAGGGAAATCTTACGGAAACCAATGAAAGTAGGTAATGAATTATTCATGAGTACGAAATTTTACCAGCCAATTGTCCCACGGTAGATAAATAGAGTGAAACAGAATGGATCGAACGTGGGTTTCCGACGATGTGTCCAAGTATGAAGACAATCCACCTCTTAATAATAAAGTTATGGCCAATTTTAGCAAAATTCAATATTTGACCTTGAAAGTGAAGGTCATTTATGAGTCACGGTCAAGTTTAGTCTGGTCATCTTGAAGGTCTTGTCCAAAGGGTTGTTGTGTCTTAGTATGAAGACAATCCATTAACTAATAAAAAAATTATGATCAATGTTAAAGTTTTCAGATGGGAACGGCCAGGCCATGTTGAATTAGAAAGCTTTTCAATCAAAATATTACTGCAAAATTCTTTTTAGAAAAAAAACTTCAAGTTATTCAATACGCATTCTATTGCAAAGTCCTGAAGCTCTGTGTAGATCTCTACAGAGATAATGGGAGCCATGTTGGGAGCAAAATGAGTAAAACCACTTGAGGCCTGCCTTGTTTCTTGGATTTACATGCAGCTAGCTATTATAACTGTGCAAACATTCATTCATACAACAGATGCTGGAATAATAACAATGAAGAGTTTTGGGGAGGGGGATATCTGTTTCATGTGTGTACTTTGTGTGATCACAGTGAAGAGTTTTGGGGAGGGGGATATCTGTTTCATGTGTGTAATTTGTGTGATCACAGTGAAGAGTTTTGGGGAGGGGGATATCTGTTTCATGTGTGTACTTTGTGTGATCACATTGTTCATCATGTATATCTTACATTTAAGACATGCTGACAACTGTAAAAACAAATGAGCATCATTAAAGTGATTTTTAATTGATGAAAACTGAGCCCATGTAGGACTTCCACAGCAATACTGTATTTATACACTAGCAGAATTTTTTTTTGATGCCACAATCTTTTTTTATGAGGCATGCACTAAATATTTCATAAGATTATTTCAGTGCCAGAATTTTCACCAAGACTTACCTGTCACTGCTGTAATTAGGATGTTTTTTTTATTGCCCAGTACTCCATCGAATATTCTAAGAATCGATACTTTTTTTTAGCTCTTTTGCATCACACCCTTCATTTTTTTTATTTGACCTCTGTGACCTTGGTGTAGTGACCTGCTTGTTGCTCTTTGCACATTGTCTCGATCATTTTTGCTTAGTTATCATAAAAAACTTCCAGCACTTAAAAAGTCATGGAGCGAAATATGGACTTTTTATATATGACCTTTCAGTGTGACCTTGACCTTAGGTGTAGCAACCTTTTTTTGCGCTCTAAACATCATCTCATAATGCTTATCATTTGTGCCAAGTTACTTTAAAAACTTTCCATGAGTCTAAAAGTTATGCAGCAGACACGAACATTACGGACGGACAGACTAACAGACGAAGGCCATTCCTATAATTCCCTCCCCGCTAATAGGCAGGGGATTAAAAAGAAGATTTACTCAGTTACCTGTTGTTACCATATCCATCTCATTTCTGTTAGTATGCACAGACAGACAGATGAACAAACTGACAGATATAAAGTGATTACTTTATGTCCTCCTTTTGGAGGTTAAAAGTCAAAATACATCTTACTATCCTTAGTTCTAGGTGAAAACATTGAAAGATTACAGAGTAAAGTGTAAATTTTAATTAGATATTTTACAAAGGGTAATTACCCTGCGAAAAGAGAAGTTTGAGTAATGGTTCTTGTGGTGTGCACTTCTCCTCTATGCAGTCTAAGTATCCTGTAAGTTTCAAGTCATTACATCAAATGGTTGGATAAGAAATGTGAACTCTGCAAATAGCCATAGCACAGTAATAGTTGGTTTGTTTTACAATTCTTTTCAAAGCCATCTATTTTTGCTCAAAGTTTCAAGTGAAAACATTGAAATGTAACTGAGTCAGGCTCTTTTTACAGAACACTTTGTATGTGAATAACCCCAATTTTGAAGAGTATTATGACAAAATCTCAGTAATGTCTGAAAAACCAGAATTAACTACATCAGAGACTTTGAATACAAGAGCACATAGAGTAATGCAAGCACTGTGACAGACTCTGAAAGCCTTCATCAGGAACAACCACTGACAATGGGAAATCAAGCATCAAGAAAAATAACCTTCCTACACAATTAACAGGCAACATTTAACTCAAGTACAATTTTTTACAAATAATTTCATGAAACTAGGCAAATGAGAAAGCCAGTGAGTGGTTTAAAGTTAAATGCTGACAATAGGGCAACTATCATGACGAGGAAGATAATTAATATTGACTTGGCAGTCTTCAATCATAATTTGGGGGTCATCTCAAGGTTAGGATCAAACTATCAAACTGTGACTAAAGAGATAAGAGATAAAAATGCAAACAATAATACATTTAAAAAGGCAACAAATAAGATGATATCAGAAACAAGAGGGCCATCACGGTCCTGGATCACATAAGTACTTTGGCTGTGCGTTTGCTGTTAAGCAAATGTCAGAAGCAGTATTACATTTTCTAATTGAAGATTTGTAGGTGCCTACAAACCAAATATTTAAAGAATAAGTCAATAAATAAAGGATCTATGAAAGAAAGTAAAAAATATACAGTCCATTCGCCATGCTAACGAATATGCATCGGACTCTATAGAATTCGTAATAACAAATTTTTCGTAGAATCGCGTTTTTATTCTTACAGGTTGTTGATACCCTCGTAAACCGTCAATGTTGTTATATATTGTTGTCATGATAGGTCCGAGTCAATTAAGACTTAAATAACAAATAAGAACTGAATATTTGATGTCATTTTCATTGCAGATTTAAATTGCAAAATCAAGAATGTCAAGAAGCGATACAACTTGTCCAGATTTTATACTGTTTGAAACTTTTGACATGTTATCACTCAAAAAATTTTGTGATTGTGAAACAATCAAACAAACCCGCTTGTTGTTTGCAGCATACTGTGTCACTATTACTTGCAAGATACAGCGCCAAATATCTGCTTAAAACAGTAAACACAAGGCGATCTGCGCGAGCAACAGGTATCACTCAAATAGGTGTGAAAACACCAGTCTGACGGCAATTCGCTATATAAATAAATAAATAATAAATAAAAGTTTAAATTTATACATGTGTTTTTCTCCTCATAAAAATGAACGCTGAAACTGTATGAGATGATAACAACATTTATTAAAACGCCTGACCTGCATAGAAAGACACACTTCTACGGTGATTTATTTGCAGTTAGATTCAATTCCAATGACATACTATAAAATTAAATTCATTATCTATTAAAACTTGTTTTGACTCAACCAACTGCCTTGAGACATCAACGTGGGCGAAGTAATGTATCAAGTGTATAGTATTCGTATAGTAAGCATATTTGGATAGGTACTTGGAACAGCCTTTTATGGCAAAGTTTAGCGTAGGGTTTAAATTCGCACATTCGCCCGAGCGCGAAGCGAAAATTAACCCTAAGCGAAATAAAATGATACCACAGTATAAAGCAAATCCAACCATAAATACTAAAGTTATGGACAATTTTAGCAAAATTTAATAATTTGACCTTGAAGGTGAAGGTCATTTATGAGTCAAGGTCAAGTTGAGTCTAGTTCACTTATAGATCTTGTCCAAAGGGTTGTTGTGTCCAAGTATGAAGACAATCCACCTATTAATAATTAAGTTATGGCAAATTTTAGCAAAATTCAATAATTTGACCTTGAAGTGAAGATCATTAATGAATCAAGGTCAAGTTTAGTCCAGTCTTCTTGAAGATCTTGTCCAAAGGGCTGTTGTGCCCAAGTATGAAGAGAATCCACCTATTAATAATAAAGTTATGGCCAATTTTAGCAAAATTCAATATTTTGACATTGAAGGTGAAGGTCATTTATGAGTCAAGGTCAAGTTTAGTATGGTCTACTTGAAGATCTTGTCCAAAGGGTTGTTGTGTGCAAGCATGAAGAGAATCCACCTACTAATATTAAAGTTATGGCCAATCTTAGCAAAATTCAATATTTTGACCTTGAAGGTGAAGGTCATTTATGAGTCAAGGTCAAGTTTAGTCTGGTCTACTTGAAGATCTTGTCCAAAGGATTTTGTGTCCAAGCATGAAGAGAATTCACTTACTAATAATAAAGTTACGGCCAATTTTAGCAAAATTCAATATTTTGACCTTGAATTTGAAGGTCATTTATGAGTCAAGGTCAAGTTTAGTAAGGTCATCTTGAAGGTCTTGTCCAAAGGGTTGTTGTGTCCAAGTATGAAGATAATCCATCAAGGAATAAAAAAATTATGATCAATGTTTAAGTGTTGGAATGGGAACGGCAACGACACCATGACTATAGCAAAAAAACGTCGAGCTAAAAACAGAGTTCTTGAAAGAATTCAATTCTTAGAACAGCTTTTGTGGAGCAAGGAACATCCCTGCCAAGTATTATTAGTAGCAGGCTCAGGCTAGTAGTTTAGAAGGGGATTTTCTTAAAGTAAAAAGGGACAACGCATGCTGCAAATATCGTTTATCACAAATAAGACCCCAGGGACATAATTTGGACGAACTTAGTACAGGTCCACTAGAAAATGCAACATACAAAATATCTAAGCTCTAGTCTAGGGCATAAAGTTTCAGACAAGAAGAATTTCTATGGTTAGAAATGGATTATATACTCATCACATCCAAAATCCAGAAAAGTTTTGAGGTCTATGGAACAGTTCTTCATAAGTCACCAATCTTAAACCATTTTCAAAGTAAAGGCCCCATTTAAAGGTAGCAGAACAGCAGTATCAGCATTAGAACACAATCTCAAGAGCTGTGCTGCCACACAGTAAAAATGTTTTGGAAGGGTTTTATATGATCTGATTTCATAAAGTAAGATTCAGACATCCTGGGAATTTCACCACCTATACTTAAGAAAATGAAAGAACTATTTTTCATTCTTTGCTGTTCTTTCTGGCATACATTCTGAGTATTATGATAAAAATTTTAACATTTTTAAACTATTCTTTTGATACTTGTTATATTCCTGGAAGAGCCAATTAATATTTGCTTACCTCTCATTGCATGTCTTTTCTGTTTCAACCGTTTACGTTTAAATAATTTAGTAGGTGTGTCTTCCCTGCCGTGTTTTGATGGCTTCTGATTGGGTGACTGCTCTTGAGCATTGAAATGACTATTTACGTGTCTTTCAAGGCCTCCCTGAGTGGTGAATCGAGCCCCGCAACCTGCTACAATACAACGAAATGGTTTATCACCACTATGAAAGAGTATATGGCGTTCAAGCCAGGATTTCGAACTAGATGGAGTATTGTATACTTTACAACCACTCCATAAGCACACCACTTTTTCCTTTTCTTTCTGAGATTGCACATGACATGCACGAATATGATCCATAATTTCACCATTATTCACAACAGTATCACAATCTTTCCACTGACATTCTATAGGATCAGGTGATTCTTTGCATGAAGTTAAATCCCCTTTTCCTGTAGGGCTCCCAATGGGGCTACAGCCAGGACTAGGGACAGAAGCTCCTAAAGAAACTGGAGTACATGACCTAGAGTTGTCTGGTGTGACTGGCACTATACCATTTGTTCCTGCGACTAGGGGAAATAAATCTGTGACATCTTTTGACTGAAGTACACTGAAATGATAAATAACAAATCAACAGTTAATATAAGCCTGAAAAATTACAGTATATTCTATGTCAATGTTACATTAACATTTCAGTAGTTCATTTCATTTCGGAATTATTCTATACAAGTATTTGCAACATTTCAGTGTTCTCTTGCACTGGATTATATTATATTGTTTATACCTGGGAGAAATAAAGTACTGTTCTGTTCTGATAAATTCAAGGTGGAGGCAGCTGCACAGTAAATTCTTTAAGTAAATTTTTCAGCTGATAGGGGCAGTGTTGGGAAACTGTTAATGAAATACAAGCAATTTGAATTAAGTGTCTAACACTTGATGAGGTATTTCACATTTTACCTGTTAGCTGATTTGTGCTTGATCCTGCAGCAGTTCTGATTAATTTTGGCCACTTCTAGAGAATCTGGTGTGTCTGGGGTGCCCGGTGTAGGTGGCCCATTGTCTGGTGGCTCCCTGTAAATAATGACCATATATAAAAGTCTTGGCTTTCTTGTCAAGCTTTACAAGATTTATTTACTCTTGCTTTTTTCAGTATTAACAAGAGCTTGTCACAGACAAAGCAACAGTCCCCTACTGGCGCAATGACCATCTCCCTAACTCCAACCCATATGTGGAAATTGACTAAAGAATTTGTCTGAGACATGCATAATCTCCATATGATCCTCTATCCATGTACAAAGTATCATCAAAGAAGAAAATGTCATAGGTCATTTAGAGGTTAAGGTCACAGAAATATACGCTGTTGAAAAGGTCTTATCGAAGGGGTTGTTGTGACCAAGTTTGAAGTAATTCTGTTCAGAACTAAGGAAATTATGGCCAAACTTATAGTTTTTGGACAAGAAAACTTTAAAGGTCAAGGTCTGGTCATTCAGAGGTCAAGGTCACAGAAATGTACTTCATTAGAATGGTCTTGTCCAAGGTATTGTTGTGGCCAAGTTTGAAGTAATTCCATTCAGTAGTAAGGAAAATATGGCCAATGGTAAAGTTTTCGGAGGAAATGACTGATAAACGGATGGACAGTTCCTCCTTTAGGTTCGTAAAAAAATGAGGTGAATATTCTGAATGTCAGACAAAATCCCCTTCGGACAAAATCCCCTTCATGTATTTTTGTATATCTGGACATAATCCCCTTCATGGGTGGACATAATCCCCTTCATGTGTGAAATTTTGAAGTGGACAAAATCCCCTCAATAAAATTGCTACCGAGGACAAAATCGCCCTCGGATGAATTTTCTGTTTATAAAGTAGGTATGAGAGCGACATACTGCATTATGCTGTGTGGTGATTGCTAGTACTTTATTCGGGAATATTGGTTTCAACATCAGTTCTATTAAAGTTCAGTTCATTTAAAGAAATTGCCTAATCAAATATATTTGTTATGCAGTTGATAATTTACCACAATTATAATGAACACTTCTAAACTAATTAAATTGTTTTTAATGATAATTTGGTTGATAATTGATCTGAACAAATAAAAAAAATATGTCTTATCAAGCTTATATAACTATAAAGATTATCTTGATACATAATTATAAATCAAAAAACAAAAGTTCATTATTCATCAATTTTTAAGAAGCATAATAATACATTAGAAACCTATGAAACAAGGGGATTTTGTCAGGGAAGGTAAGGGGATTTTGTCCAGCCTTGCAAAAATATGAAGGGGATTATGTCCACCCATGGAGGGGATTTTGTCCTGGTATGCGAAGGGGATTTTGTCCGTAGGGGAATATGTCAGTACACCGAATATTCTCCATACTGCCATTTATCCATATTTCACTGGATACAGTTTTTAGGGAAAGACAAATGTACCAAATTTTTCAACATAGGAAGAAAAAATTCAAAGTTCAAGGATGATAATTCTGACAATTTAGGTGCTAGAATTATGAACCTTGTCACATATGATGTGGGTGATGATAAGAAACCAATATTTAAAGTTTGAAGTAGATACATTAAGAAATAATGAAGTTATATACAAAAAACCACATTTTTTCATGAAAATTCTAAGTTCAAGGGGGATAAATCTAATAATTTTGGAGCTAGAGTTGTGAACCTTGAGGTGCCTTATCTTCATACTGTCACCTATCCATACTTCATTTTTCCAAAAAATATTTTCAGTGCTTTTGGAGTTTTACAAAAAAAACCCATTTTTTTAATGAAAATTCTAAGTTCAAGGGGGGATAAATCTAATAATTTTGGTGCTAGAGTTGTGAACCTTGAGGTGCTTTATTTCCATACTATCACCTATCCATACTATCACCTATCCATATTTTATGTTTCATAGAATTATTCTATGAACTTTTTGAGTTATCACAAATATTGTTATATTTGCCATATTTTAAGTATATTTGTTGCCATAGCAACCAAAATTTTCAACATATGAAGAAAAAAAAAAGACGTGCATAATCTCCAGACTGCCATCTACCCATATTTCAAGTTTCATTAAAATATTTTCAGTACTTTTTGCATTATCATGGGATCCAGTTTTTCTGACGGATGGACGGACGGACTGACGGACAGACAGTAAACCTATAGTCCCCTCCGGTTAAACCGTTAGGGGACTAAAAACTACTTCTTTTGTATATGAATTACTTTCTTTATACCTGTGACAGGGTTCTCAATAAGAAGTGGCCGCCGGCCAAAACGGCTGTTTAAAATCACGTTTCGGCCGGTTGAAATTACCAAAGGTTAAAAATTGTTTGTTGTTATGTCTGTATTTTAAGTTTTGATGTTTTTCGGCACTTTGTCCTCTTTGCGCTATTTAATGCAACCTCTGTTTTGGAATGCTTTGGATATCAGCGTTATCACGCAATGTAGACTGGTTAAATTTTTCCAATAATTTGATCGCTATGCGTAGCAAAAAGCAATATGCACTCCAGTATTATGGGCAAATGTGACCTGTCAAAGAGAGAAAGAGAAAGTAGGACGGCCATTTGAATTTGTTTAAATATTTCACGGCCAGTAGTGAGTTTCAGTGTTGATGCTTTTTGTTTTTGGTCCCCCTGTTGCGTGTTCTTGTTTGCATGCAGAGTGTTGCAGGCTTAAACATTATGCTTTTCAAGGTCATTTGACCTTGGGTTCACGTAATAGTTGCACACATTGAGTGAATGACCCCTATTGATGTTGGGATCAGTAGGTCAAAGGTCTAGGTCACAGTGACCTAATATCATTGAAAACCATTTTCACCATGTAACTTGACAATAGTTTGATATAGAGACTTCAAACTTTATATCAAGATTGCACACATTGAGTGGACAAGTGGATGACCCCTATACATTTTGGGGTCAGTATGTCAAAGGTAAAGGTCACATTGACCTAAATGTTTAGAATAATTTACACTCTGTAACTCGACAACCATTTTTCATAGAGACTTCAAAATTCATATAACTGTTGCACTCATTGAGTGAATGACCCCTATTGATTTTGGGGTCAGGAGGTCAAAGGTAAAAAAAAATCAAAATTTAAAGCAAATCATTTAATCTTAAAGCCTAAGGTTTTCCTCCCTTATATCACAAATGCATTATACTTGGAAAAAACACCCTTTGGGCATATAATGCTCCGCTCAGCGGTGCTCTTGTTAAAACATTGTCAGATAAATGACTTGTTATTGCTAACAATCCCCTCACTCAGTACTCATGAACTGTTCCCATGACTAGGTCATTAATGAAACACTGGTTTAATTAAGAGGTTGCTTTCTACTAATTTGCCTTAGTTTAAATCTGACATTTATTTAGTGTCCTTATTTCTAAGCATGCAGAAATGTCCTAAGGTAAGATATTTAAGACGATTTGAAATATTACTTTTCTGATCCAGATATAGGCCAGTAAGTCTCCAGAATTGAATCTCTACCTGTATTATAAAATATAGAGTAGCTTAGATTGATTTTATGTATAGTAAGGCTATGAAGTGAAATCTTCAGCATTAAGAAACCTGGTCGCTGTGCTTCCTCCATTCAGTTTCTTAATCCTGAAGATTTCACTTTCGTCGCCTCTATTCAACTTAGTGTTTGCTCCTCCCTATTTTGATCTTTCACTTTTTTTCGTTGGCTTCCTTATTGGAACACAATTATTCATAAGCTAACCTCTATCACTTAGTGTTGTGTGCGCCGACATCACCAGCACTAACAATGCATTTTGGCAGGCATAGAAAATAGAAAATATGAAACTCTTCATGAAGTAAGTGGAGAAATCACAATTCTAATGGATAATCTTAAAGAAATTTAAAATATCTTTGCTTTTTTAATTGGTTAGAGAAGTAGAGCAAACACTAACATGAGTTTAAGTAATATATACTAATACCTGGTATTTAGGTTAGCCATGACCAGTAGGATGACCCCTATAGTCTTTAAGGTCACCAGGTCAAATGCCGAGGTCACAGTGATCTTGATAAGCAAAACAGTTTCCAGTCAATAACTATAGAATGCTTGAGCCCAGGTTCCTCAAACTTGGTATGAAGGTTGGTAATGACCAGTAAATGACCCTTACAGCATTTCAGGTAAGAGGCAAAGGTCACAGTGACTTTGAATAGCAAAATGGGTTCCGATAAATTACTATAGAACACTTGGGCCGAGCTCCCCAAAACTTCATAGGCAGGTTGGTCATTACCAGTAGATGACCCCTATGTTTTTTAAGGTCATTATTTTGAAAGGTCAAGGTCACAGTGACTTTGAGAAGCAAAACAGTTTTTGATCAATAACTACAGAATGCTTTGGCCCAGTTTCCTCAAACTTGATATATAGGTTGGTCATGATGAGTGGGTGACCCCTATCATCACTAGATTAAAGGTCAAGGTCACAGTAACCTTTTGAAGCAAAATGGTTTCCGATCAATATCTACAGAATGCTTTGGCCCAGGTTCCTCTAACTTGGTTATGGTTTCTATCAGTAATGGTTGCACACATTGAGTGAATGACCCCTACTGATCTAGGTGTCAGTAGGTCAAAGGTCACGGTCACAGTGACCCTGACATTGAAAACCATTATTCTAAACATTTAGGTCAATGTGACCTTGACCTTTGATATACTGACCCCAAAATATATAGGGGTCATCCACTCAATGTGTGCAATCATTATATAAAGTTTGAAGTCTTTATAACAAACGACTGTCAAGTTACATGGCAGAAATGGATTTCAATGTGACCTTGACCTTGGAGCTACTGACTCCAAAATCAATAGGGATCATCCACTCAATAATCAATAATCATATGAAGGTAAAAGACTGTAGACCAAACAGTACTCAAGTTATCCTCCAGAAACCAAACTGCTAACGGATGGACTGGTAAAAGACTGTAGGCCAAAGAGTACTCAAGTTATCCTCCAGAAACCAAGTCGCTTACGGATGGACGTCCTGGACCATAACATAATATGCCCCCTTCGGTCATATAAAACGGAACTGATGTTGGCTTCTGTGGATATAAAGTGACGCATGATGACATCACCTTAGTTTCTAACAAAATACAGTTGACCTAAGCCTGCCAATTGAGAATCAATGAATCATGGAAATATTTAGTTTGGGTCAGGTCCCTATCTGTAACTCTTTCTTCACTTTCAGGAGGACACCTGTTTGGTAACTTTACAATAATAAGCATGCATCTACAAACATCAAGTAAAAATTTTAGAGAGCATGTTTTCATTTTTCCTCTTTGAATAAGACTGTTATTCAGACTTTGACATGAATATAAAATATAATGTAGACGAAAATAACAGTAAAATTCAGAGTAAAAACTACCTAATAAAGATGACCCTGAAATAAGTACCTTTGTAACCACTGGTGTATTGATTTACAAAGTATTTTTGTGTGTGTTTGGTATGTAAATATAGAGTATGAACATGCAGTTTTAAGACAGTGTCTCTCTGTCCTTGAAATTCTTAAGTTGAAGATATAATACAAAACTAATAAATAGTTAAATACATAAACATAAGAAAATTGATACTGATCTATTTGTGAACATATATATGAATGAGACTGGGTCACGTTAAATTTGATATATCTGGAAACACTAGTATAATTTAAGATCTTCTGAAGAAACTATTGTAAGTCATGTAAGGGGACTATTCTAATAGAATGTTTAAATGGTGTACAGACTCGTTATATACCCTGTAAAACTCTGTAAAACTAGAACAGCTAGATAGATTTGGTCAACCAATTCTTGCAATTTTTGTACTGACCTGGTAATTGCCCCAAGTCAACACTACCGAGAATATTTTGTCACATCTGCAGAATCATGCTAGAGAAACTTTCAGAACTAAAGTACCTAAAACTGTTTCTTTTCTGTGCTTTTACATACTGCAGAATTTGTATTTTGTACAAATAAACTAGACTTGTCCATTGGACTCGTAACGCTCCCACAATTGGAAATTTGTCACAGAAAAGGAATTCATTACCAGGAAAAACAATGGATATACAGTTAATTGCTCGATAGGCTAAGAGTACTTTGCTTTACAAAATAAACCTCTTTCAAAATGCGTAAGCTGATATACCTCTTTCACAATGTCTTACTTCCATAACTCAATAACAATGCCTTTCTTCCATAACTCATTTACCTATTTAACAATATGGTAATTATTTAAATAGCTATGAAAACATTGGACTTCAGTATTACTTAGGTTATTATATGTATGTAACAAGTCATCGTCGGTGACCCCCGGTACATATTCCACACAACTACATTATGTACCGTGGGATAATTGACTGCTGATTATTCGTTTTCACGAATATTTATTAGCAAAGGGATGTAACTCTTCGTCGAATGAGATGCCGCATTACAAATAGACACTCATCAGTGTGGAGAGTAGGCATAATGACAAGTTACTTAAAATAGAAGTATTTCCCCGGATTTAAACATAGGCGCGGAAGGCAAATTGTAACAAGTAATTTCATTGGCTGAGATTCCGCAAGGGAAATCTTACGGAAACCAATGAAAGTAGGAAATGAATTATTCATGAGTATGAAATTTTACCAGCCAATTGTCCCACGGTAGATAAATAGAGTGAAACGGAATGGATCGAACGTGGGTTTCCGACGATGGTCACAAGTATGCAAACATTTAAACATGGGTGTAGGAGGAGTTGCGCAACCAGGATTACTATATGTGGCATGTATGAACAAGAGGGCCATGATGGCCCTGGATCGCTCACCTGAGAATTTTGGCTGTGGCTTTGCGGTTATGCAAACATAAAAAGCAGTATTTCATTTTCTAATTGAAGACATGTAGGTGCCTACAAACCAAACATCTAAAATATCAGTCAACAAATAAAGGCTCTATGACAGAAAGTAGAAATATCTACTGTGATATCATTTAATTTCGTTGGCATGAAATTTCGCGCAATTGCCGAAAAAGACTGTTTTGCGCAGATGTAAATTCGCGCAAATTGTATTTTGTATATACATATAAAAATAAAAAAAATGTCATGATTTTAATCGATTTTTGACAGATCCTTTGTAAATACCTACTTTTTATTTGAACACACGAGTTATTTATGTCTCAGTTGACACGCGTCAATTACCACTTCCTTTGTTAAGCAATTATCGGTCCGTTGTTTATTGTACCCTGCTTATTAAAATCAGACCCGTGTCATTTATTTAACTATCAACTTACACTGGACCGCTCATAACATAATTGAGATGTTACTTTGCGTACTGTTTTATGTTAAGGTAACAATAAATAAACAACTGAAAGTTCCCTACTTTTTTCTGAAAATGCATGTGTGACTAATTTAATGGAATGAGATGACAACGATACTATTAAGTAAGAAATGACCTGACCTAAAATGATGAACTTCGATTAACAATACAGTAACATGCAGTAACATTCATAATCTTCAAAAAGAAATGAAACATGACTTAGTTTTATTTCCTTTATTCATGTTATTGCCTAATGCCTCAAACTTATTTCAAATAGTGATATGGGCTACTAAATTACCAAGTGTATGTATATTCAGGCATCATCCAATTTCAGATACCTATCTGGAACAATATCTTATGATAAATTTTAGCTTAGGGTTTAAATTTGCGCACTGGCCCGAGCGTGAAATAAGCGAAAATTAAGCCTAAGCAAAATAAAATGATACCACTGTATTACTAGCAATAGTGACCTTGACACAGTGACCTCAAACCCAACATATGGGTAGAGGCCCAGGCAAGGAACCTATATACCCAATATCAAAGATATTGGTCTAGAAAGGTAAGTAGATAAATCTATTTTTAGCCTCGGTGACCTTTAACCTAATCTAATGATTTGAAAAAGCTTGATAACGGTCCACTAGACAATGCTTCATGCCAAATTTTAAAATTCTAAGCCTTATGGTTTCAGGCAAGAAGGTTTTTTAAAGATTTTATTCTATACTGCTATGTAAAACCTGTGACCCCTCAGGTGGGGCCAACAGTGACCCCAGAGACATTATTTGAACTAAGTTGGTTAAGGTTCACTAGACAATGCTTTATGCCAAATTTTAAAACTCTAGGACTTGTGGTTTCAGACAAGAGGATTTTTAAAGATTTTTTTTGATATTGCTATATAAAACATGTGACCTTTCAGGCGGGGCTAACAGCGACCTTAGGGACATTATTCGAAAAAACTTGGTAGAGATCCACTAGAAAATTCTTCTTGCCAAATTTTAAAACTCTAGGCCTTGTGGTTTCAGACAGGAAGATTATAAAAGATTTTCTTCTATAATTTTAAACTTGTGACCCCTCAGGTGGGGCCAATAGTGACCCCAGGGACATAATTTGAACAAACTTTGTAGAAGTCCACTAGGCAATGCTTCAGGAAATTAAAACAGAGTATGTGAACAAGGTTACTTATGTTGTGACTCAACATAGTGTTCCAAACAATCTTGTTATCAATTGGGTCCAGAAAGGCTGCCAGATGGTTCCGGGGGATGAGTGGACAGAGGAGAGAAGTTACCATAAGTGGGTTGGGCGACAATAGGAGATTACAATTCTACTCCCTGTCATAACAAGAGGGCCATGATGGCCCTAGATCGCTCACCTGAGTACTTTGGCTGTAGGTTTGCTGTTAAACAGTATTTCATTTTTTAATTGGAAATATGTAAGTGCCTACAAACCAAATATGTAAAATATCAGTGATTAAATAAAGGCTCTATGACAGAAAGTAGAAATATCTATTATAAGTTATGGTGACCTTGACCTTGACCCAGTGACCTCAAACCCTACGTATGGGTAGAGGTCCATGCAAGGAACCTCTATACTGAATATCAAAGATATTGGTCTATAAATGAAGGCTCTATGAGGTACAGTAGATAAATCTACTTTTAGCCTCAGTGACCTTTAACCTGATCTAATAATTTGAAAAAGCTTGGTAAAGCTTGCTTCGTGCAAAATTTTAAAATTCTAGGCTTTGTGGTTTCAGACAAGAAGATTTTTAAAGATTTTCTTCTATATTGTTATTTAAAACTTGTGACCCCTCGGGCGGGGCCAATAGTGACCCCAGGGACATTTTTCTAACAAACTTGGTAGAGGTCCACTAGACAATGCTGCATACCAAATATCTTAACTCTAGGACTTGTGGTTTCTGACAAGAAGATTTTTCAAGTTTTTCCTATATAATTCTATGTAAAACATGTGACCCCTAGGGCAGGGCCTATTTTGACCGAGGGGCCATGATTTGAACAAACTTGAGAGAGGTCTATTAGATAATGCTGCACACCAAATATCTTAACTCTGGGCCTTGTTGTTTATGACAAGAAGATTTTTAAAGCTTTTCCTATATAACTCTATGTAAAACATGTGACCCCTGGGGCAGGGCCATTTTTGACCAAGGGGCCATGACTTGAACAAACTTGATACAGGTCCTCTAGACAATGCTTCATACAAAATATCTTAACTCTAAGCCTTATCGTTTCTTCTGTGAAGATTTTTAAAACCTTTTCCTATATAACTCTATGTAAACAAGTGACGCCTAGGGCTGGGCCTATTTTGACCCAGTGGCTATGATTTGAACAAACTTATTAGAGGTCCACTAGACAATGCTACACACAAATATCTAAGCTCTATGCCTTACAGTTTCTGACAAGAAGACTTTTAAAGTTTTTCCTATATAACTCTATGTAAAACAAGTGACCCCTGGGGCAGGGCCATTTTTGACCCAGAGGCCATGATTTGAACAAACTTGGTAGAGGTCCACTAGACAATGCTACACACAAAATATCTAAGCTCTATAACTAAGGTTTCTGACAAGAAGATTTTTTAAGATTTTCCTATATAACTCTATGTAAAACAAGTGACCCCTGGGGCAGGGCTTTTTTTGACCCAGAGGCCATGATTTGAACAAACTTGGTAGAGGTCCATTAGACAATGCTACACACCAAATATCTAAGCTATATGCCTTACGGTTTCTGACAAGAAGATTTTTAAAGTTTTTCCTATACAACTCTATGTAAAACAAGTGACCCCTAGGGCGGGGCCATTTTTGACCCAGAGGCCAGGATTTGAACAAACTTGGTAGAGATCCACTAGACAATGCTACACACCAAATATCTAAGCCCTTTGCCTTACAGTTTCTGACAAGAAGATTTTTTAAGATTTTCCTATATAACTCTATGTAAAACAAGTTACCCCTGGGGCGGGGCCATTTTTGACCCAGAAGCTTTGATTTGAACCAACTTGGTAGAGGTCCACTAGACAATGCTACACACCAAATATCTAAGCTCTATGTCTTACGGTTTCTGATAAGAAGATTTTTTAAGATTTTCCTATATAACTCTATGTAAAACAAGTGACCCCCGGGGCGGGGCCATTTTTGACCCAGAGGCCATGATTTGAACAAACTTGGTAGAGGTTCACTAGACAATGCTACATACCAAATATCTTAACTCTAGGCCTTCTTGTTTCTGACAAGAAGATTTTCAAGTTTTCCCTATATAACTCTATGTAAAATCAACTGAACCCTGGGGTGGGGTCAGTTTTGACCCCAGGGAAATAATTTGAACAAACTTGGTAGAGGTCACTAAATTTGCCCCATTGGTTTCAGAGGAGATGTTGTTTGAATGAAAAGTTGACGACGGACGGACGAAGGACAAAGACCGATCAGAAAAGCTCACCCTGAGCACTTTGTGAGCTCAGGTGAGCTAAAAAGACGTTCAATGCTTCCTCTACAAGTGATCTAGGCAGGAAAAACAGACCATTGCTTCCCTAAAAGGGTTGAGTTTCCAGAAGATTGAGATGTTACATGCACAGAGACACATTGGTCAAATGATGAAAGTATGAAACAGCATATTAATAAGGTGATAATTCACAAAGCAACCAAATGGCTGTTTGTATTTTTGATGTCTTCTAGGCACACAGGTCCGACAAACTTTTGAAGGAAAATAACTTAACACTACTCTTCGTCCCTGCTGCATGCACATACAAACTTCAACCCTTAGATCTGTTGATTAATAAGGAGTACAGGGACATTCTAAAACCAAAATTTCATGACTGTTACACAGCCCAAGTCCTGGAACAGTTGGATTCTGGTGGAAATGAAAATGCATGTGAAGACACTAGAACTTCTGTCAGGGTTTCCATCTGACCCTTGTAGAGAGGTTCTGACCCCTGAAATTTCATGAAGACCCCATTCTGATTTTGACTGATGGGTCATTTTGTCTTGTAAGTTGTAAATACATGTAAGGTATATTTTAGCTTAAATTCAGGTGCTAGTATTTTTGACTGCAGTCTGGTAAATTTAGTGAAATTCAGATGAACAAGGGTGATCAGTGATCACATGTGTCGCCTGATGATAGCCAATCAGTAGTATTTAGAGGTGATTGGACAGTTTGTAGGCTAAAACACATTTTTTATTGAAGGGCCATAACTCAGACAAAAAATCATTGAACTGGAAAATGCTGACGATATGCACAACTACACTTGGTACTGATCATTCCTGTAAAGTTTGGATGAAATCGCACCAGTAGTTTCTGAGGAGTAGTCCGGACAAGTTCTGTGATGGACAGACAGAGAGATGGACAGACAGACAGACATATGATGGGGAAGTGATCCCTATATGTCATGGTTACTTTTTAGCATGTCGCAGCTACTGTGAAGCCTGCAACACAAAATTCATTATTTGGCAAAAAAGGCCTTTTTCATTCAAGGGCCATAACTCAGCCAAAAATCATTCAGCCGAAAAACCCGTTAGATATGCGCAAGTACTTGAGGTACTGATCAATCCTGTAAAATTTTATTCAAATTGCATTAGTAGTATAAGAGAAGTACATGTAGTCCAAACAAACTTTAAAAATAAAAATCATACAAGGGTGATCAGTGATCACATGTGTCGCCTGATGATAGCCAATTAAACAGTAGTACTGAGAGGTGATTGGACAGTTTGTAGGCTAAAACGCATTTTTTTTATTCAAGGGCCATAACTCAGCCAAAAATCATTCAACAGAAAAACCTGTAAGACATGCGCAAGTACTTGAGGTACAGAACAATCCTGTAACATTTAATTTAAATTGCTTTAGTAGTAAAAGAGAAGTAGCCCAGACAAACTTTAAAAATAAAAATCATTAAAGGGCCATAACTCTGACAAAAATCATTGAACTCTAAAATGCTGATGACATGCACAACTAGACTTGGTACTAATCATTCCTGTAAACTCTGGATGAAATCGCACCAGTAGTTTCTGAGGAGTAGTCTGGACAAGTTTTGTGATGGACAGACAGACAGATGGACGGACAGACAGACAGATAATGGGGAAGTGTTCCCTATATGTCATGGCTACTTTTTAGCATGTCGCAGCTACTATGAAGCCTGCAACACAAAATTCATTATTTGGCATTCAAGGGCCATAACTCAGCCAAAAATCATTCAGCCGAAAAACCCGTTAGATATGCGCAAGTACTTGAGGTACTGATCAATCCTGTAAAATTTTATTCTAATTGCATTAGTAGTATAAGAGAAGTACATGTAGTCCAAACAAACTTTAAAAATAAAAATCATACAAGGGCGATCAGTGATCACATGTGTCGCCTGCTGATAGCCAATTAAAAAGTAGTATTGAGAGGTGATTGGACAGTTTGTAGGCTAAAACGCATTTTTTTATTCAAAGGCCATAACTCAGCCAAAACTCATTCAACCGAAAAACCTGTAAGACATCTGCAAGAACTTGAGGTACAGAACAATCCTGTAACATTTAATTTAAATTGCTTTAGTAGTAAGAGAGAAGTAGTCCAGACAAACTTTGACAATAAAAATCATTAAAGGGCCATAACTCTGACAAAAATCATTGAACTCTAAAATGCTGATGATATGCACAACTAGACTTGGTACTGATCATTCCTGTAAACTTTGGATGAAATCGCACCAGTAGTTTCTGAGGAGTAGTCCGGACAAGTTCTGTGATGGACAGACAGACATGGGGACGGATGGACAGACAGACAGACAGATGATGGGAAAGTAATCCCTATATGTCATGGCTACTTTTTAGCATGTCGCAGCTACTGTGAAGCCTGCAACACAAAATTCATTATTTGGCCAAAACGCCTTTTTCATTCAAGGGCCATAAGTCATGCCAAAAATCATTCAACAGAAAAATCCGTGTGATATGCGCAAGTTCTTGAGGTACATTTTGTACTGATCAATCCTGTAAAATTTCATTCAAATTGCATTAGCAGTATAAGAGAAGTAGTCCTGACAAACTTTAAAAATAAAAATCATAAAAGGGCCATAACTCTCACAAAAATCATTGGACTGGAAAATGCCGACAATATGCACAACTAGACTTGGTACTGATCATTCCTGTAAACTTTGGATGAAATCGCACCAGTAGTTTCTGAGGAGTAGTCCGGACAAGTTTTGTGACAGACGGATGGACGCACGACGGAGAAGTGATCCCTATATGTCGTGGCTAATTTGTAGCAGGCGACACAAAAAGGGCCATAACTCTCACAAAAATAACTGGACTGGAAAATGCCAATGATATGCACAACTAGACTTGGTACTGATCATTCCTGTGAAGTTTGGATGATATTGCACCAGTAGTTTCTGAGGAGTACTCCGGACAAGTTTTGTGACGGAAGGACAGACAGATGGACAGACAAACGATGGAGAAGTGATCCCTATATGTGGCGGCTACTTCGTAGCAGGTGACACAAAAATGACCCTTCTGTTTTTGGAACTAGTGGAACCTCTGTTCTGTACTGAAACCTGTATGTGCTAAGTAGTTAACTGCAACTCAGGCATAAATGGAAATGAAAAAAAAAACATCATTCTTAGAGGTTTTTCTAAAGCTGGACTTGTATAAACTCTGCACATGTGTGCCATGTTGTGTGCCATGTTGTGTGCCATGTAAAAACAAAATGATGAACAATTTTGTGCTTGAAAAGATTTGTGAAAAATGTGCACAACTGATTAGACTTTTGAGAAATAAAAAAGTATTTTGTAATCTTTTCAGATCGAGTTCCAGTATATAATACAGTACTAGTAGTTATTGCAGTGATAAGAAGAAATTTTTGACAATGGGAATTTTTCCAAAAATCAATGGGAAATTTTTAATTTCAATTGCTTTAACTGACCTAAAGTGACATGTACATATAAACATTTTTAACAGTATTTTTTTTTACTGTTAGCATTTTACATGTCATCCTTTTTTAGAAAACAACAGTCTAGTCTTCTTTATTCTCCATGTGGACAACACTGTGTTGAATGCAATGTCTCCTTAATGTAGTCTATTTCATTTTTTATCACTTCCTCTGGATTTTTTTCCAGGCATGTGTTTTCACAATACTTTTCATTAGGTACAGGCACGTCTTTAATATTACCAACAGTTTTTGGGGCTTTCAATCAAATCACTTTCATTACTGGTATAAAAGTTTTAATCAATTACCTGTATAGATCGCTGATTTGGATTTCAGTGTTATTGGTTTTACTACTGGTATTGTTGTTAGTTTCATCTTTTTTTCATGAATCAGCTCAATGTGAACTATTTAATATCTTTTCTCAATTTACTTTATGAACGTTAAGATGAAAGCGGAAACAGGAAATTATTGGCACTGATAAAGTACAGATACTGTTTAGTTCCATATTGCAAAATACTATGGTGTTATGAAAATTTATTTGTTTACAACTCGCCATGGGACATTTGCGCATTTGACGGAAATAACAATGGGATTTTTTAAATTCAAAACAAATCAAGGCCCAAAACTTTGCTAATAATCACCAAATCGTAAAATGCCTACGCTTTGCTCAACTAGGCTTGGTACCAGTAAATCATAGCAAGCTGTGTTCAAGTATGAAGTAAATCCCTTTATTTACAAGAAAGTTATTACAGGCCTGTGATTGGGTTAAGAGATGAGGGGAGGAAAGTTATTGTAGCGAGGGGTTTAGAGGCTGCTCTAGGCCCCCAATATGGTCAAGGGGCAATGCATATGTGGGGGTCAAAGCCCCCAAAAATTTATGCATTTAAGGCACATGTCCTAATCTCAGGCCATTTTCTGTTACTTCATTCCTCCACTAAATGCTGTTTTTAAGAGGATTTCAGGAGTAGAAAACAGTGCAATGCTTCTTCTAACTAGTAACAAGCTACATCTAGTTTCATATTTATTCACAATGAAACAATCTATGCACAGTCTTCTACTGGCTATATCAGACCTCTCTGACTAGTGCTTTTATAACAATGATACTGTACCATAAAAAAGAAAACAATCTATGGGATGTATCCCATATGATTCACTGTTGTCTAATTTGCCTGTGAATGAGGAGGGAAGTTTCTGATTTATTGACACTGTTTTCATATTTTTGAGATGATCAGAACTTTGGCAGTGCTCAACTAAGGCAACTCCACTGTGTTAATCTTACGCGATCACTTTTTCGCACAAAATACATTTGCACTTTCCTGCACTGTCTATCTTCCTGGTGAACTGTGATAATGCTACTGGGTCTGCTCAAATAAAACTTCCAACCATTCTCATTGGAACTTATTTTTACAAGCTTTATCTATCTTAGGAGCAAAATGAGAATCGTTTGTTCTTTCAATTATACGTGACTTTTGTAAGTTTTTTGAGGAAATATCACTTTTTTAAACCGGTCAGTGCCATTGCTGAACTGTAAGTAGACTAATTAATTTGATTGGATGGAAAGGACCAATGAAAACGCAAGTTTCATAAAGGTACAATTACCTGTTTTGTTACATATGATGCCCCCCCCCCCCCCCCCAACCAACCTTCTTTCGAAAATTTCTCCTCGGATTTGCACTAATTACAAAAATGGTCCCAGGCCAGGTTGATTCCGCAGAAAAATCACAGCCCTGTTATGGGCAATGAATGTTAAAGTGTTTTTTTTTTCAATTAGACCTTTGAGGTCAAGGTTATTCAGAGGTCAAGGTCAAACAAATATATGTCAATGGGAAGGTCTTGCCCAAATGTGTGTTGTGTTCAAGTATGAAGTAATTCAATTTACTAATAAGAAATTTATGGGCAATGTTAATTTTTTTGGATGGAATGATAGACAGATGGACTGACAGACAGAGAGTTCAAAAACTATAGGCGCTCCTTAAAGGGCATAACAACAAAATGTAGTTCATTGTGCTGAAGGTACTCCCAATGGAATTGAATTTAACAAGAAATGTTTGTAAAACATAAATGCCCCCGGCAGCACCTAATTGCTTGTGGTTGGGCCAAAGCTTTCTCTAGTTATTGATCAGAAACCGTTTTTAGGATCAAGGTCCCTGTGGCCTTGACCTTTGACCTAATGACCTCAAAATCAATAGAAGTCATCTACTGGTGATGACCAACTAGCATACCAAGTTTGGTGAACCTAGGTCAAAGCGTTCTCTAGTTATTGATCGGAAACCGTTTTTAAGATGAAAGTCTCTGTGATCTTGACCTTTTACCTAATGACCTCAAAATCAATAGGGGTCATTTACTGGTGATGACCAACTAGCATACCAAGTTTGGTGAACCTAGGTCAAAGCGTTCTCTAGTTATTGATCAGAAACCGTTTTTAGGATGAAAGTCTCTGTGATCTTGACCTTTGACCTAATGATCTCAAAGTCAATAGGGGTCATCTACTGGTGATGACCAACCAGCATACCAAGTTTGGTGAACCTAGGTCAAAGCGTTCTCTAGTTATTGATCAGCAACAGTTTTTAGGATGAAGGTCCCTGTGAGCTTGATCTTTGACCTAATGACCTCAAAATCAATAGGGGTCATCTACTGGTGATGACCAACCAGCATACCAAGTTTGGTGAACCTAGGTCAAAGCGTTCTCTAGTTATTGATCGGAAACGTTTTTAGGATGAAGGTCCCTGTCAGCTTGATCTTTGACCTAATGACCTCAAAGTCAATAGGGGTCATCTACTGGTGATGACCAACCAGCATACCAAGTTTGGTGAACCTAGGTCAAAGCGTTCTCTAGTTATTGATCGGAAACCGTTTTAAGGATGAAAGTCTCTGTGATCTTGACCTAATGACCTCAAAGTCAATAGGGGTCATCTACTGGTGATGACCAACCAGCATACCAAGTTTGGTGAACCTAGGTCAAAGCGTTCTCTAGTTATTGGTCGGAAACCGTTTCTACCTACAAGGTCAATGTGACCTTGACCTTTGACCTAATGACCCCAAAATCAATAGGGGTCATCTACTGGTGATGGACAATCATCCTACCAAGTTTGAAGTTCCTAGGCCTAATCGTTCTTTAGTTATTGGTCGGAAACCGTTTCTACCTACAAGGTCAATGTGACCTTGACCTTTGACCCCAAAATCAATAGGGGTCATCTACTGGTGATGGACAATCATCCTACCAAGTTTGAAGTTCCTAGGCCTAAGCATTCTTTAGTTATTGGTCGGAAACCATTTGGTCTACGGACCGACCGACACACAGACAAATGCAAAGCAATATACCCCCACTTCTTTGAAGAGGGGGCATAATAATGGGTACAGAAATAGATGGCACAACTTTTAAAGCAAAATTTATGAGCATTACTTAAATTGGTTTATTTAATGACCTATTGCACACAAATTATTGCCTTTGTATATAATGTTTGTCAGAAAATTATCTACACAAATCAATCTAAAAAGTAATTATACCTTAATAAATAGGCCCAAAAGTTATTATCTCGGGTGTATAGGTTACTGTCCAGACAAAAAATAAGTATGAAAATTAACAAAGGACAATACTCCAAAATTATGCACCAGATACAGTTCTTGTGCATTACACTTCTTCTCAGAACTGCAATCTATCCACCTATGAAGTTTCATGTTGATACTTCTTTATGGTTTTTGAGTTTCATGTTGGACAAAAAAAATAAGGTATGAAAATTAACAATGGGCAATAACTCCAAAAGTACACAAAGGAGAGTTAACGTTTTTATGAAATGTACTTCTCTACAATGAGATCTATTTACTTATCACGTTTCATGTTGATATCTGTTATAAATAGTCTTTGAGTTATACTCCGGATAGAAACATGATATGAAAATAAACATAGTCAATGGTAGGATACTATGTCATCGCGCACCTGTTTTATGCTCTCTCACGGACCATTTTTTTCTCAACAATCCATCGCTTGAAAGGTAAAGCGGTCTTTTTCAATAAGAAATCTGTAGAGTTGCAAAAAATCATATTGTGCACCCAAGATTGGCTGGTGTTCTTTGTATTTAAGTAGAGAATTTTTACATGTATAATGTAAAATTCTAGTTTAGGCCTGAAAATGGTTGAAAGTTTTTTTCAGCATGCAATCAGTATGAAAATTAACAAAGGGCAATAAATCCAAAATATGAAGTGCAGAGTGATGGTTCTTGGGCACTGCACTTTTCTTTCATAAGACCTATCCATCTTTGAAGTTTCAAATTGATAGCAGTTATGCTCTAGACAAAAATTAAGTAGGAAAAAATCAACAAAGGGCAATAACTCCAAAATTATTATGTGCATAGCAATAGTAATTGTTCACTGCACTTCTCCTTCATGTGATCTATCCACCTATGAAATTTCAAGTTGATAGCATTTATAGTCTAAGAGTTATGCAGCTGCTCTGGACAAAAATTAAGTATGAAAAATAAGTATGAACAAAAGGCAATAACTCTAAAATAACTTAGTGTAGAGTAATGATTCTTGAGCACTGCACTTGTCCTTGGTGAGATCTATCCACCTTTAAATTCTTTTTTATTGTTAGGACAAAAAGCGTGAAGGATGTGCAGCCCTGAAGAGCTGTGCAGTATTTGTATAAACTGACTTTCATTGTCACAAAGCAATGCAGACCTCTAGAGATCCAACTCTGGTTTACAAAAGTCACACAAACCATAGTCTATTGAATAGGACTCTGAATGTATTGTTGTGCATGAAATTCTGTTGCCAACGTTATGACTTTTATGTGTCCAAGGAACTGTGTGTTGTAGTGGAAAAGGCATGTGTCACTTAAGTTAAAGGGAGAGTGTGAAGAGTAAAGAGAAAAGTTACCATTGTTTAACTTGAATGTAAATAACTTATAAGACAAATATGACTGTTAACAGATAAAGGTAGAGTGGTTATTCAGTATAAATAATGAATTTTTGTTGTTTATTTTCAATATATATTAAACTGATAACAGTTTTTTTTCTGTTACTAATACATGCTTTATGATCCTTAGCATCTGTACTTGTACCATGCCTGAAATAATGGTGTGTCAGTAAATCTCCCACTTAACAGACCCAATCTCTCTACTTTTAGACTCAAATCTCCCTATTTGGCACTGGGAAAAGTTCACATGTATGAAATATAAAGATGTGATTTTCATTGACATATACTTTACTTCCATGTACAATAAAAAAAATTTTTTGTTTTGCAATAAAATTTTTTCGGTACCTATAAATTTTCTGTGGGTAGGTAGCAGCAGGGGAGAGAAACAAAATTTAATTTTAGGCCTAATTTATATTGAAAGAATGTCTATCCCCTATGTACAGTGTCACATGTGTACACTCTTTGTTGGAAATACACTCTCTTCCCTCTAAGTTTGGAATTTTCAGACATTTTTCAAGCTATATTCACTATAAATCTGTGGTGCAAAACTGTTTTAAAGAAAAGTTATATTTTCGTATAGGTCTACCATGCCATACATGTGAACTCTCCCGATTCAGGCGGTAGACTACCGCTTTTGGCCAATAGAAATCCCACTCCCTCTCGGTGCTTTCATCCTACCGACTTTCCGTAACATAAAAAAATTAGCACCTGAGCTACATTGATGTCTGAGAATAAACAATTTTTGGCTGGTTTACAGTTAATGCTACATATACATGTACCTCACTGCTGTATTGGAAAACGTGACCCAGTCTAAGTATACCTTGACCTTGGTATTGGAAAAAAATCGTTCTATCTTTATTGTAGTTCTTAATTTTCATGCAGATTAAAACGCGCATTAGAGACTCAGTGGAGATTAAAAACTGGTAATTACTGTATTGTCATTGCCACACAGCAATGCACATCCCAAAAAATCGTTCTTTATGGACAGCAAAATTCAAACAGACTATCAATGGCTATAGAGATAATCTGTTGAATAGAATTCTGAATGCATCGTTGTGCATGAAATTCTGATGCCAACTGTTATGACTTCAGTGTAACCAAAGAACTGGGTGATGTTAGAAAGGCATGTGTGGTTCATAAGGACAATGTGAATGGTAGAAGTACCAATATGTAACTTGTGTGTAAATAAAAGGTTTTGACTGATTATTTGATAAAGTTAGAGTGGCTATTCAGGGTAAATAAGAGCTTTTGACTGTTTATTTTTGATATATATTGAAATCATTACAGTTTTCCTTTGTTATCAATACATTCTAAGCATTTTCGGTAAATCTCCCACTTGACAGACCAATCTCCGTACTTTTATAGTCAAATCTCCCTACTTGGCACCGAGAAAAGTTCACATGTATGCCATGCCCTGCGCTTATAAAGCTGAAGACATGCAGATGCTGAGACTGTCCAATTTCATAGTAAGGTCTTGCCCCTGCAAGATTTACAAGCCATATGCCTCTGCTTTCATTTAGATAGATCAACACATCTGCAAATTCTACTAAACATTCTTTCTTTCTATTCACAATCAAGTTTTCCAAATTTACTCAATTACTGCTGCAATATACTGTCCCACTAGGTCAATTATTTAAAGCAGGCAGTATCAAATCTTCAACAAATACCTTCAATTTAATTACTATTTTTATCCTTTATCTCAACAATCCAAATTGTCATATACACATTATGTGTTGCACTATCAACCTCCTATCGCTTCTCCTTTCTACATTCTTTGCACTGACACACACACACACTTAGATAGACACTCAGATAAACACTACAACAGACAGAAAATGCTACCAGAACCTGCAGGACAGGCCAAAGAGGTCACAAAATCATCATTAAGAACATACATAGATTCCAGTACTTCAATTTAACTGAGTTAACATGTTTTAGATATTCCTTGATCCTTTAGAATTTCAGATTCAGCATTTCTTATAAATGCAAAATTATATTTTGAGATGACCCCCCGAACCTAGACAATAGATTTTTTCGGGGGAATAAACGTGTGGAAAATGCAGATTTTCGCAAACATGCAATCTTCTTGAACCAACTTACACTAATTTATTGTCTCCAGAATCATGTCTGGATGACCGCCGCCGTCTTTTAACAGCTTCGGGCTCGGAAGAATGCCTTTCCCGGCGAGATCTGAGAGTGGGGACTGACGGACGGGGAAAACAGTTGTTATTGTTCGCTTTAACGTTCCCGTTTATCCGAAGCAGTTTGTCAAATAAATGAGATCTGCAGGTATTTCTAGTTTCCATTTTTTCTTCACAGTAACAGCCATGATTTAATCCATTTCCTTTGCACGACAAAGCTAGTTTTGTGGCATTTTTCTCTCCCATATCTTTCCTTTCCATCAAAGTGCACCCAACAGCCGCCATATTACCATCATCCCGTGACGTCCTCAGTTTATGAGGAAATTCCCTATGACGTTAACACATTAAAGAATGGGATTTCCACTTCAAACATGAACAGATGAACACTTCTATCAGTTGGATGGAGGATAGTTCATTTTTACGTTCTAATTAAATCTGAAGATTTCGATGTTTAATATTTTTTGCTCAGGATATGAACCGACTTATGTTTGTGTAAGTATTTTGCAAAGTGAATCAAATTGCTTAGTCTAGAAGTTAGTGTGATCACCCACCCTAAGCCTAGCTAAGGGAATAAAAAAAATAGGTTTGATGTTTTCACCAGTAATTGAAAGTGTCATGCCCTCCGACAGTATTTATGTAACTTTGCAAAACTTCATTTGGTCTTCTTGCATTACAAGGACCACAGATGAGGGTCGGTATAAAACGCAGCTTTTACGCAGCCAATACTGTAGAGAGATTATAGGAAAACGCAACCAATATGAAATATATAGGAAAACGCAGCCAATATACCAATAAGAAGGAGAATGAAAATGTCGGTACATTGTTTTTTGTTGTTTTTTTTCTAAACCGTATGTAAAGATTCAAATGTTAAGAATCGCTTGCAAACCAAAGTGTTGATTTTGAGGACTGCCTTCATATATTTCTTTTATAATTTAATAGCGTTATTAATTGATAGAATTATACGCAGCTAGAATAATACGCAGCTTTTTACGCAGTCAGTAAAGAAATTATAGGAAAACACAGCCAATATGAAATATATATAGGAAAACGCAGCCAACATACATTACTCTATGTTTAAGTGTCGCATAACACTCTTTCTAATAATTATCAATAAACTGTATGTTGCTCTTATTTTAATTATCTTAAATTCAGCATCTGGAAGCGGAGTGTGGAACTATTCTTTTGATTCATTGCTGCTTAACTCCAGAATTTTCAATAATATTAATGAATTATTCCTTTGATATAGTCTCAGTTTTACAATTGTTATGTCGCCAGGTAAAACTGTTAGTTTTAGTTCATGCCACTGTATTTTTTGTATATCCAATTCTATGAACGAGTGGCAGCGTCTGTCAAATCATTGTCGTATACGTACGTGCACATTATGAAAAGATGTGGCCTGATAGAGGTAAAATAGTTTTATTAATTAATCCTATTAAACATACAGCTTTAAGATGATACTTTGGCTTTAATGGCACCTCAGTTAATCCATTTCTGTCACCATTCTTCCCATGAGTGGTATATGTACTTAGTTTAATTAAGTTTATTTCTGTCAAAGCACCGGCAAATTATACATTAGTCCAGGCCTATTTACTGATTTTTCTACACAGTGCAAGTCATTATAAATTACTGAGGAAGACGTGCATTTTTATTCTTTGAGATCATTTAGATCCAAATGATACAAAGTAGACGTAGAGTACTGAGACATTATTCTGTTATTTTTTAGTATTTTATATCAGTTTAAACACTGACAAACTAGTGTCTGTAATACGAAGAAAAAAGTAAAACATTATTATTGTGTTATGTTTTCTAACATTTATGTAAAAGGCGTATGTTGCACTTGTTGTTGACTGTATAAAATGACCTTATATAATAAATGACAAAGTTATTAGCTTTTGTTTGTGTTCCTTTAAAATGTTACCTGCACGGTATATATACGGGGATATACTGTATGTTGACAGCCTAAGAAGCTGCGTAGAATTCTATGGAATTAATAAATCCACATACAATAGGTGTCGGTCATAAGAAAACTAGCATACTAATAAATTCAATAATAATAGAATTAAAGACGGAGTTGATTCAATATATAAGTTTTTGATTGCATGGCAAGTGCTTCTTATTCTTTGTACAATAACATCTACATTCAACTTCATACATTTAACATAAAGGATGTTTGCTTCCCATATTCTAAATAATTTAAAACTTCAGAAGAAAACATTATCGACTTATAGCATAATTTTCCCTTTTTGGGTTCCTATATACCGTATGTTGGCTGCGTTTTTTATGTATATCTATATTGACTGCGTAGAAAGCTGCGTACAATCCTTTCAGTTAGTAATGACATCAAAACTGAGCGCAAAAGCCAGGTTAATTAATGGTGGCAGCGGTAATTCCACAAATCTTCACCAGCACTTTACCTTGGTTAGTGCACTGTAAGTGCAAGGATTAAGTCCGACTAGAGCGCAAACAGGCTAGGAAGCTATACATTTGATGCCCAGCTCCTGAAAATAGTGTGGCCCAGGGGCATCCACCTACCCTGGAAAATTCTGAAATCAATGAAGCAAAATCCTGTATTTTGTGCACTGTTGCAGGATACATTAACCACTCTGGTATGGTATCATTTTTTGTAAAAACATGGAAAATTCTGGAAAAGATTACTGTATATACTCACTTATAAGACGCCCTTGCATATTACATGCACCCCCTAAATTCAGGTAAAAAATCTGTACCTTTTGTATTGACCCTCTTATAAGATGCAGTATGAAATGAAGATTTGAGGCATTGTTATTGGATGATATAAATATGATTTATACAAATTCTGGCCACATTTGCACTCTCATTCAGCTTCTGCAATTATTTATTTATTATTTGATTCAAAATCTTTTCAGTTATGGGTATCTAAAAATAATTTATAACAATAAACTGATCACCAGTAAAATGGTTAACTTTTTGTTTTTGTTCAGCTTGTCATGTTTTCTTTTAAAGATAATACATAGCATAGTGCTTTCAGAAGGTGCCTGAAAACAGCATTGCATTCCTGTTTTTTTTTTCTGACAGACGAGTTCCTCCATCTTGTTTACATCAGTAAAACTTCTGATTCCTGTGTTAAAGTCCAAAGCAAATGCATGCAAACTATGAAAAAGTAAGTTTACTGAATTGTAAACAAACTGTCAATGGTAAACAATGGAAACTGTGAACAATTACAAACAAATCAATGTATTTATTTGAAAAACCTAGTAGATTTTGGTCTTAAATTTAAAACAAGAGCTGTCACTTGAAATTGACATATGCCCCCGAAATGTAGCTTTGAAATGAAACTGGTGTAAATATATAATTGAATATGCCTGTGGAAAAGAGATCAGACAAAAAATAGAGCACGGACTGAAGGTAAATGGTAAAGTAATGTTTTTCTGCTTCAGATTCTTAAATGAAGGTTGAAGACATAATTATTCAATGAAATAGAAAACTGTGAGTTGGCCTTGAATACGAACTAAATTGTTTTATTCCCAACCCCTACTGATGTTTTATATATAACAAGGCTTAATTGTGACAAACATTCTGGATTCAATAAAAAAAAAACAAGCGGTTTTGGAGATGAAGGTTCGACAAGATTTTTATATAGGATTAAGTTATAGTAAAAAATGACTATGGGCCAATAACTCTGCCAAAAATAATCCGACTAGAAACTCCTGACGATATGCATAGCTAGGTTTGGTGACAAACATTCCTGGGTAGTTTCAATGAAATCGTCCAAGCAGTTTTGGAGATGAAGTGTGGAGAAGATTTTAACATACATGTAGATTGTAGAAGTTATAGTAAAAATTGACTAAGTGCCCATAACTCTGCCAAAAATAATCCGAGCAGAAACTCCTGACAATATGCACAACTAGGCTTGGTGACAAACATTCCTGTGAAGTTTCAAGGGAATTCTCCAAGTGGTTTTGGAGATGAAGTGTGGACAAGACTTTAATATAGAATTAGAGTAAAAAAATGACTAAGTGCCCATAACTCTTGCAAAAATAAATCGAGTGGAATCTCCTGACGATATGCACAACTAGACTTGGTGACAAACACTCCTGTTAAGTTTCAATGAAATCCCTCATGTGGTTTTGGATATGAAGCGAGGACAAGATTTTAGAGTTAAAAAAAATGACTACATGCCCATAACTCTGCCAAAAATAAATCGAGCGGAATTTCCTGACAATATGCACAACTAGACTTGGTGACAAACACTCCTGTTAAGTTTCAATGAAATCCCTCAAGCAGTTTTGGAGATGAAACAAGGACAAGATTTTACAGGACAGACGGCCGGCCGGACTGACAGACAGTGCGATTACTATATGCCTGCCTTCCGGGGCATAAAAATCATTTTGCATTCTACTTGCCTTTTCTTGATCGCCATATTTGACATAAAATAAGTACCGATAAGGAGAGGAGCGTCAATTAGAGGAAGGGTTAAAAACTACCATCTTAAGCAGTTTGGTTAAATAATGAAATTGAGCGAAATTGTAATTTTTTCAGAACCATAATACGGTTTTCCAGCATTCATTAGTGGTAACTACAGGATTTGTAACACACCCAAAATGAGTTCTGAGTGACCACATTAGCTGTAAATGCATGAGATATTGTGTCTCAATTGTTTATTGGTTCCTAAATATAAGATATAACCTTTAACATTGAGCAAAAGTAATTTTCTATAAAATTGTCCCAACTGATATACACATTACTTCACTTTACAAGCTTAAGACACCGTGGGAACTATACCCCATGTACGTTTTTTCTTTGAAAATCGATTTACTGAATAATATATTTAATATCTTTGACATATATTTATGTGGGTATTTTCATTTAAACAACATTGTCTTTGTTGACTAAAATTAGAGAAGTTTGGTTTTGTACATGTAATTTTTTTGTATGACTCAATCATTGATACCTAGTGCGTGAATTGAGGGTTTATGTAGAAAAGGAACACAGACTTACACAGTCGATTATGAATATATTCACAAACCTACCTGACACATTGTTAATTCACTTAAATTGCTTTGATATACATATTTTAAAGTCTTTAGTCAGTGCCTCACTTGCCTTAATCTACTTGCCCGCATTTGCGTTAATCCACTCGCAAATGAATGACAATAAACAAACTGCGAAAAGGTATACCGGTAATAGATCTAATTTAAACTGTCAATATACAAACAAATGCATTAGCAAAACACTATGTTCTTGAATACATTTCACCTGTAAAAATTTTATAATGATTATTGTTTTTTACACCTTCAAAATGGGAAATATTTTGTCAAAACTCTGATGAAGCATTAGAACATTCGCGGAGAATCTCCATGGGAATGCTCTTATACTCTTTAAAACGTGGTGATTGTTTGTAACCTCAAACCCCAAGATTCTGAATGCTTTTTCAAGGAGAAACTCCATAGATTTCAGGGAGTTTGCATTGACTGTGATTGTGGAGGAAGCACAAAATTTGTACATATTCGGTACTTGTACTGTATCCATAAATATTGCAATATGGTAGAAAAAATCATTAAGAAATTAAATTTTCTCACTTTTTCATTATGGTGGCTGCTGCTTTCATATGAAGAAATTATGAAATACTGAAAGAAAGTTAAGTTAATTTTGCAGTCAAATTTCAAAAAGTCAGTTGACCAGAAAGCAATTTCAACAAGGGCATTGTCAAGTGGATGTATGAGGCCTCACAGAACTACAGGTCCGATGATATGCTATGAATGACTTGACCAGTCAGCACAATATTGTGTCCAGTGCAAACATAACTGTAAGACAGCACGTGGTAAAAACTAGACATGTTCAAAATTCAGAAATACACAAGTAAAACACTGTGGGACTGTATG
Organism: Cyclina sinensis; assembly: GCA_012932295.1. Classification (NCBI taxonomy): domain Eukaryota; kingdom Metazoa; phylum Mollusca; class Bivalvia; order Venerida; family Veneridae; genus Cyclina; species Cyclina sinensis. The sequence continues at coordinate 8,184,685 of JAAONU010000015.1, forward strand.
ATGCAACACGTCTGTGTTGATAGTAAATTACTGGTACCCTAAATAAATTGTACCCCAGTTAAAGCTGGTTCCATTCAAATGCAGGAGCCCCATTCGTGTGAAAAGGTATATAAAATGAAATTTTTGATGATTTCTCTTCTGGATATAGATGGATCAAGAAATAACCTGTCACCTTAACACTCAGAGCAAGAAACTGCCTGGTAAATCAACAGGTCATTTTAAAACTTGATATTTTTTTTGTATACATTTTGACATTGTCATTTTGTATTTATAATAATTATGGTCTTGTATACTCTTTGTCTTGTGCATAATGTAGTCTAAATATTTAAATAACCTCTAAACTAGCATCTGTGATCAGTACAGCTTGAATTGATTCTGAATATTGGAATGTTCTGAAATCATGTCATATACCTATTACTTTCAAACGAGTTTTTACAAGTAAACTTGAGCTATATATCAGTATAAAGCAACAAGGGTTACACCGAATACTGGAATATACTTTTTACCTCCTTTACAGCCAAAGTAAATGTAAAAGAAAAAAATAAAGGCTGTATTTGGTCATGTGACAGAATTTTCTGAAGACATGCAATGTGTAATTGATTTTACTGCAAGTTCATCATAAAAAAGGTGAAGTGTGATAACCTGAAAGTGGGCATAAATGATGCCTTAGTTTTCTGTCTGACAAAACAAGGGTGATCTTTGAGTCAAATTTCATGCTAGTAGCTCTTGTAGTTTCAAAGAAAATAATTTCCCAATGGCAGCCATGTTTTTTTCAAGTGACCATCTGAAAAGCTTACTTTGGGGAAAAGTCATCAAAGCCTTCATTCCTGCCAACTTAAACAAATGTTAACCTTGAACTGTTTTAGATATACAGCAGTTTGCATTATTAAGCTTATATGTATGATGTCATAGTGATGTCAGCAATGAAGCAAGAGTACAAGTGCATGTTTCTAATATATCTTTAAGATCTACCAACATACAATGTTTAATCTAATTTGGCTTAAATCTGAAAATGGGCATATATGTCGTCTTGGTTTACCGTCTGTAACATCACAATGATTAAACAGAAGAAGATGAAATGCAGACTTGATGTATGAAAGGATTAGTGGAATAAACTGTGTGAGTTTCAAAATCCTAGTCTAGAAGAAAGACAAAATAAAAGTGCCTGAAAATTAAGTGCAGAAAAGTTGTGACATCACTGGTGGCCATATTGTTACATATCTTGACCTAAACTGAATAATTTTTAAGCCATAATGACCAAGAACTAAACTACAGCTTGCGTGATTTGTACATTTTCCTCTTTAACTCTGTGGACAGATGGAGGAAAATTGAGGAGACTGAGAAACTGCCTAAAACTTGAATGTGTCCGGGAGATAAAGTTTGTCTGATAAAAGATAGAATTTACTGAGAAACTGCATTGTATGAATTCTCCATAAATTGTGATGTCTTCACATTCATTTCACTGAAATGTAAATTTGTCTAGTGAAATTTCGTACAGTATTTACATACCCTAGTTATCCTCTTGTTTTAGATTGTATTTTGATCTGTAACATGTTTTGGCAGCTAACTTAGAAATACACAATATGTATTAGTTATAGAATATTATCGAGGACTTTACTGGCTAGTATCAGCGAATGGGGCGACAACAAGGGTCAATCATGGGAAATTAATCGAGACGGAACTGTCGTGATTAATTTCCCATGATTGACCCGTGCTATTGCCCCATTCGCTGATAACAGCCAGTAAAGTCCTCGATAATATTCTATAACTGATTTATCGCATGATCATCACATCTTTTCTTTGAAGATGGAGGATGTTTTGTGATTTTTCTATTACATTTATTTCAAGACATACAGGAGAGATTGCTGTGACGTAACACCTGCAAATCAGATGCTATGTCTGGTGGGCAAAAACAATAACATAAACAATGTGTACAGGACAGGAATTTTCAAACTTTCATAACTTTTATTTTTGCTCTTGTGGAATTTTAAAATTTAAATGGTTCTGAATAACTAATAATTTTTTTAAATTTTTATATTAAAATATAAGTTAAAAATGAAAATCCATTTTTAGTGACATTTAATTGTCGTAAGCCAGAAGACTGTGAAAACTATTTAGAAAAAAAGTGGTAGTTAAGTCTTCATTGTTCAGTTCATTTCAATTTATAAATAACATATATGTTAATGAATAAATTGTTTAATTTATTACCTTTTTATTGATACACAGCTTTTTTAAATTTGTTAATATAAGTTATGACCCAAAGAAAAACACTACCGATATCATAAATATACGGCCTATCGGGATACCAACTTGTGTTTTATCAGTTGTAAAGATTACGCAATGTTTGCAAACACGATCTCTCCTATTTTTAGGTCTATACCCCCATTAGGTACCTCTGCTGTTTTTAAGCCAAAGTAACTGTGAACTCCTGGGAAAATGCACCAATCACGTTCATGATAAAATGTTAAACTGGGCATGCGCAAGAAAGTGTACCGATACCTCATTTAGAGCACATCAAAGTGTTCTTTTACTGGAATTTAGAGAACGCCTATTTTCAAACAAAAACTGTGGCGGTCATGCGATAAAAGTTAGTCGTCTCATGACCTATAAATTGTATGGATCTATTGGGTCTTATCTTAAATTGGTTCCTGTATATAAGATAAGACATGACATTGAGCAAAAGTAAAACGATATTCACAAAATAACACTTAAGAAGCTCCAGACACCACATATATTTAAACCCAATTTTCTAACAATCTTTAAGCTGTTTTCATTTTTTTTGGCACACCTGAATTGTAAAATCAATGCCCCTGGGGTCATTCATAGCCCTGTCCCTGGGGTCAGTTGATATTATAAAGGCTTATATAAGAAAGACTTAAAAAAATATTTCTGTCTGAAACCACAAGGCCATTGGGTAAGATATCTTGCGTGGAGCAGTATTTAGAGGTCCTGTCTACCGAGTTTGTTCAAGTTATGCCCTTGGGGTCATTACTGGCCCTGCCCCTCAGTCATTTGATTTTACAAAGGCTTATGTAGGGAAGACTTGAAAAATCTTCATGCCTGAACCATATGCCCTAGAGCTTAGATATCCTGTGTGTTGCATTGTCTAGTGGACCCCTCAAAAGGCCATTGGTTAACCCTTTACCACATGGTTAAGTTTTCAATCTCATATGCGACCAGTGCAGATCCAGATCAGCCTGCACATTCCGTGCAATCTGATCAGGATCTCCACTGTTCGCTTTTCAGTCAGAAATACTTTTATGGATATATAAGCGAACAGTGGAGATCCTGATCAGATTGCACGGATGTGCAGGCTGATCTGGATCTTCACTGGTCGCATATGCGTTAAAACACGTATCTATGGAGTAAAGGGTTAAGATATTTTACATAGAGCATGATCTTGAGGACCTTTACTAAGATTGTTCAAATTATGCTCCTGGGATCATTAATGGCCATGCCCAGAGGATTTGATTTTATAGACCTATATAGATAAGACTTTTTTTATAGAAATATATAGGAAAAACTTAATCTTCCTCTTTGAAATCAAAAGGCCCAGTGTTCTAAGATTTTGCACTAAGCATTGTCTAGTGATTTTTTCAGATTATATCTCTAGGGTCAAAATTATCTCTGCCATGGCAGTCACTTGTTTGATTTCCCTTCTTTCTTGAAAAATCTTCTTCTGAAACTGCTAGCTTGTTTCAAAAATGATTTGGCACAAACAAATCCTGGTGTGGACCCTCTTATAAAATGTGAAACTTAAATTGATTTGTCAAAAAATATTATAGCCAAAGGGTAAGGATTTTAAGGTCATCTGTTTTCGAAGAAAAAAGTCAGGGTATTAAGGTTACTGAGTTGTTGCGTCATTGTCGTGCACAGACATGGGGTTGATTACTGAGAATCATTATTAAATTAATAATCAATTACTTTGGTATTTTCATTATTCCATTAATAATCGTTTATTGCTTTTAGTACAGTTAACTAATTGATAATTCTCATTAAATAAAAGAAAAGATTGATGAATGATTAATGGTTAATCAATCTGATTAAAATCATATCCTAAACATCGCTATGCTATTAGAATCTGAGGACAACCAATATAAGGTCACCTTCTCGTGACCTATCCATCAGCCAATCAGAGCAATGCTTCCACTCTCATGGAAGTAAATGTTCAACTTGTGAAAATCTATTTATATAGCTGGGATCCCAAACAATAATCTGCCATGTATAAACTGTCACTGAACTCAGGTAAATTTATTTGTCAAGATCTTCCAAAATAATAAAATTAATGTTTGTGCAGAATATTATTTTTTAAAAATATCTAAGCATTTTCCATTTTCGATAACAGACATTGTTATGCTAGATAAGTTTACACGCTGTCTGAACATTCTGTGTGTCACATGTAAGCTATCGATACGTGTCATAAGCTACAGTGTCATTGGTTTGCATATAAATAACAATAGTGGAAATTCCAGGTTATTGAGAAAACAAATAAATGCGTCGTCTTCAGATCTAACTGTAGGAAGATCGTGAACTTCAGTCAGATTGAATGATTAATATAATTGAAATGAACATTTATAACTTTACTCTGATTGGCTGATGGATAGGTCATGAGAAGGTGACCTTCTATTGGTCGTCCTCAGATTCTAATAGCATAGCGATGTTTAGGATATGATTTTAAACCAACTGATTAATCATTAATCATTCATCAATCTTTTCTTTTTTTTATATAGGGAAAACTTAAAAATCTTCTTGTCAGAAATCTCAAGGCCTAGAGTTTAGATATTTGGTGTGCAGCATTGTCTAGTAGACATCTACTAAGTTTGTTCAAATCATAGCCAGTGGGTCAAAATAGGCCCTGGCCCGGGGGGCCGCTTGTTTACATAGAGTAATATAGGAAAAAGTTTTAAAAATCTTCACATCAGAAACCAAAAGGCATAGAGCTTAGATATTTTGTATGTAGCATTGTCTAGAGGACCTTTACCAAGTTTGTTCAAATCATAACCCCTGGGTCAAAAAAGGCCCTGCCCCAGGGATCACATGTTTTACGTAGAGTTATATAGGAAAAACTTTAAAAATCTTCTTGTCAGAAACCACAAGGCCTAGAGTTTAGATATTTGGTGTGCTGCATTGTGTGGTGGACCTTTACCAAGTTTGTTCAAATCATGACTCTAGGATCAAAACTGGTCCCACGCAGTGGCAGGGGGGTGTCACTTGTTTTTACACAGGGACTTATATAGGGAAAACTTAAAAAAACCTGCTGCTCTGAAACACCAAAGGACTAGACCTTCAATTGTTTATTGTTATGTCCCCCACCCCTCCCCCCCAAACCCTGCCCTTCTGATGGAGACATATGGTTTTTGCCCGGTCCATGGGTGTCTGTTTGTCTGTCTGTCTGTCACACTTTGTTTCCTTCTAATAACTTAAGTACCAGTTGACCCAGGCCTTCAAACTTCACAAGGTTTTTGCCCTTATTGAGTAGAAAAAAATGCTTTTGTTTTTTGGGTCAGTAGGTCAAAGGTCAAGGTCAGCGGGACCTCTAGAGTGAAAACCATTTCCACTCAATTACAGGAGTACCATTTCACCCAGAGCCTTCAAACTTCATAGGATGATTGCTTTTACTAAATAGAAGAAGCATATTGTTTTTGGGGCTAGTATGTCAAAGGTCAAGGTCACAGGGACCTGTATAGTGAAAAGTTTTTTTGCAGAGTAACTGTAGTACCATTACACCCAGAATCTTAAAACTTCATAGGATAATTGTATTAGAAGAACTCTATTGTTTTTAGGGTCCAAAGATCACAGGGACCTGTAGAGTGAAAACTGTTTGTGCTCAGTAACTGGAGTACCATTTTACCCAGAGCCTTCAAACTTCATAGGATGATTGTCTTTATTCAGTTAAAGAACCCTATCAATTTTGGGGTCAGTAGGTCAAAAGTCAAGGTCACAGGGACCTGTAGAGTGAAAACTATATCTGCTCAGCAACTGTAGTACCATTACACCCAGAACTTTCAAACTTCATAGGGTAATTATATTAGAAGAACCCTATTGTTTTTGGGGTCTGTAGGTCAAATGTCAAGTTCACTGGGACCTGTAGAATGAAATTATTTCTGCTAAAAAAATTTGAGTACCATTACACCCAGAGTCTTCAAACTTATTGCAAACTTATTCAAATTTGTGAACAACAAACACCCATAACAACCAGTAATGATACTTGTAACATGAGCAATGAGACTAAGGTGAGCGATTTAGGGCCATCATGGCCCTCTTGTTATTTTTCAGGCTATAGGCCATTATCACTGTGACCTTGAAAAGCAAAATAATTTCCAATTTATTACTATAGAACGCTTGGGCCCAGGTTCTTCAAACTTGGTATATAGGTTGGCTATGACCAGTAGATGGCCCTTATAGCTTTTCAGATCAAAGGATAAGGTCACAGTGACCTTGTGCAGCAAAATAGTATCTGATCAGTTACTATAGAACACTTGGGTCCAGATCCTCAAAACTTCATAGGTAGGTTGGTCATGACCAGTAGATAACCCCTGTAGTCATTTGGATTATTAGGTCAAGGTCAAAGCCGCAGTAACCTTTAAAAGCAAAACAGTTTCTGCTGAATATCTAGAGAATCCTTAGGCCTAAGTTCATCAGACTTTGTACATAGGTTTGTCATAATCAGTAGATAACAACTATCATTTTTCAGGTCAAAGGTCAAGGGTCACAGTGACCTTGAAAAGCAAAATGGTTTCTGATGAATAAGTGTAGAACGCTTGGGCCCATGTTCCTCAAACTTTTTGTATATAAATTGTTTATGACTTGTAGATGAGCCCTTTAGTTCGTCAGATCACCAAGTCAAAGGCCTGTGGTCACAGTGTCCTTCAATAGCAAAATGGTTTTTCGATCAATGACTATAGAATGTTTGGTCACAGCTCCTCAAAACTTTATGGCTGCCTCTAGGGATAAGGTGCTAGGGGGGCATATATGTTTTACAAACATCACTTGTTATACAATAAATCCTCAAATGTGTTTCATCATGATTATCCTTACTATAACTTAAAAAGTATTGAATTTCATATGTCATTGAAATACTATTGATAGTACATTTCTTACTTTTCTGCCGTTTCTGAACAAAAAATAATAATTTAGGGAGCATTATTTGGTTTTACCAATTTCTTGTTTCTATTTGTTTAGACATTTAATCTCTAGAGCAGAGTTACTAAACTTGGCCAAGTTAGCACAAATGAGATTACACAGTATAAAAACCATATGAGGCACACAAACAGTTTACAAGAAACTTTAATGTGGATTCAAAAACAATTGATCCATCAGTTTTTGTTAACTTTGAATTTTCTATTTTCTGTCAAGGGCTGAAATGATAATCTAAGCATTGTGAGGATGGCAGACATTGGTACTGAGCTTGTACAGCGTGCAGGTTACCAGTATGATTATGATATTGACGACTTGGATGACATCAGTTACAGTAGTGGAACTGATTCAGACAGTGATTATGGAGCAGACAGAGAAGACAATGATGAGTTTGAAGATCGAGCCCCATTGACAGATCCAGGACCTTTCAAATACAACAAGAAGATGATAATAGTTTCGCTACCATGTGCAGTAATGGTCATGACATTAGTGGGAGAAATGTGAGAATATTTCAGAATATTTTCTGTTTTAAGTACAAATAAGAAGTTTCACCTCCTTTAAAATTTAATTGCAAAAAACAAACCAGGGAAATTTTCTTTTGTGTAGAAATGGTTAAAGGTGGAGATAAACGGTAATTTCCAACTGACTTTTTTGTTGTTTGTTCAAGGCCCTGCTAAAACCCAACAGTTCATGCAGAAATGTAGGAAGATACTCTGTAGGAATGTTGGTGAGCTAAATTGTACTTCATTGCTATACTATTGCCAAGGGGTTTGCAAGAACAACAACAACAAATTGGCAATTCTGATATAACACTTTTCTTTAACTACTTGTTGAACATATTCTCTATAACTTTCAATGTATTTGATGGGAAAGTTTATAGATATTACAGGCAGTTTTGTTTGAATTAAGATATTGGCACCAGTAAAAAACGAAATAGATTTTACATTTTTTTACTATCAACCTATTATTTTAACCTTTGGTTTGCAGATTTTTAATGGCAGCAAGTTTTGGTGCAGGAATAATTGTGATCTTGGATCCCAAAGGTGAAAAGAAAAGGTAAAACTGCACCTCACAGTTAATGTAAATTGTTTAGATTTGGCAAGGCTGTAAAATTTGAGAAGTTGTTATTATATCCCTAAAAAGATTTTTGCCATTGTCTTAGTTTTAGATTTACTTATATCAGACACTTCACATGATGCTTGCTATATTTTGAGCAGTAAAACTAAGACAAGGTACACAATGCATCCATGTTATCTAGAAATCTCATTTTACAGGAACTAATTCAAGTCATATATAAGCCATTTAGATGTAAATGCTGCTGAGTTTTTAGTAGGGCTACAGAATATCAGAAATATACAAGGCCTAAGTTCTTGTTCAAAGGCAAAATTGAATTTCCACTTCTTTGATGTACTGTAAAGAATATTCTTAGCTTTTGTTTAGCAGCATTCAAATTTTGCTTTAATACATATATACTGTTATTTCTGTTTATTTACTATTTATGATACTAACATAATTTCCATGACAATTTCAGATGCCTGGTGTTGTTCACTCTATTGTTTATTTTCTGTCATACGTTTACCATCTACTCTGTACTACCTTTGCTATGGTAAGTCTTCTTTGAAATAAATTTATACCAGTAGGGCTGACTGTTAGTAAGGGCAATTCCAGCAAATCAATCCACACCCCAGGAAGGCAAAATATAAAGAAACTCTGTCAAGGGTGTGGTCTTTTATTGTTATGTCCCCTTCAAAAGAGAGGGAGTATATTGTTTTGCAGATGTCAATTGGTTTATAGTTTGTCAGTCAGTGGGTAGGTTGGTCTATGAGAACACCTGGGCACAGAGACTGGAGAAAAAGTAGGTAAGTAGGTAGGGCATAATGACTAGATGAACCCTATTGTTTTGTCAAGCTCACAGGGGCTTGCACTTTGAAAGCAGTTTCCGATCAATAACTCAAGATCAACTGCACCCATGACCTTCAAAAATTGCATGATGGTTTGGAATGATAAGTAAATGGACCCTATTGTTTTAGGATCCACATGGTTAGAGGTCAAGCTCTCAGGGGCTCGCCCTTGGAAAATGGTTTCCAGTCAATAATTTAAGAACAACTGCACCCAGAACCTATGAACTTTACAGGATGATTGAGAATGATCACTTGAAAAACCCTTTTGTTTCTTTGTCATGTGAAGCCTACAAGATGTAAAACCATGACTATACTCTGCAGCTATATTGAGCAGCATATGAAGTTTTGAACCCTTTTTGTTTTTGGGTCTATAGGGACAAAGGTCAAGCTCACAGGGGATCACACATTGGAAAGGGTTTCTGATCAGTTACTCAAGAACAACTTCAAAAAAGACCTTCAAACTTTACAGGATGGTAGGGCATGGTGAATAAATAAACCCTATTATTTCTGTGTCTGTGTCATATGTAGCTTACAAGGTGTAACATCCATAGTCATCACCAAACTCTGCAGATTTATTGAACAGCATATGAAGGTTTGGACCATGTAGAGACAGGATTAGATCCTTTACTATAAATTGTGTGTCATGTGCTTCTCACAAGATGGACCAACAAGGGTCATCACCAAAGACTGCAAATATATTGAGCATTATATAAAGTTGGACGAGGTAGAGACAGAGTTATGACCATTGACTTAATCTATTGACTTTCAGCCTGTGAAATAGTGACCTGGGAATTTTTGTTGTGGATGTAAAAACTTATGATGAGGGCAACTGAAAAAAAAAACAGGCAACTCAATATTGCAGGTCATTTTCTTCATCCCAAATGATTTTTTATATAAATCCGTGTCCACAAAACTCAAAAATATGGTCAACTTGCTATTGCGAATTGCAACCAGAAGATTGGTCCTGAAAGCTGACTTTCTTATAAACCTGCTACTACTGCTACTGTCAGCGTCTTATTTTACCTGCTGCTACTGCTACTGTCAGCGTCTTATTTTACCTGCTGCTACTGCTACTGTCAGCGTCTTATTTTACCTGCTGCTACTGCTACTGTCAGCGTCTTATTTTACCTGCTGCTACTGCTACTGTCAGCGTCTTATTTTACCTGCTACTACTGCTACTGTCAGCGTCTTATTTTACCTGCTGCTACTGCTACTGTCAGCGTCTTATTTTACCTGCTGCTACTGCTACTGTCAGCGTCTTATTTTACCTGCTACTACTGCTACTGTCAGCATCTTATTTTACCTGCTGCTACTGCTACTGTCAGCGTCTTATTTTACCTGCTGCTACTGCTATTTACTGCTGCTACCAGATTCACGTTTAACCTATTGCTACTGCTCTCCAATACTACTGCCAACTTCATGTCTATACTGCTCCTGTTATCTACTACTACTGCCAACTTCATGTTTCTCTACTGCTCCTACTCTATACTGCTCCTACTCTATACTGCTACTGCTATCTACTGCTTCTGACAGCTTCACATTTTCTCTACTGCTCCTGCTACAGTTATATCTACTGCTACTGTTACCTTCTATTACTGCGAGCTACACGTTTCACCTACTGCTCCTCTTATCTACTGCTCCTGTTACCCACTACTACTGCCAACTTCAAGTTTTACCTACTGTTCCTACTTTCTACTGCTCCTGCTATCTACTGCTACTGGCAACTTCACATTTTCTCTACTGCTGCTATCTACTGCTCCTGCTATCTACTGTTCCTGCTATCTACTGCTACTGGCAACTTCACATTTTCTCTACTGCTCCTGCTATCTACTGCTACTGGCAACTTCACATTTTCTCTACTGCTCCTGCTATCTACTGCTACTGGCAACTTCACATTTTCTCTACTGCTCCTGCTATCTACTGCTACTGGCAACTTCACATTTTCTCTACTGCTCCTGCTATCTACTGCTCCTGCTATCTACTGCTACTGCCAACTTCACATTTTCTCTACTGCTGCTATTTACTGCTCCTGCTGTCTACTGTTACTACCAACTTCACATTTTATCTACTACTGCTATCTTCTGCTCCTGTAACTACTGCTCCTGCTAACAACTGCTCCTGCTATCTACTTCTCCTGTTATCTACTGCTACTGCCAACCTAACATTTTTTCTACTGCTGCTATCTACTGCTCCTGCTTACTACTGCTCCTGCTATCTACTACTACTGCCAACTACACATTTCATCTATTGCTACCTATTGCAAACAACTGTCCATAAAGTGGCAATTCTTGCACCACAACTGTTGTGGTTACATTATGACAAGCACATGCAAAAAGAAAGTCATTTAATTGCAGACAATAAGTGATTCTGATATTAATGTGATGATAACAATAAAGATTCTTCACACCTTTTTGGTCCATAATGCAGTCAAGGTTCCACTACTGTCTGTCAATTAGTGGATTATAGGTGACAATATTTAATAGTACACAGTAGGTATGATCGGCACTGTTTACCATGAAGAAGTTAGTAAATTGTCAGTTTTACAAGCAACAACAATTAACTTAATCAGCATATGCATTTTTTAGCTCACCTGAGCACTGTGCCCTGTGTCTGTTGTGCACTGTCAACTTTTATTTTTTACTTTCAACATCTACTCCTAAACCTCTTGATGAAAGTTGATAACCTTTGCAGGAATGTTCCTTGCATGAAGCTTTATCAAAGTTATGTAGTGAATTCCAATCCATAAAGAACTCTGGTTGCTATGGCAACAAAATTAAAAACTTTAAAAATCTTCTTGTCTAAAACTTCTTCAGCCAGAGGTCTGAAATTTTTTGTGTAGCATTGTCTAGTGTACCGCTACCAAGTTTGTTCAAATAATGTCCCTGGGGTCACTTTGAGCCCTGGTTGAGGGGTCACATGTATTACATAGAAATATAGGAGAAAATCTTAAAAAATCTTCTTGTCTTAAACCACAAGGCCTAGATTTTTTAAATTTGGCATGAAGCTTTGTGTAGTGGACCTCTATCAAGTTTATTCAAATTGTGTCCCTGGGGATCAAGATATGCCCCACCTCAGGGGTCCTATTAATATAGAATATTTAATTTTTGAAAATCTTCTTGTTAGAAACTGTAAGCGATAGATGTTGGATATTTTGAATGGAGCATCACCAAGAGGTCATCTACCAAGATTGATTGAATTAAACCCTTAGGGTCATTAATAATGCTGGTCCGGGGTCACTTGATTTTACAAAGGCTTACACAGGAAGGCTGAAAAAAACACTTCCTGTCTGAATTTTCTCTAGAGCTTACATATTTTGTATTTTGCATTGTGTAGTTGATACATACCAAGCTTGCAGATTTAGTCCCAGGGGTGAAAATTGGTCCTTCCCAAGGGCTTTGTTGTCAAGTATAGTTTTAAGTATGCTCTTTTGTCTGTCATCTGTCTGTCTTTCATTGACCACAACAACAATCTTAAACAATATCTCCTCCAATACTACTTGACCAATTACAATAAAACATCACAGGAAAGTTCCTTGTATGGTCCCCTTTGAAAAGTGTATAAAAAAAGGAATTCAATACCAGAGTCTGGTTGCCATAGCAGCTGAAAGGAAAACTTTAAAAAAAAACTTGTCTGAAACGCCTAGAGCTGAGATATTTGGTTTGTATTATCATCTAATGTATCTCTACTGAAATCATATAAAACATGGCTCCAGAGGCTCCAACCAAGGGATCACTCATTTTGCATAGACTTTTACAGAAACAGCTTTCAAAATCTTCTCCTCTGAAGCCATAAGGCTAATTGCAATATAACTGGGGGATTGATCCTTGGATGGTCCACTTTTAAAATTTTTAACCAGGTTTTCAATGAAGTTATAATCTGGTTTATAGATTGGGGTATGGCAGGCAGAAGGGCATGCGTGCATGCGCCAGCGGGCGGGTGTCAAACTGATGTTTTCCTTTCAATAACTTTAGTTTGGATTGACCAATCTTAATGAAATTTGGTGTATAGCATCCTTGCATGAAAACCTAGCTTGGGCATTTAATTGGGGTCAGTCAGATCAAGGTGAAGGTCACTGTTACTAAAAATTGAAACTTAAGTCAGTAACAGTTTTTATCGGTCAATCTTGACCATACTTGGTATATAATACACTTGCATGATTAATTAGCTTGGGATTTTATTTGGGACCAGTCTAGTCAAGGTGAAGGTCACTGTTTCTAAAAATAGAAAATTGGATTCCAGTCAATAACATATGCTTGAGATGACTTATGTTGACTAAACATGGTGTGTAGCACTTGCATGAAAATCTAGCTTGGGATTGTATTTGGAGTCATTGGGTCAAGGTCGAGGTTACTGTTGCTAAAAATAGAAAATTGGATTCCAGTCATTTTCTTAAGATTTGAATGAATAATTTTTACTGAACTTGGTGAACAGCACCCTTGCATGAAAACCAAGCTTGTGATTTTATTTGCAGTCAATCTGGTCAAGGTCACAGTTACTAAAATAGAAGATTGGTTTGCAGACAATAACTTAAGTATCTATTGGTCAGTTTTGACCAGCTTTGGTGTATATCACCCTTGCACGGAACCTAGCTAAGGATTGTATTTTGGATCAGTCAGGTCTAGGTCACTGTTACTAAAAATAAAAAAACAGTTACCATTAAGTAACTTGGGTTTAAATTGACAATTAGAGAAAAGCCTTGAAAACATATATTAGGCATACTAATGTTAAACATTGTTTTTGGCTGATTTATTTTCATGTCTTTCAAGAGGGGCGGGGGGGTCTCAGACCGATTGAGATTTGAAAATTTCCATAGCCCTGGTGTGTTACTCATTTTATATTTCCCCTTTTCCTCAGACAAGTGGTATTGGGGGGTATTAATCGCATTCAGTGATAGTTCTGAAATACATCTTTTAAAACCTTTGTGCATGTTCTTTGTGGAGCATCAATCTTTTTATGGCCCCCATCAAAGATGAGGGGGTATATTGTTTTGCAAATGTAGGTTGGTCAGTCGGTTGGAAGACACTTTAATTTCCAGTCAATATTTAGAGAACCCTTGGACCCACCTTCCTCAGACTTGGTTGTAGTTGGTCATGACGAGAAGATGACATCTATAGTTTTTCAAGTCATTAGGTCAAAGGCCAAGGTCACAGTGACCTTGAATACCAAAATGGTTTCCAATCAATAACTATAGAACCATTGGTCCCAGGTTGTTCAAGCTTAGTGTGTAGGTTAGTAATGACCAATAGATGACCCCTATATTTTTTCAGGTGACCAAGTCTTAGGTCAAAGTCACAGTGACCTTGAAGAGCAAAATGGTTTCCGATCAATAACTATAGAACCCTTGGTCTCAGGTTGTTCAAGCTTAGTTTATAGGTTGGTCATGACCAGTAGATGACCCACATAGTTTTGAAGTTGACCAGGTCAAAGGTCATAGTCACAGTGACCTTGAATACCAAAATGGTTTCCAGTCAGTAACTATAGAACCCTTGGTCCCAGGTTGTTCAAGCTTAGTTTATAGGTTATTAATGACCAATAGATGACCCCTATAGTTTTTCAGGTGACCAGGTCTTAGGTAAAGTCACAGTTACCTTGAAGAGCAAAATGGTTTCTGATCAATAACTACAGAACCCTTGGTCCCAGGATGTTCAAGCTTAGTTTATACGTTGGTCATGACCAATAGATGACCTATAGATGACCCATATAGTTTTTAAGGTGACCAGGTCAAAGGTCAAAGTCATTGTGACCTTGAAGAGCAAAACCATTGCCGATCAATGTCTGGAGAATCCTTAGTCCCAGGTTGTTCAAGCTTAGTGTGTAGGTTGGTCTTGACCAGTAGATGACTCCTAGAGTTTTTCAGGTCACCAATGCATTGCACGTGGTAGTCACACACGCTACTGATTATTGACTTTTGAAACCTACTCCTTCCTTATTTTAATTCAGATAAAACAATTAAACTGATACTTTCTGTCCAATATGCCAATCTTAAAAGAATCACAAGACATTCTTTTATAAAAACATAAAATTTCAGCCAAAGTGATTGAAAAAGAAAAATATTATTTACATTCAAACTAAGCGAAAGTTTCTTTTTTGGTTCAGCATATATAAGCCCTTTAGTTTTTCAGGTCACCAGGTCAAAGGCCATGGTCATAGTGTCCTTTGTCCCAGTTCCGCAAAACTTCATGGCTGCCTTTAGGGATAAGGCGCTTGGGTGGCATATATGTTTTACAAGCATCTCTTGTTTAATGAATTCTTGTTTAAAATTAATGTATACTTTTGATTCATATTTCAGTGTCACAAACTTAGATAGCTTGTTTTTCAGGTTGTCCATCTTCAACATTGTCCTCATTGGTGTGATCAACATGTATGTTATATTGACAGGAGGCTTGATAGCTCTGCAATTCACCTTCTTCAGAAAATATGAACAAAAGCTAGCTCTGGTCAGTATAATTATGCTTTTATTGTCCATTTCATTTACAAAGAAACAATTTGTTATAAAAGAATTTATTTTAACGACAGAGAATAATTTTAATCCCTGCCATAAATAAATATTATGCTAATTTTAGAAATATTTAGCTAAATAATTTTTATACCCCTGAAAAGAAGTTTTGTGGGTCTATAGGAGTCACCAGGTGGTTGGTAGGTCTGTCGGTCGAGCTGGCGGTCCGTTGCAATTTCCTTGTCTGGAGCATAACTTAAAAACTAATGGATGGAATTCAGTGCAACTTCATACAATGGTCAAGCACAATGAGAGGAAGTGCAATGTTCAAGAATCATAACTCCATCTTGACTATTTGCAGAGTTATTGCCCATTGCTGGTTTTCCTTGTCCAGAGCATAACTTGAAAACTACCAGTTGGAATTCAATGCAACTTCATACAATGGTCAAGCACAATGAGAGGAAGTGCAGTGTTCAAGAATCATAACTTCAACTTCACTATTTGCAGAGTTATTGCCCTTTATTAGTTTTCCTTGTCTGGAGTATAACTTGAAAACTATTGGTTGGAATTCAGTGCAACTTCATACAATGGTCAAGCACAATAAGAGGAAGTGCAGTGTTCAAGAATCAGTTTTGATATAGTACACTCTTCACAGAAATATTCCTTTGGTGGACCTTTATCTTATTTGTTTGAGTTGGTTGGTTAAAAGAAATTTTAAACAAAAAGACAATTTTGAAAACATATTTTAACCTTGACATACTGATCTATGTTCTATTTTTGGAAGTTTCAGCATGGAAAAACTGAGCAATATCTACAATTGTTTTCAGGTGTGTGATTCAGGGCCATCATGGTACTCTTGTTTTTAATGAATTTCAGACTGTAGAGCGGATGTTATTTTCTATATATCCATGGTGTTGTGTAATGTTGTTGACATGGACAGCATCCTCTTTAGTACCATGGCAACTGCTCCCATATGTGTACCTTGCAGTTGGGTAAGTTTTGTGTTAGCATAATTTCTGCACTCACCAAAATTGACAATGGTATTGAGGAAAGAGGAGAAATTGCCAACACAAAATAAACTAAATATTTCATAAGATGACATAAAATAAGGTTGACTAGTACTACCACAAAGTAAAGTTATCATGAAATATCAAACTATTGTTTACTACTTTTTTAGAGAAAAGGATGGTTTATAATTTACTCAACAGCACTGCATATTCTAATACAGTAGTGCACAAAAAGCATACTAAAGAATTAAAAGAAAAGGTCTTATATTCAGACTCATTCTTTGTATAGACCACTTTAAATCTCTCCTGAGCACAAAGTTCTTCATAGAATTGAATTCTTCAAGAACTCTGGTTGCTATGACAACAGAAAGGGAAAACTTTGAAAGTCTTCTCGTCTTAATCCACAAGGCCTGGAGTGAGATATTTAAGCATACAGGTTCACCTAGAGGTCCTCTACCAGGATTATTCAAATAATGCACCTGGAGACATTAATGGGATTTACAGGACACTTTTCATCATCGGGGTTGAAACATTTGGATTTATTTTTCTTTGATGATATTTCTGTTAAATTAATCTTATATATAACTTACTGGTTTATTAAACTTACTCTTCAAGTCATATCACATGCCGTGTATTACTAAGTACAAGCACTGCCATTTTAGCTGTTATTAATTTACTGATACTAGTCTGAAAATATTGCTTCAAAGTTTATTAAAAGCTAGAAACAAAGTGCATGGGCACAGCCATGTTTGTTCACCCATAATATCTTTTTGTCTTGAAAATTACTCACTGGTCACAGAACGCAATTTTGCCAGCCATCAAACAAACAAAACACGGTTTATATTTGAATTTTTATTCATCCATCAGTAGTATATCATGTAAGTGAATAGAAAAATGTAGCATACATATTAAGTGCTTGCATATTTATATAAATTAATGATTTTCATGGATTAGTGATAATTGGAAAGGGCCCATACCATTAATTACACTGACCATTAAAGTTTGCCAAATTTAAAACATTTACAAAGATAAATTGTTAATTGGTGGTAACAAGTTGTCGGGGATAATTAAATTGTTATAACTGGAAGTGCTATATACCCTGTTGTAAATGTCAACGTTTCCTGTGTATAACTAAGTGTCCCGGTACCAGCATCCTTGAATATTTGATACTAGTATTAACAGAATATTGGGGTTTTGGGTTTTTTGCTAGGACACAATATTTTTCGGGACACTTACTGGACAGACACCCTATTTCCTGGACAGTCGCAGATGTCTGGGATGTTATGGCATGTATGCCTAATGTTTAGATATTTAGCATGGAGCATCATCTAGAGGTTCTCTCCAAAGATTGCTCAAATAACACCCCTGGGGTCAAAATTGACCCCACTCCAGAGGTCTTACTTGTGTAAATTATAAAATCTTTGAAAATTTTTATGCCCCCACAAAGGTGGGTGCATATAGCGTTGCACTTGTCCGTCCGTCCTTCCGTCCGTCCGTCTGTCCGTACGTCCCGTAATCTTGTGAACGCAACTCCTCTTAAACCGGATGGCAGATTTTGCTTAAACTTCCAGGGATGAACAACCTTAATGTGTAGATGGTAGTAAAGGAAGGAATTTTCGCTGCGACCAAATTTAACAGAATTATGGCCCTTTGATGATTTTTTCACTAGAAATTTTGTGAACGCAACTCCTCTTAAACCGGATGGCAGATTTTGCTTAAACTTCCAGGGATGAACAACCTTAATGTGTAGATGGTAGTAAAGGAAGGAATTTTTGCTGCGACCAAATTTAACAGAATTATGACCCTTTGTTGATTTTTTCACTATATACCATATAGAAATTTTGTGAACGCAACTCCTCTTAAACCGGATGGCAGATTTTGCTTAAACTTCCAGGGATGAACAACCTTAATGTGTAGATGGTAGTAAAGGAAGGAATTTTTGCTGCGACCAAATTTAACAGAATTATGGCCCTTTGTTGATTTTTTCACTATATACCATATTGAAATTTTGTGAAGGCAACTCCTCTTAAACCGGATGGCAGATTTTGCTTAAACTTCAAGAGATGAACAGCTTTAATGTGTAGATGGTAGTAAAGGAAGGAATTTTTGCTGTGACCATAATTGAACATATAAATTTTACATTTGTAATTTAATTTAACATGTACATAAGGTTACATGTAGATCATTGTAGGTATATGTATAGAAAAAATCTTACATACAGGATATACATGCTCTTGTTTATGAGCACTTATGCATAGTGGGGGCATCTGTGTCCTATGGACACAGTTCTAGTCTTGTTAGAAACCATAGTCCCTTCACCTTAAATATTTGGTATGTAGCATTGTATTACTTCCATGTGCAAAGATTATTCAAATTAATTCCCTGTTGTCAAAATTGACAGCATTCTAGGGGGTCATTTATTTAGCTTAGATATTTTTTCTATCTATGGTTAAAAATTTACTCTGCCAGTGTCAGTACTTACATAGAAAAACAAATAATTCCTTTTATAGTTTTTTTATGGAATCTGCATGGACATATATTTAATGTATTCCTTGGTCTTAATGTGACCCTGACTTCTATCTTATCAGGGTGAGTCATTTCGATCAACCTATGTCTGGTGCCCCTGGTCCCTCATCAGCATTTTACTTCAAATGACATCTCAAAAACATAAGGCCATTTTCAACCAAACTTGATAGAAATGTTCCTTATATTGCCGTTTTCCAAAATTGCTCAAACCATTTCACTCAGTTGCACATAAGGACTGCAAAAGCTAAAAATAGTAAACAATATAATCAACATCTCCTATAGTGCAAGGTCATTTTCCACCAAATTTCACTGAAATGTTCCTTACACAGCCCTCTATTAAAATTGCTCAAATGGTTCCTCTGCATTGCACAAAATGGGAGTGTAGGACAATAGCCCACAAGGACGATAGCCCACTAGGACAATAGCCCACTAGCCAATAGCCCACTAGGACAGTAGCCCACTGGGACAACAGCCGACTAGGACAATAGCCCACTTATTAGCATAATTATGCATTTAATTAAGAAATTGAGTATGCAATTAGTTTAAAATATAAGTATTCATAAGTCAAAAGTGTAGACTTTTTTTAAATTCTGACATTTCTGTTAAAACATACAGCAGATTCAGATCCAATGGATTTTTTACCAGCTCTATACTTTTTACTCATGTTTTATTTGGTAGATACAGCGTATAAATGAGTAAAACCACACTTTATAATTGAATATGAAAATTAATGCAGACAAAGGATTGCATTTGTATTTAAAATATATAGATGTAAATGTTAAAACAATTAAACATCTATATTATTAGTTTATTACATCTGCACCCTTTTTGATAAGCAGTGGGCAATTGTCCAAGTGGGCTATTGTCCGTTCCCCACAAAATGGCAACAAGAGCAAAAAATAAATTTTCATCAATATTTGGTTTCAAATGATATCTTCTCACGAAACGCAAGGTTATCTTCCACCAAACTTTACAGAAATATTCTATATATTGCCTGTTTCTATTTGATGCTGATTTGTTTGATATCTTGTTTTATCAAGTTTAGTGATATTAGTTCTTAAGTATTAGAAGATAATTTTCTAGAATGTGTCTCCTATTGCGAAACAAAGGTAAGTTGTTTTATGAATTGTACACGCATATTATAGATTCTAAAATCTAATTCTAAAAATATTAATTTCCATTAAAAACTATTAGCACTGATTTCAAAAATGTAAATTCACAGTAAAAATTATTCATAGGAGGTGTGTTCAAAAAGTTAACCCCATGTTTTTAGCTCACCTGAGCATGCTCATGTGAGCTTTTAGGATCCTTGATTGTCCGGCGTCCGTCCGTCCGTCCGTCCGTCCGTCGTCCACAATTCATTCAAACGACATCTCCTCTGAAACCACTGGGCAAAATTTAATGAAACTTGCCTAGAATGTTCCTTGCATGAAGCTCTACCAAGTTTGTTCAAGTGGTTCCGGTCCATTGCATTTCTGGGTCACAGGAGCTAAAAACAGATTTTGAAACTTGGATATTTAAAAATCTTCTTGTCAGAAACCACAAGGCCTGGAGCTTTGATATTTGGTATAAAGCATCATCTAGTGGACCTCTACCAAGTTTGTTCAAATTATGATCCTTGGGTCAAAAATGGCCCCGCCCCAGGGGTAACTTGTTTTACATAGAGTTATATAGGAAAAACTTTAAAAATCTTCTTGTCAGAAACCGTAAGGCATAGAGCTTAGATATTTGGTGTGCAGCATTGTCTAGTGGACCTCTACTAAGTTTGTTCAAATCATGGCCTCTGGGTCAAAAATGGCCCCGCCCCAGGGGTAACTTGTTTTACATAGAGTTATATAGGAAAAACTTTAAAAATCTTCTTGTCAGAAACCGTAAGGCATAGAGCTAAGATATTTGGTGTGTAGCATTGTCTAGTGGACCTCTACCAAGTTTGTTCAAATCATGGCCTCTGGGTCAAAAATGGCCCGGCCCCAGGGGTAACTTGTTTTACATAGAGTTATATAGGAAAAACTTTCAAAATCTTCTTGTCAGAAACCGTAAGGCATAGAGCTTAGATATTTGGTGTGTAGCATTGTCTAGTGGACCTTCACCAAGTTTGTTCAAATCATGGCCTCTGGGTCAAAATGGCCCCGCCCCAGGGGTAACTAGTTTTACATAGAGTTATATAGGAAAAACTTCGAAACTCTTCTTGTCAGAAACCGTAAGGCATAAGGCTTAGGTATTTGGTGTGTAGCATTGTCTAGTGGACCTCTACCAAGTTTGTTCAAATTATACCTCTGGGGTCAAATTTGGCCCCACCCTGGGGTCATTGGTTTTACATAGGCTTATATAGGAAAAACTTCGAAAATCTTCTTGTCTGAAACCACAAGGCCCTGAGCCTTAAGATTTGGTATGTAGCATTGTCTAGTGGACCTCTACCAAGTTTGTTCAAATTATACCTCTGGGGTCAAATTTGGCCCCAACCCAGGGTCATTGTTTTACATAGGCTTATATAGTGATAACTTTGAAAATCTTCTTGTAGAAGGAGAAGTAACATTTTCAGTCCAAATAATCTGGAAATTTGTCAGACTAGTTGTTTCTATGATTTCAAGCTCAAGTTCGAATATGGGTCATCTTGGTTTAAAAACTAGGTCACAGAGCCCAAAAATAGAAAAATCTCGTTAACACTCTAGAGGTTACATTTTCAGTCAAAATATCCCAGAAATTTGTCAAAAAGGTTGTTTTGATGATTTTTAGCTCAAGTTCAAAATTGGGTCATCTGGGGTCAAAAACTAGGTCACAGAGCCCAAATATGGAAAAACCTTGTAAACACTCTAGAGGTAATATTTTCAGTCCAAATAACCAGGAATCTGTCAGAAAGGTTGTTTCAATGATTTCTAGATTAAATTTGAATATGGGTCATCTGGATTAAAAAACTAGGTCACAGAGCCCAAAAATAGAAAAAAACTTGTTAACATTCTATAAGCTACTTTTCAGTCCAAATATTCTCCAAATTTGTCAGAAAAAAAGTTTTAATGATTTCTAGCTCAGATTCGAATAAAGGTCATCTGGGGTCAAAAACTAGGTCACAGACCCCAAATATGGAAAAACCTTGTTAACACGCATTGAGGTAACATTTTCAGTTCAAGTAACCATGAAATTTGTCAGAAAGGTTGTTTTAATGATTTCTAGCTCAGTTTTGAATATGGGTTATCTGGGGTCAAAAACTAGGACACAGGGCCAAAAAGAAGAAAATCCTTGTTAATGTTCAAGAGGTTACATTTTCAGTCCAAATGTCCTTGAAATTTGTCAGAAAGGTTGTTTCAATGATTTCTAGCCCAGATTAGGATATGGGTCATCTGGGATCAAAAACAGGGACACAGAGCCCTAAAATGTTAAAACCATTTAAACTATCCAGAGGTTAGTCATTTTCAGTCCAAATATCCTGGAAATTTGTCAGACAGGTTGTTTTGATGATTTCTAGCTCAAGTACTAATATGGATCATCTTTGGTCAAAAACTAGGTCACAGAGCCCAAATATGGAAAAACCTTGTTAACACTCAAGAGTTAAGATTTTAATTCCAAATAACCTGAAAATTTGTCAGAAAGGTTGTTTCTATGATTTCCAGCTCAACTTTGAATATGGGTCATCTGGATTAAAAAAACTAGGTCACAGAGCCTAAATATCGAAAAACTTTGTAAACACTCAGAGGCTACATTTTCAGTCCAAATGTCTTTGAAATTTGTCAGAAAGGTTGTTTTGATGATTTCAAGCTGAGGTTTGGATATGGATCATCTGGGGTTAAAAACTAGGTCACAGAGCCCAAATATGGAAAAACCTTGTTAACACTCTAAAGGCTACACTTTCAGTCCAAATAACCTTGAAATTTGTCAGAAAGATTGTTTCAATATTTTCTAGGTCAAGTTTGAATATGGGTCATCTGGGGTCAATTAACCAGGTCCATAGCAACTTTGTTAAAAGCAGTCATATTCAGGTGAGCGATATAGGGCCATCATGGCCCTCTTGTTGATATAAACTGTAGTAATAACAAAAAATATTTTCAGTAGCATGCAAGCAATCATTTGTACATCTCCTTAAATTTAATCCAAGTATACATATTTTATGAAAATTCATATGTATATAATTAAAATAATATGTCGGTGATACTGGCGCAACCCTAAAATGTAGTTTGTTAATATTTGTATTGTATCCATGGGATATTGAATAAAAGTGGTGTGCAAACCTCAGTTACATAGATATTATAATGTCAGCATCCACTCTGTCAAAACGTCATTTCATGAAAATTTCAAAGTGATCAGTCACGTTGTCTGTGTATTATTTGTCTAAAGATGTCTGAATTTCGTTTTTCTGCAAATGGCGTCATTTGACGATGAAGAAATACGCACTGTGATAAAGTTATGCGTTTCTCTTGATAAAACTCCAGTTCAAACCATCCAAGCACTACAGACGGTGACAGGAAAGTCATCTGTGTGCCGTTCGCTTGTTTACAAATGGCACAAGAAATTTTCATTAGGGCGTTCATTGGTTAAAGCGGATACGCGATCTGGTCGGCCGGCCATTATCAAGTGCAACGTTGTATGCAGGGTTGAAGGAGTTACATAGCTACAGACATGAAAGCAGAGAACTTATATCCTATCTTCATGGAATTGTTCTTCAATTTAAAGAATCATGGTATCATGACATTTTTCAAAAATGGATCAGGAGACATGAATAAATGTAGCCTGTGGTGGTGCCTACTTTGAAAAACTACCAAAGCATTTGTTGTAATTTTGGCATTCACAACATTTATGATGCTTACACCTGCACTGCATGGTGTGTACTGGGTTATGTTTGAATGCTGTAATTTTGTAACTGTTTAATGTACATCTTTTATTAGCTCACCTGAGCATGCTCATGTGAGCTTTTAGGATCATTGATTGTCCGGCGTCTGTCCGTCCGTCCGTCCGTCCGTCGTCCACAATTCATACAAACAACATCTCCTCTGAAACCACCAGGCAAAATTTAATGAAACTTGCCTAGAATGTTCCTTGCATGAAGCTCTACCAAGTTTGTTCAAATGGTTCCGGTTCATTGCATTTCTGGGTCACAGGAGCTAAAAACAGATTTTAAAAGTTGGATCTTTAAAAATCTTCTTGTCAGAAACCACAAGGCCTGGAGCTTTGATATTTGGTATAAAGCATCATCTAGTGGACCTCTACCAAGTTTGTTCAAATTATGATCCTGGGGTCAAAAATGGCCCCGCCCCAGGGGTAACTTGTTTTACATAGAGTTATATAGGAAAAACTTTAAAAATCTTCTTGTCAGAAACCGTAAGGCATAGAGCTAAGATATTTGGTGTGTACCATTGTCTAGTGGACCTCTACCAAGTTTGTTCAAATCATGGCCTCTGGGTCAAAAATGGCCCCGCCCCAGGGGTAACTTGTTTTACATAGAGTTATATAGGAAAAACTTTAAAAATCTTCTTGTCAGAAACCGTAAGGCATAGAGCTAAGATATTTGGTATGGAGCATTGTCTAGTGAACCTCTACCAAGTTTGTTCAAATTATGATCCTGGGGTCAAAAATGGCCCCGAACCAGGGGTAACTTGTTTTACATAGAGTTATATAGGAAAAACTTTAAAAATCTTCTTGTCAGAAACCGTAAGGCATAGAGCTAAGATATTTGGTGTGCAGCATTGTCTAGTGGACCTCTACCAAGTTTGTTCAAATCATGGCCTCTGGGTCAAAAATGGCCCCGCCCCAGGGGTAACTTGTTTTACATAGAGTTATATAGGAAAAACTTTAAAAATCTTCTTATCAGAAACCGTAAGGCATAGAGCTTAGATATTTGGTACGTAGCATTGTCTAGTGGACCTCTACCAAGTCCGTCAAATTATACATCTGGGGTCAAATTTGGCCCCACCCTGGGGTCATTGGTTTTACATAAGCTTGTATAGGAAAAACTTCGAAAAATCTTCTTGTCTGACCCACAAGGCCCTGAGCCTTTAGACTTAGTATATAGCATTGTCTAGTGGACATCTACCAAGTTTGTTCCAATTATACCCCTGGAGTCAAATTTGGCCCCAGCCCAGGGTCATTGGTTTTACTTAGGCTTATATAGTGAAAACTTTGAAAATCTTCTTGTAGAAGGAGAAGTAACATTTTCAGTCCAAATAATCTGGAATTTTGTCAGACAGGTTGTTTCTATGATTTCTAGCTCAAGTTCGAATATAGGTCATCTGGGGTCAAAAACTAGGTCACAGAGCCCAAAAATAGAAAAACCTTGCTAACACTCTAGAGGTTACATTTTCAGTCCAAATAATCTGGAATTTTGTCAGACAGGTTGTTTCTATGATTTCTAGCTCAAGTTCGAATATGGGTCATCTGGGTTTAAAAACTAGGTCACAGAGCCCAAAAATAGAAAAACCTTGTTAACACTCTAGAGGTTACATTTTCAGCCAAAATAATCTTGAAATTTGTCAGAAAGGTTGCTTTGATGATTTCTAGGTCAAGTTTAAATATAGGTCATCTGGGGTCAAAAACTAGGTCACAGAGCCCAAAAATAGAAACATCTTGTTAACACTCTAGAGATTACATTTTCAGCCCAAATAATCTGGAAATTTGTCAGAAAGGTTGCTTCAAAGATTTCTAGCACAAGTTCAAATATGGGTCATCTGGGTTTAAAAACTAGGTCACAGAGCCCAAAAATAGAAAAATCTTGTTAAAACTCTAGAGGTTACATTTTCAGCCCAAATAATCTGGAAATTTGTCAGAAAAATTGCCTTAAGGATTTCTAGATCAAGTTTGAGTATGGGTCATCTGGGGTCACAAACTAGGTCACAGAGTCCAAATATGGAAAAACCTTGTTAATATTCTAAAGGTAGCATTTTCAGTCCAAATAACCTGGAAATTTGTCAGAAAGATTCTATGGATGATTTCTAGCTCAGTTTTGAATATAGGTATTCTGGTGTCAAAAACTAGGTCACAGAGCCCGAAAGTAGAAAAACCTTGTAAAAGCTCTAGAGGTTACATTTTTAGTCCAAATGTCCTTGAAATTTGTCAGAAAGGTTGTTTCAATGATTTCTAGCTCAAATTTGGATATGGGTCATCTGGGATTAAAAACTAGGTCACATGGTGCAAATATGTAAAAAACTTTTTAACACTCCAGAGGTTACATTTTCAGTCCAAATACCCTAGAAATTTGTCAGACAGGTTTTTTTGATGATTTCTAGCTCAAGTTGGAGTATGGGTCATCTTGGGTCAAAAACTAGGTCACAGAGCCCAAATATGGAAAAACTTTGTAAACACTCTAGAGGCTACATTTTAAGTCCAAATGTCCTGGAAATCTGTCAGATAGGTTGTTTTGATGATTTGTAGCTCAAGTTTGGATATGGGTTATCTGGGGTCAAAAACTAGGTCACAGAGTCTAAATATCGAGAAACCTTGTTAACACTCTAGATGCTACTTTTTCAGTCCAAATATCCTGCAAATTTGTCAAAGAGATTGTTTCAATAATTTCTAGGTCAAGTTCGAATATGGGTTATCTGGGGTCAATTAAAAAGGTCCATAGCAACTTTGTTAAAAGCAGTCATACTCAGGTGAGCGATACAGGGCCATCATGGCCCTCTTGTATTGTATATACACTTTGTTGAATGTTTGAACTTCCGTAATATGGAAATTAAATCTAAAAGAATCTTTTGTTTTTGCTAAATTCGACTTTTCCACATACTTTTTTAACACACCTCGTATGTATTAAATAAAATCAAATGTATTTGTGTGATTGCAAAGTATCATTCATTTAAAGAAAAATCGGGGATCAAAAAATCGACTTTAAACTGGGTAGCAAAATGACTAGTGTGGACATGTAAGGGTAGTGAAACAGACCCTAAAATCCCTCTAATAAACATGACAAGGATCAGTGGTAAGAGCATTGGTTAGCAAACTCCTTATGGTTGAGGCAGCATGAGTACATTCACAGATGGTCTATTTAAATGCACTAACAGTTCTACAGTTATAAAAATATTCTGTATGTGTAAAATTACATGTATCCAACACATTCACATCTTCAGAATCTTCTGTGCTGACTTGATGCTGTGCATCAATATTTTCTTGTTTCATTTCAGATTCGTATATCTACAGATGTTTCTCACACCACACACAAGGTCATTCAAAATTTCTAAAGAGGAGAAAGCTGATGAGTTTGATTTGAGTATTCTACCAGAAGCTATCGCTCTTGTTATGGCAATTGTGTATTCTGTCTCACCATCCATTTTACACATGGCTCTTCACTTTATCAATGGACCTTTCAATCAGTTTTTCTCTTTTACCGTTCTGGTAAGCATTTGTTTCCCAGGGTACTTGACACTCTTCTGGCAAATTATGTCTTCCCCCAAAAATGGGGGAGACATATTGTTTTTCCCCCGGTTGTCCGTCCGTCCGTCTGTCTGTCCGTCACAAAATTGTGTCCGCTCTGTATCTTCCAAAGCCCTTGAAGGATTTTTATGAAACTTGGGTCAGATGTTCACCTCATCAAGGCGACGTGCAGAACCCACTTTGCGAGTGTGGTGTCTCAAGGGCAAGGTCACACTTGGAGGTTAAATGCCAAATGCCACAAAATCGTGTCCGCTCTGTATCTTCCAAAGCCCTTGAAGGATTTTTATGAAACTGGGTCAGATGTTCACCTCATCAAGGCGACGTGCAGAACACACTTTGTGGGTGTGGTGTCTCAAGGTCAAGGTCACACTTGGAGGTTAAATGTCAAATGCCACAAAATTGTGTCCACTCTGTATCTTCAAAAGCCCTTGAAGGATTTTTATGAAACTTGGGTCAGATGTTCACCTCATCAAGGCGACATGCAGAACCCACTTTGCGGGTGTGGTGTCTCAAGGTCAAGGTCACACTTGGAGGTTAAATGTCAAATGCCACAAAATCGTGTCCGCTCTGTATCTTCAATAGCCCTTGAAGGATTTTTATGAAACTTGGGTCAGATGTTCACCTCATCAAGATGACGTGCAGAACCCACTTTGCGGGTGCGGTGTCTCAAGGTCAAGGTCACACTTGGAGGTTAAATGTCAAATTTTACAATCGTCTGACTCAATACTACCTGCAGCAACTGGCTGGGGGGAGACATATGTTTTTGTTCAATCAAAAACCCATTTCTAGTTCTAACTTGTTTAACTGAATATGCAAGATTGAATATCGGAAACATTCTGCAGATGAATTTTACCATGAAAGAAGCACCACAGCTTAAACTAGATAATTTGTAAGTTTTTTAGGTCACCTGAGCACGGAGTGCTCAATGGTGAGCTTTTGTGATCATTGATTGTCCAGCCTTTGTTAGTGTGTGTTGTGCGTCATCAACATTTTGACTTATATGACTGAAAAATATTATTGTCAAAAAGTACTAGGCTCTGAGCCTTAAAATTTGATATGTAGCATTGTCTAGTAGATGTCCCTTGGCACCACCTGGGTGGTCACAAGTTTTACATAGAAATATAGAGGAAAATCTTTAAAAATCTTCTTGCCTGAAATCACAAGGCCTAGGGTTTTTAAATTTGGCATGAAGCATTGTCTAATGGACCTCCACCAAGTTCAAATAATATCACTGGGGTCACTATGAGCCCCGCCCAAGGGGTCACATGTTTTGCATAGAAATTTAGAATGAAATCTTAAAAAAAACAAAGCCTAAAATTCTGAAATTTGACTTAAAGCTTTGTGTAGTAGACCTGTACTAAGTTTGTTCAAGTTACGTCCCTGTTGTCAAAATTGGCCCCATCCTCAGCGTCCTTTTTGTGTAAAATAGTTGATGTTTTAAAATCGTCTTGTGAGAAACTATAACCTTTAGACCTTAGTTATTATGCTTGGAGCGTCATTTAAAGGTACTCTACCATGATTGTTCAAATTATAACCATGGGGTCATTGATGGCCCTGCCCTGGGGTCACTTGATTTTACATTGGCTTATAAAAGAAAAATTAAAACATTCTTCTTCTCTGAAACCATTTGCCCCAAATCTTAAATATTCTGTATGTAGCATAGTCTAGTACACCTCTACCAATTTTGTTTAAATTATGTCCCTGGGGTCAAAATTAGCCCCATCCCCAGAGGTCCAATTTGTGTAAAATATTTAACCTTTAAAAATCTTCTTATGAGGAAATGGTTTCAAATCAAATTATTTGAGAACTGTTGTCACACTCTGAGGAAAACTTCTTGTTTAATTACCAAGTCCTAGTTAACAAACCACTGTAAAACATTTATTTAAGATCTGTGTCAGAGAAAGCTTCATTATACTATATTTTCATTAGTGAGTCTTGTAGTATTAAAGAAATTCATTTTTTAGCTCGACTTTTTTTGAAAAAAAATCGAGTTACTGCTATAGTCATGGTGTCGTTGCCGTTCCCATTCCGGTCCGAAAACTTTAATATTGATTATAATTTTTTTATTCCTTGATGAATTATCTTCATACTTGGACACAACAACCCTTTGGACAAGACCTTTAAGATGACCAGACTAAACTTGACCTTGACACTTAAATGACCTTCAAATTCAAGGTCAAAATATTGAATTTTGCTAAAATTGGCCATAACTAGTAGGTGGATTCTCTTCATGCTTGGACACAACAACCCTTTGGACAAGACCTTCAAGTAGACCAGACTAAACTTGACCTTGACTCATTAATGACCTTCACCTTCAAGGTCAAAATATTGAATTTTGCTAAAATTGGCCATAACTTTATTATTAATTGGTTGATTCTCTTCATGCTTGGGCACAACAACCCTTTGGAAAAGACCTTCAGGTAGACCGGATTAAACTTGACTCATAAATGACCTTCACCTTAGAGGTCAAATTATTGAATTTTGCTAAAATTTGCCATAACTTAATTATTAATAGGTGGATTGTCTTCATACTTGGACACAACAACCCCTTGGACAAGGTCTTCAAGGGAACCAGACTCAACCTGACCTTGACTCATAAATGACCTTCACCTTCAAGGTCAAATTATTAAATTTTGCTAAAATTGTCCATAACTTAAGTATTTATGGCTGGATTTGATTTATACTTAGACAAAACAACACTTATGACAAAACCGACATGTTGAATAATTCAGATATAACCATGACCTTAAAATGACCTTGACCGTCAAGGCCAGATGATTGAATTTTGCTTAAATTGTCATAACTTTCTCATTTATTTATGGATTTGATTCATACTTGGACAAAACAACACTTATTACAAATCCGACATTTGATTCTTTCAGATATGACCTTGACCTTTGAATGACCTTTTCAGTTAACGTCAGCTTATTGAATTTGCTAAACCTGGCCATAATTTTGTTATTTGTGGTTAGATGTTAATAATACTTGGAAAAAAACAACATTTATGACAAAGCCGACATGATAGATTATTCAAGTGTGACCTTTACCTGAAAATGACCATGACCGTCAAGGTCAAATTATTGAATTTTGCTCAGATTTTCATAACTTTTGTATTTATTTATGGATTTGCACATACTTGGACAAAACAACACTTATGACAAATCGGACATTATGATTCTTTCATGTATCAACTTTACATTACAATGACCTTGACCTTCAAGGTCAAATTATTGACTTTTGCTACAATTTGCCATAACTGTGTCATTTATTGTTGGAATTGATTCATACTTGGGCAAAACTATACTTGTGACAAAACCGACATGTTGAATAACTCAAAAGTGACCATGACCTAAAACTGACCTTGACCGTCAAGGTCAGATGTTTGAATTTTGCTTTAATTGTCATAACTTTGTCGTTTATTGATGGATTTGATTTATACTTGGAAAAAAAAACAATACTTTTTGACATATCCGACATTTTGATTAAAGTTTGACCTTAACCTTTAAATGACCTTGACATTTCTTAACTTGGCTATATCTTTGCTGTTAATTGATGTAGTGTCTTCATGCTTGGACATAACTACCTTCTAGACAATACCTCCAAAGAAGGTAAAACTGAACTTGACCTTGACCGTTAAGGTCAAATTTCTGAATGTTGCTAAAATTGGCCATAACTTTGTTATGTATAATTATATTTCTAAATGATGTTTCATTTGAAAGCCCTTCACCACAATGTGCTTCCTCTGATGTGTTTGCCTTTGGAAATAGGAAAAAAGTCGAGCGTGGGCCCCGCTTGCGGTGGATCTTGTTTTAAAAAATTGTTATTAAAGTATGTTTAATGCCTGTTGTAGTGGTTACCAACAATGGTATTCATATAATTAGATTTTACATACAACCATTTATGTGTTCTTTGTTAAAATCTATGCTCTGTAATGACTATACCCACAAAAAACATTAATATGGGTATTACTAGAGTTTATATTGTAATTTCTGGAATAACCCTGGTATAAAGTTAGTCAAGGAGAATGGTTCTCTAAAGATTTTTTAGCTTTAAGAAAAAATGGAAATGAAATGGAACATTAACACTTTCATGTTTTGTTACAGATGCATCTTGTGTTCATATTTTCACTGAGTGTATTTCTGACATCACTAATGAGTCTTCGAGGAATCTTTGACTTCACAGGTCTGTATACATGTATATTGTTAAACTAATGTTCTGATGCTATTGTTGTAGAAAAGATTAAACCCTTTTGCCAACATTCTTTTAAGTTCGTCTTTTTCGAAGAAAAAAATTCGAGCTATTGCTACAGTCATGGTGTTATTGCCATTGCTGTTCCCATCCGAAAACTTTAACATTCATTATGCCCCCACTTCAAAGAAGAGGGGGTATATTGCTTTGCAATTGTCTGTCTGTCGATCGGTCCGTAGACCAAATGGTTTCCGACCAATAACTAAAGAACGCTTAGGCCTAGGAACTTCAAACTTGGTAGAATGATTGTCCATCACCAGTAGATGACCCCTATTGATTTTGGGGTCAAGGGGTCAAAGGTCAAGGTCACATTGACCTTGTAGGTAGAAACGGTTTCCGACCAATAACTAAAGAACGCTTAGGCCTAGAAACTTCAAACGTGGTAGGATGATTGTCCATCACTAGTAGATAACCCCTGTTGATTTTGGGGTCAAGGGGTCAAAGGTCAAGGTCATATTGACCTTGTAGGTAGAAACGGTTTCCGACCAATAACTAGAGAACGCTTTGACCTAGGTTCACCAAACTTGGTATGCTGGTTGGTCATCACCAGTAGATGACCCCTATTGATTTTGAGGTCATTAGGTCAAAGGTCAAGCTCACAGGGACCTTCATCCTAAAACGGTTTCCGATCAATAACTAGGGAACGCTTTGACCTAGGTTCACCAAACTTGGTATGCTGGTTGGTCATCACCAGTAGATGATCCCTATAAACTTTGAGGTCATTAGGTCAAAGGTCAAGATCAATGAGACTTTCATCCTTAAAACAGTTTCCGATCAATAACTAGAGAACCCTGTGACCTAGGTTCACCAAACTTGGTATGCTGGTTGGTCATCACCAGTAGATGACCCCTATTGATTTTGAGGTCATTAGGTCAAAGGTCAAGCTCACAGGGTCCTCCATCCTAAAAACTGTTTCTGATCAATAACTAGAGAACGCTATGACCTAGGTTCACCAAACTTGGTATACTGGTTGGTCATCACCAGTAGATGACCCCTATTGACTTTGAGATCATTAGGTCAAAGGTCAAGATCACAGAGACTTTCATCTTAAAAACGGTTTCCGATCAATAACTAGAGAACGCTTAGGCCTAGAAACTTCAAACTTGGTAGGATGATTGTCCAGCACCAGTAGATGACCCCTATTGATTTTGGGGTCAAGGGGTCAAAGGTCAAGGTCACATTGACCTTGTAGGTAAAAAACGGTTCTCAATCAATAACTTGACAACCCATGCGCCGTTGACCCTCAAACTTCATATCTGCATTTGTCTTGGCCAGTCGATGACCCCTATTGATTTTGGGGTCAAAGGTCAAGGTCAAATGTATGTCAAAACAGTTAAGACCAATAACTTGGCTACCAAATGGCATCAGGTTTTGTGGACTGTGAGACTTACATTTTAGATAACATGTATATTTGGTCACTAGGTCAAAAGTCAGTCACAATAATCTGGCCACGTGACTAATTGGCTGCCGACAGGGGGCATACATGTTTTACAAACATATCTTGTCATAAATTTTTATCTCACCTGAGCACACAGTGCTCATGTGAGCTTTTAGGATCAGGGATTGTCTGTCGTCCTCCATCATCAGCAATTACTTCAAAGGACATCTTCACTAAAACCAGCAGGCCAAACTTGATAAAAAAAAAAACTTGACTGGAATGTTCCTTGCATGAAGCTCTATCAGTGTTGTTCAAAAGGTTCCGGTCCATTGCAGATCTGGGCCACAGGAGCTAAAAATATATTTAAAAAGTGAAAATTTTAAAAATCTTCCTCCCAGAAACAACAAGGCCCAGGGCTAAGATTTGTGGTATGTAGCATTGTCTAGTAGACCTCTACCAAGTTGTTCAAATCATGGCCCCAGGTTCAAAATTGACCCCACCCCAGATTATTTCACTTAGGCTTATATAGGGAAAACTTGGAAAATCTTCTTCTCTGAAACCATAAAACATATGGCTGAGATATTTGGTATGTAGCATTGTCTAGTGGACCTCTACCATGTTTGTTCAAATCATGGCCCAAGGTTCAAAATTGACCCTGCTCCAGGGGCCACATGATTTTACACAGGCTTATATTTGGAAAACTTCCAAATATCTTCTTATCTGAAGCCACAAAGCCTAGGGCTCAAATATTTGGTATGTAGCATTTTCTAGTAGATCTCTACAAAGTATATTCAAATCATGGCACTAGGGTCAAAATTGACCCCGCCCCATGGGCCATTAGATTTTACATACAGTCTTATGTCAGTATGGACCCCGACCAAGTTTGTCAACATTTTACTTTAAATGACATCTCCTCCTAAACCACAAGGTTATTTTCAACCAAACTTGATAGAAATGTTCCTTATATTGCCCTCTTCTTAAATTCCTCAAATTGCACATACGGGCTTCAAAAGCTAAAAATAGAAAACAATGCAAACAACATCTCCTAAATGGCAAGGTTATTTTCCACCAAATTTCACAAAAATGTTCCATACATAGCCCTCTTTTAAAATTGCTAAAAAAGGTTCTGCTCCATTGAACAAAATGGCTGCTAGAGCTAAAAAATGGATTATTGTCAATATTTGGTTTCAAATGACATCTCCTCCAAAACTCCTTGACCATTTAAAACCAAACTTGACAGAAATGATCCTTATATTTCCCTTTTCTAAAATTGCTCCAACCATTCTGCTCCACTGCACATATGGGCTACAAAAGCTAAATAAAAAACAATTAAAACAACATCTCCTTCTAAACAGAAATGTGATTTTCCACAAAATTTCAGGGAAATGTTCCTTAAAAGCCCTCTTTTGAAATTGCTGAAAAATTCTGCTTCTTTGAACAAAATGGCAGGCAGAGCAAAAAAATGGCTGCCAAAACTTAAAATAGATTTTCATCAATATTTGGCTTCAAATGGCATCTCCTCCAAAACCACTTGACCATTTTAAACCAAATTGGACAGAAGTGTTCCTGATATTGCCTTTTTCAAAAATTGCTGAAGCCATTCAGCTCCGTTGCACTTAGGGGCTGCAAAAGCTACAAATAGAAAAAAATTCAAACAACATCTGTCTTAAATGGCAAGGTGATTTTCCATTAAATTCCACAGAAATGTTCCTTACATAGCCCTCTTTTAAAATGGCTAAAAAGGTTCAGCTCAGTTGAACAAAATGAGCTAAAAATAGATTTTTGTTAATATTTTGCTGCAAGCTGCTGTCTTGAAATTGCCTCTGCCCCATGGGTTTTATTTGTATAAAATATGAGATCTTTGAAAATCTTCAATAAGAAAATGTACTATTGCATCTAATGTTTCCTTAACAGCAGACCTTCGGCAAAAGTACTCAGGTGGACAATCCAAGGCCATCATGGCCCTCTTGTTTTTTAAAGACTTTCATGAGAAAAAAACTTTAAAAAATCATTTTGTCAGAAACCACAAGGCCTATTAACTGTTTAGATATTTGATGTGTAACATGAATTAGAAGACCTCTACCGAGTTTGTTGAAATCTTTTCCCTTGGGCCTTTCTTTATTGACTGATATTTTACATATTCGGTATATAGACACATTGCAGAATCTTCTGCCATTAATTGGGGTCGAGGGCACTGAGGCTTTTTAACTTTGAATTTAACTTTAATTTTGAACAAATTAACTATTTCTCCTATTGTAGAATATATTTTTCAATAGATACCAATTTAAAATCCCATTGAAAAAGGTGGGAGAAAGAATATTTTCACAAAAAACCTTTCCAGCTTCCTCTCCACAAATGTTTGACTATTTTATAAGTAGAAATCAACCTTCACATCAGAATGTCCAGCTTCATTGTATAATTAAAAGCACATGCATTTCTTGGTAAGTGCAGGAAAAATCTAATGTAAAAATCACAGGACAAAGGTTTTCTAAATATAAACAGCGAGAACACACATGCATCAAAGGGTCGATCAGAATACATTTGTAGCGTGCTTTCTTCACGTTGTAAGCCATTGTGTTGTTGTTCTAATCACTAAAACTAAACAAGTATAACATTCTAGATGTAACTAGTATAAAATGTAATATGCTGGTTCTTGTTATATTGCAGGTTGGAAGTATGAGTATGTTGTGTATAGTAGAATGGTCAGTGGAACCATCTGTACAGCTCTTATATACCCTGTGTTAATACATTATGGACTATCATCACATTTTTTACCATGGCTGCCAGCAGGTGTAGCAATTTATGCAATGTATGGATACATACTTAGCGATAAAAAATATAAAGTAAGTTGTTCATTATGCTTCCAGAGTGCAACAGATATGCCTCTTGGTCCCTTTGTTCCATTGTCTGTCTTTCCATCTATCCATCCATAACACAATCCTTGTTAAGGTTATTTCTCAGCAACCATAGATGGGGGTTTAGTGAAACTTTTATAGGAAGCTTCAGTACCTGAAGAAGATATGCATACAGTGCTCCAGTGAGTATAAAATAGCAGGCTGCAGCATCCAGCAACTTTCAGTGTGCACTCTGCCCTTTTCTCTGGCACCTGCTTTGTCCTTTCAGACAGGACTGCTTTTACCTTCTTCTCAGTTTTTAGCTCACCTGAACACATAGTGCTCATGTGAGCTTTTAGGATGGATGGCTGTCAATCATCTGTCATCAATAATTAGCTCAGATATGCATAGATATGTAGCTTATAGAATGCTGTTTCGTCCATCCATCATCCACAATTGACTTTAAACAACATATCCTCTTATACCACTGGGTCATTTGCAATTAAACTTTATAGAAATGGTGCTTGTATGGTTCTCTTTCAAAGTTACATGTACAAAAAAAATGGAATTCCATGCAGAACTCCTAGCAACTGAAAGGAAAAATTTAAAAAATGTTCTTGTCTGAATCCACAAGGCATAGAGCTCAGATATTTGGTTGATAACTTCATCTGGTGACCTCTACCAAGTTATATAAGTCATGGCTCTGGGGTCAAATTTGATCCCATCCCAGGGGTCATTTGATTTTATATAGACTGATACAGGAAAAACTCTTCTTGTCAGAAACCACAAGGCCTAGAGTTGAGATGTTTGTAGTGTATGATTGTCTAGTTGACCTCTACTGAGTTTATACATATCATGGCCCCTTTTGGTTTGTAGCATTGTTACAAAAAAGAAAATGTAAATAATCAAATTTAGTGCTTTAAAGCAGGGAAAATAACAACTACTTGTAAAATGTGACAACTGAAACATACTGATAGAAAGACATGTAATTGTATATTGTATACTTTACAACATCAGACAAATTACTATTAGCACTTCAGTGTTAAAATCATTGTTAATATTTAAAACTTTCAATGAAAAATATGTAGTATAAGAAAAAAATTAACAACTGACATTCACCCTCAAATATATTATTCATGGATGAGCATTTCAAATTACTCTATTCCATATTTAAGTATCAAAGCACTGTTTGGGGGTATTAGTCACCTTCAGCAATAGAAGTTGTTGAGTTCAGATGCGTAGTAATTTAATCACAAAGACTGAATAGGAAACCTTGATATATACAATGGTAGATCATGAAAACATTAAAGTCTATTTCCATTCTAACATATACATATATTTCCAAGGGGTGGAAGTAAGTGCACTGTTTACTGGTGACGTTCGTAGCGACATCAGTGGTCATGCAGTTGTGTTCAGGGTGATATAACATAAAGGATATATCATGGTTAATTTCTTCTTTGTTTAATGTCAGCGAGTGGCGGATAGTGTTAGAATGCATTTTTATCTGTTGCAGATAATGTACAATAATTTTTGTCAGTGTTATGGCCCTTTAATGATTTTTATGCCCCAAAGGGAGGCATATAGTTTTTGAACCATCTGTCCTTCTGTCCGTCAGCATTTTTCTTGTGCGGTCAATAACGTTGTTACTACAGACCTGGATCTGTAGTTCAAAGGTCAAAGTCACACTAAGGCTTCAAAGGTCATTTTTGAGATAATGCAGTGGTGGTTGTGTCCGGTCTGTATCTTTGTCATTCATAATTGGATTTTAAAATAACTTGGCATAAATGTGTGTCACATTATGATGACATGTTATGCGCAAGACCTGGGTCTGTAGTTCAAAGGTCGAAGTCACACTTAGGCTTCAAAGGTCATTTTTGAGATAATGCAGTGGTGGTTGTGTCCGGTCTGTATCTTTGTCATTCATAATTGGATTTTAAAATAACTTGGCATAAATGTGTTGCACAATTAGACGATGTGTCATGCGCAAGACCTGGGTCTCTGGCTCAAAGGTCAAGGTCACACTTAGGCTTCAAATATCATTTGTTTCATGATAATGCAGTGATGGTCGTGTCCGGTCTGTTTCTTTGTAAACCTAAAGTCCTTGCATTTGCATAGGCTAGACTAGGTGAGATGTACTGAGGTCAAGTTTACTCTTTCGACTTCAAATGCCTTCTATCTAAATATTGGGTGTCGGGGGCATATGTCTGTTTACAAGGACAGCTCTTGTTATTTCCAAAGTTTGTCCAGACTACTTCTCTTATACTACATATGCAATTTGAATGAAATATTACAGGATTGATTGGTACCTCAAGTACTTGCACATGTTTAACAGGTTTTTTGGCTGAATGATTTTTGGCTTAGTTATGGCCCTTGAAAAAAAAGGCATTTTGGCCAGTTTTTAATTTTTCTGTCGCCTGCTACACCGTAGCTGCGACATGCTGCAAAGTAGTCTTGACATACAGGGATCACTTCTCTGTCATCTGTCTGTCCATCTGACCATCTGTCACAAAACTTGTCAGGACTACTCCTCAAAAACTACTGGCGCAATTTCATCCAAACTTTACAGAAATGATCAGTACCAAGTGTAGTTGTGCATATTTGGCATTTTCCAGTTCAATGATTTTTGTCAGAGTTATGGCCCTTTAACGATTTTTACTTTTAAAGTTTGTCTGGACTACTTCTCTTATACTACTGATGCAGTTTGAATGAAATGTTACAGGATTGATCAGTACCTCAATTTTCATTTCCAACAAACTGTCCAATCACTCTTCAATACAACTGCTTAATTGGCTATCATCAGGTGACGCATGTGATCACTGATCGCTCTTGTCTTAACTGGAGAAACATGTTTAAAACAGCAGATTAGATGTCTGTGTATTTCTGCAATGTGCTTTACATATATTTTGTTTTCACAGAGCTTTTCAACTATACTGCTACCAGTACCATGCCTACTATTTGGATATTGGATGACTTGGCTACCATGGAAAATTGTGTATCCTTTTCATGCATGTTAATATCTGTTAAAAATTTCTTACCTAATAGAAAAGTATTTATTAAACCTGAACACTGGTAAGTAAATAAGCTGTAAAAGTGTGTAAATGAAAAGTTATAATAACCTTCTTGTTTTATTGATAGATGCACAGAACACTGTTTCAGATGAATAGAACATAACATAACCTCCATTCGGACCAGCTGGCTGGAATTACAAAAAGTAACTGTAAACTATGCCGTATTTATTGTGTTGCTTGGCCTTGCAAATAACACCAAGACTTCATTGTACAATGTATACCATTTTAAGTGTTCCTTCACTTTCTGTATCCACATTAAGCTTTTTATATCCCCACAGAACAAAGTTTGAGAGTATACTGGAGTCACCTTGTCTGTGCATGCGTGCCTCTATGCATCTGTTCAAAAATAAATCTATGCCATTCATGGATGGATTTTGGAAAAACTTGGCAGTAATGTTCACCTACAGAAGACAATGTGTCATGGGCAAGGTCCAAGTTCGAACCTCCAAGGTCCAGGTAACACTAGAGATGAAAACTCAAAAAGTTGCATCTGTTTTTCGTATCTGTTCCATAACTCTGTCATTTATATATAGGATTTTGGAAGTACTTGGCAGATATGTTCACCAACATCAGATGATGTGTCACACACAAGACCCAGGTCTGTAAGCCCTACCTCCAAGGTCTTGTGAAAACTGAAAATGTTGGGTCTGTTTTTCATGTCCCTTCAATAACTCTTGTCATTTATGGATGGATTTCAGGAATACTTGACAGAAGTATGAACCAGCATGAGACAATGTGTCTTGTGCAAGAACCAGGTCCATACCTCCAAGGTCAAGGCCAGACTTAGAGGTCAATGTTCAAAAGTTGGGTCTGTTTTTCATGTCTGTTTGGTAACTCTGTCCTTATACCACCACAAAACTAAGTTGTGGGAAGTAATCTAGATTCATTATATCCCCACAAAATGAAGTTTGGGGGTATACTTGAGTCTCATTGTCCATCTGTGCATGTGTCCGTGCGTCCCTTCTAAAACAAATCTAAAACTCTGTTTAGTTCCTACTTGATATTTGCACTTTTCCTCTGACAAGGTGGTATTATGGGGGTATTAACGACATTCAGTGATAGATCTAGTTTTGCCTAGCCCACAACTGACATGCACTATAGATGTTTCACAACACCTGGTATATCAAACTTTTTTCTTAACAACAGGCAGTTACTCCTTCCAGTTTGGTGTGGAGATAAGAGGTTTATATTTTCTGTTACTGGCTAACTGCATATTGTGTTTTCTGTGTGTGTTCTCTGCTTCATATTTCAATCAAAATGTGTTTGAAACAATCATCATTGCAGAAAGCTTGGGTACGTAGGTAAATAGGTTTTAGAAATGTTTTCATGTCTGGAATTGTAATCTTCAGTTTGTACCTTGGTCTATGTTTGTCCTCTGTTGCACTGAGTATCAGAAGACCCCATAATTGTTTTTAAAACATCTTAACAAACTTTTTTCACTTTTTCGCATGAGCCAGAGGCTGCATGTATAATTTGCTTGCAAATTTCAACTTTCACTTGAGCTGTCATGACTGTGACTTATGGACTTACTTTCTGATTTTGGCACTACATCCATGAAATTTGGACCTTGTATAATTTTGCATGTTGATTTCAATTTTGACTGTGGTTGACCTTGACAATTTCTTGAAAAACTTCAAAAATGACCATGTCCTAGGGGTCAGCTAGTTACTAATTTAAATGATTTTCACACAGTATGAAATCTTATCAGGTGATCAGTTTGGATGTCTGATTATGTTGTAGTTATGTTGAATGTCTGTCATTGTCCTTGCTAGTGAGAGCAAGGTGCCATCATGGTCCTTCTTGTTATCAGTGAGTTAAGCTAAATGTAGTACAGAGATTAAAGGTTTTTAACATTTTGTAAGTCTTAACAAGAATTATATAGGGCTATTGAATAATCAGACAGAAATGATGAAACTAATGATGAAATACACATTTCAGACTTAATACATTTGGGTAAAACTCTGTGTTTTGTTGACACTCTGTGTTAATACTCTGTGAAATGTTTTTAGCTCACCTGTGCACTTTGTGCTCAAGGTGAGCTTTTGTGATAGTCCTGAGTCCGTCGTGCGTTATCAACTTTTTACTTTAAACAACATTTCCTCCTTAATCACTAGGTGAAAGATGATAAAACTTTCTAGGAATGTTCCTTGCATGAAGCTTTACCAAACTTGTTAAAAGAATTCCATTCCATGAAGAACTCTGGTTGCTAAGGCAAAGAAAAACTTTAAAAAAAAAATCTTCTGGTCTAAAACTGCTAAGCCAAGAGGTCTGAAATTTGGCATGGAGCAATGTCTAGTTGACCTCTACCAAGTTTGTTCAGATAATGTCCCAGGGGTAACTATTGGTCCTGCGTGAGTGGTCACAAGTTTTACATAGGAATATAGAAGAAAATCTTTAAAAATCTTCTTGTTTGAAACCACAAGGCATAGAGTTTTAAAAATGGCATGAAACATTGCCTAGTTGACCTATACAAAGTTTATTCAAATTATGTCACTTTGGTTACTATTGGCCCCCCATGAGGGTTCACAAGTTTTACATAGCAATATAGAATAAAATCTTTAAAAATCTTCTTGTCTGGAACCACGAGGCCTAGAATTTTGAAAATTGGCATGAAGCATTGTCTAGTGGACCTCTACAAAGATTTTTCAAATAATGTCCCTGGGGTTTTATATTGCAATATATAAAATTTTTTAAACATCTTTTTGTCTGAAACCACACGTCCTAGAGTTCTAAAATTTGGCAGGAAGCATTGTCTAGTGGACATCTACAAAGGTTGTTCAAATAATGTCCCTGGGGTCACTATTGGCCCTGCCCTGAGGCTTCAGAAGTTTAACATAGCAATATTAAATCGAATTTTTTAAAATCTTACTATTTGAAACTACAAGGTCTATGGTTTTCAAATTTGGCATGAAGTATTGTCTAGTGGATCACAACCAATTTTTTTCAAATAATGTCCCTAGGGTCACTATTGGCCCCACATGAGAGGGTCACAAGTTTTACATAGCAATATTGAAGAAAATCTTCTTGTCTGAAACCACAAGGCCTAGAATTTTAAAAATTGGCATGATGCATTGTCTAATGGACCGTTATCAAGCTTTTTCAAATTATTAGATTAGGTTGAAGGTCACCGAGGCTAAAAATAGATTGATCTACTTTATCTCATAGAGCCTTCATTTATATACCAATATCTTTGATATGAAGTATATGGGTTCCTTGCATGGACCTCTACCCATAGGTGGGGTTTGAGGTCACTGGGTCAAGGTCACTATTGCTAGTAATAGATATTTCTACTTTCAGTCATAGAGCCTTTATTTATTGACTGACATTTTAGGTATTTGGTTTGTAGGCACCTATATATCTTCAATTAGAAAATGAAATACTGCCTCTTATGTTTGCTTATCAGCAAACCCACTGCCAAAGTTTTTAGGTGAGCAATCCAGGGCCATCATGGCCCTCTTGTTTATTTACAGTATTTACATTTTGTGAGGTTCTGCTTCACAGTAGAGGGCTGTATTCTGAATCTTTCCTTATCGTCAGCTCGGCTGTAATTCTCTACACATTTCACAGGTAAGAACATGATCACTTAATATGTCATTTATCTTTATTTTACACAAAAACTTGAACATAAGAAGTTGTGGTGTTAGGCTTGTTTTAACTAAACCTCTGGCCTTTGGCTCATGTGTACTTTTGTGACCGGTCTTTGTCTGTCGTCCTTCAACAATTTCATTCAAACGACATCTACTCTGAAACCTCTGAGCCAAATTTGATGAAACTTGCCTGGAATGTTCCTTGCATGAAGCTCTACCGAAGTTATTCAAAGAATTCAATTCTATCAAGAACTCTGGTTGCTATGGCAACTTAAAGGAAAAACTCTGAAAATCTTCTCGTCTGAAACCACAAGGCCCTGAGCCTTAAGATTAGGTATGTAGCATTGTCTTGTGGACCTCTACCAAGTTTGTTCAAATTATACACCTGGGGTCAAATTTGGCCCTGCCCCGGGGGTCAATAGATTTTACATAGGCTTATATAGTGAAACTTTAAAAATCTTCTTGTCTGAAACCACAAGGCCCTGAGCCTTAAGATTTGGTACATAGCATTGTCGAGAGGACCTCTACCAAGTTTGTTCAAATTATGCCTCTGGGGTCAAATTTGGCCCCTACCCAGGGGTCATTTGATTTTACATACTAGGTTTATATAGTAAAACTTTAAAAATCTTCTTGTCTGAAACCACAAGGCCCTGAGATCTAAGATTTAGTATGAAACAAGCTTTATCAAGCTTTTTCGAATTATTAGATTAGGTTAAAGGTCACCAAGGCTAAAAATAGGTTTATATACTGTACCTCATGGAGCCTACATTTAAAGACCAATCTCTCCGATATTTGGTATATAGGAATCCTTGCATGGACCTCTACCAGTTGGTAGGGTTTTAGGTCACTGGGTCAAGGTCAAGGTCACCATAGCTTATGATAGATATTTCTTCTTTCTGTTATAGAGCCTTTTTTATTGACTGATATTTTACATATTTACATATTTACATTTACATTACTTACTCGTTTTCAATTAAAACATGAAAAACTGCTTAACTGCAAACCTACAGCCAAAATACTCAGGTGAGCGATCTAGGGCCATCATGGCCCTCTTGTAGAATTTTTAGCTTACTTGAACCCATCTCAGAATGAGCTTTTAGGATCTTTAAATGTCTGGTGTCTGTCGTCCATCATCCATTGTCCACAACTGGACAACATTAACACTCTAGAGTAAACATTTTTAGCTCACCTGAGCCTTTGGCTCATGGTGAGCTATTGTGACCGGACTTTGTCCGTCGTCTGTCATCAATTTCATTCAAACGACATCTCCTCTGAAACCTCTAGGCCAAATTTGATGAAACTTGCCTGGGATGTTTGTTGCATGAAGCTCTACCAAAGTTGTTCAAAGAATTCAATTTCATCAAGAACTCTGGTTGCTATGGCAACTTAAAGGAAAAACTTTGAAAATCTTCTTGTCCTGAAACCACAAAGGCCCTGAGCCTTAAGATTAGTTATGTAGCATTGTCTAATGGATCTCCATCAAGTTTGTTCAAATTATGCCCCTGGGGTCAAATTTGGCCCCGCTTGGGGGGTCAATTGATTTTACAAAGGCTTATATAGGAAAACTTTAAAAATCTTCTTGTCTGAAACCACAAGGCCTAGAGTTTAGATATTT
Organism: Cyclina sinensis; assembly: GCA_012932295.1. Classification (NCBI taxonomy): domain Eukaryota; kingdom Metazoa; phylum Mollusca; class Bivalvia; order Venerida; family Veneridae; genus Cyclina; species Cyclina sinensis. The sequence continues at coordinate 8,228,774 of JAAONU010000015.1, forward strand.
GGTGTGCAGCATTGTCCAGTGGACCTCTACCAAATTTTTTCAAATCATGGCTCCTGGGTCAAAAATGGCCCCGCCCTAGGGGGTCACTTGATTTACATAGAGTTATATAGGGAAAACTTAAAAAATCTTCTTGTCTGAAACCACAAGGCCTGGAGCTTAGATATTTGGTGTTGAGCATCATCTAGTAGACCTCTACAAAGATTGTTCAAGTTATGACCCTGGGGTCAGAACTGACCTCGCCGTGGGGGTGACTTGATTTACATAGAGTAATATAGGGAAAACTTTAAAAATCTTCCTGTCAGAAACCGCAAGGCATGGAGCTTAGATATTTGGTGTTGAGCATTGTCTAGTAGACCTCTACCAAGATTGTTCAAATCATGGCCCCTGGGTCAAAATTGGCTTCGCCCAAGGGGTCACATGTTTTACATAGAGTTATATAGTAAATTCTTTTAAAATTTTCTTGTCAGAAACTGCAAGGCCTGGAGCTTAGATATTTTGGTATGAGGCATCATCTAGTGGACGTCTACAAAGATTGTTCAAATTGTGACCCTGGGGTCAGAACTGACCCCGCCCAGGGCTTACTTGATTTACATAGAGTAATATAGGGAAAACTTTAAAAATCTTCTTGTAAAAAACTACAAGGCATAGAGCTTAGATATTTGGTGTTTTAGCATTGACTAATAGACCTCTACCAAGATTGTTCAAGTCATGGTCACTGGGTCAAAACTGGCACTGCCCAAGGGGACACATGTTTTACAAAGAGTTATATAGCAAAAAACTTTGAAAATCTTCTTGTCACAAACTGCAAGGCCTGGAGCTTAGATATTTGGTAGTATGCACTGTGACCACAGTGGGGTCATCCCTCGTCCCCTGGGGGTCATCCCCCCTCCATAAAAAAACAAAACAAATTTTTAATATTTTTTAAGTTTTTCGCTGTGGCAATAAAATTTGGACCATTTGTACAGTTTTTCAAGATGATTTCAAAAATATTTTTCCTTGACCTATTTTTTGACCTACTGACCTACTTTTTTTTTTTTTTTTTTTTTTAGCTACAGCAATGAAATTTGGACCGTGTGCACAGTTTTTCATTTCGATTTTAAAAATGTCATTGCATGATCTATATTTTTGACCTACTCACATACTTTTTGTTTTTGGAGCTATAGCAATGAAATTTGGACCATGTATACAGTTTTTTGTTCCAATTTCAAAAACGTCATAGCATGACCTATATTTTTGACCTACTGCCCTACTTTTTTGTTTTAAAGCTACGGCAATGAAAATTTGGACTGTGTGTACAGCTTTTCGTTCCGATATCAAAAATGTCATCTCATGAACTATATTTTTGACCTACTGACCTACTTTCTGTTTTTGGTGCTATGGCAATAAAATTGCATTGGTCCATTTCTGTGATATGCATCATTACATTCATAAAAATTTCTTTTGTCTTTGAACCCAGGTGAGCGCTTTAGGGCCATTGGCCCTCTTGGTTTTTTTAACCAGGTTTTCAACGAAAACTTGGTTATTGTAATGCTGAAGTTGGAGGGCGGGCGGGCATCAACTTTTGGTTTCCGCTCAATAACTTGAGTTTACTTTGGCCTATTGACGCCAAACTTGGTGTATGGGTAGCTTATATCAATGAGGCAGCTTTTGGATTGCTACCCAGGTGTCTGTGGTCAAGGTCAGTGTTGCTAAAAAAAGAAATTCAGTTTCTGCTCAATAACTTGAGTTTGCTTTGACCTATTGACCCCAATCTTGGTATATGAGAAGTTTATATCAAGAGGCAGCTTGGGATTGCTACCCAGGTGTCTGTGATCAAGGTCAAGGTCAGTGTTGCTAAAAAAAGAAATTCAGTTTCTGCTCAATAACTTGAGTTTGCTTTGACCTATTGACCCCAAACTTGGTGTAGGGGTAGCTTTATATCAAGGGACAGCTTGACATTGCTACCCAGGTGTCTGTGATCAAGGTCAAGGTCACTGTTGCTAAAAATAGAAATTCAGTTTCTGCTCAATAACTTAGTTTGCTTTGGTCTATTGATGCTAAACTTGGTATATGGGTAGCTTATATTAAGACGCAGCTTGGGATTGCTACCCAGGTGTCTGTGGTCAAGGTCAAGGTCACTGTTGCTTAAAAAAAGAAATTAAGTTTCTGCTCAATAACTTTAGTTTGCTTAGACCTATTGAAACCAAATTTAGTATTTGGGTAGCTGATATCAAGATGCAACTTGGCATTGCTACCCAGGTGTCTGTGAACAAGGTCAAGGTTACTGTTGCTTTAAAAAAGAAATTCAGTTTTCACGTAATAACTTGAGTTTGCGTTGACCTGTTGACACCAAACTTGCTCTGTGGGTAGCTTATATTAAGATGCAGCTTGGGATTGCTATTATGATATCTGGGAGCAAGGTCAAGGTCACTTGCTTACAATAGAATTTTCAGCTTCTACTCAGTAACTTCAGCACACTTTGACCTATTGATACTCAACTTGGCATGTGTGTAGCTTACATGAATATACAGCCTCGCATTGCTACTCAGGTATCTGATCTATTTTTATTTTGAACTATTGAAACCAACTTTCTGTGTTGGTACCAAAATAACAGCACCATTTTTACTTCACTGCCATATTTCTTCCTAATTCCTGTCACATCAATACTTGGTCGTTGAAAACCTGGTTTTCGTCGCATTGCAGCGCTTCTTGTTTAGTCTTAAAGGTTAGTAGTAGCATCATTTGACTTGTACTGTAGTATGTGGCATAATTTATCTAAAAAAGTCTGAATGGATAAAAGATACATAGATTTGAATACTCATGCTTGATAAGCTTTTGTACTAAAATACACATTTTCAATATAGATTATTCACATCTAAGAAGTTGTCTCCCCTGGCAACAACCATTAGTTCATCAGTCCATGTCTCAAAGGCACTAACTGTCATCATTTACCATATGATTGGAACAGAGGATCAACTGACCATGTACAGATGTATTACTCTGTATATATTGTCTGCAGTTATTGTCAGGATTATCTCCCTTGAAGGCCAGTTGGTGCAAGTGAAAGATGTAAGTGAAGTCCAATATTTTTTATTTAAAGAAATTGCATTCATAAATTTGAAACTGTGTAAGTGTTCAAAATGACAAAGATAATAAATGCTGAAAACACAGTTATAGACTTCTTGCACATCTATGAGGGAAACAATTGAAAATTTACTTATAGGCTCCGATAGGATAAGTGAGATACTAGGATTGCTTTATGTCCATCGTCCATCTGTCCATCAACAATGCATTAAGAAAACATCTTCTCTGAACTACTTAGCCTGTAATAGAATGTTCCTTGCATTGTCACCTTTCAGATTTATGAGAATTTCAGAATAGTACTTGCTATTGCAGCCAAAAAGAAAAAAACTTCAAACCTCTTCATCTCGGCAACCCCTTGACCAATGCGAATGTAATTTAGCACAAAAGTTCCTTGGGTCACCTTCTATATAAAACATAACCTCTAGTGGAAGGGCTTATTTTCCTTGTTTGTCAATATGGGAAATTTTTTCTCCTTAGAAACTGCTGGCTTGATTTGTAAAGATAATTTAGAACAAATGCCTATATAAGTGTGAAATTTATGTGATCCATGAAAAAACATGGCTGACAGCGCTGAGGTTTACTCACCATTATTTGTTTATACAGGAAGCTTAACAATCTCTTTAGAAACTGCTCACCCAATTTGAAAATAATTTGGAGCAAATATTCCTTGTGTGACTGTCTATATGAATTGTGAAATTTATATCTGGGGTGATAGTGAAATTTATTTTGGTCAGTGAAAAAACATGGCTACTAGGGACAGAGCTTAATTTTTTATATGTCTGTATGGGAAACTTTAAAAAATTGAAGACATGTTTCTAGCTCACCTCCAAAAAAATAAACAACTGTGTGACCACAATACCTAATGGATCATGTAATATATTTTTATGAAGTAAACATTTTAAAAATGTTTTTTTATAGTCAGGTTTTTTTTACCATGTTTGCAGGTACTCTACAACATTGTAGCTCTTTCTGTTGCCATAGTGATCAACAGTAATCCCATGCTACATTTGTTCTGTGTATATGTTCTGTGGGAGGAACCAACAACCACAGATATGTTAGGTAATCTGTCAATGATAGTTATGATATAATAATATAATTGTTTGCTTATGACACAATTGTTTTCATACTTTGTACTATATCAAATCTTAAAATACTATACAAGAGATAATGGTTGCTGGAAATGAGGTTTTTAGCTTGACTGTACAAAGTGTACAGAGAGCTGTCCTACTCATCCCTGCCTTGCCGTCTGCATCTGCATCCAGATTTCTGATTAAAGTTTGTGCGAAGTAAATATTTTTTTACTATAAATTCTTTTTTGATTTACTTCAGACTTCAAATATATGTTCCTTATCATCATCCACACTTCATAACTCTACCTCCGATATTTCCAGAATTATCTCTGCTTAAAACTTAGAATTTTCCTTAAAAATTGTAATATTTTACTGTAACTTCTTTATTTCCTGAGGGATTTACTTCCAACTTCAAATATGTGTTCCTTATCATCACCCACATCAAATGAAGTAAGGTTCATAACTCTAGCACCCATATTTATAGAATTATCTCCCCTTAAAAACTTAAAATTTTCCTTAAAAATTGTAATATTTTACTTTATCTTTATTTCTTGGGGGATTTACTTCAAACTTCAAATATATGTTCCTTATCATCACCCACATGGATATAAATTAAGTTCTGCAATTTCCTTATGAATATCAATGATAAAATAATAGATATTATATGATATTACATCTACCATGGAGAAGATTCTTGTATATACAATGTATAGCTATAGATCTTGAATTAAATTGATTTTTTGCTCACCTGAGTGCTCAGGGTGAGCTTTTCTGATCGGTCTTTGTCCGTCGTCCATTGGTCGTCCGTCCGTCGTCAACTTTTCATTCAAACGACATCTCCTCTGAAACCAATGGGGCAAATTTAATGAAACTTGCCTGGGATGTTCCTTGCATGAAGCTCTACCAAGATTGTTCAAATGGTTCTGGTCCATTGCATTTCTGGTTCACTAGAGCTAAAATAAGATTTTATAAGTTGGATTTTTAAAAATCTTCTTCTCCGAAACCACAAGGCCTGGAGCTTTGATATTTGGTATGAAGCATCATCTAGTGGACCTCTACCAAGTTTGTTCAAATTATGTCCCTGGGGTCAAAACTGACCCCACCCCAGGGGTCAGTTGATTTTACATAGAGTTATATAGGGAAAACTTGAAAATCTTCTTGTCAGAAACAAGAAGACCTAGAGTTAAGATATTTGGTATGTAGCATTGTCTAGTGGACCTCTACCAAGTTTGTTCAAATCATGGCCTCTGGGTCAAAAATGGCCCCGCCCTGGGGGTCACTTATTTTACATAGAGTAATATAGGAAAATCATAAAAAATCTTCTTGTCAGAAACCGTTAGGCATAGAGCTTAGATATTTGGTGTGTAACATGGTCTAGTGGACCTCTACCAAGTTTGTTCAAATCATGGCCTCTGGGTCAAAAATGGCCCCGCCCCAGGGGTCACTTATTTTACATAGAGATATATAGGAAAATCTTAAAAAATTCCTTGTCAGAAACCGTAAGTTATAGAGCTTAGATATTTGGTGTGTAGCATTGTCTAGTGGACCTCTACGAAGTTTGTTCAAATCATGGCCTCTGGGTCAAAAATGGCCCCGTCCCAGGGGTCACTTGTTTTACATAAAGTTATATAGGAAAAACTTTAAAATCTTCTTGTCAGAAACCGTAAGGCATAGAGCTTAGATATTTGGTGTGTAGCATTGTCTAGTGGAACTCTACCAAGTTTGTTCAAGTCATGGCCTCTGGATCAAAAATTGCCCCGCCCTGGGGGTCACTTGTTTTACATAGAGTAATATAGGAAAATCTTAAAAAATCTTCTTGTCAGAAACCGTAAGTTATAGAGCTTAAATATTTGGTGTGTAGCATTGTCTAGTGGACCTCTACCAAGTTTGTTCAAATCATGGCCTCTGGGTCAAAAATGGCCAAGCCCCAGGGGTCACTTGTTTTACATAGAGTTACATAGGAAAAACTTTAAAAATCTTCTTGTCAGAAACCGTAAGGCATAGAGCTTAGATATTTGGTGTGTAGCATTGTCTAGTGGAACTCTACCAAGTTTGTTCAAGTCATGGCCTCTGGATCAAAAATGGCCCCGCCCTGGGGGTCACTTGTTTTACATAGAGTAATATAGGAAAATCTTAAAAAATCTTCTTGTCAGAAACCGTAAGTTATAGAGCTTAAATATTTGGTGTGTAGCATTGTCTAGTGGACCTCTACGAAGTTTGTTCAAATCATGGCCTCTGGGTCAAAAATGGCCAAGCCCCAGGGGTCACTTGTTTTACATAGAGTTACATAGGAAAAACTTTAAAAATCTTCTTGTCAGAAACCGTAAGGCATAGAGCTTAGATATTTGGTGTGTAGCATTGTCTAGTGGAACTCTACCAAGTTTGTTCAAGTCATGGCCTCTGGATCAAAAATGGCCCCGCCCCGGGGGTCACTTGTTTTACATAGAGTAATATAGGAAAATCTTAAAAAATCTTCTTGTCAGAAACCGTAAGTTATAGAGCTTAAATATTTGGTGTGTAGCATTGTCTAGTGGACCTCTACCATGGCCTCTGGGTCAAAAATGGCCCCGCCCTGGGGGTCACTTATTTTACATAGAGTAATATAGGAAAATCATAAAAAATCTTCTTGTCAGAAACCGTTAGGCATAGAGCTTAGATATTTGGTGTGTAACATGGTCTAGTGGACCTCTACCAAGTTTGTTCAAATCATGGCCTCTGGGTCAAAAATGGCCCCGCCCCAGGGGTCACTTATTTTACATAGAGATATATAGGAAAATCTTAAAAAATTCCTTGTCAGAAACCGTAAGTTATAGAGCTTAGATATTTGGTGTGTAGCATTGTCTAGTGGACCTCTACGAAGTTTGTTCAAATCATGGCCTCTGGGTCAAAAATGGCCCCGTCCCAGGGGTCACTTGTTTTACATAAAGTTATATAGGAAAAACTTTAAAATCTTCTTGTCAGAAACCGTAAGGCATAGAGCTTAGATATTTGGTGTGTAGCATTGTCTAGTGGAACTCTACCAAGTTTGTTCAAGTCATGGCCTCTGGATCAAAAATTGCCCCGCCCACGGGGTCACTTGTTTTACATAGAGTAATATAGGAAAATCTTAAAAAATCTTCTTGTCAGAAACCGTAAGTTATAGAGCTTAAATATTTGGTGTGTAGCATTGTCTAGTGGACCTCTACGAAGTTTGTTCAAATCATGGCCTTTGGGTCAAAAATGGCCAAGCCCCAGGGGTCACTTGTTTTACATAGAGTTACATAGGAAAAACTTTAAAAATCTTCTTGTCCGAAACCGTAAGGCATAGAGCTTAGATATTTGGTGTGTAGCATTGTCTAGTGGACCTCTACAAAATTTGTTGAAATCATAGCCACTGGGTAAAAATAGGCCCAGCCCTGTTTACATAGAGTTATATAGGAAAAGGTTTTAAAAATCTTCACAGAAGAAACCATAAGGCTTAGAGTTAAGATATTTTGTATGAAGCATTGTCTAGAGGACCTCTACCAAGATTGTTCAAGTCATGGACCCTAGGTCAAAAATGGCCCCGCCCCAGGGGTCACATGTTTTACAGAGAGTTATATAGGAAAAACTTTAAAAATCTTCTTGTCATAAACAACAAGGCCTAGAGTTAAGATATTTGGTGTACAGCATTATCTAATAGACCTCTATCAAGTTTGTTCAAATCATGGACCCTTGGTCAAAATAGGCCCCGCCCCCTAGGGGTCACATGTTTTCCATAGAATTATATAGGAAAAACTTGAAAAATCTTCTTGTCAGAAACCACAAGGCCTAGAGTTAAGATATTTGGTATGCAGCATTGTCTAGTGGACCTCTACCAAGTTTGTTAGAAAAATGTCCCTGGGGTCACTATTGGCCCTGCCCGAGGGGTCACAAGTTTTAAATAACAATATAGAAAAAAATCTTTAAAAATCTTCTTGTCTGAAACCACAAGGCCTAGAATTTTAAAATTTGGCATGAAGCAAGCTTTATCAAGCTTTTTCAAGTTATTAGATTAGGTTAAAGGTCACGGAGGCTAAAAGTAGATTTATCTACTGTACCTCATAGATCCTTCATTTATAGACCAATATCTTTGATATTCAGTATAGAGGTTTCTTGCATGGACCTCTACCCATGGGTAGGGTTTGAGGTCACTTGGTCAAGGTCACCATGGCTTATAATAGATATTTCTACTTTCTTTCATAGAGCCTTTATTTATTGACTGATATTTTACATATCTGGTTGTAGGCACTTACATATTTTCAATTAAAAAATGAAATACTGCTTAACAGCAAACCTATAGCCAAAGTACCCAGGTGAGCGATCCAGGGCCATCATGGCCCTCTTGTTTAATAGTTATTGCCTTCTTAACTTTCCAGTACTTAAATAGTCAAGGGTGCTGTCTCCTCTGACAGCTCTTGTTATTTACCCATCTGAAAAGAATTGATGCATATTGTAATTACTAAAGGTGGGTAGAATCCAGTAGTTTGTTTGCTCTGTAACACAGGCAAGTTTGTAATCCTCAGCAAATTTATTATTACCAAGATATTATATCTCTGCCTAGAACAATATCAAGCCAGATTGCAATACCAGAGTTTTGGCCCTTTGATAGTTAAAATTTGGCAATAAAAGTATGTCAGTTCTCTGACTGGAACAGTTTTTATCAAATCAGTACTAAACATGGACACAGTGCTTATGGCTATTTTCAGAGTTATTGCCCTTTGTTTATTCAAATTTTGTCAAGAATTGTTACCCTTATAATTGTTAGATTGAGCAGATTTGTAGAACACACATGCTTTAATTCTAGCTTGCCTATTTGCAGTCATTCGTACAAAGCATTATTAATCCCCTTCCGCAAAGCGGGGAGGGGATTATAGGAATGGCCTCCGTCTGTCAGTCCATCCGTCCATAACAATTTCGTGTCCGCTCCATAACTTTTACACTGCTGAAAATTTTTCACAGTGACATTAACATTGAAAATCCTGTCCGCTCTGTAACTCTTCAACCCTTTGAAGAATTTTGATGAAACTTCAGACAAATGTTTACCACATCAAGATGACGTGCAGAACGCATGTTCCGCATGGCTGGCTCCAAGGTCAAGGTCACAGTGACATTAACATTGAAAATCCTGTCCGCTCTGTAACTCTTCAACCCTTTGAAGAATTTTGATGAAACTTCAGACAAATGTTTACCACATCAAGATGACGTGCAGAACGCATGTTCCGCATGGCTGGCTCCAAGGTCAAGGTCACAGTGACATTAACATTGAAAATCCTGTCCGCTCTGTAACTCTTCAACCCTTTGAAGAATTTTGATGAAACTTCAGACAAATGTTTACCACATCAAGATGACGTGCAGAACGCATGTTCCGCATGGCTGGCTCCAAGGTCAAGGTCACAGTGACATTAACATTGAAAATCCTGTCCGCTCTGTAACTCTTCAACCCTTTGAAGAATTTTGATGGTCCAGGTCAAGGTCCGTGACATACATTGAAACTGTCCGCTCTGAACCTTCAACCCTTTGAAGAATTTGTGAACTCAGACAATGTTCAAGATGACTGCAGAATGGTTCATTATAAGTATACTCCTTGCACGACGTTTGTAGCGAATTTACATCCATCATTATCATTATTTCGATATTATTTTTCGTTATGTTAATCTTTGAATTCATGCAATTTCATTCAAATTCTACTAAGTATAGCAACCAACTTTTGACAAGGTTTCGTGGCAGCCAGTTCTTGTTTGAAATTACTTGGCACAATTGATCACCAGTATGAGACGATGTGCAGAGCACAATAATTGGGTTGCTACCCCCAAGGTCAAGGTCACACTTAAAGGTCAAGTGTTAAAAAGTCTACATTTTGTGTCCGCTCAATAACTTTTAAACTACTGAAAGTTTTTTTAAATAACTTGGCACAGTTGATCACCATTATGAGACGATATGCAGAGCACAATAATTGGGTTGCTACCCCCAAGGTCAAGGTCACACTTAAAGGTCAAGTGTTAAAAGTCTTCATTTTGTGTCCGCTCCATAACTTTTAAACCGCTGAAAATTTTTTGAAATAACTTGGCACAAGTGATCACCATTATGAGACAATGAGCAGAGCACAATAATTGGGTTGCTACCCACAAGGTCAAGGTCACAGTTAAAGGTCAAATATCCACAATTCACGTCTGCTCTATAACTTACTAACTTGGCTTACGAAAAGTTTTTTAATTACTTTGCACAAATGATCACCACTATGACACAATGTGCAGAACCCAACATCCAGGTTGCTACCCCCAAGGTCAAGGTTAAATGTTCTCTATAACTTTTTGACTTTATGGAAGATTTTAAATAACTTGGCACAAATAATTACTATCATGAGACTATGTGCTTATAATATGCATGGCACAACATCAAGGTCATGGTTGGTTAAAGGTCAAGAAGTACACATTCATGTCCGCTGTGGAAGGGGATTTAGCTGTCCTTCAGACTGCCTTGTTAGTCCCCTACTGGTTTAACCGGAGGGGACTATAGGTTTACCCTCCGCCCGTCTGTTCGTCCGTCTGTCAGTCCAACAATATTTGTAACATGAGCAATGAGACATAGGTGAGCGATTTAGGGCCATCATGGCCCTCTTGTTTCAAATTTTAATACAGTTGTAACTAGTATTCTTTATGGTAAATGACATGTTTAGGGGGAGACATATGTTTTTCTCAAAATCTATCTTAGTTTCACTTTAAACACTGCTACAAGTCAAACACTTTACAGCCAAATACCCTTTGGTCTTGTTAACTTAACTAACGTGCACTTACGCTAAATACTTTTGATCATCATTTCTTTGGACAGAATGTAATATTTGCGTGTTCAACATTTGTTTCCTATGACAGGTCTAAGTGTGATGGTGAGCGGTACATGCATAGTGATTGTTGGCTCCCTACAGATGCCTGCGGACTCTGTGTTGGCAGTACGCCAAGTAGGCATGGTCTGTGCCAGTATGGGTGTCCTTATCTTGGTACTTCAGCCACAGCTCACACTGACATGGTATGTAGATTGATAAGCATGCAGAATAAAATAATGTGCGTTATGTTGCATGATTGGTGTAAAAGAATACCTTGTTTGACACCCTCACATTTTTATGCCCCCCTTCAAAGAAAAGGGGATATATTGTTTTGCAGATGTCATTCGGTAGACCACAATATTTAATTTAATTAACATGTGTACCATTTGACCTACACCCTTTAGACTTCAAACGGTGGTTGCCTTTATCTAGTAGAAGACCCCTATTGTTTTTTTGGGTCAGTAAATTAAAGGTTAAGGTCACTGTCACATTGAATTTGAAAACTATGTCTGCTCAATAAATGGAGTACCATTTGACCAACACCAATCAAACTTCATGATATGGTGGCCCTTATTAAGTAGAAGACCCATATTGTTTTTGGGATCAGTGGGTCAAAGGTCACTGACACCTTGAATTTGAAAATGATGTTCTTAATAGCTAGAGTACCATTTGACCCACAGCCTTCAAACTTCATGGGACAGTTGTTCTTACTATGTTGAAGATCCCTATTGTTTCTAGGTCTGTAAGTCAAAGGTCAAGGTCATAGTTACCTTAAATTTGAAATATTTCTGCAATTACCTCAAGTATCATTTGACCAAGAGTCTTAAAAATCAGTAACTAGAATACCACCTTTAGACTTTAAAGAGTGGTTGCCCTTCTTGTGTAGAAGACTGCTATTTTTTTGTACTCAATAGATAAAAAGTCAAGGTCATAATCATCTTGAATTTGAAAATGGTTTCTCTTCAATGACTGGATTACCATTTGGTCTGAAACCCTCAAACTTCATGGAATGGTTGCCCTTATTTTGGGAATCAATAGGTCAAACATTAAGATCACAGTCACCTTGAATTTGAAAATGGTTTCAGTTCAATAACTTTAATATCATTTGACCCCAAGTCTTTAAACTTCATAGGTTTGTTGTCCTTATAAAGTAGAAAACCCTTAGTGTTTTTAGATCAGCAGGGCAAAGGTCATAGTCACTGTCACCTTGAATTAATGCCATTTCCAAATTGTTTTTGGGATAATTAGGTCAAAGGTCAAGGTCACTGGCACTTTCTAATTGAAAGCCATTTCTGCTGAAAACTGAAGTACTATTTGACCTACACCCAAGTCAAAGGTCAAGGTTATGGTCAACTTGAATTTGAATACCTTTTACACTCAATAACTTGAGTAACATTTGACACACAGCCTGCAACTGAAAACTTTCAGGGTGGGGGAGGAGGGTATACATGTCATTCTAACATCTATTGTATTTCTTATTATGGTCATTTATAAGACACAATTTTTCCATTAAAATCCAAATTCAGAAATTATGTAGATGTTATAAGCACATCTTAATTATGTCCCCTCTTCAAAGAAGTGGGGGTATATTGCTTTGCATTTGTCTGTCTGTCGGTCGGTCCGTCGGTCCATAGACCAAATGGTTTCCGAGCAATAACTAAAGAATGCTTAGGCCTAGGAACTTCAATCTTGGTAGGATGATTGTCCATCACCAGTAGATGACCCCTATTGATTTTGGGATCAAGGGGTCAAAGGTCAAGGTCACATTGACCTTGTAGGTAGAAACGGTTTCCAACCAATAACTAAAGAACGCTTAGGCCTAGGAACTTCAATCTTGGTAGGATGATTGTCCATCACCAGTAGATGACCCCTATTGATTTTGGGGTCAAGGGGTCAAAGGTCAAGGTCACATTGACCTTGTAGGTAGAAACGGTTTACGACCAATAACTAGAGAACGCTTTGACCTAGGTTCACCAAACTTGGTATGCTGGTTGGTCATCACCAGTAGATGACCCCTATTGATTTTTAGGTCAAAGGTCAAGCTCACAGGGACCTTCATCCTAAAAATGGTTTCTGATCAATAACTAGAGAATGCTTTGACCTAGGTTCACCAAACTTGGTATGCTGGTTGGTCATCACCAGTAGATGACCCCTATTGATTTTGAGGTCATTAGGTCAAAGGTCAAGATCACAGACACTTTCATCCTTAAAACGGTTTCCGATCAATAACTAGAGAACGCTTTGACCTAGGTTCACCAAACTTGGTATGCTGGTTGGTCATCACCAGTAGATGACCCCAATTGATTTTGAGGTCATTAGGTCAAAGGTCAAGATCACAGACACTCTTATCCTTAAAACTGTTTCTGATCAATAACTAGAGAATGCTTTGACCTAGGTTCACCAAACTTGGTATACTGGTTGGTCATCACCAGTAGATGACCCCTATTGACTTTGAGGTCATTAGGTCAAAGGTCAAGATCACAGAGACTTTCATCTTAAAAACGGATTCCGACCAATAACTAGAGAAAGCTTTGACATAGGTTCACCAAACTTGGTATGCTGGTTGGTCATCACTAGTAGATGACCCCCTATTGATTTTGAGGTCATTAGGTCAAAGGTCAAGCTCACAGAGACTTTGACTCTAAAAACGGTTTCCGATCAATAACTACAAAACGCTTTGACCTAGGTTCACCAAACTTGGTTTGCTGGTTGGTCATCACCAGTAAATGACCCCTACTGATTTTGAGGTCATTAGGTCAAAGGTCAAGGCCACAGGGACCTTGATCCTAAAAATGGTTTCTGATCAATAACTAGAGAACGCTTTGGCCCAACCACAAGCAATTAGGTGCTGTCCGGGGGGGCATTTATGTTTTACAAACATTTCTTGTTAAACAAATTTTTGAGGCAACCTTGCCTTTGTTTTCAGTGTAAGTTGTATTTCATCATCTCAGAAGAATAAAGCATCAAAAAGATCCTCACTGTAAGATATCGATGTAAATGGTGCACTCCTGTGTATCATCTGTGTGTGTTCTTGTATGACCTTGAATGTACATTAATTTTCACAATTTTAATTTCAAAGTGACTAGAAAACAAAGATTAGATGAAATCCACTGCAACATATGAGTCTCAGTGCAGAATACATTAGGTTTTCAGTGCATTTAACGGGTTGTGTATGAGAATGCATTTTATAATGAACTGTATATAGAAAAAATAAATTTTGATGTCTGCAGGGAGTAGTGTATTTATACGATTATATTCCTATATGTATATAGGAATCACCAGGACAGTTGGTCCCTTGGTCCACTATTGTCCAGACTAGAACATTATGATGCATGAAGGGATTTCAAAATAACTTGGCACAAATATTTACCACAGTGAGACCATATGTTGCATACAACTCTTAGCTGCATACCTGAAAGGTCAGATTCACACTTACAGGTCTTAAAGATCAAGGTCATACTTGGCAGAAAAAGAAAATCTACCACAACCTGTATGTGTATGAGTCATGGTCATGTCCATGCTGTTATTTTTGTCCAGGCTTTAACATTATGATGCATGAAGGGATTTCAAAATAAGTTGGCACAAATGTTTATCACATTGAGGTGATGTGTCACTATTAACTACCAGGTGCTTACCTCAAAGGTCAAGGTCACCCTTAAAAGTTGTCCTTATTTTGTGTCAACTCTGACTTTATCAATCGTCATGGGATTTTGAAATAATTAGGCACACATGTTGCCAACATGAAATTGATGTGTCAAATTAAACTCCAGATGCCAGCCTCAAAGGTCAAGGTAAGACTTGGAGCTGTCCATAATTGTGTGTCTGCTCTGCAACTTCATCATGCATCAAGGGATTTGAAACAAATTGGCACTGTAATATTATATATATATATATATATATATATATATATATATATATATATATATATAGTAATGATTTTTTAGGGATAAACTCTGTGTCCCTATCTCAAAAGTCAAGATAATAGTTTGCAGTCAAGAAGTGTAACATTACATATATGTGTATAGTATGCAGTCATGTTGTGTCAGATCAGAAACTTTGTCATGTGTGATGGTATTTTAAAGTAATCTAGCACAAATATTTGTTGCATTTAAAATCTTGGTTCCTGTCTTAAAGGTCAAGGTCACTGCTGATATATATATATATATATATATATTGAGACAATGTTTTCCTTTCAACTTCTAGATGTCGACCTCAAAGCTCAGGCTTTGAGGTCATTTAGTGTAATTATTTGGTGAGTACTTAAGTCTTTTTAAAGTGAAAAATAAAAGAAATTTTTTTGAGGAAGTATAGTATACAAGACCTATAACCTTGCTTATTTATTTTATACTTAAATATTTTCCCCATTTGCCTCTGACAAGATGGTATTGTGGGGCAAATAATCACATTCAGTGATAGCTGTAGTTTTGGTTTAATTCTGACTTTAGGAAGAGAGATTCTTTGAATTTTGGGATTTTCTCTTATAAACTTTCTGAACAAAAGATTTTTTAACTTATTCTTTATTTAATCTTCTTGCAGCAGCATTCATTGGGCTCTGAATTAATATATTTTGATGATTTCCAGCTCAACCATATTACAGTGGGGGGATCTAGCCAGTGTGGTTTTGGTTGCCTGGGTATTGTTATCAAGACGACAGTTCTCCATGAAGGAGATGTATGGTGAGGCTGCTGTTGCAGGAATCTGTCCTGGTATAAGACTTTCTACCCTGGTCAGTACTATGGCTTTTGTAACAGGCTTTCACTTACATTTTTAATCTGATACGAAATTCATTCAAATTGTTATCTGTAGGAAATCACTAGCCATGAAAATAAAAAGATGCTAATTGCAATAATATTTTGTCAGTAAAATATTATTGTAAATGATTTTAAATTTTAAATATCAAGGGATAAACTATAAACCCCTTTATTCTAAGAAAAGATTTACAGTCCAAATGCAACTCTACAAAGTACAACTGTGTTGTTAATTCTTTAAACAGACAGAATGAGTTGATTAAGAAGTAGAGAAATTTCAATGTTTTGTTGGTAGGAAGTAATTGTACAACCATTTTTTCCATTTTGTTTGATATACTGATGCAAAATGACATGCATAAACAATGCATGTTAGTTTTGATCATGAGTGCATTGCCATGAATGTTAATGAAAACGAACACTAAAAATATGATAGTGAGTATTATGTCTCTCGTGGTGCAGAGACATACTGTTTTTGCCCTGTCTGTCACTTTGTTTCTGTTTAACAATTAAAGTACCATTTGACATTCAGCCTTCAAAGTTCATAGGATGATTGCCATTATTGAGTTGAAGAATCTTACTGTTTTTTGGTCAGTTGATCAAAGGTCAAGGTCACTGTCACCTTGAATGTGAAAATGGTTTCTGCTCTCAATAACTATACTACCATTTGACCAAGAGCCTACTAACTTCATAGGATGGTTGCCTTTTTGAAGAGAAGACCTATAGTGTTTGGGGTCAGAAGCACAAAGGTCAAGGTCACAGTGACCTTGAATACGAAAATGTTTTCTGCTTAATAATTGCAATACCATTTGATCCAGAGCATTCAAACTTTATAGGATGATTGCTCTTATTGAGTAGAAGATCCCTTTTGTTTATTGCGTCAGTAGATCAAAGATCAAGTTCACAGTGACCTTGAATGTGAAAATGGTTTCCTTTCAATAAATTGATTGCTATTTGACGTTGACCATATTGACAAAAAGAACCCTATTGTTTTTGGAGTCATTAGATCAAAGGTCAAGATTACCATGACTTAAACTTTGAATACCTTTTCCAGTCAATAACTTGAATACTATTTAAATTTGACCTACACACTTAAAGTTCATACTATGGATGTATGAATGAGTTGATGACCCTTATCATATTTGGGGTAAAAGGTCAGGGCCACTGATCTAAAACATTTATAACAGTTTTTGCTGAATAAGTTAATTACTTTTTAGCACTCCTGAGCACAAAGTGCTCACAGGTGAGCTTTTGTGATCATTGATTGTCTGGCATCCGTCTGTGTGTGTCATGTGTCATCAACAGTTTGACTTGAATGCTTTCTTCTACACTGCTAAGTAACTTTGACAAAACATGCCTGGGAAATTCCTTGCATGAAGCTCTACCAAAACTGTTCAAAGAATTAAATTCCAAACAGAACTCTGCTTATGGCAACAAGAAGAAAAACTTTAAAAATCTTCTTGTCAAAAAGTACTAGGCTCTTAGCCTTAATATTTGGTATGTAGTATTGCCTAGTGGACCTCTACCAAGTTTGTTCAAATTATGCCCCTTGGGTCAAAATTGGGCCTGCCCTGGCGGTCAGTTGATTTTACATAGGCTTAGATAGGGAAAACTTTAAAAAAATCTTCTTGTCTGAAGCCACTAAGTAAAAGGCTAAGATTTTTTCCATGGAGCATCAGCTAGAGGTCTTCTACCAAGGTTGTTCAAATTATGTCCTTGGGATTGACATTGGTCCCACTCTGGGGTCATATTTGTGCAAAATATTTAATCTTTAAAAATCTTCTTGTGAGAAACTGTAAATTTTAGACTTCAGATTTTTTGAATGGAGCATCATCTGAAAGTCATTGTTCAAATAATGCCCCTTGAGCCATTAATAGCCCTGCCTTGATGGTTATTGATTTTACATAGGCTTATATAGGAAAAACTTTTTAAAAAATCCTGTTGTCTGAAACCACAAGGCCTAGAGCTTAGATATTTTGCAGTGAGCACAAGCTAGATGTCTTCTGCCAAGTTTGTTATCCCCTGCTGAAGGCAGAGGGATATATATTTAGGGTTGTCCATCTGGCTGTTTGTCCTTCCATCTGTCTGTCTTCCATTGAAGCTTACAAATAGATACTTAGTTGGCTATGGGAGAAAAGGTAACAGTAAATCTTCTTTGATGCTATTTATTCCATTGGCTCTTAGGTGACTATAAATGCTCTTACGTGGCTAAGAGAACAATGGGGATAACAATAGAGTAGTCACTTAAGTAAAACTATTAAAGTTATAAACCTCAAACTCAATATTTGGTTAGGTCTCATTGAGAAAAAGTGTAGTGCATAGGAATTGTAGCTCTTCACTTAATCTTTTTAGAGTTATTCCCCCTTGTTATTTTTAATACTTAATTTTTGTTTGGACCAGAAGTCAAATGACGTCATTTACTATAAGAGGTATTTCTGCTTTGCACAGCTTTATTTTTTGTGGGCATTGAATCAATGATAAAATATAAAGATAAAGATACCAAATTGATTTGTCACTCAAAATCCAAGGTCAAAAATCTATGTAAACTTAAAAGCCCCATTTGATTTGTATTATTCAACAAATTTGCTTGTTCAAAATAGGCTCCTGTGATCAATATTGGCCCTGCCCAAGGGGTCACTTGATTTTACATAGGCTCACATAGGGAAGTCCTAGAAAATCTTCCAGTCTGAAACCACAAAGCCTAGAATTAAGATATTTTGCCTGGCCATCAGCTTGAGGTCCTTTACCAAGTTTGGTTAACTTTTGTCCTTGGGGTCAAAATTTGTCCTATTTGTATAAGATCTTTGGAAATCTTCTGTTCAGAAACTGTAACTTTGCTTCCAATGTTTGCTCAACAGCAGCCCCAGTGCCAAAGTATTCAGGTGAACACTCCATGGCCATCATCTGGCCCTTTTGTTCAAGTAGACTTTCCAAATTGCATAGGATTATTTGCATCCTTGTCAAAATGATTCTTGGAATTTTGGGGTCAGTATGTCAAAGGTGAAGGTCAGTATGACTTCAGAATACACTTTATTTCAGTTAAATGTTACCTTGACACTCTTTCACTCATATTTTCAAGCATCATAGGATGACAGACCTTGCTTTAATGGACCCTAGCACTTTTTAGCTCACTTGAGCCTGCTCATGTTGAACTTTTGTGATCACCCTGTGTCCGTCATACCTTGATGGGTCAACATTTCTTTTTGAATGACATCTCCTAAACTACTGGGTCAAAGTTGATAAAAATTGCCAGTCATGTTACTTGCATGAAGCTCTACCAAAGTTGTTCAAAGAATTGGATTCCTTCAAGAACTCTGGTTGCTTTGACAGCAGAAAGGAAAAACTTTGAAAATCCTCTTTTCTGAAACTACAAGGCCTAGAGCTTTGATATTTTGCATAAAGGTTCACCTATAGCCCTGTACCAAATTTATTCTGATCATAAATGGCCTTGCTCCGGGGGTCAATTTATTTTACATAGCTTTAGAAGAAAATTTTAAAAATCTTCTTGTCTTGTCTTAAACCAGAAGGTCTACATCTAGGATTTTTTGCATAGAGCATGAGCTAGAGAATCTCTACCAAAATTGTTTAAATTATGCCTCTGAGTCATTAATAGCCCTGACCCGGGGTCATATTCTTTAATAAAGGCTTATATAAGGAATTTTTCCTCTTGTCTGAAACCATTTGCCTAGAGCTTAGATATTTTTGCAGTGTTGTATTGTCTAGTTACCTCTACCAATATGCCAAGACTTGGAATACATGATCACATGAAAGTAGTTGCAGTTGTACTCAAGTGAGTGATAAAAGGGCCATCATGGCCCTCTTGTTTACAAAAACCATCTAGTATATAGTTAGTCTTCACAATTAAGTTTCTTTGATATTTTACTGCTTTTTCAGTTCTTGCATATACATGTATATTATTTATCAATTTCTTACAGCTGTATACATACTCGGATGAGAGTCCATTATGGGCTGTGATTGGTCGGAGCGTTCTGTATATCCCAGCCTGCATTTGTATTATCTCATTAATAATCATCTTCTTGAAAGTTGACACAGCACAGAAACAGCTAGAGAAAAATTTATTGTCATTGTAAGTGAAATATGTCTTGTGTCTATCCTGAAGAAAATTTTAAAAAATTTGATGTGCCAAGTTTGCCTTGTGTCTGTCTTGTTTGTTAAGGTCTTTTACATTAACTCAGATCTTGATTTGTATATCTTATGATGTATATTAAGGTTCACATGGCCATCTTTTCTGAAATTTTACCCCTTGAAAAATGATTAGCTACATTTATTAAAAAAACACACTTGAGTGGATGCAAGTTCTTGTTTAAATATATTCAGTTTCTCAAGAAGCATTCATTTATAACTAATGTTTTAAGCTGGAAGATGCAGTCTTCACATTGAAGGCCTTTAAGAGTAATAAAAATAAAAAAAGTTTGAATTTGACTGATTTACCTTCTTGTTGGACAAAAAGAAGAGAAAAGCAGTGTGAGTTATTGATTAATTTTAAACATGTTTTGCCTGCTATCTGTTTACAGGTGCAGCTGCCTTGGAGTTCTGTCAGTGCTCTTACTGTTTTTGGACATTGGTGCTCGGGAGAAGAACGAGCCAGTGTTATCACTTCCTGCATGGAAACTTTCCTTGTTAACTTCAGGACTTGTCAGTTTCTCTTTGAAAATTCTTTCCACCACACAGGTATATATTTCTAGTGCTATTTTTCATGTAGGATTTTGTTCAGTATACAGAAAATAAATGGCACATTATTATGTCAGAAATAGGAGGGATATTGTTTTAGCTTTGTTGGTCCATCAGTATGTCATGTATTCCTTCTGGAATCACAGAGTCAGCTCATCTTTCAGAGATTTGGTTTGAATTTCTTGAAAAACTGAAGTGATAGATTGATGATGTGCTCCAAGTGCTTTTAGAATTTTCAAGTGGTGGCAGAGTTATGTATATATTATAACACTTGATGCAGCCAGTTGGACCTTTTGCATATGATACTATATACATTAAGCAAAACACATATACACCCTGAGTAAAAGCTTTGACATTATATCTGATGGGCCACTTATTTTCATGTTTTGTTTGCACAATAACAAAATGGCAGCCATTTTTTTTGTTGGCTTACCTGAGCATGTGCTCAGGCTGAGCTACTGGGATTACAGTGTCTTGCATCCATTGTCGGGTGTCAGCATTTTACTTCAAATGACTTCTCCTTCAAAATTACAAGGCAATTTCCAACCAAACTTGATAGAAATGTTCCTTATATTTCCCTTTTTATATGCCCGACGGCACATATTATGTTATCGTCCTGGGCATCCGTCCATCTTCCCATTTGTTAGCAATTTGGTTTCCAGAGAATAACTTGAGAACTGTTTGACCTGCAGTCTTTTAACTTGATGATTGCCCACATAGAGTGGATGACCCCTATTGATTTTGGAGTCAAAGGTCAAGGTCACAGTGACCTTAACTTTGAAAACCATATCCGCCATGTAACTTGACAATCATTTGTTATAGAGACTTCAAACTTTATATCGTGATTGCACACATTGAGTGGATGACCCCTATACATTTTTGGATCAGTATGTCAGAGGTCAGGGTCACAGTGACTTAAATGTTTAGAATAATTTACACTCTGTAACTCAACAACCATTTGTTACAGAGACTTCAAAATTCATATAATGGTTGCACACATTGAGTGAATGATCCTTATTATTTTGGGGTCAGTAGGTCAAAGGTCAAGGTCACGGTGACCTAAGTACTGAAAACTATTGCCGCAGTAAAACTTTATAACCATTTGTTATACAGACTTCAAACCTCATATATTGATTGATTACATTGAGAAAATGACCCCGATACATCTTAGGATCAGTAGGTTAGATGTCAAGGTCACAATGACCTAAACACTGAAAAGCATTTCTGCTGTATAACTTGGCAACTACTTCCCATACAGACTTCAAACTTCTTAGGATGATTGCCGTCATTGATTACATGACCCCTATACTGTTCAGGATAAGAACATAAAAGGTCAAGGTGACAGTCAACTAAAACATCAATATTTCTGCACTTTAACTTGATAACCATGCATCACAGCATGAACATGATAACTTCTGAAAGACAGAATGACAAATTATAAAACCTAAAATTCAGATATGATAAAGATCAATAAAACTCTAAGATTAAAATTATAAAATGTTAAAAATCAAAATATTATAAATCAAAAGGAAAAAATTCAAAATTTAAAGCAAATCATTTAATTCCAAAGCCTAAGGTTTCCTGCCTTATATCACAAATGCATCATACTTAGACAAACACCCTTATGTCATATAATGTTCCGCCCAGTGGTGCTCTTGTCTAAAATTGCTCTGACCATTCCACTCTGTTGCACATAAGGGCTGCAAAAGCTATTAAAAGAAAAAATTGAAACAACAACTCCTAAACTGCAAGTTCATTTTCCACCAAAATTCACAGAAATGTTCCTTTGGTAGCCCTCCATTAGGTTCTGCTCCATTGCACAAAATAGTTGACAGAGCTAAAAATAGATCTTCATCAATATTTGGCTTCAAATGACATCACCTAGCTGCTAGTTCAAAATTAGCTTTCCCCATAGGTTTTATTTGTATACATTTAAGATCTTGGAAAATATTCAGTTCTGAAAATGTAAAATTGCTTCTGACAATTGCTTAACCACAAACCCACAACTGAATTACTTAGGTGAGCAATCCAGGGCCATCCTGGCCCTCTTGTTTCTCTGCAGTTAAGACAGCAATAACTCACAGTCAGATGGTCTCTGTCTATTGTCCAAGGGAAGGAAGTGAAAAACAAAATACAGTTAAAACCAAATGGTTATTTCTTTGCTTACCTGGCAGCTTGGGTGATACAGTTTACAGCAGGCTATACAAGGTCATGTACCCTGCCAAGAATATCTATATATAACTGATAATATACATATAGACAGTTGGGCAGTTGGTACTGGTTTACTAGATTGGTTTAACTGTATATAATTATTAGTAAATGATGCAAGTCAAATACTTTTACAATCTGCCCACTAACAAGAGTGTGATGATCCTTTATTGTTATACCTCCACACACAAATTGTGAGGGGGATATACCTAGATGTCCGTCCCTCTGTCATGTTTCTTGTCAGGACCATAACTTCTCCATACATGGAAGGATTTTAAAAAGCCTAAGCATTTTATTTCACTGTGATGAAATGGTGTGTTGTGTGTAAGACCCAGGTCCATCACTCAAAGGTCAAGATCACAGTCACTGGTAAAAGGTAAAAAATGTTTATATAGACTTTGCCTGGGCCATAACTTCTGCATGTGTGGAAGAATTTTAAAAAGACATGGCATATTTGTTCACCTTGATGAGACTGTGTGTTGCATGTAAGACCCAGGTCCATAGCTTAAAGGTCAAGGTCATAGTCACTGGTCAGATGTAAAAGATGATGATAGACCTTGTCCAGTCCATAAATTCTGCATGCATGGAAGGATTTTGAAATGCCTTTCTGTATTTGTTTATATAGATGAGACGGTGTGTTGCATGTAAATCCCAAGTCCCTGACTCAAAGGTCAAAGTTGCAGTGACTTGTCAAAGTTAAAAATGTTGATGATAGACCTTGTCCAGACCATATCTTCTATATACATGGTGGATTTTCAAATATCTTGGCATGTTTGTTCACCTTGATGGAAGCGAGTTTCACATGTAAGACCAAGGTCCATATCTTAAAGGTAAAAAATGTTGATGATAGACCTTGTCTAGGTCATAATACAGTGACCCCTTTTACTTACAAAGCCTTCAGTTCTGTTGACCAAGCAGAGTGTAGGGGTTATTCAGCACTTCAGTGTCAAGCTCAAGTTACTTTAAGAATATAGGCAGTTTGTCCATAATTATGCAGTCATAATTCAGTACTTGTTCACTGAATTTGGTTTAAAATTAGTATGGTTGTATATATTTATAAACAAGTTTCTGTTTGACAACTAATGATGAAATTTTTCAACTTGCAGCAGAGTTTCAGCTTTGTCAAGATAGGCTGTTGAGTCTTTCTTTCATCCTTGTCAGTAGTTTACTGAAGTATTACTTATACTGACTTATTATAATGCGTGCCATGACGTTAGAATTAGAAATAAGACATTTCAGTCTAAAAAATTGGATATTGGGTTTAAATTAATTTTCTTATGAACACAGGATCTGTTGATACCCCTTGTAGAGGAGAAAAAAGAGAAGGAAATTCCTCGTCTTCCTCTGATAGGAAATATATCGAGTATTCTCACTTTCCTGCTAGCATGCGTGCAGGCACCTGTATATGGAATTCTGTATGATATTTGGGTAAGTACATGTGCTAAATTCTTGCTGAAACACATTTTTGTAAATCTTGCTTGTGGTGAGCCTGACATAACTGTCACAAGAGTTTTTTTTTGTCTGGAGTAAAAGTCAATAACTATAAGAGGGACTTTGTTGCAGCTAGAGAACAATAAAAGAAAATGCAGTGTACAAGACAAATAACTCTGCCTGGAATAGATTTTCAGTTAATTCCCTCTGTAAATTTTTCCATTTTCAAGTGCATTCTCAACATTTTTAAGGAACTTATTGAAATGTCAAGCAGTGATAAGGAACATTAACCAGAAGTGCTTTGTTCTAGAGGCATAACTCAGCAAGGCTATTCCACATTTTTATGCTCCCTGAAAAATATTCCAGGGGGAGCATATAGTTGCTGCTTTGTCCGTCTGGTGTCTGTCTTTCCATCTGTTTGCACGTCCATCGTGTTTTTTGTCCAGAATATAACTCTCAAACTAATAATGGTATAAACATGAAACTTCATGGATATGGTGGATAGATCTCGATATATTGATGTTTTACTGTTCTATAAGAGATAGCAACATAAAACTTCATATGTGGATAGATCTTATAAAAGAGAAGTGCATAAGAACAGTAAGATCCATTTTGTAATTTTTGAGTTATTGCTTTATGTTAATTTTCATGTCATATTTCTGTCTGGTGCTTTACTCAAAGACTATAACAGATATCAACATGAAACTGGATAGGTGAATAGATCTCATTGTAGAGAACTGCAGTGCATAGTAACCTTAACTCTTCTTTGTGTACTTTTATACGACCATTTGAAGAATGGGGGGTATTATAGGAACGCCCATTGCAGGCGGGCAGGCGGTGTCCAGTTTTGTCCGGAGCATATCTTCAACGTGCATGGCTGGATTTTTAGCTCACCTGTCACGTAGTGACAAAGTGAGCTTTTCTGATCACCTTTTGTCCGTCGTCCGTCCGTCCATCCACAATTAGTTTGTTAACACTCTAGTGGTCACATTTTTGCCTCAATTGTCATGAAACTTGGTCAGGATGTTTGTCTCATTAATATCTTGGACGAGTTCGAACATGGGTTATCAGGGTTGGAAAACTAGGTCACAGAGCACAAATATAGAAAAATCTTGTTAACACTCTAGAGGCTATTTTTTCAGTCCAAATATCCTGGAAATTTCTAGCTCAAGTTCAAATATGGGTCATCTGGGTTCAAAAACTAGGTCACGGAGCCCAAAAATAGAAAAATCTTGTTAACAGTCTAGAGGTTACATTTTCAGCCCAAATAATCTGGAGATTTGTCAGAAAAGTTGCTTTGACAATTTCTAGGTCAAGTTTAAATATGGGTCATCTGGGTTCAAAAACTAGGTCACAGAGCCCAAATATTGAAAAACCTTGTTAACACTCCAAAGGTAAATTTTTTACACCAAATAATCTGGGAATTTGTCAGGAAGGTTGCTTCTATAATTTCTAGCTCAAGTTTGAATATGGGTCATCTGGGTTCAAAAACTAGGTCACAGAGCCCAAAAATAGAAACATCTTGTTAACACTCTAGAGGTTACATTTTCAGCCCAAATAATCTGGAAATTTGTCAGAAAGGTTGCTTCAAAGATTTCTTGCACAAGTTCGAATATGGGTCATCTTGGTTCAAAAACTAGGTCACAGTGCCCAAAAATAGAAACATCTTGTTAACACTCTAGAGGTTACATTTTCAGCCCAAATAATCTGGAAATTTGTCAGAAAGGTTGCCTTGAAGATTTCTAGATCAAGTTCGAATATGGGTCATCTGGGGTCACAAACTAGGTCACAGAGTCCAAATATGGAAAAACCTTGTTAACATTCTAGAGATAGCATTTTTAGTCCAAATAACCTGGAAATTTGTCAGAAAGGTTCTATCGATGATTTCTAGCTCAGTTTTGAATATAGGTTTTCTGGGGTCAAAAACTAGGTCACAGAGCCTGAAAGTAGAAAAACCTTGTTAATGATTTAGAGGTTACATTTTTAGTCCAAAATTAATGTCCTTGAAATTTGTCAGAAAGGTTGTTTCAAGGAATTCTAGCTCAGATTTGGATATAGGTCATCTGGGATCAAAAACTAGGTCGCATGGTCCAAATATGTAAAAACCTTTTTAACACTCCAGAGGTTACATTTTCAGTCCAGATATCCTGGAAATTTGTCAGACAGGTTTTTTTTTGATGATTTCTAACTCAAGTTGGAGTATTGGTCATCTTGGGTCAAAAACTAGGTCACAGAGCCCAAATATGGAAAAACCTTGTTAACACTCAAGAGGTAACATTTTAATTCCAAATAACCTGGAAATTTGTCAGAAAGCTTAATTCTATGGTTTCTAGCTCAAGTTTGAATATGGGTCATCTGGAATTGAAACATCTAGGTCACAGAGCCCAAATATCGAAAAACTTTGTAAACACTCTAGAGGCTACATTTTAAGTCCAAATGTCCTGGAAATTTGTCAGAAAGGTTGTTTTGATGATTTGTATCTCAAGTTTGGATATGGGTTATCTGGGGTCAAAAACAAGGTCACAGAGCCTAGATATCGAAAAACCTTGTTAACACTCTAGAGGCTACTTTTTCAGTCCAAATATCCTGGAAATTTGTCAGAGAGATTGTTTCGATAATTTCTAGCTCAAGTTCGAATATGGGACATCTACATTAAAAAACAAGGTCATAGAGCCCAAATATGGAAAAACCTTGTTAACACTCTAGAGGTAACACTTTCAGTACAAATAACCTTGAAATTTGTCAAAGAGATTGTTTCAATAATTTCTAGGTCAAGTTCGAATATTGGTCATCTGGGGTCAATTAACCAGGTCCATAGCAACTTTGTTAAAAGCAGTCATACTCAGGTGAGCGATACAGGGCCATTATGGCCCTCTTGTAATGATACTTGGTACTTGGTTACAGTGTTCACCATCTTGGGGGTAGTATCACACGCATGAACCAGGTCTCTAAGTAAGTCAAAGGTCAAGGTCACACTTAGAAGTCAGAGAAAAACACTTGTACAGAGCAAAACTTCTACATGCATTGAGGAATTTTGATAAAACTTCGCATAAATGTTGACCATTGTGAGGCGGAATGTCGCATGCACAATTTAGGTCCCTATGGCCAAGGTCAAGGTCACACACAGAGGTCAAAAGTCAGATAAAAATATGAAAATTTGAGTATGGACCATTTAGTTATCATGATTTGAGGGGTTCTATCACAAATGTTCTCCATCATGAGACTGAGCATTAGACGAATAATCCTGTTCCATATGTGCAAGGTCAAGGTCACTAGAGATGATGAAATGTCCAGATTTTGTCAGGGAGCATATCTTCTACATGCATGGAGGGATTTTAGTATTACTTGATACAAAAGTTCACCATCATGAAGTGTATTGCATTAACCAGGTCTCTAGGTCAAAGGTCAAGGTCAAACCTAGATATCAGTGGAAAATGCTTGTCTGGAGCAAAACTTCTACGTGTATTGAGAGATTTTTATATAACCTGGCACAAAAGTTGACCATTGTAAGGTGGAGTGTCACACTCAAAATTCAGGCACCTGTGGCCAAGTTAAGGGTCACACATAGAGGTCAAAGGTCAGATAAAGATGTATGAAAATGTGAGTGTGGACCATTTAGTCATCATGATTTGAGGGATTCTATCAGAAATGTTCACCATCATGAGACTGGTCCATATATGGAAGGTCAAGGTCACAAGAGATGATGAAATGTCCAGATTTTGTCGGGGAGCATATCTTCTACATGCATGGAGCGATTTTAGTATTATTAAATACTTGATCCTTAAGTTCACCATCATAAAACATAGTGTTGAGCGCATGAACCAGGTCTCTAGGTCAAAGGTCAAGATCACACCTAGAGGTCAGTGGAAAATGCTTGTCAGGAGCAAAACTTCTACATGTATTGAGAGATTTTAAAATATGTATAAATGTTGACCATTGTAAGACTGTGTGTTGTACGCAAAATTCAGGTCCCTGTGGCCAAGCTCAAGGTCACACACAGAGGTCAAAGGCCAGATAAAAATATGAGAATGTGTGTATGGACTATTTAGTCATCATGAATTGAGGGATTCTAACATAAATATTCATCATCATGAGACTGAGCATTACATGCATAATCCTGGTCCATATATGTAAGGTCAAGGTCTCTAGAGATGATAAAATGTCCAGAATTTGTCGGGGAGCATATCTTCTACATGCATTGAGGGGTTTTAGTATTACTTGATTTAAAAGTTCGTAATCATAAAACATAGTGTTGCGGGCATGAACCAGGTCTGTAGGTCAAAGGTCAGTGTCACACTTAGAGGTCAGAAGTTCATTTCAAATGTATGTTTCACTATTTAGCACTAGAAATAGTCAAAACTTGCTTCCGTACTAACACCTCTTTTTATACCCCGAAGGGAGGTCAGTCTGTCCGTCAGTCCTTCCGAAAACTTTAACATTGGCAATAACTTCCATATTATTAAGTGGATTTACTTCATACTTAGACACAACACCCCTTTGGACAAAACCTTTCCACTGACCTATATTTTTTGACCTTGACCCCTGATTGACCTTTACCTTGGAGATCCAATTGTCTAAAAACTTTAACATTGGCAAATACTTCTTTATTAATAAGTGGATTTACTTCATACTTAGACACATCACCCCTTTGGACAAGGCCTTCCTACTGACCTATATTTGTTTGACCTTGACCCCTGAATGACCTTCACCTTGAAGATCCAATCGTCCAAAAACTTAAACATTGCCCATAACTTCCTTATTAGTAAGTGGAATTACTTCATACTTGGACACAGCACCCTTTTGAAGAAGACCTTCCCACTGACCTTTAATTATTTGACCTTGACCCCTTAATATCCAATTGTTCAATAACTAATATTTGGCCATAACTTCCAAATTAGTCAGTGGATATACTTCATACTTAAACACAACACCCCTTTCGACAGAACCTTCCCACTGACCTATATTTGTTTGACCTTGACCCCTGAATGACCTTCACTTTGAAGAACCAATTGTCCAAAAACTTTAACAATTCCCATAACTTCCTTATTAGTAAGTGGAATTACTTCATACTTGGACACAACACCCCTTTGAAGAAGTCCTTCCCACTGACCTTTAATTATTTGACCTTGACCTCTGAATATTCAATTGTCCAATAACTAATATTTGGCCATAACTTCCAAATTAGTATGTGGATATACTTCATACTTAAACACAACAACCCTTTGGACAAGACCTTCCAACTGACCTATATTTGTTTGACCTTGACCCCTGAATGACCTTCATCTCGAAGATCCAATTGTCCAAAAACTTTAACATTGCCCATAACTTCCTTATTAGTAAGTTGAATTACTTCATACTTGGACACAACCCCCTTTGGACAAGGCCTTCCCACTGACCTATATTTATTTGACATTGACCCCTGAATGACCTTCACCTTGAAGATCCAATTGTCCAAAAACTTTAACATTGCCCATTACTTCCTTATTAGTAAGTTGAATAACTTCATACTAGGACACAACCCCATTTGGATAAGACCTTCCCACTGACCTATATTTATTTGACCTTGACCCCTGCATGACTGGTTCTCATCTCAAAGGTCAAAGCACCACTTTCCGGGGCTTTGTCATCTTACAGTGACAGTTCTTGTTTAGCTCCTCTTTTCGAAGAAAAAAGGTGGAGCTATTGTCATGACCCTCTTGTCGGTGGTGGCATCAACGTCGGCATTGGTTAACCATTTTTGTTTAGGTCCATTTCAGAAAATATCAAAGCTATTTACTTCAAATTAAAAATACCTGTTCACTATCTAAATGCAGCACCACTTCTCAAGGGCAGATAACCCTCAAATTTATTTTTGCAAAGTTATGCCCCTTTTTCAACTTAAAATTTTTTGGTTAACCTTTCATAGCTCACCCGCTCAGGGTGAGCTTTTGGGATCGTTGATTGTCCGGCTTCCGACGTTGTGCATAGTGCCTTGTGCATCATCATTAATTTGACTTGAATGACATCTCCTCCTAAACAGCTAAGCCAACAGTGAAACATGCCTGGGATATTTCTTGCATGAAGCTCCACTAAAGTTGTTCAAAGAATTCAATTCCATCAAGAACTCTGGTTGCTATGGCAACTGAAAAGAAAAAGTTTGAAAATCTTCTTGTGTGAAACCACTAGGCCCTGAGCCTTAAGATTTGATATGTACCATTGTCTAGTGGACTTCTACCAAGTTTGTTCAAATTATGCCCCTGGGGTCAAATTTGGCCCTGCCCCGGGGGTCAATTGATTTTACATAGGCTTTTGTAGTGAAACTGTAAAAAATCATCTTGTTTGAAACCACAAGGGCCTGAGCTTTAAGATTTGGTATGTAGCATTGCCTAGTGAACCTCTACCAAGTTTGTTCAAATTATGCTCCTGGGGTCAAATTTGGCCCCACTACGGTGTCATTGGTTTTTAGCTCACCTGAGCCTTTGGCTCATGGTGGGCTGTTGTGACTGGTCTTTGTCCGTCGTCCGCCAACAATTTCATTTAAACGACATCTCCTCTGAAACCTCTGGGCCAAATTTGATGAAACTTGCCTGGGATGTTCCTTGCATGAAGCTCTACCAAAGTTGTTCAAATAATTCAATTCGATCAAGAACTCTGGTTGCTATGGCAACTTAAAGGAAAAACTTTCTTGTCTGAAACCACAAGGCCCTGAGCCTTAAGATTTGGTTTGTACCATTGTCTAGTGGACCTCTATCAAGTTTGTTCAAATTATGCCCCTGGGGTCAAATTTGGCCCCACCCTGGGGGTCAATGGATCAATGGATTTTACATAGGCTTATATAGTGAAACGTTAAAAATCTTCTTGTCTGAAGCCACAAAGCCCTGAGCCTTAAGATTTAGTATGTAGCATTGTCTTGTGAACCTCTAACAAGTTTGTTCAAATTATGCCCCTTGGATCAAATTTGGGCCTGCCCCAGGGGTCAACTTATTTAACATAGTGAAACTTTAAAAATCTTCTTGTCTGAAACCACAAGGCCCCAAGATCTAAGATTTGGTATGTAGCATTGTCTTGTGGATCTCTACCAAGTTTGTTCAAATTATGCCTCTGGGGTCAAATTTGGCCCTGCCCTGGGGGTCAACTTATTTAACATAGGGAACACTTTAAAAATCTTCTTGTCTGAAACCACAAGGCCCTGAGCCTTAAGATTTGGTACATAGCAATGTCATGTGGACCTCTACCAAGTTTGTTCAGATTATGCCTCTGGGGTCAAATTTGGCCCCTACCCAGAGGTCATTTGAATTTACATAGGCTTATATAGTAAAAATTTTAAAATCTTCTTGTCTGAAACCACAAGGCCCTGAGATCTAAGATTTGGTATGAAACAAGCTTTATGAAGCTTTTTTGAATTATTAGATTAGGTTAGAGGTCACCGAGGCTAAAAATAGGTTTATATACTGTACCTCATAGAGCCTTCATTTAAAGACCAATATCTTTGATATTCGGTATATAGGATCCTTGCATGGACCTCTACCCATGGGTAGGGTTTTAGGTCACTGGGTCAAGGTCAAGGTCACCATAGCTTATGATAGATATTTCTACTTTCTGTCATAGAGCCTTTATTTATTGACTGATATTTACATATTTATATTTACATTACTTACATATTTTCAACTAAAAACATAAAATACTGCTTAACTGCAAACCTACAGCCAAAATACTCAGGTGAGCGATCTAGGGCCATCATGGCCCTCTTGTTCATAGGTTTATATATAAGGAAAAACTTTGAAAATCTTCTTGTCTGAAACCACAAGGCCCTGAGCCTGAAGATTTGGTATGTAGCATTGTCTGGTGGACCTCAACCAAGTTTGTTCAAATTATGCCCCTGGGGACAAATTTGGCCCTACCCCAGGGGTCAATGGATTTTACATAGGCTTATATAGTGAAACTTTAAAAAAATCTTCTTGTCTGAAACCACAAGGCCCTGAGCACTAACATTAGGTGTGTAGCATTGTCTAGTGGACCTTTACCAAGTTTGTTCAAATTATGCCCCTTGGGTCAAATTTGGCCCTGCTTTGGGGGTTAATTGATTTTACATAGACTTATTAAGGGAAAACTTTGAAAATCATCTTTTCTGAAACCAAAAAGCCCTGAGCCTTAAGATTTGGTATGTAGCATTGTCTGGTGGATTTCAACCAAGTTTGTTCAAATTATACCTCAGGGGTCAAATATGGCCCCACCCCGGGGGTCAATTGATTTTACATAGGCTTATAAAGGGAAAACTTTGAAAATCTTCTTCTCTGAAACAACAAGGGCCTGAGCCTTAAGATTTGGTATGTAGCATTGTCTAGTGCACCTTTACCAAGTTTGTTCAAATTATACCCCTGGGTTCAAATTTAGCCCAACCCTGGGATCTTTGGTTTTACATAGGCTTATATAGGGAAAACTTTGAAAATCTTCTTGTCTGAAACCACAAGGCCCTGAGCTGTAAGATTTGGTATGTAGCATTGTCTAGTGGACCTCTACCAAAGTTGTTAAAATTATGCCTCTAGGGTCAAATTTGGCCCTGCCCTAGGGGTCAGTTGATGTTACTTTGGATTATATAGGCAAAACTTTTAAAAAACCTCTTGTCTGAAACCACAGAGCCTAGATATTTTTAATGGAGCATCAGATAGAGGTCATCTACCAAGTTTGTTCAAATTATACCCCTTTAGTGAAATTTGGCCCTGCCAGGGGGTCACTTGTATTCTTATAGATTTATATAGGGAGATCCTTAAAAAAGCTTTTGATGTTAGCTCAGTAACAGACCCAAAGGCAAAGTATTCAGGTGAGCGATCTAGGGCCATCATGGCCCTCTTGTTTACCTCAACTAAGGTCTACATGTAAATCCTGTGAATAAGAGCATTTCAGGGAGCATAACCCAATGTCGCCGTTTTTTTGGTTTTATACTTTTGACACCAAGCAGGCTATGTATGTAGCATTGTCTGGTGGACCTCAACCAAGTTTGTTCAAATTATGCCCCTGGGGACAAATTTGGCCCTACCCCAGGGGTCAATGTTGCCAGTGGTCAACTAGTTCATTATTCTGTAGAAACATTTTTGCAAATAATATATAGTCTCATATCTATGGCAGGTTTGTTCAAGAAATTGTTCTAAAATGTGTGGTGTTTTGATTTATATTTCGCATGACATAAAAAAGTTAATTTATTTTGTTTGTTTCATTTGCAGAAACATTTTCCAGGCCCATGACCACCTTGTATTAGATCATTTTTAGCTCGACTTTTTTGGAAAAAAAAATCGAGTTATTGTCATAGTCATGGTGTCGTTACCGTTGCCGTTGCCGTCCGAAAACTTTAACATTGATCATAATTTTTTTATTCGTTGATGGATTATCTTCATACTTGGACACAACAACCCTTTGGACAAGACCTTCTTGATGACCAGACTAAACTTGACCTTGACTCTTAAATGACCTTCATATTCAAGGTCAAAATATTGAATTTTGCTAAAATTGGCCATAACTTTATTATTAGTAGGTGGTTTCTCTTAATTCTTGGACACAACAACCCTTTGGAGAAGACCTTCAAGCTGACCAGACTAAACTTGAGTTTGACTCATAAATGACCTTCATATTGAAGGTCAAAATATTGAATTTTGCTAAAATTGGCCATAACTTTATTATTAATTGGTGGATTCTCTTTATGCTTGGACACAACAACCCTTTGGATAAGACCTTCAAGCTGACCAGATTAAACTTGACCTTGACTCATAAATGACCTTCACCTTCAAGGTCAAATTATTGAATTTTGCTAAAATTGACCATAACATTAGTATTTATGGTTGGATTTGTTTTATACTTGGACAAAACAACACTTATGACAAAACTGACATGTTGAATAACTCAGATTTGACCATGACCTTAAAATTACCTTGAGGTCAAGGTCAGATGATTGAATTTTGCTTAAATTATCATAACTTTCTCATTTATTTATAGATTTAATTCAAACTTGGACTAAACAACAGTTGTGACAAATCCGACATAATGATTATTTCAAGTTTGACCTTGACCTTTAAATGACCTTGAAAGGAAAGGTCAAATCATTGAATTTTGTTAAAACTGGCCATAATTATGTAATTTATGGTTGGATTTGAATCAGACTTAGACAAAACAACACTTTTTCGTTTCGATTTCAAAAATGTCATCGCATGACCTATATTTTTGACCTACTGACCTACTTTCTGGTTTTTTAGCTACAGCAATGAAATTTGGACCATGTGCACAGTTTTTCCTTCCGATTTCAAAAATGTCTGGTTTTGAGCTACAGCAATGAAATTTGGACCGTGCGCACAGTTTTTAATTTCGATTTCAAAAATGTCATGGCATGACCTATATTTTAGACCTACTGACCTACTTTTTGGTTTTTGGAGCTATGGCAATGAAATTTGGACCTTGTATACAGTTGTTTCTTCCGATTTCAAAAACGTCATAGCATGACCTATATTTTTGACCTACTGACCTACTTTTTTGTTTTTTAGTTACAGCAATGAAATTTGGACTGTGTGCCTAGTTTTTCGTTTTAATTTCAGAAATGTCATAGCATGACCTATATTTTTGACCTTCTGACCTACTTTTTGTTTTTGGAGCTGTGGCAATGAAATTTGGACCGTGTGCACAGTTCTTCGTTTCGAATTCAAAAACGTCATGGCATGACCTACATTTTTGACCTACTGACCTACTTTTTTTGTTTTTTAGCTACAGCAATGAAATTTAGACCATGTGCACAGTTTCTCGTTTCGAATTCAAAAATGTCATGGCATGACCTATATTTTTTACCTACTGACCTACTTTTTGTTTTTGGAGCTATGGCAATGAAATTTGGACCATGTACACAGTTTTTTGTTCCAATTTCAAAAATGTCATAGCATGACCTATATTTTTGACCTACTGACCTAATTTTTTGTTTTTTAGCTACAGCAATGAAATTTGGACCGTGTGCACAGTTTTTCTTTCCGATTTCAAAAATGTCATTGCATGACATATTTTTTTGACCTACTGAACTACTTTTTGTTTTTGGAGCTATGGCAATAAAATTTGGACCATGTACACAGTTTTTTGTTCCAATTTTAAAAAAACGTCATAGCATGACCTATATTTTTGACCTACTGACCTACTTTTTTGTTTTTTAGCTACAGCAATGAAATTTGGACTGTGTGCCTAGTTTTTCGTTTTAATTTCAGAAATGTCATAGCATGACCTATATTTTTGACCTTCTGACCTACTTTTTGTTTTTGGAGCTATGGCAATGAAATTTGGACCATGTATACAGTTTTTGTTCAGATTTCGAAAACGTCATAGCATGACCTATATTTTTGACCTACTGACCTCGTTTTTTGTTTTAAAGCTAAGGCAATGAAATTTGGACTGTGTGTAAAGCTTTTTGTTCGGATTTCAAAATGTCATCTCATGACCTATATTTTGACCTACTGACCTCCTTTTTGTTTTGGAGCTATGGCAGTGAAATTGCATTGGTCCATTTCTGTGATATGCATCATTACATTCATAAAAATTTCTTTCATCTTTGAGCCCAGGTTAGTGCTTTAGGGCCACTGACCCTCTTGTTTATTAATACTTGGACAAAACAAGGCTTATGACAAAACCTACATGTTAAATTATTCAAGTATGACCTTAACCTTTAAATGACCTTTACAGTCAAATTTCTAATTATTGCATTTTGCTAAAATAGCCAAACTTCTGGTTTTATGGACGGATTTGATCTATACAGGGACAAAACAACACTGAGAATAAAAGAAACGTGTTAAACAATTCAAGCATTACCTTGACCTTTAAATGACCTTGACATTACTAAACTGGGCTATATCTTTGTTGTTAATGGATGTAGTGTCTTCATGCTTGGACATAAGTACTTTTTAGACAATACCCCCAGAGAAGGTTAAACTGAACTTGACCTAGACCTTTGAGGTCAAATTTCTGAATGTTTCTAAAATTGGCCATAACTTTGTTATGTATAATTATATTTACAAATGATGTTTCATTTGAAATCCCTTCACCACAATGTGCTTCCTCTGATGTGTTTGCCTTTGGAAATAGAAAAAAGTCGAGCGTGGCCCCCGCTTGCCGTGGCTCTTGTTTGTATAAAAAGCAACAACAGACTGCGCTTGATTGACTGTAGTGCTATCAAAGTGGAATTTTCAAACAGTGTTTGCTCATTGCTTTTACTGTAATGATATAAAAGATATCAGAATGATTTATTTAATTTACAGTGTTGTGCAGCAGCCTTGATTCTTTTATGCCTCCAGAAGGATCGAAGACTTCTTGAGAACATGAAACAAGAAAACCAGATTGTACCTACAATGTTCATGTGTGTTGCAATATTATATTGTTCCAGCTTTGTACAAAGTGATTTATGGAGCACAGGTGGATTGTCCTTTTTACGCTCAGTTGTTGAAATATTGTCCATGCTTTCTGTGTTACCCATGTATTATGTTTTCTGGGGTATAGTATGGAAGTCGACTTTAGTATTATCAGAACAAGTTGTGGTGTTTTTATTGCCACTGAATGCTGTGTTGTTATTGTACGGAAGCTCGTATACGAGTCAGGCATTGGCAGTTATCGGACTGTATGTGGGCATATGGATGATGCTTATGAAGTTGCCGCTTAATCCACACAGACCAGTAGACAGATAATGGTTCAGAAATACATTATTCAAGAACATGCTGATTGCAGTGACTTCGTCATGTAGTGTAGAACTGTGTCAGTAGTGACTGTAGAGACTTGAAAGTTAGTACAGTCTAAAACAAAAAGCAAGACAGTAGCAGAGAGGCTAGATAGACTGTTACAGAAATTTGATCTGATTCTATTTAAATGGAATAAAAATGAAGAAACACAGAAAACATTAAATTTAGAGAAGGATGAGAACAAAAATCTATTCTTGTACTTATTGTACTTCAGACAGTCTTAAATTTTGATCTTGTCCAGTTTACTAACAAGGCCAAGATGATTTTGACATTTCTGGCAGTGTTTCATCTCAAGAACTTTGGCAGCTTTAAAGCTATTATTTTGAGCATTCATTTTCTTTCCTGTCAGCAGTTGTAATGGGTTTAAAATTTTCTCCTTTTTAGCTCACCTGAGCGAATGCTCAGGGTGAGCTATTGTGGTCGCTGGATGTCCGTCGTCTGTCTGTCGTCTGTCGTCTGTTCACATTTGCCTTGTGTATGCGATAGAGGCTGTATTTTTCATTGGATCTTTATGAAACTTGGTCAGAATGTTTGTCTTGATGAAATCTAGGTTTGGATTGTATATGGGTCATCTGGGGTCAAAAACTAGGTCACGGGGTCAAATCTAAGAAAAACCTTGTGTATGCGATAGAAGCTGTATTTTTCATTCGACTTTCCTAATATTTGGTAAGAATAATTGTCTTGATGAAATCTAGGTTGGGATTGTATATGGGTCATCTGGGGTCAAAAACTAGGTCACGGGGTCCAATCTTAGAAAAACCTTGTGTATGCGATAGAAGCTGTCTTTTTCATCCGACTTTCCTAATATTTGGTAAGAATAATTGTCTTGATGAAATCTAGGTTGAGGCTGATATGAATCATCTGGGGTCAAAAATTAGGTCACGGGGTCAAATCTAAAAAGCTTGTGTATGCGATAGAAGCTGTATTTTTCTTCTGATTTTCCTAATATTTGGTCAGAATGTTTGTCTTGATAAAATCTAGGATGGGATTGTATATGGGTCATCAAGGGTCAAAAAATAGGTCACAGGGCCTATTCTTAGAAGACGTTCTGTTCAGTTACAACAATGAAACATTAGATAATTTTGCATGCAGATTAAATCTTTGACCATGGATGATCTTGGCCTTGACCTACTAACTTACATCCTGATTTTTATGTTTCTGTGCAATGATTCTCAGGTGAGCGATATAGGGCCATCTTGGCCCTCTTGTTTTAAAGTCCTTAGATAAAATGTATTTTATATCATTTTCATGTAAAGCCGGTCTGAAGTTATTAAAAAAAATATAAGTTTTTCAGCTTACTGTGTTATATTTGTCAGCTTGCAAATATTATTAGCTCACCTTAGCAAATGGTCAGGGTGAGCTATTGTGATCAACATTTTACTTTAAATGACATCTCCTCCTAACCCACAAGTCTGTTTATAACAGAACTTTATAGAAATGTTCCTTACATTGCCCTTTTATAAAATTGCTAAAAACCATGTCACTCCATTGCACTTTAAGGCTGCAAAAGCTAAAAATAGATAAAAATTCCAACAACATCTCCTAAATGGCAAGGTGATTTTCCACCAAATTTCACAGAAATGTTCCTTACATAGCCCTCTATTAAAACTCCTAAACAGTTCTGCTCCGTTGAACAAAATGGCCGCCAGAGCTAAAGAAGATTTTCTTCAATATTTAGCTTGAAATGACATCTCCTCCAAAACCATTTCGCCATTTTAAACCAGATTTGACAGAAATGATCCTTATTTACCAAACCTAAAAAAAGAAAAAAAAAATTAAATAACATCTCCGCCTTAACGGTTAGGTAACTTTTCACCAAATTTCAGGGAAATGTTCCTTACATAGCCCTTTATTTAAATTACAAAAATTGTTCTGCTCCAAATGAACAAAATGGCTGCCAGAGCTAAAAACAGATTTTTGTCAATATTTGGCTTCAAATGACATCTCCAAAACCACTTGGCCAGTTTTAACCAAATTTGACAGAAATTTGCCCTTTTCTAAAATTGCCCAAACTGTTCCACTCCATTGCATCTCCTTTTCAATGGTAAGTTAATTTTCCACTTGATTTCTCAAAAATGTTCCTTACATAGGCCTCTATTAAAATTGCTAAAAAGGTTCTGCTCCATTGAACAAAATGGTCACCAGAGCTAAAAATAGGCTTTCATTAATATTTGGCTTCAAATGACATCTCCTCTCAAACTGCGAAGCCATTTTAAATCAAACTTGAGAGAAATTATCCTTATATTGCTCTTTTCTAAAATTGCTCCAACAATTCCACTCCATTGTACATAAGGCCTGCAAAAGCTAAAAATAGAAAAAATTTCAAACAACATCTCCTCCTAAACAGCACTGTGATTTTCCACCAAATTTCACAGAAAGCACAAAATGGCTGCCAGAGCTAAAAATAGGTTTTCATCAATATTTTGCTTCAAATGACAAACTAAATTACACAATGACACGTCCTCTCAAACTGCTGAGCCATTTTCTTTTAAACTTTACAAAAATCTTCCTGATATTGCCCTTTTCTAAAACTGCTCAAACCATTCCACTCCATTGCACATAAGGGCTACTAAAGCTAAAACTAGAAAAAATTCAAACGGCATCTTCATCTGAATGGCAAGGTGATTTTCCACCAAATTCCACAGAAATGTTCCTTATATAGCCCTCTATTAAAATTGCTTAAACGGTTCTGCTCCATTGAACAAAATGAGCTAAAAATAGATTTTCATCATGATATCGCTGCACAAGCTGCTATCTCGAAATTGCCTCTGCCCCATGAGTTTCATTTGTATAAAATATGAGATCTCTGAAAATCTTCAGTTAGGAAATGTAATGTTGCATCTGATGTTTGCTTAACAACAGACCCTCAGCCAAAGTACTCATGTGAGTGATCAAGGGCCGAGATGGCTCTCTTGTTTATGATTGAATTGTGGTCTCTCATGAAAGGAAAAGGGTTACCTCGCCTTGTGAAAGTGTTACTAAGTGACCTTTATCAGTTATTCTGACATGTTATGTTGGTTAAGTTAGCACAGGATTTGTTGCTGTATGTTTAGTGACCTCTTTTTATGATAGCTAGTGAATCAGAAATGTACATGGGATCTAGTTACATAATACATTTCCTGTTCTTGTGAATATGATAAACTATAGATTGTGAATATAAAATGTTACCAAGTAAAACAGTGGCCAAGCATTGCTAAAAGGCTGTCAGATAAAAATTCTTTCTTTTATCCCCCTACCAAAGGCGGAGGGGGTATTAGAAATGGTCCAAATTTTGTCCGGAGCATAACTCCAAAAGTTCTTGAGCGATTTTCTTCAAACTTCATACATTAACAGAAAACTGGTTTCCAGTCCGTAACTAGAGAACTCTCAGGCATTGGCTTCACATACTTGTCATGCAGGTTGGTCTGTTCATGAGTTGACCCCCCATTGTCTTTGAGGTCACTAGGTTAAAAGCAAAGGTCACGGTGGCCATGCACCATAAAGACGAAAACAGATTCTGATCAATAACTGGAGAACCCTTGGGTCTTGCTGCCTCAAAACTTCCTACCTACCCACCCTCCCACATTACTGCCTACCCATGCAGTTCCTGTACTCTTTCATGCTCTCCAGTTATTGAACCTTTGTACATTTTATTACCAAAGTGTGATTGAAATAATCTACAGTTTCTCTCATTCATCTGCTTGCCATAGCCAATAGCTTTTTATATTAGAAGCCCCTTGTCATCCTCCCTTTAATGTACTGACACAAGTCCCTATCCTACCTTCCTATACTTTTATGGCTGCCTCTAGGGATGAGGCACTAGGGGGCATATATGTTTTACAAACATGTGTTGTTTTAGCATATTTCGTCTTTGTAAAAGAAACAGGGCCTTTAAATGTTATTTCAGACAAACTGACAGAATTTTATCTAATGTTACAAAACCAACCACACCCATTTCAGCTGTTTCATGTAGACTTTACTTTTGTGCTGTACTTTTTGAAAAGTTGTCAAACAGCATTATATATAGAATTTTATTCAAAAAATATTTTCAGTTTTGCTTTTGTAAATGGTTGACAATTATAATTTTGTTTTTTTCCTTTTGTTAAAATGCTTTTGACTCTTGAACATTGAAAAACTTCAACATGTTGAAAATATGAAATGTGATTTGAACTTGCTTTTAAATACCTTCAAGTACCATGGTACATTTAGATTATGACATCCCTGCAAAAAACTAGAATGCAAAGATGTGATTCCTCTGCTAGGTAGTTATGTTTATATTGAGAGACTGGCATTAGAACTATTTTTAAATTTGAATACCAATACTTGACCTTTGCAGTGTAGACACTATTTTTAAAGTAGTTTCAAGTGTAAAGGTGTAGTTTATTTATTTGTATTACTTGATGTTTATATAACATAGTAACTTTTGGTGAAATGGTGCATTTTTACGTGATTTATTATGTAAATTTCTGTCTTCAAAATAATGACAATAAAACTGAATGATCTATTTATTTAGAGTTTTTGAACACCACTTAATCTTGTCTGATCACAATATTGAACAGCTTTGATTTTAAAAGGGACATTGGTCACATGGCTCTATACTGAGGTATCCAGACATTGGTTATATTGCTTTATGGTTATGCAGATATTGGTCATATGGCTCTATATTTAACTATGAAGACATTGATCACAAGGTTTTATATTTAGCTATGCAGACATTGGACACATGTTTTTTCATAGCTATCCAGACATTGATCACATGGTTCTAAACTTAGCTATCAAGACATTGGTCACATTTCTCTTTATTTAGTTATGCAGACATTGATCACATTGCCTTTGTATTTAGATATGCAGCATATGGGTCACATTGCTTATATTTAGCTATGCAGACATTGGTCACAGTGCTTTATATTTAGCTATGCAGATATTGGTCACATTGCTTTATATTTAGCTATGCAGACATTGGTCACATTGCTTATATTTAGCTATGCAGATATTGGTCACAGTGCTTTATATTTAGCTATGCAGCATTTGTCGTATTGTTTTATATTTACCTATGCAGACATTGGTCATATGGCTCTATATTTAGCTATCCAGACATTGATCACATGGCTCTGTACTAAGCTATCAAGACATTGATCACATTGTTCTGTATTTAGTTATCCGGACGTAGGTCATTCGGCTTTATATTTAGCAGACATTGGTCACATTGCTTTATATTTAGCTATGCAGATATTGGTCACATTGTTTTAAATTAAGCAATGCAGACAATGGTCACATTGCTTTATATTTAACTATGCAGATATTGATAACATTCCTTTATATTTAGCTATGTAGACATTGGTCACATTGCTTTATATTTAGCTATGCAGATATTGGTCACATTGCATTAAATTAGGAATGCAAACAATGGTCACATTGCTTTATATTTAACTATGCAGATATTGATAACATTCCTTTATATTTAGCTATGTAGACCTCGGTCACATTGCTTTATTTTTAGCTATGCAGGTATTGGTCACAATGCCTTATATTTAGCTATGCAGATATTGGTCACATTGCATTAAATTTAGCAATGTAAACAATGGTCACATTGCTTTATATTTAAGTATGCAGATATTAATAACATTCCTTTATATTTAGCAATGTAGACATCGGTCACATTGCTTTATTTTTAGCTATGCAGGTATTGGTCACAATGCCTTATATTTAGCTATGCAGACATTGGTCACATGGTTCTACATTTAGCTAAGCAGACTTGGTCAAATTACTTTATATTTAGCTGTGAAGCATTGGTCACATTGCTTTATATTTAACTATGCAGACATTGGTCACCGTGCCTTATATCTAGCTTTACAGCATTGGTCTCATTGCTTTCTATTTAGCTAAGCAGACTTGGTCACAAAGCCTTATAATTAGCTATGCAGCATTGGTCACATTGCTTTATATTTAGCTATCCAGACATTGGATACATGGCTCTTTATTTAGCTATCCAGACATTGGTCACATTGCTCTATATTTAGCTATGCAAATAAAAGTCAGATGGCTCTATAAGTAACTTTGCAAACATCGGTCACATGGCTCTATATTTAGATGTGCAAACATTAGTAGTATGGCTCTATATTTAGCTATCCAGACATTGGTCACATTGTTCTGTATTTAGTTATGCAGACATTGATCTCGGTGTCTTATATTTAGCTATGCAGCATTGGTCACATTGCTTTATATTTAGCTATCCAGACATTGGTCACACGCCTCTATATTTAGAAATCCAGACATTGGTCACTTGGCTCTATATTTAGCTATGCAGACATTGGTCGGATTGCTTTCTTTTTAGCTAAGCAGACTTGGTCAAATTGCTTTAAATTTAACTGTGCGGCTTAGATCACATTGCTTTATATATACCTATGAAGACATTGGTCACGGTGCCTTATATTTAGCTATTCAGACATTGGTCACATTGCTTTCTATTTAGCTAAGCAGACTTGGTCACATTGCTTAATATTTAGCTATCCAGACATTGGTCACATTGCTCTATATTTAGCTATGCAAATAGAAGTCAGATG
Source organism: Cyclina sinensis (assembly GCA_012932295.1). Classification (NCBI taxonomy): domain Eukaryota; kingdom Metazoa; phylum Mollusca; class Bivalvia; order Venerida; family Veneridae; genus Cyclina; species Cyclina sinensis. The sequence continues at coordinate 8,272,073 of JAAONU010000015.1, forward strand.
GCTCTATAAGTAACTTTGCAAACATCGGTCACATGGCTCTATATTTAGATGTGAAAACATTAGTAGTATGGCTCTATATTTAGCTATCCAGACATTGGGCACATGGTTCTGTTTTTAGTTATGCAGACATTGATCACGTAGTCTTATATTTAGCTATGCAGACATTGGTCACATGGCTCTATATTCAGAAATCCAGACATTGGTCACATGGCTCTATATTTAGCTATCCAGACATTGGTCACATGGCTTTTTATTTAGCTATCCAAACATTGGTCACATTGCTCGGTATTCAGTTATGCAGATATTGGTCACTTGGCTCTATAATAAGCAGACATTTGTCACATTGTTTTATATTTAGCTATGCAGATATTGGTCACATTGCTTTATATTTACTTATGCAGATATTGGTCACATTGCTTTATATTTACTTATGCAGATATTGGTCACATTGATTTCTATTTAACTGTGTAAACATTGGTCACATGGCTCACATTTATATGTGCAAACATTTGTCATATGGCTTTATATTTAGCTATCAAGACATTGATTACATGGCTCTATACTAAACTATCCAGACATTGGTCACATTGCTCTGTATTAAGTTATGCAGACATTGGTCACTTGGCTCTATAATTAGCAGACATTGGTCAAATTGCTTTATATTTAGCTATACAGATATTGGTCACATTGCTTTATATTTAGCTATGCAGCTATCTGTTACATTGTTTTATATTTAGCCATGTAAACATTGGTCACATGGCTCTGTATTTAGGTATGCAATTATTTTTCATGGTGCCTTGTATTTAGCTATGCAGCATTGGTCACCTTGCTTTATATTTAGCTATCCAGACATTGGTCACATGGCTTTATTGCTCTATTTTTAAATGTGCAAACATTGGTCACATGGCTCTATATTTAGATTTGCAAACATTGGTCATATCGCTCTATATTTAGCTATCCAGACATTGATCACATGGCTCTATATTTAGTTATCCAGACATTGCTCACTTGGCTCTACATTAAGCAGAAATTGGTCACTTTGCTTTATATTTAGCTGTGCAGACATTGGTCACATTGCTTTATATTTAGCTATGCAGATATTGGTCACATTGCTTATTATTGAGCTATGTAGACATTGGTCACATTGCTTTGTATTTAGCTATGGAGATATTGGTCACATTGCTTTATTTTTAGCAATGCAGGCAATGGTCACATTGCTTTATATTTAGCTATGCAGATATTTATCACATTGTTTATATTTAGCTATGTAGACATTGGTCACATTGCTTTATATGTAGCTCTGCAGGTATTGGTCATGGTGCCTTATATTTAGGTATGCAGACATTGGTCACATTGCTTTCTATTTAGCTAAGCCGACTTGGTCCAATTGCTTTATATTTAGCTGTGCTGCATTGGTCACACCTATGCAGACATTGGTCATGGTACCTTATATTGAGCTATGCAGCATTGGTCTCTTTGCTTTCAATATAGCTATGTGGACTTGGTCAAATTGCTTTATATTTAGCAGTGCGGCATTGGTCACATTCCTTTATATTTACCTATGCAGGCATTGGTAATGGTGCCTTCTGTTTAGCTAAGAACACTTGGTCACATTGCTTTATATTTAGCTATGCATCATTGGTCACATGACTATAATTAGCTTTGCAAACATTGGTCACTTGGCTCTATAAGTAGCTTTGCAAACATTGGTCATATGGCTCTATATTTAACTGTGCAAATATTGGTCATATGGCTCTATATTTAACTGTGCAAATATTGGTCACACGGCTCTATATTTTGATGTGCAAACATTGGTCATATTACTGTAATAAGCTATCCAGACATTGGTCACATGGCTGTATATTTAGCAATCCAGACATTGGTCACATGGCTCTATATATTTAGGTATCCAGACATTGGTCACTTGGCTCTTTATTTAGCTATCCAGACATTGGTCACATGGCTCTATTTTTAGCTATGCAAACATAAGTCACATGGCTCTGTAAGTAGCTATGCAAACATTGGTCATATGACTCTATATTCAACTGTGCAAACATTGGTCACATGGCTCTATATTTAGATGTGCAAACTGGTCATATGGCTCTATATTTAGCTATCCAGACATTGATCACACGGCTGCATATTTAGCTATCCAGACATTGGCTCTATATTAAGCTATGCAAACACTGGTCACATTGCTCTGTATTTAGTTATCCAGACATTGGTCAGTTGGCTCTACATTTAGCAGACATTGGTCACATTGCTTTATATTAAGCGATGCAGATATTGGTCACATTGCTTTATATTTAGCTATGCAGATATTGGTCACATTGCTTATTATTGAGCTATGTAGACATTGGTCACATTGCTTTGTATTTAGCTATGTAGACATTGGTCACATCGCTTTATATTTAGCTATGGAGGTATTGGTCACATTGCTTTATATTAAGCAATGCAGGCAATGGTCACATTGCTTTATATTTAGCTATCCAGACATTGGTCACATGACTATAATTAGCTATGCAAACATTGGTCACATGGCTCTATAAGTAGTTAAGCAAACATTGGTCATATGGCTCTGTATTTAACTGTGAAAACATTGGTCACATGGCTCTATATTTAGATGTGCGAACATTGGTCATTTGCTCTATATTAAGCTATCCAGGCATTGGTCACATGGCTCTATATTTAGAAATCATGACATTGGTCACATGGCTCTATATTTAGGTATGCAGACATTGGTAACAGTGCCTTATATTTAACTATCCAGACATTGGTCACATGGCTCTATATTTAGCTATGCAAACATTGGTCACATGGCTCTATACTTAGGTATCCAGACATTTGTCATATGGCTCTATATTTAACTGTGCAAACATTGGTCACATGGCTCTATATTTAGCTATGCAGACATTAGTCTTAATGTCTTGTATTTAGCTATTCAAAGCACTGAAGATAATGTAGCTTGGTTATGGAGTTTCTTGCTTGAACAGTTGCTTGGAGAATTCCATTTGATATAGAACTCGGGTTGCTATGTCAATTAAAAAGAAACAACATGGCCCAGAGCTCTGAAATATAGTATCAAGCATTTCTAGTGGACTTCTACAAATATTGTTAAGTCAGTATTGTCCAGTCGTCGGTGACCTCCGGTACGTATTCCGCACAACTACATTATGTACCGTGGGATAATTGACTGCAGATTATTCGTTTTCATGAATATTTATTAGCAAAGGGAAGTAACTCCTCGTCGAATGAGATTCCGCAATACAAATAGATACTCTTTAGTGAGAAGAGTATGAATAATGACAAGTTACTAAAAATAGACGTATTTCCCAAGATTTAAACATGGGCGCGAAAGGCAAATTGTAACGAGTACTTTCATTGGCTGAGATTGCGCAAGGGAAATCTTTCGGAAACAAATGAAAGTAGGTAATGAATTATTCATGAGTACGAAATTTTACCAACCAATTGTCCCACGGTAGATAAATAGAGTGAAACGGAATGGATCGAACGTGGGTTTCCGACGATGGTATTGTCCATGCTCGAAGGGTCACATGAGTAACATAAACACAAGTTGTAAAGAAATTCTCCCAAAAAGAACTTTTTGGATATTAGACTGCATGGTCCTGAGTTTTTAAACATCTTTATTACGGGACATAACTTCTTACACAGAATATTTTAATCCATAAAAATATCGCATTCTATTTTGATTAATAGTTTTACAAATTTCCAGGAGTTTTTCTCTTCGTATTTTGGAAAGGAAAGAATGGTGTTATCATTTTATCGAGTTATATGTAACAGGACTGGAAGAATTATTTGAATAATCTTATCTTCGCGATTCTTCCAGTTAAAGAGTTGTTGATTGTGGTAGTGGTGAAGCGGGCTGATCGAACTCGCGACCCTTAGATTACAAGCCCCGTGCTTTACCACTGGACTACTGATCAGCATTTCCGTCCCAAAAAGTTGTTCAAGCCTTGTGCTCTGCTAAAGTAGTCACGAGGTAACCCCAATTAAAAAAGAGCTTACAATTATACTTTGAGTCAAGAAAAGAATATATTTTAGCCTGTTAGGAAGTTAGCTGACAAAATGAAACTCTGCAAAGGTGTAAGCTTAACAACTACATAAGCTTCAAGCGTGGCAATTACTGATGAGTTATCTTCAGAATTTTGTTGATATACAGCTCTCTTTATATTAAAACGCATTCTAGCTGATTTTTACATGAATAAAATCAGTACTTACTTTTTTTTAACGTCAGCAATGCCATGTGTAGAGAATCATTGATGATAAAGGTAAAGATCTATTCATCTGCACTGACCACTCTTCAAAAACGTTATTCATTCCCCATGGTATTATTCCTTGTTTAAGATCATGGACTAGCACATGAGTTTATTAATATAGGTTGATAAATACAGTGAAAATAATAAGTAAATGATTGTCGTTCACATTTTCTCATTTCATATTTTCATGTACTGTATTCTTAAAAGAGACTTTTATTGTTCCAACCATCTGAACAAATGGAAATTTTAACACTGGGAATGTAGTATTCAGTCTAATTTCATACCCTTATTTCAGCTAAACATAAGCTTGATTTTGGTAACCTGTGCATTTCCAATTGAGGGCAAGTTTTGCATTTTAAGAATAATAGATCCTGTAAATCAAATCCTTAAATCTTTGACAATAAACCATTCTTTGAAGACTGTATCGGAGGTAAGAAATAAGATATACTCTCTGTCAACAGAACGTTTCTATCTGTGTTTATTTATTGTCAGTATGGCTTTTCCACATGACATTTCTGGTCTTTATGCTCAATTGTATAGCAAAGATACACGGGACATCAGTTTAATATCTCACCCGAAAGAAAATTAGTTATGTTAGTGGAAGAGTGTTGGATCGAACTTGTGGCCCCTGGATAACCATTCCAGCCCATTAACACGTTGCCACTGATCGGCCTCAAAAACTGTTTTAGTTTTAATGAGCTTTTATACTGACCTAATTCAATACCCATGGTAGAAATGAAAAAGTAACCGTTATCAAGATACGGCTACTCAGGTAGGTATATTAACATTAATATACGTACCTGGGCTACTGCTTCATCAGTTGAAAAAAAAACTTTGACCACCTAGAAGACAATGCCTCGATGATTACAGTGATAAAGCAAAATATTAGAGAATACATTTGTATTGCAGTTGATAAAAAAGAAATTACAAAAAAGGAAAAAAATTGTGATGATCAAATACAACTGAATAATTAAAATGTTATTATAGAAGGTATGAAGGCAGGTTAGTGGTCCTTTAATATGTAGAGTATTCTTAAAGCTCGACCATGAACAGCATTAAATTGCACTCGCGTCCTCGGTGCCGAAGAATTAAATATCAGATAAATATACGTATATTTGTAAGAACAGTGTACAAGTTTGAAATAATATGGTCTGCAGGTGTGATCAAGCCAAAAAAAGCTGTTATAAGCATGGCACTTTAACGACGAATTCCAGTTTGACCTTGAAAAACGGGTAGTAATCACTTGATGAATATCTGTTGAAATTTTGCAAATTATCTCCCTTTAATAAAATAAAAAGGCCAGTGTTAAAAAAGTGATTTAGAGAACAATAATGACTTATTTTATGTTAAAGTAAATTTAAAAGTATCCTTAGTAAAAACAGCTCCGAGGAAAGTCCCAGGAAGTGGCAAACATTTTTAGAACCCAAGCGAGGACAAGAAGATAATATACATTAGTGGAGTGCATACATTACCTTTAGTCAATGTTTAGAATCACCCGTAGGGAAAAGATGGAAAGCTTCATATTCTCAAGATTTTAGGAGTAAGCATTTTTTCGCTAGTTTTTGCACAACTGCCCCCAATTTATGTTTGCACGTCGTTCGGGTGTGTAATTTTTCATCATAAAAGGCAGTTTTTATAGAAGTAACATTATTTTTTGCAACATAAATGCAACAGATCGGCTGAATTTATTGCAAATGGAAGTCGTTTATTACAACATAATTTCAATGGCCACCACTCCCTGAACATATTGTAATTAGTATGTTTAAATAACTTTCATACAACAGTTTTACTACACATTTAACACATTTAGTTTTACAGTCACTGCTTTTAAAGTAGTTTGGCATAGACTTTAAATCAGGATAAATTGGCTGATGTAATTGTTCAGTAACGAGCGGACAAAATTATCTGCTGCATATGCATATATAGGGAAGGGACACTCAATGAGTATTTGGAATGAAATTTCTTAGTCCACAGTCAACTCTTAACGATAATATTTTTTATTCAGGTTATTAATACCACGTTCAGCATTACTACCACGCCACGCTTTCGACGCTTCAATGTATAAATCATTTGTGTTTACAGGACAGGATCATAGATCAATAATCTATTGTTTTCTTCAGTGCTAAAACATCAGTTAAGTATATATCTCCTATTTATTTTATGATCCCATCAGTAATAAACAACCCTCACTTGAATAAAACATCAACATTCTTTCAGCACTTTTGTTTTTGTTTTGTGTCAGTGACTAGCTACTGATACTGAAAAAATTACAGTAGAAAGTATGTGTTTATCATGATAACATTGGATTATCTAAATCATTTATCTTTTTTATCGCGTTTGCAATTTTAATACACGTGGCAGAGATTTACATTTTGAATGTGTTTATAATATTGACGAGAAGGTTAATAGTATTTAAAGCGCTCGATGGATTTAGAAATTATGTTTTGGGTATTTAGTGTATATTTTCACCTGTGCGTAGATATTAAAAAACCATTGAGATCGTCGCCTCATAAAAAGCTAGATATTAATGTTATTTGAAAAAGAAGAAATTGAGGGCGGCCAGAAAAAATGTTTTGTGAAGATGGACAGAGAATGTAATTGTAAAGGATACTGACTGTAACTCGGTATATAGTGTCTGAGTGATAGATCAGAAAATAATGTCGCTTAAGATAAGGCGGTTAATTTTTTTTTTTACTCAGATGCAGACAGTTAATTGAAGCAAGCATATCCTTCATTTCATTGTTACGCGGCTAGGACTAAACTTTCTGGTTCAGAAAACAGTGTTTTTATCGAGTTATATCTAACAGGGCTGGAAGAATTATTTGAATAATCTTATCTTCGCGATTCTTCCAGTTAAAGAGTTGTTGATTGTGGTAGTGGTGGAGCGGGCTGATCGAACTCGCGACCGTTAGATTACAAGCCCTGTGATTTACCACTGGACTACTGGTCAGCATTTCCGTCCCAAAAAGTTGTTCAAGCCTTGTGCTCTGCTAAAGTAGTTACGGGGTAACCCCAATGAAAAAAGAGCTTACAATTATACTTAAAGTCAAGAAAAGAATATATTTTAGCCTGTTAGGAAGTTAGCTGACAAAATGAAACTCTGCAAAGGTGTAAGCTTAACAACTACATAAGCTTCAAGCGTGGCAATTACTGATGAGTTATCTTCAGAATTTTGTTGATGTACACACATTTCATAAATTTCACATGTACAGCTCTCTTTATATTAAAACGCATGTTTTATGGGACCAGAGATGGCGGCGGACTGTGATTAGGCATAGCTTTATCCTTACTGCCAACAAACTTCACTCTCATTTTTCGACCTTCACTTCTAATTTCTTGTCTACTTATGCATCTCTTTGATCTATAAATGTTGAATTAGTTCAAGACATTTAACAACTTTCATAACCATACTTTTTAGGTATAGAATAAAACTCAACAAAATAAATATAATTCAGGAGTGCATATTTTCTCACTGCACGGGAATACCTCGTGCATATATCTCGGTTCTCAGTACAAAGAAAATACCCTAAAATAAAGATTAACACTGTTTTTATGAATCAATTTATAAATAAAATCGAAGACTTTTCTTATTTACTGAAAAATATACATCCATTTTAAGTAAGTTGTGTCATTCCATCGGAACTTTTTAAGTCTTTTTAATCTTTCAATTTCAAATGAATGAATGCATCAAAACGCTTCCTTCAAGTATAGTGGCTGATTCGTATTATGGCTGATTTGTAGCAGAGGTATAATACTTGCCTATCAGCTAGCTTTTGTGGCGACGTGGTAGAATGTCCGCTTAGTAATAGAAAGTACTCGAGTTCAAACCCAGCGCGGGGCAGGTGGATTTTGTTTAATTTTAAACATTTGATGCTCGCATTTTTACTATTAACGTATTGATGTTTTCGTCCATTCCCATGAAGTCACACGAGATCATGAGATGAAAATTGTTTCGAGAAATTGTCATTCTGCACTCATGTTTCAAATGGGTTTCGTTAAGTGTCTTTTGGACACTGTGTACAAAGAGTCCATGAAAAGGCAAAATAGTATTATTTATGACGGCAATTCAAAATGAAAATCAGAACAATAAAAACAAGAGGGCCATGATGGCCCTAGATCGCTCAACTGAATACTTTGCCTTTGGGTCTGCTGTTGAGCAAACATCAGAAGCTTTTTTAAGATTCTACCTATATAAATCTATATGAATTCAAGTGACCCCCAGGGTAGAGCTAATTTTCACTCAAGCGGCATAATTTGAAAAACTTAACCTCTAGCTGATGCTCCATTAAAATATCTAAGCTCTAGGCTTTGTGGTTTCAGACAAGATGTTTTTTTTTTTTAAGTTTTGCCTATATAAGTCTATGAAAAATCAATTGCTCAGGTGAGCTAAAAACTTGTTTTAAACAACAAAGAGGTGCATTTGTGTTCATTTATTGCAACAGTCTTTTGTCGGTCTCAGTTGTGGAAGACATCATCTGAGACCCACGTGCCATCGCCACACCACTGAACAATCTGTAAGTGTCAACTATAAATCTGCAGAGGTTTATTTCAGTCATTTTCCCATGTTCAGGCGTGCGTGCATTCTTTTCAACAATGAGCGAACTGACTTTTTATGTTCTCATATATTTTTCTAGCAAGATTATTTACCAGTCATTTAGTCAAATTATTTAAAGATACTTTCCCATTCAAATGATATATTTTATCAGAAGTAGTGGTACTCAAATCAAATCGAGTCTTGCAAAACCTTACGTTTAATTAAGGTGTGTGACGATTTATGCGATGATAAAAATTTACTCAACTTATAACCGCCTTCATTTCATTTTGTTCGGCAGGTGCCCTTGATTTTGTGTAACAATGTCTGTGATTGGCGGATGCTTATTTTATGATATATTACTAAGGTGGAAAAAAAGTATAGAGCATCGTACCACAAATATGCGCATGCGCCAAAGTGATAAAGTTCTCGCGAGATTTACCTACGTGTACGTTATCTGATTAAAGATACGAACGCACCTGTCTTCGATGAATGACTTTATGAGCAATTTATCACCGCGGCACGCGACACGTCAACTTATATTACTTTATGTTACTTAATGGTTTTATTTTGGTTGAGGCAGGCGTCAGTTTGAAACCAAATATTAAAACTTCAAACAAAATCGCACCACGCTACAGTTTTGCTTAAGTGCATCTATCAGATAGGGAAGACTTGTTTTTGCTGGTGCAGCGCATTTAAAACATGCTTTCGAATCAATATTTCTTTCAAAAACATTTATAAGTGTTTTGTGAACAAGTATGTGTTTGTATAAAAATCAGTTTGGTTCTGCAGATTTGTTTTTGTTTTATTCTCTTCATTTTGACCATGTGTGAATTTATCCAATGAAAACTCGGGCCACTCCAGTTAAAGGAAGTTGTAACTGTCGCATTCGTCTTTGTTGTGTATCTCGTATTAAGTTTATACTAAGATATATACGGGGAAAAAGGAATGGAAGACTATGGTAAGCATGCCATCTTAATAGGAAGCCCGTGGTGAGGAGAAAGTGACTTTTCTTGTAATTTCTTCTTGCTTAACGATCAATAAAAAAGGAATCGGTTCATTTTAATTTTACTGATTACTAAGACTCAGATTTTAAACCTGCACTATTATCAAGATTAGTGACATACAAATCGAGTTGCCATCCGAACGTCTTTTCTGCATTTTCTGTCGTTAGCTGAGACATTTTCAATTTTCGACCAAATTTCAGTGTCTTTTTAAATCAAAAACTTAACGGCTTGAAGAAAAAACAATCAGCTCTGAAAAGGTTTTCCGTTGAATTTCATGAAAATCTTTCTCATTCTTTTCATCGTAATACTTCTACGTTTATCTAGTTTGATAAACACAGAGACTACAAAAACGAGTGAACAGATGGGGGTTATCTTGTCCAATTTATAAATTACCTGAAGATTTAAGTGCACTTGTGAAATGCAACGATTGCTGTTTCATTGTGCTCTTTTGTCATTTTCAAAATGTCACTCTAAAAACTGACACTTAAGCGCAATGCTTTGTGCAGGGGCAAGTTGAATGAATACTCTGTCGTGAGGTCTGGTTGATCAGAGGCTGTCCTTTACCAGTACATACACCTAACTGGTCAGAATCTTTAAGCAGAATTTTTTATAAACAACAGGTTTTGCCCCCTTGATATAGTCTCATAACAGTTTCTGCTTGTTTTAGCCATAAAACTAGCAAGTGGTCTAAGGTTACGTCGGGGCACTTTGGAGACTGAATGGCCATCAAGTCTGACGAAAGGCGTTAGATGAAAATTAGGGACAAGGTCGACTTTCATGATTTGAGTAGGGATACATAGTTACCAGGACGAGTGTTTGGAGTGTAGCTACATGTGTAATGTCTATGACCACCATGCAGAGGTCGCGTGGAGATATTTTCCGTATGACGTCATTGCTTCATTGCTACATTCCGTGACTTGGTGGCACGGTAGTGATTTTATTGTGCAATTTAAGAACAAACTGTTGCTTTGAAAATTTTATTCTTTTGCTTTAGAATATAATTTTAAAATATTTTATAAAAATAGTGTTTCAAGTTAATATACATCTTATACATCATGATAATTATGATAACTATCTATATTTCAGTTCCTTGAATAAATTGCATTCCGTGAATTCCCTGAAAAACGTGCGAAACGCCACAATACCTTTCCAATGAAGTTTATTGTGTATTCTCTGTAATGCACCTTGATTTGGTTTCATAAAAATTAGCCGATAACTTTATACTTGTCAGTTATCCGGTGGCTTAACACACAAAAAAGCCACCTGTAACTATGACGCAATGAGTGGGCGGATCACTGTCGCAATATAGGCGGATCCAAAATTTCGTCTACTAAAGCTAACATTGACTAGATATATTCTCGTTTGTTGGACAGGTGGATTTTCTCTGATTTTTCCCTTGTCTAATTTCACCTGCTGGAAAAAATAAAAAGTTAAATTTTGAAATATTATATGACATTGTAACTAAATAACACTATGAATTATTGTACACATGTAAGATAATTTATCATCCCACCATACAACAATAGTGATTTTGGTATATATTAAGAACCTTAAGATACGGCCTGCTAGTGTAACACTATTTAACAGAAAACGGGTACTTTGCGAAAAAGGAACGCCCAGTATCAATTTTGGCGAAAAAAACAAAACAAATGTAAACGGCAAAATGCCAGAATAAGTTTTAAAGGTCAGAGGCAAAGACATGAGAATATAAACAATCAAAAAATCAGTTTATCTCTCTCTCTCTCTCTCTCTCTCTCTCTCTCTCTCTCTGTCTGTCTCTCTCTGTCTGTCTGTCTCTGTCTGTCTGTCTGTCTGTCTCTGTGTCCATACTTGATTTGATTTATCGTCGGTGTCGCTTGCCCATTTTAAAGACGTGTATTGGACTTGGATCTCGGTTTAACGTCTTATCCGAAAGTCAGAAATGTTAGTGAAGGAGCGGGATATTGAACTCATTAGTCCTGGATTACCGACACCTTACCAAAAGTTGTTTTAGCGAAGGGATTAAGGGCAGTGCAAGATACAAAAAAAAAAAACATCCCAAGAGACAAACCTTACACACGGGACCTCGGTTATAGTCTCATCTGAAAGACAAATTAGTACTGTTTGTGGCGAAGCCGGAGATTGAACTCGCGACCTTAAAAAACACAGATTCCCATCTGCAGTTCCGAATGAACTTTATCAATAAAGACCGAAATACTCTCAATAAGTTCGATCCATTCGTGGGCCACTTCTATCGCTTTTATCACCTTGGGTTCATTTAATATTTAGCTGGCTACTTTTATCTCGTTATCGGTCTCAACAACACAAAATACCCTTTAATAGGATCTTTTTTTTTGAAAAGAACAGTATCTACAATTGACAAATAAGGGTCATCATAGGATGAATTTAGGGTCAAACTGTGACAAACGTGAGCGTAATTGATAAATTTGATTGTTTGCTCGCGTCAGTAAGTGCGAAAACTGATATGATTACTTTGTTGTGAACGATAATTCGCGATTAATTCCACATATCCCTCTTCTTGATGCAATAATATCAGCAGTTGCAAATAGACCAGATAACAGTATATCTACGCGATTGCATAAAGTGCCTCTTGAGAAGAGGATGGCATAAGGTCGAGGTGTCCTTGAAAGTACAATACAGGGGATTAAAACGGCCAGTAAGCACTATTTCGGTCTTGATTTAACTGTATTTACTAAGCAGCATACCACAAAACACGTCACGTGACTTGTTACCACATTAAGAGACCAGTAATAAAATCTTGGACTGCGAGAGCAGTGATGAAATTTCGATTTATCACTGAGTATTGTAATGACAATGTGAAATGATATTCAATATTCAGGGCCATCGTTTTCCATCATTCCACAGAATTTGTGTTTTTACAGAAATGCGGGTAGTCCTCCGATTCACCTTACTACACTCTTCGTACCCTATATATGCATTGTCAGTCAAGTTTTCTTTGACATTCCTACAACAAAAATCTTCCGTAGAAGAAATCAAGTGAAAAACATAAGTCCCTAATATCACAAAAAGATAAATCTGAACTGTTATAGAATAGACCCCCCGCCCCGCCAAAAAAGGAGATAAGCCTATGTTCAACTTTCGAGTAAAAGTAGAAGTGATCTTAACAGAACCGACAGAGGAGATAAAATCTACTGCTGGCACATTGAGTAACCTTTCACAAATGATTGCAAATTGATGTTTGTTGAAACGTTGTTGTTCAAATCAGTGCTAACCTATTCATAAGTTGTTCAAGGTCTCCGACTGCAAGTTCTTCCTAAGTAGGATTTAGTTTTCTTACCTAATTGCAAGATAACAAAATGTACTTTTTATTTCTCGAGAAAAAAACTGTATACTGATGTGATGTTTTAATTTCTGTAAAAAAAAAAAAAAAAAAACAAGTTGTGTAATACATCAGACCTTATCAGATTTTTATATCAGATTATTCTTGAGAAATTTTGGCCACTAAAACGAACGTCTGTGTGGAAAAGTTTAGTTATCCTGTTCCCCCAATGTATTTTTTAATGTAAGTTGTAGAAACGTAAGCTTTTTGCTTCGGTTTTTACTAATTAAAATTGACTCAGATTTCATTGTGTATAATCATCATAGTTATAATTTGTCAAGTTCTCGTTTGAAGAGCGATTAGTTGTTATATCTATTAAACGATTAGTTGTTATAGTCTATTAAACGATTAGTTGTTATATCTATTAAACGATTAGTTGTTATATCTATTAAACGATTAGTTGTTATATCTATTAAACGATTAGTTGTTATATCTATTAAACGATTAGTTGTTATATCTATTAAACGATTAGTTGTTATATCTATTAAACGATTAGTTGTTATGTCTATTAAACGATTAGTTGTTATATCTATTAAACGATTAGTTGTTATATCTATTAAACGATTAGTTGTTATATCTATTAAACGATTAGTTGTTATATCTATTAAACGATTAGTTGTTATGTCTATTAAACGATTAGTTGTTATGTCTATTAAACGATTAGTTGTTATGTCTATTAAACGATTAGTTGTTATGTCTATTAAACGATTAGTTGTTATATCTATTAAACGATTAGTTGTTATGTCTATTAAACGATTAGTTGTTATGTCTATTAAACGATTAGTTGTTATATCTATTAAACGATTAGTTGTTATATTTTTAAAACCCTGCTTGAATTTAGACAAAACACGAGTTTTGCTTATCTAACGGTCATTAAGACTGAAATACGTAGTAAAGTAGTAAATATTTGACTTGCTTAAATGTTTCACGCCAGTAATTTAGCTCGATCCATCGAATGTATCAGTACCATAATGTTCAAGAACCATAGTGTGGTTCGAGACACCAAACGCATTTGTAATAGGAGCGGATCAATGGTCCAGTGGTAACGCGCTAGTCTGTTAACTCAGGGGGTCGTGAGATCGACCCCCGCTCCTCCACTAACATTACTAATTGTCTTCGGATGAGACGTTAAACTGAGGTCCCATGTATCAGTGCTATACACTGAGCAAGCAAAAGAACCAGGGGTGTCTCTGGAATGGGATACTTACCGTATCTTGCACTATCACCCACAACTTAAAATAACTAATCAATAACTAATCTCTGCAGGGGGTGTCGGTAATATGGGCAATCGGTACCGACGATAAATAACTTAAATAGATACATAGATAGCATTTGTAAGACATATTTAGTGTGAACTGAACTTTTAATATTACACATAATGCACTCAAATGAAAATCGATTATATCAAATGATTGAGTAGGCTTACATTGATAAAGTGTTTGTTCTCTTTTGAATTATTTTTGATGAGTTTATTTTTGATATTATTTCAAAACCTGTCATGAAATATATCATTAATTTAAATTTTATGGCGGTAGCATAAAAAAACTGTTTTCATAGATTTTGCAACCGTAAATGTTTAAGGTATTAAAATACTAATAAACATTTTGTAAGCCCTGATCATGCTCATTGAATTAAGCTTTTTAAAGAAATATGCTATCCTAGAACAAAACATAGCCCATACAACACAGTTTCAAGAAATGACTGTTATTCACTTCAAACCTCATCCGACTTAATGGATTTATAAGGTATAGAGAAACACAGTGTTTTTCTAAGTCTGACAAAAAAAAACAACAACAACAGTTAACTTAGTATGTAATCATTCACATTATGAAGTACCTACTGACTGCTGACAAAAAGCAAACATAAAGAAAAGCCGAAAGTGAGAACAAACGAAATATGATTATAAACATGGCACGAATTTCCCCACCCACTTCATTGTAAGGGGATGTTATCAACGCAAACTTCAACATAAATCTTCGGGCTTCAAATTAGCTAAAATTATTTTTATTCATGTAATTTTTTTAACAAATAGGCAAAATATCAAAACTTTTTACCGTCTAGTTTTGGAGAAATCAAACACTGAAATCATAGACACCCAATTTTCATATATTTACCATGCTAAAAAACTTTGTTACAGTTGAAACATATTTTAAACGAAAGAAACTGAGTTTAAATTCTATAAAAGTTATTGTTGACTTGTAAAACCAAAACAATGTCAAACTGCCAAAAACTAGAGAAAAAATTTGGCTTGAGTGGCGTTTGAACCCATGTCCTTCAGTAAAAATGTCTCAGTCCTACACAAATTAACGGAATTGAATACTAATGATGGTATCTAATACCTTAAGGTACATAACATGCAAACATTTATTACAACAAAAAAGTCGAAAAGAAAGCTACCTTCAAAACCAACTAGCAAAGTCCAGCAATTCTTCTTCTTCTGTACTAAGTCCATCAAACGTAACCTCTGACGTCATACCAGCTTCCGGTGGTGACTTTTCAGGCGAATTCGTTGGACAAGTTCTCAAGTCAAATTGCATAGCGTCTATGGAACAAGCTTCATTAAACACAGCATTCACAGCATCGTGGTTATCAACAAGCTCCTGTAGATACCTAATATAATCAATTGCGGCTTTAAGCGTATCCACTTTACTCATCTTTTTGTTTTTGGTATTTTCTGGCTCGAAAGGTAAATGTTCCCTGAGAGTGGCGAATGTCATATTGATAAGTTTTACACGGTTCCGTTCTCGTTCATTTCTACGTGCCACTGTGATTTGTTGACCGGGTTTCAAACCGTAAATATTCGGCTGACAACCTTGGTTAAAGTCAAGTCTCCTGCGACAACCGCCGACTGCAGATGCGTTTTCTTTTGCCATATGGAAACGAAACAGTTTTGACCTCGTACTTTGACCACAAGTTGTGTTTGCCCGCATTTTTGGGGACTGGTCATACATACAAGATGGCATATTTTGCAGTTCCGTCTGAAACTGATATTCCTGCTTCATAGTTTGAACATTTGAGAAGTTAACTGAAGATAGATCCATTCAGGACTGAAGAATAAATGACTTTGTTCCCTTAAAGACGATGCCAACAATATCGTCTGCAAATCTGTGTTTGCAAATATAAACCTGAAGAATTACGTCAGTCGCGTGCCTGTCGCGTGCAGTGTCTTTTGACAGCCTCGTTTTCAAAGCAATTTAACAAAATTTAAATGTAAATAATCAAAAGTGTGCCTTGCATTTTAAGTATTTATAGTGCAGTATTATCTAAAACCGTGCCGTCTTAAGCCCCTCCCCTGCTGATTATCGTTAAACTTCGTCCCATCCACGAATCCAATGCAGACAAACAACAGCCACCTGACCGCGCCATCTCCGAAGATGCGCCCCTTATCTTTGTTAAGAAGCTAAACCTGTTTTTCTCTATTGAAAACGTGAAACCGAATACTTCACAGCCCAATCAAGGGCTTTAAAAGGGAAACACAATGATAAAAAGCAACGATAAATAGAGAATATTTCTAACTTCGGCAATTCGATTCGAGAGCAAATTTGACGTGATGAGGTAATCCAAACATTTAAAGACCTTAAATACACCATATTGAACACGAATGCTAAATTTAGGGGTTATTATTATTACATAGTGCCGACTTGATGATTAAAACAGATATGAAAGGATAATTCGGAATTTAAAATTTTAAACAGAAGCCCTTTTGAGCTCCAATATTTGACAATTATTGAATGAAAGTTATTAGATAGTGGCTTCAAATTTCATAAATTATCTATTTCAGAACATTTCACATTGAAATGTTATAAGACCTTGGAATGAGCTCAAATGAAGATTTTGAATTAAATTTAACTAACAGATATCAATTTCTTTAAATAAAGCCATATTTTAGGTTACTAAATCATGAGCATTCCACTTCACTGAGAGAGATAATTAAGATTGCAATCTATTAGGCAGTGGGAATCGTGTGGGAATCGTGTGGGAATCGTGTGGGAAGCGTGTGGGAATCGTGCGGGAATCGTGTGGGAATCGTGTGGGAATCGTGCGGGAATCGTGTGGGAATCGTGTGGGAATCGTGCGTTTTACGGCAATATTTAAAGAGAAAACATTTTTTGCGATGACTAAAACCTAAAACATGATACATGTCAAACGATAAAAGTATTTGATAATCATGAGGAAATTCATTCATCTTTTTGCTGCATCATTAGTAACAACAACAACAGCTTTTATTATCATCATCGTCATCACCGTTACCACCATCCTCCGATGATTATCGTAATCATCGTCATCATGATTATAACCATTATCTTTTTGTTTTCCTGTTTTTTCCTCCTGGTGCTTATCTTTTACATAAAAAAGTGATTTACGATTTTAAATGATCATAGCTATCATTATTTTTGGATATTTATTACTGAGCCATCATGACTGATATACAATCTGTGGTAATGTCTATCATCATAATCATCACAAAGAACACTCGTCGTCATCTTCGGCAGCGACACAAGAACAAAAATATGACAATGACACTAAAACTAGAGCAGCAGCAGCAGCAGCAACAACAACAACAACAACTGAATCAGCAGTAAAATCAGAAGCATCAACATGTTTTAAGTGTTATCAGGAATTTTAATACAAGATAAGTACATGTATTGCACATTATCAATACGAGTACTAACATCTATATAACAACTGTATCAGACACATTAGTGTACACTTTTTTTTCTGTATTATTCATTTAAATAGGTTAAAAAAACTAACGGTAGCTTTAACAACCGAATCTAATTTATTCACCGCAAAGTGACGCTAGTCGTTTTTCATTTAGCTGTAAGATTATTAAGCGTGCAATGTTGCACATTAGAGTGCTCTATGTTAATGAATTCATTGATGTGCCACATTTATATTTTGTTGCTGTCCCAGTTAAGATATTTTCTATTATTTAAGCGTTTCTCAAAGACATTCCTACCTCTGTTCTATCATATTCAGTCGCTAAAGTAGTGTAATAAAATAGCCTTAAATTTAATGTAGGCCACCGGGAGTTTTCCATAGCAGTTTGTTATATAATAAAACCATTTTAAAACGAAATCGCATGCAAATTATATAAGGATATTTGACCCCCCTAGGGCTTATTTGCATAAAGTGTGTTGAAAAGGAAACGCGCGTCTTTTTAAATCCATGTTAAGGCGTCTTTTAGTTTGTATTCAATCTTGGCCTAAGACGCGCGCATCTTAAAGATATCTTGAAATCATGTTTCCCTGCTTTTTTTTTGTTATATTTGTAATAAAAATAAAATAACATCTTCAATGAAATGGACTACACATTAACCGAGTCTCTTGTCTGGCCGATTTAAATATTTAAAATTGTTTTATCATGCAGTTATCGTCTGCTGAAAAATATTTCAAGTTATATTGAATATCAAAAGAAAAATGGGTCTCATTTGTGAGTTATTTTAAAAAATATTAGCTAAAATGAGTTTTTTTTAATAACGTGTTGACGCTGTTGACATCAGTTGAGAGAAAGGCTGTACAATTTGATTATCTATCATTTTTCAAAACAACATACTAGCAACCTTTGTTACAGTTAAGTACAGGAGATATTACTAGATGAATTGATTGGTCAATTTAATAGTTTCAAAACTTAATTGTGTCCATGACAAGAAAGGTTGTTTTTATATTACAAGTTAAAATCAAGTACCCGGTTTACAGAGATTGCCTTTCACTTTTCGGTGATTCCTTTGAATTATTCATACCAACGATCGTGTTGTCTTTGACTTTGTCGTCCTTGTGCTATCCATCCGTCCGTTTGAACGCTTTTATCGTCCTTCTGAATGTCATTGCGTCAATCTGTATACTTTAATCGTCTTATTGAATGTTCATTCGTCCGTCTGCACGCTTTCACCGTCCTCCTGTATACTTTACTTCCGTCTGCACGCCTTTATCGTCTTTCTGTATACTATACGTCCGTCTGTACGCCTTTATCGTCTTTCTGTATACTATACGTCCGTCTGTACGCTTTCATCCTCCTTCTGTATAATATACGTCCGTCTGCACGCCTTTATCGTCTTTCTGTATACTTTACGTCCGTCTGTACGCCTTTATCGTCTTTCTGTATACATACGTCCGTCTGTACGCCTTTATCGTCTTTCTGTATACTATACGTCCGTTTGTACGCTTTTATCGTCTTTCTGTATACTATACGTCCGTCTGTACGCCTTTATCGTCTTTCTGTATAATATACGTCCGTCTGTACGCCTTTATTGTCTTTCTGTATACTATACGTCCGTCTGCACGCCTTTATCGTCTTTCTGTATACTATACGTCCGTCTGTACGCTTTCATCGTCCTTCTGTATACTATACGTCCGTCTGCACGCCTTTATCGTCTTTCTGTATACTATACGTCCGTCTGTACGCCTTTATTGTCTTTCTGTATACTATACGTCCGTCTGTACGCTTTCATTGTCCTTCTGTTACTATACGTCCGTCTGCATGCCTTCATCGTCCTTCTATATACTTTACGTCCATCTGCACGCCTTTATCGTCTTTCTGTTTACTATACGTCCGTCTGCACGCCTTCATCGTCCTTCTGTATAGTAAACGTCCGTCTGTACGCCTTTATCGTCCTTCTGTATAGTATACGTCCGTCTGTACGCCTTTATCGTCCTTCTGTATACTTTACGACCGTCTGTACGCCATTATCGTCCTTCTGTTTACTATACGTTCGTACGTCCGTACGCCTTTATTGTCTTTTTGTATAGTAAACGTCCGTCTGTACGCCTAATCGTCCTTCTGTATACTATACGACCGTCTGTACGCCATTATCGTCCTTCTGTATACTTTTCGACAGTCTGTACGCCATTATCGTCCTTCTGTATAATATACGTCCGTCTGTACGCATTTATCATTATTCTGTTTACTATACGTCCGTCTTTACGCTTTTATTGTCCTTCTGTATAATACACGTCCGTCTGTATGCTTTTAAAGGTCTTTTGTATACTAAATGTCCGTCTGTACGCTTTTATCGTCTTTCTGTTCACTAAACGTCCGTCTGTACGCCTTTATCGTCTTTCTGTTCACTAAACGTCCGTATGTACGCCTTTATAGTCCTTCTGTATAATACACGTCCGTCTGTACGCTTTTATCGTTTTTCTGTATACTAAACGTCCGTCTGCACGCCTTTGTCATCTTTCTGTTTACTATACTGCCGTCTGTACGCCTTTATTGTCCTTCTGTACGAGTATAATATACGTCCGTCTGTACGCCATTATTGTCTTTCTGTACCCTATACCTCCGTCTGTACGCTGTAATCGTCTCTTTGTGTGTCCATTCGTCCGTCTGTATGTTTTTTTGTCCTTTTATATATTATACGTTCGTCTGAACACTTTTATCGTCTTTCTTTGTCCACCTTTATCTGTATATTCATCCCTCCGTCTGTATGTTTTTACCGTCTTTTTGATTGTGCACATCTCCGTCCGGACACCTTTGTCTTTTCCAGATTGGTTTGACCTGAATCCGTGAAACTCTTGAGACATAATTATGCACCTATGAATGTTTTGCCCCGGGGATTGGGTTTGGCGGAGTGTTTATACACAGGACTTCTGAAGGAAGACTGTTCCCGACAGGCATGAATTTGACAGACAGAATGGTTTCGGGTCCCGGAAAATAGACTTTAGGCGAAATTTAGATCCCAGGTCATTTGTTATGTAAAGCAACTCCTACTGTGGCGATTTTGACAAATTACCATTGCTCTAGGGGTGTGATTTAGACTCCGAAAAAGGAAAAGTGTAAAATTCCCCTGGGTCAGCCCGCTGTCTCCTTCCATGGGCAAAACATTGATATGTGCATAGTAAGGTGATAGTATTGCTCTTATCGTTGCAACTACATGTATTAGCTCGAGTGAATATAAACTAAGTATTTTATCAAGTCAGCGTACTCATTATGAACCTTTTCGGAAAGAGTCTTTTTCTCCATAATGCCCGAATTTCATAAAACTATTCATAAATAGTCGCTATAATTCTTAGTGTATAGTCAAGGCATGACCGTCACACCTACGAAAGTTTCACACGTTATCAATCTTACTTACTTCACGCAAGTATTTACGAGTGTTGTAGATGCACACACGTTTCGTGGGGTTTTCAGCGCTCAGTTTAAAATAATATACTTATGGTTAACTCTTATCTTCTTTGACCCATCTGTCTTTCAAAGAAACACCATTGCCATTTTTCGATCGTCATTTTTAGGCTGTCGGCGACAGCCAACAGTCTTTAGAACCGCAAATCAAAATCTGGCATCGAGATACGTCCACTTTAACATTGATATATTAAACACACTGGCTATCATGCTAGGAACGACTTACCTGTGTGTAAACAGTCTATCATAGAAGAAAAAAATTCAGTCATAACGTAATAGGGATTGAAAATCTATATGTTATGCCTGCAAAATGTTAGACGTATCTTTATTTTGTTTGTTTCAAAGTATGCACATAAGAAACTCTGTGATTGAATGCGGCGGTTAAGGGAGATCATTGCAACCTTAAGCTCTCTGTAGTGACCAGTTTGTAAATGACAGAAAGCAGTGAACAGAGGTTTAACTTGTTTGTTTCTTTTTTTCTTTCATGCTGGTTGTCTCTCTTTCAGTCTTTAATATTTCATCCTGATGATGATGATGATGATGATGAATCAGTATGGTATATATCGGTGAGCGAGCAAAAGACAAATGAATGAATGATAGAATTAGTTTTAATTAGTTTTAATATTAAAACACGTGCATCAAAAATTAACATTCCGCTGATATGAAGACTCTCTTGATTCCAAATAGAGGGAACGTTACGAAAGCAAAATGTGTACCTCGGCATGAACCTTCGCCTCCTATCCAGCCGGCAGCCCTTCAGCGCTTTTAACGCTTTTATTATCTTCTGTTCGTGTTCCTCATAAATCTGACCTAAAATGTTTGATTTTCATTCAAGTCATTAAATATATCTCCCTATACTTAGTAAAATACTTAGTAAAATATTTAGTAAAATACTTCTGCCAAGAAAATTTGAAACCATTATCTCCAAACAATTAATGACACGTTATTTCTGTCAATGAGATGTTTGAAACATAAGAAAAGTTCAATCATATCATACATAAATATCAGTAGATGCCCTCCAAGAGCTGTACATAACTTTTACATCGTGTGTGTGTGTGTGTGTGTGTGTGTGTGTGTGTGCGTGTGTGTGTGTGTGTGTGTGAAGTCTACACTTTCACAAGGGGTGAGGTCAACGTACAAATACACTGTAAGAATGAAACCAGCATCGGGAATTAAAGGTTTACAAAAAAAGTCTCAGTTAAAATTTATACCTTCCTGTTTTCAGTTTGCAAGAAACTTTCAAGTATTATTGTTAAAGAAAAAACACTCGTCAAATTTGCAGTCTATTTTAATAATTATTGATGTTACGAAATTGTCCAGTATTTAAGTTCTGTTTCTTTATATCGCAAAGTCTTTGATGTCAAACGTCCTTATATGCCACCTTCCGCAGACTGCCTTTAAATTTCATTTTTACTTATACATAACATGGCAAATCTAAAGTCATACAGTCTGGATTAAATCATATTTATGAATGATCATTTTCCTACACAGTATCCAATGACAACTTGTATATTTACGCACAACGTTACAGCGAGACACGCCTACCGTGTTGTTGGGTGAGTGATTTCAGGTTTAACGCCCTATTCTCAATAATTAAGGTAATCACAGGAGACAGGTCCCACCGTAATCTCCTAATTCGTAGTCAAATACGTTAATCACGAAGCCACTGAGGAGAGACCCGAATGGTTGGACTAAAATGTCGTAGAAATGCTATAACATATCTCACATTGCCTTGAGAATCTATCACATTTATCAATGTACAGGGTTTCACCATATCGTAAAAGAACTGTATCAATAATTCAAGCCTTGAGTCCTAGAAATGTTCAAGAGCCACAATACCAAACATTTTGGTTTCTGCCTGAAATTCAGAACATAGAGTTGTTCTGCCGACAAAACTCTTATTCAACTCCGAAAGACTCTCAAAACTGACACATTCTACTCAAAGCACTGAAGCGGTTGATGTGTCTTAGGAAATTCATGACAGTTACTGTTGAGCTTTCTGGCAACCGCACACTATGCATCTCACTCTGTATAGTTCGCTAACAATGATAGGCTTTCTGTGCTTGGTATGATTGAATATAGGCACTAAGGGTCAAGAATTTGATAATAAAGGAGAATAGCTACCTAGATAATTGCTACGATACAATCGTTTAAGATTTCTGCAAGCTAGATGGTAATCAAACATAACCGTAGCTTTAACTTGTCAGACAAACATAAGATTTGAGTTCTAGTGTTAATGGTGAAAAAGCGGATCGAACTCGCGAAAAAATGTGGGCTGCAATGAAAACTTAGTTATAGACGATCTGATGCGGAGTAGTACTTATTCAGACATAATTGCTTTATAACTTCTGCTGGTGTCTGTAAAGTACAAGCGCGTGCCATGCATCAGTGTATTTATCAAAGGCTATTTCGAAGACAGATATATGTAACAAGGCGCCCGCCATTGATACGTTATTGCCTATCCACTCTTCGCAACATAAAACCCATTCACTATTGACCAATAATTCAATCAAGTTATCGTTTTACCGACAAAGGGGGCTAGGTTTACGAGGTAATTAAATCCTTTCAAATATAATATGACAGAAGAAAGGGGAAGTTCAAATTAGCTATAACCTTCTACTTAATGTGAAATATATGACAGAGATAGAATGTAGATAGCGTTAATTGAAGATGTAATTGAATTAGCAAAACCGAGAGGTGTAATTATGAAAATTGTCAAATAACACTCGATGACCATTTTGAAAAGAGCTACCGTAGCTGCATATCTTCTCTGAGTAAACATGTTGAAATTACAGGAACAACCAATTCAGACCTGACAATTAAAACTTCGGGGTTGGTCTGATTTGGTCTCCGGGTGGTAAACTATTATCACGATAACTTCTTCATACTATATGGGTAAGTTGTAAAATAGGGAATAGCCGTAGACATACTGGGACATTTCGTCAGATCGTAATCACTTTAACGATAACTGAGTGATAAAATTATCAAATGGTAGGTAAATTTTCGAGAGGATTACAGTGACACATATGAACATTTAAATGTTAGGTTTGGCCTATATTTCCTCGAGAGGTCTTTAATTCTCACTAGTATATGTGTTTACCTGAAAGACTGAGACAAAGGATATTTTTAAAAAATTTACGTAGCCCGAACGGCATTCCGTAGTGTAAATTATTCCTTGTAGCTGCATAAAACCGAACATAACTGGATATTGGTGCTTATTTGTAAATTATATGTATTTGAAAGAGTGATATTATATGCTCGTTTACACGCTTAGTCAAAGAACATACCCGGTACAGCGTTGTACAGACAATGTTAAGCAGGCGATTTCCGAAATATTGCTAAGGCAAGATGTGCATTAAGGTTACGCGATTAATGCGCCCTAAAAGTAAGGAAATCAAAATAAACATGAAGGCATCTGTTCAGCGCGTGACTATTGATCAGTGTTCAGTACATGTGTGCTCGGTTGAGAAATGTGCTGAAACCATATTTCTTCGAAATCATGTTACAAATGCTGTGCAGAAACTTTGAACCAATAAGGGATCATAGTAGTTGTCACAATATTAAAGTGTCATGTAAACAGCAGTGCAGTTTTGCGACCTTTTTACAATCAACGAGTTCTGTGAAAACTGACTTACTGGCCAAGCTAATTCTCAAAAGAAGAAGTTTCGTTTCGCTCAGCAGAAGCCTTTTCGACCGTATCTGACTCATCTTTAATAAAAAGTCAGTAGACTGATCTTTTAAAGATTGCTGCACCAGCCGGTACAACATTAAAGGCTGCTGTACTATCCTGTACAATATATAAGATTGCTGCAACAACCAGTACAACATATGAGATAACCACACTAACCGGTACAACATTTATGATTGTAGCTCTGTCCTGAACAACATTTAAGATTGCTGCATCTCTGGTTAAAGATGAAATATTGCTGCACTACTATCCGGTACAACATATAATATTCTGCTCTATTCGGTAAATTATTCAAGATTCTGCTCTGTACTGTACAACCTTTAAGATTGCTGCTCTATACGGTACAACATTTAAGATTGCTGCTCTATACGGTACAACTTTTAAGATTGTAGCTCTGTCCGGAAAAACATTTAAGATTGCTGCTCTATACGGTACAACATTTAAGATTGTAGCACTGTCTGGCACAACATTTAAGATTGCTGCACCGCTGGTACAAGATTAAATATTGCTGCACTATACGGTACAACATAAAAGATTGTTGCTTTATTCGGTAAATTATTGAAGATTGCTGCTCTATACGGTACAACATTTAAGATTGCTGCTCTATACGGTACAACATTTAAGATTGCTGCTCTATACGGTAAACATTTAAGATTGCTGCTCTATACGGTAAACATTTAAGATTGCTGCTCTATACGGTACAGCGTTTAAGATTGCTGCTCTATACAGTACAACATAATAAGATTCTGCTCTATTCGGTAAATTATTCAAGATTCTGCTCTGTACGGTACAGCCTTTAGGATTGTTGCTCTATACGGTACAACTTTTAAGATTGCAGCTCTATACGGTACAACATAGAAGATTGCTGCTCCATTCGGTAAATTTTTGAAGATTGCTCTATACGTAACAACATAATAAGATTGCTGCTCTATACGGTACAGCATATAAGATTGCTGCTCTATTCGGTAATTTTTCAAGATTGCTACTCTATACGGTACAACATATAAGATTGCTGCTCTATAATGTACAGCATTTAAAATAGCTCTTTTCATGTGCCATATTTCTCTAATGTTACTAAACAATACTTTCAGAGATGCCCTCAGAACGAGACTAAAATAATATATTTCTTATATCAAGACTTGTAAGTTCTTAACTTCATATCTCAGCAGATTTTCAGTTAATGCGATTGAGGTGTTAAACACATATGATCTCTGATCAAAATGCACTTTAAAATTAAAATGTAATCTTATGTAACAACTACTATTACAAGTTTATTATGAAGTATGATACTGTGTCGAGAGAAAAGGAACATTTTTAGGTCTGTTACAAAAAGACAATTTTCAAACATGAACAAAATGCGATATAGGAAAAAATAGCCAGCTTTCATATGATATTGACTCCCTTAACTCTGTGACCGTTTACTCTGTTTTAGGAAAACAATTACTAGCTATATATAGATTGGGCCTTAAAAGGTTTATCCCACAAGCCAAACTGGTTTAAACCATACACACGTAGGAATGCCACGCGAACTTTCCTTCATAACTAAAAACCCATTAATGAATATACTAAGTTATAAATAATAACCCGAAGCTCAAAGTGTCATATTAGGAAGCTATTTTAAAGTAATACAATTTCAATTTATTAAATATCTCATAGTGCATTTAAACACGAATCTGAGATGTGGGCTATATAATGACAGTAAATTTAGCACCAAAGTTTATGTTTAATCGATTTAACAAACAGTGATGGCACATTAATGGGCTTGAGAGATGGTCGCCGCGACTTACAGGGATAAACTTTCTAATATTGGGGAGGGATAATCTCGTAATATATTGATTGTAAAGCTGATATAGGTCTGTAAATGGACACTGTCATGATAAATGAGCACGCGACGGAGATACCAGGGGGTTAATGTTGTCACCGTTTTTGTGATAGACTAGATTAAAAGCCTTAATGGAGACGATAATGAAATTTGCTCAAGTGGATAAGTTTCAATTGAAAATTCGTATATCAGGTTGAAAACTCCTTAAGTTGTATTTTCTCTGATAGCTTTTGAAAGAAAAGCAGATACTGCTATCTTTGTTATGGACGCAGAGATACGATTATAAAAGTATATCATTGAAAGAATAGTAACAACGACAAGACATGGTTTTTAAATATTTACACAAAATAAAGTAAATAAATCAATAAACCTTATCTTTACTAAACGAATACTGAATTATATCATGTATAACAAATTTCACGCATCTGTTAAAGTAAGAATGATGATGATGATGGTGATGATGTACACGCAATATGAAACCTGACCTTCAGTGTAACGTTTGTGGAAATACCCTTGCACAGTTACAGTGCATATTCTTTTAAAATTCAAATGTTGAAAATTTAGAGAAAAAAATTGAACAGGGTGATGTCGAAAACTTCAGGGAGAAGTCTTCAAAGCCAGGTAATTCAGTATAAAACAAAAATCGTTAACTATGTACATAAAACACTTCAGCACCTCTAATACAACATCAAGTACTACAACTACTACTGCAACAGGTGCAACAACAACTACTTCTACTACCTTTTCGGCAGCAGGAACAACAACAACAGCAACACTAAGTACTACGGCAGGCGCAGCAGTAATAAGAACAACAGCAACAACAAGTACTACAGCAGGTGCAGCAGTAATAACAACAACAACAACAACAAGTACTACAGCAGGTGCAGCAGTAATAAGAACAACAGCAACAACAAGTACTACAGCAGGTGCAGCAGTAATAAGAACAACAGCAACAACAAGTACTACAGCAGGCGCAGCAGTAATAAGAACAACAACAACAAGTACTACAGCAGGTGCAGCAGTAATAACAACAACAACAACAACAAGTACTACAGCAGGTGCAGCAGTAATAAGAACAACAGCAACAACAAGTACTACAGCAGGTGCAGCAGTAATAACAACAACAACAACAAGTACTACAGCAGGTGCAGCAGTAATAAGAACAACAGCAACAACAAGTACTACAGCAGGTGCAGCAGGAACAACAACAACAACAAGTACTACAGCAGGTGCAGCAGTAATAAGAACAACAATAGCAACAACAAGTACTACAGCAGGTGCAGCAGTAATAACAACAACAACAAGTACTACAGCAGGTGCAGCAGTAATAACAACAACAACAACAAGTACTACAGCAGGTGCAGCAGTAATAAGAACAACAGCAACAACAAGTACTACAGCAGGTGCAGCAGTAATAAGAACAACAGCAACAACAAGTACTACAGCAGGTGCAGCAGTATTAAGAACAACAGCAACAACAAGTACTACAGCAGGTGCAGCAGTAATAACAACAACAACAAGTACTACAGCAGGTGCAGCAGTAATAACAGCAACAGCTACAACAAGTACTACAGCAGGTGCAGCAGTAATAAGAACAACAGCACTAACAAGTACTACAGCAGGTGCAGCAGTAATAAGAACAACAGCAACAACAAGTACTACAGCAGGTGCAGCAGAAACAACAACAACAAAAAGTACTACAGCAGGTGCAGCAGGAACAACAACAACAGCAACAACACTAAGTACTACAGCAGGCGCAGCAGTAATAAGAACAACAGCAACAACAAGTACTACAGCAGGTGCAGCAGTAATAAGAACAACAGCAACAACAAGTACTACAGCAGGTGCAGCAGTAATAATAACAACAACAACAACAAGTACTACAGCAGGTGCAGCAGTAATAACAACAACAACAACAACAAGTACTACAGCAGGTGCAGCAGTAATAAGAACAACAGCAACAACAAGTACTACAGCAGGTGCAGCAGTAATAACAACAACAACAACAACAAGTACTACAGCAGGTGCAGCAGTAATAAGAACAACAGCAACAACAAGTACTACAGCAGGTGCAGCAGGAACAACAACAACAACAAGTACTACAGCAGGTGCAGCAGTAATAAGAACAACAATAGCAACAACAAGTACTACAGCAGGTGCAGCAGTAATAACAACAACAACAAGTACTACAGCAGGTGCAGCAGTAATAACAACAACAACAACAACAAGTACTACAGCAGGTGCAGCAGTAATAAGAACAACAGCAACAACAAGTACTACAGCAGGTGCAGCAGTAATAACAACAACAACAACAACAAGTACTACAGCAGGTGCAGCAGTAATAAGAACAACAGCAACAACAAGTACTACAGCAGGTGCAGCAGTAATAACAACAACAACAAGTACTACAGCAGGTGCAGCAGTAATAACAGCAACAGCTACAACAAGTACTACAGCAGGTGCAGCAGTAATAAGAACAACAGCACTAACAAGTACTACAGCAGGTGCAGCAGTAATAAGAACAACAGCAACAACAAGTACTACAGCAGGTGCAGCAGAAACAACAACAACAAAAAGTACTACAGCAGGTGCAGCAGGAACAACAACAACAGCAACAACACTAAGTACTACAGCAGGCGCAGCAACAACAACAGCAACAACAAGTACTACAGCAGGTGCAGCAGGAACAACAACAACAGCAACAGCAAGTACTACAGCAGGTGCAGCAGGAACAACAACAACAGCAACAACACTAAGTACTACAGCAGGCGCAGCAACAACAACAGCAACAACAAGTACTACAGCA
Source organism: Cyclina sinensis (assembly GCA_012932295.1). Lineage (NCBI taxonomy): Eukaryota > Metazoa > Mollusca > Bivalvia > Venerida > Veneridae > Cyclina > Cyclina sinensis. Next base: position 8,301,665 of record JAAONU010000015.1, read on the forward strand.
GGCGCAGCACGAACAACAACAACAAGTACTACAGCAGGTGCAGCAGGAACAACAACAACAAGTTCTACAGCAGGTGCAGCAGGAACAACAACAACAACAAAAACGACGACTTCTTCCACAACGACGCCTACTACCTCTGCGACAGGAGGAACAACAACAACAACAAATACCACTACTACTAAGGCTACTTCTACAACAACAACGAAAAACACAACCATTACTTCTATAACAACTACTATAACTATTCCCACTACTTCTTCCATTAGTAATTTGTAAATGGTATGGTTGAATAAAAAATATTGTCCAGTGAAAGCGTTAACTCTATAGTCACATACATGTACGTTGTTTAATATAATATTAGAAAAAACTGACACTGGATTAGTACAAACTGTAGCAAAGGGAAAAGAAATGTTATTTTTTAAATATTTTTAGAATGTAAGAAAGGTATTAATTTTATACATTTAGAAATGGAAATCTAGTTTGGATTACGTAATTATATTTCTTAATACAGCACTACAAAATGATAAATCGTCTGCTTAGCCCTTAATTGGAACCTATAATTGTGTAGGGCCTGGGGATTTTCTAACCTATCTACAGATGCACTGAAACTGATCGCACTTGGGCCAGTATTACATGGAGTGCATGATATTGAATAGTTTACGGAAGCCGGGTACGTTGTGTATCATTATATCTGCACACTGTGATTATTACTTTATTCCCTTTCCTCAGTTGCGAATTATACGAACCGTGGAATGCTATTTCATCTTATAAAATACGATGTCATTATAGGTTTAATGAAAAAAGAATTGCATAATATAAAGGTCACGTGATAGTTTAAACGTGTCGCTTTAGTCAGCTGTATGCAAATTAGGATCTATTTTGTGAGCAATTTTCGGCGTCAGCTCTCGAAATGTCTCGTAGTGCACGATATATGACATCATGATCTCAGACCAATGACCCAAGATGACCTTGCATAAAATGTGTTTTTGTCAACTTTTTTTTCTTTTATTTTCTTTAGTGCAGTTCGGAAGAAGGTGAAAAGTGAATGAATAGGAAAGATAACCTTCAAGTACATGCTGTTTTACATTAATTATCATTTTCATGGGTTTTGGATATGCACCTGGGTAGAAGAAAACGGGGTCTTGAAGACGCTCTAGATAATGCATTTTAATGCATTTATTGCACTCTTGCATCTGGAGCTACTCTCAATGGACAAACGCTTGATATAATGCAATAACAATCGATAAATGACAGCATCGCCTAGCTGTTACAATTAAATCAAGAAAATTAGAAAATAATATCAGTGTTTTTTGGTAACTTTACAAAAAGTCAAAAATACACCTTTAGGACCTCTGAACTGTGTTTTCATTATAATTTTCAACTACAACAAACTATTATCATAATAAGATGAAATGGCGGTTTAAGAAATTCATTACGTTTAAATCTTGCAATTTTTGGAAGCTATAAATTAAGAAACAAGTTATCATTAATGCGAATAATGTGCATTTAATTTGAAACTTTTGAAATCGCGGCAGCAATATTTCAAAAGGAGATGTCTAAATGCAGTTTTTGCACTTAAGGTTTTCGGTACCTCTAGCTTTAATCAAGTAGGACAAGGAGACAAAATAATTAAAAACAATAGTTTTAGTATTTTAACATCGAACTGATGATAGTAAAATTCATAATAACCTATGACTATGACGATCAAAATAATAAATGCCGCAATCAATACTTGTTGCTGGTTTTACTTACGTTCTTCTTTTCTATCTAATCATCACTATTCACACTATAATTTTAACTATAAAATATCGTCCTTGCATTCATCTTCGGCACCCAGAGTAACGGCGGCAGATAAATAACGAAATGAACATAAAAAGCGATAACAGTATCAGTAGAAGTGGCAGTATCAGTAGAAGTGGCAGTATCAGTAGCAGTGGCAGTATCAGTAGCAGTGGCAGTATCAGTAGTAGTGGCAGTATCAGTAGCAGTGGCAGTATCAGTAGCAGTGGCAGTATCAGTAGCAGTGGCAGTATCAGTAGCAGTGGCAGTATCAGTAGCAGTGGCAGTATCAGTAGGAGTGGCAGTATCAGTAGGAGTGGCAGTATCAGTAGCAGTGGCAGTATCAGTAGCAGTGGCAGTATCAGTAGCAGTGGCAGTATCAGTTGAAGTGGCAGTATCAGTAGGAGTGGCAGTATCAGTAGTAGTGGCAGTATCAGTAGCAGTGGCAGTATCAGTAGTAGTGGCAGTATTAGCAGGAGTGGCAGTATCAGTAGTAGTGGCAATATCAGCAGGAGTGGCAGTATCAGTAGTAGTGGCAGTATCAGCAGGAGTGGCAGTATCAGTAGTAGTGTCAGTATCAGTAGGAGTGGTAGTATCAGTAGGAGTGGTAGTATCAGTAGCAGTGGCAGTATCAGTAGGAGTGGCAGTATCAGTAGCAGTGGCAGTATCAGTAGGAGTGGCAGTATCAGTAGGAGTGGCAGTATCAGTAGGAGTGGCAGTATCAGTAGCAGTGGCAGTATCAGTAGGAGTGGCAGTATCAGTAGGAGTGGCAGTATCAGTAGGAGTGGTAGTATCAGTAGGAGTGGTAGTATCAGTAGCAGTGGCAGTATCAGTAGCAGTGGCAGTATCAGTAGGAGTGGCAGTATCAGTAGCAGTGGCAGTATCAGTAGGAGTGGCAGTATCAGTAGGAGTGGGAGTATCAGTAGCAGTGGCAGTATCAGTAGCAGTGGCAGTATCAGTAGGAGTGGCAGTATCAGTAGCAGTGGCAGTATCAGTAGGAGTGGCAGTATCAGTAGGAGTGGTAGTATCAGTAGCAGTGGCAGTATCAGTAGGAGTGGCAGTATCAGTAGGAGTGGCAGTATCAGTAGTAGTGGCAGTATCAGTAGGAGTGGCAGTATCAGTAGGAGTGGCAGTATCAGTAGGAGTGGCAGTATCAGTAGGAGTGGCAGTATCAGTAGCAGTGGTAGTATCAGTAGCAGTGGCAGTATCAGCAGCAGAGGCAGTATCAGCAGCAGTGGCAGTATCAGTAGGAGTGGTAGTATCAGTAGGAGTGGCAGTATCAGTAGGAGTGGCAGTATCAGTAGGAGAGGCTGTATCAGAAGGAGTGGTAGTATCAGCAGCAGAGGCAGTATCAGCAGCAGAGGCAGTATCAGCAGCAGAGGCAGTATCAGCAGCAGTGGCAGTATCAGTAGGAGTGGTAGTATCAGTAGTAGTGGCAGTATCAGTAGTAGTGGCAGTATCAGTAGGAGTGGCAGTATCAGTAGGAGTGGCAGTATCAGTAGCAGTGGTAGTATCAGTAGGAGTGGCAGTATCAGCAGCAGTGGCAGTATCAGTAGCAGTGGCAGTATCAGTATCAGTGGTAGTATCAGTATCAGTGGCAGTATCAGCAGCAGAGGCAGTATCAGCAGCAGTGGCAGTATCAGAGGAAGTGGCAGTATCAACAGCAGTGGCAGTATCAATAGGAGTGGCAGTAGCAGTGGCAGTGGCAGTATCAGTAGCAGTGGCAGTATCAGTAGCAGTGGCAGTATCAATATCAGTGGCAGTATCAGCAGCAGAGGCAGTATCAGCAGCAGTGGCAGTATCAGTAGGAGTGGCAGTATCAGCAGCAGTGGCAGTACAGTAGCAGTGGCAGTAGCAGTGGCAGTATCAGTAGCAGTGGCAGTATCAGTAGCAGTGGCAGTATCAGTAGGAGTGGCAGTATCAGTAGCAGTGGCAGTATCAGTAGCAGTGGCAGTATCAGTAGGAGTGGCAGTATCAGTAGGAGTGGCAGTATCAGTATCAGTGGTAGTATCAGTATCAGTGGCAGTATCAGCAGCAGAGGCAGTATCAGCAGCAGTGGCAGTATCAGTAGGAGTGGCAGTATCAGCAGCAGTGGCAGTATCAGTAGCAGTGGCAGTAGCAGTGGCAGTAGCAGTGGCAGTATCAGTAGCAGTGGCAGTATCAGTAGCAGTGGCAGTATCAGTAATAGTGGCAGTATCAGTAGCAGTGGCAGTATCAGTAGCAGTGGCAGTATCAGTAGGAGTGGCAGTATCAGTAGGAGTGGCAGTATCAGTAGGAGTGGCAGTATCAGTAGTAGTGGTAGTATCAGTAGCAGTGGCAGTATCAGTAGCAGTGGCAGTATCAGTAGCAGTGGCAGTATCAGTAGTAGTGGCAGTATCAGTAGCAGTGGCAGTATCAGTAGCAGTGGCAGTATCAGTATTAGTGGCAGTATCAGTAGCAGTGGCGGTATCAGTAGCAGTGGTAGTGGCAGTATCAGTAGCAGTGGCAGTGGCAGTATCAGTAGCAGTGGCAGTATCAGTAGCAGTGGCAGTATCAGTAGCAGTGGCAGTATCAGTAGCAGTATCAGTAGCAGTAGCAGTGGCAGTATCAGTAGCAGTGGCAGTATCAGTAGCAGTGGCAGTATCAGTAGCAGTAGCAGTGGCAGTGGCAGTATCAGTAGCAGTGGCAGTGGCAGTATCAGTAGCAGTGGCAGTATCAGTAGCAGTGGCAGTATCAGTAGCAGTGGCAGTATGAGTAGCAGTGGCAGTATCAGTAGCAGTGGCAGTATGAGTAGCAGTGGCAGTATGAGTAGCAGTGGCAGTATGAGTAGCAGTGGCAGTATCAGTAGCAGTGGCAGTATCAGTAGCAGTGGCAGTATCAGTAGCAGTAGCAGTGGCAGTGGCAGTATCAGTAGCAGTGGCAGTATCAGTGGCAGTGGCAGTAGCAGTGGCAGTATCAGTAGCAGTGGCAGTATCAGTAGCAGTGGCAGTATCAGTGGCAGTGGCAGTATCAGTAGCAGTGGCAGTATCAGTGGCAGTGGCAGTATCAGTAGTAGTGGCAGTATCAGTAGCAGTGGCAGTATCAGTGGCTGTGGCAGTATCAGTAGTAGTGGCAGTATCAGTGGCAGTGGCAGTGGCAGTATCAGTAGCAGTGGCAGTATCAGTATCAGTGGCAGTGGCAGTGGCAGTATCAGTAGCAGTAGCAGTATCAGTAGTAGTGGCAGTATCAGCAGCAATGGCAGTATCAGTGGCAGTGGCAATATTAGTAGTAGTGGCAGTATTAGTAGCAGTGGCAGCATCAGTAGCAATGGCAGTATCAATGGCAGTGGCAGTATCAGAAGCAGTGGCAGTATCAGTGGCAGTGGCAGTATCAGTAGCAGTGGCAGTATCAGTAGCAGTGGCAGTATCAGTGGCAGTGGCAGTATCAGTAGCAGTGGCAGTTTCAGTAGCAGTGGCAGATTCAGTAGCAGTGGCAGTATTAGTAGCAGTGGCAGTATCAGTGGCTGTATCAGAAGGAGTGGCAGTATCACTAGCAGTCGCAGTATCACTAGGAGTGGCAGTATCAGTAGCAGTGGCTGTATCAGAAGGAGTTGCAGCATTAAATTTGAAACTTTTGATCAGCAAGAGTGGCAGTCTCAGTAGCAGTGGCAGTATCAGTAGCAGTGGCAGTATCAGTAGGAGTGGTAGTCTCAGTAGCCGTGGTAGTATCAGAAGCAGTGGTAGTATCAGTAGCAGTGGCAGTATCAGTAGTAGTGGCAGTATCAGTAGCAGTGGCAGTATCAGTAGCAGTGGCAGTATCAGTAGCAGTGACAGTATCAGTAGCAGCGGTAGTATCAGTAGCAGTGGTAGTCTCAGTAGCAGTGGTAGTATTAGTAGCAGTGGAAGTCTCAGTAGCAGTGGTAGTATCAGTAGCAGTGGTAGTATCAGTAGCAGTGGTAGTGGTAGTATCAGTAGCAGTTGCAGTACCAGTAGCAGTGGCAGTATCAGTAGCAGTGGCAGTATCAGTAGCAGTGGCATTATCAGTAGTATAAGTAGTAGTGGCAGTATCAGTAGCAGTGGCAGTATCAGTAGCAGTGACAGTATCAGTAGCAGCGGTAGTATCAGTAGCAGTGGTAGTCTCAGTAGCAGTGGTAGTATCAGTAGCAGTGGAAGTCTCAGTAGCAGTGGTAGTATCAGTAGCAGTGGTAGTATCAGTAGCAGTGGTAGTATCAGTAGCAGTGGCTGTATCAGTAGCAGTGGCAGTATCAGTAGCAGTGGCAGTATCAGAAGGAGTTGCAGTATCAGTAGCAGTGGCAGTATCAGTAGTAGTGGCAGTATCAGTAGCAGTGGCAGTATCAGTGGCAGTATCAGTAGAAGTGGCAGTATCAGTAGCAGTGGCAGTATCACTAGGAGTGGCAGTATCAGTAGTAGTGGCAGTATCAGAAGGAGTGGCAGTATCAGTAGCAGTGGCAGTATCAGTTGTAGTGGCAGTATCAGTAGCAGTGGCAGTATCAGTGGCAGTATCAGTAGAAGTGGCAGTATCAGTAGCAGTGGCAGTATTACTAGGAGTGGCAGTATCAGTAGTAGTGGCAGTATCAGTAGCAGTGGCAGTATCAGTGGCAGTATCAGTAGCAGTGGCAGTATCAGTAGCAGTGGCAGTATCACTAGGAGTGGCAGTGTCAGTAGTAGTGGCAGTATAAGAAGCAGTGGCAGTATCAGTAGCAGTGGCAGTATCAGTAGCAGTGGCAGAACAAGTAGCAGTGGCTGTAGTATCAGAAACGACAGCGGAATAGTAGCAGCATCAGCAAATATACAGGCAGCAGGATAAGTAGTTGCAGCTGTATCAGTAACGACAGTGGAATCAGAAGCAGCTCAGCAAATGTATAGGCAGCAGGATAAGTAGTGGCTGCAGTATCAGTAACGATAGCGAAATCAGTAGCAGCATCAGCTTATGTATAGGCAGCAGGATAAGTAGTGGCACCAGTATCAGTAACGACAGCGTCATCAGTAGCAGCATCAGCTTATGTATAGGCAGCAGGATAAGTAGTTGCTGCAGTATCAGGAACGACAGTGAAATCAGTAGCAGCTTAAGCAAATATATAGGCAGCAAGATATGTAGTGGCTGTAGTATCAGTAACGACACTGGATTCAATAGCAGCATCAGCAAATGTATAGGCAGCAGGATAAGTAGTGGCAGCGGAATTAGTATCGACAGCAGCATCAGTAATGAAAACATTACCAGTAGCGGCAGCAGCTGTAGTAGCGATAGCAGCTTCAGTAGTGAAAACATAATTAGTAGTGACAGAAGCATTAGTAATGAAAACATTACCAGTAGCGACAACAGCTTCAGTAGTGAAAACATATTTAGTAGCGACAGAAGCATCAGTAATGAAAACATTACCAGAAGTGACAGCATTACTGGTAGCATCAGAAACATCAATAGTGAAAACAATACCAGTAGCAACAGAAGCATCGGTAGTGAAAACATTACCAGCAGCAACAGAAGCATCAGGACTGAAAACATTACCTGTAAAAACAGAAGCATCAGAAGTGAAAAGATTGCCAGGAGGAAGAGAAGCATCAGAAGTGAAAACATAACCAGCAGCAACAGAAGCATCAATAGTGAAAACAATACCAGTAGCAACAGAAGCATCGGTAGTGAAAACATTGCCAGCAGCAACAGAATCGTCAATAGTGAAATCATTACCAGTAGCAACAGAAACATCAGAAGTGAAAACATTTTTGGTAGCAACAGAAGCATCACTAGTGAAAACATAACCATTAGCAACAGAAGCATCAGTAGTAAAAACATTACTAGCAGCAACAGAAGCATCAGTAGTGAAAACATTCCCAGCAGCAATACAAGCATCAGTAGTGAAAACATTACCAGCAGCAACAGAAGCATCAGTAGTGTACCAGCAGCAACAGAAGCATCAGTAGTGAAAACATGACCAGTAGCAAAAGAAGCATCAGTAGTGAAAACATTACTAGTAGCAACAGAAGCATCAGTAGTGAAAACATTACTAGTAGCAAAAGAAGCATCAGTAGTGAAAACATTACTAGTAGCAACAGCTGCATCAGTAGTGAAACATTACCAGTTACGACAGTTGCATCAGTATTGGAAACATTACCAGTTACGACAGCTGCATTAGAAGTGAAAACATTACCAGTTACGACAGTTGCATCAGTAGTGAAAACATTACCAGTTACGACAGTTGCATCAGTAGTGAAAACATTACCAGTTACGTCAGCTGCATCAGTAGTGAAAACATTACCAGTTACGACAGCTGCATCAGAAGTGAAAACATTACCAGTTACGTCAGCTGCATCAGTAGTGAAAACATTACCAGTTACGACAGCTGCATTAGTAGTGAAAACATTACCAGTTACGACAGCTGCATCAGAAGTGAAAACATTACCAGTTACGACAGCTGCATTAGTAGTGAAAACATTACCAGTTACGACTTCTGCATCAATAGTGAAAACATTTTCAGTTACGACAGCTGCATCAGTAGTGAAAACATTACCAGTTACGACAGCTGCATCAGTAGTGAAAACATTACCAGTTACGAAAGCTGCATCACTAGAGAAAACATTACTTGTAGCAACAGAAGCATCAGTAGTGAAAACATTACCAGTTACAACAGCTGCATCAGTAGTGAAAACATTACCAGTTACGACAGCTGCATCAGTAGTGAAAACATTACCAGTTACGACAGCTGCATCAGTAGTGGAAACATTACTAGTTACGACAGCTGCATCAGTAGTGAAAACATTATCATTAGCAACAGAAGCATCAGTAGTGAAAACATTACCAGTTATGAAAGCTGCATCAGTAGTGAAAACATTACCAGTTACGACAGCTGCATCAGTAGTGAAAACATTACCAGTTACGACAGCTGCATCAGTAGTGAAAACATTACCAGTTACAAGAGAAGCATCAGTAGTGAAAACATTACCATTTACGACAGCTGCATCAGTAGCAGCAGCATTTGTAGTGGCAACAGCATCAGTTTTGTCACATAAAGTCACAAAAAGTCATTTTATCTTTTTGCTTAAATCTTTATTCTGAGGTATTGCCTAAAGTTCTTTATAATGCATATAAATTGGAATGCATATACACAATGATTTTGATAGTAGAAATAAAATAATGTTTTCTTTTCTATATGTTGTTGTTGTTGTTTTTACGGGAGGGGGAGTAAGGGGGGAATAATTTGTAACATTTTCTGTGATCAAATCCTTCTTTGAAAAATAAGCGAACACAGAATTATCTTAATTATCTCATTTTTCTTTGCCTTCAAATTTGTCAAAAAATATATCTTACTGCACAACTCAAAATGTCTGTAATTGAAATCCTGCCTATTACTGTACAAAACTCTTAAGACATCACACGTCAGTTTTGATATAGATTTCTTTCAGTTCTGACTTTGACAAGAAGGCTGACAACAGCCCTTGATACACCTACTGACGCTTTAATAGTGGTTTGTGATGCAAACCGATAACAGAGGCGATAGATAAAATGTTATTATTTCTATAATTACTTTCATCATAATTAGTATTATCATTATTATTATAATTATTATTATTATTATCAATAGTATTATTAACATCGAAGATAGTGACGAAAAACATGAAAAAGAGAAAGAATATACTGCTGTTGATAATGGTGACATAATATATAATTTACTGATTTTTGCTGTAAAAGCGTATAGCGCGCCCCGAAGTTGTATCATTCATAACGTTTGAAGCATATGAAGGGGGTAAAGTTCTGTCCCATTTTTGACATGCAGGCCACAACATCTGTTGCAGTACTGTTTCACTTATTTTTTATTTCAAACCTTTTTATACGAACAAATGGATAGACTTCTATAACATAATTCATTCCCAATCCCCAAGCCTTTTTAACTTTGTGTAGTTTAATGGCTTCCATTCCTTGCTTCATTAATTCGACAGTTCATTAATCAGAAAATAGCACTTTGATGTTATTTATGTACGCTAATATTCAATGATTTTCATTTTAATAACTTTTACTTTAAAGTGAATTAACTCTCATTTCGAATCAACACAATTTGATTTATCGACAATGTAGTATTCGATATTTTGCTGTATTTTCTAATCTAAATAATCGTTCCCTGGTTATTAGATACTGACTGAGTAAACTAGCTCTACTAACTGTTAGGATTTTAATATGCATGTAAGACGGATTCTCTTTGTTTCTATTGTACTGCATGAATCTTTATTATAGGTTCAGCATGAAATTTCAAAACTTTTATCTATTTGGTAAAATAGCTTGATAATTTAATGGTGTTACGTATAAAAGCTGCTGAATCATTATTTCTAACACAAAATGTGTCTCATAACGCTTTAATTCGATAGAAATAAAGCCTATATTTTAATGACTTATCTGAGACGAATAACTACAAATTGTTGTTGGTAAGTTACCAACGGGAATTAATAATAATGATAATAATAATAATAATAATGGTATAAAATTCACAGCATAATGTAAAAGGAGGTAACCTAGCTGAAACAAATAAGGTATTTAATAATAATAAAAAAAATTCAAACCGCAAACTGAATAAAATAGAAAAAGGCGTTTTATTGATGGGTCAAAAGTTCACCCCTACACCTGAAAACATTAACCCATATGAACTTAATAATGATATGACTGAATCCCAAGTTAGGATTACACGATTTTTTTGACCAAATAATATCTCTTAAGTGAAAAATAAAGGTAACTTTACTCCACTGAGCAGTCGCAACGAAATATTAGATACATACTCGTACATTTTTACAAATGAAAGTAATAAAATAGACATAATATATCGCTAGAGCAACAAAAAATTATTACGATCATTAGCACATAACAAATCCATTATAACTGAAGAAGCAGACAAAGGTGGTGGCATTATAATTATGAAAAATATATGCTTGTTAGCCAGTCCCAAGTGTGAGACTAGTCATCTGAGCTGTATTTGGGATATTTTACTTAAACATTTTCAAAGTAAAGTACTAAGATGTTACGTCATTATATTGATTTTCTTAATTTTATAACTGGTACAGTATCAGAACTTACTATTCTTGTTTCCTTTGCTATATTATATACAAATAAGATTTATGACTTTTGTCTAGAAGCTATAACATTCTGGTTAAAGAAATAATATCGGATCATTTTAATAAGAATTTCATTATTGATTTGTCCCCTTAAAAATATGGAAAAGTGTTAGAAAACAATATTTTTTCTTTAAACAATGAATACTTGAATCAGTGCACATCAAGTTTGACTGATGGTAGGCTACCGGAAGTGTGCGTTTAAACAGATTTCGGAAAAGTTATATCTTATTTCGACGAGGTTAAAACAGCAATAGCTGAAAGGAGGAACTTACAAAGTAACTTTTAAAGAGAATTAAAAATGGATTGCGTCCATCATTTTATATGGTTCTATAAATTCGAAATGAAGGGTCTATGAATCTGTAAACACATAAATGTCACAATTATAACATTCATCAATATAAGTTATAGGATTTAAAAAAAATATCTTAACGTGATATAAGTATCTTCTTTTGTATTTTACATTGAGTGCGTATGTTTTCTGACTAATTTAGATGTCATAAAAATATGAAACATAAACAGATTTTAGTAACAATTATAAATCACTTATTTTTTAACATACATCCAATTAAGATAAATGAGGTTTTGACATTTGACGGCGCGCGGAGGTGACTGTGATAAAATATTACTACTGTAGAACAAATGTCTCGCTAGACACATTAGGCATTTTGTTCAGTAAATATTGTCATGTTAAATATAACACTTTATAACTGAAATGTAGTCTTTTGTAAATTGTAATTTACCATTTATACTCACGTTAAAATATTAAACGCGTACCTTTCAAGTTCTGTAGTGTCCTGTAAAAATCAAAGCGATTAAATAGGAGGCAAAAGTTTATGACGAGGCATTCATTTTGCTTTCGCCTGTCTGTCTGTTTTTCTTCGGAATTAAGAGTCTTTAAATCAGTGGAATGTTAATATTTGGTGCATGTGTTAGCATAAACGTTCAAATGGCCATAGTATAAATATAATTTAATGATTCATTTATTTGTCGCTTTGTTCGCTTTCCGTTATATAGTACTGATACAGTACAGTACATTATTATTATTATTACTTAAAAGATAAATTATTGAAGATTTTCTGTATAGTAAGAAACAAACTCTCACTTACTAATACTTCCTGGTCACAAGATGTTTAAAGTTGCAATGACCTTTCTTAGCCGTCTCATTACATTATAGTTTTTCAGTCAATCCGTTGCCATGAGAAGAACAGCGTTCCCCTGTAAATGTTCGTGATATTTTTTAACAGGGCTGCTTGCAACCTGTTCAGTGTAAGTAAGTGAATCAACCTGGTCTCTTGTCACGCTCCGTGGATATAAATAGAAACAAATTCCGGTGGAGCAACGTGACTTGTGTGTGTGTGTGTGTGTGTGTGTGTGTGCGTGCGTGCGTGTGTGTGTGAAACAAAGTATGCGTGAAAGTATTGAAGGCACGGGCCGAAACAAGATAGGAATATACAAATCCCCATCTTAGTTAAGTACTTTGTTTGTCCGCGTTATTTGATTGGTCAATCAATTTGCTGGTTTGAATAACAGTCCTACATAACACCGCAAAAACTCTACACTGGCTGCCGGTACAGACCGGGGGGTGGGGGGGGGGGGGTATAAGAGTATGATATGCAAGAAACACTTATCCCCCACTCCTCCTGCAACATTTCTAAAAGTCTTTCGGTTGAGACGTTAAACCGAGGTCCCTTGTATCAGTGCTATACACTGAGCATGCAAAAAGAACCCTGGATGCTTTCTGTATCTTGCACTATCCCTCACAATATAAAATAACTAATCTTTGCAAGGGGCGTCGGTTATATGGGCAACCGGTACCGACGATAAATAAACTCAAATAAATAGATAGACTTGGACCTTACAGTCACACAAAGACGTTCAACAGATACAGGCAAAGTACAGCAGGAAATCTAAAACAGTGAAAATGGCTTAAAATAAAATTTATTTTTGTCAAATAATTGTTTGAAGAACAATGTTTTTATGTATTTTTTTCCATCTTGGTAATTCTCTATGGTATCATTTACAACGTCGACATTCTAGTATTTGTCAAAGACGGCGCTTATAAGTAGTAGCTATTTAATGACAACGAAGGGTTGGTTTTAAGCAAGAGAAACGATATGGTTAGGCATAATGACTCTAACAAGTTTGCAAAAGAAATCGAAATAAGATATTTTTCTAAATATGAAACAACAGTTCCCTTGTACTCAGTACTGGCATCGGAGTAGTACCCGTACAAAATCAAGTGTTTTTTTCTCTAACTACATCTGCAAAAAGGTAGACTGTCTAACCTTCAGCTCGTTATACTTGTTGGAATTTCCAGGAGTTAAAAAATTAGTACAGGGCTGCTGTGGGGCCCGGAACAGGGTACGGAATTTACAAGTATAAACCAGTATAAATCTTAATACCTTTTCAAAGATACAGGCATCCATTTTATCTATGATTACATGAGAAACACATAAATAAAGGTTTTTAGTACATTTCAATGAAAAAAATATCGATATTTACGCTACAAGATCAATTCCTAACAGACAGAAAATTTTACATACATCGAGACGCTTCTCTCGTAGATGACTGCTGTCAAGGGTTGTTAAGTGCTTTATTTTATTATATTTTTTTCGTAAAGTATAGTTTTAAGGAATTTTACATTTACTTTTTGCAGCGTCGTCTATGTTCTTATGTTATAGAACCATGTGATGGGCCTCAATTTGAAAGTTTTCTTGGCTTTCAGTGTTTAAATGCAGTGTAGGTGTAACTGGATTACAGACTTGCACACTGACGTTATGTTTATTTCAATAATCTCTTCCCAAGTTAACACGTATGATACAAAACTCTTCTTTGTCAGAATGGTGAATACTCTAGCCGGTGGTCAGTTATTGAACAATATATTGTTTCAATGTATACTTTAACCTAGTCTACATGATATACGAGGGCCATTCAATATATATCGTATGACTGTAAGCAACACTTATCTAATACCTGAGAAGCATGCAGTATATATTTAAACCCCCGTGACCAATGAGTGTATGTATTGCTCATATGATGCTAAAGCTACATTATAATGTCAATACACCGAATACAACAACCTTTTTAAACAGTCAAAGATTACAACAAGAGCCACCGCAAGCTGGGGCCACGCTCGACTTTTTCATATTTCCAAAGGCAAACACATCAGAGGAAGCACATTGTTTGAAGGGATTTCAAAAGAAACATCATTTGGAAATATAATTATTAAATTTATCCATACCTTACAAAGTTATGGCCAACTTTATCACCATTCAGAAATTTGACCTCAAAGGTCAAATTCAATTCAACCATCTTTGGAGGTATTGTCTAAAAGATGTCCAAGCATGAAGACACTACATCCATTAATAACAAAGATATAGCAAAGTTAAGCAATGTCAAAGTCATTTAAAGGTCAAGGTAATACTTAGGTTGTTCAACATTTGTTTTATTCTCAGTGTTGTTTTATCCCAGTATAGATCAAATCCGTCCATAAATAACAAATATTTGGCTATTTTAGAAAATTCAATAATTTGACCTTGACAATCAAGGTCATTTTAAGTTCAAGGTCATACTTGAATAATTTAACATGTAGGTTTTGTCATAAGTGTCGTTTAGTCCAAGTATGAATCAAATAGAAATAAAAACTTGACCTTGAAGATCCAAGTCATTTTAAGGTTAAGGTCATACTTGAATAATTTAACATGTAGTTTTTTTTCCAAGTATTAATCAAAAAGAACTGAAAATGACGTTATGGCAAACTTTAGCAAAATTCAATAATTTGACCTTGACGGTCATGGTCATATAAACGTCAAGGTCATACTTCATTGATTCAACATGTCAGTTTTGTCAAACGTGTTGCTTGTCCAAGAATGAATTAAATCCAACCTTAAATAACAAAGTTATGACCAAGTTTAACAAAATTTAATAATTTGACCTTGACTATCAAGGTCATTTTTAGGTCAAGGTCATACTTGAAAAAATCGAAATGTCGGATTTGTCATAAGTATTTTTTGTCCAAGTATGAATCAAATCCATATATTAATAAAAAAGATATGACAATTTGAGCCAAATTCAATAATTTGACCTTTACGGTCATGGTCATTTTAAAGTTAAAGTCACACTTGAATATTTCAACATGTCGGCTTTGTCATAAGTGTTGTTTTGTCCAAGTTTGAATCAAATTCAACACCAAATAAAAAAGTTATGGCAAATTGTAGCAAAATTCAATAATTTGACCTTGACTGTCAAGGTAATTTAAAAATCAAGGTCTTACTTGAAAGAATCAAAATGTCGAATTTATCATAAGTGTTGTTTTCTCCAAGTATAAATCAAATCCATAAATAAATGACAAAGTTATGACAATTTGAGCAAATTCAATTATTTGACCTTGACAGTCACGGTTATTTTAAGGTTAAGGTCATACTTGAATAATTTAACATGTCGACTTTGTCATAAGTGTAGTTTTGTTCAAGTTTGATTCAAATCCAACCAGAAATAATAAAGTTATAGTCAGTTTTAGCAAAATTAAATAATTTGACCTTGACCGTCAAGGTCATTTATAGGACAAGGTCAAACTTGAAATAATCATAATGTCGGATTTGTCATAATTGTTGTTTTGTCCAAGTATGAATCAAATCCATAAATAAATAAATGAGAAAGTTATGACAATGTAAGCTAAATTTAATCATTTGACCTTGACAGTCAAGGTCACTTTTAGGTCATGGTGATACTTCAGTTATTCAACATGCCGGTTTTGTCATAAGTGTTGTTTTGTCCAGGTATGAATAAAATCCATAAATAAATGAGAAAGTTATGAAAATTTAAGCTAAATTCAATCATTTGACCCTGACAGTCACGATTATTTTAAAGTTAAGGTTATACTTGAATAATTTAACATGTCGGCTTTGTCATAAGTGTTGTTTTGTCCAAGTTTGATTCAAATCCAACCATAAATGATAAAGTTATAATCAGTTTTAGCAAAATTCAATGATTTGACCTTGACTGTCAACGTCATTTCAGGGTCAAGGTCGTTTTTAGGTCATGGTCATACTTGAGTTATTCAACTTGTCGGTTTTGTCATAAGTGTTGTTTTGTCCAAATATAAATCAAATCCAACCATAAACAAAGTTATGGCCAATTTTAGCAAAATTCAATAATCTGACATTGACTGTAAAGGTCATTTTAAGGTCAAGATCATATCTGAAAGAATAATGTTGGATTTGTCATACGTGTTGTTTTGTCCAAGTATGAATCAACCCCAACAACAAATAACAATGTTATGGCCAATTTTAGCAAAATTCAATAATTTGACTCGAAGGTGAAGGTCATTTTTGAGTCAAGGTCAAGTTCAGTCCGGTCCACTTGAAGACCTTGTCCAAAGGATTGTTGTGTCCAAGTATGATGGCAATCAACTTATTAATATTAAAGTAATGGCAAATTTTAGCAAAATTCAATATTTTGACCTGGAAGGTGAAGGTCATTTTTGAGTCAAGGTCAAGTTCAGTCCGGTCCACTTGAAGACCTTGTCCAAAGGATTGTTGTGTCCAAGTATGATGGCAATCAACTTATTAATATTAAAGTAATGGCAAATTTTAGCAAAATTCAATATTTTGACCTTGAAGGTGAAAGTCATTTATGAGTCAAGGTCAAGTTTAGTCTGGTCTACTTGAAGGTATTGTCTAAAGAGTTATTGTGTCCAAGTATAAAGACAATCCATAAAGGAATAATAAAATAATGATCAATGTTAAAGTTTTCGGACGGCAACGACACCATGGCTATAGCAATAACTCATTTTTTCTTCGAAAAAATCGAGCTAAAAACTGATGGATCGATTGTCTTTGAATGTTTCTCTTGCCGCACACGATTTTCGTACTGTGTAATCTCGTTTTTGCAACCTCGGCCACATTTTGTAAGTCTGCTCTAGAGATTAAAAGTGTAAACATGTAGGTAAAAAAAAACACTGTGTAAGTCAATAATTAAGGCAATACAGTCGCAGCTCTCTACATCCGAAATGTTAAACTATAACGCTTTTTGCTTTTTGTGTCGCCTGCTACAAAGTAGCCGCGACATATAGGGGTCACTTCTCCGTCGTCTGTCTGTCCGTGTGTCCATCTGTCCGTCCGTCACAAAACTTGTCCGGGCTACTCCTCAGACACTACTGGTGCGATTTCATCCAAACTTTACAAGAATAACCAGTACCAAGTCTAGTTGTGCATATCGTCGGCATTTTCCAGTCCAATGATTTTTGTCAGAGTTATGGCCCTTTTATGATTTTTATTTTAAAGTTTGTCCAGACTACTTCTCTTATACTACTAATGCAATTTGAATAAAATGTTACAGGATTGATCAGAACCTTAAGTACTTGCGCATATCTAACGTTTTTTTTCGGTTGAATGATTTTTGGCTGAGCCCTTGAATGAAAAAGGCGTTTTGGCCAATTAATGATTTTTGTGTTGCAGGCTTCACAGTAGGTGCGAACATGCTACAAAGTAGCCATGACATATAGGGATCACTTCTCCGTCGTCTGTCTGTCCGTGTGTCTATCTGTCCGTCCGTCACAAAACTTCTCCGGGCTACTCCTCAGACACTACTGGTGCGATTTCATCCAAACTTTACAAGAATAACCAGTACCAAGTCTAGTTGTGCATATCATCAACATTTTCCAGTTCAATGATTTTTGTCAGAGTTATGGCCATTTAATGATTTCTATTTTTAAAGTTTGTCCGGACTACTTCTCTTATACTACTAAAGCAATTTAAATGAAATGTTACAGGATGGATCGGTACCTCAAGTACTTGCGCATGTCTAACAGGTTTTTTGGTTGAATGATTTTTGGCTGAGTTATGGCCCTTGCATAAAAAAATGCGTTTTAGCTTACAAACTGTCCAATCACCTCTCGATACTACTGTTTAATTGGCTATCATCAGGCGACACATGTGATTACTGATCGCCTTTGTTAATCAAACTGAATTGTTTTGTAACTAGGCCAGGTCAAGACCGGAACACACATTTAAGTGGACGTGTCGCCCGATGCCTGATTTTGATTTGCGGTTCTAAAAATTGTCGGCATCTGAAAATATGTCTAAAATTTTGTATTGTTGGCATAAATTTTCAGTCCGCATTACTTCTTGTCCTTGTAACTATTAAAAACTCCCCGCCCCCTTCCCCTCACCTAATCATATACTAGTCCATTCTGTTTACACACAGGCAAATCGTACTTAGCATTATAGTCGGTGTGCTATTTTGATAATGCGCAAAATGCGTGTTTCTAAACAGTAGAAAATAGAAAATGAAACATAAAGATGACCAGGTTTTTCATGGAACGTAAACATCCTTGACATAAATGTTTGTATCTTTTATCCGAATTCGTGATCCCTGTTTGACCGTGCCTATGTTGAGCATTTGCATGCCGAATAAGCTAAATAACTTTATGGAACAACTTCTGTTAATTAGCTTAATATTAATAATTATCAACTTTTTCAGATTTTAGTTAGTCACGTTTTATGACTTTTTATGACTGTACTATCTCCGTATCACACAATTTTGTATACGCAGTGGCGTACATAAAGAAGGTATTATTTTCATTTAACAATTTTCCGTTCCTGTGCTCAGTATCTCTTTTCGACATTTAAAAAGTACACCTGGCCAAAACACAATGTATATGTATGAAGGAAGTCATCATGGTGAGGAGAAACAAATACCGTAATATATTTACTGTCGGAAAGCATGTGTGACTATTTACGAATTACGAGATTATCCCTGTTGATGGTTCGAATATGTGGATACGCCGGCTGTGTGAAATTAGCAGAATAGCAGAAAAACTTTCAAAAAGACAAAGACTAATTGAGTTTTATATATATCAACCAAAGTTTGTCCTCCGTCAGTTTGTCCGTCTTTCCGTCCGTCCGTCCGACTGTATGGAAATGTGGATCCCACACAATTACATAAAATCCGTATAAGTTAAGTTGATGAAAATTGATATATGAATACATGGCAACATGTAAATTATGCAAAAAGACTTCATTTTTATCCGCGTATGTATTTCCCGGTAATCTGGATCCCGTGATAACATAAGAACCGTATAAGTTAAGTTGATGAAAACTGATATATGTTACACCTGTCAACATGGAAATTATGCAAGTTACTTTGTTTTGATCCGCGTATCAAATTTCTGGTTGCTATGGTAACAGAAACAGTAAAAATACGATTTTAACAAACGGATTGTTTTATCACTCAAAACGTATACAAGCTAGGTTACTGAAAATAAGTATTAAAAAGATGGCAATATGGAAATAGTGCGTTGAGCTTGGTGTTTTTCTTTTTCTCTGGTTCGTGAAATTAGTCTATCAACCAACCTAGGAACTTAGAACAAAATTTTAAAACTTCTTCGAGAAAATCTTCAGCAGAACATCAGAATAGTAGAACAAGTCCAGCACAGTAGCGGGATCACTTTTAATTGTTAAATGGAAAACTTCACCAGAACAGCTGAAAAACTGCAGCAGAATAGCAGAACAGCAGAATGGCAGAACAACTCCAGCAGAATAGCAGAATGGCAGAATAGCAGAATGGCAGAACAACTCCAGCAGAATGGCAGAATAGCATAACAGCTCCAGCAGAATGGCAAGATGGCAGAATAGAAGAAGAACTTTCAAAACAACAAAAAGTCTAATACAGATTTATAGATATCTGCCAAAAGTTTGCACTCCGTCTGTCTGTCCGTCTTTCCGTCTGTCCGTCCGACTCTCCGGTAATCTGGATTCTCTGATAACATAAGAACCGTATAAGTTAAGTTGATGAAAATTGATAAATGGTACACCTGTAAATATGGAAATTATGCAAGTTACTTTGTTTTATCCGCGTATCTAATTTCTGGTTTTCAATTTCAATTATCATTAACTTCACTCATACGACTTTTATGTTATCGCGGGATCCAGATTTCAAGACAGTCGGACGGACAGACGGAAAGACAGACAGCCGGAGGGCAAACTTGGTAGATATTTATAAAACTCAATTAGACTTTTTTAAAAAAATTGTTCTGGTATTCCTGCCATTCTGCTGGAGTTGTTCTTCCATTCTGCTTTTCTGCTGGAGTTGCTCTGCTATTCTGCTGCAACTGTTTTTCTGTTCCAGATTACCGGACAGACGGAAAGACGGACAGACAGACGGAGGGCAAACTTTGGTAGATATCTTGAAAACTCAATAAGACTTTTTTTGAAAATTGTTCTTGTATTCTGCCATTCTGCTTTTCTACTGGAGTTGTTCTGCTATTCTGCCATTCTGCTATTCTGCTGGAGTTGTTCTGCTATTCGGCCATTCTGCTGGAGTTGTTCTCCTATTCTGCTGAAGTTTTTCATTTAACAGATAAAAATGATTCCGCTTTTGTGCTGGAGTTGCTCTGCTATTCCGATTTTCTGCCGAAAAAAAAATTCCTAGAATTTCTTGTTTTAGTTTGTTTTAAGTTCCTATGATGGCTGAGGTTATGGAAATAGACAAAGTCAGAAGCACTATTTCCATATTGTCATTTTTTACATACTTATTTTCAGTAACCAAGCTCGTATACGTTTTGAGTGTCAAAACGATCCGTTTGTTAAAGCAATATTTGTACTGTTTTTTTTTACCATGGCAACCAGAAATCCAGATTACCTGACAGTCGGACAGACAGACGGAAAGAGGACGGACAGAAGGAGGGTAAACTTTGATTGATATCTATAAAACTTAATTAGACTTTTTGTTGTTTTGGAAGTTGTTATACCATTCTGCTATCCTGCTGGAGTTGTTCTGCTATTCTGCCATTCTGCTATCCTGCTGGAGTTGTTCTGCTTTTCTGCCATTCTGTTATTCTGCTGGAGTTGTTCTGCTATTCTGCCATTCTGCTTTTCTGCTGGAGTTGTTCTGCTATTCTGCCATTCTGCTATTCTGCCGGAGATGTTCTGCTATTCTGCCATTCTGCTATTCTGCCGGAGTTAATCTGCTATTCTGCCATTATGCTACTCTGCTAGAGTTGTTCTACTATTCTGCTATTCTGCTATCCTGCTGGAGTTGTTCTGCTATTCTGCCATTCTGCTATCTGCCGGAGTTGTTCTGCTGTTCTGCCATTCTGCTATTCTGCTGGAATTGTTCTGCTATTCTGCCATTCTGCTCTTCTGCAGGAGGTGTTCTGCTATTCTGCCATTCTGCTGTTTTGCCGGAGTTGTTCTGCTATTCTGCCATTCTGCTATTCTGCTTGAGTTGTTCTGCTGTTCTGCTAACTTCACACAGACGGATACGCTAGTGTGTACGCATTAATATATATCAATGTTAAAATGGACGTGTCCACTCGATGCCTGATTTTGATTTTCGGTTCTAAAGACTGTTATTTTTTTTTTAATTTGTAAATTTGTAACCCTCTGACTTGTTGGATACAAAATAAATGCTAGATTAATTAAAATGTCTTTTACTAACTCTAATGATGTTAATTTCTCTTGGCATACACCTTACTTTAGCAGTCACTGTATCTTCTCTGTTTCAACAGACAGGGTAGTCCTTGTCTCCACCAACAGGTGTTCGCTACCAGTAACAGTATTTTCTCAAGCTGGTTAAAGAACTAGAAAAGAAATACACTGCTGAGGCTGGTGGCATTTTTAACTGAACCTAAATATGACAGTTGCTACATGGTAAGACTCCTATCATTCCATCCCCTACCATGATGTGAGACATTCCGATTGCGCTACTGTTATAACTTATTAAAAATTGTTAACCGCCGTTAAATATAACGATAATAATCGACACTGACAAATCTCTAAGTGGCATCGACAATGAAACCTGGTCCACATTATGACAAGAGTGAGCTCTACCTTATAAATATCTGCAATATATCGTATATTATGTAGACAGAAATGTTATTTGTCACATTGACTAGACATATTTTTACATTCGAAGCATATTTTGTCCCTTTGACAGAAGTGCAGCTTAAAAATTTCAGGAACTTTCGCCAAAAATCTCTTCTGGTACACTTCTACGCCGATTACAGCAAACAGCACATTAAAACCCTGCTTTCTGGGAATATTATAGGTGGTACGTGGATTATTTTGGATGTTTACTTACAGAAAAGATGTCGACATGTTAGATTACAGTCTACCTGAATTGTTAATGATTGTTTTAAAATAATCATAAAATTCAGATGAGAATATATCATGTTCTAGAATTCTGCTACACATCTTGTACCTGCGCTTGTGGTTAGGTTTTACCTATAACCTGAACGCTCACGTACATGTTCTCCAGAAAATAATCAGAACTTTAATTAAAAAAAAAACTACCAATACAGCGTCAAATATCAATACATAGAGGATATTTGTTTGTTTTTGTGGAAGATGAGAATTTATTTCATCGAGTGAACACCATATGTGATATTTTTACGAGTGGCGCAGCCACGAGTGAAAATATCAACATATGGTGTTCACGAGATGAAATAAATTCCCATCTTCCACTAAAAAACAAACAAATTTTCTTTTTATTTTATGCCAACACGTCAAAAATGGGTTTTTTTATGATATTTTTAATCAGGGCCTTCAATAAATTCCCCATGGTTAGCCCCAAATCAGTTAATGCGTACTTTGGTTACTCCGCACAAAAAAAAGGTGCAGACAATCTCCAATACATATGATAACTTTACTTCTGTTGAAATAAACTGAATACACTTTCATCAAATAACATTTATTTTTGTCTACACAGTTTATCAATATTTATTGAATTTTTGCCATACATACTTTAATTATAAAAGCGGATTAATACCGAGTAATATTCAATCAATTGAATAAAGTCGGCCATATTGGATATTGTCCATGTGAGTTATGTAAACAAATCAGACATTTTAAATAATTTATGGCGACTTTCATCATTGTTCACAACTAGTTAGGCTCAGGAATTCAATATTATAATTGGATTTAACAAGGTAAATAAATTTCACTCGCTGTCACAGTCTGAAATACAGCGGATTCTCTTGTGGTGGGGAAATTCCTGAAGTTTCATCAAGCAGTAGTTCCGGCACAAACAGTGTATTATCAAAATGGTAATTAACTGATTCAAAACAGTGTATTATCACTTTTATCTCACTGATATTTCCCTATATTTCATTGGTAGGCATAAAATAAAAGTGGACTTTTACTGATCTGGTTTACTCTACTTAAAAATGTCTTGATAACAGTTAGTAATTAAGGAAACTAAATCCTTTGATAATCTGAAAAAAAATCTGTAAAAATCTGTATTACACGAAGAGATGAAATGTCTGCTTCTCTAAATCATAAAACTTTTTGTAATGTCACAGAAATTTCGATAATTTTCATCATTGAGATCAAGGCTTTAACATCAAAACTGAATAAAATATTTAAAAAAAGGCGAATCTTTATTCCTCTATTTAGTTTACACAATACCATGGTTGTGCAGTCTATTTCTCTTTGAATTTATTTATCGCCGGTAACAGTTGACTACGTTCTCTGAAAAATCAGGCAGTCCCATAAAAATGAAATCAGAATTTCAGTTACATTAAAGTTGTTTAAGTGCCCCTGTCCGTCAAACTTATGACCGGATTAAAACTGTTGCCATAGTTGTAAGCACTAATTTAAAAACTTTATTGGTCGCCGAATAGCTTCGGGGCTAAGTGATCTTTTCTGGACTGCTAAAGTATCAAATAGATGTTTTCTGGACTGCTAAAGTATCAAATAGATGTTTTCTGGACTGCTAATATATCAAATAGATGTTTTCTGGACTGCTAAAGTATCAAATAGATGTTTTCTGGAATTTAAGTGTTTTCTTAACACCTTGCTCCAATATTTTTAGTAGTTATGTGCTTGTTAGGTACGGGAAAATAGTATGAGTCACAACTGTGCTATTTTTACAGTGCACCGCTTTAAGGAGAGCCTACAGATACACGACATTGTTTTCTTTAAATTTGAATAGAAGAGAAATAAGGCCTTAAGTTCATGAAAGTTAATGCAACATCATATGTTACTTGCAATGTTTGCCGGTCTGAGGAATGTCATTTACATTTATTTATCAATGAGGTCTATTGGAGGACAACTGACAATCTTAAAGCCTCTATAGTGAAAAAGAACAACAACTGGTCATTAATTATTGGACACAAAAAATAATAAAAGATTAAAAAAAATATTTAAATGAAACGCGAACATCTTAATAACTGGGCAATATCAATAACACTTGCGGTCCCGAGAAGAGTTATTTTATTATTGAACTGAATATGATTGGGTTGTACAACAGTGTCGAAAAAGGTGATGTATTTAAATGACAGCCATTATGTGATTTCTATCAATTTAAAATTGAAATGATGGCAGTGTGAAGCTCATCTCGATGTGAATGAGATTAGTACTAGAACTTTTTATATTCAAAAGCAGGACGTGAATGTCTAAAAATAAGTTTTTTATGTTTGATAGATTTTACATAAAACAGTCATTTGAATAAGTGTTTCAATATAGCATCTGTTATTTGTCATCAGAACAATGGTATAGGCCCTCGGCCTCCGGCCTTGCGACCAATAAAACTGATCTCGGACAAATAAACAGGCATAATATATGAAGTCACTTACTTAATAACATATATTATGAATTGCTGTTTCAGAATGCTGCAAATTGAGAGGTAATGCTTTGTGCTCTTGGAAGATCATACCTACAAAAGCTCCACACGTTGCTAAATGTAACACATGACACATTGCATGTGAGCATCACGACTGATATTTATGGATGCTATATATACGAGTAAATATACACATATTAAGAAAAAGTCACAAACGAAAAATGATTACCAAAAAGACCTGCTGGTTTTCCACAACCATGCCATACGTAGCACGAGTGAAACCCTGGTTATACTTCAGACTAATACGCATTTATACAACTGGTTTTCTGTTACTTGCTTACAGGGTCAGTTACATTGTATCGGGACTGGGTAGCAAACCCAGAATATATACGCTGTAAGAGCTCTGTTTTGCCACATTTTACTGCGATCTGAACTCTGAATTTTAGGCATTTCGTCTCAAACTTTGACACCGAAACTGTAATCGTAGAAATTATTGTGTCTACAAAAATACATTAATATTTTAATATTTTTTCACAACTTTAAAAAGCTCGCCATAAATCATTTTAAGGCCGTTAAATCATTAAAAGAAGCTGAACAACAAACAACATCAACGGCACACCCAATAAAACATCAACGACACACCCAATAAAACATCAACGGCACACCCAATAAAACATCAACGACACACCCAATAAAACATCAACGGCACACCCAATAAAACATCAACGGCACACCCAATAAAACATCAACGACACACCCAATAACACATCAACGACACACCCAATAAAACATCAACGGCACACCCAATAAAACATCAACGGCACACCCAATAAAACATCAACGACACACCCAATAAAACATCAACGGCACACCCAATAAAACATCAACGACACACCCATAAAACATCAACGGCACACCCAATAAAACATCAACGACACACCCAATAAAACATCAACGACACACCCAATAAAACACAGTCAACCATTGATGGATAGCAATTAATAGATCGCTGACTTAGCAATAAACAAAAAACTACTGTTATATCCTCACCAGAGATTTGTATATAATAAAAGAGGAAATGGAAATGTTTGTGGGTTCGTGAAATTCACAGACACATTTACAGTGCCCGAACGACGTTCAGCGTGTACTGCCTTAGTAACTAGATCTAAATCAGCCAGCATCAATATCTCTTACTTCCCTTTGACCACCGAGCTCTATTGGCTGACAATCAGCTACAAATCAAAATAACTTGAAAAATAGGCAAAGATGCTAAATATTTGAAGACAATTTTTTCCTTTCACAAATGCTAAAAAATAATAAAAAGCAAATAAATAATTCTACTATTTTCTGATAGATATTTAGAAATCGACCATGCAAAACATGGAGCTTGAACAAGCGAATCTAAACCGTATTGTATGTGTATAATTTCAACACTCCCTAACCTTAAACGGATCGACTACAATTACAAATTTTAAATTTACAATTTTGTCAAAATCTTGATAAGAGCTACCACTCGAACAATAATAAATTGATTTGTAAACTACATGTGTGAAGAATTCAAAAGGTCATTACTACATGACCAGGAACTGAAAACTTATATCAAAGTTTTATCGAAATCGAGTCACATGACCAATTGTTTTAAAGTTTTGTGAGATCTAGCCACATGACCAATGGTTTTAAAGTTTTGTTGAGATCTAGCCACATGACCAATGGTTTTAAAGTTTTGTGAGATCTAGCCACATGACCAAAGGTTTAAAAGAAGTTTTCTTGTGAGATAGCCACATGACAAAGCAAGGGTTTTAAAGTTTTACTGAGATCTAGTTACATGACGAGGAGTTTTAAACATGTATGTTTGTGCTGATCACTGTGGTGATACTTAATTTCTGAAACTGCTTAAACTGGCGACCAAGTTTAAACTAGTATCCTTCCAAAGCGATTATTTAACCAGTTATTGATAAGCAACGCTGGTCGTGTACTGAATAACGGTTTATATTTTTGACTCTAATTTTGTTCTTTTTCTTTCCCCTCTTGTATGAATACATATAATTTACACGTAAATGTTTTAACGTTAATAGTAATACAAAACTTTTACATCGTCTTTTATAGCAAGTTATGTAAAATAAGCAAGAGTCTCTTATAGCAAGTTATGTAAAATAAGCAAGAGTCTCTTATAGCAAGGCATGTAAAATAAGCAAGAGTCTCTTATAGCAAGGCATGTAAAATAAGCAAGAGTCTCTTATAGCAAGTTATGTAAAATAAGCAAGAGTCTCTTATTGCAAGTTATGTAAAATGAGCAAGAGTCTCTTATAGCAAGGTATTTAAAATGAGCAAAAGTCTCTTATAGCAAGTTATGTAAAATAAGCAAGAGTCTCTTATACCAAGGCATGTAAAATGAGCAGGAGTGTCTTATAGCAAGTTATGTAAAATGAGCAGGAGTCTCTTATAGCAAGTTATGTAAAATGAGCAAGAGTCTCTTATAGCAAGGTATTTAAAATGAGCAAAAGTCTCTTATAGCAAGTTATGTAAAATAAGCAAGAGTCTCTTATACCAAGGCATGTAAAATGAGCAAGAGTCTCTTATAGCAAGGTATATGAAATGAGCAAAAGTCTCTTATAGCAAGGTATATAAAATGAGCAAAAGTCTCTTATAGCAAGGTATATAAAATGAGCAAAAGTCTCTTATAGCAAGGTATATAAAATGAGCAAAAGTCTCTTATAGCAAGGTATATAAAATGAGCAAAGTCTCTTATAGCAAGGTATATAAAATGAGCAAAAGTCTCTTATAGCAAGGTATATAAAATGAGCAAAAGTCTCTTATAGCAAGGTATATAAAATGAGCAAAAGTCTCTTATAGCAAGGTATATAAAATGAGCAAAAGTCTCTTATAGCAAGGTATGTAAAATAAGCAAAAGTCTCTTATAGCAAGGTATATAAAATGAGCAAAAGTCTCTTATAGCAAGGTATATAAAATGAGCAAAAGTCTCTTATAGCAAGGTATATAAAATGAGCAAAAGTCTCTTATAGCAAGGTATATAAAATAGCAAAAGTCTCTTATAGCAAGGTATGTAAAATGAGCAAAAGTCTCTTATTGCAAGTTAAATAAAATGAGCAAAACATTCTTACAGCAAGTTATGTAAAATGAGCGAGAGTCTCTGAAAGCAAGTTATATCTTATAAAATTTTATAATTTGTGACACCCATTGGTATATGAAAGCAAGCCGGTGACACCCATTGGTACATAAAAGCAAGCCGGTGACACCCATTGGTACATAAAAGCAAGCCGGTGACACCCATTGCTATATAAAAGCAAGCCGGTGACACCCATTGGTATATAAAAGCAAGCCGGTGGCACCCATTGGTATATAAAAGCAAACCGGTGGCACCCATTGGTATATAAAAGCAAGCCGGTGACACCCATTGGTATATAAAAGCAAGCCGGTGACACCCATTGGTATATAAAAGCAAGCCGGTGACACCCATTGGTATATAAAAGCAAGCCGGTGGCACCCATTGGTATATAAAAGCAAGCCGGTGGCACCCATTGGTATATAAAAGCAAGCCGGTGGCACCCATTGGTATATAAAAGCAAACCGGTGACACCCATTGGTATATAAAAGCAAGCCGGTGACACCCATTGGTATATAAAAGCAAGCCGGTGGCACCCATTGCTATATAAAAGCAAGCCGGTGGCACCCATTGGTATATAAAAGCAAGCCGGTGACACCCATTGCTATATAAAAGCAAGCCGGTGGCACCCATTGGTATATAAAAGCAAGCCGGTGACACCCATTGCTACATAAAAGCAAGCCGGTGACACCCATTGCTACCTAAAAGCAAGCCGGTGACACCAATTGCTACATAAAAACAAGCCGATGACACCTATTGCTACATAAAAGCAAGCCGGTGACACTCATTGCTACATAAAAGCAAGCCGAGGACACCCATTATTACTTAAAAGCAAGTCGGTGACTTCCACTGTATTATTGGTGATATGGTTACGAAAGTACTATCACTGGACAGGGTTTGTAGAGCATCTGATTTGCAAGCAGGGGACGCGGGTTCGAGTCCCGCTTTGGGTAAATAATTTTTCTGACTCCGCGACTTAAACAAGCCAGAAACACTTACTGCTACACAAAAACAAGCCGGTGACACTCATTGCTACATAACAGAAAACCGGTGACTTCCATTGTTTTGTAACAGCAAGCTGGTGACATTCTTGCTACATAACAGGAAACCGGTGACTTCCATTGTTTTGTAAAAGCAAGCTGGTGAAACCAGTGAAATCCATTGCTCTATGAACTCCGTTGCTTTTTTTTTTATTTGCCTTCGACTAAGCAGTTTGCATTATTGTCAACGGCAGTCAAGGTTTCGCATTCATCCGTCAACATCCTAACACCTCAACTGGATCAATTGCAATGGATGTTGAAGGTAACTTTTACAAACTGATAATAAATAAATAGTGAATAATATATTTTCGATAGGTATTTTTTAAGGAGTTTAGAGTCTTGTTTAAATTTCACAAAGACGATTGATTTGTCACTTAGGTCAAGGACAACACGAACAATCTTGCGACATCAAAAGGTTGATTTTCGAGAAGTCTACTTGTAGAACAATTTCATAAACTGAGGCACGCGAAAATGCGGTGAGTAATGTCTGAATTTATGACATTTATTTTGCAACCATTTGATGCGTGAGTGTTTGCAAACACTCATGAGATTTTCTTTAAACAGGATTAGATTATGTAGTGGTTATATAACCACAAACGGATAATCAGCTGCCGTGCTTTTAAAAACAAGAGGGCCATGATGGCCCTATATCGCTCACCTGACTGCTTTTTACAAAGTTGCTATGGACCTGGTTAAATGACCCCAGATGACCCATATTCGAACTTGACCTAGAAATTATTGAAACAATCTTTCTGACAAATTTCAAGGTTGTTTGAACTGAAAATGTGACCTCAATGCGTGTTAACAAAATTTTTCCATATTTGGGGTCTGTGACCTAGTTTTTGACCCCAGATGACCTTTATTCGAATCTGAGCTAGAAATCACTAAAACATCCTTTCTGACAAATTTCAAGAATATTTGGACTGAAAAGTAGATTCTAGAGTGTAAACAAGTTTTTTTCTATTTTTGGGCTCTGTGACCTAGTTTTTGATTTCAGATGACCCATATTCAAATTTAACCTAGAAATCATTGAAACAACCTTTCTGACAGATTCCAGGTTATTTGAACTGAAAATGTTACCTCTAGAGTGTTAACAAGGTTTTTCCATATTTTGGCTCTGTGAACTAGTTTTTGACCCCAGATGACCCAATTTTGAACTTGTGCTAAAAATCATCAAAACAGCCTTTCTGTCAAATTTCTGGGATATTTTGACTGAAAATGTAACCTCTAGAGTGTTTACAAGGTTTTTCTATTTTTGGGCTCTGTGACCTAGTTTTTGAACCCAGATGACCCATATTCGAACTTGAGCTAGAAATCATAGAAACAACCTGTCTGACAAATTTCCAGATTATTTGGACTGAAAATGTTACTTTTAGAGTGTTAACAAGGTTTTTCAATTTTTGGGCTCTGTGACCTAGTTTTTGAACCCAGATGACCCATATTCGAACTTGAGCTAGAAATCATAGAAACAACCTGTCTAACAAATTTCCAGATTATTTGGACTGAAAATGTTACTTCTCCTTCTACAAGAAGATTTTCAAAGTTTTCACTATATAAGCCTATGTAAAACCAATGACCCCGGGGTGGGGCCAAATTTGATCCCAGGGGTATAATTTGAACAAACTTGGTAGAGGTCCACCAGACAATGCTACATACCAAATCTTAAGGCTCAGGGCCTTGTGGTTTCTGACAAGAAGATTTTCGAAGTTTTTCCTATATAACTCTATGTAAAACAAGTTACCCCTGGGGCGGGGCCATTTTTGACCCAGAGGCCATGATTTGAACAAACTTGGTAAAGGTCTACTAGACAATGCTGCACACCAAATATCTTAGCTCTATGCCTTACGGTTTCTGACAAGAAGATTTTTTAAGTTTTTCCTATATAACTCTATGTAAAACAGGTTACCCCTGGGGCGGAGCCATTTTTGACCCCATGATCATAATTTGAACAAACTTGGTAGAGGTCCACTAGATGATGCTTTAAACCAAATATCTAAGCTCTATGCCTTACGGTTTCTGACAAGAAGATTTTTAAAGTTTTTTCCTATATAACTCTATGTAAAACAAGTTACCCCTGGGGCGGGGCCATTTTTGACCCAGAGGCCATGATTTGAACAAACTTGGTAGAGGTCTACTAGACAATGCTGCACACCAAATATCTTAGCTCTATGCCTTACGGTTTCTGACAAGAAGATTTTTTAAGTTTTTTCTATATAACTCTATGTAAAACAGGTTACCCCTGGGGCGGAGCCATTTTTGACCCCATGATCATAATTTGAACAAACTTGGTAGAGGTCCACTAGATGATGCTTTATACCAAATATCAAAGCTCCAGGCCTTGTGGTTTCTGACAAGAAGATTTTTAAAGATCCAACTTTTAAAATCTGTTTTTAGCTCCTGTGACCCAGAAATGCAACGAACCGGAACCATTTGAACAAACTTGGTAGAGCTTCATGCAAGGAACATTTTAGGCAAGTTTCATTAAATTTTGCCCAGTGGTTTCAGAGGAGATGTCGTTTGAATGAATTGTGGACGACGGACGGACGGACGGACGGACGGACGGACGCCGGACAATCAAGGATCCTAAAAGCTCACATGAGCATGCTCAGGTGAGCTAAAAAGCGACTGTTAATTCTGTGTAATTACGCAAAAAACTTCAGGACAAGGACAACAAATAGTAGAAGAAGTAAGCTGACGAAAAAAGTAAATGTGAAAATATTTAGTATTATGGATGTATTACTTGCAAGTTTAGTGGAGACTTTTAATCAAATCTGCTTTACCACAAAGGAAAATGCAAATTCACTTGTCAGAACAGAAGCATAGTTAGTTCACCTAGTAGATTTTATCTGTATTGCCATACAACTATAGGTGGTCATTTATATACAAAGATTTCACACGCGAGTATTTTAACCGTTATTTTCGACACTCAGACTGTAAACGTTTTGAACATTTTAAAAACGTGAGAGCTAATAATTATAGTTTTACTCGTAGCTTTAGTCAGATACATCACATTGACAAAGCATTCAGATTACCCTTAACCTTTGGCAAGTCCTATCCGTTAACAAGTTGTTCACATCAGCCCTAACCCTTGGCAATCCCTAACCCTTGACAAGTCGTTCTCATTACATCTAACCCTTGGCAAGTCGTTCACATCACGCCTTAACTTTGGCAAGTCGTTCACATCACCCCTTAACTTTGGCAAGTCGTTCACATCACCCCTTAACTTTGGCAAGTCGTTCACATCAGCCCTTAACTTTGGCAAGTTGTTCACACTACCCTTTAACTTTGGCAAGTCGTTCACATCACCCCTTAACTTTGGCAAGTCATTCACATCACCCCTTAACTTTGGCAAGTCGTTCACATCACCCCTTAACTTTGGCAAGTCGTTAACATCACCCCATCTTTGGCAAGTCGTTCACATCACCCCATCTTTGGCAAGTCGTTCACATCACCCCTTAACTTTGGCAAGTCGTTCACATCACCCCTTAACTTTGGCAAGTCGTTCACATCACACCTTACCCTTGGCAAGTCGTTCACATCACCCCTTAACTTTGGCAAGTCGTTAACATCACCCCTTAACTTTGGCAAGTCGTTCACATCACCCCTTAACTTTGGCAAGTCGTTCACATTACCCCTTAACTTTGGCAAGTCGTACATCACCCCATCTTTGGCAAGTCGTTCACATCACCCCTTAACTTTGGCAAGTCGTACATCACCCCATCTTTGGCAAGTCGTTCACATCACCCCTTAACTTTGGCAAGTCGTTCACATCACCCCTTAACTTTGGCAAGTCGTTCACATCACATCTTACCCTTGGCAAGTCGTTCACATCACCCCTTAACTTTGGCAAGTCGTTCACATCACCCCTTAACTTTGGCAAGTCGTTCACATCACCCCTTAACTTTGGCAAGTCGTTCACATTACCCCTTAACTTTGGCAAGTCGTTCACATCACCCCATCTTTGGCAAGTCGTTCACATCACCCCTTAACTTTGGCAAGTCGTTCACATCACCCCTTAACTTTGGCAAGTCGTTCACATCACACCTTACCCTTGGCAAGTCGTTCACATCACCCCTTAACTTTGGCAAGTCGTTCACATCACCCCTAACCCTTGGCAAGTCGTTCACATCACCCCTAACCCTTGGCAAGTCGTTCACATCACCCCTAACCCTTGGCAAGTCGTTCACATCACACCTAACCCTTGGCAAGTCGTTCACATCACCCCTAACCCTTGGCAAGTCGTTTACATCACCCCTAACCCTTGGCAAGTCGTTCACATCACCCCTTACCCTTGGCAAGTCGTTCACATCACCCCTAACCCTTGGGAAGTCGTTCACATCACCCCTTAACTTTGGCAAGTCGTTCACATCACCCCTTAACTTTGGCAAGTCGTTCACATCACCCCTTAACTTTGGCAAGTCGTTCACATTACCCCTACCTTTGGCAAGTCGTTCACGTCACCCCTACCTTTGACAATGTGGTCACGTCATCCCTAACTATTGACAAGGGTTTAACATCCCTTAATCAGTGGCAAAACCTTCACGTCATCATAAAGCTTTGTGAGGCATTCACCTCACTTCTAACCCGTGATAAGATGTTCATTCACATCACCCAAAAACCATTTGCAAAGCGTTTACATCATCCATATCCTTGGCAAGGCATTCATATCGACGCTAACTCATCGTCAAGAGGAAGAGGTGGTGTGAGCCTCTTGTCAGTAATAACACATCTTTGTAAAGGGTAAAAGATGTCAAAGATAAGGCTTGATGTGGGCTCCTTGTCAAGGGTAAGGTAAATCCGAACTCCTTTCTTAAGGGTAAGGGTTGATGTGAACTCATTTTAATGGTGAGGGGTGATGTGAACTCACTGCATAAGGTGATGTAAACTCCTTGACAAAGGTAAAGTGTGATGTGAACTCCGTGTAAATAGATGTAAGCATTATCGACGTTAAGAGGTAATGTGAACGCCATGTCAACAACTCGAGTGAATTGTACTCATTTTCAAGGGAAGGATTTAATGTGAACTTCTTGTGAAAAGTGGCGGTGATGTGAACTCCTTGTCGAAAGAAAGAAGTGAAAGAAATTGTCAACAGTAAGTGTTGATGTAAACTACATGTACTTGTCAAGAGCTTAAGGTGATGTAAACTACATGTACTTGTCAAGAGCTTGAGGTGAAGTGAACTACATGTACTTGTCAAGAGCTTGGGGTGATGTGAACTACATGTACTTGTCAAAAGCTTGAGGTGATGTGAACTCATTGTCAAGGGAAAGAGGTGATGTGAACTCCTAGATAAATATGAGGGATGATTTGAACTTGTCAAAATTCTTTCTCAAGAGTAAAAATTGTCACAATAAAGGGTAGACGATGTGAACTGCAAATACATCAAACTTACCCTTATCAAGGCGTTCACTTAACTCTTACCTTGACAAAGAGTTCCCAGCAAACCTCTCGCTTTACAATGTGTTCACATTATTCCTTTCTCTTGACAAGTCGTTCATATCAACCCTTATCCTTAGGAAGGCATTTACATCGACCCCTACTCTTTGTAGGGTATTCGCAACTTTGATTTTAATGCAGTGTATGGTACTTTTTTATAATTGCGTAAAACAATTTAAATTGCACTTGGTAAAAATAAATATCGACATACTAGTATAATTAATATTTTATGTTATACGTTTCTGTACACAAAAGTCATTCTTACCTTTATTGGAAAGAAACATTAAAGGTTGGACGATATAAAATGTACTTTTATGACACAAAGACATTCATGTGTAACATTATTCTTGTTACCAAATATGCTTGATAGACCAGTACACACAAATAAAATATTTCACTAAGTACGACATGTAGACCTTTAAAAAGCTTTGATATGTTATTTGAACTGTCAAGCAATAACAGTTTATGGCGCGGCAAACGAACCTAATAAAATCAGGAGGAAACTAGGTGTGTGGTTTACAACGGTGTAAAAACTACAGTTTACAATGGTATAAATTTGAACGCTTTAGTATATTTTACGTAGATATTTCATATTCTTATGCCAAAAAAACATTTTTCTGTCAAATTGGGTTATTTCAATTTAAAAGAAAAAAATCTCAAAAAAGCTACCACAGTATATAATTATAGTAAAAGGTCTGATTTTAAAAAGTTTCAACATGTTATACACTACAAATTATGTGTTTTAGAAAAGTCTTTTATCGACTTTTTCAGACTTTATAGCTTTATATATAAAACGAAAAGATAAAGTTATTTCTGGGGCATTCGACAGCAAATAGATAACGTAATTTCTGTTGGCATTCGACAACAAAAAGATAACTTTATTTTGTCTGCATTCGACAACAAAAAGATAACTTTATTTTGTTTGCATTCGACAACAAAATGATAACTTTATTTTGTTTGCATTCGACAACAAAAAGATAACTTTATTTTGTTTGCATTTGACAACAAAAAGATAACTTTATTTTGTTTGCATTCGACAACAAAATGATAACTTTATTTTGTTTGCATTCGACAACAAAAAGATAACTTTATTTTGTTTGCATTCGACAACAAAATGATAACTTTATTTTGTTGGCATTCGACAACAAAATGATAACTTTATTTTGTTGGCATTCGACAACAAAAAAATAACTTTATTTTGTTGGCATTCTACAACAAAAAGATAGCTTTATTTTGTTTGCATTCTACAACAAAACATAGCTTTATTTTTTGGACATTCGACATCAGAAAGATAACGTTATTTTTTCTGGGCATTTTACAACAAAAAGATAACATTGTTTCTCTAGAAATTCGACAACAGAAAAGTAGATAACTTTATTTTGTGGACATTCGACAATTAAAAGATAACGTATTTCTTTGGGCATTCAACTACAAAAAGATAACGTTATTTCTGTGGACATACGTAAGTGAACTGACAATAAGTTAAATAGATCTCCAGTGTTATAAGTAACCTAGTTTTGAACAAATATGAAGTGGGCCGGAGAAATAAGTTATCGAATGCTTTCAGAAGCCACCAAAAACAGATAATCTTCCTATTTGTTTTGATTTAATCCATGTACCCTCACGTTTAGGATTTATTTGTTCAATATTTTTTCAAGAAACTATTTTTTATAGATGGAGCTAGGTGACGCTATACGGCTAACGGCTGTTCTTTTTTTACACTGCGTAATGAAAACTTTAGATTCTAGCAGGGTCTTTCAAATAGGATGGTCCTATTTGAAGGACCCTGATTCTAGAGACAAATAAACGACAAGCTACCAAATAAAAGTTACATGTTCATAAATACATTTTTATCTAAAATCTGGAAACCACTGTCACATTTATACAGTATTTGAGACAAAATACAGCCTTGTATCTACAAATGACGTAGAGTACACAACAGTCAATCACCAGGAAACAAGATGGCGGAAAATGAAATGTTACATGCGACTCGTCAGCTGACTACTTGTATTACCGAACCTGAAATATCCAACCGGAACTGACTGTACCAAAGAAAAGCTGCCAATCTGTGGAATTCTTCAGACTAGAAATGTCACGTTTACAGTTTTACTGACTTCTTGAATTGGCTTGCAGTTATTAATTTCAGCAGCACTGGAAGTGATGTTAAACTCTAGACGCTGAGGTCTCAGGCGGTACAAGAGCATTAGATGCATTCTATCTAAGTATATTACTTATTTTAACCTGTTTTATATCTGACACTATTTCCCAAGAAGTCGGTTACAACAGACCTAGGTCAATTTTATTACCGTGGTATTTACATCACGTGATTTTCATTGATAAAATAACACTATACAGGGAGGGAGTAAAATTCAACAGCGAACTAATTTTAAAAGCCCGCACTGTGTAAGCGTGATTCAACGGTAGTTAATTCACAGCTTCTTCTATATGCATAGGATTAAATCGGCAAGTCTTTTTAATCTAGTTATTTCATTTTTTTTCTTACAAATGAAACTACCTGCATTTTCCAATGCAGATGCTTATCATGTTATAGTTTAAAGAGGCTGTACTCCAGATTTGACATAAATTTTTTTTTCATAAATTATATATTTAGATGCCGTGAGATTATAACAACATAATATTTTACTTTAAAACTGATTATAAAAGTCAAAATAGAATAAAAAAAATATTTTCGCTCCAGCCTGATTTGAACTCTGGACCCTCATGTTAACAAAATATTTCCATCGCTTTTACTGTCACCACCATCGCCGAATATGATATTATAGATATTTACTTTAAATCTTATACGATATAGTTATACCGTCGCGTTACGGTATAGCACTTTAAAAGGGAAAAAATCAATTTATAATGTAATTATTTGACTTATTTTTTGTCAGTAAGTTATTTTTTAAGCATTAGTCATAAATATTACAAGAAATTTATAATACAAGAAAACTTTCCTTTTTTTGTCATCTGGAGCACAGCCCCTTTAAAGCACACCGACCTATAATTGTGTTAATACAACCTTAGGGAATCGATTCTTTGATTAAGTGGTAATAGGTTTGGTCTTCGGTGCGGGAGTTCGAATCTCGCTCTCAGTGGTCTTTCTCAAGATGCTTTGCATCTTTCTGTTACGGACTTTTATGCTCGTAACATTTGGACTCGTCTGGGGTGACCCGTCTTAGACTTTGTAATAATAACAAAAATTGATTCAAGAATTCTGATGTAAAAATAGGCCACTTAATTATACCAAATAATGACTTTCTCAAGAGGGGTGTAAAATGGTTCAGTGCACACCTGCCTATAATTATATAAATACAACCTTTGATAACTGCGTCAAGAGCAGAGGCGGAATGTGGTCCAGTGGTAACGTGCTAGACTGGTATGCCAGGGTTCCCGAGTTCGATCCCCCGCTCCTCCACTAACATTACTAATAGTCTTTCGGATGCGACGATAAAACCAGGTCCCATGTATCAGTGCTATACACTGAGCATGTAAAAGAACCAGGGATGTCTCTGGAATGGGATGCTTTCTGTATCTTGCACTACCCCCATAGCATAAAATAACTAATTTCTTCAGGGGGCGTCGGTCATATGGGCAACCGGTACCGACGGTAAATAAGCTCAGATAGATAGATAGATGCGTCAGGAGCGGATCAGTGGCTCATGGTAACGAGCAAGGCTGGTATTCCAGGGGTCGCGAGTTCGATCTCCCGCTCCTCCATTAACATTACTGATTGTCCTTCGGATGAGACTTGAATCCCACTCTGTGTGGTCTTCTTCAAGATGCATTGCATTTTTCTGTGACCAACTGTCATGTTTGTAAGAATCAACATAAAAACATAAGAATTTATGATAGTCAGCATTTTCAATGCTCGCACCGTCAATTTCAAAATCAAGTATACCCTTTTTTTTTGGTTTTCAGATTGGTTCAGTTATTATGACTTAATCAGACTTTTCGTCATGTTAAGAATTGCAGTTATAATGAAGGTTAGTTTGTATTTTTAAAAAATTGAACCTGCTGCATGAAGTGTACAATCATCAGTGTATAAATCAACTGAACATTGATCAAGTAACAAATCAATGGCATTTATGTAAATAAAAAAATAAAGGACCAGAAACAGAACCCTGACGAACAACGCTTGTGTTTCAGCAGAAGATACGGTATCGTGATGTTTCACAATTTGAGCGTTTTAAAGCTCCTATAATTATGTAATTACTGAATCGAAATTATCTTTAGTTATTTTCTTATGTATTCTTCCTCTTGATACGAAGATGAAATCATGACCTATATACAAAATTTTAATGTGGGATGAAAATATCACAAATTCTGTCCCCTTTACATATTACTGTGAATTACTAATATAACGCTGCCAGACCGTTTGGCCACTAGCAGCATACAACTAGTAAACATTTATGCAATGAAACCTGCTTCCTTTTCAATTTTCTATAAAGTAATCCTAAATTACATATATTATTTTTAAATCTTGGAGTCCAAATTTAAAGTTTTTATCGTATTTCACTTTATACACATTGGCAGCCAAAACACTGAACAGTTTTCTTTTCATGAAAACTCCTGATTTCAGAATACCTCGAATTTATCTCTGACCTCTTTTTGTTTGTTTGTTCGAACTAAGTTAAAAAATAATAGTCTTCGTATATCAAAGACTGCTCTACAAATATCACAAATACTTATTCTCACGAAATATCCTATTTCCTGTTTATTCTTTGGACTAAGTTCAGAAGTATATTTTGACCTTAATACACAATGTATATCTTAAGCCGCTAGCAGCCTTCAAATAGCAAATACTTCTTTTCACTCACTTCTTTAGTAAAGTCGTTCCAAACCTCTTTTGTTTTCGGAAAATGTTGAAGAACCGTGTTGAAGAACAGTGTTGAAGAACAGTGTTTAATTGTAGTTATTGTAGGTCGCCGACATCATATTATTCATAAGTATTCTCCCAATCACAGTCCGATGCACAGCAAATGCTAAAATTTTATCTGAATGATTATATTGTAAACGCTAATAATTATTGTCACAATTTCGGTGTTTTACTGAAAGAAAAATAAAACTGAAAGAGAAATCTATTGTTGAATGATAATATTTTATCATATAGTGTAACTGTTGTGTCAATTTTGAGGAATTATCATTTGAATGTCAGTAGTTAGATACAAAGGCAATGAAAATATGCCGTAAATAATAGTCTCTGATCAAAATATCTTCTTTGTGTGATCTACCATTCGAAAAAGTTTGCAAATGTTATAATTTCATAATGTTAACATGTAGCATACCATCCGTATGACGTCACTTCCGTGTTCAAGACACGCGACTCATAAATAATCCTTTCTCGTTCTTCATCATTCGTTGTAACCATGGCAACAGAACGTCCAAAACTGCAACAAGGTGCCCCAAAGTGTTTATCATGGTTATCTATCATTTCTGTCAGTCGTTTTATGTAATCAATTGCGTATCTAAGCGTTTTAACTTTTGACAGGCGTTTGTGTTTGGTATCCATTGGCACATGCCGCCTTAGCCTCAGAAAAGCGTTATTGACAGTTTCAACACGTCTGCGCTCGCGTGCGTTTCTTTTGGCAACAAGATGCGGTGGTTTCTCACTGTGAGGCACGTGCTTATAAACCGTCTTACCTGTTCGTTTTATCCGTTTTTTCATTGACTTTTCGCCACATTGGCGCCTACTCATTCGACACGTAGCTTTAATATGTTGATCAAAAGATGTCATAATGTTGAAATTCCACTTTTTCAAATCTGTCTAATTTTGGATTGGGTTCTTAATCCACAAAGCGTTTATTCATCTTATCTTTCAAATCATCCTTTAATGTTTTGAAGTTAAATGATACTTCCTTGACGAATACGGGAAAATTCGAAACTACAGGACTGTCAGAACAAACTGCTTAGCTACCTCTACAATACTGCTGTAGTCCGTTATCTACCCTGTCCTTTATAGACATTTTCCTTTCTTAAAGGTCATACAAAATAGTCTGATGTGCAGAATTTTATCATTTCGGAAATTAGTTCATTTAATATTTATAAACAAATCATCTAATGACACTACGAGATGAAAATATTGTAACTAAACTGTCGTCGGAAATAAAAGAAGATGCCAATTAAAGATGTTGTTCGCGATATTTATTGACCAATCACCTGCTTCGAAGACAGGCCCCTAAGGCATTCGCAAAAGCAAGAAAGCCTCAATTGTAGCATTGATTTGCTCTTAAATTCTCCCAGGATTATTTATTTTTGTTTCAAAAGGGCACATAGTTTTACTGGATATCGTTGGAAACAGGCGACTACTTACTTGAAACAGAAACATTTGCATTTGACTTAGTATTTAGGTATGCATATTTATTTAAACCAGTATGTAAAATATAAATGACTTAGCCAAAACAAGAATTAATCTTAAATCTACAAACGTCAACATTAGGTTGGGCACAAATGTTTCACTTTTGGAAGCAGACCCTCTGGCGTCCGGTCACGTGAAGACAATCTTCCTCCTACACGCATTAGTTTACTTTTTTTTAAGTTTGTTCGTAATTTTATGCTTGATTTTGCCTTTTAGTGTGACCTAGGATGATTTGTAAATTTGAACAACTGAATTACCCGAAGTACCTGTCAAATTAATCCGTCCGCACCACCGAGCGCACTGGCGCGTGCCACCTAGGTTACCAGCAAACCTTTAGCGTAAGCTGTTTGTATAATTATGATTTTATGATGAAGCAATATTTGCCTTTCAAAGCTGATAAGATGTTAAATTTTCAGTGACAAAAATGAACGAGGTCTGACTGAAAGAAAATGACACGTTTATTCCCATCAAGAAAAAGGCATACAACGTTAAAGATGA
Source organism: Cyclina sinensis (assembly GCA_012932295.1). Classification (NCBI taxonomy): domain Eukaryota; kingdom Metazoa; phylum Mollusca; class Bivalvia; order Venerida; family Veneridae; genus Cyclina; species Cyclina sinensis. The sequence goes on from JAAONU010000015.1 coordinate 8,342,534, forward strand.
TGTTTAAGAGGCGTCTTTAATATGGTCTTGGCTTGAGATTTATTGCAGTATGAGCCCTTCAAAGACTCATTGACACATACAGCTTAATATCCCATGTCATAACATAAACTCACTCCTCTAACAGTACTTTCAACTTCAAAAAACGGGTCTATTCAGAAGTAAGCGACGATATATATGGATTGGTAGATGAATGGATGTGTTCGTGTGCGCGTGCGGTCAAGTGCGCGTCTGTGTGTCGTTTAAATGACGTAGCACGGTATTTATGATGAGCCACTTCATGTTTCATGTGGCACTATAGATGGTTTGTCATTACTTGAAGTGGCATGTCACTGCATGTTTTACGTGCCAATGTATAATCATTATTTTACCATGTGCCACTGTTTGTATGTATCAGTATGTGCGATGTGATCTACCACAGTATGTGCGATGTGCAACTGTTTGTTTGATCTACCACAGTATGTGCGATGTGCAACTGTTTGTTTGATCTACCACAGTATGTGCGATATGCCACTGTTTGTTTGATCTACCACAGTATGTGCGATATGCCACTGTTTGTTTGATCTACCACAGTATGTGCGATGTGCAACTGTTTGTTTGATCTACCACAGTATGTGCGACGTGCAACTGTTTGTTTGATCTACCAAAGTATGTGCGATGTGCAACTGTTTGTTTGATCTACCACTGTGCGATGTGCAACTGTTTGTTTGATCTACCACAGTATGTGCGATGTGCTACTGAAGGTATCACGTCTATCTATTTTTTCCCTAATTGATTTGATTATATGTTTATAGACAGGGTTATTATAAGACTAGTTTTAAACGGTTCAACTGCAACCATAAGCAGGGAAGATTCTCAGGGGAAAGTTTCATACAGATTTTGATTATTCTTTAATTACATTCTGAATGTCATTTCATAAAATGAAAAGCAATACAAGCAATTTTATCACAGTTCCCATCTCAGTTAATTAACGTAGAATGCTAGTTATATGAGCTGCAGGGATACATGACAAAGTGTTTGTCAATATTTGATTATTCTTGCACGTGAGCCGTGTCTCTTATTTAACTGGAATACAAACATATTTGTGATGTGAATTTGTCACGAAAGGGAAAACTGACATATTACACGTACACCAATTCGAACTTACGGTGTATAAGATGATTACCTACGAAAAAAAAACATAGCATTCAAGGAATGAGGTATATTAAGGATGGAATATGAAACTTGACCCTGAGATTTTTTACAGATTATGTTATGCAATGGAAACGATCTTGACTTTATCAGTGAAAATATCAGCAGAGAAAATCACTGTTAGCCTTATTTAAGAAGACTTTGATTGTTAGCCTTAATTCAGAAGACTTTAACTGCAAGACTTATTTCCGAAAACTTTTACTGAAATCCTTATTTCAGAAGTCTCATTTCTTTTTCTCAAGACTTTTACAATAAGCGTTATTTTGGAAGACTTTTACTGTAATCGTTATTTCCAGAGACTTTTTCTGTAAGTCTTATTACCGAAAACTTTAACTGTAAGTGTTATTTTTGAAGACTTAAACTGATAGCTTTACTTCCGAAGGCTTTTACTGTAAGCGTGATTTCCAGAGACTTTAACTGATAGCTTTATTTCCGAAGGCTTTTACTGTAAGCGTTATTTCCAGAGACTTTAACTGATAACATTATTTCCGAAGGCTTATACGGTAAGCGTTATTTCCAGAGACTTTAACTGATAACATTATTTCCGAAGGCTTTTACTGTAAGCGTTATTTCCAGAGACTTTAACTGATAACATTATTTCCGAAGGCTTTTACTGTAAGCGTTATTTCCAGAGACTTTAACTGATAACATTATTTCCGAAGGCTTTTACTGTAAGCGTTATTTCCAGAGACTTTAACTGATAACATTATTTCCGAAGGCTTTTACTGTAAGCGTTATTTCCATAGACTTTAACTGATAACATTATTTCCGAAGGCTTTTACTGTAAGTGTTATTTTTGAAGACTTAAACTGATAGCTTTACTTCCGAAGGCTTTTACTGTAAGCGTTATTTCCAGAGACTTTAACTGATAACATTATTTCCGAAGGCTTTTACTGTAAGCGTTATTTCCAGAGACTTTAACTGATAACATTATTTCCGAAGGCTTTTACGGTAAGCGTTATTTCCAGAGACTTTTTCTGTAAGTCTTATTACCGAACACTTTAACTGTAAGCGTTATTTTAGAAGACCTTTACTGTAAGCGTTATTTCCGAAGACTTTTACTGTAAGCGATATTTCAAAAGACTTTCACTGCTAGCTTTTTCACCGAAGACTTTAACTGTTAGCCTTATTCCGAAGAATTTTACTGTAAGCGATATTTCAAAAGACTTTCACTGCTAGCTTTTTCAACGAAGACTTTAACCGTTAGTCTTATTTCCGAAGACCTTTTCTGTAAGCCTTATTTCCAAAGATCTTTACTGTAAGCCTTATTTCCGAAGACTTTTACTGCTAGCCTTATTTCCGAAGACATTTACAATAAGCGTTATTTTGGAAGACTTTTACTGTAATCGTTATTTCCAGAGACTTTAACTGAAAGCCTTATTTCCGATGACCTTTACTGTTAGCCTTATTTCCGAAGACCTTTACTGTAAGCCTTTTTTCCGAAGACTTTTACTGCTAGCCTTTTTTCCGAAGACCTTTGCAATTAGCGTTTTTTTGGAAAACTTTTACTGTAAGCGTTATTTCCAGAGACTTTAACTGTTAGCCTTATTTCCGAAGACTTTTAATGTAAGCGTTATTTGAGAAGATTTTTACTACTCTTAGCCTAATTTCCGAAGATTTAAACTGTTAGCCTTAGTTCCGAAACTTTTTCCGTAAGCTTTATTTTAGAAAACTTTCACTGTAAACGTTATTTCCGAAGACTTTTACTGTAAGCCTTATTTCAGAAGACTTAACTCTCCCTGGATTAACTGAAACAGGTTTATGCGAATCATTTGACCTGCATATTGAATTGTCTTGTTACAAGTCACTATTACACTAGTCTCTCTCTCTCTCTCTCTCTGTGCGTGTGTGTGTGTGTGTGTGCGTGCGTGCGTGTGCGTGTGTGTTTTGTTCAGAGCAACAGTTTAGATTCAGTGACTGATCAGGTTTCCTGAAATTTATCAACCAATTTAACGGACTTCCAAATATTGTTTTGCGTCAGTTTCTATACAAAGTCTTAGATCTGCAAAAAATCTAGATTAAAACAGTAAAATATTTGTATCCATTGCCTCCACATTATATGTATGATGCACAAAACACAAATCAGGCGAGCCAACATAAAATTGGTTGTCAGAGAAAAAAAGGATCGGTTGTCAGACATCGCGCCGTCGAAATACTTGATAAATATGTAAAAATAGATAAGAATTTTTCATTGACTGATAGACATTTTGCATACAGTATGACTCTCAATTTTTCCTGTACTCATTCATAAAAGAATGAAAAATAGCTTATGAACGTCATTAAGTGATAATGGGACCATATTTGACCCAGGCAGTTTTTGCACATTAAGTTTCCCTTTTCATTATTCTTTCCTATTAGAAAATCCCTAAACATGTATGATGACAAGTTTTTTCCCTTGACAAATACATGTTCCGATGTATTTTTTTATTCCTACGTTTTTTTTTGTGTGTTTAGTTTTGTTTTTCGTTTTTGTTTTCATTTTACGCAATATGCACTCACTTGACATGATTCATGACATATTTTCATGATATTTATTTATCGTCATTTTGACCTAATGTTTCCGTATGAACTTTTCAGATTAGTGTTTTTTTTTCCTTTTCCGTTTTTATCTTGCAACCAAAGTAAAGTAAAAAAAGTAATTAAAGCAAATGCAGACCATGTGAAACCAGACATTGGTTTTATATAAAAAAAACCCTTTATGATTGGATTAAATATAGTTGAGCGGATTTGGTACTAGCAGGCGTAAATCAAACAATAACACTGAAATCACTAATTGCTTAATTTGAAACCATAACTGACAATGTTATTTACTCCGAAAAGAAATTATAGTTCCACTGGCTTCAACAGAAAAAAAAGGTCACGTGACTTGTATCACTAAGCAGCAACATAAGACAACTGTTACACTGACATATTTCAGCAGAAAGGTCCTGTAAGTAGGGCGTGTATCACTAATCAGCAACATAAGACAACTGTTACACTGACATATTTCAGCAGAAAGGTAATGTAAGTAGGGCGTGTATCACTAAGCAGCAACATAAGACAACTGTTACACTGACATATTTCAGCAGAAAGGTCCTGTAAGCAGGGCATGTATCAGCAACATAAGACAACTGTTACACTGACATATTTCAGCAGAAAAGGTCCTGTAAGTAGGGCGTGTATCACTAAGCAGCAACATAAGACAACTGTTACACTGACATATTTCAGCAGAAAGGTAATGTAAGTAGGGCGTGTATCACTAAGCAGCAACATAAGACAACTGTTACACTGACATATTTCAGCAGAACCATTAGACAACTGTTACACTGACATATTTCAGCAGAAAGGTCCTGTATCACTAAGCAGCAACATAAGACAACTGTTACACTGACATATTTCAGCAGAAAGGTCCTGTAAGCCGGGCGTGTATCACTAAGCAGCAACATAAGACAACTGTTACACTGACATATTTCAGCAGAAAGGTCCTGTAAGCAGGGCGTGTATCACTAAGCAGCAACATAAGACAACTGTTACACTGACATATTTCAGCAGAAAGGTCCTGTAAGCCGGGCGTGTATCACTTAGCAGCAACATAAGACAACTGTTACACTGACATATTTCAGCAGAAAGGGCGTGTATCACTAAGCAGCAACATGAAACAACTGTTACACTGACATATTTCAGCAGAAAGGTCCTGTAAGCCGGGCGTGTATCACTAAGCAGCAACATGAAACAACTGTTACACTGACATATTTCAGCAGAAAGGTCCTGTAAGCCGGGCGTGTATCACTAAGCAGCAACATGAAACAACTGTTACACTGACATATTTCAGCAGAAAAGGTCCTGTAAGCCGGGCGTGTATCACTAAGCAGCAACATGAAACAACTGTTACACTGACATATTTCAGCAGAAAAAGTCCTGTAAGCAGGGCATGTATCACTAAGCAGCAACATAAGACAACTGTTACACCGACATATTTCAGCAGAAAGGTCCTGTAAGCCGGGCGTGTATCACTAAGCAGCAAAAAAAAACAGCTATTACACTGACATTTTTCAGCAAAAAAGGTCCAGTAAGCAGGGCGTGTAGCACCATAAGACAGCTGTAACACTGACATATTTCTGTATAAGGCATGTAAGCAAGTCGTGCATCACTAAGCAGCAACATTAGCTGTTACACAGACAAATTTCTGTAAAAGGCATGTAAGCAGGGCATGTATCACTAAGCAGCACCATGAGACATATGAGCTATGACATACATACATAGTGAACTATAGAAGCATAAATACACATGGAAATATCTCTCTTTTTTCATATGTTTCATATTATTTCATGGACATATCTCGCATTTTTCATATATTTCAAATTATTTTTATATCAAAAAATAACATATCAGCACAACTTGTTTAGCTTTACAGATTTGCCACAGATCCAAATGAAATGCTTTTATGATATTATGCATTATTATAACATACATAATCTTCTAAGTTCAACTTTAAATTCAACGGAGTGTTTAGTTCATTTTGGAAGCATACAACTGTGACTAGATTCACAAAACAAGGCGTGTATTGCAGCAAATGCAATATTTACATATAATAGAAAATAGGTTGTAATATTATCTATTATCAAATTTCATAATAATTTCCTTAATAAACATACAAAAGTGCTTATATTTATCGAATTGTTTTGTGTCTGTATTCATTAGAGATATGAACAACATTATATTTGGCCGTCTTCAATATTGACGATCTAAGTGCCTCTTCCTTTGTACAGAAAGCTCTTTACGCTCTAACATATAAAATTCATCACCAGTGCTACCTATACAATTGCAAAGTGTACATTTAAGCTCTATACCAGCTTCAACTGGGAGTCTGTTGTTACTAATTCTATCTAAGAAGGTTATAAGGAGTTCTAAGTACGGTTCAAATTGAAACGTTTCTTTGAATAATCGATAGCTTTTACATTTGCTAGCATTGTTAAGTAGAGTACCACTCGTTCAAATATTAATCCGATAATTTCTGTCTTACGGTAGTCATCAACCATTTATGGCTGAGAAACTCGTGAGTATCCTAAACAATCAGTTAACCACATTTTATTAATATATTACGTTTATGTTTTATCCATTGAAATATTTGTCTGTTGTTGTTATTGAAATTGTACAACATAACATAATATCATACAATGAACAATTTAATTTAAAATGTTTGGTACAACAAGTTAAGACCAGAAGCTTATCATTCTAGAATCTATGTGAATATGTAAAGGTTTGACACCCGTTTCACCGGATACAATACAATTAGATGTGCTTGATTTAAGACCCAATATATGCTTAAAATATTTTAGTTGAACCTTTTCTAGCACATTATTATTACCATGGCCGCATCACTCACAGCCATATAATAAAATTGGCTTAACTAACTTATCAAATAAATCTATTTGCATATCTATATGTAAATGCAGATTTATCGATTTCTTAATAACACAATACATGGCTTTTGTAGCCTTGTTAGCAATGTGAGCCTTTACAAAACATCCACCCTTACTAAATGTTACACCTAAATATTTGAATTCGTCAGCAATTTCTTTACTTTCATTCTTATAAATAAAATTATACTGTAAAGGTCATGATTGTGAAGTTGGTCTGCAGTTCGCAGTTCGCAATTCGCGATTCGAATTGCGAACTGCAAACTGGCATGCAGTTCGCGATTCAAACTTGAAGCTTTTCAGAGTTTTGCTTGTGAAAATTTATTACTTACTAACTTCATAAACCAAAAAAAATAGTTCTAAGATAGAGAAAATAAACATAAGTCCAATTGCAAACTAGCATGCGGTTCGCGATTCGAATTGCGAACTGCAAACTGGCATGCAGTTCGCGATTCAAATTTCAAGCTTTTCAGTGTTCTTCTAGGGAAAATTTATGACTTACTTCATAAACCAAAAAGAAATAGTTCTTAGTCGAATTGCAAACTAGCATGCGGTTCGCGATTCGAATTGCGAACTGCAAATTTAGCATGCAGTTCGCGATTCAAACTTGAAGCTTTTCAGAGTTTTGCTTGTGAAAATTTATTACTTACTAACTTCATAAACCAAAAAAAAATAGTTCTAAGATAGAGAAAATAAACATAAGTCCAATTGCAAACTAGCATGCGGTTCGCGATTCGAATTGCGAACTGCAAACTGGCATGCAGTTCGCGATTCAAATTTCAAGCTTTTCAGTGTTCTTCTAGGGAAAATTTATGACTTACTTCATAAACCAAAAAGAAATAGTTCTTAGTCGAATTGCAAACTAGCATGCGGTTCGCGATTCGAATTGCGAACTGCAAATTTAGCATGCAGTTCGCGATTCAAACTTGAAGCTTTTCAGAGTTCTTCGTGTGAAAATTTATTACTTACTGACTTCATAAACCAAAAAGAAATAGTTCTAAGATAGAAAAAAAAACATAAGTCAATTGCAAACTAGCATGCGGTTCGCGATTTCGAATTGCGAACTGCAAACTGGTCTGCAGTTCGCAGTTCGCAGTTCGCAATTCGCGATTCGAATTGCGAACTGCAAACTGGCATGCAGTTCGCGATTCAAACTTGAAGATTTTCAGTGTTCTTCTTGGGAAAATTTATGACTTACTAACTTCATAAACCAAAAAGAAATAGTTCTAAGTCCAATTGCAAACTAGCATGCTGTTCGCGATTCGAATTGCGAACTGCAAACTGGTCTGCAGTTCGCAGTTCGCAATTCGCGATTCGAATTGCGAACTGCAAACTGGCATGCAGTTCGCGATTCAAACTTGAAGCTTTTCAGAGTTCTTCTTGTGAAAATTTATTACTTACTAACTTCATAAACCAAAAAGAAATAGTTCTAAGATAGAGAAAATAAACATAAGTCCAATTGCAAACTAGCATGCGGTACGCGATTCGAATTGCGAACTGCAAACTGGCATGCAGTTCGCGATTCAAATTTCAAGCTTTTCAGTGTTCTTCTAGGGAAAATTTATGACTTACTTACTTCATAAACCAAAAAGAAATAGTTCTTAGTCGAATTGCAAACTAGCATGCGGTTCGCGATTCGAATTGCGAACTGCAAACTAGCATGCAGTTCGCGATTCAAACTTGAAGCTTTTCAGAGTTCTTCGTGTGAAAATTTATTACTTACTAACTTCATAAACCAAAAAAGAAATAGTTCTAAGATAGAAAAAAAACATAAGTCAATTGCAAACTAGCATGCGGTTCGCGATTCGAATTGCGAACTGCAAACTGGTCTGCAGTTCGCAGTTCGCAATTCGCGATTCGAATTGCGAACTGCAAACTGGCATGCAGTTCGCGATTCAAACTTGAAGCTTTTCAGTGTTCTTCTTGTGAAAATTTATTTCTTACTAACTTCATAAACCAAAAAGAAATAGTTCTAAAATAGAGGAAAAAATATTAGTCCAATTGCAAACTAGCATGCGATTCGCGATTCGAATTGTGAACTGCAAAATGGTGTGCAGTTCGCAGTTCGCAATTCGCGATTCGAATTGCGAACTGCAAAATGGCATGCAGTTCGCGATTCAAATTTGAAGATTTATAGTGTTCTTCTTGTGAAAATGTTCTTCTATTATTTCATACTTACTTCATAAACCAAAAAGAAATAGTTCTAAAATAGAGAAAAAAAACATAAGTACAATTGCAAATAGCCTGCGGTTCGCGATTCGAATTGCAAACTGCAAACTGGTCTGCAGTTCGCGATTCAATTTGAAGGTTTACAGTATTCTTATATGAAAATTTATTTCTTACTTACTTCATAAACCAAAAAAAAATAGTTTTAAAATAGAGAACAAAACATAAGTCCAATAGCAAACTAGCCTGCAGTTCGCGATTCGAATTGCGAACTACAAATAGTTCTAAAATAGAAAAAAACACAAGTCCAATTGCAAACTAGCCTGCGGTTCACGATTCGAATTGCGAACTGCAAACTGGTCTGCAGTTCGCGATTCAAACTTGAAGCTTTTCAGTGTTCTTCTTGGGAAAATTTATGCATTACTAACTTCATAAACCAAAAAGAAATAGTTCTAAAATAGAGAAAAAAATACTAGTCCAATTGCAAACTAGCATGCGGTTCGCGATTCGAATTGCGAACTGCAATCTGGTCTGCAGTTCGCAGTTCGCAGTTCGCGATTCGATTTGATGGTGATGCGAAATTGTTACTTACTAGCTTCATAAACCAAAAAAGAAGTTCTATATAAAAAACGTTAGTCCAATTGCAAACTGCAAACTAGCCTGTAATTCTAGATTCGAATCGCGAACTGCAAATTTTCAGAGTTCTTCTTGCGAAAATTGACTACTTACAGATGTGATAAACCCAAAAAAAAATTTTAAAGTTCTATAATAAATAAGAAAACAGAAGTCCAATTGCGAATCGCGAACTGCAAACTGGCCTGTAGTTTGACATTCCAACTTTAAAATTTTCAGTGTTCTTAACTGTACTGTCTTGAGTTGTTAGACCCGCCGAGTTAGCTCAATCGGTAGAGCGCAGGTCAACGGACCTCAGTGTTGATGGCTCAACCCTCGGGCGGGGGTGGGGTGGGGGGTTGCTTCATAGATTACAATGCGTCTGATTGAAATGAAAAATTTGTCCAAGTTTGCAGAGAACACGTTGGAACTGAAGCAGAATCCAGAAACACTGGAACATGCCGTATATGACTGAAATACTCATGAGAAACCGCGTTTAACACAAAACAAACAATCGTACATACGTCAGATCGTTATTTTCTCTTCGGCTGTGTTTCTTTTTTATGTGGTTTACCTACTTTTAAAAACTTTCGTATTTAAATTTTAATTATTTTGAACAAATTTAACTTTTCAACATTTTGTTATTACACATTTTATACATGTCAACAGATATATTCGTGTTTCTGACCGGGCACGAGCACCAATTTCGTGGGTGAAAGACGAATGCATATAATATAAGCAAACGCTTTCCATACTAGGCGTCGTGACACCACGCAGAATTGATACCCGCTGTTCTACGGAATTCATTCAGGGCCATCGCCGTCGCATGAGTTGATCTGAAACGCAAAGACGCGAAACCACGATGATGAAAACACAAATGTACGATGATGATAACGCGAAAAAACGAAAACACGATGATGAAAACTCGATAAATATCGTGTTTTCATCATCGAACTGTCGCGTTTTCATCATCGTGGTGTCGTTATGTCGCGTTTTCATCATCGTGGTTTCGTGATTTCGCGTTATCATCCTCGTATCTTCGTGTTTTTTTCTCTATTTTAAAACTATTCCTTTTTGGTTTATGAAGTTAATAAGTAATAAATTTTCCCAAGAAGAACATTGAAAATTTTTCAGTTTGAATCGCGAACTGCATGCCAGTTTGCAGTTCGCAATTCGAATCGCGAACCGCATGCTAGTTTGCAATTGGACTTATATTTTTTTCTCTATTTTAAAACTATTCCTTTTTGGTTTATGAAGTTAGTAAGTAATAAATTTTCCCAAGAAGAACACTGAAAATTTTTCAGTTTGAATTGCGAACTGCATGCCAGTTTGCAGTTCGCAATTCGAATCGCGAACCGCATGCTAGTTTGCAATTGGACTTATGTTTTGTTCTCTATTTTAGAACTATTTCTTTTTGGTTTATTAAGTAAGAATTAAATTTTCATATAAGAACACTGAAAATCTTCAAATTGAATCGCAAACTGCAGACCAGTTTGCAGTTCGCAATTCGAATCGCGAACCTCAGGCTAGTTTGCAATTGGACTTAGAACTATTTGTTTTTTTTCTTCTCTATTTTAGAACCATTTCTTTTTGGTTTATGAAGTAAGTATGAAATAATAGAAGAACATTTTCACAAAAAGAACACTATAAATCTTCAAATTTGAATCGCGAACTGCATGCTAGTTTGCAGTTCGCAATTCGAATCGCGAAAAACGAACTGCGAACTACAGACTAGTTTGCAGTTCGCAATTCGAATCGCGAACCGCATGCTAGTTTGCAATTGGACTTATATTTTTTTTCTCTATTTTAGAACTATTTCTTTTTAGTTTAATTTTCCCAAGAAGAACACTGAAAATTTTCAAGTTTGAATTGCGAACTGCATGCCAGTTTGCAGTTCGCAATTCGAATCGCGAATTGCGAACTGCGAACTGCAGACTAGTTTGCAGTTCGCAATTCGAATCGCGAACCGCATGCTAGTTTGCAATTGGACTTATATTTTTTTTCTCTATTTTAGAACTATTTCTTTTTAGTTTAATTTTCCCAAGAAGAACACTGAAAATTTTCAAGTTTGAATTGCGAACTGCATGCCAGTTTGCAGTTCGCAATTCGAATCGCGAATTGCGAACTGCGAACTGCAGACTAGTTTGCAGTTCGCAATTCGAATCGCGAACCGCATGCTAGTTTGCAATTGACTTATGTTTTTTTTCTATCTTAGAACTATTTCTTTTTTGGTTTATGAAGTTAGTAAGTAATAAATTTTCACACGAAGAACTCTGAAAAGCTTCAAGTTTGAATCGCGAACTGCATGCTAGTTTGCAGTTCGCAATTCGAATCGCGAACCGCATGCTAGTTTGCAATTCGACTAAGAACTATTTCTTTTTGGTTTATGAAGTAAGTAAGTCATAAATTTTCCCTAGAAGAACACTGAAAAGCTTGAAATTTGAATCGCGAACTGCATGCCAGTTTGCAGTTCGCAATTCGAATCGCGTACCGCATGCTAGTTTGCAATTGGACTTATGTTTATTTTCTCTATCTTAGAACTATTTCTTTTTGGTTTATGAAGTTAGTAAGTAATAAATTTTCACAAGAAGAACTCTGAAAAGCTTCAAGTTTGAATCGCGAACTGCATGCCAGTTTGCAGTTCGCAATTCGAATCGCGAATTGCGAACTGCGAACTGCAGACCAGTTTGCAGTTCGCAATTCGAATCGCGAACAGCATGCTAGTTTGCAATTGGACTTAGAACTATTTCTTTTTGGTTTATGAAGTTAGTAAGTCATAAATTTTCCCAAGAAGAACACTGAAAATCTTCAAGTTTGAATCGCGAACTGCATGCCAGTTTGCAGTTCGCAATTCGAATCGCGAATTGCGAACTGCGAACTGCAGACCAACTTCACACATATGTAAAGGTCTTCCTTTTAAAAAAATAAGGAACTTTGTTTTCAATGTGTTGAATTCCAACTATCACAATCATTTTCATATAAATTTATAGCATTTTGTAAATCAACTGGTGATTCTGATACAATGACAGTGTCGTCAGCATAAAGAATAACATGAAAAACAAAATAATGACATCTGACAACTATTTTACCAATTAGCAGTTTGAAAAAAAATCACATACGAAAGATTTCCTGTATTTCAATAATCATGTAACTGTAGTCATTCTCCATGAAATGTAGCTGATATTTATAAAGTATCACACTTCGGACTTTAATGGATGTTTGTTGGTGTTAGATTTCCTCGTATTCACTTTTAAGTCACATAGATCACAGACATAGATCACAGACATAGATCACAGACATAGATCACAGACATAGATCACAGTATCTTTGTGAATCGTTTAACATAGATCACAGTATCTTTGTGAATCGTTTAACATTGATTGCAGTGCCTGTGGAGTTTCAGCAAAGATTACTTACCGCGTCGTCAGCAAATAGAAGTAAGAACAATTTGGTGGCGTTGTTATTACATAGTCCATCTATATTGCAGTAAATAAACGACAAAACGTCATTTACGTAAAATAAAAAAAACCCCATCAGACTTGATCTAGGATCCCCTTGTTTGATTCCTATATTGATATAGATATGAACGAAGGCTTTAGCTTGGTTGGACTCAAACTTGTGAAGGCTGTCTTTGGAAAGGTGACTAGGTCCGTTTGACCTAGAACAGCTCACAGGGAATTGATCTCAAACACCTCTTGTGTTAATTATTTACACTTATTTCACTTCTCTTTTGATCATATTTGACCAATCTTTTATTTGTAATTCAAAAAAAGCTATCGTCAAAACTTTCTTCAATTTGCATTCGCAGTCATAGATATTTTTACTCCTAATCATCGAAAATACCTAATGTTTTTATCACATTTGATTCTGGCGGTTTTCAAAAATTGTACGGTTTTTCTTGCTTCATTAAAATTTACATAACATATAACAATTTCCCAGCTTTTGCAGCATTGTCATTATGATCGCGTGGAGCATCACATGAAAATATATATAGACATGTAAATTAGTCCGATAATAGTATCTCACAGCATGTAATTATCGCCCGGAAATGAAATCGCGAAAATTGTGCATAGGCAACACCAGTCAATGTGATAATGAAAATATAGCGATTATCACTCCAAATGGTAAAATTGCGGAAAACACGCTTGTGACCCACGGTAGGTCACAGAAGCAAAGGTGCCAGATACTGCTGTTCTATTTGGATCGTAGGTGATTCAATAGTCTGGCAGACTGATAAAAGCAAATAAAGCACAGTGGAGAAGAGTTGTCGATGAGTAGAAATGCGGACTTCCGGTCTCGGATAACAAAGGCTTGAAAAATTCCACTTACTTTTAAAATTTCATATTTGAACGCAAAATTGATATACATTGCCAGCATTTGTTACCGAGTCGATGTGAAATTAATATGTACACGTTTGACCACCAAATGAGAATTTTACCTACCGAGAAAGACAAAGTAGTGCAGTCTAATTGTTACTGAAATATTTGTCATTATCTTGCGTGAGAGCTTTTCTTCACTGTTTGTTCATTGTCAAAATACATAAAAAATATGTTCATAAATTGTTTTAGTTACATACTGCTGAAGTCAATATAAGGTACCTGAAACAGTTTATGCTCTAGTCTATTTGAAATATAGACTGTTGGATGCTTGGACCTAAAATGTATTTCACTGATAACTTGTTAGATAGTGTAGGTCGATGGATTTTGACTGCTATAACACAACACTTAATCTGTAAATTCACGAGCACAAGTGCAAAAGTGTTTAAACTTAACCATCTTGAATTTTAGCAGTATTTTCAGCTTCGAATATGTTATTAACTTTAGACATGCACATAAACTCAAAGTTTTTCTAAGTATCAGAAAGAAATTCAAAATTACCTAAATAAAATAATTGTTTGTAAGTTACGGTATTTTCATCGTGGCAAGTGTGCATTTTTTGTACCACTATCAAAAGTCTGCTCTGAATCTGGTTTGGTTTGGTTTAGCGGAGTTGATGTCTTCATATAGTCAGAGTCGGTCAGTTTACCTATCCATTGTTCCTGGCAGGAACCAGTCCTAGACCCCTGTAACTGTCTACTGAAACTGTCAAACTTTTTCACATGAAAGGTCATGGTCAGCAGTACCGCTCAAACCAATGACCTTCCATCAATGGGCGGTTAAGTGCTTATAAATGCGCTATTTTAACCACTACTACAATGAATACGATATTTTCATCCAAAAATCTTTCCAGTAAAATTTTGTGATTGAAGAATTCTGTAACATCGATATTGATTGAAGTAACCCAACGTACACAGGCTTTGGGTATTTTTTATTTAGAAAAAAATCTATTACCATTGCAAATCAGTAGGACTAAAGCAGGGGAATGTTTGTTTTAAAGATGCTCCGCTCTGAAGAGAAAACATGGAGTGTCAAGTAAGTGTATTCATTTCTATTACCTGACTAGGTTTAAATCACCAGAAAACAAATAGGTTTTTTAACAGAAACCAAATAGGTTTTTTAAAACATATTTTAAAAGATCAGCAATTTCTCTTTTGAACTTTGTATGTTTTATCAACTTTTATTCTTTAGTTTTGAAATAGCCATTGTAAAACTGTAGAAACAAAAGTTTCGTTACAACAGTTCTCCATTATTTTGGTCTTTCATTTGTTTGACGAGCGTGGAGATATTGCTTTCACAAAATTAGCTCAGTATTTCTTAAATCTTTTAAATAAGTTTGTCTACATAAGAGGTATACCATAGAATTTAGAGTGTTCCATTTGCTTCAAAATCCTGTAAATGCGGATGATATTAAATGGATTATTACCCAATGCCATGGTGTCAGTTGAAAAGTCAACTACAAACTGAATGCACTGATATAAGTATTTATAGACTTGTTGTTGTATCATTTTTGGCAGAAATTCACACTTATTTGGTTGCAATATGCCCTAAGGAAACAATTTTGATCACATACTCTTCTTTAAATTATCAATTATTTTTAATTTGAAAAGGAATGGCAAATTATAATGACAGAGGTGACATGCACAACTTTTTTTTTTAAATTGCACTTCTCTTTTTTTTTATCTCGTTCCCACGAGATACTTACTCGAGGGAACGTAAACTGATATTGCGCATTTAAATTGAGCACATTTCAGGATTTTTTTTCTGCCGAAGTCATTTTTATATCTGTATCCTTGGATGCTTGAATTAAGTCATCAATGAACGCAAAGAAGCGGAATTTAACAAGTAGGTACAGTAATCACCATTAAGGTATGTTTTAACGAAGTCAAGGTCGGTGTTTATTCACAAAAAGAGTTGGTTCACTGGAGCATCGTCGATTCTTTCTAAAATTTTGTCGTAGAATAATTCTTATGCAGATTGTGCTTCCTTGCTTTGAAAATGATACAACAAGGCTTGCATACGCGTTACCATGGTTATAAAACTGCATGGGGCGCTTGCGTTATTTACTAAATATATTATTTTTTAACTAACCTGATTTATTAAGGTATTAGATTCCTAGTAACCTACCTCCGCTCTCAAGAGTATTTAGTTCTATTAATTTGTGTAGGATTGAGACATTTTCACTAAAAGGCATGGGTTAAATACACAGAGGTGACATGCACAACTTTTTTTGCATGTCACCTTTGTGCCACTGTAGTTCAAACCCCATCCATGCAAAAAATTTTCTTTAGTTTTTGGCAGTTTTACATTGTTTTGGTTTTACAACAATAACTTTTAGAGAACTCAAATTCAATTTCTTTCGTTTGAAATATATTTCAATTGTAACAAAGCTTTTCAACATGGTAAATCGATGAAAATTTGGGCGATTTCAGTTATAAATTTCTCCAAAACTAGACGGTAAAAGTGTTTGATATTTTGCCAATTTGTTAAGAAATGTACTTGAATAAAAATAATTATAGCTAATTTGAAGCCCCGAAGATTTATGTTGAAGTTTACGTTGATAACATTCCCTCATAATGAAGTGGGTGGGGTAAATTCGTGTTATGTTTATAATCATATTTCGTTTCTTTTCACTTTTGGCTTTTCATTTTATTTGTGTTTTTTTTGTCAG
The DNA here is from genome assembly GCA_012932295.1 of Cyclina sinensis. Classification (NCBI taxonomy): domain Eukaryota; kingdom Metazoa; phylum Mollusca; class Bivalvia; order Venerida; family Veneridae; genus Cyclina; species Cyclina sinensis. The sequence goes on from JAAONU010000015.1 coordinate 8,358,946, forward strand.
CAGTCGCTAGGTCTTCATAATATGAATGATTACATACCAAGTAACAGTTATTTTTATATTCATTCTTAGAAAAACATTGTGTTTCTCTATACCTTATAAACCCAGTAGGTCGGGTGAGGTTTGATGTGAATACTAGTCATTTCTTGAAACCCCCACTGGTAAAAGAAGAGTCTTATTTTGTCTATATTTTGTCCTAGGATAGTATATTTCTTTTTAAAAGGTCAATTTAATGAGGGCTGACAAAATGTTTATTAGTATTCTAATACCTTAAATGTTCCGATTTATTTCAGTATATGAATTAATAAATTTTAACCACATCTGTTTAAGCAACATCAAAAGTCAAAGTAATTTTGGATCATCCCTCGTATCGTCGAGAAAACCATGTTTAAGGGGACGCTTTAGATGAAAAGTGTATTTTTACGATTGTCTGTAATTTTCAGCTGACTGTACACTTAAGTGTCGGTTTCAGAGGAAAATGTACATGAGGAAAATGTACATGAGGAAAATGTACATGAGGAAAATACGTGTACCATTATAAAACTTAACGCCAGATGAATGACTTTTCGGTAACAATCAATCGCTTGCTGAATCTAAACAGTTTAGATCCGGGCTTTTTTGAAAGAATATACACGTTGGTCTGGTATTCATGAGATGTATGAAAACTAGTTTTAAGTTATGAATTTTTTTTCATTCACGCGCATGTTAAGGGTCCTAGTTATGTTTCTTATTTCTGTGTTTTGTGACAGTAATCGGCTCTATTAAATTTTAAGAATGCAGTACAATGTTACCCGATGAAAAAGTTACATGTCAGTATTTAAACTTGTATAAGTTAGCGGTTGCAAACCGTGCCTGTGGAGACATGATATTTTGAAAGATAAACATATATTTATTTTTGTACGAAGGATATTGAGTGTCGCAATTACTTCTGTAATTATGTTCAACAACAGGTTGGCTTAGGCATCGCGTTTCTTTATCTATGTTTAGAATCTTCTCTTTTTCCATACAGTACAACATTTTGGACAGTATGGTTAATCGTGTCAATGACTATTTTACACATCAAAATATCTATTATGACTTTTTTCAGGGTAACGATGAAAGATTTTTTTTAAAACCATAAATCGTGTGCTTTCACTAAAAAAGTGCCTGCAATTGAATTGAGTCAGTGCTTTTGTTAATTGATTTAAATGGGTTTTTGACGCGAGGTTACACAAATAATGATTAATTTCAAAACAGACCTGACAAATTTATGCGAAGCAATTTCTGAAAAAAAAAGATTTTATTATCCTGATTGTGATCAGATATTGTTGAAATATATAAACGATACTAACTGAGAAGGGACGTGATATGTTGTTTAATTGTCGAAATATATAAACGATACTAACTGAGAAGGGACGTGATATGTTGTTTAATTGTTGAAATATATAAACGATACTAACTGAGAAGGGACGTGATATGTTGTTTAATTGTCGAAATATATAAACGATACTAACTGAGAAGGGACGTGATATGTTGTTTAATTGTCGAAATATATAAACGATACTAACTGAGAAGGGACGTGATATGTTGTTTAATTGTCGAAATATATAAACGATACTAACTGTGAAGGGACGTGATATGTTGTTTAATTGTCGAAATATATAAACGATACTAACTGAGAAGGGACGTGATATGTTGTTTAATTGTCGAAATATATAAACGATACTAACTGAGAAGGGACGTGATATGTTGTTTAATTGTCGAAATATATAAACGATACTAACTGAGAAGGGACGTGATATGTTGTTTAATTGTCGAAATATATAAACGATACTAACTGAGAAGGGACGTGATATGTTGTTTAATTGTCGAAATATATAAACGATACTAACTGAGAAGGGACGTGATATGTTGTTTAATTGTCGAAATATATAAACGATACTAACTGAGAAGGGACGTGATATATTGTTTAATTGTCGAAATATATAAACGATACTAACTGAGAAGGGACGTGATATGTTGTTTAAAATGTCTTTTCAAAAATTCATGTTTTATTGATCATTTTTGTTGAGCTCCTGTTTTAGCGTTAAACAAATACTTGGCATTTCTGTAGACGTAAGATATTCAGTACGCAAGCGCTGGCGAGTGAGCCCCTAAAGGGTCTTGCGAACAAGCGAGCACTTACGTTTAATGAAGACTGAAACTTAAAAACACAATACGATTCTACAGGAAATAAAATTGTACTCCCACACGAGAACGAGGCTTATAAGAGGTCACGTCATCAAACACTAACGACGTAAATGGTCCAGATCATCAGAAGCTTTTCCGCTAGTGAAAAATACCAACAATGTCCCGCTCTGACGCCACCTCCAGTAACAGTTTTAGGACTTTGAAATTCCTAGCTGTAACTTGCGTTGAGGCAGTGCCTTTCTTCATGTTAAAATAGGTAATCCTAAAATATATTTCATTGTAGCAAACTGAAGACTTAAATCCGAATTCCGTGATAAAAGCCATTTTAATTTTCCATATGCCATTTATACTCTAAAAATGGTGCGTGCGACTAACTTCCGGTTGTCACGTGAGAAGTTCTCGTGCCTCACTGCGCATGGTTGATGTTATATTTGAAAATACGTTAAATTGTTTAAACTTCATGTGTCATTTGATTTATTTTTGGGTAAGATAAGTACACAGCTTTAAGTCCGAATTTTGAGATACCAGAACTAATATCACCAGCGTTGTTTATTAACAGGTACTTATTCAATCTTCATACATGAGACGTGTCAAACTGTTAACTGGCTATTGACACGGTACTAAGATACATTTCGCAGTAAAAATGCAAGAAAAAATTAAATCAGTAAGGACGTCAGTACGTAAGGATCAGGTTCAGATTTCATGGCTAATTGTTTATTAAGTGTTTTGTATATAATAATTTGAAGCGTTTTGTGCCACTGTGGTATCAACTATCTGTCGCTACTCGAATAAAATTTTAGCATTTAGTTTGGGCGAGATAGTTTTTTTTATCACTGGTGTGTACTTGATACGAGCTGATTTCTTTAAAATGTAGATATGTAAATATTGTGTCACTGTGGAGTAGACAATAAAAGTGTGCCTTGTGAAAACGTGTGACGCCGTTGTATAGGTTCACTGGGTATAGGTCTTTGAGTTAGCGTTTCCAGATTACCATATTTGGAGAAAGCTTTGGGTAGCTAATGTTATTTTATCCTGCTATCATGCTGCCGGATAAATTTACCTATCTCCAAATATAAAAAATAAGTGCTTTAAAATGATTATTGTTGATTAGATTTTTTCTAAACATTAAACAAATTATTTTTGTGGAATTAATGTCGCGTGATTGTTGAAAAAAAATCTTTAATTCTATTGTGAGTTTCAGGAACTTTTTTCTAAGGCGGAACGGTACATACATCAGATAGAGCGGTAATGCGGCTCTACATGCTTTTGAGATAAAATTTTAGGTTACACATTACTAAATCAAATTCTACAGTATTCATTGTAACATCAAGTCCCAATCTCACTTTATAAGCTTTCGAAGATGCTTTGCCGATTTTTGGAAAGAACCAATCGTGAGAAACAATTTCATTCAGATGTTTTTCATAGCATGACCAGTCAACTTCTCAGGTATATGGTCTCAAAGGAGATCACCCCAGTCATTTCGGTATTTTTATTACAATCTGTCGAAATTTCCTGTTTATTTAAGAACGACAAAAAAATGAGCCAAGGGTTGTCCGGCACACTTATACCTCATTTCAATTTTTTCTTCAATACGTGTGTTGTTTTCAAGTTATACGATTTTCAGAACAACCCAATCAGACAGCTTTGTCATCTTATACAAATGTAGCTCCGCACAAACTCTGCACAAATTTGACAGGTTCCCGACAACACTAATTTAAACAAATCATTGTAGCTATTTTGAAGCCCCGAAGATTTGTGTTGAAGTTTACTTTGGTAACATCCCCTCATAATGAAGTTGGTGGGGGTAAATTCGTACTATGTTTATAATCATATTTCGTTTCTTCTCACTTTTGGCTTTTCATTTCGGTTGCTTTTTGTCAGCAGTCAGTAGTCAGTAGGTCTTCACAATGTGAATGATTAAATACCAAGTAACACTTTTTTTAATAGTCAGTCTTAGAAAAAACATTGTGTTTCTCTTTACCTTCTAAACCCATTAAGTCGGGTGAGGTTTGAAATGATTATTAGTCATTTCTCGAAACTCCCATGATAAAAGTGTCTTATATGGTCTATATTTTGTCCTTGGATAGTTAATTTCTTATAAAAGCTCAATTCAATGAGGACTGACAAAATGTTTATTAGCATTCTGATACCTTAAATCGAGCTTAAAGCAGGAGAAATCGAATACATGGTTGGTGCCAAAATGAAGATTTAACTGGTTTGCTGCGAAAGTGAATCTTTGCTCGCTAAAGCTCGCCAAGATACTCTTTCTCGCTCACCGGATAAACCTTCTCCATCTCGGCACAAACTACGTATTCTCTATCTGGAGATAGTGGATTCGCGTAGAGAATGGAATGGCGGAAGTTTATACTGAATTTAACTTAACATAACTTTTCAGCATAATTTACTCTAAAACAAGCAGTTTGATCAAAAGGTATGCAGGTGATTTAAAGCAAAGTAAAATTAAATAAGGCTATGTATAATATCAGAGAGAGAGAGAGAGAGAGAGAGAGAGAGAGAGAGTCAAGTAGTCAAGAGTGTTTGCTTTTTGCTTAAGTTTCATTTTGAAGATACTTTGATAAGTACTGACGTAAAACATTGACTTCTAGTGCGTGCAGCTGCAGTCGCACACGGAGGTTTGCTTTACGATGACCTTCCCGTCAGCTGTGGTCTGACTCGGGGCAGCTTTCTTGTATAATCAGATACGAATTCGCCTCAATGTAATTAAGTCATGTTCAGAAACAACGGCGGCATGAATTAAACAACTGTTATGATGAATATTTCAATTTTTGCTACAGATAACATGTTGCCTTCTGGCCCAGTTTGATCAAACTATTGATTTTAATAACAGAATTTACAAAAGCCGCAACGCCAAAGGCATTTACCTGAAAAACAAAAGGTCGAAATTAGTTACGAGTCAATAAAATTAAACAGTTATAAGGTGCTTATTTGAAAGATTACGAAAATTAAAGGTTTACATTACACGTTGTTATAATTCGCGGTAAAGCCGACTAATTTTTATTACATTTACTTGATAGTTGATTTAAATTTTTAAAAAAGGTCATGTCGGCGTTAAAGACCTTCAGTTGACCGGTGTTGCCCTTAGTTAATAAACAAGTAACGGAGATTATCTTCTGCTATATGCGGATGATGTGCTCTGGTGTAGTGTTTAACGTCATTGGTTAACAATCATCTGCTATATGCGGATGATGATGTGCTCTGGTGTAGTGTTTAACGTCATTGGTTAACAATCTTCTGCTATATGCGAATGATGATCTGCTCTGGTGTAACGTTTAACGTCATTGGTTAACAATCATCTGCTATATGCGGATGATGATGTGCTCTGGTGTAGTGTTTAACGTCATTGGTTAACAATCTTCTGCTATATGCGGATTATGATGTGCTCTGGTGTAGTGTTAACGTCAGTGGTTAACAATCTTCTGCTATATGCGGATGATGATGTGCTCTGGTGTAGTGTTTAACGTCATTGGTTAACAATCTTCTGCTATATGCGGATGATGATGTGCTCTGGTGTAGTGTTTAACGTCATTGGTTAACAATCTTCTGCTATATGCGGATGATGATGTGCTCTGGTGTAGTGTTTAACGTCAGTGGTTAGCAATCATCTGCTATATGCGGATGATGATGTGCTCTGGTGTAGTGTTTAACGTCATTGGTTAACAATCATCTGCTATATGCGGATGGTGATGTGCTCTGGTGTAGTGTTTAACGTCATTGGTTAACAATCATCTGCTATATGCGGATGGTGATGTGCTCTGGTGTAGTGTTTAACGTCATTGGTTAACAATCTTCCGCTATATGCGGATGATGATGTGCTCTGGTGTAGTGTTTAACGTCATTGGTTAACAATCATCTGCTATATGCGGATGATGATGTGCTCTGGTGTAGTGTTAACGTCAGTGGTTAGCAATCATCTGCTATATGCGGATGATGTGCTCTGGTGTAGTGTTTAACGTCATTGGTTAACAATCTTCCGCTATATGCGGATGATGATGTGCTCTGGTGTAGTGTTTAACGTCATTGGTTAACAATCTTCCGCTATATGCGGATGCTGATGTGCTCTGGTGTAGTGTTTAACGTCATTGGTTAACAATCTTCTGCTATATGCGGATTATGATGTGCTCTGGTGTAGTGTTTAACGTCATTGGTTAACAATCTTCTGCTATATGCGGATGATGTGCTCTGGTGTAGTGTTTAACGTCATTGGTTAACAATCTTCTGCTATATGCGGATGCTGATGTGCTCTGGTGTAGTGTTTAACGTCATTGGTTAACAATCTTCTGCTATATGCGGATGATGATGTGCTCGTTTATAGCTTCTTTTCTCTGGTGTAGTGTTTAACGTCATTGGTTAACAATCTTCTGCTATATGCGGATGATGATGTGCTCTGGTGTAGTGTTTAACGTCATTGGTTAACAATCATCTGCTATATGCGGATGATGATGTGCTCTGATGTAGTGTTTAACGTCATTGGTTAACAATCTTCTGCTATATGCGGATGATGATGTGCTCTGGTGTAGTGTTTAACGTCATTGGTTAACAATCATCTGCTATATGCGGATGATGATGTGCTCTGGTGTAGTGTTTAACGTCATTGGTTAACAATCATCTGCTATATGCGGATGATGATGTGCTCTGGTGTAGTGTTTAACGTCATTGGTTAACAATCATCTGCTATATGCGGATGATGATGTGCTCTGGTGTAGTGTTTAACGTCATTGGTTAACAATCATCTGCTATATGCGGATGATGATGTGGTCTGGTGTAGTGTTTAACGTCATTGGTTAACAATCTTCTGCTATATGCGGATGATAATGTGCTCGTTTATAGCTTCTTTTCTCTGGTGTAGTGTTTAACTAGACCGTTTTCTTATAATTATCTAATTCTAGTGCATGGGTTTACACGATACTGCAGTATAGAATTCTTGTCTACAAATACTAGAAAATGATTTTTTGTATGTATGTCTTTACGTTCTCTGATTCTAGTTCCACCGTCAGCCACAGCCAACAGTCTTTAGAATCGAAAATCAAAATCAGGCATCTAGGTACACGTCCACTTTAACATTGATATATAAATGAGCCCACACTGACGTATCCACATATTCGGACCATATACAGGGATGATCTCGTAATTCGTAAACAGCCACATACGCTTTCCGACAGTAGGTAATTATATATTTTTCGCTTCTCCATGATGACTTCTTTCATATTTTGTCTTTTTGTCAGGTGTATACTATAAATGTGGAAAAATACATTTAAATTCTGAGATACTGAGCACAGCAACCGAAATTTTGATAAATAAAAATAATATATGTGCACCTCCTTTTTCTACGCCACTGAGTTTACAGAGGTGCACTGTGTGCGCGGCGGAAAAAAAGTAGTGCAGCCATAAAAACAATCTAGAACATGATTGACTTAAAAACGAAAATTGGAAAATACCATAGTATGCAAATTAGCAGAGGTTGTTCCGTAAAATGTCGTGGCACCTTGATCTCTCTGTGACTGTCTAACACAAAGCTCTGAACAAAGGTTTAACTTGTTTGTTTGTTACTTATTTTTTTCCAGTATTAAAGTCTTCAATAATTTATCCCTATAAGAATAGAAATAATATATCAGTATGAATATATCGGTGAGCGAGCAAAAAGACAAATAAATGATTGATCGATCGAGTTAGTTTCATACCATGGCGATTTGAACGTTAATGCTATAGCACATAAGCCTACATCAAAAATTAAAATTTCTTCACTTATTTTAACACTCTCTTGATTCCAAATGGAGGGATTATTACGAAAGCAAAACGTGTTCCTCGGCATGAACCTTTGCCTGCTATCCAGCCGACAGTCTCAGCGCTTTAACGCTTTAATCTTCCAGCCGTTTGTCTTACTAAAGGTTCATTTTAAATTATACATGTTGTGTCAATCTGACAATCTTCCATTATAATTACACAAATTATGTTTTCTATGAGTAGCAAACTTTTTATTGGGGAAAATGGACTGTAATCTTAATTCATTTAGCGGCAGATGTTAGATCCAAAGTAAATTTATACGTTTTTATTGCGCCGACAAAGTGAGCAAACGGAAAAATTAAAATACACGATTAGCTTACTAGGGTAATCGGTCATAAAATGTTACTATATACATCGAAGCAAACATCCAAACTTTGGCCATTTCTGGCCGCTGGGCGAAAGTGGTAAACATTTTATCACAAGAGGCGGGGATTTTGTAGCGTTGCATTCAGTTTTGATAACACGCAGAAAAAAAATCAGTTTAAACCCCCTTACAGACATTAATCAACTGTGTAACAAAGTAACACACTTGATCATAAAAGAGAACCACGCCACGGGACAAAGTATAATTATCTGTAAAAGATCAAAGTGGTTTATATTTTTATCTGTTATTTATATGTTTATCAAAGAACATTAGGTCTTCGTTAGTTAAACACCCTGGTTTGAATATAATCACAAGTGTGAGCGGAAAAGGGGAAACCTCTATGCCAGACAGAGTAAATATATCACTTGTTCTCGATATTTGAATATTTACATGGAGACCTGAAAAGTCAATATTTAACCATTTTAAAATCTTAAGTTTTGTTATTCTGAATAACAGAAAAGTGTATCGCCAAGTATGAAACGTTTATTTCAAAATTTTGTACAAAGAAGTCGGCTTTTCATCGGTCAGTTTCCATTACATACCATTCTTACCAATAAGGAGAGAGAGAGAGAGAGAGAGAGAGAGAGAGAGAGAGAGAAGAGAGCAATGAATAAAGAAAAGCACTAAATAGAAAAATGTTTAAATCACTCTTTTTATGTGAAAAATATGAAAATCTTGAAATAAATGAAATTTAGTGTCAGGCCGTTCTGAAAAGTCATTATATTTGACGGTCGCTCTCACTCATCAGCAATATAAATTAAACGTCTGATTAACGTGATCTTGCCACAAACCCAGTCCGATTGAAAGATCTCTCGTATAAATTATCAATAAATTCTAACAATCATACGGGTTTGGCAAAGCACTTAAAAGTGAGATTAAAAACAAAGTTCTCTCCAGGTCATATTCGAAGGGCCAGATAGGGTCACCTTGGCGTACCTCTGTAGCAATATGAAAGTCACTAGAATCAAAGAAAAAAAGTTATTATGCGCAGATATCGCATCAAACTAGAAATCAGTTAAAAATCTATTGGTTTTATTAATCTTTATAAAAATGGTATCTTCTTTCATATTTAGGTTCAGTATCAAAGAAGTTCTTTTAAAAAAATTAGTCTCCTTTTACATTTTTCTCGGTGAAGATGAAAGAGATACTGGCCACCTACTTTGTAACTCTTCAAATTTAAGGTGTGTGCTGACCTTGTCAACTCAGTCACCTTTACCTGCAGTTTTTGTTATAGAAAATCCATTAACAGAATGGGTTTTTCACTTTTGTAAAAGGTAATGTTTCTTTACAAGTAATGATATTTAATGTCACTAAATGCTATAAGTCTAAACTGAATGTTCATATGACAGTTGTGAAACTTACAGTATTCCTGGTCCGTGATTGGCTAATGTAACATAAACATCTATTGCTTTGATTTACATTTTAATACGACAGGGACAACAACAGGGACAGCAATAAAATAAAGCAACTTCCTATGAAAATTTACTTTTCATATACCCATCCTCGATAGAAAGTTACCACCTTAGATACCGATCTATTATTATCCCAAAATTCTTTGGAGTGTGTCTTCTTTTTTGAACATTTAATTTGTTTGATTATCTACACAACTATGTCCTGTGTATCGTATTTGTTGCATCTAAAGCATTGTCCAGCAGATGCACGTGCAAAATGAGATTTGCGATCAGTTCTCATTTACATGTACCCGATATCGCTCAGACCGACAATTTGGACCTTATATTAAATCCGCATAAAACACGAATCTCGTATCGTCAAAATAGCACGTCATTTTAGGTGTTCACATTAAACGGTGATAAAAAAAAAACTTTTCAAAAAAGCGAAAACACAGGGTCTGCGGCTGAAAGAAATATGCCTGAAAATTTCAGAAAATTCCAGTGTGATCAGTACAGTTAATAAAACTTTAAATAATTGTTAATAACAATCAACAATGATCATGATAATCTCTATCATAACCAGTTTTCATTAACAATCAACAATGATCATGATAATCTCTATCATAACCAGTCTTCATTAACAATCAACAATGATCATGATAATCTCTATCATAACCAGTTTTCATTAACAATCAACAATGATCATGATAATCTCTATCATAACCAGTCTTCATTAACAATCAACAATGATCATGATAATCTCTATCATAACCAGTCTTCATTAACAATCAACAATGATCATGATAATCTCTATCATAACCAGTCTTCATTATAGTCTGTAAAATCGATATGATTATATTTAAACAAATCTTTATGTTAAATAATTAGAACTTATCAATTTGTACGTGTGTGCCGGAAGCATTGCTGGAATATGTAAAAGTGTAGCTTCTGCTTTGAAACTGCGACCCTTTAATAGCAATAGTTCTAATTCGTATTGATTGAAGTTTGAATGCAAATAGACAATTATCCCATTGCACTGGTGAGAGACTTTTCCCATGGCCAGAAATCAATGTTGCCATCTGTCCCCTAAATGCCATCACAAGCTCGTAAATCTATACGAAAATACCAGCAGTCGATTTGAGACGTTTTTGTTCTTACCTTGCCTCACATTTTCTTTCTATATTACACCGTCACATTTACTCTAGTTCAACTGGATCATTAACTTTTCTGTGTTCTTTTAATGATATGTTTGGGCAATTAGAATTGATGTTGTGCGTCCGTCCGTTTGTCCGTCCGTCCGTCAGTCTGTCTGTCTTCCCGTTAGTCCGTAAAATTGTATCGCACGCTTAAGTTTAAACATGTTTTATTTCCAAGAACTTTTGACAATAGTGTAAGTTTACATTCCTTTCAGCACAAACAAAGGAAAAGGTATAGGTCGCAAGTTCAAGCAATATTAAATACGACCTGTCCCTATTGAATAATGCATCAACATAATAGATGGTATCAAACATTTACAAATACTGAATGGAAATAATGTTTTTAAACATGAAAATCAAAATAAGATGGGAATATGTAAAGACATAATGCAATCACAATAAATAAACATGTTTAAACTGTCGCACGCTCAGACAACACTTTTATCAAAGTCATGAAACATCATAGGGATACAGATCAGCAAGAAAAGTTGCGCACCTGGGGTTTTCGTCTTCCACCATTCAGGAAAGTCAGAGTAATATCCTCTAATTTAGTCAAAATAGCTACCGAAAAAGTTTGTGTCGTGCGCTCAGCCAACACTATATTAGACGTATAGTGTGAAACTTCCCAGAAATATAGATCAGCAAATGAAGTTGTGCACCTGTCTTTCCTCCTCCAGAGAGAGCAGAGTTATGACCCTTGATTTAGTGAAAATCGCTACCCAAAACTTTGTTTTACAACTCAACTAACACGTTTGCACCCAGGGTCATTTCACTATACAGGAATATATACCAGCAAATGTTTCACATTTGAATAAAATCATGTATTAAGTGAACTTTCGATGCTAGATATTAGTAAAGTCCCGTCTTATATTGTAAGTGACTTACTTTGACCAGTTTCATTCGCCGTTGAAAGCACATACTTCTCAGTAAAACACAAGATATAAGAGTAAATATAGACCCTAACCTCTCATTCTGTTTGACTGATATACTGTTTTAACGATTTTTCTGAAAAAATTGTCGACAACCTTTATCAAAATACATTAAAATCACAATAATAGTAGGAAAAATAAAATGCAAATTTCTGTTTATTTGCCAGTATAATTATTGTGTTTATGTTACGATGTATGAAAGGAAAATGTTTATACCTTTCTACTTGTCATTACTTAAGTAGTTGAAATAAATGAAAACAATAATACATTATAAAAGTAGCACTACCCTTTGCTTTAATATATAGGAGTTGTTCTAGTTTATGAAAATTCAAACTGTCTCGAAAATAGCGGTAGTTATTAAAGTGTACAATTTCGGCAAACAAATATTTCACACTTCTGATACCAACATTTTCGTAAATTTACTGATAAGTATTTATGTTATATATACCTTTCTGCATTTCAATTCATTATCAAATTTTCGCATTTATCTACCAAAACTATTCAAAGGGCATAATTTGGAAGGAACCATGTCAGCGGCGGTGATGTATGATTAATTTGGCTGATGAGGGAAAGAGAAGAATGGTCTCGATTTTTTAATGAATCTTTCGGAAGAATAATGTCTCCAATAAATGATGAAATTTAAAACGCTTGGGGCAGTAGTGTATTTCATCTCAGTGGCACACGCCACGACACACGTTCCAAACAATACGAAAGCACTTGACAGGATCGCAGCAGACGACACTGAAATGATGGGCGGAGCTTAAATACAGGTGCGCATGTTGTCAAGGATGCGTGAACGTCCTGCTGTGGTTAGTACCGTCACCGCCTCAGGTAGCGCGCGCTAAAATATGATTGACAGATAGGCGGAGCTTATCTCAATACTGTCGCGTGTGGCGATTTGATTGACATGAAATGGTTGCTTGAACACATGTATCGCACCTGAGTTTATATTATCGACTTGTTTCGCTAGGGTCATATTCGAACGAACTATATGAGGAGCGGTTGTACCGCACGCTTTTGCCACACGACTGTCGCGCGAATTTTATGTACATACATAGACATTTGTACATTTGCTATTCAATGATAAATTTCTTGTAGTTGATCTGGTTAATAAATATGGCAGCAACAACTTTGGGATTTATTCCATTGCAACTGATTCCTACGAATGCCATCGGGCAGTACAATTTCGATAAAGGATTTCCAGCGAATGGGACTTATGTGGTTGTGAAAACTCCCACAGTCGCTCAGCAGCTGCAACTCACAAAATCTCTTAAAGAAATGCAAAATGGTGGAAAAGAGATTAACAACAATAATAACGAAAACGCGAATAAACCGGTTCTTCTGCGATGCAAGCGCCGGGTGGATTTTACCGGACTTGGATGTAAACTAGTTGATTCTCAAAGTCCGTCGGTTTCAAGAAGAAATGAACGGGAACGAAAGCGTGTAAAAATGGTGAATATGGGGTTTGAGACTCTCAGGCAGCATGTACCAGTAGGAAGAAAAAATAAGAAGATGAGTAAAGTAGAGACACTCAGGTCAGCCGTACAATACATCAAACAACTGCAAGAGATGTTAGAAGCCCATGATAGCGCCACGGAAAATCGTCTGCTGGAAAATGTTGACATGGACGAACTGGAGAACAAAGTTACGGAAATGATTCAGAATGCTTCAGAATGTAACAACAGTTTAAGCATTAAAAATGGACTAGATCTGAGTGGAAGTGTTAACCAAGAAATGGCTGCTGCACAAAATCTTGGAAACCGCGAACAGGCGACAAAACACTATTATTCAGAACAAAGTTCTCTTACGCCAGAAAGTTCACCGGAATTACCACATTCTCCAAGTCACACACAAGGACATTTTTTCCAGAACTTTCAGAATTGTCAACAAGTATATACGACACAGTTTGACAATGTTACTTCGTCGTCGGCGTCTGGATCAGTGATCTCGTATTCTCAAGCATCTCCGGCCGGTTCCCTCCACTCACCAACATCGAGCGTCGTTTCGGATTCGAGTTACGACTCTGTGAGCCATGAAGATGACGACATTCTTTCCTTCTCCAGCTGGTTTTGAAGCCGTCCATTCTCTATTACAGATAAAATGTAAGTTATCTTTTCTCGGATTTTAGCGACATTTTAGGAAGTGAAATGCATGCATAGTTGTACCTTTTAATTTCTTATACAGCTGTCAGGAATGTCAAAACTCTTAAAATTAGTTTTTAAAAATCCGGTCTTTATAGATTGTATTTCAGCTACGTGTCGCTATGTCATTGCTGAGTGAACTTCTCCCAGTAGTTGTTAAATAGTACTCCGACGAAGATTTTATATATCATTTGCAAACTAGATATAATTACTTAGGATGTTTTGTAGGAAAGTAGTTCAATCTTAGAGATTTAACAAGAGCATTGAATTTCACTTGTCATGCTGCACTCGTAAGTCCTAAGTGTTGATTCTCTCTTTGTTAATTTCCCTATATTAAAATTTGAAGGATTAACCAACCCTTCATTATTCAAATTATAACTTGTATTATATCAAATATTGCATGAAAGGAATATTAAATCCCAGTTAAACGGTGTAAATAAATATCTTCACGTGTATTTGACTTTAAAAACTAATGTTGTATAAAATTCAAAAGCTATTTACTTTTAGTTTCTTCATTTATTTTTGAAAGGCTTTTTATATCTAGACTGATTCGTCAACGAACAATTTACGGGTGTAAATTTACAAGAAAGTTAACGTAAATAACACATGATTTGAAAAATAAACAAATTTAAACTCTTGTACGGTTATGAGAGAGGATAAAGAATTACGTTTAAGGTTGAGAAATAGAGGCGATGGGGTCAACTTCTCTGAGAAAAACGCGCCGAACTTGAAGAACTAATTACGAACATTAAACACAAATTAACGAAACACATTTTTAAAAGCTGAAATATGATTACGACATGTTCTACTTGGTGTCCTCTTATGATTTGGCCACAAAGAAGACCGTTGCCACTTGAATCTCTCTGCCTGTCCAGGTTTATTTATTTTCTTCTATCGAAGGGCGATTAAATAAAGATACTTGAAAATTGATAAAACTCGAAATATGCCTCTTCTTAGGATTTTGCCATTACAAGTTAAATGTCGTTTTCTGTTGTTAAACTTTTGTTAACAGGGCGTAATTGCCTTATATATTTAAAAATAGCTTGAATGCTGTCTTTTGATGGATTTATGTACTTATCGCTAGTATTTAGCTATTTCACTGTTTGCACAGTGGCCCTCTTTGCAAGGTTTTGCTTAAGTTTGCCATTTGTAAATATTGAATGTAAATAGAGAGGAATAAGACACTGAGAGCCCGGGGATTAAGATTTTGAATTGTAATGCGAACTGTTCAGTTTCATTTTTTACCCAAACTGAAACCCACAGAGCTAGAAAATAACATCGTGCCCTCGCAAATGTTTATAAGATTTAAACTAAGTAGTAAATTTAAATTTTTTCTAAAAATGTGCATTCGCTTAAACGGTCACATTTCGACATTTCTATGTATCGATAAAATATTTTTATGTTTAATATTTCTGTCATGCATTCAAATTTAATTGAATTTAAATCCGCACATCTGTAAATTTCTCAGACAATCTTGAAAATGTTTCTTTCAGTCAAATCGACCAATCAGTTCTTGGCTTTTTATTCTCGCGTGAGATGGCGCGTGCTGTACACGAGAACGAGAATTTTTGTCGCGCGAATTTGATAATGGGGGCTGATAAAACTTAAAATTTACTTTTCGCTGAGGTTTTCGTAATATGGTTGCATCAAGTAAAATATGCAATTAAAGGCGGTATATCAGTTTTATGGCTGCATGTCAACAATCCGTTGACGCTTGCTTGGTTTTTATTGCTCTTCATTCAAAATTCACCAATTCACTTGCATGCCGCGACGGGAAAGATGGAGTTGAGTTTTATTAAGTAGGACTATTACTTCTGTGCACACTTATCGAATCATTTTATATTGATTTAATTTTTTTTTTAAAGTTTAAGCAAAAGTTCAGGGTTCACTGACGCTCAATGATGTCAGTTTAGGTGAATTGAGTACGGAAATAAATCTTTATTAGTAAATAATGGACTTACAGCGTGGCTGTTAGAAAGTTAAATAAAGATGCTGAAATGCTTGCACCGTTTTTTTTGCAAACTGGTGAGTTGGGTGGTAGTCTCACACAAAAAGAAATTTAATAAGCTGTAAAAATATGTATATTTGCTTTTCACTTCAGTGACTTGCATAAAAATGATGAATAAATTATTTAATTTATATGGTATAACTCTTTTCAGAAATTGCATTGGGATGTAATGGCACAGTAGTTTAATTGAGGATTACGGGACAAGTCGTAGCGAAACAAGGTTTGTTCCCTCTCAGCCGTGGAGTAACAACGGAAAGATGAAGGACTCCGAATAAGTGATTATTGCATCGTTTTGCGTTGGAGACATCCATTAGGATACAGCACCGCAGTGTAGATGACATTGCCGAATAACTAATGTCGGTTCCCATGGCAACGGACAGCAAGCTATAATTAATGCATTATATAGCATTATTTCGTATAAAAAATAGGAAATATTTTTAAAAAATATTATTTTAAGTGAATTTGTTCGTGTACAGACTAGATACATTGTCTTCTATGTAATTATATGAATGTACAGAATTTATAGCACAGCTGGATACCATATATTTATTTCAAGATAAAAAAACAAGGGACATTCCTGATAACAAATTATCTCCCTTACTCAGATAACATCAAAGGTAGACCAAATAGCACATTGGTCCTTTCAGTTGGAATCCTCTGACTTTATCCTTGTTTCTAACTGTGATGATCTTGACTTTGAGTAGTGAAAATTGTCACTTATATATTAAATAAAAAGTTAGGATTATCAAAAAACAAAGATAATGGTGTTAACAAAACATTGCTAAATTTATTGTGTAATCTGACTATCACTGTTGCAAATAATTAGGTTTAATTATCACCATATCAAAAGAGAAAATAGCGATAAAAGCAGAGGAATCCAAATGGAAGGACCAAAGTAATATTAGAGAGTACTCAGGGTAGATAATTAACTAATGTCCCCCATTGACAATTGCCTTAATGATTTCTATAATTCTCACTTAATCTTCATTTCACTAAATATGAAAACAAAACATAAAAAGGCGTTTTCTTGTGTTGGGGAGGGGGGGGGGATGAACAAAGACAACAACAATGTAAAAAAGAAAACAAAGAAACAAACAAATAAAAATACAAAAAAGAGAAAAAAAACCACACACATCAAAAACGACTGCTGTGTTAAAAATATGCCCTTAACAAAATGCTGTCATACTTTTTGATCTCTGAACAAACTTTAAAAAGTTGTGCAATTGTTTTATTTATCACTTATGTGTTCATTAAATTATTTTATTGTTATGATCTGATTCTTTTTACAAATGTATGAAGCTCAAATAGGTTCTTACCAGTTCACAGAGAAAGAAACTATAGTTTTGCAAGATAAAATTTACTGTTTTAAATGTGTCCTGAAAAAAGCTTGCCTCTGAAAATTATGCAGTTATTGTATTGTTTGAATATCTGTTGGGAATAAGATAGGTAAATATATAATAGGCCTAGTCAGGATAATAGTAACGTCATACTGTCGCTTAAAAAGTAAACCATGGTAATTGTAACAACAACAACAACAACTAATGATTCGTTTTTTTTTATCTTACATCTTTTTCAAACTTTAAAAGGAATGTGGCGCCTAAAACATAATATTATAAGAGATAAAATACATGTTTGAAATTGTTATTTTTGTAATTGTTAATACAGGTAGTATGGGTATTTCTCACAGATATATGCAAAAAGATGGTTTTTTATCATGTTATATAGTGCTTCCATGTGTTATAGTGTACATAGTTTTATTCTATTTTTATGACCTTTACATAATTTTATATATGATTGGACAGATAATGTACGTTTATGATTTTACATGAAATGTTCAAAATGCCTTTTCAAAATTGTGTTCCATTATGTTATTTCTCAAAATGAGATGAACTGAAATAAAAAAATAATCAAAACTGGTTTGGTAATCTTTTTTATAAAGAAGCAAAATGTAACAAAATAACAAAGCCTATTTAAAATGAACAAATGTAATCTAACAAGCTTATTTACAAGTATTACAGTTCACAGCTCTGTACAAAGTATATAAACAATAGAAACACTGGAAAGTGAATGTTTACAGGCCTTGATGTCCTTAAAATCTCTTCACATCGAGGAGTTCTTTGAACATATAGACCCGCTTTTTCCCAGATTTACAGTCCGTCCCTTAACTCATTCTTGCCCTTGAACCGTTTGCTAGGTGCCAACGAAATGGTATAAACCTGAGTGAGAAGTACATAATTAATTATACAAGTAGTTGCTACGAAATGGATCAAAGTTATCTGACCTGGTTTAGAAAATTTGGTTATTTACAAGGTTTATCTAAACCTGAGGATACATTTACCTAACACAAAACCAGAAATACATAATATCCAACATTTCTGTTTGAAAATTCTTAGATTACTTGATTTGCTGAGCTAGGGAACAACATGTACGTCTGTCGAGTGTGGTAGTGAACAGAGTTACAGAGACTTATAGTAACGGCCGATTTACTGCCTCTCTTTAAATACCTTATTGAATAACAGCGGATTATTGTTGCTGATTCGAACAACAATCTTCAGTGTCGTCAATTTAAATTGTACCATAATAAAACTCGAAAACCCGATAGTAAATAGGGGATAAACCTATAAATGTATGTACAAATAACGAATATTGAAACACAAAAAGGGGTGATCTTGAATTTCAATACATTTTGCACTGTGTATGCGCTTGATTGAAATCTAGGATTGTTGCAATAACCTTTCGCCTTGGAAAATGATTCAGAGGATTTAAACTCGCGTTTGAAATTATTCGTTTTAAAGTAACACGAGTTAGGGACTACACATTAGTTCTTCTTTGCCATGTCTCAAACTAACATGAACAACATGAACAACATGAACAACACAAGATTTTTCTCGCCCTCAGGCATGTTACGTCCACTGAGAACTGAACAAGGCTTACGAAAAATCTAAAGGAATCGAGAAGAAAATGTTAAGTAGAGATGGCTCTTTTAGTTTGGGTGAGTAGTATGGTTTTGAGAGTGCGAGTGAAAAGTGAGGCGAGTGTAAAAGGAGTCGAGGATTATGACGTCATTTTAATCCTATTACGAGATAAGAAATGTTAAAAATAGCCATAATCCCTTTACTTATCACTTATATAAGGAGATAAGAGATAAGAGAGATGACGTTTATCAATAATAATGGTAATAATAATAAAGATAAAAGAGACTGTCTTTTGATTAATAAATTCTAAAAATATGAATAATTTGAGATAAGACTGAACGTTACGTACGCCGCTATTGAATAACTCTGTTTAAAGTCGAATCACTAAAACAGTTTTAAAAGACACTGATTGTAAAGCAAGTACTACTGTTGATACAACAAACAAATTAATAGATAAATAAATAAAAATGGAGGACAAAGGCGCTTTCTCTGAACTTAGGCGACAGCAGCTTATGTGTATATTTGAGTTTTCGCTGCAGATTCACTACGCGCGATCAATCATGCGTAAGTTGGAGACAGTTGTTAATCAAATGTGCATCGGTTGCCAGTACGATTGCTTGTCGCAGCGAGACCATTCTTGCGTCATGCTTGACACGGAAAGCAAACTCGACATCTATTTCTGGAAAGTCGTCGATATACTCGACGAATATAGTATCCTGGAAAACTGGTACAATGCACAGACATGTACAAGATTCGAGCGTGCTGTTCTTGATCTGTGTGCGATCAAGTTCAAGTGCAGAGATTACAGAGAGACTGTGATGAAAACTGAAAGCTGGCGACGAAGCGTTTTACGGATTGCTAAGACGATGCTTCGTTTGCAGGTGTGCTCGTGAGAGATGAGTGTGTGTCAGCGCATGCGCGTGCACAATGAAGTTTAAGATAAAATGTATGAATGTATGCTTTTAAACCAATTCGTTCAGGATGGACACTGCGGACATCAGCATGTATAGAAGTATAGACAATGAACACTACAACGACCACAATGATTCGCTGTTGAAGTTTATCGCCCCCGCTACATTGCTGCTGGTAAGTATACTGGTCGAAATGGGTGACAGGCTGTTTTTTACTATCGCACCGTCTCGATATATTTGGCTGTACAATATATATCAGAACCTTTACGATGAGGTCGCCAGCTCGGTTCCTAACGTTGAGTTCGTGCAAGGCCTACCCACAAGACCTGACATAGAACGATGGGCCGAGAACGAACGTCACCTCATTCTGATAGTGGATGACCTGTATCACGTGATGATTAACTCGAGAGACATACTGGATTTGTTTGTGCTGCTCTGTCATCATTTGACAGTGACTGTGATTATCAGCTGTCACAACATTTTCATGAATTCTAAATACGCGAAAACAATGACTACAAATCTGCACTATATTCTTCTGTTTAAACTTCAAAATCGCCTGCAGCTATCTACACTAGGTACGCAGCTTTTCTGTCACAGTAAGAAAGCGAAGCACTTTGTTCAAGTTTATGACGACGTCATGGAAACCGACCGATATAGCCCGCTGATAATAGACCTTAGTCCCAAATCTTCACAATCTGACTTTAAGTTAAGAGCGAACGTTTTACCTGGACAGTTACCGATAGTTTACGAACTAGAGTAATACGTAAATACATATACATACGCTATCTGGTGCGGTAAATAGATTACGATGTGTGTTTAATATGGACAGAATAGCTCGCCAGATTGACTTTTTGCGTTATTTAACGGCAGCACCGCCAGGTCAGAGAAAACAGCTACTCCGGAGTGTCTCGAGAGAACAAATACAGGTCTTATCCGAGATATCCTTAAATCTTTTACAGGGAAATGTAAACGTCAACGAACAGGACTTCCTGATATTGAGCAAACATAAGTGTATGCTAAGACGACTGGCGCTGAAATCTGTTGACAATAACACTAAAAGAGATTTAATGTACAAAGACGCGAATGGGATAAGAGCGCTTGTGATTGCATTTTTAAAGCAGTTTGACTCTGAAAGCGACACAGACAGCGATTTGTCAGGCACCGACAACGAGGACGACGAAAGTTCGACGGACAACGTATATTTCGCTCGTAAAAATGCAGACGGGGACAGAAAAAGGTTTTCGAAAACTTATTCTAATTCCGGCAGTACGTTTCCAACAACTGACTCGAAAGCAGCAGGAGCAACCGGAGTGCCGTCCTCACACCAACCAGCAGCAGCAGCAGCAACAACATCAACAACAACAACAGCTTCAACCACAGGAGTTTCAAAGCCAACAGTTTCCGACCGATCGCCAAGTTACGAAAGCATCTGCGACCAGCGTTTCACCGAACATGACGGAGAAACGGCCTGAACTTAAACACTTGTTCGATACCGTCGGTATTGACGGCGATAATATACAAGGGACTGTTTCGAGAAAAAAATTGGCGAAAAAGAAACAATCTGTCTTAGAAGACCTAAGTGAAATGATACTGCGCTCGTTACCGAAAAATATTAGGAAAAGGGCGATATCTTTGTTAGCGTACCTCTTAAAGTTTGGGAAGGAAGCTTTTCAAATCGAAAGATCGGGCACTCTTCGTGTATACGGTAAAAAGATGGACTCCGTGATCGTGGACTACCTATACAGTGCTTTGACTAATAAAGGGGTGCAACATCAACCAAAGGATTATAATTACTTTTCAATCGCAATGGAGCAGATGAATGTGCCTTCGCGCATGCTAAAGAAAAGCAAAATATCTCAGGCTCCAAAACGGAACACTGAAAGTAAGAGGCGATGGCTTCCATATTAAGAATGTAAGAAAAGTATGAGAATAAGTAAAAACATTTTGTTTAACGGACATTATCGGATCATAACAACTGATGGGCTTAGATTTCGCGATAAGGTGTGTTTACATTTAATAAAACACGATGACCTGATTAAGATTAAGCGTTTTTTTACACGCTGTGTTTAATTTTCTATGTAATAATTTTGTTTTGTATAGATATATATATCTATATTACTTAGGTATCGCTCTGAGACACCTTGTACTACTACTACAAGAAATGTGAATATTTATTTTCAATGCGTCACTCTGAGACCGTGTCATTATCTTGAAGATATAGTTATGTGAATATCATACACAAATAATCTCTTTATCGACTGCTTCGGCCGTATGCGGGGATTATTTAAGTGATAGGGACCTATTGTATCGGTGATAAGAATTCGGGACAAAAGGATAAATCAAGAGTAACGGCTGTATATGATTAATTTTTGCTTGTGCAGAGACGAACTCTCCAACACAAGTATATATTTATATATATATATATATACATGTATATATAAAAATCGAGAAAATACAAATCATTTTAAATACAAAAAGAATGGTGCGGTATTCTCCATTACGTTTAATGTTTATTACTGGTTTTACTCAGGAATGCTTTCTAGAAAATTTTTAGATGGTTACTAGCAAGACTTTAAATCGTCATTTTATCAGAAAAGGTAAAAAACTGTACATGCCGCACCTTACCGCATTTCTGTTTATGTACACCAATTTATAGTTTTTATTCAATAGTTTTAGTTATTAGTTCATTTAAACTGTAAACTGTTACAAGAATAAAATTGTACATGAAAAATATATATAGTGTTATTCGTCGATAGTGTTTTCCTCGACGTCTGATGGGAGAGCTGCTTGGTCATCTAGAAGATAGTGTCCAAAGCTTACTGAAGTCAGGGAGTCAAAATGATATCTCTTGTAATCAAGAACACTGAGCATCCTTCTATCCACAGACACTTGATAAAGCTTCTGGCCATAGTTTCTGATTTCCTTAACGTTTTCGCGGTGACAAGTATTGTTAAACAAGCATTGTTTATAAAGTTCGTGTTTAAGCTCTTTTGAGCAGCCTTTCCTGGCCTGCTTAAAACCCGTGTCCGTTTTAAGCGAGTAGCATTTGGGGGACAGGGCTACAAATTCTATTCCATTCTGTCCAGCCTGTTCAAATTTTACTTTCCCGGGAACCATCTTGTTCGTGTCGTCTTTTAGTGGATGCTCGTCGGGTAAGTTTGAAAAGTCAAATTTGTCCGCGTGCTTCTTATACCTGTCTCTTAAATCGGGCACGCCTGAAATATGCAACACCAGACTGTCTGTGTCTCCTGCGAGGAATCGAACTCTGCCGTTTTTAGCCAGATCCGTTTTTACGAACTCGTAGTAAAATGAGTAAACGGCCAGTTTTGAAAGTTCAAGAATGGTGAATCCCACGGCAATTGGTCTATTAAGTTCGACGACAGGCCGGTGCATTTGTACGGCTGTCAGATTCTCGCTTAGTACTCTTGCGTAATCAAAAGATGGCTTTGACACCAGGTGTGTCAGACTTTTCTCACTAGTGCATATGCGCACGTCTTTGTAATTTCTGGGGTTTTCATAACTTTTCCCTGCAAGTGATAAAAGAATTATTTTTACACTAGCGTATTAAAGTAAATGATTTATTATTATTATTATTATTATTATTATAATTGATTAAGTTCTGTATAATTGTTATGTAAATAAACGGTTACTGTTCATATTCTCTCTCTCTCTCTCTCTCTCTCTTTCTCTCTCTCTCTCTCTTCTCTCTCTCTCCCTCAGTTGTGCAGAGGATTAAGTGATATTTTTCTAAAGATAAAGATTTTAATGAACAACTCCCCACCTGCTACTAAGTTGCTGATCGCCTTCCAGAGAGTCTTGTAAAGAGGGGATCGTGCTTCTTTTCGCTTTTCGGAACAGTAGCTCATGAATGACTGCAGGAAAGGAACCTGGACAAATCGTAGTACCCTGTGGATTTTAGTGATCTGTAGCCCGTGCTTTATATAAAACTGCAGGGTTCTGTAATGTAGGGTATACGATTGTTTGTTCCTGAGTGTCAGACAGAGTCTACTTTCTTTTGAGATACTCTCCAGATTGATGCCACACTTTTCGGCCGTTCTTATTGTGTAGTCTGAAAGATCTTCTTTTCTGACGGGAATTTTCTCCGGAGCTAATGGGAAATCTGAAATGATAAAACGGTGTCACCAAGTAAATAAATAATCGGCTTACAACACTGCCTACACCATACTGTCACTTCAGTTATTTAACCCGATAACGCCACGTTACGTAGTGCTAATATTAAAGAGGCCGTTTCAGTAATAATTATAAAGTGCTGTCATTTTCACGTTTATTCAAGAAAAAAAAACAGTCGTTTAATTTTCGTAATATAATTACATACATCAAAGAACTTATTTACCATCGTGGGAATCGTGTAGTTCCGCCGGATAATTCAGGTCTACTTCAAGAATATATCCGTGGTCACTGTCCTCGGGGATATTGTCGACACTGAATGTCTCTAGCTCGTAGTCAGTAAGGAATCGAAAGCCGTGAGTCGGGAGACGTGCCGTTGCCATTACGGACGTATATAGGCCGTTAAAATCGAGAAAGTCGATATAACTTATCTCCCTGTCCTTGTCGAATGCATCGGGTGACATTCCTGGATTGTTTGCTTGTGCAAACCTAGGATTCCCGATGACTGCTATTCCGCCTGTAAAAATAAATAACATGAGATTTATAATCTACTTCCTGTTTCAACGAGTTTTGTTATTGTTGTTGTTGTTGTTGTTGTGTTGTAATGCTGCATTTATCAGCATTTTGTCAATTTCAAATATAAATTATGATTATTTCTTAATCGATGCTATATTTTTTTAATTCTACGCAAAATTGTTTGTTGAAAAAAAAAAAGATTTTGCACAACTATTTCTCGTGTTCGTCATAAAAAGTTAGGAACGATCATTTCGATGTCTGATAAAATTGTGACAACCTGTGTACGTACTCTATAATACGAAAGTTTGAAACCGAGACGTACCTCTGATTGCATTTTCGATCATCAAGTGTGCATCGAGGGATGTCTGGAGCTCCAGGGTTGTTCCGGAGAAGCGGAGGGCACTTTCCCAGGCGAAGCTGGCCAGCGTATAAAATCGAATAGGATCTAGTTTTAGGTCCTTCATAACCACTTTCCTGAACTGACTTATGATGTCGGCAACGAAGAGACAGTCGCAGATCAGTGTAAGCCTCAGGTAATTTTTCAGGCATTTTTCCTCCATGTCGTTCCATGCCCGAACAGCGACCTGGTACTCGGAAGGCGAGAGCGCCACGTCTGCGATACTGTCCGTGAAGGCTTCCAGTGGGGGTAGGTGAGACGCGTGTAGCTCCTCCGGGCCCATTATGTAGTCTCTGCACAACGGTATCCGTCGTAATTGTTCCGGAGTAGTACCAATGGGCCAATTTATTCTGGCGTGAGCAAAGGCGCCTTAGTGATATACCCGACTCTTCAGTTGTGACTCTTATTTTTTACAGACATTTGTTGGTTAGCAGTAGTTGTGTGGCTGTTGGCAAAACTTAGACGTGGTGGCAACGGACACGAGGCTGAAAGGAGACATGGGGTGCATCGCGGAAGACCACGTGCAAGGGCGCGTGTTGGACCTGGTGCGGAAGTGAGGCGAGGTCAACGCAGAAGAAGGCCCGTGGAGCGGTTTCAGGTCGTGTGGTAGAAAGAAAGCAGCCATCCTTAGACATTTTTTTCTTTTAAGTTCTTTTTCGTTGGTTAGTTAGTAAGTTAGTTAGTAGGTTTGTTTGTTTGTTTTTTTCTGTTTGTTTGTTTTCATTAAAATTACTCGTTATCGTTGGTTAGTTAGTAAGTTAGTTAGTTAGTTTGTTTGCTTGTTTGTTTTTTTCTGTTTGTTTGATTTCATTAAAATTACTCGATCATAACGCTGTGTTGTTGTTGTTGCTGCTGCTGCTGTCTTTTATCTTTACCAATGGGAATACAGTCAAACCTGTATTATAGACAATCACCAAATAATGGCCACACCGAGAATGAGGGTGTCAATATTACAAGGGCTTAACTATTTACGGAAATCAGGTGAATAACCGGACCAGAATTTCTTAGAAAATTGACAAAATTTAACCGGCAGATAGTCTAACAGGCTGTTAAAGTTTTGAACTAGTGATCTCCGTTCTACAGAACATACAAGAAAGTTAAACATAAACTGAAGATTTAATTTTATTACATAAAGGTGTCATTTATTAAAGAACGAATACGAAACAAAAACAAACAAACAATGGTTCTATTTACATAAACAAATACACATTCACAACTTCTACAATGAAAAGTGTCCATCTACAAAACAATCTTTGAGAAGTCTATATACAGATTTGGCAACGTGAACTTTATCCACTGTGAAGTCTCCGCAAACCTCCGATTTAATTTTCTGCATCCAAAACACAGCAGAGTCTGTAACAGTGTTGACTCTGTGACAGGTCCTCTTGAAATTGGCCAAGTCACTGAGGCTCAAGTAGCCAGCAACTTTCAAGAGGACCGTGTCCGGCAGTCATGCGAGGTGGGACTCCTCCGCTTCCATCTGAACGGGTTCCTCGTTCGAATCACTGGTGAGGTCGATAAACATGTCGTCCTCCTCACTTTCAGCTTCATACGGGATCGAATTTTCCGATCCCGACGACAAGGGCCTTTGGGAAAAGAAAATCCCGTCGTCCTCGCTGGTGTCAGATGAAGTGTCAGAAGAAGAATAGTTCAGAACACGCCTTGCGCGCCTCCTCCTAGGCATTCTTGGCGTGGTATCTCCCCCTGAATTCACCGCCGCCGCCGCCGCCGCCGCCGCCTGACCTGCGGCGCTGGCCCTCTCGCATGTTCTCAGGAATGGCCCAAACGACTGCATCAGTAGAGCCAAGAAGGCTTCCTTCTCGAGAATAACCTGGCTTCCGGCGGCGTTCCGGATAGTGCCCCTCACACGTCCGTCGACCACGTCAATTCTGAAGAGAGAAAATTAAGAGTTTTATTATTATTATAACTGTCGCCTTTATCATAACTTTAAATCTGCGCTTGTTATCACGACTTAAATTTCCCTTTTCCTTTTTCTTAATATCACTTATAAAAATTAGATACTGCATTTAAATTACGTACTCAAAATTTTAATCAAAATTACATGTCATCTATAGAATTTCGCATTTAAAGGGACATTCAGCGCGTTGAAGGTAAAAAAAAAATCCGACCTTATATTCGTGCATCTGCTTAAAGCTTTAAATGTCAGCATCACATTTACCGAAATGTTTACCTCGATACCCTGCTTGATTTTGTAACTTTGACAATTTTATTTAGTTGTACAACGAAAGTAGAAAATTGAAAGGATTTCCGGGATTTCCCAGCCTATGGTGCGTGCACAGTTTGTAGCCCATAAATCATTCGGCAAGTTTATATAGTTTTCGCAGTGATATTAGATCTCGTCATGTTATTTCATTTTGAACATTTATAAAACAGGTATTCTTAAATTTTCTTGCCGAATTTCTAAAATCTAACGTGTTTCTGCATCACCTCGTCGGACTACTACTACCACGTGCAAATTTTAAACAAATTTTCGACAACTAAAAGTAAGACAATTTCCGAGATGCTTTGTGGTTTTCGCGCAAAAAAATCGGGCCACTGAATTTCGAGGTGTACCAGAAATCGTTCGCGGGTTACTTTAACTGAGAAAATATTTGCAATGTTTAAGTAATCGTAATGCGATCTTTTGCCAAACGTAACTATTGAAACAAATCTATTTCTTTAACCAGACCAATCCACTGAATGCCCCTTTAATAAGAATTATGCGGATAATAAACGTGTTTTTTTGACCGTGATTGTTCCTGATAAGCGCTTTTCTCTCCTTTTCTAATCGGAGATATGTTAATTCGTCATGCTAAAACATTAGTTATTTTCTTAATAGTAATAGTTCTTAGACGCGAACAAACGCCGTTTGAATAAGCGGCCCATAAAGTTATTTATATACATTTGCTTTGATTGTCTTAATTATATATAACTATCTTAGTTAAAATATAGGATTTTGATTACAAGTTTAGAAACGACTTTTCATGCTTTGAACTTTGAATTTTAATTACGATTATACATTTTTTCTCTTCTTGAACTAACATTATCTTTCTTAAAATAAAAAGTCAAAGCATAACAACAGCAACAACAGCAAATAACTTAACAAAAAAAAAAAAAAAAAAAAAAAAAAAAAATACAGCAGAAGGCAAAGCACTTACCGTAGATCATTATGGTCATCCAGTTTAATATATACATTGTCCAACTCCATTTTGAGACACAAGAGAACTAGATTTTTTTCAGTCTTTCTTAAAGAAACGCGTGGCAGTGTATGCTGTGTGTGTCTGTGTGTGCGCGCTGCTTAGACATATATAGGTCCAGAAAGATGTCAGTTGTTAATTAGTACTACTTTTCTCATATTAGTCTTATCGCGAAGCCACATTTAAGAAACAAACAAAGTCGTTTCTGACGTGTGATAATTACACGTAATTTGTTTAATTCGAGGTAATTAAAAAGATAGCCATTGTTAATATTATTATTATTATCATTATCTGCATCATCCTGACGTCAGGAAGCTCAAGCTTGTTCCAATCCGCAAGTCACACCCACATCTGGCCCCAAACTTTACTCTAAGAGTTAACGTGAATGTTTATTCGTACGGAATGCTTGATGTGTTCATGGTTTTTGTTGTTTTTATTGCGGATAATAAACGTGTTAATCTTACAGACTACTAAATTGATGTGATTATGCTTTAATTCTTATTGTTGTTTTGTTGTGGACAATAATGTGTGTGTATGTGTAAACAGACATATGTACGAAAACCATATTCTTCACAAAAAAAGGTTTACATTTCAAGCCACATCGTTGCTAGCCGGGCTATTCATTTCACTTAAAAAAGGAAAAGGGGCGATTCTTTTCACTCGGACAAACAGGCAAGATTCCCTTGGCCAATAGGCTATTAGACCAAACGTTATTATAGAGCGTGCAGAACTGATCCCGTTATTTATAACACTACAGACCAGTCTTATATACAAATACCTGTGTATTTTATTGAAACATAAATAGACCAATATGGCCGAGGGCCACGACGACGACTTTATAACTGACTTCTTGTTTCCAAACGAGCATGTCGATTACACACCGAGCTCGGATCACTTAAATGCGGAAATACGCCGGCTACAGACCGAATTGCCGTCCGAAAAGCAGTGTCCAAACTGTAAGAAAACATTTTCTAAAACTTGCAACCTCAGTAGACACTTGAGGTTGGGCAAGTGCATTAAGAAAAAAAACGAGTACACGTGCCAAAAATGCAAAAGAAATTTCCGAGATAAGTTTAACACGGACAGGCACGTGCAATCGTGCAGTGGAGGAAAGTCCGCACAGTGCACAAAATGTGGTAAACTTTTTAAATCTACCCGCTTTCTTGATTTACACAAAGTCCGAGTGCATCGCATCAATTGTCCGTTGTGTGATATAGATTGTGGAGACAGAAAAGAACTAGTTGTTCACGCTAGAAAACATCTACGCGAGGATTTCCTGACGATGCGACAAGTGCAATTACTTCGCAAGGTTGCAGGCAAATCGGTGTTGTTGCCACAGCCGTCTACCTCATCATCATCATCATTATCATCACCGGCCGAACTCGATCCTTCTGATGACAACTCTGTCGTTTTGTCACGACGATTTTCGTCAGAACAGACGACAACGAGGGTACACGGAAACGCCGGTGTCAGAATTGCAATTTCGCCAGCTGGCAGCGAAAAACATTCGTTGTTAAATCTTTTCAGTTCAAGACGTGAGCAAATTGAGTGGAATTTGGACACATATTTAAAAAGGTAAAGTAAACCGTTATGATCTTAATAAAAAAGAGACGAATAAATAAATAAACCGACTGTCGAAGACGCAGTGTCCCCATCGTTAAGTTTTAAAAACTGGTGTTATCACATTATTATTATTATTATTATTATTACTATTATTATTAATATTATTATTATTATCATCATACGGTACTGTAGTTTGCTTCAGCGAATTACTAAAAAATGCGTGGCTGTAATACATTTACTCGAGTATCTGTTTTTTTTTAAGTTTAAAATCTTGTGCACCAAGTTAGAACGTGTAATTTTATTTTCAATGTCTCTCATTCTACTTTTATCTCAGTGGGTTTATGAATGTTGTCATAGTGCCCGCCTATGAAAACAGAGATGAATAAATAAATAAACCGACTGTCGAAGACGAAGTGTCCCCATCGTTAAGTTTTAAAAACTGGTGTTATCACATTAT
The DNA here is from genome assembly GCA_012932295.1 of Cyclina sinensis. NCBI lineage: Eukaryota > Metazoa > Mollusca > Bivalvia > Venerida > Veneridae > Cyclina > Cyclina sinensis. The sequence goes on from JAAONU010000015.1 coordinate 8,389,027, forward strand.
TTTTATTATTATTACTATTATTATTATTATTATCATCATACGGTACTGTAGTTTGCTTCAGCGAATTACTAGAAAATGCGTGGCTGTAATACATTTACTCGAGTATCTGTTTTTTTTTAAGTTTAAAATCTTGTGCACCAAGTTAGAACGTGTAATTTTATTTTCAATGTCTCTCATTCTACTTTTATCTCAGTGGGTTTATGAATGTTGTTGATCGGTGCGACTTTAATTCGTAATGTTGATTCATCTCGACACTTACTTATCTCATTTGTCACGTTTATCTTATCTACCTCACAAAATTAATCTTTTACAGGTGGCGAAACGTGCGGTGGTACTTAGTTGCGAAATGCAAAATGGTTCGTTTTGACAGCGAAGGGAATATCAGGTAAACTTTAATAAGATTTGAGATAAGAAAGCGTTACTGTTGTCTTTCTTAGTCTCTAAAATCATCGATTTTTGACACGTGTTGCGTTATTCATTGGACAGTCTTAGCAATCTTAGCAAACGTATGAACTAGCCCGTCTTTGGCACAGTCTATTATTATTAGTAGTATTAGTAGTATTACAAGCAAACAAACACTATCTATATTAGATATTTCTTTTACACGTAAAATGCAACGAAAGTACGTTAAAGACTTTTGATATATAAAACTCTTATCTAAGTCGCTATCACGTGGAAATCATAGGCCTTGAAAAATTTTATAACAGTGATCGCGCGTGTGTGAGCGCGCATGTTTATGTACATAAGTGCCATTGATTGTGTGTGTGTGTGTGTGTGCGATTGCGTGCGTGTGTGTGTGCGTGTGCGTGTGTGTGCGTGTGTGAGCTTTTTATGCGTGCGTGCGCGCAAAATACTATAGAAAAAATAGTCTAACAATAGTTTAACTTTGAACATTTTAGAGACGAGGAGAGGCCTGCGTTTCGTTCAAAGTCTCAGGTACTGCTTGCCCAAGACGCCGTTCAGAATCAGATTGACGAGGCCTTTTTCAAAATCAACTCGTCAATGGAGACGTTTTGTTCGAATGCGAGTGGTTGGGTTCTCGAAGAAGTTCTCGCATTCGAAATGTTTGTGTTCCGCTACAGTCCCCTAGGAGGAAACTGCGGTGACCTTGACATTCCTCAGGAACTTGCTGACAAACGGGCCCTCATAACTGTTACCGGTAGGCCGGTAAACAGCAAGGATTGTTTTGTCTGGGCGGTAATTGCCGCCATACATCACAATAGGGAAGAACATTGTGGAGCTGTACACTGGTCCACTTTTAAGGAGGTCAGGCCATTATATCGACTGCCAGATTCGATGTCGGAAGGAGATACCGTAACGCTCGATAAGATTGCGGATTTTGAAAAGAAAAACCGTGTCTCGGTGAACGTGTTTGCGTATGACGGCTCGATATTTCCACTGCGCGTGTCAAACAGCAACAGTGAGAGAGGGCACGCAAACCTCCTGTTGCTGCACGCGCTTGGAGAAGACGAAACTCTTCGGCCCTTTCAGCATTACTGCGCCGTAAAGGACCTCGGCAGACTAATTTACGCCCAGAACGATGGGAACCATAAGTTGCACGTGTGTCCGAGGTGTTTAAATCACAAGTACACTGCTAGCGACTTAGCCAAGCACATGGAGCACTGTAAACTGCTCGAGCCTCTACGCGTTCGCATGCCAGAGTCGAAGTTTGTGGAATTCAAAAAACACCATCTTCAGCTCGAGGCCCCATTTGTTATCGTAGCTAGGTTCGAGTGTTTCAGGCGGCCGATTCTGGATCACAGTGAGCCGACAGAGGGTTCGATAGTGAGAGAAAGGCTCCATGAACCTTGTGCATTTGCGTATTACAGATTAAGCGTCGACGACAGTCACCCCAGCGAGCCAGTGTTTTTTGCAGACGACAACCCGGACACGGTTATGCGAGAGTTCTTTAGCTGTATGCAACGAGAAGCCCGCGATGCACTGGTCATCATGAGAGCCGTAAAACCCATTCAGTACTGCGACGTCGGTTTTAACAATATCGAAGCGTCGAACGAAAAATGCCACATCTGCGACAGCCCCTTCTTACCCGGCCAAAGAGTCGTTTTGGACCACGACCACGTTAGCGGTAAAATCAGGGGCAGGGCGTGTAACGCGTGCAACCTGAATTTCAGAACTCCAAACCACCTGATCGTCGTACTCGACGACCTTTCAGAGTACGACGGAAGAATACTACTGAGTGCCGCGGAGATATACGGCGCTAGTAAGATACAAGTCGTCCCGAAAACAATCGACAGTTACGCCGGGTTGACCATCAACGGGTGTCGCTTTATCGACTTGAAAAATTTCTTCAAGGACCCACTGGAGTGTTTGATAGACGGTCTCCGCGCCGAGGAAGGCGAGGGCGCCTTTGCTCACGCCAGAATAAATTGGCCCATTGGTACTACTCCGGAACAATTACGACGGATACCGTTGTGCAGAGACTACATAATGGGCCCGGAGGAGCTACACGCGTCTCACCTACCCCCACTGGAAGCCTTCACGGACAGTATCGCAGACGTGGCGCTCTCGCCTTCCGAGTACCAGGTCGCTGTTCGGGCATGGAACGACATGGAGGAAAAATGCCTGAAAAATTACCTGAGGCTTACACTGATCTGCGACTGTCTCTTCGTTGCCGACATCATAAGTCAGTTCAGGAAAGTGGTTATGAAGGACCTAAAACTAGATCCTATTCGATTTTATACGCTGGCCAGCTTCGCCTGGGAAAGTGCCCTCCGCTTCTCCGGAACAACCCTGGAGCTCCAGACATCCCTCGATGCACACTTGATGATCGAAAATGCAATCAGAGGTACGTCTCGGTTTCAAACTTTCGTATTATAGAGTACGTACACAGGTTGTCACAATTTTATCAGACATCGAAATGATCGTTCCTAACTTTTTATGACGAACACGAGAAATAGTTGTGCAAAATCTTTTTTTTTTTCAACAAACAATTTTGCGTAGAATTAAAAAAAATATAGCATCGATTAAGAAATAATCATAATTTATATTTGAAATTGACAAAATGCTGATAAATGCAGCATTACAACACAACAACAACAACAACAACAATAACAAAACTCGTTGAAACAGGAAGTAGATTATAAATCTCATGTTATTTATTTTTACAGGCGGAATAGCAGTCATCGGGAATCCTAGGTTTGCACAAGCAAACAATCCAGGAATGTCACCCGATGCATTCGACAAGGACAGGGAGATAAGTTATATCGACTTTCTCGATTTTAACGGCCTATATACGTCCGTAATGGCAACGGCACGTCTCCCGACTCACGGCTTTCGATTCCTTACTGACTACGAGCTAGAGACATTCAGTGTCGACAATATCCCCGAGGACAGTGACCACGGATATATTCTTGAAGTAGACCTGAATTATCCGGCGGAACTACACGATTCCCACGATGGTAAATAAGTTCTTTGATGTATGTAATTATATTACGAAAATTAAACGACTGTTTTTTTTTCTTGAATAAACGTGAAAATGACAGCACTTTATAATTATTACTGAAACGGCCTCTTTAATATTAGCACTACGTAACGTGGCGTTATCGGGTTAAATAACTGAAGTGACAGTATGGTGTAGGCAGTGTTGTAAGCCGATTATTTATTTACTTGGTGACACCGTTTTATCATTTCAGATTTCCCATTAGCTCCGGAGAAAATTCCCGTCAGAAAAGAAGATCTTTCAGACTACACAATAAGAACGGCCGAAAAGTGTGGCATCAATCTGGAGAGTATCTCAAAAGAAAGTAGACTCTGTCTGACACTCAGGAACAAACAATCGTATACCCTACATTACAGAACCCTGCAGTTTTATATAAAGCACGGGCTACAGATCACTAAAATCCACAGGGTACTACGATTTGTCCAGGTTCCTTTCCTGCAGTCATTCATGAGCTACTGTTCCGAAAAGCGAAAAGAAGCACGATCCCCTCTTTACAAGACTCTCTGGAAGGCGATCAGCAACTTAGTAGCAGGTGGGGAGTTGTTCATTAAAATCTTTATCTTTAGAAAAATATCACTTAATCCTCTGCACAACTGAGGGAGAGAGAGAGAAAGAGAGAGAGAAAGAGAGAGAGAGAGAGAGAGAGAGAGAATATGAACAGTAACCGTTTATTTACATAACAATTATACAGAACTTAATCAATTATAATAATAATAATAATAATAATAATAAATCATTTACTTTAATACGCTAGTGTAAAAATAATTCTTTTATCACTTGCAGGGAAAAGTTATGAAAACCCCAGAAATTACAAAGACGTGCGCATATGCACTAGTGAGAAAAGTCTGACACACCTGGTGTCAAAGCCATCTTTTGATTACGCAAGAGTACTAAGCGAGAATCTGACAGCCGTACAAATGCACCGGCCTGTCGTCGAACTTAATAGACCAATTGCCGTGGGATTCACCATTCTTGAACTTTCAAAACTGGCCGTTTACTCATTTTACTACGAGTTCGTAAAAACGGATCTGGCTAAAAACGGCAGAGTTCGATTCCTCGCAGGAGACACAGACAGTCTGGTGTTGCATATTTCAGGCGTGCCCGATTTAAGAGACAGGTATAAGAAGCACGCGGACAAATTTGACTTTTCAAACTTACCCGACGAGCATCCACTAAAAGACGACACGAACAAGATGGTTCCCGGGAAAGTAAAATTTGAACAGGCTGGACAGAATGGAATAGAATTTGTAGCCCTGTCCCCCAAATGCTACTCGCTTAAAACGGACACGGGTTTTAAGCAGGCCAGGAAAGGCTGCTCAAAAGAGCTTAAACACGAACTTTATAAACAATGCTTGTTTAACAATACTTGTCACCGCGAAAACGTTAAGGAAATCAGAAACTATGGCCAGAAGCTTTATCAAGTGTCTGTGGATAGAAGGATGCTCAGTGTTCTTGATTACAAGAGATATCATTTTGACTCCCTGACTTCAGTAAGCTTTGGACACTATCTTCTAGATGACCAAGCAGCTCTCCCATCAGACGTCGAGGAAAACACTATCGACGAATAACACTATATATATTTTTCATGTACAATTTTATTCTTGTAACAGTTTACAGTTTAAATGAACTAATAACTAAAACTATTGAATAAAAACTATAAATTGGTGTACATAAACAGAAATGCGGTAAGGTGCGGCATGTACAGTTTTTTACCTTTTCTGATAAAATGACGATTTAAAGTCTTGCTAGTAACCATCTAAAAATTTTCTAGAAAGCATTCCTGAGTAAAACCAGTAATAAACATTAAACGTAATGGAGAATACCGCACCATTCTTTTTGTATTTAAAATGATTTGTATTTTCTCGATTTTTATATATACATGTATATATATATATATATATAAATATATACTTGTGTTGGAGAGTTCGTCTCTGCACAAGCAAAAATTAATCATATACAGCCGTTACTCTTGATTTATCCTTTTGTCCCGAATTCTTATCACCGATACAATAGGTCCCTATCACTTAAATAATCCCCGCATACGGCCGAAGCAGTCGATAAAGAGATTATTTGTGTATGATATTCACATAACTATATCTTCAAGATAATGACACGGTCTCAGAGTGACGCATTGAAAATAAATATTCACATTTCTTGTAGTAGTAGTACAAGGTGTCTCAGAGCGATACCTAAGTAATATAGATATATATATCTATACAAAACAAAATTATTACATAGAAAATTAAACACAGCGTGTAAAAAAACGCTTAATCTTAATCAGGTCATCGTGTTTTATTAAATGTAAACACACCTTATCGCGAAATCTAAGCCCATCAGTTGTTATGATCCGATAATGTCCGTTAAACAAAATGTTTTTACTTATTCTCATACTTTTCTTACATTCTTAATATGGAAGCCATCGCCTCTTACTTTCAGTGTTCCGTTTTGGAGCCTGAGATATTTTGCTTTTCTTTAGCATGCGCGAAGGCACATTCATCTGCTCCATTGCGATTGAAAAGTAATTATAATCCTTTGGTTGATGTTGCACCCCTTTATTAGTCAAAGCACTGTATAGGTAGTCCACGATCACGGAGTCCATCTTTTTACCGTATACACGAAGAGTGCCCGATCTTTCGATTTGAAAAGCTTCCTTCCCAAACTTTAAGAGGTACGCTAACAAAGATATCGCCCTTTTCCTAATATTTTTCGGTAACGAGCGCAGTATCATTTCACTTAGGTCTTCTAAGACAGATTGTTTCTTTTTCGCCAATTTTTTTCTCGAAACAGTCCCTTGTATATTATCGCCGTCAATACCGACGGTATCGAACAAGTGTTTAAGTTCAGGCCGTTTCTCCGTCATGTTCGGTGAAACGCTGGTCGCAGATGCTTTCGTAACTTGGCGATCGGTCGGAAACTGTTGGCTTTGAAACTCCTGTGGTTGAAGCTGTTGTTGTTGTTGATGTTGTTGTTGCTGCTGCTGCTGGTTGGTGTGAGGACGGCACTCCGGTTGCTCCTGCTGCTTTCGAGTCAGTTGTTGGAAACGTACTGCCGGAATTAGAATAAGTTTTCGAAAACCTTTTTCTGTCCCCGTCTGCATTTTTACGAGCGAAATATACGTTGTCCGTCGAACTTTCGTCGTCCTCGTTGTCGGTGCCTGACAAATCGCTGTCTGTGTCGCTTTCAGAGTCAAACTGCTTTAAAAATGCAATCACAAGCGCTCTTATCCCATTCGCGTCTTTGTACATTAAATCTCTTTTAGTGTTATTGTCAACAGATTTCAGCGCCAGTCGTCTTAGCATACACTTATGTTTGCTCAATATCAGGAAGTCCTGTTCGTTGACGTTTACATTTCCCTGTAAAAGATTTAAGGATATCTCGGATAAGACCTGTATTTGTTCTCTCGAGACACTCCGGAGTAGCTGTTTTCTCTGACCTGGCGGTGCTGCCGTTAAATAACGCAAAAAGTCAATCTGGCGAGCTATTCTGTCCATATTAAACACACATCGTAATCTATTTACCGCACCAGATAGCGTATGTATATGTATTTACGTATTACTCTAGTTCGTAAACTATCGGTAACTGTCCAGGTAAAACGTTCGCTCTTAACTTAAAGTCAGATTGTGAAGATTTGGGACTAAGGTCTATTATCAGCGGGCTATATCGGTCGGTTTCCATGACGTCGTCATAAACTTGAACAAAGTGCTTCGCTTTCTTACTGTGACAGAAAAGCTGCGTACCTAGTGTAGATAGCTGCAGGCGATTTTGAAGTTTAAACAGAAGAATATAGTGCAGATTTGTAGTCATTGTTTTCGCGTATTTAGAATTCATGAAAATGTTGTGACAGCTGATAATCACAGTCACTGTCAAATGATGACAGAGCAGCACAAACAAATCCAGTATGTCTCTCGAGTTAATCATCACGTGATACAGGTCATCCACTATCAGAATGAGGTGACGTTCGTTCTCGGCCCATCGTTCTATGTCAGGTCTTGTGGGTAGTCCTTGCACGAACTCAACGTTAGGTACCGAACTGGCCACCTCATCGTACAGGTCCTGATATATATTGTACAGCCAAATATATCGAGACGGTGCAATAGTAAACAGCCTGTCACCCATTTCGACCAGCTTCCGCATGTAAGAAGTTTTCCCCGAGTTACTTTGTCCGACCTGTAAACAAACATAATTATACAAAAGTTAGACCCGTAATTCATTGAAGATAAGCATTCTGAAAGCGCACAAACATACATACATACATACATACATACATACATACATCTCTGTATCTGTATACTTACCAGCAGCAATGTAGCGGGGGCGATAAACTTCAACAGCGAATCATTGTGGTCGTTGTAGTGTTCATTGTCTATACTTCTATACATGCTGATGTCCGCAGTGTCCATCCTGAACGAATTGGTTTAAAAGCATACATTCATACATTTTATCTTAAACTTCATTGTGCACGCGCATGCGCTGACACACACTCATCTCTCACGAGCACACCTGCAAACGAAGCATCGTCTTAGCAATCCGTAAAACGCTTCGTCGCCAGCTTTCAGTTTTCATCACAGTCTCTCTGTAATCTCTGCACTTGAACTTGATCGCACACAGATCAAGAACAGCACGCTCGAATCTTGTACATGTCTGTGCATTGTACCAGTTTTCCAGGATACTATATTCGTCGAGTATATCGACGACTTTCCAGAAATAGATGTCGAGTTTGCTTTCCGTGTCAAGCATGACGCAAGAATGGTCTCGCTGCGACAAGCAATCGTACTGGCAACCGATGCACATTTGATTAACAACTGTCTCCAACTTACGCATGATTGATCGCGCGTAGTGAATCTGCAGCGAAAACTCAAATATACACATAAGCTGCTGTCGCCTAAGTTCAGAGAAAGCGCCTTTGTCCTCCATTTTTATTTATTTATCTATTAATTTGTTTGTTGTATCAACAGTAGTACTTGCTTTACAATCAGTGTCTTTTAAAACTGTTTTAGTGATTCGACTTTAAACAGAGTTATTCAATAGCGGCGTACGTAACGTTCAGTCTTATCTCAAATTATTCATATTTTTAGAATTTATTAATCAAAAGACAGTCTCTTTTATCTTTATTATTATTACCATTATTATTGATAAACGTCATCTCTCTTATCTCTTATCTCCTTATATAAGTGATAAGTAAAGGGATTATGGCTATTTTTAACATTTCTTATCTCGTAATAGGATTAAAATGACGTCATAATCCTCGACTCCTTTTACACTCGCCTCACTTTTCACTCGCACTCTCAAAACCATACTACTCTTGGGTGACACAACGGCAAATCCAGAAAATCTAAATTGGGATGGAGCAGTGTGGTTGGTGTCGTCTCGATATCCGTTTTTTAATCATTATCATCAATAATTCTTTTATCTAGAGCTAGTATCTTGAAAAAGGACATTTATAAATTGAAGTCAAACTTCACAATATTTTAGCCCATGCGTTTGCATTTGTGAGACTGTAAAATATATGAAATGTGTTGTTCTATTTTTTATAACAGATAGGGGTTTATCTAGTTAAAGATGTTAAACAAATGGTAAAAATATGCTTCCCGTTTGGTAAAACTTTAATGAACAAGCACTTTACATTTCTCTTGGATGATTTCACCAAATGAGACCCAATGCATTTTGAATTTCTCGAAACATCACTCAAACTTACCCCTTCCGAAATACTTTATTCAGGAAACATAAATCATTTGAGGAAACGAAAAACCACATATGCGCAACTTCACTTGATGATATATATTCCCGTAAAGTTTCATGACCCTGTGCCAACAGTGCTGGCAGCGTACATGACACAAACATTTTTGTAGCATTTTCACTAAATAAAGAGCCATAACTCTGCTCTCCCTGGAAGGAGGAGGACGAAAAAACCAAGTTGTTCGGCTTCATTTGCTGGTCTATATCTTTGTGAAGTTTCATAACCATAAGTCTTATAGTGTCGGCTGAGCGCACGAGACTAACTTTTTGGTAGTAGGCACCGTAACTTTGCTTTTTCTGGATGGAGGCAGTCGAAAAACCCCAAGTGCACAACTTCACTTGTTGATCTATGTCCCTGTGAAGTTTCATGACCCTAAGTGTAAAAGTGTTGGCTGAGCGCGCGACACAATATTTCCGACAAACGGACAGACAGACAGGAACCCGGACAAGTGCAAATCTGAGTTCCCCTCTTATGGGAGCACAAACAAGTCAGGTAATAACTAGATGTCGGGCATTGTTTTAAGAAAGTGTTTTGGAAACTATTTATTCAGCTAAGACAGATGTAATGAGTTCACTTTTGCTAACGTCGAGCTATAATTTACAGTTATTGACATGGAAGTATAGCGCTTATATTACTCAATAAGTAGCAACATTCCATTGAGACCGTTACTCGTCTTAACAGACAATTGGTTTAGAAAAGTAGCTGCCCTTCCAATCAACTTTTCTGTCAAATGATGGCGCTGAATTGTGAAATCATGCCAAGTATGTTTGAAAAGAGATAATCTGAACCATCTTCTTATGAACAGTAACCAGCAGCATCTAAACATTAATATGGAGATAATTTGAAATCATGTACTGCAAGAAACAAAGACCGACGATAACTAGTTTAGCAAACCTTTGTATATCAGAAATTTCAAATGCGAAACGAGCTGAGTAGATTTAGCACCTTAGGATATTTGTTGAAATAGAGATTTGAGCTCCACGTGTGCTCCCTTCACTTGATTATCCCTTAATTCCAGGTGCCATCACATCTCTATAAGTTCATCGCTATGTCCCATATAAGAAATAATAAATACGCTAAATGACTGTCTGCGATATCCTATGCGAGCTCTCTTGTTTATTTCGTTTCATTCTGAATCCTTTTAATCACCCCTAAACGATTTATCGTGTTCTACCTTACTCCACGTAGTAGAAGTCAAATTATTGATAATTAATATCCTTAGTATCTAGGAAACATTTATGCTTACTAAAATGTTACTTCGGTCGTTTTAAAAGATAAAAGACTCAAAACTGCATGCGAAATGGATATGATATTGTTACGAATATTATCATGGCGACGTTTGTAGCTACAAATATGTGTGGATCATTTGAAGGGTATGGACAAGGGTCATTCAAGGGTATCCTGTCTAGAGATTCCAGACTGGTGAATAAATGCAGGTATAACACTGCTCCCGGGTGGATGAAGGCGATAAAACTTTAATGCACATGTTCTCAATTTATAAATTTAATTTGTTTGATCAAAAACATTTGTCATTTAAAACAAGTTGTTTTAGATTGTTAAAACCTTTAAACCCACTGTCTCGATATTGTCAGAACTTTAAAGGCTGCCTTTAACATGCCTGCCAGAGGGAAGTTGCAGTGAGTATCGACTCCTGACACGAACCACGTCGCCAGACTTATATAGAGTCAAACACATCAGCCTTACTTATTCACTTTTCCGTCTGTATCTTTAAGACAGAAACATAATTATTTAGTGACAGTTTGATAGCGGATTATTTGTCGCTGTGTGATTAATCGATTGGAAATTATATTAGTCTAATCATGTTTCGTACATGAAGTATATCGTGAGAAACGAATTTAACCTGGCACTAACAGCTAACAAAAAGCGTAAAACAGTTACGATTGTACTAGTTAAATTGTTATCCAAAGTGCCACTTAATTCGCCTTAAAACGAAGCGTCCATCATCCGCCGCGTCTAAATACCATGATAATTCCATATCATATGACATAATAGAATGGTTACCCGGATGTGGTTAAATTTTTTGGACACGTATTATTTCATGAATATCCCGCCTAAAGGATCCCCTTTCTCTACCTATCTTGTTTAAAGTCCAATTTAAGGACCGGATGCCCAACAATGTTCTATGTAAATGAGAAAAGGGGTTTAGAAAATGGGGACAATATGAAGAGGAAATAAGATGCTGGAAAGAAACCTACTCCTTTAATGCTTGCCAAAATTACTACACTTCAAACCAACAGAAGGGCTGTAAAAAGATCCTAGGCCTAAAAGGACCTGTCATGAACCAATTGTAACCAAGGAAACCGATCAGAAAAAGGTGTTTAATGAAACAAAGAACAAGGGGATAAAGAGATCGTTTAAATACATACAAATGATGGGTGGAATGGTCATTGAAAACATAAAATAATGGTGTAAAATTTTACCCAAAAGTCGATAGCCGTTAGTAATATCCCTTTTTGTTGCTAGTGTCTCTAACCTAGACGCAAGGCTCGCAAAATACCACCATTTATTTACGACTGCCATTCGGCCGAAATAGAAACTATTAAATTTATGACATCTCAACGGGCAGGTATGTGTTTGACATATGATCAATTCATGTCTGTAAAAAAGAACTAACCAAATCGACGCTGCTGTCTTATTAATGATTCTCATTCTGATTTTTTTCACATTTAAATACCACACTGTGCAAGATTCACTTAAGATTTCAGTACTTTATCAACAAATGGGATTTTGCTGTGGTTAGTTTAAGTGTTATCATTAATTTTGATGGAGAGAGCTGATATGCAAAAAGGCAATGTAATATGATATTTCATTATGTCTATTGAATAAAACACAAAAGACGTTGATACCGTATGCTGGTTATTATCACCGCGAAGATTAGCGGACATTTACCGACTTATTTGTATTTTCAATAAAAGTTATCTTAATAAGGAACCGGTCTTACTGGCGCACCTTACATGTTCTCATTTTTCCCAGTGTGTATGACTCGTCCTTTCTAACTTAACTTTAGAACGAATAAATTTAAATAGATTCTAATGGTGAAATTTCTGTGCAAGACTGTTTTACCAGACTTCGATTATTTTATAGAAAAACAATTTAGTTTGCGTGCCACTCTTAATACACCATAGGCGATGACAGCAGCCAACAGATTGTGATATAAAAAAAACCTTTCCCTTTTTATTTGTCCGTATTAACACTATGTTTCAATACCTTGATAAACACATTGATATTAGTTAACGGTTAATAATGTATCTCAGTCTGAATGATAACATAGCTGTCAAGCATGTTATGTACAACACTTTCTCTGTGATGGTTATCGCACCTCTTCGCGCGTTATCGGGAAGTCTCGCGTGGCATGTGTCTAAACAGTGTAACCGTTTTTGAAACAACTTGATTATATTAGGTAAAGAATTCTGAAGCCTGAGTGTCGCAGATAAAATTTTGCCAATATGATGATGAGTAAATAAGAAACATTGATAATGAAAATTATTTCGTTTCACACATTTTCATCGAAACATTTCAATCTAGAAGTGTCGACATATTTGAACAAATCGCATTGAAGCCGTCGTAGCAACAAAAGAATTCAACAAATGTTCAGAAATCATTCTTGCAGTAGTGACTCATAACATATTTATCTTTTCTTTGTTTTCTGCCTTTTTGACCTTTTTTGTAATTGATTTGTTCATGAGAACAAAAACATGGCACTATAGGAAAATAATATTTGCAGATAAAAGGACAAGAATTACAAGAAGGGACCAAAAAGGTTTTCGTCAAACACAAGGAACTGATACGATACAGGCTGTCGTTGTTTGTTTTTAGTTTAAATGACTTTTTTTTCTCCATTAAAAACAAAACTTGAACGAAATGGACTTTTGGAACAGTTACACAGGGGTTTGAGTCAATTGTTCCGGAATCAATAATCTTGTGTGGTAGAGTGTCTGACTATTTGAGCTTATTTATCGTCGGTACCGGTTGCCCATATGACTGACGGAACCCTGGTTTACCAGTCCAGCGCGTTACCACTGGACCACATCCGCTCCCTGAGTAGAGTGTGACTTTGCGAAATGTTTTATGCTTGTGAAGGTGTGTGTTTCACACGTACGTAAGCCTCACAACTTGTGAATCTTAGGTTCTAACATTTACGGATTAATGTTACAAACCGAGTTATATAGATGTACACAATTCTAACGCATGCTTTAATGGATACCAGGGGTGGTGAAGGACTATGATTATGGTTACCTTTAGACTTTTTTATTGGGTCCGTCTGACTAGGTGACTGCCGTTCGAAAACACGTTTCTGTCATTTTAACGACAGTTACTTTTATTTGTTGCTGAGTTAAAATTTTTCCTTAAAAGCATTTTTCCCCATTAAAATAACACCAGTAAATGCCATTCATCAAGTTAATCCCTACACCAGACCAGATTAAATCACCTTAGTCATTTTTGTCAGTTAAAGTTTGTGGAATATACGAAAGGTTCATAAAAAAATATACTGCATGTAAACTACTTGCTATTGAACCGTAAGACTCACACGATGTGAAACTACTTGCTATTGAACCGTAAGACTCACACGATGTGAAACTACTTGCTATTGACCGTAAGACTCACACGATGTGAAACTACTTGCTATTGGACGTAAGACTCACACGATGTGAAACTACTTGCTATTGACCGTAAGACTCACACGATGTGAAACTACTTGCTACTGAACGTAAGACTCACACGATGTGAAATTACTTGCTATTGGACGTAAGACTCACACGATGTGAAACTACTTGCTATTGGACGTAAGACTCACACGATGTGAAACTACTTGCTATTGGACGTAAGACTCACACGATGTGAAACTACTTGCTACTGAACGTAAGACTCACACGATGTGAAATTTACATGCTATTGAACGTAAGACTCACACAATGTGAAACTCGCTTGCTATTGAACGTAAGACTCACACGATGTGAAGCTACTTGCTATTGGACGTAAGACTCACACGATGTGAAACTACTTGCTATTGAACATAAGACTCAAACGATGTGAAACTCACTTGTTATTGAACGTAAGACTCACACGATGTGAAACTACTTGCTATTGGACGTAAGACTCACACGATGTGAAACTACTTGCTATTGGACGTAAGACTCACACGATGTGAAACTACTTGCTATTGACCGTAAGACTCACACGATGTGAAACTACTTGCTATTGGACGTAAGACTCACACGATGTGAAACTACTTGCTATTGGACGTAAGACTCACACGATGTGAAACTACTTGCTATTGGACGTAAGACTCACACGATGTGAAACTACTTGCTATTGGACGTAAGACTCACACGATGTGAAACTACTTGCTATTGACCGTAAGACTCACACGATGTGAAACTACTTGCTATTGAACATAAGACTCAAACGATGTGAAACTCACTTGTTATTGAACGTAAGACTCACACGATGTGAAACTGCTTGCTATTGAACATAAGACTCACACAATGTGAAACTTACATGCTATTGAACGTAAGACTCACACGATGTGAAACTACATGCTATTGAACGTAAGACTCACACGATGTGAAACTACTTGGTACTGAACATAAGACTCACACGATGTGAAACTACTTGGTACTGAACATAAGACTCACACGATGTGAAACTACTTGGTACTGAACATAAGACTCACACAATGTGAAATTTACATGCTATTGAACGTAAGACTCACACGATGTGAAACTACGTGCTACTGAACATAAGACTCACATGATGTGAAACTACTTGCTATTGAACATAAGACTCATACGATGTGAAACTACTTGCTATTGAACGTAAGACTCACACGATGTGAAACTTACATGTTATTGAACTTAAGACTCACACGATGTGAAACTTACATGCTATTGAACGTAATTAAGACTCACACGATGTGAAACTACTTGCTATTGAACATAAGACTCACAGGATGTGAAACTACTTGCTATTGAACGTAAGACTCACACGATGTGAAACTACGTGCTATTGAACATAAGATTCAAACGATGTGAAACTACGTGCTATTGAACATAGAACTCACACAGTGTGAAACTTACGTGGATATGTAGTTTACCCTTTCACAGCATAAACTGTCAGATAAAATCGTATTTTATCTGTAATCTACATTTGTAACCTGGTGTTAAAGACCATCTCTGAACTTGGTCCGCCCTGCCAATAAAGTTCTTTGGAGAATGTAATCTTTTATAGGAAACAGACATAGTTAAATCTTTCCCAATACTATTAAAGAGATTATTCTACTAGCATGTTTGGTACTATTTACACGCGTTATTTATATACCGGCTCGGTAGTTCAGTTTATCATCTTCAGTTTAGGTGTTTTTAATAATGTTACATTCTACAAAATTATGATTTTTACCAAATCATGTATTTGCAATGATATCGCTTGTCCGCGGATTTATGGAATAGTCGTTATATAAATCACAGGTCTCTGTGGAAAGAAGTGGGAGTTGCCCGGCATTCCACGAGAGGTCGCTGTCGCGTGCCGTTGTTTAAACAGCTGTATTTATCACGCGTATTGAAATACAATCAAAATGTAATTAATATGATCTTGAAAACCCGAGGGTTTTCTTCCTAAAAAGGTCATGCCGATAAACATGCTTCCAGAATGAATATTGATAAAGATATAAATTAAATTTATTTGAATAGGGAAAGTAAATGGCTTTTGTGATGTTTGAGTTACCAAGTCCTTAATTGTTCTGGCTTACTGAAAAAAGAAGCATTTTATTAAAAGTTCAAACATGTAATAGGTCTTAATGGTTTCGATAAAAATGGAAATTATATTCACAATTGGAGCCCAGGGGCTCTTATTTACATTTCTTATTTTTGATAATTTTCCATTTTGTCGAAAGATAAACACAGACTTAAAATTTATTGAAAAAGCGATCCATCTTCTCCTAGAACATGATTATAACAATCAGGTGAATATTTGTGTGCAGTCAACAGAACTGCGAAAACCCTTCTGCATACACAGAACGTATCAAAATGTGCGGAAAACAACACCATGTTTTATCAAATTAGACTAGAAATCCATTTCTATTTGGGAAGTAGGACATTTTTTTTTCGAGAGGGTGGGTACAAGTTATTTTTGCTCGGAACCAACGAACTGTAGAACTTACTACTGATAGCCCTCGACTCGTGGTTTGGCGTTTTCAAGTCCGTTGACTTTCATGTGAAATCATTGTTAGACATAAGGTTCTTGTCGCTGACTTTCTGTTCCTGGAGTTGTTGTTGACCGTTGATTATGCAAGTCCAACTACTTTATCAAATGCTTCCCAAAAGCTATGTTTATTATCTTTCAGCTATGCATAAAGGCCAATTCCTTTTTAGTCAGTCTTTCTTTCAATCACCCAGTTAACGGTACAATTATCAGAAGTAGACAATGCATCGCATCAAAACAGCTAAAATGAAGTACCCTAACCCTGTATCCGAAATTAATAGGAGGTGAGAGTGAAAGAGAAATGATTCGCTTAACATCCCCTGCTTTCGCGGGTGCGTGAAATATTCATAAACATTGAACAAATCTTTGATGTGATTATTGGTAAAGTTGGAAATTCGAAAGAACCAAAGCTTAAATGCGCAATTAAGACATCTGATATCGCCATCAGACCGAAGAGCAATTATTTATCAAATGAATATTGTTTTGAATAAAATCATGAAAGATCATAAGAAGAGAAAAGAATTAAACATTATTTGCAAAGGTAAATGTAGTTCTAAACAAAACAACAACAACAACAAAAACACCTTTTTACATAACTCTCTAGTTAGTAGTTATCCCTCGGTGTGAAATGCAATTCTCTACAGTTTCAAGCAGACATGATAGCGTATTTTAACGGTATATTTTTCATCTTTATTAATTAGGAAATAGATTTTAAGTTTGAGTGATATACCGTCTGATATATCACGGTGTCGAGTTCAGATGCGTAGTAATTTAATCACGCAGGCCGTAGGCCTGAGTGATTAAATAATTACGCATATGAACGAGAAACCGTGATATATACGACGGTAGATCACGAAAATGTTAAAATCTATTTCCATTCTAACACGTACGTATATTTATAAGGGACGTTAGTATGTGCACTATTTAACAGTGGCGTTCTCAGTGACGTCAGCGGGCGCGCGCTTGTATTCAGCGTGCTATACTGCCTGATATATCACGCTCAATTCCTTCTTTGTTTATTGTCAGCAAATTGCGGATAGTGTTAGAATCATTATTTTATATTCTTATAATTATTTTCATAGGAAACTTTATGTTTACTCAAGAAAGCCTTGGCACAGTAAACACACAGAACCAAAGTAAATAACGGCAAACAACAGACTGTGACCACTGCAAGCACTCCAACAAGTACAAAACAACAGACTGTGACCACTGCAAGCACTCCAACAAGTACAAAACAACAGACTGTGACGACTGCAAGCACTCCAACAAGTACAAAACAACAGACTGTGACCACTGCAAGCACTCCAACAAGTACAAGCAACAGACTGTGACCACTGCAAGCACTCCAACAAGTACAAAGCAACAGACCGTGACCACTGCAAGCACTCCAACAAGTACAAAGCAACAGACTGTGACCACTGCAAGCACTCCAACAAGTACAAAGCAACAGACCGTGACCACTGCAAGCACTTCAACAAGTACAAAGCAACAGACCGTGACCACTGCAAGCACTCCAACAAGTACAAACAACAGACTGTGACCACTGCAAGCACTCCAACAAGTACAAAGCAACAGACCGTGACCACTGCAAGCACTCCAACAAGTACAAACAACAGACTGTGACCACTGCAAGCACTCCAACAAGTACAAACAACAGACTGTGACCACTGCAAGCACTCCAACAAGTACAAAACAACAGACCGTGACCACTGCAAGCACTCCAACAAGTACAAAGCAACAGACCGTGACCACTGCAAGCACTCCAACAAGTACAAAACAACAGACTGTGACCACTGCAAGCACTCCAACAAGTACAAAACAACAGACTGTGACCACTGCAAGCACTTCAACAAGTACAAAGCAAACAAAGTTTTAGTCCATTACGCAAAGATACAACTTGTAAAACATCGGAATTTATTTTGTAACAGATTGAACGAATGTACCATATGTTGAGTAAACTTTAAACTTAAGCGTGATTTATCATTATAATATCACTTTATACTATAAAGGATATGTAACATATGTCGGACTGCAAAACTAGACAGAACGCCTTTCTGCTTTGTACGTTCACAAGCAGCTTTTCACCACTGCTAAAATGGAGTATTTTTTTTTCTCAATGAATATATTTATATTGGTCTGCACTGACTGTTTCAATTTCTTAAAAGTTGGTGTTTAAAAAATTGACGTATTCAGGAACTGTTGTGGATTTTTAAGGGTTATCTCACTCACGTATCGCTATTCAATAACTCTCACCTCACTAAAAGTTACGTGATCAGTGATTACCTGAACAAATATCAGAAGTTTTTCGAGGGTGCTAGATGTCATAATATTTATCATACCAACGGTGTCAACATTACACAATTAAACACACTGTCCGCACAATCGTTTACAAGATCACAGCTCTTAATTTCAATTATTGATGCACCTTCTATATTTGGTCAATATACTGATAAGTAATGTAAACAGAAGTTTATATTTATTGATGTCTGAAATCAAACACGATCATGCGATAATTGGGCACTACCGATGCAGATAAACGTGTTGACACGGCATTTATTATGGACCATGCGCGTGGTCTAATGAAACAGATGTCTTCAGTCCCTGTTTTCTAAATCATGTAGCCCTATAGGTCTTATAGGTCCAGTGTA
This sequence comes from Cyclina sinensis, assembly GCA_012932295.1. Lineage (NCBI taxonomy): Eukaryota > Metazoa > Mollusca > Bivalvia > Venerida > Veneridae > Cyclina > Cyclina sinensis. The sequence goes on from JAAONU010000015.1 coordinate 8,408,090, forward strand.
TCGGGCGCTTTTGTTTATTTGCATCCACACACACACGCACACATTTCGACTATGAGTATTTTAGCGTAAAGCGCATCGCGTTAGGGCCGGATGCTTTTGTTTATTTGCATCCACACACCCACTTCAGCTGTTCTGTATTCATATGAGTATTTTACGGAATTCTGTTAGGGCCATCGCGTCTTCATGGGATTAACCAAGACGCAATGCTTGATATAACGATGGTGAAATCACGGCATCACGATAACGCTGACGATAACGTGGTGACACGGATAATAACGCGATGTAACGATACTACGATGGTGCAAAACGCGATGATACGACAGTACGATAATTAAAACGCGATAGTACGATGTAAAAACGATACTACATTGCACTTTCATCATCGTATTGTCGCATTACTCCATCGAACCTCCGCGTGTTCATGATTTTGTCAGCGTTGTATCGTGATTTCGTGAAACCACTAATTGTGCGCCGGCCCTTACGATAGTTATGTTGCTATAGATTCTGCAGAACATGTCGTTATGTGACAAACGCATCATAAATAGGGTTTTCGTATAATTAGTATTGTAAATTCGGACTAAAATGAAAATCAATTATCGGATCGAATCGGCGTGAGCATTTCGATTTATTATCGGAAAATAATCAAAATGATATAAACATAGAGAAACTGGAAACACTTTCAGAAGTCTTGTACACTTTTACCCCCAATAGGTCAGTATTATCACAATAAATACTGATTGGATGCATGATAAAACAAATTAAATAGTACTTAATAGTACTATCATTTATTTATCCAGTTATTTAATGTATTTTATTATGTCAAATGTACATCGGTTAAAAAGATTCCCACGAAGAATAACTTCCCTTGCCAGTCAGCGATTTCGATTCTCGACATAACAAGGCTACCGACGATTATTCGATTTAACTCGATTATCATAACATCACTAGTATTTAGTACGTAAAAACTACAGTGACGTTAAAGCAACCACAAAATGAAATTGAAATCAGTAATTTGCATGTGTCTCAAAACTTTCCGAACACGCCTCGTAGTTGTTTATTATCTAGCACGTTACATGTACATGATCAGGTTAGTAAGAGTCGTCTAACTGCTAGGCATCGCCATCACAAATGATACGGTGTGTATTCAGTATTCCTACCAAAGAATGGTTACTTGGGATGAATACTAGCCTTTTTTTAATACGAGGGAAGCGGGTACAGCCTTCACGGCCCATGTTCCGATGCCTAGGGTCCATAAATCAGAAATTGCCAGTAAAAAGGAAATTCGTCTTCATACATCATTTACAATGAAGGGTTTGAGAGTCACCGTGAATACCGTGACTGTTTTGATAAATTATATCTGACTTCTAATGTATGAGCAAGACCTGAACGGTTTAGTACACAAACTGATATACCTGTGTAAAAGTTTCAAGATGAAACATGCTAGAACAAATGTCCACTGACTGAAACATCTTGTTATAATTAGAATCGGTGACATCCTACATGTTTTACGTGTGTATAATTTGAAAACTCATTTTTTAAAAACTTTTTTTGCTGAAAAAACGACAAGATGGAATGATCGGCTTGCCATAACAGTAATGTGCTATGATATTACAAAAGCTACCATTTTTCATACTTCTATAAGATAAATGCCACTGCCGAAAGCTAATACAAATGATTAAACTGATAGAGAATTAGTGTCACAATTACCACAGTCTTAGACTAGAGCTATCATCATTGTTGTAACTCTTCGTGACAACTTGTTTTCATTCTCGGGTTTGAACATTTATAATATTGTTCTGTGCGGCTTTGTTTATTTGACCGTGAACATCTTATCATAGCGGTACATCTAAAAGACATGCGCTATCAAATAAAGAATATAATAAATAAATAAATAAATAAATTGGCTAAAAAATCTTGACTGGGAGTTAAATTCTTGAATGAACAACTCAAGAGTGGAGTTTGCAATCTGCGGATGCACAGGCAGGTCTTCTTGAGTAATTAAGCAAGTATCCAATAATAGCTGCAAAGATTTGTCGCTGCGTTTCATTTACGGGTAATTTCTCTCAGATTAATGTCAACTCTTCATGCTCACACCTCATGACCTTTCTCATGAAACAGCAGAATCTGTCGCCGTTTTAAAAATTCCTTAAGATGTAGCGGATTAAAATGCAGGCTTCTTGTTCGCTACTGCTTTGTTTACTTGACCGTGAACATCTAATCATGGCGATACATCTAAAAGACATGCGACTGTCAAATAAAGAATGTAATAATTCATTTTTCATTCTTGATATGATAATTTAGAAGCAAACGTTTCCTTTAATGTCTGTTATACGAGGAGGTTTGAACACACGCGTGGATAAAATCGAGATAGTAAGTTAGATGTATAGTCTGAACATGTGTGGCCAGTTTCCATTTCCGGTCATTTTATGTGACGTTTCTGTAAAGTTTCAAAGATTCAAATTAAACTTTTGTTCTCTTTCTGTTTAAGATTATAAAGTAAGATTCAAACAACAAAAATGATATTGTGAAATATCTATGAAAACACTTTTACGAATCATTTTCATTCGATTTCACAATACATGTATTAACCGTTCATCTGAATAAATTAATGTTAAAACGGACGTGTCTCTCGACGCCTGATTTTAATTCGCGGTACTAAAAGCTGTCGGCTCGACACAGACAGTCTAGAATGTACAATTTCAATTGCTCTTCTACTATGATATATGTCTTTAAAAACAAAACTATATCAAGACTGAAAAGAAAGAATAGTATGGGAAAAAACACACGACGTGATCTTGACTGCACCATCTTCTGTATATTCAAAAGAAATACTGCAGCTTAATAGATTTCATGGTTTTTAGAAGAAAAAAGGTTGTTACCGTGACAAGTGACTAAATTTGGAAAAAATGACCGCAAGACATCGTCGATTCGCCAAAACTATCAGGTAAGTCCGTTTTGTTATCGCACAGGTCAGGTTTTTACCTATCCTAACATATGGACCCTTTCAAGCGCTTTCTCAGTCTATACAGATGACTCGGTGGCCGAGTGGTTTGTGCGTTGGGCTACGAAGCTAGCGACCCGGGTTCGATTCCGGGTAGCGACTGAGTTATCGACTGATTTCCCAGGACTGGGTGGTAACCTAACCTGGTACTGTTTTCAGCAGTATCGGCCTAGAATGGTAATCGGGGAGGTAAAATACACGCACCGTTGACTACCCACGTTAAATAAGAAACATTTACCTTCAGCGAACGGCCAAGTGTTGGAGAACACTTCGACACAAAATTAGATCGAAATAGCATAAAAAAAATTAGTAAAAAGGAACAATACAGAGAAGAAAAACAGACGAAATGTTATTAAAAAAGCAGGAAGATAGAAGCTGAACAAATGTTACGACGTGCAGGAAAACATCTTGATGAAGGATGATGAGAAATATAACAATATCTTTTAGTGCAGACATTTTGCTGGAAAAAACAGCATCACAAGAGGAAAGTTTGAAGTCACTTAAACAATCTAGTACAAAAAGACTGTTTAATACAAAACCATGTTGATGTTATTCATGATGATAGTAATAGATGAATTAATTCAGAAATTGAAATCCTAATGTCAGCTGGATAAAATTTAGTAGAAGTGTTGCTTATCTGAACGCACATTGCATGGGTGCTTGTTAATCTCAGGCTTGTAAAATAGCAAACATACTGTCTTTAATTTCTTACAGAGTATAAAATTGCTGTGATAGTGATTCAAACAGAACTAACTTTTGCATTTACTTCCAGTGCATGTTTGTTGAATGACTATCATGTAGTGTTGCAAATGCAGTATTGTACTTTTGTACTTTTTGTATAGTTAGTAGAGAACTACATTAACTGCAATTTTTGTAACCCAAACACCCATTAATGATGCATCTACTTTATTCAATATATCAGATACTAAATTACAGCTGGTTCCACATAGTGCTATAATGCGCCCATGCTTTAATCTTGAATATTTTATGGATACCAGTGATTATGACCACTCACTTTTAGTTTATGTAGAAAAGTTAGAGGTGCTTTAAACTATGTCGAAAAAAAGCAATTTTGAAAAAGATTCAAGCTTGGCCTCTTCAAATATTCGAAAAAAGCAAAATTGAAATTTCGTTTGAATTTTACAACAATTGTAGTATATTTAAGTGTCAAACTGTGCGTAACAAATGTCGTCTGTCAACAGGCAGACGACATGCCTCGTGCCTCCCCAAGCGTTCACTGTCGTGTGCATGGTAACACTTTATGGCTAAAAGGATGCAATTAAATTTTCAAATTTAGAGAATATTAAGTTTGCAGCGTCGGGCGGTGACTTTAAAAAGATGAAAGAGCCAAAAGTCAGTATATTTGACACGGTGTCCCTTATGTCAACTAGGATACGTTAGTGATGTTTTTGTGGCGGGTTGTTCTGTAATTACGTCTGCTTCGCGTAACCTGTCGTTTTCTGCTGAGAAACTCATAAAATTTGGAAAGTTAGAAGCATAACATTCTAACCAAAATACTTTAGAGTTGGCGCTTTAAGAAGAAGAAACTGCTCATTCATCATCTATTGTCGTATGTTAGTCGCGCGACTTAACAATGCATCCCCAATGACTTAGCATTCATTTAATTCAATGTCTCTGTATTGTACAATTCTCATTTATTTACAAGATCACCTCAACATTTTTTTTTCACCGGCGAGGTTTGACAAGAAGGCTTTCATTAATATGGTATCTTGAATTTACCGCCGAGACACTAATGAAAGTTATTACTTGTACACGTGGTAGGTCGAATTTATTATCGTTTTTAAAGAAATAATGTCTCCACAAGTAATTCAGTGATTTGTGTAGATCAAGAATCTTTGCTATTATGAAAGTTTACGGTTTATTGAAAGTAACGACATGCACATTAAATTAAAAGCAAATTGCTAAAATATCGAGCTGTTGCAAGGCAAATTGCATCAGATGATAAACGTAGCAAAAAGCGCCAAATCCAGTTCTAAAACTTCTGTATGTTTTGTACTGAATTTTTTTCCTAGATATTTTAGAAACAAAATTGCAGCGATGCATAAGGATGAGACTAAACTAAGCCGAACGTATATTATCAATTCCTCTGTATAAGAAATTTCTATACTGAAAGAATTAACTTCACTATTACAAAGGCTATTTTATGTCACGTATAATTCGCTGATCATTGGACAGAGCACTATGACAGCTTTAAAACAACCACCTATATATATTTTGTAACATGTTCTACAGCCTTTTCAAAACGTTAAATACAATGTCGTCTCTTCGGCGGTGATATCGTTATTTCAGATAGTCATCAAAATCACTCACCCGCATTTGTGGATTTCGCTGTCGCTAATTGAAGTTGTATAGATGTGATCAAACGAAATGATAAACAGTAGTTAATTAGGACTGATTATAAAATTTAAAATTTACCACAAATGTTATAAATTTGCCGTGCATTTTTATATCGTTAAAAGCACATTCTTTACACGACAGTGGCTGACAGAATTACAATAGACCTAGCAGGTGCATAAAGTTAGCACTGAAATAGATGACAAAATTCCAAGATTTAAGATCAAGGTGAATATGAAGCTAGCCCTGAGATCGATATTCAGTTCAAATAAATTTTCAGCTATAGTGAATATCGAACCAGCTACAAGATCGATATTCAGTTCAAATAAATTTTGAGCTATCGCGATTATAGAATCAGCTACAAGATCGATATTCAGTTCAAATAAATTTTGAGCTATCGCGAATATAGAACCAGCTACAAGATCGATATTTAAGTCCTTTTCATACTGAATTTTGAGGAACAAGCTCTGAGATTGTAATTCCAGCTTTACATCAAAAAGATTTTCAATTCATTCTATCTATCTATTTGAGTTTATTTATCGTCGGTACTGGTTGCCCATATGACCGATGCTCCTTGCAGAGATTAGTTATTTTATGTTGTGGGGGACAGTGCAAGATACAGAAAGCGTCCCATTCCAGAGACACCCCTGGTTCTTTTGCATACTCAGTGTACAGTACTGATACATGGGACCTCGGTTTAACATGTCATTCGAAAGACAATTAATAATGTTAGTGGAAGAGCGGGGGATCGATCTCGGGACCAGTCTAGCGCGGTACATAATTCATTCTGTTTGCAGTTGCTTCTTTGCTATTTTACTTGGGGATATATATTTCTCAGTTTGCTTGGTTTTACAATTAGCTTGTTTTTCACATACTGCATATATTAACAACTTATTCCTTATAACCGTGTTGTTATACATGCCATTATTTCAGAGTCAATCTTTACACAGAACGACAAACTAAAACCATATACTAGTAACCGAGCTGTTGTACATGAGATTATTTCAGAGTCAATCTTTACACAGAAGGACCAACTAAGTCCATATAACCGTGCTGTTATACATGTCACTATTTCAGAGTCAATCTTTACATTGAACGGCCAACTAAATCCATATAACCGTGCTGTTATACATGGCATTATTTCAGAGTCAATCTTTACATTGAACGGCCAACTAAATCCATATAACCGTGCTGTTATACATGGCATTATTTCAGAGTCAATCTTTACACCGAACGACCGACAAAATCCATATAACCGTACTGTTATAAATGACATAATTTCAATAGGTCTTTACACCGAACGATTAACTACATCTATATTACCGTGCTGTTATCCATGCCATTATTTCAGAGTCAATCTTTACACAGAAGAACCAACTAAATCCATATAACCGTACTGCTATACATGCCATTATTTCAGAGTCAATCCTTAAACAGAACGACCATCTAAATTCATATAACAGTGCTGTTATACATGACATTATTTCAGAGTCAATCTTTATACTGAACGGCCAACTTAATCCATATAACCGTACTGCTATACATGCCATATTTCAAAGTCAATCTTTAAACAGAACGAACAACCAAATCAATATAACAGTGCTTTTATACATGACAATATATCTAAGTCAATCTTTACACCGAGAGTTTTTCTTTACACAGAACGAACAACTAAATCCATATAACCGTACTGTTATACACGGCATTATTTCAGAGTCAATCTTAACACCGACAGTTAGTCTTTATACAGAACGAACAACTAAATCCATATAACAGTGCTGTTATACATGACATTATTTCAGAGTCAATCTTTACTCAGAAGAACAACCTAATCCATATAACCGTGTTGTTATACATGACATTATTTCAGAGTCAATCTTTACACAGAAGGACCAACTAAGTCCATATAACCGTGCTGTTATACATGCTATTATTTCAGAGTCAATCTTTACACTGAACGGCCAACTAAATCCATATAACCGTACTGCTATACATGCCATATTTCAGAGTCAATCTTTCAACAGAACGAACAACTAAATCAATATAACAGTGCTGTTATACATGACAATATTTCAGAGTCAATCTTTACACCGAGAGTTTTTCTTTACACAGAACGAACAACTAAATCCATATAACCGTATTGTTATACATGGCATTATTTCAGAGTCAATCTTTACACCGACAGTTAGTCTTTATACAGAACGAACAACTAAAACCATATAACAGTGCTGTTATACATGACAATATTTCTAAGTCAATCTTTACACCGAACGACCAACTAAATACATATAACCGTACTGTTATACATGACATTATACAGAACGAACAACTAAATCCATATAACAGTGCTGTTATACATGACATTATTTCAGAGTCAATCTTTACTCAGAAGAACAACCTAATCCATATAACCGTGTTGTTATACATGACATTATTTTAGAGTCAATCTTTACACAGAAGGACCAACTAAGTCCATATAAACGTGCTGATATACATGCTATCATTTCAGAGTCAATCTTTACACTGAACGGCCAACTAAATCCATATAACCGTACTGCTATACATGCCATTATTTCAGAGTCAATCTTTAAACAGATCGACCGTCTTAATCTATATTACAGTGCTGTTATACATGACGTTATTTCTGAGTCAATCTTTACTCCGAACGACCAACTAAATCCATATAACCGTACTGTTATACATGGCATTATTTCAGAGTATATCTTTACACCGACAATAAGTCTTTACACAGAACGAACAACTAAATCCATATAACCGTTCTGTTATACATGACATTATTTCAGAGTCAATCTTTACACGGAACAATCAGCTAGAACCATATAACCGTGCTGTTATGCATGACATTATTTCAGAGTCAATCTTTACACGGAACAACCAGCTAGAACCATATAACCGTGCTGTTATGCATGACATTATTTCAGAGTCAATCTTTACACGGAACAATCAGCTAGAACCATATAACCGTGCTGTTATGCATGACATTATTTCAGAGTCAATCTTTACACGGAACAATCAGCTAGAACCATATAACCGTGCTGTTATGCATGACATTATTTCAGAGTCAATCTTTACACGTAACAAGCAGCTAGAACCATATAACCGTGCTGTTATGCATGACATTATTTCAGAGTCAATCTTTACACGGAACAATCAGCTAGAACCATATAACCGTGCTGTTATGCATGACATTATTTCAGAGTCAATCTTTACACGGAACAATCAGCTAGAACCATATAACCGTGCTCTTATGCATGACATTATTTCAGAGTCAATCTTTACACGGAACAACCAGCTAGAACCATATAACCGTGCTGTTATGCATGACATTATTTCAGAGTCAATCTTTACACGGAACAATCAGCTAGAACCATATAACCGTGCTCTTATGCATGACATTATTTCAGAGTCAATCTTTACACGGAACAATCAGCAAGAACCATATAACCGTGCTGTTATGCATGACATTATTTCAGAGTCAATCTTTACACGGAACAACCAGCTAGAACCATATAACCGTGCTGTTATGCATGACATTATTTCAGAGTCAATCTTTACACGGAACAACCAGCTAGAACCATATAACCGTGCTGTTATGCATGACATTATTTCAGAGTCAACCTTTACACGGAACAACCAGCTAAAACCATATAACCGTGCTGTTATGCATGACATTATTTCAGAGTCAATCTTTACAAGGAACAATCAGCTAAAACCATATAACCGTGCTGTTATACAAGATATTATTTCAGAGTCAATCTTTACACAGAACGACAATCTAAATCCACATAACCGTGCTGAAATACATACCATTATTTTAGAGTCAATCTTTACACGGAAGGACCAACTAAATCCATATAACCGTACATGCCATTATTTTAGAGTCAATCTTTATTACATTACATGGCATTATTTTAAAGTCAATCTTTATTACATGACATTATTTCGGAGTCAATCTTTGACCCTATTGTACAAAACCGGTCTGTTATACATGACATTATTTCAGAGTCATTCTTTACACAGAAGGACCAACTAATTCCATATAACAGTGCTGTTATACATGACATAGTTTCGGAGTCAATCTTTGACCCTATTGTATAAAACCAGTCTGTTATACATGACATTATTTCAGAGTCATTCTTTACACAGAAGGACCAACTAATTCCATATAACAGTGCTGTTATACATGACATTATTTCGGAGTCAATCTTTGACCCTATTGTATAAAACCAGTCTGTTATGCATGACATTAGTTCAGAGTCAATATTTACACAGAACGACCAACTAAATCCGTTCTGTTAAACATGACTTTATTTCAAAAGTAATGTTTACACAGAACGACCATTTAAATCCATATAAACGTACTGTTATACATGACATTATTTCAAAAAGTAATGTTTACCCCTTACGACCAGCTAAATCCATATAACCGTGTTGTTATACATGTCATTATTTTAAACGCTATGTTTACACCGAACGACCAACTAGAACAATAGTGTTATACCTGACTTTTTTTCGAAGGTCCGTGTTTACAACCTTCACACACGGCCAGCTAAATCTGTACTGTATGTGTATGACATTATTTCAAAGTCTGTTTTTCCACAGAATGGCCAACTTTATACGTTTTGTTATGCCTGGCATTATTGCAGAGTCATTGTGTACACAGAAGAACTAACTAAAACCGTCTTATTTTATACGACATTATTTCCACATAATTAAGTAAGTGGCGTAAAGGTTCATTAAAATGTGTTCTGGGTAGCAACAATTCTTAACTTAGCAGATTTCTGATTTTCTTGAAAAAAAAAAAACTTTTTTGGTGTCGAGTCTTTTCTTCGAAGTAACTTTGGAAACACGCCTTTTCAGGTTGAGAAGGCAGCATCTCTGTGACCAGATATGTGCTCAACTTGTGGAAGTGGTGGCCTAAACAGGCTCCATCCTAGATGGAGATGTTGAAACAGAGGCTTGCTACTCGGCAGTCGTCGCACGACACCAGTAGAGGTTGAAATATCACCACTGACAACTGAAAAAGACATTTTAGGGAATTTAGATTTCTAATGTATTTATTAATCAAATTATTATTCATAATAATGTTATCAATGCAAATAAATCACAGCATGACTTTATTTACTGAGTCTTTAGGTTAAACTGACCTGCTTGCTTACTAAATTAATGCACAGTTTGAGCTGGGCGACTCCTTCCAGTTTACAAACAAAACAGTCAATCTTGAGTTGGGAAGGGGGCCTGCTGTGTGCTCCCACAAGTGTTTACTGTATTACATGATTACAACAAATGCAAACTGACCTACCTATCAGTTCATTGGCAAAACATAAAAGTTGACAAAAATATGTAAAAAGTCAAACCGAGGTTGATTTAGTAATGATTTACATTATGATAATCAGTCTACATATCAATATGATAACTTATACTGCAAAGAAATGTTACACCGACTTTTTTAGGCCTTTTCTTTGACTTCTATTTTACTTCGAGACGGTCAGAGTGTACATGGTTAAGTATGAGGTGCCTTTTCCCGTGTTTTACACGTGTTGCCACCCTTTCCGCTGCAAATACTGCGTTTTCTACAATCAGTTTGCTTCACGAAATAAGCCCGCACTTGAGAATTGTTTGAAGACCATTTTGGAAAGATCGCGAAAATAGACGAATAATTTACATTGCTCATCCCCGCTGATTCGCAATAACTGTTTAATATATTATGTATTTATTCCAAATACTTAGAAATGTTGTTGTTCTTTGTTTTGTTTTGTTAGGGTTTTTTTTCATTTAATTTTAATTTTATTGACTTTTTTTCTAAATGTTGAGTTAACATGAATGAAAATTTGCAAATCATCACGTCAGACGGTGCGTATACAAAATACCACCATTACTATTAGTTGTACGCTGTTATCGAGTTTACTTCTTTTTTAGTTTTAGCTCACATGAGCATATGATCAGTAGTAGTAGTCTGAAAACATTTGATTGGTGAAAGCTTGAGGTTGAAGTATATTTTCTTAATAAAACTTGTGCCAGAAAGGTCAGTGAAGAAGCCATTCGGAACACCTCGGGCGACTTCAATAAGTCACCTCGGAAATATTGTGGTAGGCTCCATATTGGACTATTTTATAATACAGGTGGTGTCTGCTAAATAGAAAACATTTCTTAAAGTCTCTACCTGTATATACTTTAAATTAACATTAATATTCATTTTTTTCTAATGCATAAGACAAACAATGCATGTGTTCTGCTATGTTTGTTTATATTTTTATTAAAAGCTGCAGGCGAATTACCATTTGTTGTATTCATACACTTACATACGAGGTCTTTATACGAAGTTGTCGGAAAAGGCCGAGTTGTTACGATTGTGAAGACGCGTGCCATATGGGGAAAATGTAACCCCATCTATTAGAGCAATTTTTTCCCTCAGTAAAGTCCAATCAAACGACCTCTTTAAGTGTCGGTCTGGTTTCAATGCAACGGTGATTTGTAAGTTTAGAAAGACCGTTACATTTTCATTACACTTTATGTAAAGAAATCTGGAAGTAGAAATAGAATTTTGTCAAATGGAACACTTATTTACAGGTTTCTACTTAATTTGTTCATTGAGGGCCCATCCGAGAGCCCGTCCCTAATGATTAGTGATGGTAACACTTACTAATGAAGGTCAGACCTGTCAAGAACGGTTAAAACAAATTGGTGACTGGTTCGGACTAAATCACGCATAAAATAGTTCAAAATAAGATGTACTTGAAAACGTAGTCCCCCAATGATAGTTTGTCTCGTCTTCTTATAAAACCACTGTGTTTGTGTAACAAGAGTTTACCGGGTGACGGTAAATCAATGCGGGTTCACATTAGACACAATGTTCGTACTATTTTTGTCACAATTCCTCGATTAAACGAGACAACATGGTTTGACATTACTTTACCGAAGAATTGTTAACGAAAGAGGTATTTGCTTTTTGTTGACTGCTACGATAAGATAGATTCAGGATGTGTAGCCGCTAGCGGCCTGAAAAATAGCAAATACTTCTTTTCATGAAAAAAACAACAACTTATTTTTCAGATTTCGAGAAAGTTTAACAAATATTTCAAGATTTATCTCAATGTCTCTTGTTTTTGCAGGTCGTTTATATTTGTTGTTCTGTAAGTTGTGTATCTTCGGCAGCTTGGCCGGTAGTAGCAAATGATAATAATAATGATAATAATAATAGCAAATACTTCATTTCATGAACATTACTTCTTAGATAAAGTCTTCCAAAACCGCCTTTTTGTTAAATCTTAGAATTTTCTGGGGTACACTGTGTATGTATAGTCCGCTATCAGCCTACTCTCTTTTCATGGATATCCTACTTTTCAAAATTCGGAAGGCTCGTCCCAAACCCTTTTGTATTTTATGAAATGACATATTTGAATTTTTGAAATATGAATTTTGTCTTTAATCTTATGCAGAATACATGTTTGAGGATGCCAGGCCGCTACGGTAGGGGCCACTAGGCTGATACGCTACCGTGCCGTTACGGTCAGGCCGCAAGACTGATAGGACGCCATGCAGATACGGTTAGACCGTTAGGCCACTTAGCCGCCGAGCTGCCAACTTCACAAACATAATTTTTTACGCAATTCATTACGTAACAAATGCTGCTGCTACAAACAGAATAGGTGAGGAATCCACAACAGTTTTTTTTTCTATATGGAGACTGTTGGATGTTTCGTTTATTATTTTGTTTTCATCATTCAGAGGTTGTATTTCCTTTCAGACAACGCAAAATACACGCCTAAGCTTATTAATCTAAGCTTATGAATAGGTATATCCTTGCAGTCATGGCGACACAGTTTTTGATGTTTTTACCGATTAATCCAGATGAAAAATGATCGATTTTTATCATAAAACATTAGTTACATTTATGTGTTAATGTAGGCAGTTGTCACTACATCCAAACCAATGAAGCAGTTTTTAATTTTTCAGTAAAATGTCAAACCAATTCATAATGTATTGGTATGCTAAACGTTTGAAGTATACAGAAATAAGATATGACGACATGAAAGAAAATGCGTTTTTTTCATTATCATATTTATACGTTTTGCAATCAAAGGAACCATTGTTATTTACAGCACGGCGCGTGGAGGGTTGAAAAATTCATCAACGCGTTTCGATTGTTAAAAGAGATAACATGATAATTTTCCGCTATGTAGTTGATTAAAAGTCAACATCTAGATGATACGATCTATAGATGGCACTATATTGATTAAATTAACATCAAAATTGTATCAGTTACTGCTAACATGTATATGATGACATTTTTATACAGTTCGTTCGCATTTATATGCATATGGATTTTATGCTTCATGGTTTCACTGAAGAAAAAAATCACGAAAAGTAAACGTTTTGGGAGCTCATACAATTTTTGAGTAGAGAAGTTATTTTTCCTAGTTTTAGGATTAACTTTGGAAAGTCTTTTACTGGTCGGTGAACATGATAAATTATCTATAAATACAATGTCTGAAATTCCAAAATTAAATTGCTGCGCAATATTACAAAAAAGTCTGTACTTCCGTGTATTAATTACCTTTAGGATGACCATGGCCTTTACTACATCATTGTAACAAATAATTAGTGAATTCAAGCTTGAAACAATTCATTGACTAAAACAACGCATTTTTAGAAAATACAAAGTGAATAATGTTGTCCCCGTTTTAATTTCGTGTCAAACAACGTTTCAAATTCAGTATGTATCTTAGAAGTATGAATGGAAGTCGACATTTGTCACTTGAAAAGTGAAATGAAAAGAAACTTAAATATTCACCTTTCTTATATACAAGTGCTCAAATCGGGTATTGTGCACAAGGCAATCGGCTGAATTTTATTTAAATCCCCTTGTTTAATCGAAAACCTAGGAAGAGCTGGCTTGAATGAAAAGACGAGCTGAAATGCCGAGCCTGAACTTACACTTAGATTGATATAATCTGATAATTAAAGAGAAGTTCATTGACAAGAGTGTAAAATCAAGAAAACTGCACACCGGACTTAGCAGAAACTTTTTCATGGAAACTGTGATTGATTTTAAACTCTGAGGTTTTAAACTGAGCAAACATGTCGATCACAATTTTCACACCACTTCAAATACCTGACTTACCTAGTTCTCAATGGTTAATGAAAAAGAAGAAAATATATAATGTAATAAAAAGCGAAAAATATCAAAATAATCAATATTTTAGAGTAAACAACATTACATAAGACTTTATTTTTGGGCTTAAATTTAGAAAAAAATATGCTGTGAATGGATTCAGTTGGTAGATACTTAGGTCTGATGTTCATCAAAATGCTTTACAAGAGGAAAATGGCGTTAAAAATGAGCGTATGTTGGAAATAATTTTTAAAGAACGTCTGTCTTGTCATCAAACAGTAAGGCCAAAATTAATAGTTAATAATGATACAGGACAGTAAAAAAATCAATTAGAGAAAAAAGGAGCTATGTTTCCATCTCGCCATAAACGCCGCCTTCGATTATTAACTAACTTAATAAATCTTTTATAGGCGAAGTGTGTTCTTCTAGACGCCTAATTGTTTTGCCGTTTCTTATGCAAGACTGCAGGCACATCATTTTTCTATTCCTGTACAAATAATGGTTTCGGATATTCTTCCAAAGCCTTGGCTTATCTTAAAGACTTAAACAAATTACCTCTCATTAACTGTAAACAGACGTGTAATTTGCAGCATCAAAACTGCATCTAAATCGATATTTAAACTTAATTAGATTTCTTAAAATAAAAGTGTCAGCTTAACTGAATGTGCATTACTCAGGAGTGTCAATATTTGTGACAATGGCTAAATGAAGTGCCTGTCATTTACAAGTGGTGATTATCACGTGATTATTTGGTTGCTCCGATGCTATAAAAACTTCTGCAATTGTGCGCAGTTCATAGTATAATATGCAATCTGCTGCATCTGTTGAAGATAAATGATCATATCTGCTCCTGCCATTTTTTAAATCTTATTGGTTACACAAACATGACTTTTGTCATCAGATTTCCAAATAAACAATGTCAATATAAGTTCTCATTTAAACCCTACAAAAGTTACGTTTTGATAGAAATGATGTAATTTCTTACTATGTATGCACTATAAAATGTTTTAAATGAAGTGTCCCTGTAGATATACATCATTTCGACGTTTTAAGGTGTGACTGTTGAAGACAGTATCAATAAGGAACACTTGTAGTATACTTATTACGGAGACGACCGTTCTATGCGGCAAATAAGTGATCATGTAAAAGAAGAGGAGCGGAGATACAAGACATAACGTAGAAATGTTGACCGTGTCTTAAAGACATAACTTAGAAATGTTGACCGTGTCTTAAAGACATAACTTAGAAATGTTGACCTTCTCTTAAAGACATAACGTAGAAATGTTGACCGTGTCTTAAAGACATAATTTAGAAATGTTGACCGTCTCTTAAAGACATAACTTAGAAATGTTGACCGTGTCTTAAAGACATAACGTAGAAATATTGACCGTGTCTTAAAGACATAACTTAGAAATCTTCACCGTGTCTTAAAGACATAACGTAGAAATGTTGACCGTGTCTTAAAGACATAACGTAGAAATGTTGACCGTGTCTTAAAGACATAACTTAAAAATGTTGACCGTGTCTTAAAGACATAACGTAGAAATGTTGACCGTGTCTTAAAGACATAACGTAGAAATGTTGACCGTCTCTTAAAGACATAACGTAGAAATGTTGATCGTGTCTTAAAGACATAACTTAGAAATGTTGACCGTGTCTTAAAGACATAACGTAGAAATGTTGACCGTGTCTTCAAGATATAACGTAGAAATGTTGACCGTGTCTTAAAGACCTTCTATCACCCAGAAACAATAATTTTGAGTACATAAAATGGGTGGTCGGGCCATGTCCTATATTGATTTTTGAAAATCTTTCACTCATTGAAAATTGTTAGGATTTCAGACCTCAATAAATATTTTTGTTTACTACCGAGAGTAAAGATCGCTGCCATATAACAAACGTTAATTTATAATTTATGCATGGACGAGTGTTCAAGCGATATACACACTCTGTCATTACAATTTATTTTTAACAACGTCATACGTTTATCAGAAACGATTGTAGATTACAAAAGTAAACAAACTTAGTATCTTTAACGCCTAATCTGTTTCTAAATCACGTTTTTAAGTCGGATCAGACTGTTGGGTATCATTATATCATTCTTCATTCTCGCAATACTGCGAGACCTGACTGAGTTTCAGAATTTATTTTGAGTTTATGGCTATTTTTCATAACTGTCTGGACTTAAAATTCCAACTTTCTAATGCAAAATTGTCCATGACAACGACAAAGTTGCCATTAAGGATGAAATATGACCACGGACAAAACTTAATTTTTGACACATTAGTTTAAATGATTATAATTCAAGCCCTAATTTCCTCTTCCGTATAGTATCGATTATCGCGGACCGAATCTATTCTGGAATAACTGATTGGGATCATTAAGAGCAACAATGCTGGTTTTCAAGTGTCACACTCTAAATACAAGTTCATAATGAAATTTGTAAGGAGAGTCTGACTGCACTCACCGCCCAGATTCTTAATTTCAAGTTTAGTTTGATAAAGAATCAAAACGGGCTAAGCGATGACAGGTAAACTTTTATAGTGACTGTATTGTCTGTTGTCAAGTGACGACCATTTTGTCTAAATTCATATACACATCTATATTTATTTAACCAAACCGTTCACTGTGACACTTGATTTCACATCGAATATTCTTAAAATCACTATTTTTAGGCAAAGCTGTATTAATTTTTTTTACCTACATTTGTAACGAATGAAATTGTAAGATCCTCGTTTGCCATTTAAATGTTTCCTATTATAGTTTTAGAGCAAAATTCGTAATTGTCTTACGAACATGAGAGTCAGTAACAAAAAGATGTCATGCATCTAAGAATACACAACTCAGATCGGGATAAGAACTCCGATCTTAGAGCATCGAAGACCGACACTCTAACCACTGAGCCAGAGAACGGATTCCCTGACGCAGTTGTCAGAGGTAATATTTATATAATTATAGGAAGGTATGCTCTAGACTGTAATACACTTCCTCTTGAGAAAGTCATCATTTATGATGATGAATGGTGTTGTTTATTTTTATATCAGAAGATCAAACAGAAATCTCGAAAGATTCTTTTTTATTTAATTTTTACAACAAGGTCCAGGACAGGTTATCTCGGACGAGCCCCCATCTAACGAATATGAAAGTCCGTAACAAAATGCATCTTAGAATATACCTCCCAGAGCGGGATTCGAACTCCGATCTTAGCGCTTCGAAGACCACCACTCTAACCAATGAGCCAAAGAATCGATTCTTTAACGCAGTTGTTAGAGGTTGTATTTATACAATTATAGGAAGGTATGCACTTAACCTTAACAATTGTTAGTCTTATTGCCAATGTGCACAGATCTAAATTGTAACTTCACGTTTTACCTCTACTACTACTGCCAACTACACGTTTAACCCGATATCTACTACTACTGCTAACTACACGTTTAACCCAATATCTACTACTTCTGCTAACTTCACGTTTAACCCGATATCTACTACTACTGCCAACTACACATTTAACCCGATATCTACTACTACTGCCAACTTCATCTTTAACCCGATATCTACTACTACTGTCAACTTCACGTTTAATCCGATATCTACTACTACTGCCAACTACACGTTTAACCCAATATCAACTACTACTGCTAACTACACGTTTAACCCGATATCTACTACTTCTGCTAACTTCACGTTTAACCAGATATCTACTACTACTGCCAACTTCACGTTTAACCCGATATCTACTACTACTGCCAACTTCACGTTTAACCCGATATCTACTACTACTGCCAACTACACGTTTAACCCGATATCTACTACTACTGCCAACTTCACGTTTAACCCGATATCTACTACTACTGCCAACTACAGACTATATAGTCAACTGAAAACAGGATCTAACTTGCTTTAGCACATAGTGTTTCCCTAGAGATGTACGTGAAAATGTTACCTTATAATGGGTCATAATATAGGATTTATGTCCAATTTGTTGAAATTTGTTGTTTATTTCTCTTTTTTTTTTTCTTTTTAAATTTCAAAGCTTAAAAGTACAGCTATTTGTTAAAAGTTACAATTCTTATTGAAAACACACGTAAACCTTGGTCTTTTTATGAGAATAGCGCTTTTCAATCTTATATTTTTATTGTGTCGCATTCATACAAACCAATGAAGGGATCTTTAAGGTCTATAGTTTTAAGGTCTATAGTTTTAATTTAAAATGATTTCGTACACTTCAGAAAACTTATTTTACCTTACTTTATATATTTTCGCAGTGGAATCCATTAGAACAGAGGGGTAACAGAATAACTGAATGATGCTACTTTAAATATTAAACCGATTTTAAGTTTGTTATGAAAATGTTACAAATTACTTTGAGTATCTCGAACGAGAGGTTGTTATAACTACATGTAATAGTTATTATTTTAGATATATTTGCGTATTATTTAACGATTAACATTCTTTAAAATAAACTAGGAGAAAAACAAACACTAGTCGCTTTTAAACGATTTAATGATACAGTGCATGGCGTCGATTTTTTCCAAAGTAAATTTTGCTACGAACGTGTGTCATAAGTCAACAATATATTCAATGTTGCACCTAAAATGAATAAGTGACTATAAAACTCAATGAAACATTTCTTTTATTCAAGAACAACAGAAACAAAACCCAGAGAACTAGAATATTAATAAATTTTAAAAAAATTCTAGACAAGTAAAATGTGTAGGACATAATTTTCCGCTTCGCATACGCTATATACCATTAAAATTAATGGAGAAATAAAATACTTACAGCAGTTTTCTCCTCCGAATCGTGGAAAAAATGCTTCTTGCGACAGCCTAAATGACATCATTTACCACGTGGTATGGCCACCCTGAGATACAATGTACCCAAGAATGGTACTACAAAACATGATAGAATATAGGACTCACTGTAGCAAGAGTTGTTCTATAAAATGTCGAAAGAGATAAGATATAGTAGAATCTTATTCAATACTTAGAACAACATTTCTATACAGATTTCTTGAGAGCTGATTTGATGAGAGGGAAATACCATGTGCCAAGTTTACACTGTTGGTCAACTTCTAGTACTAGATATAAAAGGGACCACTCCTGTGCTTTAAATAACTGGGCGTAAAAAATCTCTAAATGTGCAAAACTAGACTTGATACGGATTATCTCTGTAGTTTCTTTACAGTCTGTCCAGTGTTATAAATACATTGTTAGAAAGCCAAACACAATTACACATTTAACTAAGTTTCATAAAGAAAATCGGAGCGTTTTGAAAGACAATAAACAAAACAACATGTTAAACAAGTTTTATCCGTAATTTTTCCATAATTTTTCAAGAGAGGCAGTTCTGTGAAGGCAAAACAGACAGACAAGACGGACGCGCGGACAGACGGAGAAAACAAAAGTATATACATTTTGTATTCATTTTCCTATAGCACAGGGATACATAATCCCTAAACTTTGTTTCTCGAGGACAACCAGGCAGTAAAGTTTGCTTACACATTTCAAGAAATACTATTCACGAGGTTCAAGCCCCGTACTTCGAGTCTCCTTACGTGTTATTGGTAGCTGTATCTCTTCAATGGGTGTTTTGCACCATTTTTACTCAGCTGCGTAAGGTGACCAAATGTTAGCGGCGATTCCGTGGCAACAAACATGTAGAAATCGTTTACCTATCGCAAATTTCACAAAACCATCGCAAAACATTGCTTCGGGCGAAGTCGTACTTAATATGGTCAAGATAGGATCTTAATACAACCTTAATGTTTAAATGGCCGTACATATCTATCAAGAACGTGTACAATACTTATCATAATTGTAATCTTTCACCTCAAGCCGATTTGTTCGACTCATCTGACCTGAAATGACCGAGCAAATCATCGGGAATGTAAACAGTATGGATTACAGTTAAAAAATACATTAATACTACAGATATATTTATAAATGACCCTTAAATCCGAAAACAAAAGCTTTCATTGGGACATACTTATTTGTGTGAAAATGTAAGTGTACTTCTTTGTTAAATTATGCAAATGTCAAAGGTCAGGGATATACATGGTACAAGGATATCTGTAACGATCTCGTGAATTTCATTAACTATTTATAGATGCTATATATTCAACGGCTAGCTTTAAATTAAATTGTCAAGGTACGTCTGAGAATGACGCATTGAATCAAAATTTCAGGCCGTCGTCTTTGAAGAAAATTTTGGTTCGATTAAATTATAACTTGACCGAAGGTTACATGAAATAGAGCCCCAAGTGTAATATTTATTTGATCTTTCCTGTCAAAGGTCTATGACCGCCGTCATTGAATGAGGGGCCAGCCCCTAAAACGTAACAATAGGTGAACAAAGACATTGAATAATAGCATGGATGAAATCTCATGTGATTGATACATGGTTTCTTGCTTTTCTGTTAGAAAAAAAGAACACTTCATTACAATCACTTGGCTTAAATTTCAAAGAAATATCATTGTCTATTTGTCATATTCAAGTTTTGAAATTGATATGATTTTTTGACAGTGCGAACGAAATCTGTGTAAAAAGATAGTTCGTTGTACAACAAACACTTCATACTTTAATAATTTTAAAGTCCAAACTAGTTATAAACGTATCTCAAGATTTTCAATAAATGAACTTTTCTTAAAACCAAATGAATGTTAAAAATTTATATAAAATAACACCGAAAAAATAATAATACATTAAAAAAGTGCACTGCAGTGAAGTTTAAGCACGAAGTCTTAAAATGAATTTAATACTCAAGCCCTAAAAATCCAACAGCAAAAAACACATCGGATGAAAATGCCATTGCCATGCAAAAATTTATTTTTTAAAGAAAAAAAAACGTTCTTCTTTAACCTTTCCCCTTCTTATTTGTTTTGAAAATGAGGATTTTATAATATGTTTTCTATTATACTACTGATAAAACCTTAACGTATAATCCTCAAAATAATGAACTGTCGGTGTGTATAAACTGAAAAAATAAAATAAAATAACAATTTTCCATGTAACTATATACCCGTCGATATTTATCGCAATTCAGTAACACAGAATTTTCCATCAATGTTTCAAAAGACATAAACAGACAATACTATACACGTAACCTATAACCCCTAATAAATACATGTAGTTGCTTTTCAAATCGTCTACTTAAGGGTTATTAATGGTCTAATGAAAATAGGGAGGCAACGTAACCTGTAACTAAACAAACGCACAAACTACTTACAGTCACTGAGCAGTCTTAAATTACCTAAAATTAATCTTTCTTCAAACCGAAAAGCGATGACGATCAAATTTGAGACCTACATGGCAAGACCATATTATCATCCGAGGCAAAGACTTCATTTACAACATACAAACGTTCATCTAAAAGTCAGTCCGTCTTCAAAGACGGTTTTATTAGGACGTGTAATTGTTTTCATGGTAGTAAAATCACATACTGGACAATAAGTGATAATTTCCATTGCTGTAAATATAGTCCACGAGCTCATAAATAACGAAAACATGTGATTTACCTTTCCGCAGACGAAACGGGCAGGCGACTGAAAGAATCGGGTTACCCGGATGTCAGATGGAGTTTTCTGCCCCACTAGTGTTTCAAATTAATAACATCGCCAGGGAGATACAGACTATAATAGACAAAGTTATGTAGGAAAACGTTTCTTTTTTTCTTGTTTTTAAAGAAATTCTGTAACCCTTCGTTTTTAGCCTGTATCTCAGAATCACTACTCTATGTATGAAATGTCTCACCTGTCATATTCGAACAAGGTGTCTAACGGAATAATTACAGAAAACAAAAACCATGGTAATGGTCGTGCTTAATTGTAAATGTCAGCCAAAGTAGCACCGCGCCTAATAGCATGACCACGGGGAATAACAATACCTCATATTTACATATTCAAATTTCGTCTCACTTTATAACTGGTCAATTCCTCGTTAATTATAGTTTCTGAAAGACACGGGGTCATTAAGATTCTGTATTGTGTATTGTAATTTGTTTCCTTTTTGTATTTTAAGGTGTTTTCAAGGTTCACCAAAGAAAACAGGCGGTATGAGCCACTCAAAGCTGTCCGTGAATGTACCTATCAATACTTGACATCTGTGAAATATTTCTATGCTTCTGTAAAAGACAAGCTACTAGAAATATGGGAAACAAATCGTCTCTCTGCCACTTGAAAGTATAACAGACTGCTCTCGCACGTAAATTAAACTCCTCTCAATAAATGACAGGCTCAAAGGTCAAGCTCAATATGGCTGCCTTGATTTTACGCTAAATACTAGGTATGTTTACGCACCTGAAATTGTCTATCCACCTTAGTGCCGAATTTAAAAAAGAAAAAAAAAGAAATAAACCCACAACACAGAAACACAAAAACAGATGTTTTATCATTAAGGTGTATGAATATTAACTTCCTTTCTCATCTGTTTTTAATGAAAACTTCTGGATGTTTTCGTGAAATATATTTGATCGAGTTAACGATTAAAACCTGTTGCAATTCACAAATGTTACGTATTTCGTAAATTTCAAAGGCTCATAAATTACGTACATCAGTTAAGATAAATTTGGTATCCGTTAGTGAAATATACTCGCATCTGTTATCTAACAGAAGAATAACCTTTTTGTTACAATGAATTGTTCGTTCATGACGAAATACGACATATAGCAGGATGAAAACAATTAGGGTGTAAACACGTCGTTCTACATACAGCAGGATGTAAACAATTAGGGTGTAAACACGTCGTTCTACATATAGCAGGATGAAAACAATTAGGGTGTAAACACGTCGTTCTACATATAGCAGGATTAAAACAATTAGTGTGTAAACACGTCGTTCTACATATAGCAGGATTAAAACAATTAGGGTGTAAACACGTCGTTCTACATATAGCAGGATGAAAACAATTAGTGTGTAAACACGTCGTTCTACATATAGCAGGATGAAAACAATTAGTGTGTAAACACGTCGTTCTACATATAGCAGGATGAAAACAATTAGTGTGTAAACACGTCGTTCTACATATAGCAGGATTAAAACAATTAGGGTGTAAACACGTCGTTCTACATATAGCAAGATGTAAACAATTAGGGTGTAAACACGTCGTTCTACATATAGCAGGATTAAAACAATTAGGGTGTAAACACGTCGTTCTACATATAGCAGGATGTAAACAATTAGGGTGTAAACACGTCGTTCTACATATAGCAGGATGAAAACAATTAGTGTGTAAACACTTTGTTCTACATATAGCAGGATGAAAACAATTAGGGTGTAAACACGTCGTTCTACATATAGCAGGATTAAAACAATTAGTGTGTAAACACGTCGTTCTACATATAGCAGGATGAAAACAATTAGTGTGTAAACACGTCGTTCTACATATAGCAGGATGAAAACAATTAGTGTGTAAACACGTCGTTCTACATATAGCAGGATTAAAACAATTAGGGTGTAAACACGTCGTTCTACATATAGCAGGATGTAAACAATTAGTGTGTAAACACGTCGTTCTACATATAGCAGGATTAAAACAATTAGGGTGTAAACACGTCGTTCTACATATAGCAGGATTAAAACAATTAGTGTGTAAACACGTCGTTCTACATATAGCAGGATGAAAACAATTAGGGTGTAAACACGTCGTTCTACAAAATTTCGATATTTCAGCAGTTAGTTATAAAAGGATGTTTGGCAAGCCACCACGAGGTTATTCAAACTCTTTTAACCAGTCAGTATCAAATCAGACATGAATAAGACTGAACTAAATTTAGAGGTGTATCCAATTAAATGTTATTTGAGAAACTGAAGGAAATTTTCGACAGATGTGAACTTCTCAAACTACTCGTAGGGTTACTGAAACAGAAAAAAAAATGAAGGTAGTCCAGATTTTTTTAAATGTCAATATGTAATAGTTAATATCACCTGAAAAGTATCATTTGATTAACTTGTCAAAAAGAAAATGTCGTAAATGAAAATCTTTTGAAAACGAACAATTCTGATAAGCCAATAAAAAAGTGAGCAAAATGTTAATTCCATACAACTATGAAAATGCACTTCTGAGAAACAAGGATATGTTTGAATATACTAGTAAATATATCAATAAGTCTTACACGTTTGTTCAGCTCATTTAATGGTTCATTCTAAATCTATATTACAATTTGTTTCCTTACATGGAACATATTGAAAAAAAGAACAACAACAAAAACAACAACAACTTATAACTCATTAACATATACGAACTTAAAAAAAAACAGCCACGCCGATCGATTTTAAAAGTACTTTAATACTATACAGTATTAAAACATTTTCTCTTTTTATTGGTCAGTTGAACGAACATGTCAAATTCATTTGATAATAAACCCTGACAATACGATCATTTTTATTACCGAGATTTTCGTGATTATTGTAAAGAATATGTTAATTAAACTTTCATGTTAAATATATAGTCCGTGTAATGCTGACAGAGATAGTGTTACTCAGGAAACAATGAGGCTATAATTGAAAACTTTCAAATAATTGGGGAAAAATAAATTTTCAACCATTTGTTTTTGTTAAATTTAATAAGAATCAAATAGAAGGGAGATATGTTGACACGCTTTTCCGTGTATATACATGAAACACAAACACTAACATATGTCCATATTGGTCGTTTAAGATTTAGTTTCATGTGAGGAGCTTAATGCCATTAACCCTAAATTAATGATGACATACATGCAAACTTTTAAACCCATCTTATTCCTGTCTGAATACATCTCACTGTAAGGTTGTTCTTCCATTGTCTCTTTTTACTTCTGTTTTCTTTTGCATTTTCTGAAAATCATTTTTTATGAATTATTTAAATAACAATATCGTAACGTAAGTTACATAATCGATGAAAACTGGAGTCGTGTCGAGTAATATACTCTGTTCGTCATATTCATCGCAATATTTTTTTCTTGTATTTACCCGGAAATACACACTAAAACAAAACCAAACACTGGTACAAAGCAAAAGATGAATAAATACCAACACCGTTTCTGAACCGCCAAATCGTCTAGAACGATTTTTATGTGCTGATATTTAATCTTTGGATGTCTCACCAGATGGCGATGTGAAGGAACTTCGGGGCCACATCTGTGCTCTGAAACTTTAATTCTAGTCCCCAGCCTTTCATCAAAAGCTGAGAACAATTGCTTGATCAATATTAAATTGCGTTGAATATCATCTCTCGCCACTCTCAATTAATACAACGCAGAGCATGAAGCCCGTTCCTAGAGCCCTATTATAAAGATTTGATCTCCAAGTCATGTAAATCATAGATCGGGAAATTATAGCGAACATTATACGAGTAATTGGACAACTGTTCCCTTCAGAGGAATCAAAGGTGCACACTAGCGATTGATAGAGGGTCGGTCACGCTGTTTGTAAGTTGTAATGAAGGAGGTAACTGTGAAGAAAATATGCATATACGTTTAAAAACCATGAAGTGCAGACAAAAATGTTCTCTGGTGTTTCTTAATACATTTAGTTTTCTGTTGTGCCATTTGCAATATTATTTGTGAGAAGAGAAGAACTGAACAGATTTATTTTCATAGCAAGAACTAAGTGCCTGTGTCATGTGAAAATGTGTCCCGAAAAACTGACATTTTTTTACGATTATAATTGTTTCTTTAAGACGTGGGAACATGTGATTTGGGGTTTTTTTTCCGGACAACGCACTACAAATTCTAGCTGAAACAAAAAGTGATGATTGATTTACCTTCTTTTATTCGATACGAAGTTCAGTCATGGAATTCCATTAGTGTTTGTCTACATGCTCCTGTAGACGTATACAGCACAATAAAGCTTTTGTCAATGTTACTGGTGTTTTGAAATATTTGTATCTTACATAAGCTGTCAAAGACCTGAGAACACAGACAGATGGGGAAGCTGCTGACAGCAAATTTTACAATAGCTTTCTTGTTTCAATTTAAACAATCATAATGTTACAGTTTTAGCTAAATAGTTTCTCTGCTAAACATCTCTCTTGTTGCCAGTGAGTATTACAAAGAGAATAATATGAGAGACCCTTTAGATAGGACTTTCTCTGTGGCTATCATCTCCTAAACCTAGATATAACAGGAGTCATGTGAGACGTACCAGATCCCTCACCGAAAAGATTCTGAAAGGCAGTACACAAAGGTGGCCTACAGGAACATCAATAAATATATTTTCATTGAATGAATAATTTAAGCAACGCGTAAGAACGCACAAAAAACTAAGTCAGAATGCCTCATGTGCTTGGTAACACTAACAAAGAATGTTTTAAAAATAAGGGCAATAATTTTGCAAGTTAAGAACTTCAGAAGAACAGGTAGGTTTCGCACATTACATTTCTCCTTAATACAATATAATTATCTTTCCTGTTTCAAGCAATACCTTTAAAAGTTTTTTCAGAAATTATTCTGCTAAAATATATATAATGACAAAATTAATAATGATATTTCTGTATCAAGCAAAGGTATAGTTACGGCTCTGTGCTGCACATGACAACCATACAACAATCAAATTTCAAATCAGTATCATTGATGATATTAGTTGTGTCAACCAAATTACCTTAACAAATCATTACGAAACAATTAAAGGGCAATACAAAAATAAAAGTTCTGGTGCTCTGAACTAACAATCTTATAAGTAAGTATACTGAAGAGTTAAAGCCCCCCTCACCCCACCACCCCCAAAAAAGTTTGATTTATATTCATTGCGATCTGTATCTCTCCCTAGTGCCACCCGTATGCTAGTATTCTTAAAAGTTTGAAGTAAATACATTGAATGGATACACAGTCTGTTCCGAACAATACCAATGATAAAACAAGCGTTTTCATGTTTTAAGTTATTTTTAGGTCTCTTTTGGGTCACCCCTTTATTCTCCCCGTCACATGGCTATGGGAAACCAACCCACACTAACCTTACATTCATTATGCATAGAAAGGTCATAGTATACAAATAACAAATCATAATAAAAGAATATTCATTTACTATTATAATATTAACATATAGTAAGGTATAAGCTGGACGAGAACTTAAATATTACATTCAGTAACCTCGTTTTAAATTAAAAAAAGAAGTCAGAACTATATACATACACCAGTTTGTCTCTGTATACAGAAAAGGTGCTTAATTAATTTCAAACAAATACATTGAACAGATAAGTAATTGATAACTATTTTTTCCTACACGAGACCAATATTCTTTCTTCGTTCCTGTTTTATAAGTTTCTTTATTGATTGTTTTTAGCAAAGGTGGTTTCTTGTTTTGAACGATAATTATGACAGATCCTTTTACCGTTTTAGAGACAGTTGCGGTCGAGTGTGCAGCTTAGAAGTAGAATTTTCTTCACGTCTGTTTAATTGTCCATTATTATCTGAGTTTTTTTTTTACATCGTGCAGACGACTTAATCTTAAATCTAATGAGGGACATTATCTTCCCTGAATACTCTCTGATATTACAATCCATTTGGATTTCTCTGCATTCTTCGTTATTTTTTTGTATGGTGATAATTAAGCCTAATTATCTGTGATAATGGTAGTCAGATTACACATTTAGTTTAGCAGTATGTTTTGTTAACACCATAATGTTTTTTATGATAATCGTAATTTTACATAACATATAAGTGACAATTTTCACAACTAAAAGTCCTGACTATCACAAAGAGAAACAAGGATAAAGTTAAAGGATTCCAACTGAAAGGACCAATGTCCAATTTGATCTTCTTTTGATTTTATCTGAGTAAGGGAGATAATTTGTTATCAGGAATGTCCCTCATTAAGAATATAACTTAAATTTATTCGCACTTGGATGTCTTATCGTCATAGGCACCGAAATATAGGATTCTCTGTCAAAAAGTCGACTTTAATGATATTTTAAGAATTACAACACTACTGACTTTTTAATACAACTTTGGTCAAATTCAGAGATATGATCTATATCACTTTATTAATGTTCCTCTTTGCCGGCTTATGACTTAAGTCTCCTAATTGTCTAAGCGAGAAAAAAGTCGACGAGCTTGACAAAGCTTTTTGTTGTTATTTTCGTCAGAGTTGTATTGCTAAAGTCCTTCTCACTGTCCCGGATTGGCACCCGGTAGGTCCCGGATGAGTGGTCCAGGATAAACCCTGTAAAGCAAGAAGTACAACCCTGACAGCACCGGTAAGGTTCGGCAAACCTCTGGATGAATCCTGTTGATCCGGCTCGATCCGGCAAGCAGACCCGGATATTTTAAAATGTTAAAAACAACGGGGGTCACCTAGAAAATATCCAGATCCGGCTTAATCATGGCAATTCCGGGGCAGGACCGAGACAGGCCCGTGTCTCTATCCTACGTCTACCGTGATAACCCCTAGTAATCCGGGGTAATTGGGGAGCATTCAATGCACAATAAGCATTCAAGTTAACCCTGGCTTTGGCCGGCACAGCTCAGGCGAAGCACGGCATAGTCCTGGGTTGTAGCGGCGAAGGTAGGGACTGGCACGGTTACCCCCAGGTTACCGGTGAGCAAACAGGGTATGACGGGATGATACTGTTTTTAACTCTGTGAATATCCAGTATTTATTTTTGATCTTTCCGCGTATGCATGCAATGGTTAATAACCTTTAAAAATGGCGTGTTATGGCCGACCAAATTAGCTCAAGATCAAAAATAAAGAAAAGAAAAACAGAATTGTACGAAAAGCTCCTTAGGATCCAATGCCTCGATCCGCTGAAGAGCTTGTTGAGTCCTTCATGTTTGTTTACATCAGCACTTGTCTGAGTCACGTGATCATTAAGGCCGAGCTATATTTGTTCATGTACTTTCGTTTTAAAAATATTTTCAAAAGGAAAAAATCGT
This sequence comes from Cyclina sinensis, assembly GCA_012932295.1. Classification (NCBI taxonomy): domain Eukaryota; kingdom Metazoa; phylum Mollusca; class Bivalvia; order Venerida; family Veneridae; genus Cyclina; species Cyclina sinensis. The sequence continues at coordinate 8,437,429 of JAAONU010000015.1, forward strand.
TAGGAGTGTTTCACATTGATAAACTGTTCGTTTTCGATGGTAAGAGTTGTTTCTTTATTATGTATGTAAAAAACGTTTTAATTAAATGGAAAAGATGTTGCCCCTTTAATGCAAACACCAAGACCATGTAGAGATTGTGACGTCTAGAGCTCCTCTTGTCGCGTTTAAAACCACAGCTCCAGACTGATAGAGCTGGAGCTCTATGCATCAATATGGCCGATTATGCCGTAAAAAACAAGGAGTTCATCGACTTGGGCTCATTTTCTAAATTTTATTGAAAGACAAGAGATTTTATTGATGGTTCAATATCTGGTATGTGACATACTGCAATCAATTAGAGCGCCACGTCATGCTAGCAGTCAAGTTTAGGATAGTGTTTTGAGTTATCAGGATGAAGCGGTCGCCGACTTACCAAAATAGGACAGCACATAATTACCCAAGATGTCATCCCCACTGCACACCTGCCATGGCATCCCGATCAAGGACACAGAGGTAGTTTTTACCCATCCCAGCCTAAACAGCTCCAAACCATTATGAAGTCTCCGTCATACCGGTCGCGGTTTACTATGTTAGCTGCATAAAATCTCTCTCCTGGGCTCTTCCATAACCTAGCACGCCTATCGGGACTCGTCTGTGAAGAGAGTTGGTCTCCAATATTGTCTGATCCAGCCGACATGTTCCACTTACCCAGTTCCTAGTGATGGTTCTTGGACAGTTTATAGTTATGAGAGATTATGCTGATTACAGTGGCAACCAAAATGTATGTCATTCCTGGAAATAAGGAAACTCAACGTGACCCATCTCTTTACAAGTTATTGTGTACATTTGACACAAAGAGCTTCTCGGAGCTTTATACGGCTTGGTTTTACGCACAATGCAAACTCTTGATATGTTTTAGGAAAAGAAAACAATTAGATGTTATCACGAATTGTTCTCAAAGTTTAAAAACGTTTTATGAAATCAATAAGAGCCTAAACTTATCGTGTTGTCTTTTTTATTAAAAAAATAAACCATTATTTTTAGTAAGTCACCTCCCGCCCCTCCCCTCCTTAATGCATATATTTTCACTGCATAACACCAAGCAGGCGAGAAAATTCAATTTGGCAAATCAAACAAAGCGGGCAAAATTGTTGAAATTCAAACCTCCACCCGATCACCGCTCTTACTTCAGACATTCATATCATTTTCAGATCATTTTATCCCACTTAATCAGTTTTGAGTACCTTGCAAACTCAGTATGAGAAAAAGCAATTTAAATTTTTCCATTAAACATGCATTTCCTATAAACGACATTTCGCTGTATCTAGTACGAATTTATTCATAGTGTCTGATAAAGTCGATGATTTTGAGGATTTTCTTTGATTGTTTAGCCAAGGGTGGATTTTACCTGTCACCGACATCCATCCATCATCGCCCTGCACGCGACTGCATTCTTGCAAAACAAAAAAAGATTGCCGCCAGCAGATCCGACACAGTATTATTGATTGAACGACATTATCAAAAACTGCGTAAGGTATAAGTAACACTGTGACAATCTTAAGGATGAGTGAATGTCGCCACGGTAAGTGACAGAAAGGGTATTTTTAAACATTTTACTGAGCTATTAAAACAAAAAGGAAAATAAAGATTTTTTTCATTTAGCGAAGTCAAAACGTCAGCTGGTATCTTCCACGAAACAAACCCGACCTCCTTTGCTATAAACAAGGGGTCGGTCGTATTTTGGTTCGATAAAGTTTTAACGATGTACTGAAATGGCGGATATTTACAATGTAAACAATCATCCAGATTAGAACTTTTTCAAACTTCAGTTTACAATTTACAGTTTTTTACGAAATTAATGTTGTGCTTCATGTGAAGGTAAGATTATAATGAAATTCTTTTAAAAATCTACGGAGAACAGGTATCGAAAAAAAAAATCAAGGAAAAGTGACAGTTGTTTATGTTCCGTCGGAGACAAAATCGTTTATTTCGAATTTATATTGTTAATGTTTAATGTCTTATGAATTCGCATACATACCTTTATATCATACTGGAGCAAGATGACACATTTTTGGGCAAAAATTGACAGGGAAACTCCATAGCCTAAAATGTATTGTGTACGAATGGGTGACGGTACTATAAAATAATTGTGCGCTCTAAAAGGTTAGCGGGATCGTCAATTATTGCTCAAGTGTTTCGATTGTTGAGACTGGAAAACTGAAGACAAAACAACCATACTAGCTTTATCTGGAACTTTCTTCTCCGAGAGCTTCCTAAGTAATTTATCCCAAGCCGAAGGAAGTTGTATTTGCGCCAGCATGTCTGCCTATGCAATAATTTCACGGAACTAAATCTTAGTAAATTTTATGCCATATTTTGCAATGATTACTTCAGTTAGCCTATAGTTATTGCCAATTAAATCTTAGAAATCCACAAGTTCTTCATCCAGACCCATCTGTAAGTTACCAGTAGTTGGAATCTCATAAAAGTTGAATGAAAAACGCGGTGCATATATGTAAGGTTGGCAACGGGAGTTGCCACTTGTGAACCCAGGGGCGTTGCGATGCTTGATCTGCTATGTACTTACACTTTTCCTTTTGACTTGTGTTCATTATAAATATTTTTCTACAAGAATGTTTTGCAGCTAAATCTGGCTACACATAAGTGTTAACAGTTGGGCTGTTTAAATTTTCAGCTAAATCTACCATATTCATGCACTGCACAAGGAATCTTAAGCACGCCCCGCATGCACACGAGCTCCGCCGCAGATATAAACAATCTTTTGAAGCTACATTAATTTTACTTTTATCTGTTTGTAATACAACCAGAATTAATTGTTTATATTGTTTATTGAGTATGTGCAAAGTATTTCACAGTAAATCCATGTCTTTTTGTCTAAAACGATTTGCAATTTATCACTAGTTTTTCCACTGGCAGCCATCTTTTTACGTACTACTTCCGGTCGATGCTACGGACAACGATTTACACAGTGGTGTAACTGGTTAAAACTATAGTATTTAATCGATGTATAATACGATGGCTTATCTTATGAGAAAACGCTCTTATCAGGTTCTTTATATACCCTGCTCAAATTAATTAAAGGAACGCCCATATAATCTATAAAATACCATACGCGTTGAGTAGATTTATGAATATCTTTTACAGAAATAACAAAATCGTTCTTTTTTACAAAAACAAATCGGCATTTTAATCGCCAACAGGCACATTCCTGAACAGAGACAGTGTCCAAGATATACACACTATCAAATAAACTTTGAAATGGTGGTCTTACAGGAGAAGAAGCAATGTCTGTAAAAGCAGATTCAGGCCTGGAAACGTTTCATAGTCAATGTCGGTAATGAGTGTATCCCCCTCGGGCCTTTAGGCACTCTCTGCATCGTCTGGGCATGCTCCTGATGACACGTCTAATCATATCTTATAGTATGGCATCCCATTCTGCTACAAGAGCATGAGAAAGCTCACGGACGTTCTCCAGAGGGTTCGGACGCGAAGAAAGTCTACGAGAAAGCATGTTCCAGACATGTTCTATAGGGTTAAGATCGGGAGACCTCGCTGGCCAGTCTATGACCTCAATACCTTCATCATCAAAGACGTTCCGGACGATTTTTGCAGTGTGTGCTCGAGCATTATCTTGCACTAAAAATTTTCACCTATTGCACCAGCATATGGCCTGGCAATTGGTTCTAGGATCTTGTCCCGATATCTCAGGGTCGTCAGACTACCTCCTGCAATCACATAAAGGTCTGTGCGCCCATCAATGGATATCCCTGCCAACACCATAACTGACCCACCGCAAAACCTGTCATATGGAATAATGTTACATTTCCGCATACCTCTCTCCTCGGCGACGCCACACCCTCATACCCTCGAATCATGGTATCGGCTCTCGTCTGTGAAGAGCACAGATCGCCAGTGGTGCAGTTGCCAAGTGACGTGTTCCTGGGCAAACTCTAAGCGAGCTCTCAGGTGAGCTACGGTCAGAATTTGTCCTCTGGCAGGTCTTCGGACATCCAAACCATCTTCATGAAGACGATTTCGGACAGTTTGAGTAGACTCACGAACCCTTTTAGCTTGACGGATAGTCAATTTCAATCACAATAGCAGTACACTGACGATTTCTGAGGGCCAGTTCTAAGATATCGGTCATGACGAGGTGTTGTAATGCAGTGACGATCTTGCCCAGGTCTTTTTTTGAATTCTCCAGTTTCCTGATAACGACTCTACAATTTGGCAACAACGCTACTAGAAACGTCTAGAACGGTGGCCACCTCACGTTGCGTAAATCCATTTTCGATCATCTGATCCCCCCCCCCCCCAGCAACATCAGTAGTTGCTAAATGACGTCGCACAACCTGGACCGTTGTCAAAAGAGCGGATACAGTAAAAAGTTGCACTAAAACATTCATTTTGTCAAATGTGCTATCGTGAACAAACCGAACATATGAAAAAGTCTAAATCTTATTCGGGAATTACACAACAAAAAGAAAAACAAAATACCCATGCTTTGTAAATGTATTGTAAAGTGCACGGGTTTCTTGAGGAAAACTGGGTCAAAAAAAGCCCCGGTCCAAAGGTCACATATTTTACATAGAGTTATATAGGAATATATTTAAAAATCTTCTTGAAAGAAACCGCAAGACCTAGATTTTGATTATTTGGTGTCTAGTGGACCTCTGCTAACTTTGTTCAAATTATAGTCACTGGGTCAAAATAGGCCCTACCCTGGGGGTCACTTGTTTACATAGAGTTATATAAGAAAAAGTTTTTTTTTAATCTTCACATCAGAAACCAAAAGGCATAGAGCTAAGATATTTTGTATGTAGTATTGTCTAGTTGACCTCTACCAAGTTTGTTCAAATCACGGCCCCTGGGTCAAAAAGGCCCCGCCCCAGTTGTGACACATTTGATTAGAGTTATATAGGAGAAACTTTAAAAATCTTCTTGTCAGAAACCACAAGGCCTAGAGTTAAGATATTTGGTGTACAGAATTGTCTAGAAGACCTTTACCAAGATTGTTCACATCATGAACCCTGGATCAAAAAAAAGTTTAAAAAATCTCCTTGTCAGAAACCAAAAGGCTTAGATATTTTGTATGTAGCATTGTCGAGAGGGCCTCTACCAAGTTTGTTCAAATCATGACCCTGGGGTCAAAACTGGCCCCACCTTGGGGGACATTTTATTTTACACAAATACTTATATAGGGAAAACTTTAAAAATCTGCTGTTCTGCAACACCAAGGGCTAGATCTTCAATTGTCCGTTGTCGGTCTCCCGTCCTTCTGGTGGAGACATATTGTTTTTGCCCTGTCAATGGGTATCTGTTCGTCCGTCTGCCACACTGTTTCCGTTTAATAACATGAGTACCAGTCGACCCAGAGCCTTCAAACTTCACAGGATTATTAAGGGTTAAAAACCCTTTTTTTGGAGTCAGTAGGTCAAAGGTCAAGGTCAGACCTCTAGAGTGAAAACCGTTTCCGCTCAATAACAGGAGTACCATTTCACCCAGACCCTTCAAACTCCATAGGATGATTGCTCTTACTCAGTAAAAGAACCCTGTCGTTTTTGGGGTCAGTAGGTAAAAAGTCAAGGTCACAAGGACATGTAATGTAAAAACTATTTCTGCTCAGTAACTGGAGTACCATTACATCCAGGACCTTCAAACTTCATAGGGTAATTGTATTAGAAGAACCCTATTGTTTTTGAGGTCCGTATGTCAAAGGTCAAGTTCAAAGGGACCTGTAGAATAAAACTATTGCTGCTAAAAAATTTGAGTACCATTAAACCGAGAGTCTTCAAATTTGTTGCAAACTTATTCAATCTTGCGAACAACGAACACCCATAACAACCAATAACGATACTTGTTAATTGACAAAGTGTGGCAATCTTCGGAGAGCTAATGGTTTGCCGATAAAAGGAATGGGAAAAGCAGTTTCATTTGAGGCTTGGGCCCTACGGCCTCGTGCATTAGGTGATGGCAGCTGATATAGAAGACGATGCGCTCTCACGTTTCGATATTCTTATGGGGGAGAGTAAGGACCGACTGACCTTCATTAAAGTAAAGGGGTCATAGTACATCATGGCGTAGAAATACCTGTCCGCCAGGTGGGTTAAAAGAATTTGCTAGGAAGTTGACAGTGGCTGAGGACGTGCTAGCACTAACACTAATAGGTAGAGCTGAGACTGTTGTGGATGTATATGTGGAGCGTCAAGAGCCAGACGACCTAGCTGACGGTTGTGAGTTTATTATTGGGCCAAGCGATATTTTTATGGAATGGTACAGCCTTGTAATGGCTTCTACTCTCATCGACGTAAATCGTGTCCCAAGTGTAAGGTACGCCGTCTGAACTCCTTCAGTACAGATGTAAGTTTAAAGCAGGATATATAGAAAGGTATCGCCGAGAAGGTGGAAAGGGTTGTTAGTGTGTTGACTGAAAAATAACATGTGTGTGAAGATGGTTACACACATAAATATTAACAGTTGGGCTGTTAAAAGTTTTTAGCTCAATCTGCCATGCACTGCACCAGAAAGCACACCCCGGTTCCACACGAACTCCGCCCAAAGTGTAAACAATATTTTGTTGCTCCATTAATTTTACTTTTATCTGTTTGTAATCCAGCCATAATTAATTGTTTATATTGTTTATTGAGTATGTGCAAAGTAATTCACAGTAAATTCATGTATATTTGTCTGTATATCTAAAATGAATTGCAAGTTATCACAAGTTTTTCCACAGGCAGCCATCTTTGTATGTACTACTTCCGGTTGTTTTTATGGACAACGATTTATACAGTGGTGTAACTGGTTAAAACTGTAGTATTTAATCGCTGTATAATACGATGGCTTATCTTATGAGCCAAAGAAAACACTCTTATCAGGTTATTAATATATTTTTAGGATTTTGTTAAGCTTACTTATGATTAACTCAATTTCACTATTTTTTCTATGTTTCTCTCCGTCTTCCCGTAACAAAATGGAGAATTCTTGAATGTGGAAGCTTGCATGAGTGGAACCAGCAGATAAACACACCGTATTTTCATTTTGTATATTCTGCGAGTTATGGTGAAAATTGTATATTATTGGTAAGTTTTTTTCCCCATTATAAATGAAAGTTATATGTGAAGAAATTAATTAAGGAATCTAACGCGCGCACTTTCATATTCAAAAGTTGTTCGTTTTGGTACGGGAAGACGAGAGATAGTGTCGCCGCTGTCATTATTTCTCGAAAGAATATGTGGCGACGAGTAAATTTTGAATGTTTTCATCGAATTTCAACCTTATTCTTTCACTTAGAATGGTGAGACCGATATTGATTTGTAGAATAATTCTTGCATAATTGATAAGCACCATTAACATTTTCCAGACCTTTGTTTTTATTGAGTAAAACAAGGAAAACATTGGCAGTTGAGGTGATTTTCGGGCAATGTTTCATAACATGTGTATATTGTTGTGTTGGGTAGTTGGTCTGGGCTATTTTTTGAAAAGGCTAAATTTGTTATGGATTACAGTAGGCACAGTTGTATGAAGCTGTTATTCATGAGTTGTACGCTACAACACTCTTGGGCAAGGGCAGTTTAAGCGGGGGAAGGGGGGCGGGGGCTTGGTACCAACTTCAAGTGACTGGATAAAATCTTATGAAACTGGATGCAAATCGTTAAAAAATTTCGATGAGATTAGGTCTCGTTATTTTGAATGGAACTTGAACATAAAAGAAGTTTTCTGTCCATAATCATAGCCATTCACTCTAGCACGGTTTGATAGTGTCTTTTCATGATCAGAAACGGATAACGTCAGATTTTCCAGTGCATTAATCAAAGCACAGAGAGTACTGTCAGAAGCGGAAGTAAAAATGTGTGAAGATTGTTCTTTGTCAGTGCACCTATGTGATAAGAAACATATCAATTCCTTCAATTACTTGTTTTAGATATGCTCTAGAAAAGCATAATTTCAACATTAAGGTAATGGAGATAATCCAAAAATGAGCCAAGGTAGAGTTTTTGTTCGGACTTCCTTGTAATATAAGTGTGACCATTGTATAAAGTATAAACTCAATCACTCAAGTATTTTCTGAGTTGTAACGTACAGATGTGACAGGAGACACTATGGTCATTTGAGACTCTAATAAGAGCATCGCATGCGGTCCCAACGCTTGTATGTTAAAAGCGACGACTTAATAAAATTAATTTCAAGAGTGTTATGGTGCTATTAAATAATTGCTGTTATGCACTGATCACTTAAGATGAATAACTTTGTGATCGTAAATGTTCAACATATTAGTATTTATACAAAAGTTTAATTATTTTTCAGGTGAAAAGGGGGCATAAAACTTGAAACACTGATCACTTCGTAATGTTCCTTGTGGTACAGAGGTGCCTTGTCCCCAGTAACAGGTATGCCAAGAATGAGTACAATATTTTTGATAATTTTCAAATTTTTCTGTATCAGTAACCAATTTCAACAAAAATTCAAGTTGAAATGGGGCAGAACTCTTAAAACACTTTTCAGAGTAATATCTGTTGACTTAAAACTGTGCCCTGCCATAATGATGAAATATTTCAAGTTTCATACTGATACCTTTGATAGATTTGACATCATTCCACTTTTGACAAAAATTCTAAGTTAAAAAGGGGCCCCAAAAATATATTTCAGAATAATGCCTGTTGTCTTACAAATGCACCTTTTCATTATAAGCAAGCATTCCAAGTTTTGTGGTGATACCTTTAAGTGTTTCAGTAACAGGCTACATCAAAGTTTTTGCACGGCAACGAAGACGACCTAGCGATCATAACAGCTCGAGTTTTTCTTCGAAACAGATGAGCTAAAAATAGGGAAATACAAATTCTCTTCTAAACTGAAATACTTGACAATAGCTTATATCCAAGTCAAGAGCAATACAGAAATTAAATATCTTTTGTGTAAGTAAACTGTTCATAAAAAAGTAACGAAATCATGTGAGCAAATAATTTTAAAATATTTGAAAATAGTAGATAAATAACCTGAAATGTATAAAAAATAATACTGCAAATATGTATTGCCGCCTTAAATGCAATTATACTGACAACACAGAAATTAACAGAACCTAATTTCTTGACTCCATGACCATGTTCAAAACATTAAGTGCTGTTTTACTAGATGTAATTTGGATATCAATCTACTCAGACCTACATAATGACTATGTAGAATAACCTCTTGTGACAAGTTTATCATGTGACGCACACATCCTACCTTACATGAAGTAAACTTGCATAAAGAGTCCTATTCTATCAGATGCTTTAAAAAACTTTTTAAGGTATAAATAATTTCAGACTAGTCTTATTTTTTGTATAGGAAATGTGGCATGAAATTTATTTAAGGCAAAACTTGGTCATGATGAAACCCCAAATGATTTCATTGAAATGTTTTAATCCTTTATGACCAACATATTTGGAGATCTGTGCTTATCAATAATCAACTGAAAGTGTTTGAAGTCCATCGCGTTACCACTAGACCAACGCGTGTGTGCCATTTGCAGTTACATTGTATTCGGTTAAACGATTTATTTCGGACGTTGTGTCTCCTCACCTCTGATCCAGAGCAAATAATGTGGTATACGACGTAGTCAGTCACTTGCGTAGAACTTGGTCATTACTGGTTATATATCCAGGAACACCGGATATATATGGGTGGGCTGATTGTTGATATATGACCAATATGATGTTGAATTCGACATTAAGCTGTATAAATCAAACCAAACCGAACCAAATTTTATGCGCACAGTTGCTTTATGAAACCAAACATCATTGTACAGTTTGGAAAAACGAAATTTGTTACTCAGCCACTAGTGAATGTGACTTTTTCGCTTGAATCCTGTTTAATATTTAATAACATACATTTCCATATTAAAAAATGAAGAAGATTGGGAAAAAAAGTTACCGCTTTTAAGTCGGTGAATAAGTTATTAACATTTGCAACTATGAACACATTCAATAACTTCATCTTCCTGTTGAATTTCTTGTTTTCATTTCTATTATCTGACCCAGGGATAAATTCTCCAAAGACTGCATGTAGTGTTTCGAACAAACAGTAGCATAAAATGTTAAATATCAAAAGAAAACAAAACGAGTAATTACCTACTTTTGCTTTCACTTGTTACAGCCATTGGTTCTTGCCTCGCTTATAATTTTATCTTGACCCCTTGATATTTTTTAAATATAAGTCTGATTTAGAAATTTAAATGTGGCCATATAAAGAATCTTCTACAATTTAAATTTTAGGTTTAACTTTTACACCTTCAGCAGTCATTCTGCCATTGTGAAAATCTTAATAGTGTTCAATATTTTTGAAAGTTTTACTGTAATTTCCGTAATAAACTGCCATTTTCTTCACTCTTTACTCTTGTGATTTGTATGTAGCATCTAGAGTGCTTAATCATTCATTAGGAACATTGGGATTCTTCTAGTGTTCTTCCAGAATCAAATGACTTGCGTCCGGAATGTAGTATAATGGAGTGCCTTTTAAGCGCCACCAAATAATTTTATTGGATGTGCTAAAAAATATAAGAATGTGGTGTATGTATTTTCGTGGAAAGTACATTATGGGGTATGTTTTTCAAGAAAAAAATACAAGATGGGTGTTGGTGAATATATTTTTGGATATGTTTATAAGCAAAAATACATAAATGGGAATACTTTTTCTTTTTAATTTTCAAGGCAAGAAGGCAGTTTTTCTAGGTTGTCTAGGTGACATTCACCATCAACCAGATCAGTAAAGAGTTGCTTTCAAATTAAAATGTAAGAAAAATTTTACGTTAAGAATCAAACAGACAAAGTTTTAGGAGTTTTCTAGTTTTAGAAGAAAACATTCCGATCATTTTATCGTTTTTTGCCAATTTTCGCAATATCAAGAGGCTTTTTCCTAAAAGAAATGTTAACTTTATATGCCCATATATAAGTGCTGCAGTGACATACAACAGAGGTGTTTAGAACTAGGCAGTTTTTTCACAAATTGGCTAATTCGGTTATTTTATAGTGTAGATTGCTTAAAATCAACGATGCAGTGTGACCAAGACCTTTGATAGGGTAGATGCCCTACAATTAATGCACACCGACATTTCATGGCAGCGGAAGAATAAGACACTCTTCAGTGAAAACTAATGTACGACTTTGCAAGACAATGAAAGTTCAAGATTAGCGATGGCAAAAACAAACGGAAAGTTGCCGACATGGCCCGACTTCCTGCTATATTTCCATAGTCTCATATAGGCAATCATCTTTTGACTTACAATATCAAGGTATGACAAATAAGAATGAACACATGTACACATTAAACGATACAGAAGAAGCTATTTACGCATTCTTTTCAATGACCTGAAACGTTGCCGGTATGAACAATCCTGTTGTGACCTGTTAACATGACCTCGTCATGTAAATAATGGGTACAGAATTACAAAACGTGAATGAGTTGGATACTGATATACAGTAGCAGCCCGCAGCGATGCTATAACAAATAATACAGCCTGTCTTGTAGTCTGTTTCATCAATTCGAAACCGAAGTCGCTTAAAAAATAGACAAGTCTTTGATATATGCTCATTACGTATTCCATGTAAGATGATCTGCGAGGGTTGTCTAAGAATGTGAATTCTTAATCACACGACCCAGTCAAAACATGACCCCTAACCTTGGGCACGCTCTAATACATATAGCAACAATGTAACATAAATAATGCAACGCAATACTGTAACTTCTTATGAGAGGAAAAAGATCTATTAAAATTCGACTAATGTATTTTTGAAAAAGATCTATTAAAAGTCAACTTAGGTATTTTTTATCAATATCTGAGTTAAAGGTGGTTTAACACAATTTCATCTAGTGAAAGGACTTTCTACATCTCTGCAGACCTTAAAATGATTTGCAAATACACATTATTGGGAAATTATTCAGAAACTCAACAATTTAAGATAGTTTGTTTTTATTGTGAAAAATGTATCTAACATGTTCACGTTTAGCAGTTGACATTTACAACCACACCATACATGTCGAAGAATGACGGATGTGAACGTTTATTGACGCGGAGCGGAAGATCCGCGTCTTATGGGATGCATGGGGCGGAATGTCTATTGAGTTGTGTAACAGATTGATGGAACGTAACTCAATGATTTTCAAACAGCGATCTTAGAATTAAATCTTGTTGCAGTCTTTTGTACTCAAACAAGGGAATGGATATATGATGACTTCTTTTCCAAGAAATGGTTTTGAACTGCAATGAAATGTTTATGTTAGTGTGAGTAACGAAATGTCCTTTCGAATAAATGCCTTTTTTCTTTGGGGAACTCGAGTAGACACGGAAGGAAGATCCCACAAAAATTTAAGAAGCTTTAGGATTAGACAATGCTTAGAAATGACTTGAAAGCATGCTCGTAAGAATAACTGACAACTCCAAGAAATATTTGACTCTGAAACTTTGTAGTAAGCATTTGTACTTTTTTTGTGATTAAGGTGAAAGTAATTACTATGGTGGCTGATTTGTGCCATTCGTGTTTTCGCCCCGCGACCCCGCCAAGCGAAAAGTCGAGAATTAACAAGTTAAAATGGCGGGGGCGCGGAGCGAAAACACGCTAATTAGCGGGGGCGCGGGGCGAAAAGTCGAGATTTAATTGTAAAACCGCGGGGCCGCGAAGCGAAATATTTATTGTTATAGGGCGCTAATTAGCGTGCTGTTGTTCGCGCCCCGCCAAATTATTCTTAAAAAACTCGACTTTTCGCTCCGCGCCTCCGCTAATTAGCGTGTTTTCGCTCCGCGCCCCCGCCGTTTTTTGTAGTTAAAATCTCGTCTTTTCGCTCCGCGCCCCCGCGGTTTTATTTATTTTTTAAACCTCGTTTGGCGCCGCCGCTTATTATCGTGTTTTCGCCCCGCGCCCCCGCCGTTTTATTTCTTAAATCTCGCTCCGCGACCCCGCGGGGCGAAGTTTTATTTCTTAAATCTCGCCCCGCGCCCCCGCTAATTAGCGTGTTTTCGCCCCGCGCCCCCGCTGTTTTATTTCTTAAATCTCGCTCCGCGCCCCCGCTAAAGTGAATCGATATCTATACTGTATTGAATTTTTGTTTTACCTGTTAAAATGTCACAAGTTTACAGATATGCTAGTTTACCAGAATGCATCCATGCCTGTGTTAACACACTGTGTAAAACAAACTGCACATGCCCTACAAAAAAACCGGAAGACGAAAATTAAGAAATAAAACTTCGCGCCGCGGGGTCGCGGGACGAGATTTAAGAAATAAAACGGCGCTGGCGCGGGGCGAAAACACGCAAATTAGCGGGGCCGCCAAACGAGGTTTAATAAATGTATAAAACGGCAGGGCCGCGGAGCGAAAACACGCTAATAAGCGGGGGCGCGGGGCGAAAACACGAGATTTTTACTACAAAAACGGCGGGGGCGCGGAGCGAAAACACGCTAATTAACGGGGGCGCGGAGCGAAAAGTCGAGGTTTTTAAGAATAATTTGGCGGGGGCGCGGACAACAGCACGCTAATTATCGCCCTATAACAATAAATATTTCGCTTCGCGACCCCGCCGTTTTACAATTAAATCTCGACTTTTCGCCCCGCGCCCCCGCTAATTAGCGTGTTTTCGCTCCGCGCCCCCGCCATTTTAACTTGTTAATTCTCGACTTTTCGCTTGGCGGGATCGTGGGGCGAAAACGCGAAATGGCACGAATCAGCCACCATAAATTACGGTCGAAGTATGCCTTGCTGCATCGAACTGAATTGTCCTGGAACGAGAAGTATTTATATTCTTATTTTGGAAGTGACAAGCAAATGTAGAAAATTATCGTGGATGTTCTTTCGTGTTTATCAAATGTTGAGAAGAAGGTATAGAAGCCCTTTTGAGATCGGAAAATTGAGTAGCAAAATTTGTTCTCCTAGGGTAACAATGTCTTTTGAATGTTAAATCGATGACTAATTCTTTAGAGGATCCGCGAGATTTCAGGTCACGCGATGCTTGCATGTACACTCTCTTTCGGCCAATGAAATGAAGGAATGTAAATCACGTGATGTTTACATTTTCATCAGTGCCTGAATGTTTATGGAACCTTCCGAAACATAGGCATTACCCGTTTGTGGTACTTGCTTGCTTGCTGTGTGGCATATGCCACTTAATACATTTTGCTGGTCGTGAGCTCCATCTTCATGGTCACTCTTTCTCCGTCGGCAAACCATTAGTCCGCGTGGTGCTTTGCATCAATGTTTTTCTTGCTTCTATAATTTAATGTAACTGCGCTATCCCCAAATGGTGTCGGAAACAGGAAAAATATGACAGTTTACTTTTTTTGGTTCGTCTGTTTTTCGCTTACAACATATACTTTTTTCTCCATAACTGCCAGCAAGAAAATGCTAATCTTGTTATGTAGCACAATAATGTATTTTTAAATCTAGAAAACGTAATCTCTAGAAATGTAGTGTTAAAATCAAATTTTGTCATCGATAATATTTAATTGATCAGTGTTCAGTTTACGAATTAAGAGTTTCTTTTTTTATTTATAAAAGGAAAACATATATCAAACCACAGACAACATTGTCTTCCCTAACGTTTGGACATCATAACTTTATTTCAATCAGAACTTTAACCGATCTCACAATAACGCCCGAACCTGCCATAACTTAGTTTATCTGTAATATCCAGCTTTTACCGAAGTAAAAGTCAGACTTGAACTCAATGCTTATTGACCAAAGATCTCATGCAGATGAATTCGATCATGGGCTAGATCGGAGTACTAGGTAGAAAGTTATAGGCTCTTGCTTTTCTAAAATGCTTTATTTGACCTTGTTTTCATGCTGGGCACACGACCTTCAATGTGTTCGATTAAGGTTTATATCGGGCCAGTTTATCTAGAATAATGGGCTTTTGTTAAAAAATGCTTTATTGTATCTTGTTTATATTGTTCCAAGAGTTATAGTCCCTTGACTTACTAAACATTGTTTCTTTTTGGACCTGGTTTTGCACTCGATAGAGAAGCAGTCTTACGCAGATGTTGACTTGTTCTGAAAACAGCAAAATAAGATAAAACATGTGGATCTAGATTCTTCAAACTAAATGTGTAGGGTGGTCATGACTAGTAGATCACTTCTATAGTTTTTTTAGTTTATCAGGTCAAAGATCAAGGTCACAGTGACCTTGAAAAGCAGAACGGTTGCGATCAATAACTGTAGAATGCTTGGTCCCAGGTTCTTCAAATATTAGTATGTAGATTGCTTATGACCAGTTTATGACCCCTGTAGTTTTCCAGGTCACCAAGTCAAGGGTCAAGGTTACATTGACCTTAAATAGCAAAACAGGATCCGATCAATAACTTTAAAAGTCTTGGTCCCAGGTTGTTCAAACTTATTTTGTAAGTTGGTCATGACCAGTGAATGACCCCTTTAGCTTTTTAGGTCACCAGATCAAAGGTCAAAGTCACAAGTACTTTAAAGAGCAAAAAGGTTTTCGATCAATAATTATAGAACCCGTAGTCCCAGGTTCTTCAAAGTGTGTAGGCTGGTCATGACTAGTAGATGACCCCTACAGTTGCTCAGGTAACCAGGTCAATGGCCAAGGTCACAGTGACCTTGAAAAACAAAATGGTTTCCAATTAATAACTATAGAACGCTTGGGCCCAGGTTCATCAAACTTTGTATATAAGTTGGCAATGAACAAAAGATAATTCCTATAGCTTTTCAGGTCACCAGATCAAAGATCAAGGTCACAGTTCCCTTGTATAGCAAAATGGTTTCCGATTAGTTACAATAGAACTCTTGGTCTCAGGTTCTTCAGAACTTCATAGGTTGGTTTGATAACCCCTGTGGTTTTAGGTTTATTAGGTCAAAGGTCAAGGTCACAGTAACCCTGAAAAGCCAAACAGTTTCAGCTGAATATCTAAAAAATCCTTGGGCCCAGGTTCGTCAGACTAAGTGTGTAGGTTTGTCATGGTCTGTAAATGACAACTCTCAGTTTTCAGCTCATGAGGTCAAAGGTCAAGGTTCACAGTGACCTTGAAACACAAAATGGTTTCCGATCAATAATTGTAGAAGGCATGGGTCCATGATCCTAAAACTTGGTATATATTATATAAGTTGTTCATGACTTGTAGATGAGCACTTTAGTTTTTCAGGTCACTAGGTCAAAGGCCAAGGTCACAGTTTTCTTGAATAGCAAAATGGTTTCCGGTCAATAACTATAGAATGCTTGGTCCCAGCTCCTCAAAACTTCATGACAGCTTCTAAAGATAAGGCGCTAGGGGAGCATATATATTTTACAAACATCTCTTGTTTATATTTTTTTTATTTTTTACGCTTTTTGAGTAAGCATTACCCAACAATAACTGATTTCTACTTGAAAACGACCTTATTTTGACAGTTCCCTTATCCTAGGGCTATTATTTCAATTACTGGGCTTACTTTCAACATGTATGCAAAGTTTGGAGTTCCGAAACACTAGAGATTTTCTATATTGTTAGTGCAATAACAGAAAAAGTTTTCCCGTATGTTAAGAAATACTGTACAATTGACAAAAGAAGCGTTAAGGCCTATGTGTAGGGCACAATTTTCCGCTTTGCATGAGCTATAGCCCATTACAATTGATGAAGAAATAAAATAAATTCAGCAGTTTTCTCCTCCGAATCGATGCAAGAGTCTGCTTGCGATAGCTTAAAATGACGTCACATACCACATGGTATGGCCACACTGCACACAGTGTGTACTAAATTGTAATACACTTGTTCTTCAGGTCATTATTCAATAAGTAGCTTCAAAAGAAACCGGTCAAAGCAGATTCATATATGGGCCAGAATCATATAAGCCGAAATTTACTCACAGATAAAAAAAAGATTTATCTGACATTAATGTATGGAATTATATTTTGACAAAAGCAGTATTTTTCTGGACGAATTATGGGTCATAAATTATAAGTACTATTAACTATTACTAGATGACCTTTGCAACGTACATCTATTCCGACCCAAGAGAGACATGAGGGTTGCTAAAAAAGTACCGTGTATGTGGGTTTGTTTTAGGAAAATATGTTTCTTGCGTTTGTGTCATAAAAAGATGTTGAAAATCCTGTAGTTTCCAAGAGAATGTTAATTTTATTAATGAAATCTATTAATTTTGGAAATTTATGTAAATAGAAAAATTAGTTTATAATGGGAAAATGTCCGGGTTAACGCGAGAGGACAGATAAACTTTTTGAACAACTCTTTCAATAATGTATCCGGCTTTAAATATACATTTACAGCGATAGTGAAGTACCAGCGATTGTCTGGCGTTGTTGAACGTGGGTACCAATTATTATCCAAATAAGGGAAGATTTCAACGTAATTTCTTATATTTGGTTGATGATTATGTGGAGTTTTATTGTTAAAGTATGTTAGATCTATGGATCTTCTTTGGTAAAATTTTATGTTTAAGTATGTAGAAAATATTATTTAGATGCGAATCAATGTACCCTCGAAACCGTATGTGTAGTGATAATTCGGCGTATTAATTGATATCTTGTGACAATGTTGAAATGACCCCGCTGTATTTCCAAGATGGCGTTAAACTGCTAGACACATGTACATTAAACCAAAGCACTGAAAGTACTGCAAAACTGTCGCGTAGTGCTGGGTTTATGTTTTCAAGTAATGGATACATGCATGTAAATGCAATACCTTTATCCGAGAGAATTTATCTCTATGCAATAGAGGTCCATTGGAGCTAGTCTCATTAAGCTGAATATGATAAAAATCTTTTTTTTACCTGCCTTGCCATAAATTATAGTCCAACTTCACTGGAATTTTTTTTGTACATAATTACTGAACACTCTAATCAATACTGACCATCACTGATCTTGATCATTTTCAACACTTATTTATCAAATTTAGTATTGACAATTCCACTTATTTTTCTAAAACCCTGTGGTACTCCAACTATAATGTTCTAAATAAAATGTTGAAAGCGGTTATGGCACTTTATACACATGTTCAGTCTTGTATTAGGTTAAATGGATACATGTCTGATTGGTTTGATATAAAGTTTGGTTTACGTCAAGGGTGCATTCTTTCTCCTGTACTTTTCAACTGTTTCATAAATGATTTAGCCATACAATTGAATGCATTAGGGCTTGGTATCGAAATTGAAAATGGTAGTTGTTTATCAATATTGTTATATGCAGATGATATAGTTATACTTGCAAAGAATGAACAAAATTTACAATTGATGTTAGATTGCCTATGTGAATGGTGTCAAAATAACCACATGTTAATCAATATGACCAAAAGTAATGTTGTACACTTTAGGACAATGTCTATGCAAAAATCTCAGTTTGTTTTTAAATGCAATGATGAGGTACTTCAATACACTCAAAAGTATACCTATCTTGGTCTGACGCTTAATGAATTTTTAGATTATAAAGTGACTGCTAAGTTTGTGTCACAAGCAGCAGGAAGGGCCTAAGGATTACTTATTGCGAAATTCAAGGCAATAGGTGGTATGCCATTTCATGTTTACACAAAATTATTCGACAGCCTTGTTTGGCCAGTCATTGCATATGGTGCAGGCATTTGGGGCACTAGACAGTTCAGTTGTATAGATGCAATACAAAACAGGGCCATGCGTTTTATGGGAACTGGTAAATACACACCTAACCTTGCCGTTGCAGGTGACATGGGCTGGGAGTCAACGTTTTCTAGACAACTAAAATGTGTAGTGAACTTGTGTTGTAGATTTTCAAAAATGTTAGACAGAAGAATAAATAAAATGGTGTACAATCATTGTAAACATTTATCTGGTATGCATTGTAAAAACTGGCACTTTACAGTAAACGGGTTGTTCAAAAAATATCACTGTAATGAATATATTGATGTAGAAAATGTACATTTATATAAGCAGACTTTATTAGAGAAATTGCAAGTAAACTATTTTAACCAGTATTTAGATAATTGGATTGAATCTTTACATGGGTTATACAGTTCGCATGGGTCTGGAAATAATAAATTGAGAACATACAGGAATTTCAAATTTGATTTTGAAACTGAGAACTATATCAAAGTACATATAAGCATAGATCAGCACTTGCAAAATTTCGGTGTGGAGTCGCTCCAATTAGACTAGAAACTGGTCGCTATGAAAGACTAGCAAAAGACTAGCAGTCAATGATAGAATATGTCCATTGTGTAATACAGAAGTAGAAAATGAAATTCATGTTCTTTTGAAATGTCCACAATATATAGATATCAGACAAAATTTGTTAGAAAAAGCAATGTATATTAATAATGGGTTTCCTATGTTAAATGATGTGAGCAAGCTTAATTTTTTACTTTCCAATGGTAGTATTGTTAGAGAAGTTGCAAAATCCTGCTACCTTATTTTAGAAAAACGTGCAAAATGCTTGTATTATGATTAGGTCTTTTTATATATATAGTCTTATATGGTTTTAAGACTTTTTTATTAATCAAAATTGTATCCAAAGATATTTTAAAGTGTAAAGAATTAAAATCTTAGCTGTTTTAAAGGATTGTAACAAATTAAAGTTCTTATCTAATAGTTAAGTAATATTATCAGTCAAACAACTACTCAGTATTTTATTTGATCTTACTGGACTGCTCATATATGACTATGTAAAATACCTATCTGTGTAAGGTTTAATCTGAGCTAACCTTTTAAATGTGGATTGTATTTTATGATACTTGTAACATGTTTGTAACAACATATATATAGTCTCTTATAATTCTTTATAAGAATGACCATTTACATGTATTTTAAGTTTTATTGAATGTATATTTGTATTATACGTACATGTAATGGATGAGACTTAAATAAACTAAACTAAAAATCTAGAAAAGTACAAGAGTACTATTATACCAACCATGATTTATGCATACTGACCAATATTGTAAGTTCTGTTTGTAGTTTACTGGTAACATTTGCAGTCTAGTACATGTTCTTTCCAGTAATTTTAGGAAGGTAAACTGACTCTGATATGAATACAACTGTAAAGAGGGGGTAAAACTTTAGCTGACAATAAGTTTACCACAAACAAAAGAAAGCAATACTTGTTAACATTATCTTTATTTAAAAACAACAATCAGGCTTGGGGTAATCGAATACAGTAATTGTAATCACCTGTAACTGATTACTCAAGTGCAAGTATTCAAATGTATTTGATTAATGTCGTACATCTGATTACATGTAATGTAATTCAATCGATTACATAGACAAAATTTTGTATTTCATCATGAATACTTTTGATTACTTTCTGATTGCACATGGACATTGGATAGATGATAAATCCATTTATTGCATTTTAACTGCTGGGGCAAAAGATAAAAATGTATGCTGCTTTTGATAGAAATAAGTAATATGCTAATTATATTGTTATAGCCCGGTTTTCCAAAGCTCAGTCTTCAGTTTCAAAGAAACAATCCTTGGTAGCGGGCTAAGCCAGGTTCAGTTCGAACCCGACAGACCGAAGTCTATCGTGGACCAGAAGAAAAATATGAAGTTATTGGCCAAATGACTGTTCACCATAAGTCTGAATACGGTCACAAGGTGATCGTAAAGTTTTCACTGACCTTGATTTAGGAAATAGAACGTTTCCATGAAAGACAAACACAATCTACTGACGAGTGTTATTTATTTATATTCCTTAATTTACTACTTAGTTCTATTAATTTTATGTTTAGAGGATCTAGTTATTTTAGAGATATAGAAAAAGAAATTAATTCAAGCTTTTCTTGAATTAAACACTTTGTGTTTGAACAGACCTGGGAGGACAGTACCAACTCCACTATTAACGTTGAACACTGGCTTATATAGAGAAAAAAGGCACGAGAAAATCGAGATGAAGTGAGATGTAAAATAATCAACCAATAACAATTGCCGTAACAAAAACTATTTGGAAGATATTCAAAATGGCTGCGCCCATGGAATTTGTTAGTTAAAAAACTGGATAGATAAAAACGTGTCCTATTACAATATTTTCAACCTCATCTCCTTAAGAAAAATATTCTTTTACAACATATACTGATCACAATGTTAATTGTCTCCTTTATGTGTTCTTTATAAGTATCAATGATCTATTGTGTCACCTTTCTCAACACATATTGCAGGTAACTTTGTTACAATTGTGAATTTGTACTTCAATTGGTGTGAAAGCCATAATCTTAATAAAAATGAAATTATAGTGAGACATTGCCCCAGGGAAAATAAAAAATATTAGTTAACTACACCAGTTGTTTAACTGTTAACCTAAAAAGAAATCAGAACCTCTTTTATAATTTTCTTTTTTATCCAGTATAACAAATGAGTGATATGTTTTTGAGCTCCCTCTGCTGAATATATATGACACACTGGCAACAGAAAATCATTTTTTTGCAAAAATGTCGAAGTGGGTTTTGGATTTTTTAACATAACTGATGGTTTTGTAGTACCAGTAAAGGTGAAATGCAAGCTGTGTCCATCAGTTATATCTGGGAGTACATTATCTGTGTCCAACTTTACTACCCATTTAAAGGTTTGAATTTGTCTTGCAGTTTGAAATAATATTGAAAGTAATCAAATGTAATCTGATTACTTGACCACAAGTAACTGTAATGTAATCAATTACCATCAAAACATTAAAGTAATCCAATGTAATTGTAATTAGGAAATTTCAAAGAAAATGTAATGTAATCAGTTACTAACACAAGTAATTAGCCCCAAGCCTGACAACAATTCACTAGAAATGTGTCCATGGGACACATTTGCCCCAGCCATGTATCATAAGCAGATGATAAAAATTAAAGAGGCAGATGGAGTGTCAAAAGCAGTATAATTGTTACAGTCTATAAATGTCAAAACTCTGACAAATTTGGAGATGTACTGCCCAATTTTGCAAGTAACCTGTATTTTCATAAGATACATAAAATATGAAAAAAAATCTTTGTTTTTTTTTCTTGAAATGAACAGAAATTTCATTTTAGTACAAACTAAGTCAACAAGAGCACCGCTAGGCGGAGCATTGTATGCCAGAAGGGTGTTTTTAGCTCACCTGAGCAAATGCTGTGTCCGATGTCATGTTCCAACCTGGCCAGGTCAAGGTCACCAGTGGTGTCTAAAGATATGAGCCATGTGTTTCATGTCCGCTTCATGTGTTTTTCACTCCTGGAATGAATTCCATGAAACTGATCAAATGTTCAGTCCATCAAGATGATATGCAGAACCCATGTCCTAACCTGGCCAGTTCAATCTCAAGGTTCAATAAATATCCTGTATAAATATTTTAACATCAACACAAGGCCATGAAAATACCTCAATAGTCAATGAAGAACAAAAAAACTTCCACTCCAATATTTGTTTATTTACAGTTTATCATAGCTTGCTGGCCACCTTTTCACCCAATATTCCACATCACTTAAATGTCGTCCACATAATAACACGTCAGTGTTATACTTTTCTTGTTAAATTTTGGACCGGTTTAATTTTGTAAACAACACGGTTTATGGGTTTACTATTAAATGCTCGGAAACCTTTGTACCCATCGCGTAGATGCGGGATCCGAAAACATCCTATTGCATCATGTTTATCTTTTTAAACAAGACTTCATTCGAAACACCTCGGGCGACTTCAATAAGTCACCTCGGAAATACTGTGGTAGGCGCCATATTGGACTATTCTATAATACAGGTGCTGTCTGCTAATTGAAAACATTTCTTAAAGTTCTACCTGTTTATACTTTAAATTAACATTTATTTTCATTTTTTCTAATGCATAGGTCAAAACTGCGTGAGTTCTGCCATATTTGTTTACATTTTTGTTAAAGCCGGGGCCAAAAACATTTTGTGTATTCATACACTTACATACGAGGTCTTTAGGTATGAAACCACAAATTCAGTCTACTGGAGCTCAAAAAATGGTACCCGCATAATGGCGGCTATAAATAGTTCTCAGTTTTCGTGGCTATTTTTAACATTTTTGCCCTAATCTGTGTATTTTTTGCTGGAATCATTTTGTTTGACTATTTTTGATAGTGTGGTAGCAATTTTATGCTCATATACATTCAGAATAGAATTCACAATGTGAAATTGTTTCACATACCCCAATCTGAAAATTAGCTCAGATTTTTTGTTAATTTTATGGGTAAGTTCACATGAGCAGAAATATCTTTCTTGTTTGAAACACAATCCACACTTTTCTTGCTTTTTTCGTGAGTACAGACATAGATCTACAAGAATATGTAAGTCAAAGCTATTTAAAAAGGTTTTGCTATGTTTTACAGCCCTGTGAACTTTATGAATTTTATATAGAATAAAGAAGGAATCTATTTGGTGGTTTCACACCTTTATACGAAGTTGTCTGAAAAGGCCGAGTTGTTACGATTGACAATACTTTTGGAATCCAATTAGCATAAGCATTCTCGAAGCTGAATTTAATTGGTTGGTTTTTACACGCAAGCGATGTTAGTGGGTGAAAACATTTATAGTATCGTCAAAATATAATTCCATACATAAAACATAATTATTAATTACGCCGAGCTAGAGCGGTCAAAAGTGTAAAGTTCCAATAACACACGTTAACCTATACTAAATAAATTTAATTTAAATCCCTTTTCACGACTCTAGATACTCTGCTATACTTGGATGTAATTGTGTGTTTTGCGGTGTTTAGTAGGACGGCTTCTGACTGTTATTCAAATAAAAATTGACTGACAAATCAAATATAGCGAACAAAATGCCTAACTCTGTCCAGGGATTTGTATATCTCTATCTTCTTCAGCCCATACCTTCAAGTATCATACTTCCACACATATTTAGCTTCAGATACATTGAACAAACTGGTTTTCACTTTCTATTTTGGTCAAAAACAAAAAGCAATTCAAGAACACAACATCGTTTAGTGACGGTACCGCTCCCGGAATTTGTATATTGTATTATTTTAATTTGAATTTGTACTATTTATAACGACAGAGCGTGACAAGAGGCCACTGAACAGGTGCAAGCAACCGTGTTAAAAAATTTACAAGAGATTGAACGTATAATCCTATTATTTGGTAATAGTTCTTCAAAACAGCACTAAATACATAAATAGACATTGTACGATATAAGATGACATGAACATTGTTTTAATTTGTTGTTGTTGTTATTGCTCCTTTTTTGGCGGGTTTAAATAAAATATTAATCTGTTTTAACTTTTTTACTTATTATCTGACGCAAACACTACTTTAAGTAGAGACTAATTTCTGATACGTGTTCTGCTAGTTTGATATATTGTTTGTCAGTAGGTAAT
Source organism: Cyclina sinensis (assembly GCA_012932295.1). Lineage (NCBI taxonomy): Eukaryota > Metazoa > Mollusca > Bivalvia > Venerida > Veneridae > Cyclina > Cyclina sinensis. Next base: position 8,461,678 of record JAAONU010000015.1, read on the forward strand.
AAAGATAAGGTCACCAAATTCATTTGATATTAAATAGCATATGACAGAGGTCTGGCCAAAAAAGGAGGCAAAATAGTAAGACTTGGATCAATTTGTAGTGTAGGATGAATAAATGTTTGGATGTCTGAAACTGTTGAATAAAACATATTTATAGAGTAACAGAAGAAAAAAGCGGTTTTTCATTTTCATAGATTACAGAATATTTATTATGATAAAAGAAGTTTAGTTTGAGGATGGTCAGCTGCATATGAGGATGCTGAACTGTTTTCTAAGAAAGAATTTGAATTTTAGTTTAGACTCGTTTATCTTACATCGATTGTGATACAAGTTCTTACAACTTAGATTCATCACGCTCGATGACTGTTTCCTGGGTTTCATACCAGAATTCGCGCAGCGTGGAAGAATGTGAAGATCATGAGAGAGTCTCGCCTCTGACGGGATTCAATCCCGCGATCTTCGGATCCGGAGCCCTGCGCTCTACCCCTGGACCACAGTGCCGCCTCCTGAATTTTGAATTTTAATTTGAATTTTAATCTTTGTGTATTTTAGATCTTATATCCCAGTCAAAATAACTTTAAATTTATTGTGTCTTTATCATGAATTCTTGCAATATAATGTCAAATTAACTGCAGTGGTACCCTTAAAATGATTTCAAGATTTTATTCAAGAAAAACCAGAAGGCCCATATGGTACAACATATTTACAACAGTCGGTACATGGTTAAATTTACATACACAGTTTTACACAATGTCTTACTTGACATCTATATACTTACTTTATTTAATTTAACACATACTGACAATTTATATGCATGTTATATTCAATTCTAATCAATTGTATGATGTAGTATGTAACATTACTTAAAACATTATAACGCAAAAGGGGGACGTAAATTGTTAAAAAGTATTAATCAATTCGTTTGAGTTAATTCCCTTGCACCGTTAATGCAATTGCAAAGGGGATAGAATGCACGAGATGAGACTTACTGTATGTATTCTGTCTACATGTAATAATTATATTAACTATTTAACTTCAAGACCTATACTATTCAGGACAAATAATAGTGTTGTATGTTATAGCCATATTTGTAATGAATTTAAATTTTACGCAAAAAATGTACTGTGCCAAAAAGCATGTATATAAGATTAGAATTATTAGCATCAAAGAACTCTGACTCGAAGCACATGATGGCTACTAACACTAGGAATACGGCACATGCCTCCAATTACTTCTAAAAGAATAAATAAACGAAATACATAAAACGAATTTTTGTCCTGTGATTAAACCCATTAATTGAAGCTTCATCCGAAACGAAAGTGGTAGAACTTTAACACTGGGAAATCCCACATATATTAGGATATATATTTCTCACTAGCAATGACCCATCTATATAACATTTCAAATTCATATTTGGAATGTAAGGTTACACAGTAGATCGTATTCACATAAATATTATAGGTAAGTATTACTTATATGATTACCTATACTGTATATAACTATACAGTAATATTATAGGCTTCGAGGCACGTTCCTATATTCACATTTACAAGTATGTATACAAAGATTCATAGCATTAATTTCCACATAGTACAGATGTTCTTAAATAAAAAGCGTTTTCTATATACAGTGATAAGTTATAACGAATTTTGCTTTTATCGGTCATTAAAGGTCATGTGACACGACTATAGCAACTTTGTCTATTCAAAATAATCCTAATGTATTTAAATGGTTTAATTACAAAATTATGAAAATATTGATTTTGATAAGAAAAAAACGTGTTTATGATGATCGGCTGCTTCCGTTTCGACATTTCCGCCGCAATTTTTGGCTGTGACGTAGATTTATCACTACAAGGCAGTAGTGGAGAATTACACTGCTCATAACGCATCCGTTTTAAAATGCAAAAATAACACTAAAACACAAGTGCAAGAAACACAACAAGTATTAGCATTTCCAAAAATGCTTGAAATCGCCGTTCAGCCATGCATTTCGTCTTATCCATAGATGAATGTATTTCATGTTCTTCATTCATTAATTTGATAATCTTACAACATGCTTTGCACTGAAAAGCGAAGTTATATTTGATAATTTTCACACAGAAATTATAAAGTAGATTAAATATACATTGTAATTTTTATTGTAGCTGGACTATTTTTGAAAGCAGACGATTTGGCTTCTTAATGAAAAACATATCGCCCTAACCCTAATGAAGCATATATAAAACACGGAAAAATCCTGATCAAACTCCTCGCATCGGTTAAGTCACGCTTTGCTACTTTTACTGTACTAATCAGGGGAAGTAACCCCTGCGGGGAGTTTGTATCCTGATTAGAACCGCCCGGAAGCAAGCATTTATTTTTTTCTTTAAGTGCAAGTTTTGGAAAAAACAAACAAACCATACTCTTATTTAGACTACATTCTCTAGTTAAAAATGACATGTAGCAAAAAATATTGCGATTATCCTGTGTTTATCCTACACCAGCCTGAAGACTGGTCCTGAGATCGTACATTCATGATGGTATTTTTCAGTTGTAAGAATAAGTAACCCGACAAACATGGCGGTTGGGCGAGTCCATTTACGCATCCCTTGCAGAAGAATTTTGACGTCCATTTTGTTATCATGTGATATAAAATGCTTTGCTTTGATTGGCTAAAGGCAGGCGGTGTACAGGCAAAACTGTTCAAATCTTGTTAATTGTATATATCGCCGTCCAGGGACGGCGATAATAAAGGCACACTTATAAAAATAACATGCTATAAATTGTAAATTATAAAAAAATGTGATTACTTATCGAATTTTATAACTAAATTCAAACTTTTTGCCGGGAGAACGGATTGTAATTTTACCATAAAAAAGAATGTGATTAATAAATATTCCAATTTCTTCCAAGTTGTGATTCTAAATAAAACTATCTCCTCCACGTTTTAACATGTTGTGTAACACTTTCTCACTTGATTATTACGTCATAAACAAATACTTTGTCACTTAAGTCAGAGACATGTCTCTGTTTAAGTGTAGTAAAACTGAAGTGAATTTAGGTGTCCTAATGTGTTAACATTTGTTTTACTGGAATGGAAATTCACACTATAGTGTATTTTCACGTTGGAATATTGTTTGAAAAATAATATCATGACATCTCCATCAAGCAGAAATTTGTGTCTGCTAATAAATCAGTATCCAATGAAATGTCAAAGATACATAAATCACGCCTTATACTGTGAGATTTATGCAAATGAACCTACCCTTGTATATTCTGCATAACTGTCAAAACAAAGCAATTAACTTTTTTATGACCCAATCAATGTTAAAGTTGAGACAATTAGCAAAATCTTATGGCAAGTGATCTTACAAATTGATTGAATTACTTTTGATCAATCACACTTGTGAAAACATTATGTAATAGTTGCTTCCAATTAGCATGTCTCAACGATTTTTACTTAAGTAGCTTCCATGCAGTTAAATATTATAATTAGATAATTAAATGTAATAGATCTATTTATGATGATAATAAAAATTATTCGACTTCTAAATGTGAACAATTACAAAAAAAATGTGTTTGTGTTATGGTTTTGACATAGTTTTTAGGGCTTCATCTTACCATGTTATTTGTTCTTTGATCATTATTGTTTTGTTTTCAAAACAAATCTAGAATGAATGAGCAAAACAAAAAAAGATATGCATTTACAATGAAAACAAATCATAGATCTAGTCAAAGATTTCTGACACGTACCTCAGGCGAAATATATCACCGACAAATAAGCAACACATTACTGTAAAGAGAACGTGTGCATGGAAAAAAATGGAGTTAGCTAATCAAGTCTTCCGAACAACTGCATGGGATAAAAACGAGGATGTTCAAAATCTTTTTGGATCAGTTACTTGGAAAATATCAGTAGATATTTTCACCTGATGTTTCTTTTATTTAGTTCTATAACCCTAATTGAACTAGCCTCCGTATAAATTTTGCTCATTGGCTCCGTAATTCCATCAAAATTTCAAATGATTTATTGAAACAATCTTCAATGTATATTCATGATGTTAGCTTAACTTGTTCAATTTTTGTTTACTATTTTCAGTCTACATTTTCACTTTCCATGATAATTTCAAAGTTTTTATTAACAGTCTAGGCAGCTGTGTAAAGTGGCAAGAGATAAATGTGCGTCACTTCCGGTTTCGCGCTTGACAGGTACGCGCGACCAAGTGCGTAAAATATGGATTTAAATTTGCTATAAAACATCTTTAAGATGAAAATCACCTGCGGAATTTTTTAAAACTGTCATAGTTAGATATATATTTTTCGCTCACATGAAAAATTTCGAAGCCAGAAATTTGTGTCGCATGACCTTTAACAATGATACAATTTGTTTTTAAATGTGCCATGACAAAACAACTTTTCGGAGCGAAGGACAGAATTATATAGTCTATTTTTACCCATGCTGATGTATTAATCCTCTTTGTGTTCATACATTCATCAAGAATTTCTTTCATTCTGTTCTGCATGTTAGTAAAAGCAGAGACATGTTATCTATGTCTCTGGTAAAAGTAACCAGCAAATTGATGAAAATGTGGGTTTGTTTACAAATAGACGGCTTATCAGTGATTGCAACTCCTCCCGGCAATATTTGAAATCAGATCGTCTGCTTGACTGATATTTTTAGGATACCCTGTGGTCGGTCAGTCCGTTGCATTTTTCTTGTCCGGAGGATAACTTTAAAACTATTCAAGGCATTGACTTGAAACTTGAAAAATAGATACATTGTGACTAGGAGGAATGCCGAGTGAAAGAACCATAATTCTTACTTGTCCCGTTTTCAAATGATTCTCCTTTTTACAATTTCCTTCTCCGGATTATAACTCCAAAACTGTTCATGGATTGACAAAAAATTTAAATGTATATACATGGTGACTAGTAGAAATGCATGGTGAAAGAACTTGTTCTGTCTGGTCCCCCTTTTTGTGTCGCCTGACTATAGTCAGAGGACATATAGGTGTTACTTGCGGTGTCCGCGTCGGCGGTGGCTTTGTCGGCGGCGTCCTATTTTGCTTGTCCGGATCATAACTACTAGAGATATCAACTTGAAACTTCATAGGTGAATAGATCTCACTCTGGAGAGGTGCAGTGCCTAAGAACTATAACTATCTTCACATAATTTTTGAGTTATTGCACTTTGTAATTTTTCATACTTAATTCTTCTCCGGGGCATAACTCAAAGGTATTAAAGATTTCAACCTGAAACTTCATAGGTGAATAGATCTTACTTGTGTGAAGGTGAAGTGCCCACAACTCTTTTTCTAACAATTTTTGAGCGATTGTCTTTTGTAATTTTTCAGTACTTAAATTTGTCTGGGGCATAACTTGAAAGATATTGAAGATATTAACTTCATAGGGGAACAGATCTCACTGTGGAGAGCAGCAGTGCCAAAGAACCATAAATTTCTTTTGCATATTTTTTTAATTATTGCCCTTGTAATTTTCATACTTAAGTCTTGCCCGGGGCATAACTCGAAAGGTTTTGAAGATGTCAACTTGAAACTTCAAAGGTGAATAGATCTCATTGTGTGGAGTGCACTGCCAAAGGACTATAACACTCTTTTGCATTTTTTTTAGTTATTGCTCTTTACAGTTTTTCAAACTTAATTCTTGTCCGGAGCATAACTCGAAAGGTATTGAATATCTCAACTTGAAACTTCATAGGTGAATAGATCTCATTGTGTGTGAAAGTGCAGTGCCCAAGAACCATAACTCTCTTCACATTATTTTTTAGTTATTGCACTTTGTATTTTTTCATACTTAATTCTTGTCCAGGGCATAACTCAAAAGATATTGAAGATATCAACTTTAATCTTCATAGGTGAATAGATCTCATTGTGGAGAGGTGCAGTGCAAAAGAACCGTAACTCTTTTATGCGTATTATTTTAGTTAATGCCCTTTGTTATTTTCATACTTAATTCTTGTCCGGGGATAACTTGAAAGGTATTGAAGATATCAACTTGAAACTTCAAAGGTGAAAAGATTTCACGGCGGAGAGGTGCAGTTCCCAAGAATGATAACTCTCTTTTGCATAATTTTTTAGTTTTTGCCCTTTGTATTTTTTTTAATACTTTATTCTTATCCGGGGTCTTTAAATTCCCCATTCCATAGAAAAAAAGTTAAATAACTGGTATGCTATTACACGTCCTACTCGCGGAGTTCTAGATTTTATTATCACCACTTTTTGCAATTTTGCTGCAATTTTCTTGACCGAAGCATAGCTCTAAAACTATTAAGGGATTTACTTGTAATTTAAAAAATAGGTACATGCTGATGAGGAGAAGTGCAGAGTGAAAAAAATCATAACTCTTAATTGTCCCATTCCTTAAAATTATCTCCCTTTTTGCAATTTCCTTCTCTGGAGCATAACTCCAAACTATTCAACAGATTGACTTGAAACTTGAAATATATAACCGCAGAAAATTTAAGAGAGCTAAAACGCCACTTCTTTTCTCTCACGCGTGCGTACTTAAATGACTTTAACTAAAATTTGCTTTATTCTTTGATACAGTTTCAAAGAATACTTGAGAAAAAATATGCATTATTTAGCGCTTCTTTAATTATCTAACTGACTTTTGTCTATCGCGGTGTCCTGTGGTGAAGGTATGTGGTTACGTAATATAGGGGTGACATACTGTTTTTGTTTTGATAAGTCACCGTTAATTGTCATTGTCGGTCTTTCTTGATCAAGATTCAAGATGCAAGATTTTATTTGGCTCAAACGTGTTATGTTCGTCGCCTATACAGTAATTGTATGGCGGGTTACAATAATACATGAGAAAAGCATGAAATAACATAGGAAATAGTCACTGTTACAGTTATAGTATATATAATATTCAAAGGACTGTCGAATTTAAAACAATTGTTGCAATATAATATTCAAAGGACTGTCGAAAATATAAAACAATTGTTGCACAATCAATTCAATGAAAATTGAACAAATATTACCCACGAGCAGCATAAGCATAATAAATAAATTTAGCTAGCCTTCTGATTACACCAGTCTGTGAACATTTAAGTAATGTTATAAATTTATTCAGGTTAGGCCAATGACAATAAAATTTTGGTAGATAGGTTTTTCTTAATTCTCTATAAAAAGGACACACTATCAAAAAATGATACTCATTTTTTATAACATTCATACTACATTTAATGCATAGTCTTTGATTCCTCTCAACGTTTCTGTGTCTACCTGTTTAAATCATCAGGTTGTGCGCTAAACACCTAAAACTGCAAAGGGCTGGCTATTCTGTGATTAACATTCTTTACACAATCTAAATACTTTTCAATGACGAAATCAGTTTTAAAAGTATGTTTCAAGTTTAGTTGACGTTCTGAGAGTTGTATACCACTGCTGTAAATACTGGTCATATAAACATCTTATAACATTTTGTATTTGTACATGTGATAGGTCATAAGTATCCCACAAATATGAAAATCCAGTAGAATCTAATATATGTTTAACATTTTTAGACCAATTGCAAATGATTTGGCCATTATCATCACGTAAATTAAATATTTTATACATAAGAGAATCTGTATTACACTTTAACTTAAACCAGTACTTAATGATTCTAACTTTACGAACTACTAATAATGGCACCCGTCCGAGTTCGCCAAAAAAAACATCATTAGCAGTTTGATTTCTCACACAAAGTATTTGCTTAAGAAATTTCACATGTATCTTTTCAATATCTGGGCCTTTATGGAACCCCCATATCTCACAACCGTAGTTTAATATGGAAATTATCATGGAATCAAAAAGCTCGATTTTCTCAGAAATTTCAAAAGATACTGAGTCGAATAAGGAATATAATGAGTATAAGGTTTTCATTGCTTGCTGAGAAAGCGCTTTCTGGCTTTGGAAGAAATATCCATTAGCTGTCAGCGTTACTCCTAAATATGTAAATTTCGTTACAACTTTTATTTTTTGACCATCGTAAAATAACTCAACAAGTTCTGGTGTGTTGCCCCTTTTAAATACCATAGCAACAGTTTTATCTGTATTTACACTAACGCCCCAATTATTACAATATGTTTTTAAATTATTCAACAATCTTTGCAAACCTTCCCGACTATATGAAAAAGGATAGTGTCATCAGCAAATAGCAAGAGAAACAGTCGAAGTTCATCAATACTTAGAATATCTATGGTATTATTATTCAACGCCTGATACATGTCATTAATGAAAAATAGAAATAATAACGGGGATAGAGGTTCGCCTTGTTTAACTCCTTTCATATTGACACACTCTTCTGTATAAGTATTGTTTACTCGCACACAACATTTTACTTTCTCATATATTTTTGTAACATTTTAACAAATTTACTCGAGACATTACTTTGTATTAATTTATACCAAATTCCGTTTCTATAGACTGTGTCAAAGGCTTTCCGGAAGTCAACAAAAGCGCAATATAACTTTTTCTTTTCATGATTAATGACCTTATCTATTAACGATGATAACACAAATATACAGTCTATGGTGCTTTTACCCTTACGAAATCCAAACTGGTAATCAGATAACTTATTATTGGCCTCAGCCAATTTATGTAGTCTTGAATCTAAAATAGATGAATATAACTTAGAAAATATGCTAGTAAGAGTAATTCCCCTGTAATTGTTCACATTATTAATATCACCTTTTTTGGGTACAGGTACTATTACACCTTTAGTCCAGCTATCAGGATACAAACAATTTAGTAACAAATAATTAAATAGTTTACATAATACAGGTGCTAGTACAGAACTACATTCTAGAAACATTTCAGGGATTAGATTATCGATACCACCGCTTTTACCACTCTTCAATGAAGAAATAGCTTTGCAGACTTCATTAACTGTAGTTTCAGAATCTAGCTCATCAACGTTTAATAAATGATCATTATTAAGTGCTTGTTCCACAAAATCTTTTTTAAAATTATCTTCATCTGAAAACACTTGTTTAAAATGATTAAAAAATCCTCTGAAGTGAAGGCTATAAAATACGGGCTTTATTTGTGCCTGATTGCTATATGAAATTTAAGAATGTATATTCTTCCTTACAAGCAAGATTTTCAAGACTGAATGAAATTTAGCATCTGTTGCCGTATAGACCTTTTTCCTATACTTTATTTCTTGCATTTGGGAAAATCTGTTTCTGGAAAGTATTGATATGTACAACATGTGAGTTTGTGTATGCTGAAAGAAAATAATAGCTGCAAGCCACACGTTTGTAAGATATTGATCTTACTATAATACGTTTGCTTTCTTCATTCTTGTTTTAACACTATTGTTGATGATATTTCTTTTAATACGGTAAACAAAACTATTATGACACCTATATATATCTGTACCCTTTTGGTCAGATTTTTTCAAAACAGATACATGTACATTTTAAAAGCAGTTTTTTTCGTGAAATTTTGATAAAATAAAAAGAATTAATCTACCGGAGAATATCACAAGACCTTTATTAAATAGTTCAATAGATTCAGATGTAAGCAAAAAATCGTTTACAAATATACTTTTTTTCAATTAAAAGACCTTTGGATAGGTCTTTGCTGATAATAAATGCTTCATATGGTTTATTTGTATGTGTTTCTCTAACATACAGCGTCACAGTCACATTACAGCTATAACAAAAAAATTAACATTGGGACTTTTTCTAAGCTCCGCATTATAAAACTGCTTCAATCTGCGCAGTCCCTTAATGGCGGACGCAAGGGAGGTAATCAGGTAGGTACGAATTCCTGGAACGGTCTATACAGAAATGCGTTGTATCCACGTAAAAATGTTTATCGAGTTTTACAATAGCCGAAAAAAAAAATTACCTCAAATATTAAAAAATACTTTCTGTTAATAAATATATATATTTTGGCTGGAACAGCACCTGATGTTCAGTGACATTGTAAGCGCAGAACTCTACATTGTTACACTATATTATACACGTATAGTTCATGTTCATTAGATTTTGTATCATTGTCAGTAAGCGTTTAACGTCAACGACTATTACAGGTTACACCGTGGTATTTTTATATCCAGTTTTCTCCAGTAAAAATAGTATTTATAAAATACGATGCATTCAGTTTATATTGTAATATCCTAAGTGAAGCCAATATTCATTTTTTGTGTGCTTTTCAAGCAATTAGTTGGAACAAAAATTGGACAGTGCGTCACATGGGAGGAATTCATACCAGTCACACTTAGGTAAAACAGGATAATTTTCGGACAATTTATTCAGAACCTTCTTTTAAATTTTCATTGATTATACTATGCTGGTACACCTTATCTATCTTAGTAAAATATAGAGCGTTCATGCTTTTTGCGTGCTTTGCTGCGTCAAGCAGTCAATATAGTAATATATAGATCGTTCATGCTTTTTGCGTGCTTTGCAGGGTCAAGCAGTCAATATAGTATACCATGTTTATAAAAGTGTCAATGGCTAAGGCTCACGTTTGTTTGTTTTGAAATGGGCCATACAATTTACCTAGCTGAATTAGAATAAGATTTGGTAATATATAGAGTTTTCATGCCTTTTGCGTGCTATGCTGCGTCATTCAGTCAATATAGTATACCGTGTATATAGATGTGTCAATGGCTGAGTCTTACGTTTTTTTTTTTTTTTTGAAATGGGTGATTACCTAGCTGAATTAGAATAAGACTTGGTAAAAATAGAGTGTTCATGCTTTTTGTGTGCTATGGAGTGACAAGCAGTCAACATAGTGTCCTGTGTGTTTGAAGTGTCAATGGCCGAGTCTTAATTCGTTTATTGTAAAGAATATTTTACTCATGTTTTGTTTCGTTTCTTGTTTTTTTCAATAGAATCAAAAATATATCTTTTTACTAATTTTACCACCACTTTGGCTTCTGGTAGTATCAAAAGTAATACGCAGTTATATTTGATTTCGGAACAAAATATCAATTCTTTGAAATCTTTTTACTAATATTCCCGCCATTTTGGCTTCAGGTAGTATCAAAGAAAATACACAGTTATATTTGATTTCGGAACAAAATATCAATTTTTTTGAAATCGCTGTATGTGAAACAGCGTTATTTTCTGAAACGTTTTGAGAACGGATTAACATATGTAAAAATCTTTTATGCTCAAATTTCTGAATGTACGTTTTGATCTGCAATGATTTCCATGTAATCATTTTCCTTGTAGCACGTGTTCTTTCTATTCTCTACATACGATGCCTATATAATGTTCAATAAGTAAACGTATAGTTGTGTAGTAATACTTGTTGTCGATGATATACATGTAGATGTTATATTTGCTACATGTATTTTCAGTATAAGAGTTACTAAGTTGTTATAAATACGATACTATGGTATCTGATTAAATAGGGCTATTAAAATATGCATTTATATCGGAATGTAAAATATGCAAATGTAGATGTATATACTATAGAAAATATTTTGATAGCCTGACAAGGTTTTCACACTCTGTTGTTACTGTAAATTGTTTGATATTGTACTTTTACCTGCAAAAGTTGCACTCAATATTGTAGTAATCTCCGCCTTTTATAGTAGAACACGCAGTCAGACACCAAAAGGTTGATGGTCATACTAGGATGTACGATTTATCCTGAATGTATACGGAGTTTATAAATTGATACTTGTTTCAAAGTGAGCTTAGATTCTACATGTTTACGTATTTGACATTTAAGCCTTTTCTCAAATACTTCTGCATCACGTATACTTTTAGTCTAATTGAATGATTGATTGGTTAGTTGTTTAGTTAATTTATTAATTGGTTAATTAGCTAATTAATTGATTTATTTATTGCATGATTACTTCAGTAACTACTTAATTGAAACTTACACTTATTCCGACCAGCTTATCTTTGCATATTGAAGATTGTATCTTTATCAAATTAGAATGGTTATTCAGAGCAGCCTTCAGATTATGCACGTTATGTATTCACTTCACTACCTCGTACGTAACGTCTTATCTGCCTTTCCTGTTACACAGTATAAGCTTTCTTTCTTTCACGTCTCATACTATCGCAATTATATTAATGAACCTGATTTTTACACATATGGTATGTATGGCATGGCGGCTATGCTACTGTTTCTTATCTTACTACAGTCGGTAACGTAAATTTCAATAGAAAATTATCCGTCATGTCTGCATACTGATACAGAGGGGTTTTCCCACTACAAACTCATATTTTGTTGTTACTATACCTTACTAGCAATGTGGTTTATTTGGCTTCCTTGTATAGTTCAGTCTTGCTAAGCAGTAATGCACCTCTTTTAGTAAAGCTGCCACACAAAAAAATCACACCAAGTACTCGATTCGCTGAAAACAGAAGCTTTACTCTTCGACTATTCTTGGTCTTTATAGTTACTGTGCTTTGCACATGGTTATGTATTATTCTGTTAAAGGCGGGAGACATTCATTTAAATCCAAGACCCTTATCAAACAGCTCATCTATGGGTATATCACTAGACTCATTTTCAGATGCTAACGAATTGTTGCATTATTTCTCATTTGTACACTTAAATGTCCAGAACATTCCAAAAAATTGGATTTGCTTTACACTGAACTAAACGACTATGATATTCTTGCTTTCACCGAGACATGGTTAAACTGTCAAATCGTAAGAAATGACATTAGGCTTCACTCATACCATGTACCTTAAAGACGTGATAGAAATGTTGACTCACATGGAGGTGTTATAGTCTATATTAAAGATAGTATTTACTATTAACGTCGATATGACCTTGAATTAGCCCATCTTGAATGTATCTGGCAAGAAATTCAAACCTGCAAGAACAAGCGCATTCTATTTTTGTTGCTTTTATCGTCCTCCTAGCTCAGATGCGATTTATCACTCTTTCATTGAAGACTCTATTGGACTTGCTATTGATTCAATCATTGCAGATATCGTTATCACAGGTGATTTTAATTACTATGCTCTTAACGATTCAACGCTGTGCAAAATAACCTCAATTACTCAACAATTTTCACTAGAACAACTAATACATGAACCTACATATTACACAGAACATTCGCATTCTCTTCTAGATTTGATTCTTGTATCAAATCGTGATTGTGTCCTTCATTCAGGAGTTAAAGAGCACTTTCTTGAACAGGAGTTAAGGTATCAATGTCCTGTATTTGGAGTACTGAAATTTCCAAAGTTCAAACAAATATGTATTGAGCGTAATATTTGGAAATATGAACATAGTGACTACACAAATCTTCGATCTGATCTTGCAAATTTCAACTGGAATTCTTGTTTTGCCTTTAACATTGATGTATACACATCCAACATCACTACCAAAATTCTAGATATATCTAAGAAAAATATTCAAAATACAGTTGTTAAAACAAGACTAAATGAACCTTCTTGGATTACCAGTGAAATTCGGTTAATGATCCGTAAAAGAAAACGAATGTACAGAAGAGCCAAGAAAACACAATCGCCAAATCATTGGCATAGATTTAAACAATACAGAAACCATGTCATACTTACAATTCGTAAAACAAAAGCAAATTACTACAACAAGCTTGCTAGTAAACTCCAAGAAGGCTCCCACTCAGCAAAAGACTGGTGGAAAATTCTAAAATCATTTATAACTTCCAATTACAACTAGACAATTCCTCCTTTATACAACGCTAATACAAACGAAATAGCATCATCCGACATCGACAAGGCAAATGTTCTAAACTATTACTTACAGCAACAAACACTTCTTCAAGATGAGGAAAAGCAAGTACCCCTTATCCAACCTAGTAACCCAAATACCTGTCTAAATGAGATAATAACAGAGGTCTGCGATGTCCTTAAATCGGTAAACGTGAATATAGCCTCTGGGCCTGATGGTATAAGTAACAGGATTCTTCGCGAAGCGGCTGTTGAACTCTCTTACCCTTTTTGTCAACTATTTAACTATTCACTTCAGCAATGTCAACTGCCAACTTCGTGGAAAGAAGCAAATGTCTCAGCTGTATTCAAAAAAGGCGACGTGTCTCTTCCGAATAACTATAGGCCAATTTCCTTACTAAATACTATCGAAAAGGTCGTTGAACGTATTGTTTTTAAGCACGTTTTCCACCATCTTAGAGAAATTCAATTTCTTGCCCCGGTCCAGTCTGGGTTTGTTCCTGGTGATTCGACGGTCAACCAACTGACATATATTTACAATACTAACGACGGGTTAGAAGTTCGTGCAATATTTTTTGATATAAGTAAGGCCTTCGATAAAGTTTGGCACAGGGGTCTGCTGGGCAAAACTTCAATCAGCAGGAATAACGGGACCTCTCTTTCTTTGGTTCTCTAAATACCTTTCTGGCAGGCGGCAACATGTTGTTCTCCCAGGAGCAGTTTCCCAGTGGTGTGAAATTAAAGCAGGAGTTCCTCAAGGGTCTATCTTAGGCCCTCTATTATTTCTGATCTTCATTAATGACATTGTAGCAGACATTAATTCTTCGATTAATCTGTTTGCTGACGATACAAGCTTGTATGTTGTAGTCCAAGATCCCAACATTGCTGCTAACCAACTTCAAACAGATATTGATAAGATCTCCTCCTGGGCTGATAAGTGGCTTGTAATATTTAATCCAGCTAAATCTGAGTCTTTAGTTCTCTCTAGAAAGAGTATCCGTCCCGTGCATCCTGTATTGCAAGTGCTAGGTCAAGACATTCCAGATGTGACAGTACATAAACATCTCGGAGTTAATATCTCTGAAGATGCCAGTTGGCACGTACATATTGACTCTATTGCCGAAAAGGCTTGTAAAAATGTCCCCATAATGAGGAAATTGAAAATTTCTGTTAGATCGAAAATCACTAGACGTTAAATATACCTCATTTATTCGTCCAGGTCTTGAATATGCGGACGTTCTCTGGAGCAACATTACAAAAACAGATTCAGACAAACTTGACAAAATACAAAACGAATGTGCCGTATCGTTACGGGGGCTACACGACTTGTCTCTCTTGAACGCCTAAATATTGAATGTAATTGGGAATCCCTTTCTGACAGAAGATATAAACATAGGATGACACAATTTTATAAAATGTATCATAACCTTGTACCTGATTATTTGTCTTCACTTGTTCCTCGCCAACGCAACACCCGTTACAATCTTAGAAACGAGCAGAATGTCCCAGGAATTAACTGTAGAACATCCTTTTATTATAAATCATTTCTTCCAACTTCTGTACGTGAATGGAATACCCTCCTCTTAGAGACCAGAAATGCACAAACACTGACAACTTTCAAGTTTCAATTAGATCCTAACATAAATCGGTTACCTATGGAACAAGAAAACTTCAAGTACTACATACACGATTACGTACTAAATGCAGTTCACTAAACTATCACTTGTATCTTTGCAATATTTCTCCGACAGCTCTCTGTAATTGTGGACAAATAGAGTCAAATTATCAACTTACAAGTTTTCTTTTCAAACTCACTTTTTGTTCATTTATTTTTTTTGAGTACTTAAAACACAATTCAGACCCAAATTCTACAGGTAATTTATTATAGAGTGTAAAATGTCTAGGAAGTTTTGACAGGGAGAAGAATTATATAAGACAGTATTGTCTTTCATTCTTATTCTTTTCCTTTTAGATATATATTAGTTATCTTAGTATGTGTAATTTGTATATATTAAACTATGTTTAAACTTAATATATATCTCACCGAAAATCACTAAAAATCCCTACAACCTTTGCTCCTTGACTGCCCTGTTACATCTGAAGTTTGGCTCGTGCGAATTTCCTGCCTTTAAAACTGTCAGCAACTCATCATAGAAAATGAAGAAGTTCAAAGACTTTAATAATCAACCTTTTCAAGCAGCCGATCATTTCGCCGTTATCAAAAGTGACGTCATAAACACGCTACTAAAATAATTATATTTACTGACTGCCTAAGTTTATGTGTCGAAATATACCCCGTAAAAGAATGAACAAAATTTCATTTGATGATAATGTGATGATGATGATGATGTTGATGATGATTAGCAAAAAGAATTGGCATATATAAGTTTCAATAAAATGTTTGTTAAAAAAACAGATAACAATTAACAAATGTGATCCATTTGTTGCCATTTTCGTTTTTAAAAGCGAAAGCTTCTAAAAGTACACACCAGATTTTCTAGTTACAATCACCTGACCGCCTCTTATCAATACATTCGCGTTGATAAAATAGTACCACTTGCTGTATGAGCCTTCATTGCAGTTTTGACAAAAGTGCTTTAATATTGCAAAATTACATTGATTTTGAAAGCATGAGGTTTAAGTTATTTTTTTGGCAAATGAAACTGTAAAACTAACGAGTTACTAATTTTTTATTCATCCGCAAATTTTCATTCATAAAATTTAATACTACGCATTGAAACAACCATAACTTATAGGCCTTTTGATAATCGACGAAGTGTTCCAAATGCGTTTTATGAGATTACATAAACAATATCAATCCGCTGAAAATGTAAACCAAAGAAAATAGAACAATAATTCATTAATTTTCCCGATTTCATTAAAATATCCTTTGTTGATGAAATAATTACAATAAATTGATGAAAATTTGGACATTCCATGTTAAAAAAGATCGAATTCGATCATTGCGCCGTTTTTATTTTCTTCCGGTCACGTGACCCACGCTATCATTCTACGAGGAACGCCATTTTAGAGGAGAAACGTGCACCAAGCGAACAAAGAAGTGTTGAAAATCTACACATGGAAGGTAAGAAAACGAGTGTTTTATTTAATAAAGATAAAAAAGTATAATTTTGTTTACTATAGTTGTAAATTTTTTGTTGTTTATTCGAAGATATTGCAGGTATTTTTCCCCGGACATGCCTGAAGAGGTCTGACCTAGATCGAGAATGCAGGCAAAATTTTACGAATTATCTTTTACTTTGTGAATGCATAGTACTAGTAAATCGACGCACTGACTAAGACTCTCACGATATGTTTACATGATTTAACATAAAATTCAGTAGATATTGTCAACCCATTATTAAATTTCGAAAGTTAATAACTTTGACAAATTCCTGACTTTCGACGACAATACTGCCAGAGGACATATTTAACCAATAAAGTCCCTGCGGCTAAAGTCATTTCCCCAACGCTGTTTAGACGACTGGAATTAATAACCAGAAGGTATTGTCATAAGTGAATCTGTTGTCAGTTTTAAAAATAAACTTTACAAGTTATGGCACCATTTAAGGTTTTGTCTGGATGACATTTATTTATAAGTCCCGGAAACGGTTTAGAAATTATGTTCATAGACTACATGATACAGATTCAGTCAAGCTAGAAAATAGCTCTAGCTTTTTTCATTTTCAAAATCAATGAAGTTGAAATAGAGGATCCTTTATTTTGAGAAAAATGCACTATAACAAGGGCTGATCATATTACACCTTTTTGTATTTGGTACAGTATATTAAAGTTGCTGTTCTCATATCCGTACCACTCTCACACTGTACATGCAAGGTTACTACATATTCAGATATTCCTACTACTTCCCCTCATTTTATCTGTAGCTATATATCACTTGCAGAAGTTACTGTTATTTAGGTTCTATGAAATATTTGGATTGGACAATTATAAAGATTTAAATTGAAAATTAAATGAGTTTTATAATATTTTGTTGTTGAATAGACAAACAGCTAAATGAAATATCTTTGACTTAATTTGTTTGGGACTGAGATTCTCACATTTTTTTTAGCATGACAGTATTTGACTTTGAGATTAGTTTTCATTGTTGGAAGAAACATTGTATAATTTAATTCTTCATTTGTTACTCTTGACAGTTAAGAATGTGCTAGTTTTTTTAAAGAAATTTGTTTAATATTAATCTTTAAGGAAGAGGGGCTACCTTTATCATTATCAACTACTATATGGGTACAGTCTTGTGGCTATATATGTAAGATATTTTCATACTAAATATCTCAATGGTATGAGATCAAGATTGAATGATATTACATGGTGTTGTGATCAGGATTAAACTATATTACATGGTGTTGAGATCAGGATTGAACTATAACAAGGTGTTGAGATCAGGATTGAACTATATTACATGGTGTTGAGGTCAGGATTGAACTATATTACATGGTGTTGAGGTCAGGATTGAACTATATTACATGGTGTTGAGATCAGGAATTAAACTATATTACAAGGTGTTGAGGTCAGGATTGGACTATATTACATGGTGTTGAGGTCAAGATATAACTTTATTACATGGTGTTGAGATCAGAATTGAACTATATTACATGGTGTTGAGATCAGGACTGAACTGTATTACAAGGTGTTGTGGTCATGATTCAACTTTATTCCATGGTGTTGAGATCAGGATTGAACTATAGTATATGGTATAAGATCAGGATTGAACAATATATTACATGGTGTTGAGATCAGGATTGAACTATATGACATTGTGTTGAGATCAGGATTGAACTATATTACATGGTGTTGAGATCAGGATTGAACTAGATTACATGGTATGAGATCAGGATTTGAGTATATTACACGGCTTGAGGCAATCTATGTATTAATCAGGTTTAAACTGTGTTTAAAGTTTTATGGAATTATGAAAAAAGAGATAAATTGATCATTAACTATCAATGCATCAGTGGTATGCGAACAGGATGGAACTATTTTTAATACTGGTTCATGGTTTTTAAAATGGGATGGAATCTCTTTGTATTTCATAGTGTTATGAACTTTGTTGAAATTTTCCTGGTATTAAAATGAAGCTTGAACTATACTACTTTTAACAGTATAACATGCAGACTTGTTGTAAAGCTAAGGATTGAACTGTATATTGTATCTCATAGTGTTAGGAACAGATTTACAGGAGTTAAATTTTCATAGTATCGCAATCAAGTCAAACTGTATAGCATAGGATTGAGTTAGGATTTAACTGTATAAAATTGATAATGATATTGACATCTGGGTTGGTTAATAAAAATGTTTTAAATGTAGAAAAATAACTGAAAAAAATCTTCAATTTGCAAATTTTGCTTATAGATTTAAGTAATAATATCAATTATGTTTTACATATAGTGCTGTGCTGACTTTCATCAAGGATCAACTGGTCTTCCATTGAATGCAAGAGGTAGGCAATGTGTACCATCATGTTTTATGTTTTTGATTACAATCAAATATTTCAAACCTGGTCCTCCATTTATGACTGAAGACTTGAACGAAATTTTGATTGCTGGTAGCCATCTGTACCTTGCCATCTGTGATAAAGACGACAGAAAAGGGCTAATTGATCAAACATTATAACCAGTCCATGTTTGTTACAAGAACAAACGTATCTTCAGTACACATGTAAATGTGATCACAGGTTTGATAGAAAAAAATAATACAGATGACCTACTACACATTTATTCTTCCCTTGAAACTGCATTATCAGCTGCTTACAGTCAAACACAGACTTGTGTATTTGTTTTCAAAGGCATGTCACTTGGTTTGTACATGAAGGAACCTGCGTTCTTGGTGTTTTTTTTGTTTTGTTTTGTTTTGGGTTTAACGCCGATTTCAACATCTAGGTTATATCTCGGCGGTCAGTCTACCTAACCGGTTTTCCTAGATAACTAACCAGTAATTGTCAATTTCTCCGTAAGTGACTGACTACTGTTCCCACATGATCTACTCTGAATAAACGGTGAGAGACAAATGAACATTAGACACAATGTATCTAGGTTATATCTCGGCGGTCAGTCCACCTAACCGGTTTTCCTAGATAACTAACCAGTAATTGTCAATTTCTCCGTCAGTGACTGACTACTGTTCCCACATGATCTACTCTGAATAAACGGTGAGAGACAAATGAACATTAGACACAATGCCTGAGATAGAGTCACGGAGAAATTTAGCCCTGCCCATTACTAATCCAGTGCTCTATCTATTGAGCTAAGCGGGCGCGCTTCTTGGTGTTGTTAATACAGTACCTGAGCCTTGTCGTTTTTTTACTTGCTTTATGTGATTCAGTTGGGACTTCGGAAGGACATACACAGTTTGACTTGCATTTATTGTCTCTGTCAACTCAGTATAAGCCAGCCCCTTATGTTGTCCATATACTTGAAGGTAGGCAAGGTTTTTTTTTTACAAAGGATGTGAAGCGTAGAAAGGATTTCAAAGAAGAAAAGAAAGGGAGGGAAAGTAAAAGACAAAAAATGAAATTTTGATGGACAGGCCATATGAAAAATGTATAGATGATCTGCACATAGATTCTACTGTTAACAGGGTTACTGGTAATGACTTCATGATGTTGTTTGATAAATAGTCAAGCTCTGGGCCTGATTATGTTTGTACCTGTTGCACACAGACATTTTTCTATCATTTTGTAAAAACGATAGAGCAACTTCAGCAAGAAACAAAGGTTCAAATAAATCCTCTCTGCACACAACTAAAAAGTGTTGACCAAATGGAATGGATATGTGAAACTTGTCTAAATTCTGCGAATGAAGGCAGGTGCCCTAAATTTTGGATACACAATGGTTTGCAGTTTCCAAATAAGCCATCCGAGTTAGAGCTCTCAGAACTGGAAGATAGACTTGTGTCTCCAAGGTTACCGTTTAAGCAGTTGAGAGAAATGCCTAGAGGTGGACAAGTTAATATGAAAGGGAATGTGGTAAATGTTCCTTCGGATGTGAGTAGTACTATCAAGTCATTGCCAAGGATGTTCAGTGACAATGAAACAATTATGCGTAAGCTAAAAAGGAAGTTGTCATACAAACATTGCACTGCATTTGAAAATGTCAGGCCAAACAAAGTGTTTCTGGCTGCAAAGTGGTTAATTGAAAACAGTCAACTTTTTTGAAAATGAAGGTATAGTTGTAAATGAAAATTGGCTTTCACAGTCATTAAATTCATATGATACTGAGCCTTCTGTTTAAGAGACTGACGATTCAAACGGTTATGATCTTGATTCTGATGGCCGGACAGAGAATGATGACCGCCCTATTGGTGCATCTGGTAACATTGATACATGTTTGCAATCAGTTGATTTTCATGAATTTAATCAGGTGTTGTGTGTTGTCCCGGCAGAAAAAAATCTCCCATTTGGTTATTTCAAGATACATATTCAGAAATTCTCTCTTTTTCTAGTATATATTGCGGCCAAACACGCAAAGGAAACAATGAAAGATGTGTTCCTCTTCATTGCAGTTATATTTGCAAATGGGAACTAAGAAATATTGATCTTCGTTTAGCACTCTGTGTCCCAAACATTTTTTTAGGTTGAAAAGGCTTCAGATCAAGCAGAAAAAGGACAAGGATAGTTTGGCTGTTAGGAAATGCAAAGCAGAAGGTAAAAAATACACTGATTTACTGACTTCTGGTTTTATTGACAAACTTACTATGAAGGTTAAAGAGTCCTGAGAACACTTCGTGGCTCTCCTTATTGGGAAGCAGCAAAGCGTGATGTTTTTTCCATGATTCGTCAGTAAGGCATTCCAACTTGATTTTGTTCAATTTCAGCAGCAGCGACAAAATGGGTTCCTTTATTGAAATCCAGTCACATGTGCAAAGTATTTTCAAAACAGGGAACACTTTTTCATCAAGCATGTATTGAAACATACTTCTAATCCAAAAGGAGAAATACAGGATTACTTTTATCGAGTTGAATTTCAACAACGTGGTTCACCTCATATTCATATGATTGTTTTGGTGAAAAATACTCCAGTCCATGGTATTTCTTCAGATCTTGATATTTGTGATTTTGTGAGCATATATATTTCTTGTGCTAAAGATTCTTCAACGGCTGATTTGGTGAATTACCAAACACACAGAGATGCAAAAACCTGTCGCAAACATGGTAAGGCTATTTGCCGATTTAATTTTCCAGTCCTACCATTACCAGAATCATTAGTCCTATACGCAGTTGAAAATAAGGCAGAGAGAGCAATGTATGCAGTGGAATATGAAAATGACTTTTTTGTTGTTTCGGTCATTGAGAGCTTACTCAAAACAGATTCAGGAGCCAAATTTAGTGATGTACTTTCAAAACTGGAAAAGACTATGACAATTTCTGATATTGCGTTCCCAACTTTTAAGAACTAAAGTGTTTCTAAAAAGATCTCTTGATGAAATTCATATAAACAATTACAATTCTGTGCTTTTGAGATGTTGGCAAGCCAATATGGACATACAGTATATCCTTGATCCATACTCGTGTGTGTCTTACATAGTTTCTTACATTTCAAAGGGGCAGCGAGGTCTTTCTAATCTTCTTCAGGATGCCTGTTTTGAAGCAAGAGAACTAGACAGTGATGTCAGATAGAAAGTGAGGAGAATTGGGAATCAGTTTTTGTCAAGTTTTTGAGATTGGTGCACAAGACGCAGCTTACTTAGTTTTGCAAATGCCTTTAAGAAAATGTACAAGAGACGTGGTATATTTAAATACAAATAAAGAAATAATGAGGACATCTTTCATCAAACCAAGTTCAGAGCTAACAATGCTGCCACCAGGTTCACAAAATATAGAAATGGATAATGTCCTTAAAAGATATAAGAGAAGACCAAACTGTCTAGAACAACTGTTTTATGCAAATTTCGCCTCCTGGTATGACCTATGTAGCAAGGCTTCACAAGCAAGCAAACAGAGAGAAGTAAGCACTGACTCCGAGCTGCCTGAACTTGAATACAATCTTGACCACGAGGATGAGATTTTAGACATGAGTGCAGAAAATGAAGGGAATGTCATCAAATTTTCCTGTGGCACTTAAGTTCGAAAAAAAACGGCAAAAGGTCATCTATACTAGAAGTTATAAAAAAATGTCAACAGATTCTATGGAAAACATTCTGCAAAATATTGACACAGACAATTTGGCAGGTGTTATTAATCCGGAAGGACAGCATGAAGATTTAGTTGACATAGACCATGGACCATCACAGTCAGCAGAACTAGCTTGCTTTGATCCTGGTAATGAAACACACTTAAATTTCATAAATTTGCGTTTGCAAAAAATCAAAAGTTGTGTTCGGCCTTTTGGAAATGTGAGTGTTTTAGCTGTTGGAGATTTATATCAGTTAAAGCCAGTGCTTGACTCTTAGATTTTTTCTTCTGTCTGCAGAAAAGTGAATCTCCAGTGTATTGCTACCAACTTGTGGTCAGACCTTTTCGAATTTTTTGAATTAACCGAAATCATGAGGCAAAAAGATGACCATGCTTTTGCACTACTTCTAAACCGATTACGCGAGGGTAATCATACGCAGGAGGATTTGTCCTTGCAAGAAACAAAACAATTAACTGCTTGTGATCACCGTAGACTTTTAAAAGAAATTCCACATTTGTTTTGCAATAGAGCTGATGTGCATGCCGACAATGCAATTATTTTCTCAACACTGCCACCCTCAGAAAGTATTAAAATAAGTGTTGTTGATTCTGTATCTGGTGATATAGGTCAAGATGTTTCAAATGCTATTTTGTCGAGACTGCCTTTAGATGAAAGTAAAACTATGGGACTGAGAAAAAAATCTAGTTCTTTGTATTGGTGTCCTGCTGAGTTAGGTGTTAATTTAGATAAACAGGATGGCTTGACAAATGTAAGCTCCGGTGTAGTTAGATTTTTGGACTTTAGAGTAAGAGACTCCTCTAGGTGCAGTATAGTTTGGGTTGAATTTGACGATCCAAATGTAGGAGTGAAATGGCGATCAAAGTACAGTAAAGACTGTCTTAGTGACCCCCTGTATATAGCGACGTTCTGTTAGTTAGGTGCGCCGAACAGTTTTTACTATAAAAATGGTCTGTATGTAGCGACTCCCTGTCTAGTCCGTACAACGACCATGATTTAGCAACTCCCGCTACGGTATATAGGCCGTGCAAAGCAAGGGGAGTAACTCGAATGAACCTTATGTATTGTTGGAGTTATCTGTCCTGCGGAAATTGCATTGTGGGTTAAAATGGCAACGAAAAGAAAATTTCTTTCGTGTACAGACATTTATATAAAGAAGAAATCAATCTTTCATGGACTCCAATTTTAGAAACATGTAGAAAATATTCATCTCAGTATCATAAGTCCCATCTTATTAGTCGCCGTCAGTTTCCTTTGTATTTGTCATCAGGCAAAACAATCCACAAGTGTCAAGATTCTACACTTAAAAGGGCAGTTATGCATTTCATTTTGGGCAGAGAAAAATTGAGCATATTCATTATGTCGGTCTGAGTAGGGTCACAAATCTTTCAGGAGTACATATACAACCGTTGAACTCAGCTAAATTCAGCACAACTTGAACAAGACTTTGTTGGTGGTTTTGTCTACTGTCCACCAAGGTATTCTAATTTGGACAATCATCAAAATTTCCTTTGCAAGATGTACGATGTACTTAAAAATACAACATTAAGGCATTTGATAACAAACTGATATTAATGGGTGATTTCAATTATAACTATATACCAAATAGTGATATTGCAAAACTTTTTACAGAACAGTTTAGCTTCAAACAACATGTCAAATCTGTTACCACTGACTATGGCAGTTGTTTAGATCATGTCTACTGGTCATTGCCAGAACATCAGTTGCGTTGTTGTGGAACATTAGAATCATTATTCAGACCATAAGCCAATTTTTGTAGTAAAATCTTTCTAAAATGCTGCATATTAAGGACATTTACTTCAGTCTGTTTCATGATGTTTCATTCTTTTTGTTAATGCTATATACCAAACTAGAACTGCCACATACCTGGCTAAGATACCCAAACACAACGCTTTGTCAGCAGGGTATTATGAAGTTTCATGTTGATGCATAATAATTACTTAAAGTTGCCCTCGTGACAAAAATGAATTATAAAAAGAACAAAGACAAATATATATGAAAAAAGGGCATTACCTTAAACAATTATGCAAAAGATAGTTGTTCTTAGACACAGCATTTGTCCAATATGAGATATATCCATATATATTTTTTTCAACTGTATTTAAAGACTTTTTCTGTATTAAACTTATGAAATAATGTTAAATTAAGGGTTTCAGGGCTTTTCTTTGCATTTTTAACTTCTACTTACGTGATTCACTATACTGCATTGATGAACATTGTTGAATATTATTTTTCGGAAGTTTAATTTATTGTTTTGTTTTATTATTCAGATGGCAACAATAGCAACAGTTGTTAATAAACCTGCAGGCCCATACAGCCAACTATTAAAGGTTAAAGTTCTGGCACGTGGGGACATTCTCAATTACAAGGAAACAGATGGATCAAACAAGCAGTCCCTGACTGTAGGCATTACAGATGGCAGCAGCTGCTGCAGGCTGGTTTGCTTTGACCAGACTAAATTTGCAAATCTGAAGTTGGAGCAGTGTTTTGTGTTAAGATAAGTAACTGTGAAGGATGAAATACCAGCATTCCTGGAAGCCACAAGGGCAACAAAAGTTTTCTTGACAGGGGGAATTGAGTCAACAACAGCATTACAGAAGGAGTGCAACCTTCTTCTGAACCCCCACCAGCACCACAGACGCCAATTAAAGAGGCACTGAAGTCTCCACTAAAGAAGAAAGTGTCTGTGAGGGGAAAACTTGTACAGGTAAGAAGATGTTCTTCAAATCTTTTGTTGTTAGTTAAATGTAAAACATAACGAAACTAGCAGAAAAAAGTTCTAGGGTTTTTATGTATACAAAAGAAACAGCATCCAACATCAAGCAACACTTACATTGTATTTAAGGCCAAATGTATGTGTCTTGACATTATGGAATGTTGGCTCTATGGTACTTTTGTACTTTTAAGTACTTGTATGCTTTGTACATTTTTTTAGTCGTAACAAGTAACCGAAAAAAATATTTTAGGAGGAAACATACGGACTGTGAGAGTGAAAGGGGATGAAGTACAAATAAGAAGGGTGACAATTGCAGACAAGAGTGGGCAAGCAAAGCTTACCTTGTGGAGAGAAATTGCAGACCTGGATGCACATGCTGGTGATTATATTGAAGTCACAGACTGTGTGGTCAATTTGTATAAATCAGAAACATCATTAAGAACCACAGGGAACTCAACAGTACTGGTAATAAATGAATTCATTTTTAACAGGAGATATGTTTGTATTTTCTTAAGAGTATGACATTGACATTGTTGGTGTTAATTTCTCAGTCCACCACCGATTTGTCTGGACACATTATTTTGATGAAAGCTTTGTTCATGAAAAACCATCTGCTATTGGTGTTGTATCATTGGATATGATTGATAAATTTAATTGTATCTTAAAATATAAAAGTAAAATGGGCCTGAAAAAGATTTCCTGATGTTATACTTACATATTAACATTTACCCGGCTAGAACCGAGTGATTAGCCTTTGTCACCACAATTGTGCAGTCTGA
Organism: Cyclina sinensis; assembly: GCA_012932295.1. Classification (NCBI taxonomy): domain Eukaryota; kingdom Metazoa; phylum Mollusca; class Bivalvia; order Venerida; family Veneridae; genus Cyclina; species Cyclina sinensis. The sequence continues at coordinate 8,487,969 of JAAONU010000015.1, forward strand.
CAAGACCCTTTAAATGTTTGCTAACTTCATATTTTCATCTTGATATACCCAAAATTGACAGTTCAAAAACAGAAAGCTGGACAAGTCCATTTAAAGTGTATAAAGCTATATATCTGCTAACTGTAATTTACAAAAATATTGTTTGAATTTTGAAAAAGAATAGTTCCAAAATACCTGTATGACAGAAATATGTTTTTATTGACACAATTACATTTTCAAAATCATTTTTTAAAAGGACAGAAAGCTGGAAAACAACATTGCTGACCGCCATTGTTTTTAGCTAAAAATGTTTCTGATATCTAAGATCATGCAAAATTTATATTCATTTGTTTTTCCAGGGAACAAAAAATAACGTTTTTGTTTTTTGTATGTATGTTATTATGTTTATGTGCTCATATGATTTTGTTACTTTTTTATGAACAGTTTACTAAAATATAAAAATAATATTTGATTTCTGTGTTGCTCTTGATTTGAATGTAAGCAATTGTCAAAAGTTTCAGTTTAATAGAGATCACAGTGGTATTTCGCCTATTTTTAGCTGATCGGTTTATAAGGTTCAACAGGGCTGTTTCTTATGTGCAGAAATGCTGACGAAGGACTATGGAAGGGGATATCCGCCAGTGTATGTCTACTGTTAAATTACAATTTTATGTAATTTACTTTCATATGCGTCCTACTTATTGACAACTTCATTAAAGTTGCATATATTCTATTTATAAGTAATTTGTTTTTCGTGTTTCCTATTGCTATTGTTACAATTCATTCCCATATTCAACTAACTCTTATTTGCACAACCGAGATAAAAAAAAGAAAAGTCCAATTTACAAAAAATGTATTGCTTTGGAAAAAAAAGTGTTGCACAATGAATTGCTTTCTCGTTCCCACGACATAGCTAACTCGTTCCCACGAGTTAGTAAGTCGTTCCCACGACATAGCTAACTCGTTCCCACGAGTTAGTAAGTCGTTCCCTCGACATAGCTTACATTCGCTGTTCTTTTTTTTACAACACGATTCTTTTTTTTACTGCGCAACTCTTTTTTTCAAATGCGATTCTTTTTTCAGATTTGCACTTCTCTTTTTTTTATCTCGTTCCAACGAATTAGTAACTCGTGGGAACGAGATACTAAGTCGTTCCCTCGAGTTAGTATCTCGTGGGAACGAGATTAAAAAAAAGAGAAGTGCAATTAAAAAAAAGTTGTGCATGTCACCTCTGTGCCACCGTAGTTTGCTGCCACATGGCTGTTGTTTAAATTGAATATTCCAGAAGGTAATCATTAACAACATGAACGATAGAAAAATAAGTTTAAAATTCAGGAATAGAGGTATTTAAACATGATGCATAAACTTAGTATAATCGTCAATCGGTTGTTAAAAGCACAATGTTAATGTAATCTTCGTAGGGAACCAGTAAAGAATTTAAGATTCTAGCGCAAATTATTATACACGGGAGATAACTGTGGAAGAACAAATTTGACCTTTGGTGTTTCCCGTGGTTTTACAGTGAAATATTTATTACTTGCCCGTGTATTTTGGACGAAATGTTAAATAATGGCGAAGTAATTGAATTAGTAAATATTTCTTTTTCAGTGGTAAAATGCTCCGATCTACACAATAAGTACAAGTTTTGACCGGAGGTCATTTATAATTTTATATTGTCAACTGAAATTCTCAGAAAAATGGGTCAAATAATGAAGATTAGAGGTAGAAATCTGGTTATTTGTTTATATTATAGCTTTCTTGACAGATTCACAGACACAGGTCATATCTCACATCATTTTCAAACATGTATGAAAATACTATATACATGTATAAAAGGATTATATTAAAATATTGTGGTCTGTGGACCGATTAGGTTTGGGAAAACGTTTCCATTTTTCTGGGCAAATCACCCTTTCTTAACGGAATGCAGGAAAAATATAAAGAAATTATAAATTATGAGTAGTATTACAACTTGGGGTACCAGCGCAATTTCCATCCGAAAATTACGCTGGAACAACCCCTGCTGTTATACTACTATTATGCATAGCGTCTATATGACTTAGAATATTGTTGAAGTACATAAGTAGAGAAAATAAACCTAAGGGTTCTCACGGAAATTGAACCCCACCAGTTTGCATGAAGCCCCAACACTGTTGGCAACAACAAAGTTTTTGGAAGTGGCCTAAACCACTACAATGTAGCAGGGTCTTTAAAAGAGACCCTCATTGTAGATAAATATGTCTATAAGTTAAAGACACCATTTGAGTATTTAGTCAAAATGTCATTCGGAACTGGTTGAATGACTTAACTCTGATATGAATTTATAAAAACAGGAGTCTTTTTTATTTTTTAGTATTTTTTCAGCTAATTGAAAAATAAATGTCATGAAAATGTTTTAAATGTCATTTTGTATGTTTTATGATTAAGCTTTGTTTTTGAGTGAACATTAAAATGAGTGGCTTAAGTGTGTAGAACTGTTCATAACTGTTTCTTAAGAGGGAAGATAATCGGTATGAGGCTGGGTAGCTCAGACAGTAGATCAGCGGAACGATATTCCAAGGGTCTGGAGTTTGAGTCCTGGTAGGCTGCAAAGTCTAATATACTGAAAATTGTAGCATTATATTTTTGAGAAATTATTTATCAAAATTTGGTAAAAAAGTGGGATTTTTCAATTGGGAATGTGTCTTTATAGCATGCAAAAAAGAATGAATAACAAGGTTTTCAGCTTGTACTTAATTATGTCAACTTGTACCTCAGTGACTTTTTGAAATGGTCAACTCTTACCTTGTTACATTTTTATTGATGAAATAAATACAGAAAGCCAAATTTACAATTAATGTAGCTGATAGATTATTTGCATTGGTCAGCTTATGCCCTTGTTACTTTTAGTTTTATAGAATACAAAAAGAGAAAATTATTGTTACGAGTTTACTAACGTACGTGATGACGACGGAAACAATAGTCAGTCAGTGAAAATGTAGGTGCCTGGAGTACTTATGTCGGGAGAAAAGTGCAAATTTCTCAACGAAATAAACTTTTGAAAAAGCAATTTATCTTTGTGTCCTGTTGTATTGTACATCTTGGATTGCACTAGTTTGCCTGGTATTTTTTGTCAATACACCGTGCATGATTAACCTTTTTACGGAAACTGCCGAAAAAAATGGTTCCCAGCGTTACATGAGTACCGGTTAGTTTCATGTTTGCTATTGCTTTGTGCTAACTGATATCTTTAAAGTGAATATGAAAATTTGTTTTAATACATTAATAAGCATTACACATAACTGCGTGCAAAACATAAATTCCAGGCTGAATCGTGTACTTTAAAAGTCTTCTGAAATAAACATTCAACGTCGAAATTACCGAAAGGAAATAATAGATGTTTAAAAGCTTATATGTGTATTAAACGATATATAGTCACAAAGAACCACGTCAAAAGTAGTAAGAACTTCTAAGCATCAACATTTCAAGGTTATACAAACTCTATCAACAACCGAATATGCATTTTCCTTTTACATTAAAAATTATATGATTTACATACATCGAGCTGCAAAAGCTGCAAGATATTTGCAACAAGCAGATGCAATAAACTCAAAGGCACGGGGAAATGCAGATTATAATAACGAATTAAACAAAGCAATATGCAATTGTCATACAACAGTATGCATACACTTGCGGAAATCCCCTTCTATAAAGGACTGCCGTAACGTTTATTTTTTCATTATTTTAAGGGAGGATCAAACAATGTTAAATAAATTGTACCCAAACTAATAAACACATTGCAGTTTCTTGATAAACTTTGTTATTATCTTCCCACCTGAAGACCCAGAGGTGAAGATCCATGGTCGGAAAGTTCGTGATGTTCCTTGACCATTGGAAAAGGGCTACACCAACAGCGTTATCCCTTGAAATGATATTCAAATACTAGTGTATGATTTATAAACTAAAAACCGTAATCTTAAAAGAACTCCTGTATCTAAAGAGGCACAAACAAACAGACAAAAAAGGGGGAGGGGAAGGGAGAAAGAGAGAGCGAGGGAGGGAGAAAGAGCCAAAAGCCAGAAAGAGAGGAAGGGATTGGGAGCCAGAAAGGGAAAGTGAACAGTGGAGCCAAAGTACCCCTCTCATTTTGGTGTAAAAATGCTCTCTTCCCTCAAAAAAAAAAAAAGAAAGACACGTGAAAGACGCCCCTGTTAATATGAATATTTTCTCTCCTTTAATAACATGAAAATCATTGATGCAAAGCATCAAAGGGCGTCTAAAGGAATGTTTTTAAGCAAGAAATGCAGCAAGAGGCAATGAACTAGTAGACATCTGATGATCAGATATATTCTTATAAACTATTGGGATTCACCAGGTTTGTAGGTAGATGAATGGGCAAACGAAATACGTAATAACACACTAGTTGTTCATCCTGAACTTTGGTTGGTTTGCTAGAGATTAGAATATCAAATGTATTTTCTTTGGAACACACAAAACAGTAGTCAAAATGTACTAAGTCTGTTTAATGTCAAATTTAAAAAAATGGTTTCTATTAATACTGGATTTAATTTAATAATATTTTATTGAATAAACTCACATAATTTAACAACAAACACATATACATATATAAAACAGATAAGAAATGAATAACAGTAGTCAACGAAGGTCAAGGATTTGGGATACAAGACGGCGTTAAACTATCAAGATAGAATGTAATATTATATATGTAAATGGATAACTGAGATGAGATTACACAAAAGGATTGGACCACAAGTTTTAGCAACATTAGAAAAGGTCCGTCCATTAAGTAGTCAGACAAACGTTAGTTTAAACTAGATGACGGTGTTGTTAAAAAATATCTGAAGAAATATGAAAGAGCAACAAAAATGAATAATAGAGAAAAAAAATGGAAAAACATTACAAAAACAATGAAACAAATAAATAAAATCACAATAAACACACATTCTGGTCAATGCCCAACCGCCCATGCCATCGAAGACCCAACCCATGCACCGTCCACATCGAATGAAAGATATAGAGAAGATGTGCACTCTATTTGAAATGGTTTGAGTTCTTAATAAATAACTGAACTTCATTAAAGAGTTTTGTATTATCACTATCTGATAATGAGTCAATTCCAAAGAGAAATTTTTTTGTACTAAGAGGATGGAACATACGCGTGTTAGTAAAAAGAATACGTCGAGAGTTTGTATATTTGTTACATCTAAAGAAATAATGTTCAGGGTCTTCAATACAATGTCCACATGAACAATTTGGAGAATCCCGTAAATGATTGAAAAATAGATCGTTGTTTAAATTGCTACAATTGTTTCTTATGCGAGTCTGAATGACATTATAATATCGTTCTCCTGAGAGAAAGAAGTTTGGAACTGTCGGCGCATTAAATGTTTTTTTTTTTTAACTTGTATTTAAAAGATGAAAGAGATGTTGCATTTCTTATTGAATGCTCGAGACTATTCCATAATCTTATGGAGGCAGGAATAACCGACTTTGAATAAGTTTCAAGACGTCGAGACATTGTTACGAAGTCACCGTTATTTCTTAAACCATATCCTGTCATTTCATTTACAAGAGGAGGGAATAATTCCTGGAGATAGTTAGGAAGGAGACCATTTATCTGCTTATAAACTAAAATCAGCTTCTGCATTTTTCTGCGATCTGCTAATGAGACCCAACCTATTTCTTTTAGTAAATGGTTAATAGAAACTGAGCGAGTGCATCCTGTGACTATACGAGCTGCCTCATATTGTTTTCTTTCTAATTCGTCTTTTTCATATTGGGTACAACTATCCCATACAATGGCAGCATATTCAAGTAACGGTCTCAGATAAGACACATAAATGTTATTCAAAGTAGTACGTTTTGATTTAAACTTTAACATTCTCATAGACCCAAGAATTCTAGAAGCTGAAGTTGAAATATTACTCAAATGAGAATGCCAACAATCATGACTTAAAGTTATACCAAGATGTTTGTGATCATCAACTAACGTTAATTGTGTATTTTGAAAAAAACAGAGTTGGTTTTCTTAAATCTCTGAAAGAGAAGAACATACATTTCGTTTTTGATGCATTAAAATCAACTAGCCATTGCTTTGCCCAATCTGATAATTTCGCCAAATCCGAATTCAAGATAGATTCAATTTGATCTACGTCTTCAGATGATTCTGATAAAGAGCTATCATCAGCAAATAACTTTGGGATGCCGAAGAGCGAGTCAGAAATATCATTAACATACACTTAAAATAAAAGGGGACCTAAAGCAGAACCTTGAGGTACTCCTGCTTTTATCGGTTTAAATTGAGAAAAGGATTGACCCACAAAAACTCGTTGTGATCTATTGGAAAGGTAATCTGAAATCCAAGTGTTTGTTTGTCCAGTAATACCGTATTGTCTTAATTTGAAAAGAAGTCCTTTATGCCACACACGATCGAAGGCTTTGGAAATATCACAGAAAACCATACATGTTGCCATTTTTTGGTCTAAAGCTTTACAAATTTGGTTGTATATTTTTATAAGTTGAAAAACTGTGCAATGTCCAGGAAGAAACCCTGATTGATATTTATAAATAATTTGATTTTGATTTAAATGGTTATATAAATATTTAAACATTATTCTCTCCATTACTTTTCCAACACAACTAATAAGAGATATTGGTCTGTAGTTTGAGGGAAGAGACTTGTCGCCTTTCCTAAATAAGGGCATGACATTTGCGATTTTCCAAGATGCTGGATATTTCTGGAGGTTTAATGATTTATTAAATAATGTACAAAGCGGTTTACAGATAGTTTTAGAACAACCTTTTAACATTTTGTGACTAATATTATCAGGTCCACGTGCTTTATTAGTAGCTAAGTTGTCCAATACGTCTATAACGTCTTGTTCAGAGACAATTATTTCAGAAATACATTGATCACATTTGGAAGTAAACGTAGGAAGATTGACATTTGAGTCATCAACGTTTGAAATTGAGACAAAACAATCGTTCAAAAATGTTGCCTTTTCAGAGTCAGAGATAGCAGTTTCGTCATTATTGTTAATCAGTGGAGGAATCGGGTCCTCTGATGCAGAATTATCTTTAACTAACATTTTAACAATTTTCCAATAATCTCTAGAGTTGTTAGATCTAAAATCATTCAAAGAGTACTCAATCGTGTTATAAAATTCTTCTCGTAAGTGCTTTTTCATATTATTGACTTTGTTTCTTAATCTTTTAAAAATATTCCAATCAGACACTATACCAGATCTGATAGCTATTTTTCTTTGGCGATCACGTTGACGAGATGTTTTACGAATGGCTGAATTATACCATACTTTATCATTAGGTCTTATTTGCACTAGATTTGAAGGGATGCAAGACTTAACTAAAGACGTGAACTTTTCATGAAAGAACGTAGATGCTTCATCAATTAAATCAGTTTTTTCAATCGGAGACCAGTCGGTACTTAAAATTAAAGTGTTTAATTTATGAAAATCAGCTTTTTTATAATTCCAGATCTCCCTGGTGTAGCTATTTTTTTTTTGATAACTACTACGGAAATATGCATAGGTAGCATAGTGGTCACTTATACTGGGATCTGTAAAATGTAAACCTGAATTAAGTGAGGTAATGGAGTCAGTTACTGCCATAATATCAAGCAAAGTACTTGATTCCTGGGTTACCGTAGTTGGTTCATTTATAACATGTCTCATATTATCAAGAAATAAAGAGTATCTTAGTTTGGTATTAGCTTCATTTAGTTGGTTTTCATTGAAATCGCCGACCATGATTATGTTTTTTGAAATTTCTGATGCGCGTTCAAGAAAAGTATCTAACCTATGCCAGAACTCTACCAAAGAGCTTCCTTGTCTATAAACCGTAGATATAAGAAAAGTTTTATTGGTGTCTTTAAATTGAAATACTATACTTTCGGGAAGAATTAGTTCTAGATCAAGTATACGCCGAGGCTGAAGGCCGGAGCTACAATATGTGAGAATCCCACTTGAATAAGGGGTCAGATCCTTACGATACATGACGTCATGACCATCAAGTCTTAACTGTGAATCAGGAAAAACATCTGTCAGATGGGTTTCCGTGAAGCAAAGAATATCGTGATCGAGAAAATTGTCTTTTATATAATTCAGTTTAGTTCGTATTGACCTGATATTTTGGTGCAATACAGAGAAGCATCCGTTTTCAGGGCCAGGATTAGGTTTAATATCACCACTTAGCAGAAGCAACCTGAAGAACCAGAGTGAAGTTAATATAAAATAGGATTCACACACAGAGAAGCTATAAAAGTTGTGCATATTGTTTGCAACACAAGGGTTCGTCAGAGTCAATAAGAATAACTGAATCATTAAGGTAAGTGAAATTCTAGCAAGTATGGTAAGGCATGACTGAGAAATAGTTTGTAATAGTTGGGTGCAATTTCTTTTGAAATCAAAACAAATTGTAACGATTAGCAATATTGGCAACATAAGGTTATGTTGAAAACTTTCGTTTTTCAAGAAGGCACATCCCCTAAGGTTATACAAGCCTATTGCCACCCTCCAAGCTCCTATATCGTTACCTATTAGGAAAAATAATAAATTGAGATGTTGGAATGGAGGAAGGCAACACACAACACAGACAGGACCTAAACAACACAGACAGTGCACGACCCCGAACCACGAGCGGCAGGACAACCACGCATATTATCGATTGTGGATTGTTATGAAACATAAGTGAAATTACAAAATATGAAATTCGTTTTACAAAGCTTTGCAACTATGAACTTATCAGTAAAAAAGTATTACATAGGTTGTTTCCCTTATAATGATTGACCTTGACAACGGGCTCAATACCGCGGACAATAATATCCGTTAAAATTAAGTAAAAAGTAAGTAATCTAATTTTGTAGCTCCTAATAAAATCCGAAATATCCTTTATACACCCTTTCGCCTTTAGTTTATAACGTTATGTCAATAATTCAATAACTGACCAATTAAAAAAAAAGAGTCTTATGTGAAATATATAAATACATATATCAGAATTATCAAAAGAAAGCCTTGTTGAACCTCAATTTTCACAAAACGCAATCGTCACACCGTGTGACAATTACGTGCGAATGCGTCACACCTGTGTGACAAATACGTGCGAGTTCGTCACAAATCGCCAATGTGACGTATACGTTTGACTTTTTTTCGGTTTTCAGTTCGAACGTAATTGCCACACCCAATGTTCGAATCTTTGTACAGATTGTAGTTTTAATATTCAGACATGGGTGCTGCCGGGAACAGGGTCATGCATTTTACCTAAAAGTATACTTCATCCTTTTTCGAGACTTGCTGGGCACTTTTTCTATTAATGATTGTGCTTTTTTTTATTTATTTATTTATTTTTTATTTTTTTTATTTTTTTTTTGGGGGGGGGGAGAGGTAGGGGGGGGGGTTAACGCTTGTTTTTAAGATCATCTCTCATTTACCGGCGGGCAGTTACCTATCGAGTGTTTACTTAAAACAGTGGTGAAGTCAACCAAATCCTCATGTGAAAGGCATGTGCCGTGACTGAGCTCACGGCACTTATATCCTGTATAATATGTGTCGTGTTTATGCTGAGACGATAGAATTTTGTCGCCTGTTCAAGATGTCGTCACATTAATTTTGTAGATTTTATTTAATTTTCAGAAAATTTGGTAGAAAAGGTGTCTAACGTAAACAGCGTGGAACCTGACCAGACGCAAAGTTACTTGGCATCTGGTTAGGTTCCACGCTGTTTAGAGTGTCTGTTATATTCACCGTAAGTATTCTAAATACAAAGCGTAAAACATCTGCAACTTGGTTTTCAAATTGTTCGCTTGTTGCAGAAAAAATTCTTGACTAAACCCTCAGAAGTTAAAAAGCACAGTCAAAGATTAAAGTCGATAAATTTAAGTTCAAAGTTGAAACATTTTCAAGCACGAACAAGTGTAAGGAAGGATTGTTATAGTGACCAAAATCCTGATGTACAGAATAATTACAAAGAAAAGGTTAAAATAATCTAGAAGTCTAAAACCTTATTGCGATTTTCATTAAAGTCCCTATGATCTCATGTACAAGTAGTCTGTTTTAAAGAAAAAGATGTTTTACGAAAGAAAATGGTTATTATTTGTACCAAAACATTCCTGACATTGACTTTTAAATCATTGCTTATATATAAGAAAACTAGTGTAGTAAGTTTTGCAATGATATTGCATAAAAATAAAGTTTTTCTCATTTTACTATATATGAAACAAAATCGCACGTTTATACAGTGTTTAAGACTGAAAAGAAGATGATTTGATCATTACCCTGCTTAAAATAGCTTTCACTGCTTGTTCTGTTATAGTTTTTTGTGCTTCTGCAAAAGAGCCCCGTGTTGTAAATACTATACCTAAATATGTAAACTTACTTACGATTTCAATAACAGTCTTTTTATATATAAAATTGAAATGTTCGGTTTATATACCACCTTTTCTAAATATCATAATTTTTGTCTTGGTAACACTAAGTTTTATCAGAAAGAATATTTAGACGTTTTTTGTATCTCTGCTTTTGTATTGGAAAAAACAACAATATCATCGGCATATAAAATCGAAAAATACTTTGAACATATCAACATCTATCCCTAGTAAATCAACCTTCTAAATCGTTCAAAAACGTGGAAAAAAGAACGGGAGTATATCAAGTTCAACTTGAGTAACATCGGATACTTTTTAATTTTGTTTCTACAATTATGCAGTATTACTGTTCACTGAATTAATTTTTCTTTGTTTTGTTCATTTGCATATTGTTACTATATTCCCAATGATTGTTCAATTTGTGTTAAAACAATAATTGACAACTTAGGTTTTAAAAATAATAAAGATTGTATACATTATTACATTGTGTTTTACACTTTTTGCACTTTGTGTTCTACATTTCTTTGTGGATCATACAAGATACTTATTTTAATGCAACTAATACATACGAACCATTATCTTCAAATGATGGTAAGAGATACAAGCATAATGTATCTTGATGATGATGATGATGGTGATGATGAAAAGACCATCTCTTGAGATAACTGCGTCATAGTCGTCCTCGTATCAGACATAATTCTTACAAGAGACAAGGACCTTCTACATATATTTATATTTTGACTTTGACCTTAAAAGAAATGAGCGTTTGAGTCGGTCGTCTAGTGTCTAGTTTGCAGGTTGCATTTAGATTGATTGATTGATTTGTTGGGTTTTACGGCGCCGCAACACAGTTTAGGTCATATGGCGCCGAACAGGAAAGATGATTTTAGCTAACCTCGGGTGTTACGAATTTAAAAGCAACACCCGGGGTCAAAATACCCCACCTGCTGGAGCTACGAGATACGTAGACTCCACTCGTTTAAACCCATTTAGTCGCCTCTTACGTTCACGCAGGGTTGAACGGTGGCTGCAATTCTAGCCCTTAACCTTAAAAGACGCCCCTCAGCCACAAGGGGTAGGTTGCATTTAGAGGCAAATAAAAAAAAAGTTAATGGAGCTAAATAGCTTAACGTAAAACATCTATCCGATCAGTACCTATAATACTATTTTCCTATTAAAGGGGAATAATTCCAAAGCTAGGCATATATACGACGGAAGTGCCTATCAAACCATGACAATTGTCAGACATAGAACGTGCCATCCATATTCTCAGTAGAAAAGTTTTAAGCACGCGTATATACTGGTCCTAACTATGTTGAACATTTTGCGGGTTTTGCAATTTTTCAAGTATAATTTTGAGAGTAATCAAGAACGGATGACTACACTGAAGAGAAGTTACAGTAATCTCACGACGCTTAACACCTGTCATATAACGTAGGCTGTATGGTTCGAACGCGCCACCCTTACTCTAAATCTTAGATGATATTGATTTTCAGAGAAAACTGTAAAATTAAGATGAATTGTTTCGTTCTGAACCGATCATCACCATCGGAAATTTCCGTTTCCATTTTTTTTTTTTTGTAAAGAAGGACCCATTACTGTAGAATTTTTAAGGTTTCCTACGATTTTAAATAAATTGCCCTTTAGATAATAAGCAAGTATTTTTATGTTTCAAGTGTAGACTATAAAAGATTTTTTTCAGAAATCAAAAGAAATAAAATAATTATCCTACGTTAAAACGGGCTAATAACTGTTTAGAAACGAATTTTATGGTTATCTTCTCTTTTGAAGTTAATTCGCATTTTGATAGTTAAACAGGGTCGTATTACATGTACTCTGCAGACATGACTTATAGTGTAACTTGCCCTTTTGAAATGAAATTCCCTTTTGATAATAAACAAATATTCCAAGTATTTAAGTGAATGTTTGTAATAGGTGTAAAGGTAACGGAAAATCCTGATAGTCGTTCGATAAGCGTCCGTTATTCTTCCGATTCTGAACCAAATGACCACCAAATACCAAGGAAAGAGAAAAAACAAGTCAATGGAAGGGTGTACAGACGGACGGAGTGCCGTTTCTTGAGAAGCTGTTTGGAGACTTAACATGATTGTACTGTCAACTAAATCTTGCATGTGTGACATATACGTTCGAAGTAAAAAAAAAAACTCACATGTGTCACATATACGTTCGAGTTAAAAAACTCACAATTTTTCTCACATTTTTAAACAAGATTCTGAGGTGTGACAAATGCGTTTTTAAGTTCGTATGAAATATGTGTCCGAACGTATTTATCACTATTTTTGTGACGTATTCGCACGCATTTGTCACACGGTGTGACGATTGCGGTTTGTGAAAATTGAGGATCAACAAAGCCTGATACATTTACCGGATAAATAAATCTAGCAAAAAGGATAATCTGACAACTGTTACATTGTATGGCCATCAGTTGGTGAAGTTTGTAGTTAATAATAAATTTTGTGTTAAGAAGTAAAATAATTATCATCACATCTAAAGTTGTCACAAGAAATCAAAAATTGTCAAAAAAATGCACATATATTTACAAGATAAATAAATCTAACACAATGGATAAACTGACATACGCTGACATGATATTGTCCGACAACATCAGACAGGCACCCCATGCAAAGTCTTGTTTTTTCGTGACGTTACTGGATTCGAAAACAGCACAATAACAACACATCCTCCGTTAAATCGTTATTCAACCGTTATATTTTAACAGATCAGCAGAATATAAGGCGAATATATAAGAAGTCACGAGCCTATTTATACCGAAAAACCATAATGGGGTGTCTGTTTAATGTTGTAGGACAATCACATCAAAATAGGCTAATCGTTAATACAATACAAAAGCTTGATAATTTCATTCATGAGTAAAAAGTTATACAAGTCTGCTTTAAATAAAATATGATACGAGGCGTAATGTTGTGATAACAAATTGTTTTACTTAGAGTAGAATATTGACATACACGTGCAAACAATTTAAGGTACATTAGTATGATCACATTATTAAAAAAAAAATACAGAAAATTTACATGATGTTAGACTTTTAATGTGTTTTTAAAACTGGACATCAAATTCAAAAATTTACAAAACGTGAAAAAGTAATAGATATAGAAAAATCATTTAGAATTTAAGTAGCATTCAATACCAGGTAAGTCACATTTTACTTACGGGTCGAAAGTTATTCATGCGTTTAAAATGGTCAGATAACGGTCAACTAGGGAGAAAATAATGTATAGCAATGTCATCATTTAAACATCACGCACAATCTATTAACCAACAATGGGTGTCATAATGTAGCACATAATAGTAAACAAACATGTACTTTGTAAAGAATGAAACACGGATGCACCATTACAGTTTACGACGCGGACATCGACTCACTGGAGCTGATAGTAGGCTCTTCGGTCAGCTCTAATTTATTTATGTCATTCATGTCTCTGATCATTAGAATCCCACGATTGTCATTAAGCTCAACTTTTACTTTACAGCCTGCTATGAATGTTTTGGCTATTTTCTTAGCGCGAACAAGCTGACGTGCATGGTAGGCTAATTTTTCCCGGAAGGGTGTCAAGTCCTCCTGCACAAATATGCCACTTCCAAATCTCATCCGGTTGGTGTACACACGATCCCTGGCTTCGATGTTCGAAAATTTTACGATTACCTTCCGGTTGAAGTTTTCCTTCGGAGCCCCTTTGCGATGACACTTATCAATGTCACTTGCAATGAGAGCGACATTACACAACTCGGCTTGCTTAAGAATCTTAGCCTTCATATCCTCGGAATGATTACCAGGATCACCTGGAATGTTACAAATGTTAAGATTCATGCGTCGGCCGTATTGTTGGAGTTCATCAAGTTCACGACGGTTTTCGTCGAGCTCCTTTTCGAGTTTCTCATTTTTCTTTTTAATTATTTCGAGCTCACTTTTCAGCACCGTTGTTCTACTTTCAATTGCTTTGTCTATTTCAACGATAAATTGATCACGTAAGGAAATAACCATTTTGGGTATGTGTTTGTCAACCAAACGTTCGATATCTAAATCGGTCAAGGTAGCCATTGTTAATGAGTGGGTTTGTAAATGGGTGGGGAGTGTATTCAAGTCGGTGTCAGTTTCTTTCTCGGTATCTTGGGCTTCAATATATTCTGATTCCTCACCACTATCACTGGGCGGAATGTTCGAAAGGTCAAATCTATACTTTTTACGGCGTTGCATTTTTTCTGGGTGTTTTACGTAGCCGCCAGGTGATGATTTATTTCTTAGTCGTTTAGGCTTACGTGTACTAACCTCCTGGGCAGACATCAAAACATTACTGTTATCAGTTCACATCAAGGTATGATTGTCGAAAAACATCTCACAAGTATTCCAAAAAAGTTAATCTTTCTATCCACATCACCTCTCGTCAAATTTCCTGCTATATTTCAGATCTTTTTATCAAAAAATTACATTTTACTTTTTAAAATTTACAAAACACCGCCATATTGTTTTCACCGGAAATCGGAAATCAATACTGGAAGTAGAACACACGCTGGAATGAAACATAAAGGACGAATGTCAGTGACGAAATTCAGGACTTTTTTGTAATACATGCCAACAAAAATAATGGTACATTAAAATACCAAGAATAAATTTGCATGGCATGTTGATAGGGTGAATAATTATTTATCAATTCAAGGGAAGGCTGAATTTTAGACAGGTATGAGGAAAATGTCAAGAACTATTATTTGGCACATTTCAGAATAAAACTTACAAAATCTCACAATAATACATGGTATTTGTGGGACAGAAATTATGGAATATATTGCAAGACGAAAGTTTCTGTTGTTAAATGTCACAGTATTTGGCAAATCAACATGACTAAGATACCTAATCATACCCAGGTTTCCACTGAAATCACCATAAAATCGATTGCCTTGAATCAAAATGGAATCAACTTCTTGCGGCGAAAATTCGGGTCGATTTAGATATTCACGGTTAAAAAATGTCAGAAGTGCCATCAGGTCCATAGCTGTGCATTGCATGCCGCTAAATGAACTAAAAATATGGCAACCTTGATGCATATTTCCTAAAAAAAAATCTCTTACCATCTTGACTCTAAGCTGCTGCAGCTCCAAAAAATGGCGGGATATTGAAATCACGAGACTATCTCGACCAACGGTAAAATATATATAGACTGTTTCTAGTCTTTCATTGCGCTGACCTCGGGAACCAAACACCAAAAACGAAGTGCGCGATTAATTAACCGGAAAGAACCTACGGAAACAAATATGATAATAATATCATAATAACAGTTCGTAATAAGAAATGGCTAAGGTTTATTTATTATCTAAAATATTTTTTTATAAATAAATTTGTAAAAAGTGCAATTTATTGTTAAATATGTTTGCATTTCATTTCATTTCCTGCAAAATTCTCCAATTCGTTATTCATAACCATATCGCGACATGAATGACAGTCAATAACAACAACAACTATCCTTTCACAAAAACTGAACTCAATCCATAAAGGGCGTCGCGCTTCGGCGCGGACGCCAACAATTTTCTTCATTTGAAGAAATGTATTATTCCAAGATGTCTCAAATACTATTTAAACAGCATGATGCTCTCTTTCACAGTAGTTAATGAGGGTGACTTACAAGCCCACTTGGCCCGGTCCTCTTTCGATTGTGTGTGTGTGTGCGCGCGCGTGCGTGCGCGTGTGTGTTCGCGCGCGTGCGTGCGTGTCTGTTGCATGTATTACACTGGTCACTATTATTAAATATTTACTTACTTGTAAAACTAGGCATGGCACTGATGACTAATGTGAAGTGTGTTAGAAATTGTACATACGGTGTGGGACAAACAGCACTGAATGCATAAAGAGCAATGACTATTTGAAATCAACGTACCGGAAAATGTAGAAGTAATGAACAACTAAACTTAACTATGAGACGTCTTTCGGATGAGACGTTAAACCGAGGTCCCATGTATCAGTGCTATTCACTGAGCATGCAAAAGAACCAGGGGCTTTCTCTGGAATGGGATGCTTTCTGTATCTTGCACTTCCCCACAACATGACATAACTAATCTCTTCAGGGGGCGTCGGTCATATGGGCAACCGGTACCGACGATAAATAAGCTCAAATAGATAGATAGATTACCTATGATCACTTCCGTGAAGTTAAGGTGAAATAGCCGCAATGGTATGTGAGAAATTGGCCTGACATTGAAAAATTAAATGCATAAAAGGTATTTACCGGAAAATGTTGATGGACTGTGTCTAGCTGCCAAAAATCGTCACATTTTTTGTGAAATGAGAAGAAAAATATATTTTAAAACTTGATTTTAATTCATCTTTTTTTTTTAATTGATCTTGTGTCTTATCTCTTTTAAGAATCAGCTGTTAATCAGTTCAGCTGTGATCTGATCAGGGTGATAATTGATTTCTTAAGACATGTTTTATAAATGCGCAATAATTGTGCTTTTCTTTGTGTTCAGTGTTTTTGCCGACTTTTGTTGATTTTTTTCTTTTTATTATTTTTCAAAGAAAAATTAGCGGCTGCTCCTTAGTTTAACTTGTGAATAAACTACTTCATGTTTGGATTTTTTAAAGAATTACTTAAGTCACACGATTTATATGACTATAAGAAATGCTGTTTGTAACTGTCATTTACAGGGCATAAGTTTTCAATCAAAATCATTCTTAACTTTATTTTACCCTTACACATATGGTCTTTTATTGTTTTTTACCTTTATTTGGCTTTGTAGCCTGATTTTCTTTTTTACTTCTGGATAGACGCTCGGGCGTAGTGGTACGCCTGGCTACGCCACTGCTTAACCTCTGTCCAAGCGTCAATTTTACTACGAGCCGATCAGCGGTCCAGTGGTAACGCGCTGGACTGGTAATCCAGGGGTCGCGACTTTGATATCCCGCTTCTCTACTAACATATCAAATTAAATTTCAGTTGAGACGTTAAACCGAGCTCCCATGTATCAGTGGTATACATTGAGCAAAGAAAAGAACCAGGTGTGTCTCTGAAATGGGATGCTTTCTGTCTTTTGCACAACCCTAACAACCTAGGAGATCTAGTAAAACGTTTATTTCCAGTATATTGCTATTATCGAGAGAAGTTTGACTAGATTTACGCTGAAATTAAACTTGATTTAAGAATCTCTCTTTCTCTCTCTCTCTCTCTCTCTCTCTCTCTCTCTCTCTCTCGCGCGCGCGCGCGCGCGCGCGAAGAACAAGGAGAAGAAGAAGTAATAATTTTGCTTCTTTTTTCGAAATGGAAAAGAACTTAAATATATCAATTTCCCTCGCCGAAACTTTCTCAATCATCGCAACTAGCTAGCCACAAAGACAGTCTATCACTAAAGTTTCTTCAACTGTCTCATAATTTTGATTTTGATTATTCGTCTTATCTTTGATGGAAGGAAAGGGACAAAAGAGTAATATTAAAACATAGTTTGAATATTAATTATTATGCGGGTTTATAACAAGTTATTTCTGAATTAAACTCATTTGGTATTTTAAATACTGAACAAAAATATATGGCAATGAAATCAGTTTAGAAAACAAAAAACAGTCAGAAAGAATGAACTTACTTCTAAGCGAATATACAAGAAAAACAGCTAAATATTTGACAAAAGCAATAGTTACAAGATGTAATATAATTTATTCTAAGTAGGACAATGATATTCTCACCCCACCCCTTAACTTGAGCATTAGAGTGTGACCACATAACATTCTTTATATATGTTTATATTGTTATTTTTCTTCTTTTTTCTTGTATTCAGGTGCATTTGCCTTTGAAAGTGACATATAGGCCTATGGGGCCGCGTGTTTTGTCTTTATGAATGGGATTATCTGAATTATTACTTGTAAGTCATGTCACTATAATAATAAATTTATTGTATTATTGTACTGCAAAAATTTAGTCGTTTATTTGAGTCTCATCCATTACATGCACATAGATTTATATACATACACAATAAATAAGACTTAAAATACATGTAGATGGTCATTCATAATAAGAATTGTAAGAGACTATTTTAAATTTTTAACAAATGCACCAATATCACATTTTACTATCTGCATTCAAAAGTAAGTCTACCATTACTAGTCCATGTTTAAAATCTGCCCTTAAAACACTCACATTACCTAAAACACGAATGATAGGACTTGTGGTACCAACACAGATTTTACAACATTTTCAAAATTCATATATCAGCTTTAATAAGCTTAAATGACTAGTATTGATTGTCTAACTACCATAAAAGTAATTATATGACCTATAATATGTAACACTTACAAGTATAATTTCTAAAAAAAAACATGGATAATGACTATAGAACTAAGATCTTGTTTTCATTACATTGTTATTCATCTAAGATGTGCTTATGTTATAAAAGCTAATTGTAATGCACATTAAATAGAGGATATTTGTTTGTTTTTGTGGAAGATGAGAATTTATTTCATCGAGTGAACACCATATGTGATATTTTTACGAGTGGCGCAGCCACGAGTGAAAATATCAACATATGGTGTTCACGAGATGAAATAAATTCCCATCTTCCACTAAAAAACAAACAAATTTTCTTTTTATTTTATGCCAACACGTCAAAAATAGTTTTTTTTATGACAGTTTTAATCAGGGCCTTCAATAAATTCCCCATGGTGAGCCCCAAATCAGTTAATGCGTACTTTGGTTACTGCGCACAAAATAAAGTGCAGACAATCTCTAATACATATGATAACTTTACTTCTGCTGAAATAAACTGAATACACTTTCATCAAATAACATTTATTTTTCTCTACACAGTTTATCAATATTTATTGAATTTTTGCCATACATACTTTAATTATAAAAGCGGATTAATACTCAATATTCAATATTCAATCAATTGAATTGAAAGTCGGCCATATTGGATATTGTCCATGTGAGTTAGGTAAACAAATCAGACATTTAAAATAATTTATGGCGAATTTCATCATTGTTCACAACTAGGAATTCAATATTATAACTGGATTTAACAAGGTAAATAAATTTCACTCGCTGTCACTGTCTGAAATACAGCGGATTCTCTTGTATTTACGTGGTGGGGAAATTCCTGAAGTTTCATCATGCAGGCCAGCTTTTAGACTGGAATTTATGACCTGTTGAGATAGTTGCTGGGTTGCAGTTTTAGAGGAATTGAAATTGAAAGTAACATTTCCATGAAAGTGACTGTTCATGAAAAATCCTCTTGGTGCAGGACCAGATTCACTATTTCCTGCAATCATTGGAGCAGTGTGGTTCTTGGCTGAATCAGGTAAAAAAGTAGTTCGGGCACAAACAGTGTATTATCAAAATGGTAATTTCACTGATTCAAAACAGTGTATTATCACTTTTATCTCACTGATATTTCCCTATATTTCATTGGTAGGCATAAAATAAAACAGTCTTTATTACTTTTTTTTTCTTCTTCTATATCAATTCCAGCTAAACGTTGTCTACTGTTTTTGAAATAAAATAATCTACATATACACTGTAACTTACAGTGCCTTTACAGAATACTGTACCGAAGACCTATTTTTTAATATGTATGAAACAGAAGTCTGACTTGGATTCATGGCTTTCTCTGTTAACTGTTATGATGGCATAGCGTTTGGGTAAGTCCTGCTTTTGTATATATAAAGGTGTATTGTATTTGTAACATTCCTGATAAAAAATTATCTCCCTTTCTCAGATACCATCAAAGGTAGACCAAATTGCACATAGGTTCTACAGTTGGAATCTTCTAACCTTATCCTTGTTTCTCTGTGTGATAGTCTTGACTTTTAGTTGTGAAAATTGTCACTTGTATATTAAATAAAATGTTAGGATTATATAAAAAAAAAAAAAAAAAAAAAAAAAAAAAAAAAAAAAAAAACACTAAATGTGTAATCTGACTACCATTGTTGCAAACAATTCATGGATCCACAGTATGACTCAATAGATTTTACCCACAAACATTACAATGTGCTCCTTTGTTATAAACTTGTTTGTGGTGAAAATATAACTGTACTTCTTTGTTAAATCATGCAAATGCCAGGGATCAGGGACCGATCAATTAGGCTTAATTATCACCACACCAAAAGAGAAAATAGCGATGAAAGCAGAGGAATCCAAAATGGAAGGACCAATGAAATATCAAAGAGTATTCAGGGTAGATAATCCGCTAATGACCCCCCATTGATTTGCTGAAGCTACGCGGTAAAAGCAGAAACTGCAATCAGCAAATTCTGTGTAAAGGGCTGACTTTTAGCGACAACCTCGGTTTATCACTGGCTGCATTATTGCGCATGTCTGGTTAGTACGGATGCGAAAACGAGAAACCAAAGTCTCAGGTCTGAGACTTTCGAAGGCTGCATAAGCTGTTTACAATATTTACAGATATATTGGACGACGGTAACGAAAACTTTGGAATAATGATGAGAATGTCAAGTAGATATGCAACAGTTGTTGCACAACTTTTGAAGCGTCGGATTATTCCAAGGATAACCGGAAGGTTAGGCACTGAACTACATGTGTTTGGGTATTCGGATGCGTCAGATTTTGGATAGAATAAGATTTGTCAGTCGAATACGCCAAAGTTTGTGCGAAAGTAATATTAAATGAACTTGTTTCCTCCAGCTGTATGTCAGATGCTTTTAGAGCTTTTTTGTGTAAACTTAAGTTTAATTGAAAGGTAAACATTTTAATAACAACTTCAAGATTTCATTGTGGTAGAACCAAGTTTTAATATCACCAAGTTTCAGTGTCAGTGATGTCGTGTTTTGTTTTGGTACCTCTAGGCTGATAATTTAATATACAATTAATGTAACACAAGCCTACATGTCTACATTTACACTTGCATGTCTACGTTCCTGCAGAGGGTTGGACATTATAGGAAGAAATAAAGAAAGCCTCAAGTAAGGCTGTATTTTCCCTAGCAATGCTGTCACTATGGAAAAGTATATATATAAAACAGGAAATTTTGTTCCATGTAAACCTTTTTTGCCCAAACATTACTAAAGCATAACACTTTTGTTGCAGGTTACCGTGATGTTGTACATGACCTTCCCGATGACTACTTTAAGACACATATGCGAATTAGCCAGCATGTTTTTAGCATTCTGCTGGAATACATTATGCCAGACCTTGATAAGCGCAACAGCCTTGGCCATATTCCAGTTTCAGCAGATAAACAGCTACTTATATTTCTTTGGTATTTGTGCAACCAGGCCTCAGTGGGTAAAGTGGCAGAGTTTTTGGAGTGGCTACATCTACCAGTACCATATGGTAGATATTTAACAGCGTGTGAATGCTGTATTGACATTAAAGACAAATGCAAGTATATATAATTTAGTTCCTCACCAATTAATTTATTCATCATTGATTTGCATATTTATAAAACCCTCTGTAAACTTTATAAAACTGAACTGACAACTGACAATGTCTTACCTTTCCTGTATTTACAAAGGTTGAATTTCACCTGTCATCACTTATATTGGAAGAATATTGATAATTGTAACATTGTATGTGAAGTTCATATCCTTTTGGAACTGGAAGGGCTTTTAATCACTTTGCAAGTGCTAAATAATTGCAGTTACGGATTATCGACTGAAACATTCCGAATAAAATTGTGACATCCCCACTAAACATCTGAATGAAATATATAGTTATACCATGGAATAGATACATAATTTCTTCAGTCAACAGCAAAATAGACCCAAACATTATAATGACAATCACTGTATTTTTTTAACTATACTTAAGTTACCGATGCCACACTTTCTGCTCAGAGACAAAACATGGAACGAGCTATTGGCCATCTGAAAGGTCGATTTAGAAGACTACGAGAAGTTCCACTCCATTGTCCGGACACTACTTGGAAAGTTATAATTGCATCTTGCATTTGCCATAACTTGTGTATTTTATGCGAAGATGACATTGAAAACTCAATTGAAAATGATGAGCAGCCTGATCCAAATGGGTACTGTAATATTTATCAAAATGGTTACCATGGAATAGCAAGAAGGATGCATCTTTTACAATTTGTATGACCATTACTGGTAATATCAGTGCTAAACCATAAACACTGTACTGTCCTAGAATCTGTGAAGAAGTGAAGAAGTGGTGTACAAATTTGTTGTAGTACTTAACAATCAAGTAGGGATTCCAACGAATTTTGCATGGATTATGATTACTAAGGCTTTTCATTATTTTCTGAATTCTTGAAAAGATCTGATTTTTCACGAAAATGTCTTTGTAAAATTTAATCAAATCTAGAACAGCAAACATGTCCAAAACAAATGTTTACAGAATTTTACAGGCTTGTAGCACGGAGGTATTTTCAGATGATGTTGGGGGAACACTGGGATGAAAGCACAACATAGTCTGGAGTACAAAATTAGCCAGATTTCCATCATTTTTTTTGTCAATTTATATAGGAAAAATTGAAAACTATTTTGGGAGGTGGCACTGCCTCTTTAGACCTTCTGTTAATACGAGCCTGTTGAATTTAAATAATACATTACACATACCGATGACTTGATGTGTTGTTATATGTAAATTGATGTGACAGAATCTTTTTTGTCTCACATAATGATCCATACAGTTATATTGGTGAACAACCATGTTCTTGACCACGCATTTGGTTTTTAAAGTTTCCCGAGTTTGGATTTGGCAAACAGCAAAAAATGCAGACCAATTGATTATGATTATGAGCAGCAATGAATAGTGCCTGTCTTTACAAACTACGTTCCTTGCTTCAACTGTTAATATAAACTGGCACCTGATACTTTGAAAATACTGAGAATTCAGGCAAGGGAGTAACAAACCATAACAGCTTACACCCGTGACCATCAACGTTACGCGTAGTTTGGAACATTAATGTCAGAATGTAAAGTCAGCAGACTGACCATAACAGACAGTTGGTTGATCAATACAGCTGAATACTATATACTATAAACTGGGAAATTTGCATGTATTGTTTATTCTGTGGTTTCATGGTGTGATCCATTCAACCAGCATTTGTTTTTGTTGCTTTAAAAAATGATTTTATAGAGTGTTAATATTTGCGAGAGGTCAAAATTTCCAAAGAACTGAAATCACAAAAATAAAAATTACGAAGAATTCCCTATTTACAGTATAGTATACTGTACATTAAAGTTCATTGACAAGTATGATATTTTTAACACCGACTTAATGGTATTGCAAGTTGAGCATCTCAGACAAGAAATAGGAACTTTACAGCTGTCGTTTCATGCAGAAAGATATTCTACTACAAAATAAAATGTCAGCAGCTTGGCCCGATATCAAAATTCATTATCACAGAATTGACGACTTAACAGCCCGCTTGGTTTGACCTTTTATAAGCAAAACACAAGGACAAATTATTGTATCGTTTACTTTGCCATAGTTTTAAGACTGACTTCATAAAGATACTTCAGTATATGAAAATTTATGAAAACATAAAAAAGGGTTTTATCCATTAAGGAATAACTAATAAATGACTTTTCTGGCATGGAGGTTGTAAAACTTTTTTCTTAGTGCGATATCAGATAACTTTTGATGGATAAATGTTGAGTATGACCTCCAATTAATCCAGTCAGATGATTTACACCCAGGAATTAACTCAGTAATACAAAATGTTGATTTCAAGTGACTTACTGTTTGCCATTTAATCTTCACTGCAAGTACAGAGGTCAACAGTATCGGCATGACATTTGCAAACAGCCTATTTACAAGCAGCCTGGATTTTAGTTCACCTAAATCATAATGCCTACCTTGTGTGACTTTTCGGACAGGTATGTCATTTTGCCATCAGGTAACTTTTTAAAACATGAGCCCCACCACAATCAAAATGTATTTTCGGGAACATTTTGCATTTTGAACAGATAAAGGTGAGCGTTTGCATGTTCAATCAAACCTACAAATTTCTCACATGCCCTTGTAACATCCTTAAAACATCCTTGTAACATCCTTAAAGCCTGTTCTGGTCATTATTGCATTAACATCAATTCCTATAATTAGAGATATTTTGACAAAATTCTACAGGACAACGGTTTGTTTACAATCATCCAAACATCACATATGACAGGCACTATGTAAATTGCATGTACTTACAAAAAAGCTCACAAGATACTTTTAAACGTTAATTGATATAGAAACAATACTAAAAGAAAGATACTTAACAAATATAACAAGGAAAATTCAAATGGACTTGAGTCCATTTGCGTGTACGGTTTTTATTGTATTTATAAGGAACCTTAAGCTACAGCACTCTATTTTGTTTGCAGATGCCAATAAAAAGAAATTTAATATATAACTTTAAATTGAAGACCTGTCTTTTCAGACATATTTTAACTAAGCTAATGCCCATTTTTTTATAAACAACAACAACATATTTGTTCAACTTTTTATTTCAATATATCTCTTGATGATAATGGTGATAATTATAATACTGAAACATTGTTTGTTTTGTTCAGTAACAAATAACATGAATTTCATGGAATAACACGCTTGAGCAGAATAACAAACATGCTTGAATTGAATAACATATATACTTGTAATATCAATTATAACAATATGCTATGACCGTGCTTTGATTACTTTGATATAATTCAACATAAAGACCAGGTGAGATACAGTCACTTAATACTATGCTTCTGATCTGTCATACATGCATATGAAATTTCAGCAGGTAATACATTAAGATGAAGTCAAGCAAGTCTAAATATTTATAAGGGTTCTCACTGTTCAGAGGAAGTATTATGTTTGTTACATATTAATAAAGGAACGGGTTTTGAGATAGCAAATGCATAGTACAAGGTCATTTCAAGATATCTGCAGGTTGATTTTCTTAATGTCATCTAATTCTTGTTAGATATTTTGAGGTGGGTAAAGCTGAAGGGGGTTAAATTTTCATAAATGTTGAAACTCTGCTTAAGAGCCACATATGCCATTCCAACTTGGAAGATGTCACCGCAAATATGTATGAATGCTGCCTTTAATGTCTGACACTTTATGAATTGTTACACCAAAAGATATAGCAAGGGGTAGTTGTGTCCGCTGGACCATAATTCTTGTTTTTCGCACACTGAATTTGACTGTTACTGGTTTTATTTCAATTGGTGTATGCTCGTTTTCTTTGTGTATTGCCCCTACTTTTGAATTCTTGACTGTATCATCTGAATGTCGTTTTCTGTTTGGCTACCTACTCGTACTTTATTTAATAGTGATACACATCAACAAAATAAACTGAACAGCAGTTATTTTCTGTGCCATGTGTGGACAATTATGGTAACAAATCTGGCCTATATAATAATGCATTTTTCATATGAATGTTGAAGATGTAACCTAAAATTAAGTTTACAGGAGCTTAAATGATATATTTTTGAAACAAATGATTCAAATTGCCACTAAATATACAAAAAAGTTTAAACATTATAAAAACCGATTTTCAGGATTATCTCCATTGACTCCACTATTCGGGCACCTGCTATGTACAGAGTATATACGATAACCCGCTATGATTTTGTTATTAAGATGCTTATTCTCCGGATTAAACACAACTTTAATATTAAAGTTGACTTCATCAATAAGTTAAGCTGCTTCCCCCTTTGCAGAAATCTTAGACATAAACCTCCCCATATATCATTTATATAAACACAATGGAGCATAACGTCCAGATATATGCAGATATAAACAATATAACTAGACAGTCTCGTGATTCTGTCCGAGAATTTCCGGAATTAACACAACATCGGAATCTAGCATTCGCAAATTGATTCAACAGGTGGTATATTGTAAAAATACGTAATGCTTCGGCAATAACCGGAGCTTCTAACAGCCAATCAAAACTTAGAATTACATTATATTGGATAACACTAACCCCGCTCCAATTGTACATATAGGAATAAAATACTGGCAATTTTCCGTACAGAAAAAAAAACAATGTAACAAAATTTCCTCACTGGAGATGACTAGAGACATAACAACATTAACAGAACTATAATAATAAACTATAATGTGTGTAAAAGCTTGTGTCCAGGCAGGACAAATACTGACAATATTTCTAAAGTGGATTTCTAAATAATGATTTTCGCTAGTAACAAATATTTAACATAATGTTGAAAAGTATGGATGTCGCTCACGTACCAGAAGTTTTAAACAAATGTATTAAATCACAACAGTAAGCTATCCAAGAACGTCTTTCCGTTGATGTCAGAGTAAATAAAGTCCAATTGTCATCACTGTTCCATTCCGACATAATTTTTTGATGACCAAGTCATCGGAATTTTAATCTCAATGAACTGTCAGTTTTCAAACTAAGTACAAGTGCAATTACGTTTACAAATGGTACTTCCAGCGACTGAACTTCAGCAGGGAACTCGGGATCATGTCCATAATGGTATGTGAAAATCTAAGTCGGTCACAGTAATTATTGACCAAGCTGCCCATTGATGCTTACAACCAGTTATACCAACATCTACATTGCGGAGATTTGTCATTTTGGACAGCATATATCTGAAATCATTTGGATTCACAGGTTCTCCATATCTGATAGTAAGTGTTGTCACCAAATGTAATCTTTCTGACAATACAACCTGTTGTTCTTGTGTAAAACGAACACCAGTAATATGGAAATGTACCAAATACTTTAAAACGGGCTTAACAAATGTCATAACAGCCATTGGTACTTGTCCATGTCATATTAAAAATAACTTCTTCAGTTTCATGTGTTTATCCAATTTACCCCTGTTAATATCAACCAGACAAAATTCGAGTTTTAATGAAGCTAGCCCTGTCATCTGTTTTATTGTAAATGAATAATCACTGACATGAGCAGAGTGAGAGATATTGGCATGTCTGTACAACTTCCAGTTCCATTCTGAGGTGACAACATTCCACCAGTGACTGCATACATTTGACACAGTAGTCTGAACTTCTAACAAACATGCTTCAATAGAATAACAAATACACTTGTAATATCAATTATAATAATAATAAACCATGCTTTGATTACTTTGATATAATTCAACATAAATACCAGGCGAGAGTCACAGTATCACTATGCTTGTGATCTATCATCATACATTTAAATGAAATTTCAACAGGTAATATATATTAAACTGAGGTCGAGCAATTCTAAATATTTATAAGGGTTCTTGTTCATATTCATTGCAAAACAGTATAATGGTCTTATATTAATGCACTTTTTGGTTATAGGTTCTATTACTGTACTATATACTAACTATATATTTCGGACCCGATGCCGAACGTTCGAATGGATTTTTGGCATTTGAATGTTCGAAAAAAACTCTATATATTTTGTTTTCATCACAAAATTAAATCATAAAGTGTTGAAGAAGTAAGAAAGGCGTTGTAAGTAGATGAATTCACACATATTGTTTATTTAACACCCCTGTTTACACCTCTGGTCAGACGTCCGTAATTATGCGTCGTCTAATGTTGGTGGCCTGTGCTTTAAGCAAGTGTCACCTACAGAGAGTAAGACAAAAGATATTGGTATATCAGTGTCAGAGTGTCGAGTTAAGGGTCAATCTTGAAGACAGATTGATTGTTTCACAGGAAAAAGCTAAATACGCGAACGTGTCAGTTATTGCCGCTAACCCCGATTTTACCTTATTATACTGGTCCGATTTTTGGTTGTTTTTTCTCTCGCAAATTCTCTAACAGTTCACGTCGTATCGCTACAATTCAGTCAAAATGTAAATGATGCTGTCCATACATCGCGCTTGGTCTCATTTTCTTTTCGACCTTCAAAATATAAATTAAAATCGAATGGGGATTTACCAAAATAAGCATACCTGATACCGGGAAATACGCTGTCAAGGAACTGGAAACACTCGGATCTTATCCAGTTAACCACGTCGAGAAGCACTCTCCTGGCAGTGATCTCCCCTTCATTCTTGCCTTAGCTGGATTTTAGATTTTTTTCTCTATTTAGTTTAGTTATAATTGGAATTGCATCGATTTATCATGCCTGGATGTAACGAAATTAAAAAAGTAACTTGAAAAGAAAAACAAAAAACAATTTGTTTATTTATTTTCGACCGTTATAAACGTTATGCCCGCCGGCAGTGATTATTATACTAAAAGGAAAGTAACTGCTGCGTGGAGTTCGGTCGAGAAGTTCAGTGAACATCGAGTATCAGTTATTCGAACGTTCGAACGTTCAAATGCAAAATGATCCGATCATTCGAATGCTAAAATGAACAAATTTTGCAATCCCTAGTTATAATTAAAAGCAAGGTGATGTGGTGTTTCCTTTTTAAATAGAGCATTTTGTTTATATCCTTAGCATTTGCAGTGATTATCTCTTATGGTTTACAGAGGAAGTATTACGTTTGTTACATATTAATAAAGGACCAGGTTTTGAGATAGCAAATGTACAGTAAAAAGTCATCTCAAGATATCTGCAAGTTGATTTTCTTCATGTCATCTAATTCTTGTGAGATATTTTAGGTGGGTAAAGCTGAAGGGGGTCAAATTTGCATATATGTAAATCACTAAATGTTGAAACTCTACTTAGAGCCACATATGCCATTCCACCTGGGAAGATGCCACCGCAAATATCAATGCATGCTGTCTTTAATGTCTGACCTTGCACTTTATGAATTGTTACACCAAAAGATATAGCCAGGGGTAGTTGTGTCCGCTGTACCATAATTCTTGTTCTTGGTACAATGAATATGACTGTTATTGGTTTTATTATACCCCCACCACAAAATGTGTGTGTGTGGGGGGGGGCTATAATGGATTCGCTTTGTCGCGTCCGTCCGTCGGTCGGTCCGTCGGTCCGTCTCCATTATCGTGTCCGCTCTATAAATCCTATACCAACTGAAGGATTTTCTTCAAACTTGGCTCAAATGTTCACCTCAACAAGGGGATGTGCAGAACCCATGTTGCCCATGTGTCAGCTCAAGGTCAAGGTCACAATTGAAGGTCAAATATCAAACAATCAAATATTAGACATTATGTCGTTTCCGCTCTGTAAGTTCTACACTAATTGAAAGATTTTCTTTAATCTTGGCTCAAATGTTCACCTCAACAAGGGGATGTGCAGAACCCATGTTGCCTATGTGTCAGCTCAAGGTCAAGGTCACAAATGAAGGTCAAATATCAAACAATCAAATATTAGACATTAGGTCGTGTCCGCTCTGTAAGTCCTACACTAATTGAAAGATTTTCTTTAATCTTGGCTCAAATGTTCACCTCAACAAGGGGATGTGCAGAACCCATGTTACCCTTTTGCCGGCTTAAGGTCAAGGTCACACTTGAAGGTCAAAAATTGACTTAGAAAATATTCTTAAATTTTAACATATATTTGAATATTTCTGAAACTAGAAAACGTATTTGCTTGAAACTTAAAATATGTATGAAGTGTCACAATTAGGATATGCAGGTCAAGTTTCATAACTCTGTATTGCATTTTGACAAAGTTATGCCCCTTTTTAAGTCCTTTTATTTACTTGCAATCAATACTAGATAATATGTCGTGTCCGCTCTATAAATTCTATACTAATGGAAGGATTTTCTTCAAACTTGACTCAAATGTTCACCCCAACTGGGCAATGTGCAGAACCCATCTTACCCTTGTGCCAGCTTAAGGTCAAGGCCACACTTGAAGGTCAAAAATTGATTTAGAAAATGTTCTGAAATTTTAACATGTAGTTGAATATTTCTAAAACTAGAACAGATACTCATTTGAAACTTCAAATATATACGAAGTGTCGCAAGTAAGATATGCAGGTCAAGTTTCATAACTAAAAAAAGTGGGGGGTATAACTTTGTATTGTATTTTGACAAAGTTAAGTCCATTTTTATGTCTCTAAATTTATTTACTATAATATTTCTTAAACCAGAACAGATATTTACTTGAAACTTAAAATTTATATGAATGGTTACAAGCAAGCTCAGATGACGAAAATTCTACAATTCCATTGAATTATGACACAAGTTATGTCCCTTTTAGGCTTAGAAAATGTTCTGATATAACCATTAATACTTAAATGTTTCTGAAACTAGAACTGATATTCACGAAAACTGAAAGGTTATTTGTAACTGTTTCGAACATGATTTGACAATATATATTTATACTATTACCTGTACAATTTGTTTTTTTCACCAGAGATAATTTCTTTTTATGTATATGTATTTATGCCACTAAAGTTATTCCCTTAACCACCTTTCCATGTCGTCTTCTGTCAAGGACATTGGTGGGGGTATGAATCGCATTCAGCGATAGTTCTAGTTTCAATTAGTATATGCTCGTTTTCTTTGTGTATTGCCCCTACTTTTGGATTGTCAAACTTAACATGAACAGATGATGGTATTTCTCCTGGGTTTTGTGGAGCTCTGTCATTACTCCATGATATTTTTGTTATAGTTCATTGTGCACCACTGACCAAACCATGTGATGTAAAAATATTTTGTATCTCTTGAACCATTGCATATCCTCAAAATTTCAGGTAGACCTGCACAATCTGCATCATTTCTTGGTATGTCTGGTATGTTTGGTTCATCTGTTGCTATGGACTCTTACAGCTTACCAGTAACTACCTGACTTATACACAAGTTATTGAATGCATCACAAGATGATTTGTTTGGGGATATGTGCTGTATGTTGTCCTCTTTGGTGGTATATATTCTTGAACGTATCATCTGAATGTCATTGTTTGTTTATCTACCTACTCGTACTCTATTTTATAGTGATGCATCAACAAAATAAAATGAACAGCAATAATTTTCTTTGCCATGTGTGGACAATCATGGTAATAAATCTGGCCTGTATAATTATAATAACGCATTTTGCATACGAATGTTGAAGCTATGACCTAAAATGAAGTTTACAGGAGCTTAAATAATATATTTTTAGAACAAATAATTCAAACTGCCTCTAAATATACAAGAAAGTTCAAATAATATTGACATGAAAACCGATTTTTTAGCATTACCTCCCTTGACTCCACTGCCTGCTATGTACAGAGTATTTACGATAAACCGCTACGATTTTGTAATTACTGCTGATTTCTCACAATTTAACACAACTTAAATATTAAAGTTGACCTCATCAGTTAGGTTAAGCTGCTTCGCCCTTTGCAGAAATCTTAAACATAAAACCTCGCCATAAATCATATATAAACAAAATGGAGCATACCGTCCTACACATCACGTGATATAAACAACTAATTTTGATGACAAAGAATGACTTTAAGTCATTTAAGTCGCTTAAGTGTTTTCATAACACAAAAAGATAAAACCACATAATTATCGAGCTTCATGCACTCGCAATTCCCCAAAAATCCCTAGTTTATGGATAATATCAAAAGTATGTCAAATTCACGCACATGTTTTCGTTAGAATGTATGCAGAATATAAACAATATTACTAGACAGTCACGTGATTCTGTCCGAGAATTTCCGGATTAACTCAACATCCGCATCAAGCATTCGCAAATTGATTCAACAGGTAGTACATCGTAAAAATACGTAATGCTTCGGCAATAATCGGATCAGCCAATCAAAACATAGAATTACATAATTACATAATATAGGATAACACTAACCCCGCTCCAATTGTACATATAGGAATATAATACTGGCAATTTTCCGTACAGAAAACATACAACACGGTCATGAAGGAATTAACAGGTGGCGAATTAGAAATAAAACAGAGTCGGACATTGACCGTATTCCGATGTCATTATCAAAAAAGAAAGGGGGAAGTTATGCAGTATTTTCATAACACAATACGCATGAAGCTCGATGATTATGTGGTTTTATCTTTTTGTGTTATGAAAACACTTAAGCGACTTCAGTGTTGGTTATAAGGTCATTCTTTGTCATCAAAATTGGTTGTTTATATCACGTGATGTGTAGGACGGTATGCTCCATTTTGTTTATATATGATTTATGGCGAGGTTTTGACTACAAGCGCAAAAATTAAAATCTCAAAAATTAATTGTGCCTTTTTGCACCCGCAAAAAATAGACAGTTGTACGGTATCATAATTATATTCTTTTTCTTTGTTTGTACATTTCCCAGCGGTCAGTAGATTAACTTCCAGGAAATCAAACCAGTACAAACTTTTGTCACCGCCAGCGACTACCCGCTTTCTCTCTTGAATCTCAATATAGAAGTGAATAGAAAAGGTATGCGAAGCGATACCTAGAGTCAAAATATAGCTAGCGATATCTATGCTACTGCCATCCATGTTAGTACGTATTTTCTTTGTTGTAGTTCCTGCCACTAGGACATAGTGTATTTGAGTCACACTTATTGTAACAGCCAACAAGAATGGATATAGGTAATATACATATAACATTGAACAGTTAATACAGCCAAAGGATAATGAGGTATGCAGTAAGAAGAAGTAAACATGATAAATGAAGCTGCAACGTTTTTTTCCATCTTTTATAGGAAAATGTTGTAAATTCAGAAGATATACACAGGAAAGAGCAAAATAGAATTTAGTAAAAATATCATTTGGTGGTTAAAGAGTTGCTACAGCTGATGACCCCATTTGGTTATGATTTTTTCAAAGAAATGAAACGAATAATCAGAATTGTTTGTGCAATCAATTCAGTCTTAGAAAAGAAACAAAGAGAACAAAGAGAAGCAAAGAGAAACAAAGAGAACAAAGATATGTTACACTGAAGGATCCACTGTTGGTTTATTAGTCTGTCAATCAGAGAATAAAGTATTGATAACTGAGTTCGATTATCTGACCAGTTAATATATTGATGTCGCCACATTGATGTTTGATGGTTGACATATAAAAAGACGTAGAAAACAGATCGGAGAGTCTCATTAAAGGTGGTAAGAATATCATAAAAGAAACATTTTCAGGATCTAAAATATAATTCGTAATAAAAGAAATGAATTAACATTTTGATATTTAAACCCCACCTCAATCGATATAAATTTATTATTACAAAAGAGAGTATACCCTTTTGAATATAGTGACGACTTCGAACGATTCAACGAACAACAATGAAAAACCTAAGAAAACGTATGATGTCAGCCTTGTAAGAACAACAACAAAGGTGATAAAGGGTACTTAAAATTAATTGCTAAACCGAATTTTAATAGGGTGGTAATCTTCAACGAAGATTTGGCTGCCATCCAATAAAACAAAACTTTTATTAAGTGAACCAGTATATGACGGAAATCCATATTAGACCTTTCAAAGAATTTGATGTATGATTGGTATTACAACTTCTTGAAAAAGAAATACCAAAACGGGTGTACTCTGTTGTATACCGATACTGTTTCCTTGCTCATAGACTCGTAGATACAAAGCAAAAGATATATGCATAGACATCGCTGATTACGACTTATCAGATTATCCAAAGGATTATCCTATACATGACGAAACTATCAAGAAAGTAATTGGTAAGTTCAAAGATGAATGTGCCGGTGCTTTAATTTCCGAATACGTTGGCTTAAAACAAAAGATATATTCACTATTTAGAGATGATCACCTTATTAGGAAAGCAAAAGGAGTAAAGAATTATGTTGTAAAGAAAAAAGTAAGTTTTGAGAATTATAAGATCACGTTGTTCTTAAAAATGAAGAATACAAACAAGATAGATCAGTATGTTGAGGTCAACGAGGCAGACGAACAAGATAGATGAGTATGTTGAGGTCAACGAGGCAGACGAACAAGATAGATGAGTATGTTGAGGTCAATGAAGCATCAGATATATTGTATAAGCACCACCAAACAAACTTTATCTCCCTCCATTAGATACCAAGAAATTCATCACCAACGACGGAATACAAACTAATGTATATTTGTTAATATCCATTTAGCTTATATTCTTTCATTTATAGATTTCATTTTTTATAACAATGTATATCTTAGGACGCTGGGCCGCTACGGTTAGGACACTGTGCCGCTAGGTCCCTAGGCCGCTGCGGTTAAGCCGTCAGGCCGCTGGGCCGCCAACTTCACGAACATCCTTTAAAAATGTTTATGAAAGATGAACTGTCAAAGAACAACAACAAAAGGAGTTTGAAGTGAACGTTTTAGAATTAAAAACAAAGTGTTTATTTTTGTTTTGCCTTTGAGAATTGAGAATTGAGAATTCGCTTAAATAGGACTGAGCATTTTAATTTCCGTGCTCCTATGTACAACATTTACGCTACTGCAACACCAATCTATACTCAGATAACCTTTATGACGTACTCGTTATGGTTATGTACATTTTTATGACGTCATATACTAGCAGCGGTTCAAAATGTCGCGAGATATTAGCGTGTTGATTAAATTTTATAAATCTTTACAGGGAAGGTGATCACGTGAGCATTTGTTTGGATAGAGTCTATGAAAAAGTGGCGGATTTTCAAACAGGTATTTTCATATATTTTATACTCTTACATGCTTTTACTTGAAATGACACCTAAAACAAAACTATTACTGGTCTTCTTCTATTGTTCCCAGATATTCAGCAATACTCTTTGTCCATTAGAAATACATCTTATTGTAGACGTTTACCCGAATTTAAAAACGGGAGTAAATACGGAATACCGTTAGGGCCATCGTGGTTAGACGTTACATGCGATGGCGACAATGCGAAAACGCGAAAGTGCGATGGCGACAATGCGATAGTGCGATGGCGACAATGCGATGATGCGATGGCCACAGTACGATATGACTATCGCATTGTCGCCATCGCACTATCGCGTTATCGTATTGTCACCATCGCATTATCACATTGTCGTCATTGCACTGTCGCCACCGCACTGTCGCCATCGCATTATCGCACTGTCGCCATCGCATTATTGCACTGTCGCCATCGCACTATCGCATTGTCGCCATCGCACTATCGCATTGCCGCGTTATCGCACTATCGCATTGTCGCGTTATCGCACTATCGCATTGCCGACTATCGCCTTCCGGTACACATGCGCACATCGTTTGTTTTTGTATGTACACAATCGATATTTACGAAATAAAAACAATTACAGAAACATAAAATGGATGGCTTTATAATACGGAGTACTACGGAATACCGTAAGGGCCATCGTGGTTAGACGTTATAATCCAGAGGGCGACAATGCGATAGTGCGATAATGCGATGGCAACAGTGCAATAATGCGATTGCGACAATGCGATAACGCGATAGTCCGATGGCGACAATGCGATAGTCCGATGGCGACAATGCGATGATGCGATGGCGACTATCGCACTATCGCGTTATCGCATTGTCGCCATCGCATTATCGCATTGTCGTCATCCCATTATCGCACTGTCGCCATCGCATTATCGCACTGTCGCCATCGCATTATCGCACTGTCGCATTGTCGCCTTTTGGATTATAACGTCTAACCACGATGGCCCTAATGGTATTTCGTAAGTAAACTCCATAGTTTGTACGTAAACCCTTTCCATATCTAAAAACTTGTTGAACTTGTTGGCTTGTTGAAATTTTTTTTTGAGGGGTGGAATATCTTTATGTTCCTCGCGCATAGGTATGTGGGGGTCGAGGGCACCCCTCCACACCGTATATATGTTTTATTAGTAATAGCAGCATATATATTTGTTAGATCACATGTACTTGTATGGTCTAAATTATAAAAAAGGTATATTATTATCATATGATCATTTAACAACATTTTTCTTCTAGAGATTCTTTCAAATATAAGTTAATACATGTACCATTTTATACATTTTATATTTGCTATGTATCTGTATGTATTTCTAAGTATAAACGTATTTAGTACTATGTTAAGTTTATACTGTAGACACCCCAATAAACTGTCAGAAATGAAAAAAAGAAACAAATAAAGACAAACACCACAAAAAAGAGAGAAAAATAGACGCCAAAGCTGTTTAATTTGTTGTTTCTGTCAAAATGTTTCAGTCTTTATAAAATAAAAGGATATATTAGATCTATCAAGGGTAAGATTTCTACAGTTCAATTTAATTGTTAATGAGCATCTGTTCAACTGCCCGGTTTTCACAGTCTTTTTCATTTGATTGAGTATTTCTAAAAAATTGCCAAGAACAAAATAAGGTACGCTTAAGGCCATTATCACTAGGTTCTATTTCTTTCCTTTTACATAAATAAATATACGTTTTAATTTCTAGAAAAAGTGTATAGAATCGTTCTGCTTTTCTGTCATTACTTCCGATAATTAAATCTTAACATGTCCACTTTTTAAATACCCTTCTGTTCAGCAAAAATCTTTAAATTCTTGTAACATTTTCTGAACGCATTTACAATACCAAAATAAATAGTTTCTTCTTCATTTTTAAAAAAAGTACATGACTTATTTCCCGTAATATTCGTAATAAATAGCAAAGACTATGTAACAATTATTCGATGAAGTATTCGTAATTAGAACCACTGAATATAAGTATGTCTTGTAACAATATATATATATATATTTCCAGTCAATATCACTGAAAATATTATTCCATTTAGTCTGACTAGTAGGTATATCGTTATTTTCATTCAATACTTTATACACATACTTATTTTGCTTGTTAGATAATAATATTTTTTAAAATGTAACATGAAACAAAAGGTCCTTACAATATGGTAAGAGAATTGGAAGGGAAGTTATGTAATCTTTGAAAAGCTTTGATGACCTTCTTTAAGCCTTCATACAGCAATTTTTAAGATTTTTTTTTTAAACCAGTACATTGTTCTAAATATGAAATATCTATAAATTCTCCTTCATTAGTAATTACATCTGTAACATATCTAAAACTTTTTCATACATGCTTTTAATAAATATACCTGTATTTCCTATTTAAAAGTAATTGTTATAAAAAAAAGTGGCATTGAAAGAAAATCATCCTTAGTTGTTACAGGCATCTTATCTGTGAAAAATATATAACAACTTAACACACCAGCCCAAAATTTATTATGAATTTGTTTTATAATCTTTTCTATGTACAGTCTATGCGAAAGACCTTGGAAATTTACCAGACAGTGGGTCTGGTAAACTTAGAAATTTCACCAGACCGAATTGAATTTTACCAGACGGAAGGAAATTGGAGCAATTCTGCGTGTTTTTTTCGGCAGCATTAAATACCCAAATACACTTGAAATATACTTCAGTACTGATGAAAGACGACTTTAAACAAATACTTATTGTCAAGTTCATTTCTACAAGGCACAGATAAACTAGAAAATGAAAATCAACAGCCAAAATTACAGAAATTCAGTCATATTAGTCACATTTCGGAAGTAAATGGCTATCGTAAGATTTACACTCAGTAAAAAAATAAATATTAATGCAGGTTGCTTCTATTTGTTAGTATCTAGAATAATCTAATTTTCAGAGATTTCTTTTTTTATTTGCATATTTTTTATATATACAGAAATATAATATTTAATGATACCTAATTAGTAATTATGACAAACTTTCGTTTTCACAGCACCGTGCATGAAAAGAATCCTGAATACAAACAAATGAGTTTCAACTGTAAAATTACCATTAAAAAAACATCCCTATTCTTGTCAAATATTTGAAGTTAACTCCATAGTCTTGCTTAATTTGTTAAAAAAAAGTTGATTGATACAATCCAAGACTATTTGGGTATATTTAGGTGTACTTGGGTATTTCATGCTGCCCTTTTCTTTTTACAAATAAAATTATATTTCAATTTTAAGTAAATAAAACACATCCAAACAACTTTATAATTTTTTTTGACCCTGAGAGTAATATAACCGGGGCCTATCCTGTTTCCAACTGTCCATGAATTTTCTGTCTGGACGAGATTCCTCGTATTTTGGTATTTTTCTTTTATTTTCAAAAAGCCTATGTGTATCTGCTGGGAGGCCGTCCTCTTTTCACTTGGAGTGGCCCCTTTGTACTACGCAAGACCTTTAATCATATTTTCAGTTGTCAGTATTCAGCCAAACTAATAAAATCTGATGAAATGAAAACAAAATCACGTGTTTAAAAAAGCCAAATCTTCCTGAAAAAAAATTTAAAAATCCGGCCCCCCCGATTCTCGCGAATACTGCTGACTAAAAAACTGCACGCTGGTTCTCGTTTTATATAATTCCATCGAAGCGTATGCCGGAAACAAACGGTGCGTTATTTTAGTAAGTCATAATTTTATCTTCATTTTTGGCGGGTAAAGACTAAAATCTCGACGACTCCGGCATTTTTTACCGGACAGGCGGTCCGACTATTAGAAAAAATACATCGGACCTGCCTAAATTTTAGCGGACAGGTCCGTGGGTCCGACGGTCTTTCGGATTGACTGCTATGTATAGCTTCCCAAAGTTTAAAATCTTTTGCAATTCAATTATGGAATTCAGTAATATAGAGCACTTTCCAGTTGCTTTTTTTAGCCATGATAACTTCATACTTTTTTCATATGCATATATATTAACCATTTTAAGCCCCCCCCCCCCCCCGCCCCCCCCCCCCCCCCCCCCCTTCTTCATAGTCCTTGCATGCAACAGAGCTTTTGATTTTGTAGGGCACCTTCCAAATAAAGTCGTAAAGCAACTTTTTAAATTTATTCAGAAATGATTTTTTTTTGGTGTTGGTAGGGTAATGAATAAGTATGTGAACAGGGGAAGTAAAAAAAGACTTCACTACTGTAACTTTCCCTAATTAATGATATTTTGTTCCAGTGGGTTATACAATTTGTAGCCTTTTCCATTTTGTTATCAAAAATTTAGTTTTTCCATTTTATCTAGGTCTACATCAAAAATAATACCAAGTATTCTGAATTGTGTAGTGCCCCAGGTTAGCTTATAATTAGTTTTTATGGATCTTGTACTGTATTTCATTGCATCTATCCATACAATATTTGTTTTGTCATAATTTATTCTAAAGCCTGAATAAAAAGAAAATTCATTTAACATATCTATAGTTGCATTGAGGCACTCTTCAGAATCATCCGGAAAAGGGACGTGTCATCTGCAAATTCAGAAATTTTATACTCTGTCCCATCAATAGTAATGCCTTTATTTTTTCACTATTCCTTATTATTTGTATAGCTTGTATTTCTGCAAACAAAATAACAATATAAGGGCTAATTTGATCCCCTTGTCTACATCCACGTTCTGTTATAAAGAAATCTGAACAGAAACCATTGATTTATACTGTTGACATAAAGTTATGTAGGAACAGATTTATCCATTTTTTAAACATATTTCCAAAATAAAAGAAACCAAAAGATTTTTTTTCAATAAAATTATTAGACAACTTATCAAATGCTTTCTCATAACCTACTGTCATTATTAGCCCTGGAATTTTTCTTTCTTTTGTAATTTTCATTACAGCATATAGTAGTCTAGTATTTTCTCCTATATACCGACCCTTTACAAAACCAGTTTGATCATTACTAATTAAGTGATCCAACTCAGATTTCAGTCTATTAGCAATAGTGCATGAAGCTAATTTATCAACAACATTTAGTAATATTAATGGTCTAAGGTTTTTTTTAATTTTCTAGGTTTATTTTCTTTTGGTATAAATGTAATTATATACCTTGTTTTTGTGTAACTGAATGGGCACCGTTTGTAAAAGCATAGTTTACTGATCTTACAACAAAATTGCCATTTTTTCCAAAGCATTTAAAAAAACCTCTGCAGTAAATCCATCAGACCCAGGAGACTAATAATTGCTCATATTTTTCAATGTGTTAAGGATTTCACTATAAGCAAATATACCTTCTAAGCTATTAGCTCGTTTATTTGATAACCTATTTGCAGTAATGTTTTCTAAATCTTTTCTTATATCATAAACCTTCTCAGATATATTTTTTGAATACATATACTCGGAAAGTTGTGCACTGGGAAATAGACTAGGTGTCATTTCAGGTAAAAGCATTTAAGAGTATAAAATATATGAAAATAAATGTTTGGATCACAAAATCCGCCATTTTTCGTAAACTCTATCCAAACAAATGGTCACGTGATCACTCTGAATTTGTCTGCTATTGAGCAATGCCTGAAAAAAATGAATGTAAGCAACAAAGTACAGTATAGAAGTACTCAGGTTCGCGGTCACCTGTAAAGGCACTTGTTTCTTAGTCCGTTGGCAAGTAATGTGCATCATATTCTTAAGTTGCCATGGTATAATTTTATATCATACAGTACCAGAAGGTTCTACTGTAAATGTTGAATTTTTTGCCAAAGTCGTTAAATCCAATCCGAGAAAGGATATTCGTAAAAACAACCAGAGGAGCAGGAGGATTTCGCACTAGGATAATGCATCCGTGCATAAGGCCAAACTTGTTCAAGACTCGAGTAGTTGCAAAATAGAAACTTTAACACTCGTGCACGTGTTTCATAAATGGGAATCACGATTGAGAAAGTGCAATGAATCGAGAGGATTTACTTTGAGAAACTGTAATGATGTCTTTGTACAAAATCTGTATAACAAAATTATATAGGCCATTCCCATGATTTTTGTCATCGACGCTCGTAGATAGAGCAATACAGAGTTATTTTAGCAACTCTCTCATTGCCTGTTGGCATTGTAGGGTTTTCCTGAATTGTTGACGTTCTAAGCATAAATTAAATTAGACTTCATTTTTAAAATATCAAATCTAATGTTTTATAAAAATTTAATGTTTTTATTACGGCAAAAACAGTTGCAAAATCACCATCGTCTGAATAGTAAGTCTGTTGTTGTACGTGAAATAAATAAATTTCAATTTTATTGTTGTCGTTATTAAAAAAAATATGCAAAATTATATGTGAATTACAAATTAATCTCTGTTAGATATAAACACATGATTTACCTTATTTAAGAAATGACAAATGTTTGCCAGTCACAATGAAACAAATAAGATTCAGTATATTAATTGTAGCTTTCTTCATTTTTAATTCTCGCTAATAAACATTAAGGAAAATCTAATGATTGCACATTGTTAAAACTAAGACCAATCAAAGCACTGAAAGTACTGATGGGGGCGAAGAATGAATACAATTAAAAGTTTCAAAAGTAACAATTCCTTTGCAAAATGTTGGAAATTGTCTGATCGTGTTTCAGTCCTTTAACTTTAATAATACCGTCACTTTTTTTGCAACATCAGTATCGTGGAAACCTTGAAGATACAGAACTGAAACTTTGCAGACACAGTAGTTGGTAGGACGCACATGACTCTCTATCACATTTTCTAGTTATTGTCCGTTTTAGGAACTACGACTTAAATAACAGCATATAAACGTTTCACCAGTGCAAGTGACATATTTTACCGGTACTAGGGAAACAAGATTTTTCATTTACAAAAATAGGTCTCTGAACTTAGGAACAGCATTTTGCTTTTTACATTCAGGACAATCACCAGTGCAAAGCAAAAAAAAACACAAAACTAATAATATTTTGAAAGTTACAGCCTTTAATACATGAGCTTGTTCATTTAAAAAAAATCTTAAGAAGCCTTGGTGATCATCTCTGAAACTTGTAGATGTACCATGTATTTTGAAGTGTAATGGACCCATTCTTACTACGGAGGTAAAAATATTTTTTTTCATGTTAAAAAACTTAACAACACACAATGTAATTTTGCCTACATAGTCATCAGCAGGAAGAGATTTGAAAACAGACAAGAACACGAGGTCAATATAACATTTACTCTAGAATATAAAATAAATGAGATCAGACTAGTATATACCAGTGGTTTTATGCATAGGAACAAATTTAAAAAAAGTAAGCAGAACTGTAAAAGACAACATAAGTTCCACTCACATACATTCTTCAAAGAAAGGACAAGACATTTATATCACTTTTTTAGGTACATGTAAACCTTTCTTAATGTCATTCAACAACTGTGCATAAAGGCTACTGAGAGACTGGGGATTCGAGGCATCGCAAAATTAAATGTTAACTAAGACTACAAATGTATTTGTTTTAGGTTAATTTATTTCTGGATGATTGCTATTTAAGGAATTCAGTTCTGCTCTGAAAATTTAAACTAGTCTAGTGCACAGTAAAATGTAAATAAACCTTGTACTTATATTTCCAAATCAAGACCTTATTCAAACAATAAACTGGCCACACTTTGCATCATATAATAGAAAAAAAA
The DNA here is from genome assembly GCA_012932295.1 of Cyclina sinensis. Lineage (NCBI taxonomy): Eukaryota > Metazoa > Mollusca > Bivalvia > Venerida > Veneridae > Cyclina > Cyclina sinensis. Next base: position 8,530,374 of record JAAONU010000015.1, read on the forward strand.
AGTTCACGACAACAAAATGAAATAAAAACAAAATTAACAGAAAAATTTTTTCTATAACTAAGTTACAGTTTTTCTAAATCTGAGCATCATTTTTTTCTGTGATATACTTATTCTATCATGTTTATGCACCTTCATATACAAGAAGTTTTCATTAATTATTCATCTATTAATGCACTTGTCTTCCTATTGTATAATGTTCTTGTGATTTTGGATACTAGATTTCCAAGTTTCAACAATTTTAACTCCTAAAACTTCACTGCCTTGCTTTTCGATCTCCAAATGAACTGATCCATGTTCTGCAAACCACAGTGGCAGGGTCATCACCAAGAGCAAGGAAGAGAACATCTGCTGGCAATACCATGACAATGTATCTTGCAGTAATAACTCTGCCTTGCTGTCTTCCATACTGACCGCAACTACATGCAGTTCCTCAAATGCAAAGCCTGTTTCACAATTCTAAAAATTATGAAAAAAAAACAACAACTGGTGAACAGGCATAATTACACAACGTTAAGTCAAAATATCAAAAGATGTATTCACTGAAACTTTAATTGGAAATACATGGGCAATCAGTGATCACATGTGTCACCTGATGATAGCCAATTAAGCAGTTGCATTGAGAGCTGATTGGACAGATTGTTGGCTAAAACGAGATTTTTATTCAAGGGCCATAACTCAGCCAAAAATCATTTAACCGAAAAACCTGTTAAACAAGCCCAAGTACTTGAGGTACCGATCAATCCTGTAACATTGCATTCAAATTGCTTCAGTAGTATAAGAGAAGAAGTCCAGACGAAGTTTAAAAATAAAAATCATTAAAGGGCCATTACTCTGACAAAAAACATTGAATTGGAAAATGCCGATGATTTGCACAACTCAACTTGGTACTGATCATTCTAGTAAAGTTTGGATGAAATTGCACCAGTACTTTCTGAGGAGTAGTCTGGACAAGTTTGTGACAGATGGACGGATGGACAGACAGACAATGGAGAAGTGATCCATGCATGTAACGGCTACTTTGTAACATGTCGCAGCTACTGTGAAGCAGGCAACACAAAAATCATTAACGGGCCAAAACACCTTTTTATAATCAAGGGCCATAACTCAGCCAAAAAATTATTCCACTTAAAAACCCATTAGATACGCGCAAGTACTTGAGGTACTGACCAGTCCTGTAACATTTCATTCAAACTGCGTTAGTAGTATAAGAGAAGTTTTAAAAAATCATTAAAGGGCCATAGCTCTCACAAAAATCATTAAACTGGAAAATTCCGATGATATGCACAACTAGACTTGGTACTGATCATTCCTGTAAAGTTTGGATGAAATTGCACCTGTAGTTTCTGAGAAGTAATTTTTGTGACGGATGGACAGACTGACAACAGAGAAGTGATACCTATATGTCGTGGCTACTTTGTAGCAGGCGACACAAAAAAATATATAGATCACTGTAATGACACATTAAGAATGCATTGTAGTAAAATACAAGATAATTGTGGAATTAATTTAGATAGGTAATAATTATAAGTAAAAAATTCTGCATAGAATCGTATTCAAACTTCACAGAAATATTGTTCAAATATATTTTTATTGTAGTTATTATTTTGAGGTTTGTTTTGAATTTAATGCCCATATCATATTCAATAATTTATCAGAGCGGGCAGTTTATCTAACCATCCTTCTTTTATGGCCAGTCTCCATAAGAAACTGCCAACATTAAGGGCCATAAAGTAATAAATGTAACATAATAAGGTATCATACAATGAAACAGACCATAACATTTTGATACCACATCTGAAATTTATCAAACATACCTTATAAATTGATGTTTGTACAGTTGTGGACAAAGTCTAATTTTCTCACATCACCTTTGTTACTTCCACAAAATCCCAAGTGGCATCACAACATGTTGCATCCCACTAGAGTGTGATCATTGCCTTCCGAGATCCATCTTAATGTGTAACTGTTTTATTGAAACATCTGTTCCTTTGACCTTAAACATTCTCTGGTTGTCTTCCTGCAGGATGAAATAATCAGTAAAAATATCTGAACTACTCACTGGTTCAAACTTGTTCAAACATAATGACCTATATTAGGCAACCTACATGTACTACACATAACTTCCACTAAGGAAGTCTAATTTCATTAATTTTGTGTTTTATGTACATTTTAAACAAATTTTCAGCCTTATCTAGCACAGGCAGGTGGTTTATCTGTCAGACAATGATCATTTCATAAATATGCCAGTACTCCACTCCTGATCTCTTTGAGAATCTGCAGCCTTTATTACATATAGCTGGCCTTTATTACATATAGCAGGGCTCAACCCAACTGCCCCTTTTTATTAGTAAAAAGGTTTTCAAGTGAGTGACTCTAACCAACTGACCTGAAGTAAAACCAAGACAAAGGTTTAATGCAAAAGATAAAAAATATTACAATAAAACATCTCTAGCATTTTTTACAGAATGTTTGTTTTTTATTATGATATCTATCAATATAAGGTTGTATGATAACTATGGAATTAGAATAAAGACATGTTAAACATGAGAAATCTTATAAATTTGTTTTGTTTAATCTTACACAACTCACCTCTATAATCATACCCTCCGTACACACAGACCCTTTGTTTAACCATAGGTCAGTGAACTCTAACATGCAGAGTAGGAGCAAGGGAGGGGTACTTCCGTAGAGACGTTATCACAGTTAACTCTGTGCTCCTCTGAGTTATCATATTATTTGTGATAAACATGTTTGTTGCTTGTGTTGCAACAAGGTAGGCTGGTTTGTCATCCCTCTTCAAAATTACCTCCCCCAAAACAACAGTTTCCTCCTTTAGGCTGGTGGTTTACCTGTCAGACCATGATTATTTAAAAAGTCACATAACTGCATAGGCCTCCATCACATGACCCTGCAGTCTAACACTTCCATTAGGGCCCTTGTAGTGAGTGGCTTGTGCAAGTGCCATAACTTGTACTGCCATCCCATACAGTCCACTTCCTTTGTTTACTATCTTTAGAATGATGCTCATCTGGAACAAGAGTAAAAATGATAAATAATAGTAATGTTCTATAATTTCAGAGTCAATTTGTTCTTTATTAATCTTTGGGGTTCAAAGGTTAGGAATATCAGGTTGTTTCAGCTGCACAGTAAGCACATACTTACTGTTACCATAATAAGGGTAAACAAAAAAAAGCCAAATAAAACATGGTAAAAGTGGAATGAAACTTGTGATTTGGTGACCACCAACCATCTCACATACCATCACAAGTGTTTACAGTGCTTTATCTTAAAAAGTCAGCCTTGTCAAATCATTTCTCTGTTTAGTTCCTCAATGTCTTTGACCCATTCTTGCAAAGAAAACAATAAGACATTTTGCCCAATTTCTCAATGTCACAAATTTTGAGATAACAATTGATCAACATAATTATACAAAAAACAGAAAACACGTGATAATTTCAAAGATGATTTCAATTTAAAAAGCAATAACTTATCCTATGCAGGAAAAAATGCTTCTTTTATGGTATTCAAAATAATAGTAATGAAGAATAATTACAATTTCCTTTATCTTTAATGCCTATATTAAAATAAATGAGCAGACAGAAAGGAAATGTAAACAAAAAATACTTAGAATCTAGTTTAATGTATTTAAGCTATCATTTTCATATATTTCGAGCATTAAATCTTCATCTTGCAAGTTGCTTATTTTTATTATTTGTGTTTCTCAGCATTGACTGATACACATGAAACAAAAGAATGACAATCTTCCTTAAATTGGGTTAAGACACAGTGTTTTGTATGTTAATTTGTTATTTGTTTGCAGATATGAAAACTAATTTTATGCAACTTCAGAGAAATAAGTAGTTAATAACTATGCTATCAGTCATATGGACAACTGGTACGATAAAAAACCCTAAATGCAGACAGAGTTCTTTGTAGTTTTTTTTGTTCAATGAACACATACTACTTTTGAGCACAGGGACATGGCTCACTGGCCAAACGGTAAAATGTTTGGTCAATGTGCTGTTGTGTCACTGTGCTTTTGAGGGAAGCAAAATTCAAAACTCACATGGCGCAACTGACTGAGTTGCAGTTCTCTTCATTCTTTTTCTAAATTAAGAAAATAAAGTTGTTCCCTCTTCTGTTTTTTTATTTCAGAATATGCAACTTAACCAACGTAATTGGGCCCACAGTCACTTGAAGATGGGAACTAGTTCCCATCTCTGTCTCCCGCTGTCATTATTTCTCGAAAGAATATGTGGCGACAAGTTAATTTTGAGAGTTCTTATTGAATTTTAAGCTTATTCTTTCACTTAGACAAATATTGATGTGTAGAATACACTTGTAATTATCACTTAATTGATAGGCACAACCAACATTTTACAGACCTTTGTTATTATTGAGAAAACCAAGGAAAAACTATTGACAGTTCTGATACTTTCACTTTCACTTTAACTAGGCTACAATCGGGGATTCCATCATAATGCAGAACTTCACTTCAACTCAATGAACAGTCTAGCGGATAATTCAATGACTAGTTCAAACGTTTTTATGCAGAAAAGGCACAAAGCTCATGAAATTTCTCCTCCTTTTCTTACAACATAACTTCCGGAATTCCCATTGTCTAAATTTCGGCGTTTCGATTGGCTGATCTATAAATACTTAATCATGTAAATGTTTTTTGCAAAAATGATGCAATATGTCAAAACAGTCATGTCGACAATATACATTCAGAACCATGTTTATGGCTCGATATCTCCGTATCTTAAATTTGCAACTGCCAAGATCTTGTTTTGTCTCTGTTATAAAATGTAATTCGCCGAACGATTAAGTTTGAAGCCTACAAAGAAGGTTGACCTACTTTCTAGTACCGATGCGTGACATTCAGAATAAGCGCTCAAAGACAAAATTGTTTTCATTTCCTTAAACATATCTGAAAATAATAATTTGCTTAAAATAAATTTAAAAAGACTACTTACAATGCTGTTTTATTTTATTAATTATATCCTCCATCACAATTCGGCTGCACGATCCAAAATGGCCGTAAGCTAAGAAATATGATCCGACATTGCGAAATCAATGCGCGTAATCACTTTGTTTCAGTAAAAAGTGTTCGGTTTTTGGTCTCATTTGAAAATAAAAATGAACACATAATAAAGAACCTTTATCAAAGCTGAACAAAAAGTCCATCATTGATTAACAATTTTCAATTCATTTATGAAAAAATGATCGAACTATTTCGAAGCGTAGGATTACTACTTCTCTGAAATCTAATGTGAAATGTCTCGATTTTCCTGAAAATTTGGCAAGCATAGTTATACCTTTGGAGGGCGAAAGTATTCGCCCCCCAAAAATGGGACTGCAGATATGAACGCAGTGTCGCAGAATAAAGATGTCTGAATATCTTCCGCTCCAGACGCTCTGCTGCATATTTATTGACCATAGACGCTATGTCGTAGTTCCAAATGTCGCCAGTATACATGGTGATGCCCTTACGAGCATAATCCAATAATAATGCATTAGTACATGTATATCGGTGAACGAGCAAAAAAAAAATGATTAATCATTGAATTACATTGTAGTCATGTGACACAAATTTTTGACCTCGAAATTTTCATATGAGCGAAAAATATAGAGTCAAGTGACCTATTCTCGGGCAGTCCAATGCTCGGCCACTTTTTCTTTTTATCTTTTATATCTTGAATAAATGTTAAAAATCAAAGGTACAGTGTTTGTTTTTTTTTTTGTTTAACCCAACATTGCATTGTGGGAAGAAAACATAGTCAGTATCGTGTAAGCGCTTGAATGCCTCTAGCAGACGATAGCTGTCAAAAAATGACAGATGGCGGTAAAATTTAACTGAAAATCAAAACTTGATTTCTTCATGATAAAAACATAATCGACATGTAACCAGGTGTACATCGTTTTGAAAATGTGTTATCTTTCTTATCCCATACAAAAATGCAGAATAAATAAGACAGTTTTTTTTAAATGCTGTACAAACCAACACTACCCCAAATGTAAACACTGCTGGAGTAAAAGCAGTACCGCACATCGATAGTACTAGGATAAAATTATGATGTTCTTTGTATGGAATGTGACCTTGCTTACCTGTATCATCCTATTGGTGTCTCAGTTAACGTTAATTTTAGTCTATAAACAGTATAGAAATGAATACTCTCTAGGAAATTAGCCAAAAAAAAAAAAAAGAAACGGACAGACTTATAAATGAAGATCGTCTAAAATTTATGTGATTACAGACTGTCATGAGACTAATTTTAAAATTTTCTAGAGCGAGGTCTTCATCCTACTTTCAGGATAAAATCTCTGCCACAGCCATGAGAAAACAAAAGCTTCATAATACTGACCTCTATCACACTGCAAAACGTCTTGTTAAGAATGATGGATACTCCATAAGGACTCTGAGATTTCATATCAATGGGAAATACGCAGATCTTGTAACTTATTTTGGTCCTCCTAGACTTCTTACCAATGAAAATGAGAAATCCCTGAGCAACTATGCAAGCTACATGGCATCTAGAGGTGTACCAGTGTCTAGACCAGTTATGAAACAGCTGGCCCGTGATATTGCAAAGCAGCAAGGTGGTGGTGATGTCATGCCTTCGGAAATGATTAAGGGCATATATACATAGGCACCCTGAGCTTACCCTCAGAACTGCACATCCACTTCAACAAGACAGGGTTTCGGTGAATCAGGAAACCGTTGATCATTACTTTTCTCTTCTTGAAGAAACTGTAAACTCTTTAGATTTGAAGAATGATTGTTCACGCATTTATAACTGTAATGAATCTGGATTTTCAGGAAAACTGAACCCTTCAAAGAAGGTTATTGTGCCAAAGGGGACTAGGCATGCATACCAATCTATTGTCAGTTTAAGCGGGCATATTACAATGTTAAATGCCATCTCTGCTTCAGGCCAAACATTGCCCCCAATGTTGATATACAGTCAGTGCTTACCGCGAAATTATTCTGATGGTGTTCACGACAGTTGGGTTTTCAAATATACAGAGAAGGGTTATATTACATCAGATCTGTTCGTTGAGTGGTTCCTTAAATGCTTCATACCATTCATTGGAGATAAAAGGCCAGTTCTGTTGATTTTAGATAATCACATAACTCATTTAAGCAAGGTGTTTATAGATGCAGCCAAGGAACATAGGATTGAATTGCTATATTTACCTACACATTCGTCTCGCATGCTTCAGCCCCAAGATGCTGGGTATTTTCATGCTCTTAAGCAGAAGATTACTGAATAGCCATTCAAGTTGGTTATTTGGGTGTAAAAACATTGCCAAGGGGGTACTTCCCAAGATCCTGCTTCAGGCATTGAATAGAATTACATGTACCGGTGTTACTGTTTCAGATGCGTTCAAATGCACAGGCATATTCTCCTTAAATAAGAAAGCTGTATTGGCCTTGCTCCCTACAGAAAACCATTCATCTGTTAAAGCATCTACTTATAAACAGACATCTGAACTGTCTTTAGCTCCGTGTGAACACTGTGGATCGTCAAGAGAAAACCCACTTGTGAAAATGGGTCTGGTTGCCCCTGAACTTGCTAACATTCTAGTCCAGCCACCAGCTCCTAGTAAGCCTAAAATAACTTGAAGGAAATCATACACTAAGGCCAGGGCTGTAAACCAGGGAAGGGTTCTTCTGGGTTGGATGTGATACGTGTGATAAGTGGTATCACTATGAGTGTTTACCCGGATATGTGCAGACTGATGTAGACTTGAGTATTGTAACCGCAGGGTTATGGTCTTGTCGTTACTATCAGGAGTAATAAACTGAACACTGAAAATGACTCAAAACGTTTATGAAAGACTTGTTTATGTTTCAAGTTATTCGTTTTATAAGTTTAAGTTTTACTGGTTACTTTGACAATATTTGCTCCTTTCTTTATAATAATTCTTTCTGCATTGCTGAACTGGAAAACATGGACATCAAGCAAGGTATGAACAATTCAAAAGGACAAAACACTTTATAGTTGTAAGTACTTTAAAATTTTCCATATTTTAAGATATTTAATGATAATTCTAACATTTTATAACCTTAAATGTTAAAATTTGTCATCAATTGGCAACAAAAAAACTACCTAGCCGAGCAATGGTCTGAATCTCTTGAAATTTAGTGTTGTGAATCTATCTAATACCGTACTATTTTATCCGTTAAAAGCAGTTGTCCAGGCGCTTGCATGTATGACCTAATTTTGTAAACACATGCTGACTACAAAACAACCTTGAATATTAAATACAATTTAAATAGAGAAAACCTTATGAAACTGGCCGAGCATAGGTAACCTGACTCTATATCTAACTAAGACAGTATTACAAAATTCCGCAGGTAATTTTCATCTTAAAGATGTTTTTATAGCAAATTAAAATCCATATTTTACGCACTTGTTCGCGAGTACCTGTCACGCGCGAAACCAGAAGTGACGCACATTTATCCCTTTCCACTTATAACAGCTACCTGGAGTGTAAACAAAAACTTAAAAAGTATGATGGAACGTGAAAATGTAGACTGAAAATAGTCACCCAAAAAATTAACAAGTTAAGCTAACATCATGAATATACATTGTAGATTGTTTAAATAAATTATTTGAAATTTTGGTGGAATTACGAAGCCAATGAGCAAAATTTATATAGAAGCTAGTTAAATTAGGATTATGGAATTAAAAGATGCATCAGTGAAAATATCTAGATATATTTTCCAAGTAACTGATCCAAAAAGATTTTGAACATGCTCATTTTTATTCCATGCAGTTTTTTTTTTTTTGGAAGATTTGATTAGCTTACTCCAATCGAGAATTTGTTTCCATAAAAACATTCTCTTTACAGTGATGTGTTGCTTATTTGTCTGTGATATATTTCGCTTGAGGAACGTGTAAGAAATCTTTGACTAGATCTATGTTTTTTTTTACGACCGTAATTACTTTCACCTTAATCACAAAAAGTACAAATGCTTACTACGAAGTTTCAGAGTCAAATATTTCTTGCAGTTGTCAGTTATTCTTACGGGCTTGCTTTAAGTCATTTCTAAGCATTGCCTTATCGCAAAGCTTCTTAAATTTTCGTGGGACATTCCTTCCGTGTCTACTCGAGTTCCTCAAATAAAAAAGGTATTTATTCGAAGGGACATTTCGTTACTCACATCGCCGACATAAACGTTTCATTGCAGTTCAAAACCATTTCTGGGAAAGGAAACCATCATATACTAGTATTCATTCCCTTGTTTGAGTACAAAAGACTGCAACAAGAGTTAATTCTAAGATCGCTATTTGAAAATCATTTAGTTCATTTCCATCAATCTGTTACGCAACTCCATAACCATTCCGCCCCATGCATTCTATAAGATCCGCATCAATTTAACTGCATGGAAGCTACTTAAGTAATCAAACCACAGAGAGTACTGCCAGAAGTGACAGTGTATCATCATATATGTTTATATCTCATTATTCTGGAAATAAATATGTTTTTTAAATTAAACTAATAAGCAAATATTTCAAGTTTCATATTGATACTTTTGATAGATTTGAAATCATTCCACTTAATAACATATTTTGACAAAAATAAAAAAGGGCCTTGACTCCAAAAATATATTTCAGATAATGCCCATTGTCTTACAACTGCACCTTTTCACTATAAGCAAGTATTCCAAGTTTTGTGGTGATTACCTTTAAGTGTTTCAGTAACGGGCTACATCAAAGTTTTTGCACGACAACGAAGACGACCTAGCGATCATAATAGCTCGAGTTTTTCTTCGAAACAGATGAGCTAAAAATAGGAAATACCATGTGATCTCTATTAAACTGAAATACTTGACAATAACTTATATCCAAGTCAAGAGAAACACAGGAATCAAATATATTTTGTGTAAGTAAACTGTTCTTAAAAAAGTAACAAAATCATGTGAGCAAATAATTAAGATGTGAAAACAGTAGATAAATAACCCGAAATGTATAAAACTAATACTGCAAATATATATTGTTGCCTTAAATGCAATTATACAGAAAACACAGAAGTTAACAGAACCTAATTTCTTGACCCTATGTTCATAACATTCAGTGCTGTTTTACTAGATGCAATTTGGATATCAATCTGCTCCGATTTGTCCTACATAATGACTATGTAGAATAACCTCTTGTGACAAGTTTATCATGTGACAGATGCATCCTACCTTACATTAAGTAAACTTGCATAAAGAGTCTTATTCTACCAGATACTTTAAAAATAAAAAATAAAACTTTTTTAAGGTATTGATAATTTCAGACTGGAACTTATCTTTTGTATAGGAAATGTGGTATGAAATAAATTTAGGGCAAAACAGGTCTTGATGAAACCCCAAATATTTTCATTGAAATGTTTTAATCCTTACATTCTTCATGACCAAGATATTTGGAGATCTGTGCTTATCAATAATCAACTGAAGGTGTTTCAAGAAGCATATACATGATTATATATTGGAACGAATACTGAAATCAATGTTCTAATATTTGGTTTGCCATATTGGAAATGATTCGAATTTTCGATTTTCGGGCGTTTCATCAGTTATCCGAATTTCGATATCCGAATATAGGTACTATTTAAATGTTTTCGTTCAGACAAACGTGTTTCGGGACACTACTGTGTATAATCAAGAAATGGCTTGTTAAATGGAAGCCTCAAATACTATATTCCGTTCTTTAAAACGCGAATTATCGCCATAAATACGGACAGTTGATAATGTAGCAAAGTTGTTTTTTCAGTTAAGATTCGGAAAAACAGGTAAATATATTGCCATTAATAATAAAATCATTAAGACATGCTAATTGGAAGCAACTATTACATAATGTTTTCACAAGTGTGACTGATCAAAAGTAATTCAATCAATTTGTAAGATCACTTTCCATAAAATTTTGCTAAAATTTTGTCTCAACTTTAACATTCATTGGGTCATAAAAAATTGCTAATTGCTTTGTTTTGACAGCTATGCAGAATATACAAGGGTCCCATTTGGGTAGGTTAATTTGCATAAATCCCACAGTGTAAGGAATGTTTTGTGGATCTTTGACATTTCATTGGATATTAATTCATAAGCAGACACAAATTTCTGCATAATGGACATGCCATATTATTATATTCAAACAATATCCCAACGTGAAGATACACTGTAGTGTGAATTTCCATTCCATTGAAACAAATGTTAACACATATGTCACCTAAATTAACTTAAATTTTATTACACTTAAATGACAAAGAATTTGTTTATGACTTAATCATTAAGTGAGGAAGTGTTATACAACATGTTAAAATGTGGAGAAGAACCACAACATGGAAGAAATTGGAATATTTATCAATCACATTCTCTGCTAAGTTAAAATTACAACCCGTTCTCTAAGCACAAAGTTTGAATTTACTTACAAAAATTCGAAAAGTAATCACATTATTTTTTTAATTTACTATTGATAGCAAGTTATTTTTATAAGTGTGCCTTTATTGTGTTTCTTGCACATGTGGTTTAGTGTTATTTCCGCATTTAAAATCGGAGGCGTTATGAGCAGTGTAATTCTGTACTACTGCCTCGTACAGTAGTGATAAATCTACGTCCCAGCCTAAATTGCGGCGGAAACAGCCGATGTCGAAACGGAAACAGCCGATCATCAAAAACACGTTTTTTTCCTATCAAAAGCAATATTTTCATAATTTCGTAATTAAACCATTTTAATTAATACATTGTGATTATTTTGAATAGACAAAGCTGCTATAGTCGTGTCTCATGACCTTTAAAACCAATAATGCTAGCACGTAAATCAAAATATAGCATTCCACTGATTTGATGACTCTCTTGATATCTGAGAGAGGGATGATTACGAAAGCAAAATGTGTACTTCGGCATGAACCTTCGCCTCCTATTGAACCGACAGTCTATCAGCGCTTCAAACGCTTTGGGTGTTTCTACCATCAGAACTAACAATTGTAAAGTCTAAATAACCAGCTGCCCTGTTGAATGCAGATAGGGATTCGATACACCAATAACCAACTGCAAACTGGCTTGACAGTCATAATATAAATGGCAGAAAGAACTTGGAGCATAACCAGCTAAAAACTAGATAAACATTTTTGCAAAACTATATCAGAACAGAACTTTGATGCTTAAAAATAAGACTAGCTGAACCGCTTTTATTTATCTATTTATTTTATTTATCTACAACATTTTGCTTTGTGTAAATTCCCTTTTCTATTTGTTTTTCATAATTGCAGAAAGTCAGTTTTTCTGAAAATTGGTACAATTATATGAAAGAGTTGATATTCGCCAGTTTTTGAATAGAACATTATCAACAGTTATTTTAACTACTAAAAATAATAGTCGATTATGCTTTAAGCAATAAAGAGTATCATATTTGACTTCTTTTCATAGCTGTCACCTCTGTCAAAATAAAATCTGCCATGATTATCCAGTGCCGACAAAATGATAGATATAGGACTTTTCTCTTTTGGATATCGTCACCTGTTTATATTTTGTGTTCATTCAGTTGAGCGTAAGGAATTTGATTGCAATCACTAAATTTGAACATTAATTTTTCAGTGGAATGAATTTGGACAATACAGGTAAAATCATATTTCAAAATGATTCAACAATAGCCGCTGAAAAGTCTATTTTTACAGAATAATATTTTCCACCAGTAAAATAATTTATCTTTCATACAAGATATTTCCAATTTTCATATAATTAAGAGATGGTAGAAATTTGATTTTCGACAAAAAATTGGACAGCCGGCCGCAAACAAAATACACAAATACCGTCATCTTTGCGAAGGTTTTTTGAAAAGGCGAATAAATATTAGTGACATGATCGGCTCGTGGTTGTCAATTTGTGAGACAGACACAATTATCGATCAAATTATGGGCACTTGATATTATACGCAAAGCGCCAATTAAATTAAATTAAAGTTAAATATTTCTTCTCGTATTCCTTTCTGAATATACATGCCTAACGATCTCAGATAAAAAAGGTCATTTGTACAACTTCATCTGTAGACGCTAAATATTTTACATTACAACACACTATAATTGCTGCGAAAGTTGGTATCATTTCTTGTGCCTAATTTGACTAACATTTAGGCGTGCAGGCCTACGCACTTTACATGTGACACTTTAACCTTGATAAGTGACACTTAAATTTATACGTGTGATGGTACTGTCACATGATGTGACGTTGTAAATAAGCTCAAAAAGACAAAATTCTGCATCAATAGGGATTACCCAAAGGAAGTAGCTGACGCTATGAAAGTTCTTTGGCCAAACTACAAAAATCTCCGTAGTGATTACCGGACAGCAAAATCAGTTTAGTTTATCAGGGCTAAAAAAGAGTCAAGATACGCTGATATGTTCCCTAACTGGAACTAATTATGCAGTGAACGTTTATCGGTAAGCAAACAAGTGTAGACAAGTGGCCGTCTCAGTCACGGTGCCGATACCACGTGACTTAGATGGATATGTCTTGGTCTAAAATTTGTAAACAAAACGTCGATTGAGGTAACATTCTTGTGATATTTTTTTAATACATCATATTTCTTTATCGGATAAAGCTGAAGGCCCGCTCCTTTTTGTAACATAAACTGTCCCCAAATATTTTCCGCAAATATTTTGTAGTTTTTTAATAAAGTGCAACAGCGCATTTTAATTTGTTAAAATTGTGATGATATTTGTGGAAGCGTATCATTAAAGCGATGCTCTCTTAATAGTTTGTTTAAGAAACTTATAATATTATATGTCCGGAGCGAACAATATTTGATACAAAATAAAGAAATGTGTGTGGAATGCATTAATTCAACAAGTGAACAAAATAATGCCAAAATAATGCAAAAAGATATGTGTGGAATATGTTTTTTTAAAATGATATGTGTGGAAGCAAAATATTTACGTGTAACCTCTATCAACACAGTTTATATTAAAATCGTTTTTGAGCATGGTAAACATGTCATATTTATCCAAGATTTTGTTTTTACTTCGCAAATGCATCATTTCTGAGTGAAAGACTAAACCACTTTACTTATAGCGCAGGCGCTTAATTCTTTGGTCACGTCTCCATCCCGGATACCGGAAACATATGGAACGCCTGAACTGCCTTTATATAATTAACACTAGTTTGTCATGTAAATACAACAGTTTGTGGTGTGCAATATTTACTTCGTATGTAGAGAGTTTAGTTCGTTATGTAGATACAATAGTTTGTCTTGTGCAATTATAACTGCAGGGTTCTCCCCAGGATTTTTTTAAGGGATAGCTCATAAAATGCGGAAGGGGTGGGTGCAGGAGGGGTGGCCCCTACTGCGCGCCTGCGGCGAAAATTTTTGATAGTTTTACCTTTATTTATTACAATTTCATGCTATCTGCAGACACTCTGCTGGTTAAATTATAACAAAAGCATATATAAAGTATCATTAGTTTTATTCCATGTAACAACAAATGTCAGCAACACCAACACATACAAGTACACTGATAATAGTAACACATTATGTTGTTTTCTTCAGTGTTTTTCAGTTCAGTGTTCACAGATTTTATCTATCATCACATCATCAAAACACAGTTCTTCTGTTCTTTTCATTGTACCATTGCTCAACAGCTTTATCAAAGTTGAACTTGTTGATTCCTGCACCGTGTAAAGAAATCTGTAGAAGACAGTTGAGTATCTTGTTAGACAGTCTGGCCCTGTGTTCAGTTTTTACCCTCTTTAACGTGGAAAAATCTCGTTCACAATCTGAAGTAGAAGACATTTGTTATAACTTTTTTTTTTAACTTGATAAGATAAAAATGTACCTCAAAACTGATCTGTGAACATTGTTTTGTTTTCTATATAGCATACAGTTTAAGAAGAATAAGGCACACTATCTATCTAGATATTTAAGCTTATTTATCGTCGGTACCGGTTGCCCATATGACCGACGCCCCCTGGAGAGATTAGTTATTTTATGTTGTGGGGGTAGTGCAAGATACAGAAAGCATTTTATTCCAGAGACACTCCTGGTTCTTTTACATGCTCAGTGTATAGCACTGTTACATGGGACCTCGGTTTAAAGTCTCATCCGAAAGACTATTAGTAATGTTAGTGGAGGAGCGGGGGATCGAACTCGGGACCCCTGGTATACCAGTCCAGCGCGTTACCACTGGACCACATCCGCTCCCATAAGGCACACTGATTTAGCAATCAGTTCTTATAAAAAAAATTTCTTACCACCTTTAAATTGCTAAGAAAACTGTGAACAAAAAATATTGTAATCAATACTTACCCAAAACACATCAAAATGCTACCGACTCCCGGTAACTGCCAATTACCAACACTTCCATTGTTCCAGTAATTAACTTCAATCAATTTATCATCGCGAGTAATATCTTTCATTCACTTAATCCCTTAATTGACACATGCACCGCACAGATAATTGCAATTTTCTCATCTTATCTACTTAATCCCATAACCGGCGTCTGCATCACACTGATTGCGACCTTGACCATCAAATCTGTTTCAGTGTTACGTAATAGCGAGCGTCTACTGATACAGATAAAGTGAAGTTTGACCGGATTTATGACAGACGCTTCAGGCCAAATACATAATTGACACACTTAACTGGGTTTGTTTGAATACACCAAAGTTTATTCGACAGGCAGTTAGGCGTAGCGCAGATCTTCAAAGGCATAGCGGTGAAATTTAGACGTAGCGGATATATGGATTTGAAATTTAAGCGTAGCGGTCCCGCTATGCTAAAATGACCTGGGGAGAACCTTAATAAGTTCGTTATGTAGATAAAATAGATTTTTTCTTGTGCAATTACAAGTTCGTGATGTACAAAGTTTAGATTGTTATGTAGATAAAATAGTTTGCCTCCACCAACATGTCATTTACCATGAAACAGTAATACTGTATTCAAATTTGGACAAATCAAGGGCCGCCACTTTGCTTGACAACAAGCAACCAGTAAAAGCCAGTAACTTATGCGTAACGTCACTTGACAATGATCACTGTTGTGAAGTTTCGTCAAATCTAACCATCAGATAAGGAGATGTACCCAAATGTATTCAAACTTGGATAAATTAGGAGACAAAACCTCACTAATAACAGCCATCTGCAACAAGACAAAAATACATATTTACTCTGGCTTTTAATAAATCCTTTGAAGTTTCTTTAAAATTCGGTCATGGTTGTGGAGATTTGCCCAAAAGAATTCAATCTGATTCAAATCAAGGGCTATATCTCCATAAAAAATCATCCGACCATAACACATCAATAAAACTTATAACTACACTAGCTAATAATTATTTCTGTGAAATTTTGTCAAAATCAGACAAGTTGTTAAGGAGATATGTCCATAATTATGTGTTCAAATTTTGACAAATAAAGGCCCATAACTCCACTAAAACAGCCGACCGGACCACGTCAACAAAACTTATAACTACTTTTGCTAACAATCATTTCGGTGAAGATTTTTCAAAATCAGACAAGTGATTAGGGAGATATGCCCATATGTAATCAAATTTGGACAAATCAAGGCACATCATTCAACTTCAAATCAGCCGTCCGGAACACATCAATTATACTTGTAACTACACTTGCTAATAATCATGTATGTGAAGTTTTGTCACAATCAGACAAGTGGTTATTGAGATATGCCCATATGTGTTCAAATTGTGACCAATCAAGGCCAATTAACCAACTTAATTTCAGCCGACTGGAATAAATCAACAAGACTTGTACCTGTACTTGCTAACAATCATTCCTGTGAAGATTTTTTTTTTAATCAGACTAGCTGTTTTAGAGATATGCCCATATGTGTTCAACTTTGGACAAATAAAGTCCCATAACTTCGCTGGAAATCTTTGAACCGGAAAAAGCCGAAGATTTGCTCAACTAGGCTTGGTACCGATTAAACATAGCAAGATCCATTGAAATCCAACCAGCAGTTATAAAGAATAAGCGCTGACAAACTTTGTGACATACAGACATACATACAGATGGACGGAAAGTAGAAAAAAACAGTATTTTGGGATTGGAGGGGAGAAATTATGAAAATGACACACGTATAACGCACGCACTGACAGAGTTATAAAGTTTACAAATTTTTATGTTATCATGCTGTTAAACGATTTTATCAGTCGACGCTCAGACTATATTTGATATTATAAAAATTATAGCAAAAATCGTATACAAGTTGTTATTGACAATTAATCTTTTTTATTATCATGTCGTTTCACTGAACAAAAATTACTGAAATAAAACTAAGGTATTAACCTGAAAGCTGATGAAATGCTTCATCGGTATGAAAATGAAAATTATCATGTTTGATAATGATCAACATTTTCTTAACATGTGATCCCTTAATATCCGACCTATGGTCGAGGTGGCATGAGTACGAATTCCGCTCACAGATGGTCTATCTAAATGCACTAACAATTCTTATTATTTAAATAATCTGTATGTGTAAAATTACACGAATCCGACACGTTCACCTCTTCAGAATCTTCTGCGCCGACTTGATGTTGTGGAACAATGTTTTTCTTGCAGAAAACCATGTTGATAGTTGTTAAATGAAAATATTGCTTCCACACATATCATTTAAAAAAACCTATTCCACACATATCTCTTTTGCATTATTTGGCATTATTTTGTTCACTTGTTGGATTAATGCATTTCATACACATTTTTTATTCTGTATCAAATATTTTTCGCTCTGGACATTTAGTAAGTTTCTTAAACAAATTATAAAGGTAGTTGTAGCATCGCTTTTATGATATGCTTCTACACATATCATATCACAATTTTAACAAATTAAAATGCGCTGTTGCACTTTATTACAAAATTACAAAATATTTGCGGAAAACATTTGGGGACACTTCGTGTTACAAAAAGGAACGGGCCCTCAGCTTTATCCGATAAAGAATTATGATGTATTAAAAAATATATCATAAAAAATTTACCTCAATCAACGTTTTGTTTACAAATTTTAGTACTGTCACATGAATCCTATTTTCTAGTGAAGGGCGTAGAGATATTGGGTCATCGACCGGTACTGCCCATCCCCGCAGGTCGAGGCGTCAGTCCCCGTCTCTTCCCCGTTCAAGAGGTCCACGTAGACATGCAGCTACCAGAACCCCGCTGAGAAATCATTCTTCAAGATCACCCGCTAATGCGAATCACTCGTTCAATCGTCCATGGCACACTCGTTCTAGATCTGGAGATATGGACAACAGGCGGGATATTCCCCAACCTGAAACAAATTAC
The DNA here is from genome assembly GCA_012932295.1 of Cyclina sinensis. Taxonomy (NCBI): domain Eukaryota; kingdom Metazoa; phylum Mollusca; class Bivalvia; order Venerida; family Veneridae; genus Cyclina; species Cyclina sinensis. The sequence continues at coordinate 8,548,648 of JAAONU010000015.1, forward strand.
TGTTCTCTAAACGTAAGTGGACTCAAACCCCGTACGGAGTATCCGGATTTTATAGATTTTGTAAGTAAATATGATAAATTCTGTGTTTCTGAAACTCATACTGACTCTACTGACACTGTAGACATTGCAGGGTACAAGTTTATACCCAAACATCGTTCACAAACGAAAATTAGGAGGTACTGGGATATATGTTAAGGATACAATGGCTCACTCTCTTGAAATCGGTGAAAGTAATTTTGAATATATCCTCTGGGTCCAAATTTAAAAAAAAGTTTTGGTTAAGATGAGAACATAATTCTAGGTGCTATATATTTATCACCAGAAAACACGCGTTTCCTTAATGAAGACTATTAGTCCAGTAAAAGAAAAACATCCACTCTGACTAATTGCAACAAAATTTTTATTTATACCACACAAAAGTATATGTCTAAAAGTCTTGTACTAAAAAGTTGCACATTGTACTCATTGGCAAAACAAAATAAATTAGATTTTAAAAATTTTAAATGGTCGTGTTTCCCTATTTTTTTTTTATTTTTTTTAAATTCTCTAATTTTTCTTTAAGGTCTCATGCCTCTCTATGTCAGGCCATTACTATCAAGGACCACAATGGAAATAAGGGATTCTCTTCTCTTTTTTGTGTTATCCTTGATATTGATGTGACTGACATGGTTCATTTCATTTAATATATCATTTCATTCTTATATTTGTTTTATATACTTTTATGTCTATTTTAAATGTTTTGTATCCATGTTGCTTACACAATATTGAAATAAATCTATCTATCTATCTAAGGCCTTGGCGTGCCATAGACAGTACTCTTTAGAGCTGGAGGTAAAATGACGTCATAAAGTTAATGGCGGCGTCTGTACAAAATGAAAACACAGTTCACTAAAGACTTTCACGATACGATTTATCGCGAATTTATGTTGGGTAAGTCACATTTATGATTAATTTTCATAAGATTAGAAGGTAATTTTTTAAATAAATGCGTTTTGACTGCACATTTTGTTTTAAATGCTGTTCTCAAGACAGAACTTCTGTTAAAAAATATGCAAATTTTAGGATAATAAATGTATTTCGTTGTTTGCAATCACTAACATTGGAGTTAACATAAATAATGTTCGATGAATGAACAAAATTGCAATATATTTGAGAAATTTTTTTTTCGAGGGAGTCTGTCGTTCATTTTTTGTTCAAGTATGGAACGCCGTTCTCGTCTTAGGTAACGCTTTTCAAATAAAAAATGTCCTCATAACAAAAAATTAATCACGTGCGTATTTGCATGTTTTGACTTCAAATTATTTGTTCATGTGCCATCTTTATACTTTTATGCCTGTAGAATGTTAAAAATAACCATGTACTTAAATATAGCTTTTGTTTCGTTTTAGCTGAAGAATTTAAATAGCTCCTACACAGCACAGCTTCATCACAAGCAACAGTGGTTTACTATCATAGTATGTGCATTTCTCCGTAAATTAATCAAATAACAACACAAAACATTATTATAGTTATTTATTATTTATGAAAAACACAACGGTGGTGTTTACTCAATAAATGAATAAAATAATGCATAATTACATAATAAACCAAGTGCATTACATTTTATTGTTTGATACCGTTCTGAAATCACATATATTTACATTATTTTTCTTATTCAAAATGCTCAACATTCTTTTATTATTCCTTTTTAGTTCAGTAGGCGTGTTCTAGATAGTGGTTGACAACCAACTTAACAGTCCAGACTCTGCAACAGTAATAGTGATTATTATTACGGTGTGTTGAATAAAATCTGGATTTAAGCTAAATACCCATGTCCACCTATTAGTTTTGTTTTTATAGGGTCAAAATAAATGCCTTATTGTTTAAGTTCAAGTTCAAGTACACAACTGTTATATCAGTCATCGGCGCAACAATATTTAAAATTAATTGCTATCAGTGTTTGTGACTATTACCAATCTTAATCCCAAACAATAAGCTATGGAACTTCACATCATATTCTTTGATTTTAGCTGACGAACTGAGTGGAGGTATATTACCTATTGACCTATGAACAATTTGCAACTTCATATATTGTGCAAGGTATGTATCATTGGGCCCTGGAATATTCTAACACTTATTAAACACTATTGTTAGAATCAATTATGCAGAATGAATGCAGTAGTGTGATATTCTGGCATGTAGTAAATATTAAATTGTGATCACTTGTCTTTTACTTAAAACTGCATAACTCCAGATGAGCAAAAATATTTCAAAAACTCAAACTTTAGCAAAATGTACTAAAATTTTAAGAAAAGTAAAAAGATTCAAGTAATAATTTACATGTTGTATGTGAGTAATGACTGATTTTTGCAGTATCTTTCACCATATTTCTACTGCGTGAATAACGCAGTAAGGGCTATTTTGGCATATTTTGACCTCCTTTTGGTAAATTACATGGATTTTAAGTGATGTTTGCCATGTGTAAATAACTTTTTTAGTTCACTTCACAATATTTTACTTTTAAATACATCTTCAAAATTTTCATGAAAATTAGCATGAATCTGGAGGCATGCTGCTTTACTTGTACATTTTTACGAACTAATAAATCTTTCAGTTACAGGTATGAATTAACATTGCACCTCAATTTATGATGAGAAATTTCCAGAAAATTCACTTGCATTTTTTCACGTGAATCAATCTTTCTAACTTTTACCTGTTCATTGACTGTCTATAAAATATGCCATTTAAAATGAAATAGTGCAAGAACATATTGTTCTTTCAGATGGAGACGGATGACATACGGGTGCCAAACACTCATTTGCGGATCTCCATACCCGCACTTGCCTATCAGTGAAGTCCACACAAAATCTAGACTCGTCAGTGAACAGCACTGGGGTCCAGTCATGCAGCGTCCACCTGGTGTGATCGCGGGCCCATTGAAAACGTGCCAGGATGTGGTTTCGCGTCAATGGGATTCGGATTGCTGGCCTTCTAGCCCTCATGCCAGCTGTATGAAGACGGTTCCTGATGGTTTGAGTTGAAAGTTTTACACCAGTAGCATTGTGGAAGTCATTTTGGAGGGCAGTAGCGGTAACAAGGCGCTGACGTCGCGCTTGAACGACACTAAACCGGTCCTCACGGTTGTGGACCTCTGACGCCCTCCGCCATGCCTGTGCGTGACATGCCCGTAAGTTTGAAACCGTCGCCGCATCCTGGCAACGGTGCTCTGGGACACCCCAAGGACACCTGCCACGTGCCGTTGGGAACGCCCAGCCTCAAGCATCCCTACCCCCTATTCATCTCCTCATCGTCAATACGCCGTCTTTGCCGTAGATTTGCCATGACCAGTGCCAGGTTCGATATACAAGTTACCATGCACAAGCGAAGTCTGAATAAAACAGATGTGTACATGAAGGTACATGCCCGCGGTGCACCACTTTTCCAGGGGTATCGCTTTTCCTGTGCATCTCGAGCCATGTACAGGTAAACAATCAAAATCTGCTGGACAGGTCGGCTTTGCCATATGAATAAACTACATGTATGAGAAAAAATCAGTTATCTTGAGGTTATCATTAAAAATATATTTAAGAAATAAAAAGTGATCCCTATCAAATTTTGAGAAGTATGTTTTTGAGACTGTGGATTTTGCCACTATTTGTATACCCTGATTTTTTGTGTATTCATATGTTTTAAAGTACAATTGTATTGCTTTAAATGTAAAAAATTAGATATTCATAACACGGTATTGTAAGAATCGATGAAAATAGAAAATAATAAAAGCAATCAGTGTTTCCAGTTTACGCTTGTAAATATAGCTGAGTGGGGTAAGTCCTTCCCTGTAAATTGTAAAAAAAAATGGCCTGTTATCTACAAAAAAACGTCACTAACAGTCTGAAGACACACGATAAGCTATTTATTTATGTTTACTTATGTTAAAACGAGATTAAAACATACAAATGTGAACAACGGTATGTCCACAGTTACAAAATATGCAGTGGCCGGTATTTTTCAATAATCCGATATCGTCATCGAAGAATGCAAATTATCACGAAAATGCCTGAAGCCAGTGCATGCAACTTTTTTCCTTTAATACTCCATAGTATGTAGCTCACATAAATGAAAGTAGATATTTTGTTGCAATTAGTCCGAATCACAATGGAGCGACCGTTTTCGTTTACTGGACTATTTTGCAAATTTTGAAAAAGAAATTGCCGAAAAATGCTCCATTTACAAGTATGTATATCTAACTGGTGATACTAATATTAGAACTGATTAACTGAGGGACTTTATAAAAGTTAAAAAGTCTACCGTTTTAGATGAATAAATTGTTATTTTTACAAGTGTCAATTAAACGAAGCCCATGTGATTTATTCATCTTAAACGGTAGACTTTTTAATGACCAAAATATAGGGGCATTCACATACAGGAAGAAATAGGTCATTGACATAGCCACAGCCGAATGTTTTTCTTTTATCACTGATTTTAAAGTTATACAAACCGACACACTATTCTCCGATGGTCACAATAAAATTCATTACACGATTTCTGTCCAAAAATTAAACACTAATGTAAGCAAACACGTAAGAATACAAACACATAAGCAAACACGTAAGAATACATCAAAATGGAATAATCACTACGCTATTTCATGCTTAGAAAACATAGATAGAGAGGAAATCAATATGCTTATTGACAAGCTACGCTCCTCCCTAAATAACCCTCATACGACTTATCAGGTCACCATATTTTCCAGGTATCAGCAAACCGTACTTTTCCTAAAAAGAAACCATAAAGTTCCTAAGGGAAATTTTCCCTTAGTTTCTAAGATTTTCCTTAATATTTTAGAGATTTATCTTAGTTTATAAGAATTTCCTTAGGTCGTATTCATAAACTCCTTACGTGAAAAATTCCTTAACTTTTGTCGATTTACTCCTTAAAATTTAAGGTACGTCATATGCTTCCTAAAAAGTTAAGGAAACAAATCTTGAAACAATCAAAGCACTGAAAGTACTGCAAAACCTGCCGCGTAGTGCTGGGTTTATGTTTTCAAGTAAAGAATACATGCATGTAATGCAATACTTTTATCTGAGAGAATTTATCTCTGTGCAACAGAGGTCCATTGGAGCTAGTCTCATTAAATGAATATGATAAAAATCTGTTTTTTGACCTGCCTTGCCATAAATTATAGTCCAACTTCACTGGATTTTTTTGTACATAACTACTGAATGCTCTACTCAATACTCACCATCATTGATCTTGATCATTTTCAACACTTATCAAATTTAGTATCCACTATTCCACTTATTTTTCTAAAACCCTGTGGTACTTCAACTATAATGTTCTAGAAAAGTACAAGAGTACTATTAAACCAGCCATGATTTATGGATATACCAATATTGTAAGTTCTGTTGGTAGTTTACTGGTAACATTTGCAGTCTAGTACAAGTTCTTTCCAGTAATTATAGGAAGGTAATCTGACTCTGATATGAATACAACTGTAAAGAGAGGTAAAACTTTAGCTGACAATAAGTTTACCACAAACACAAGAAAGCAATACTTGTTAACATTATCTTTATCTAAAAATATAAAACTATCAAAAATAACAATTCAGTAGCCATGTATCATAAGCAGATGATAAACATTAAAGAGGCAAGCGGAATGTCAATAGCAGTATAATTGTTACATTTATTTAATGAACAGTGTGCTACAAAACATAACCCTATAAATGTGAAGACATTTGGTTTTTATCAGAAATTTAGTCTATAAAGGTCAAAACTCTGATAAATTTGGAGGTGTCCTGCCCAATTTTGCAAGTAACCTGTAGTTTCATAAGATACATATACGTGCAAAATATGAAAAAATCTGTGTAAGCATTTTTCTTTAAATGTGCAGAAATTTCATTTTAGTAGAAAATAAGTCAAAAAGGGGCGTAATGGAAGGAACCATATTTAGACTCATCTACATGCAAATATGAATGAAATCTGTGCAAGCATTTTCATACAGGTGTGTGGAAATTGAATATGGAGTTTAAAAAAGGCCATGCATGACCCAGATGACCTGTGCACCGGTATGTTGCATCACGATGACAATTGTGTGATGATAATGCCTCTATTATTACTTATAGAAATGAAAACTGGATGAACATGAAACAATAACCTTTTCTTGAAGCACACAAAGAGGATTAACCCTGTAAATGGCAGTCAGAGTTATGTATCTTGTGTCATTACCTACTCACAAATGAGTAAGTGTAAACTGTCATGCAAATGCTACAAAAGTAGTTGCAAAAAGTGAGAAATTTCCAACTAGCAAAAAAAGTTGAACTGATGGAAGTATGGACAGATGGTTTAGTTATTAGCTGAATGCATCAAAAGAGGAAATTCTCTGAAAGGAGGAAATATATTAGATACTGGAAGTACCAACTACAGTGAGATTCTATATATTGTCTTCTTCTGGCACTCCTTTCTACATCATTTCTACAGGAACAGATGTAACATCGTGTCATCATTGTTCACAAAAAATACTTATATTCATGTCTACAAACCCAGCAAAGAGCAAAAACTGTCATCTATATGTACAGATATAGTGTCATTCCTTTTGGATTATCTCTTTATTTCTGACTAGAAAGCATTTCACTCCCTGTTCAGTGTCCATGAAATTAAAACTATTTCAGTTCATTCACATGAAATTTTCTTTGTTGTCTTCATATGACACTGCTTTCTTTCTCTTTTCGAAAGAGAATATTTTGAATGCCATCATTGTCCAGAAGAAACTCAGCAGTTCCATCTGCTCCACAGCAATCCCCTCGATTGTATACATTTCTTGAAGGAGAGGGGCTTCAACTTCCTGGAAAGTGAAAAAAAAAATCTATAAATAGCAAGAACTGTCACTGAAAGATGATAATTCACCTGAAATGGTGCCTAGAACTTTAAGATCTGGACCACACAAACAGTAATTGTAGATCCTTAAAAATATTAGGTTTTTTTGGGACAATTTGACCTCAAGATCAAGGTCATTTAGGGGTCCAGTTAAAAAAAGTCATTTGGACAATTTATCTCAAAGGGTTGATGCATGCAAAGATGAACTAAGTTAAAAAAAAAGGGTTAAAATTGTCATTCTGAATATCTCTCCCAAACTGCTGTTGTGTACAAACATGACTTTAATCTGTCTGGGAGTTATGGCCAATATTAAGTATTTTTTGCAATTGGACCTTCAAAGTCAAGGTCATTCTTGGGTCAATGTGAAATAAATATATATCAGAGGGAAGGTCTTGTCCAATGTTCTGTTTGAGAATAAATCAAATTCATTTACTAATAAGGAAGTTACTGGCAATCTTAAAATTTTCAGACATAATGACAGACTGACAGATGGACAGCTCAAAAGCTAGACCCTCCCACTTTGGTGATGGAGAAATACATTATCAATCTAGGGTATTTCACATCCTTCTGTATTATGGAATCCTGAGGGACACTTGATGTCAAGAGTCTACTGAGGTCTACAACATTTCTGAAAGGTTCTGAAGGTGTTCCTCATTGTTGCTATTCCAGCATTTACCTTAGATTTTTTATTGTAAATGCTCGTGAAACTTAACTTCAATGATGTCAAGCAATGGTTATGCACAGTCCAGGGCTGTCTAAATAGCCTATTAAATGTAAAGTATAACAAACTGTGGTTACTTTACGTGAAACCCCAATTACCCTATGCAAAACAAGAGCCACCGCAAGCGGGGCCACGCTCGACTTTTTCCATTTACCAAAGGCAAACACATCAGAGGAAGCACATTGTGGTGAAGGGATTTCAAATAAAACATCATTTGGAAATATAATTATACATAATAAAGTTATGGCCAAATTTAGCAAAACATCCAGAAATTTGACCTTAAAGGTCAAGGTCAAGTTCAGTTTAACCTTCTTTGGAGGTATTGTCTAAAAGGTAGTTATGTCCAAGCATGAAGACACTACATCCATTAACAACAAATATATAGCCAAGTTATGTCATGTCAAGGTCATTTAAAGGTCAAGGTAATGCTTGAAATGTTGAACACGTTTGTTTTATTCTCAGAGTTGTTTGGTCCCTGTATAGATCAAATCCGTCCATAAATAACAAAAGTTTGGCTGTTTTAGCAAAATGAATTAATAAGAACTTGACTGTAAAGGTCATTTAAAGGTTGAGGTCATACTTGAATAATTTAACATGTAGGTTATGTCATGAGCATTGTTTTGTCCAAGTATTAATAAAAAAGAACTAAAAATGACGTTATGGCCAATATTAGCAAAATTCAATAATTTGACCTTGATGGTCAGGGTCATTTGAAGGTCAAGGTCACAGTTGAATAATTCAATGTGTCAGTTTTGTCATAAGTGTTGTTTTGTCCCAGTATAAATCAAATCAAACCATAATTAACAAAAATTTGGCTATTTTTAGCAAAATTCAATAACTTGACCTTAAATGTCAAGGTCATCTAAACATCAAGGTCATACTAGATTAAAATGTCGGTTTAGTTGTTTTATCAAAGTACAAATCAAATCCATAAATTAACAACAGCTAGGACAATTTAAGCAATATACAATAATGAGACCTTGACTGTCAAGGTCATTTTAGGGTAAAGGTCATACCTGAATTATTCAACATGTAAAAAAAGTCGAAAGTGTTGTTTTGTTCAAGTATGAATAAAGTCTAACCAAAAATTACACAGTTATGACCAATCTTAGCAAAATTCAATAATTTGATCTTGCTAGTCAAGGTCATTTTTAAGGTCAAGGTCAAACTTGAATCAAAATGTCGGATTTGTCAAAAGTATTGTTTTGTCCAAGTATAAATCAAATCCATAAATAAATGACAAAGTTATGACAATTTAAGCAAAATTCAAACATCTGACCTTGATGGACAAGGTCATTTTTAGGTCATGGTCACACTTGAGTTATTCAACATGTCGGTTTTGTCACAAGTGTTGTTTTGTCAAAGTATGAATCAATTCCAACAAAAAATGACAAAGATATGGCAAATTGTAGCAAAATTCAATAATTTGACCTTAAGGTCAAGGTAAACTTGAAAGAATCTTAATGTCGGATCTGTCAATTAGTCCAAGTATGAATCAAATGTATAAATAAATGAGAAAGTTATGACAATTTAAGCAAAATTCAATCATCTGACCTTGACGGTCAAGGTCATTTTAAGGTCATGGTCATATCTGAATCATTCAACATGTCGGTTTTGTCATAAGTGTTGTTTTATCCAAGTATAAATCAAATCCAACCATAAATACTAATTAAAGGTATGGAAAATTTTAGCAAAATTTAATAATTTGACCTTGAAGGTCATTTATGAGTCAAGGTGATATCTGAAAGTATCAAAATGTCGGATTTGTCATAAGTGTTGTTTTGTCCAAGTATGAATCAAAACCAACCATAAACAACAAAGTTATGACAATTTAAGCAAAATTTAATTATTTGACCTTGACGGCCATGGTTATTTTAAGGTTAAGGTCAAACTTGAATAATTTATCTAGTCGGCTATGTCATAAGTGTTGTTTTGACGAAGTCTGATTTAAATCCAACCATAAATAACAAAATTATGGCCAGTTTTAACAAAATTCAATGATTTGACCTTGACTGTCAAGGTCATTTAAAGGACAAGGTCAAACTTCAAATAATCATAATGTCGGATTTGTCATAAGTGTTGTTTAGTCCAAATATGAATCAAATCCAACTATAAATCACCCCATTCCAGAGACACCGCTGGTTCTTTTGCATGCTCAGTGTACAGTACTGATACATAGGACCTCGGTTTAAAGAGTAATGTTAGTGGAGGAGCTGGGGGTCGATCTCAGGACCCCTGGTTGTCCAGTCCAGAGCGTTACCACTGGACCATAACCGCTCCTAAAGGTCTGTTTGTTTACTCATATCGGGACTATGTACCACACGGAAACTGGAGGTTACGTACCATGGAGTTTACGTACCACTACATAAATATACCATTATTGGAGGTTATAAATAATATATAAATAAGAGGTTATGTACCATACAGGTATTGTGTCAAAGGTGTGAAAAATATCAGGTAGAGATGTTTTGTTTGACAACTAATTATCAAATTCATATTTACAGAAGCTGATTTTTCTCATTTTCATCAAGCTTCTGCAGATTTGTTTTTCTTTGTTGGTAGATTTATTTCAGTGGTTAATTTTGTAAGGGACTGTTAGTTGTACCCTTCTTGAGTCTCTTTTCTTAGAAAATTTCATGGGAAGTATGATTGTATATCACTTTTAATTGATTTGGATGCATTCAGCTGGGGTTAAAACCAGGAAATCAGTGTAGGCCATCCTTTAAATTTCTGATATTTTATGTGAATGATCCAAACTATCAAAACAGTTCCTTATTGTCCTAATTGTTCCTTATTTGAGTTACTTCGTGAGGAAAAATTGAGCAAAGGAATACAATGAATAAGCTTTGAATGTAGGACTCTTGGCAAGTGGGCATATTGCATTTTTTCACAGTCGTCTTGTCCCTAAAGTTTATTTTTATGTGTATAAATATGTAGTACATATTTCTTCTGCAATTTTCTTTTGTTTTTTAATTAAACACTTGATAAATAGTCAAAGCGTTAACATTGTTTCTAAAAAATGTGTTGCAGTGCCATTAACAGAAGAACTTGGTACAGGCACAGTTTTGACAACCCTATCTAGATACATATAATTTAGTTTGTCTTTTGTTTACAGGAAGAGGTTCTTCAAGTGTCCAGATAACTGCTGTTAGTGCTCAGATTGATCAACAGTTTGCATTTTATGCCTTAACTTCTTAACTTCTTTCCAGACAGGAATACTGGATTACTTTGAACTGGAAATCTAAGGGATAAAAGAAAATTAAATTTTAAGTGTGAAACTTTTCAAAAGTTAAAGCTTATTCATATAGGTGACAATATAGAAACTTTTGACTGTCATTACTAATAACTAAGTACTCTCTTGTACTTTTACAATGGGAATGAATAAAATGAAGATGGAAAAGGGTTTAGACAATCTGCTCTACAGAATTTTTACTGGAGCTGCTGTACTGAATTCACTTCTTGATTAGGTCTAATAACGATAAATAGAATACTTCAGTTAGAATTTAACTTGTACACAATAATGTGTAATCAGGTTTAGTGCACAGATGCCACAAGACAAAAATTCTTATCAAGAGATACTAAAGAATTGGCATTTTTCGTGCTATATAGTTGCCTGTTATCCAGAGCAACTAATGCTGATTCTGTAAAACAGAAACTGTAAGACTTCAGCTTTATATAGGTACAAGATCTGAAATGTTTTTGGCAGCCTTCATGACAATTTGTTGTCAAATACTGTCCTAGTGACTGCTCAGGCTATTTCTCACCTCTATTTGTGAAAGATTAATATGTTGAAATATGTATGAATGTGTTATCTTAAGCTGGTCTTTTCATAAGCTTTTAGACATGGCGAACGCAACAATCTTTATTTGGTAATTAACAATGTTTAAATACTCCAAAAAACTTATCATCAATATGAAAGTTGTAAATATGCAAGTGAATCCAGGGTAAATGTAAATTTGATTCTTTCATTTTCTTTCAACAAGTCATGTTTAAGCAGTGCAGATATAATATTTGAAAAAAAATCTTATATTTATTCTTGCTATACAAAACATAGTAGGTGGAGAAAATTGCTACCCATTTTCACCATATCTGGCTAAGTATTATGATTGGAATTTTCGTGTGAGGTTTACCTTGGCGGTATTTTTGTTGTCGTTTTGGTTGACAAATGGATGTTTAATTACAAAAATATCTGAATAATGTTTTTCAAATTTTATTTAGTTGTTAACAATATATCATTGCCAGAGTTTCAACACAATAGTCCATAAATACTTCCACATGAATTGGTTAATGAATTGAATTCATTAGCTTTTAAGTCACAAAATAATTACTGATCTATATATTTTCCTGACACAAAGTAGTTTTTCTTTTCACAAAGTTCTCTCTAAAATTTATCCAACACACAAATTAGTTTTTCTCTTTAAAATTAAATCGTCTCTCTCTTAAAAATATTTTGTTGGTTGTTTTTATCCAGGATACCTTTATTTTCTAATATAAAAGATTATTGGGTATTCATTTCCTAATCAGACCTCAGAACATGGTATTTCTCAATATTATAAAACAGCTGAGCTCAAATAATGTTGATTTTAAGTTTAAAATTGTAAATAATTAATATTTTCACAGTCCGTATTAAATAACAATTCTTTTAACCACAAATTTGACCATGGAAAGTTAAAATTTATTAAAATTATATTTAAAATTTTGTGTTATGAGGCATTATAGTTTGGTGGAAAAAAATGTGCATCATAATATAAGTGACATATATGATATACAATTATACATCTTATATTTGTTGTTTATGTATCAGTTGTACCTATTTTACATAATCAGATATGCATCAAATATAATAAATTAACCAAAGTATACATATGATTTTTTGTCTGTTACAGACTGATGGGTCATAAAATAAAAATTAACAATAAAATAAAAATAAAATAAGATAAAAATTTCATAGCTCTTAAAGGTGAATGGTGACATACTCTTTTTATTACATTTTTATCATTTTTAAAATTATTTTTTGGTAATAGGGTTCATACTTGTAATTTCTCTTAATATTTTATAAATTTAATACTCTTTATTATTGAAATATTTGAATTTTTGTCAGTTAATGCTAAATTTCAGCCAGTTTCAGAGTAAAAAGCCAAATTTAGACTGCATAGCTGCCTATTAAATTTGTGAGAAAGTTCATTCGGCAACCTATGATTTTTTTGTAGAAATCAACTTCCGTTAAGTTAATCTTCATAAAAAACAGAGATAGAAAAAAGTGGTGCAGGCACGGATTTACCGGGGGGGCTTAAGGGGCCCAAGCCCCCCCAGCTGGCCCGTTTGTAAAAAAAAAATAAAAGGGCTCATTTTTAAAGACTCTAAAACATTTTTTTCAGCTCTTTTCACCTCGTAACAGAAACACAGTCAACCTTTCAATTTGCAATGGTCATGCAATATTGCGTAACAACTGATAACGAGTTCGCAAGTTTATAGCCTTGTATATTACACAATATACCGTATATTCGGTGGCACGGATTATCCGAGAGTTCTCCAGACTGATCATGATGTATAGTTTTCAAGCGTCTAGTAACCTTGACGTATTTGATAAAGTTGTTAAATGAGCGTCTGCTGACCATGATCAGTTGCCTGATGATATTGTGCAAACTAAAGTGGTAACAACTTGGCTTTTTCCGAAAACTTGGTATAAAGACAAATTGAAGTCGCCCGAGGTGTTCCGAATGGTGCAAACTCCACACAGCGGTTACTTCCCTTCCATACTTTCAGTACAGTAATCACTGCCGACAGTCATGTCACGTGATGATGGTCGAAAGTAAATAAACAAAATTTTTAACTTTTTTTTCAAGTTACATTTTTAAAAAAAAATTCATTACAGCCAGGCATGTTTAATCAATGCAATTCCAACTGTTACTAAACTAACCAGCTGAAATCCAGCTAAGGTTAACCCGTGTCTGCAGAGATCTTTCCAAAGAATGATGGGGAGATCACTGCGAGGAGATTGGATAATGTGATGACGGTATTATTTGTTATGCCAATTAATTTATTCATAAATTATTTGTTTCAGGGGACTTTATAAATATAAAATGAAAAAAAGTTTTTTTGCTTTAGTGTGTTAGTCTGAATTTCACCAGTGGACCCCTTTAACAGGACAAATTAAGGTTTTTTTTCTTTTCTTACGTGTGTATGTTGTCCTTTTCCCCTTCTTTCTGGCTTTCTTTACGAGGGAACGAACGAAAGAGCTATCAGAGGAAAATGAAAACGAACAACAAACTTACGTACAAAGTAAATGTTTGATCGTTTGTTTTATTGGGGTTTAACGTCCACCCCACAAATGTTCCTGGGAATCTAACCAGATCACTAACCAATCTCTCTTCAAGCGACTGACTAATGAATGAATGAATAAATGAGTGAATGAATGAATGCTTTAGACAAGTTTGCTAATACTAAATGTATAAAGCATTCAAATTATCCCCAGATTTTTGCAAAGTTCGAGTCTCAGCTTAGGCGAAGCCCACAGTCTTTCTCCGGTCTAATCGCTTTGATTTTATATTCTGCCAAACCTTGAGATTAGATCAGTCAGAAAATGCACGGTGATCGCATAGGTGTTAAGGTCGTGTGTATTGCCTTGTTGGATGAACGGATTTATCATACTGCATTAATTATCAAAGCGCTGCAAGCACTGAAGTATTCACTCGTTGAGATGATATTGTTTCTCGGCAAAAATATGAGAAGCTTTATGAACATTTAGTTGAAAGAATGTTATTTAGCAAATGTATTATTTTGCATTATAATATATGGTTTGGAAAACAAGCAAAGTACTTATGTAATTTCATTTCCATGATAGATAATAGATAAATTTTTATAACCAGGTGACCTTTTTGAAGTTGAACAAAGCTTTCCATTTTATATTATGATTATAATATGAAAAGGGTTCAATGGATTTTGATCAGATGATGAACGATTAATTTTAAGATAACACATATTCGAACTATGACTTCAATGACTTCAAAATTACACAAAAAAGAGTTAAAGTTCACGGGTTCAACACTTCTCTTCAATAAGATCTATTCACATATGAAGTTCCATGTTTCAAAACAAAACAGAAACTCAAACTGTTTTTGTATCTTCTGCTTGCAGATCAATGAATACAATTTTAAAAAGACAGCGAGCAGATGAATATGAATAGATTAAGCATATAAACAGCTTAAGTATTTTATCCCATTTAATGGGGGGGGGGGGGAATATAATCTCACTGAAGTTCACGATCTCCTTTCAGTCAGATCTGAAGATGACCCATTCACATCTATTTTTTTAATGGGAATTTCCATTATTGATATTTATATCTCAGCCAATCACACTGCAGCTTATGATGTGTCTTGATAGTTCCCTGTATACGTGGCATGTTGATGCATTGTGTAAACCTCTGTAACACAACATTTATTATCATCTTAGACGGACAATGCATACTGGTTGGCAAGATAACCTCGACACGTAGATAACCCCGACACTTGTTTAATTCAATCGGTTAAACATTTTTTTACTAACAATCAAGCACACCGTCGCCTAGTTATATTAGAAAAGGGTAGCCCCTGACGAACTGGTCGATGACAGTAAGTTTTTTCATATCTTTATACGGACCTTTTACTTTCTGTTTACAAAATCGACTAAAACATCCGGGGGACTCCGAATATGCTGCGCATGCGCAATGCGCTATCAACGATGGGGCCCGTAAAAGGTTCTATAGATATTGCACTACCCAATAGGCTAGCAGACGAGAAGAAGAGACTAGCGCCCTTTCAAACAATTTTACTTATTCAAGTGAAAGACACCACGTAGATTTAACACGGGTCGTATGCTTTGGATATTATTTGTTGTTTTATCGGCAAAAGTAACTCGACAGCATTAATTAAGCCACGGCGATTTAAAACATGGCTAGGAACGCAGACCATGTTTTGTTAAGTGTTTCAAAAATATGGTAAAAATATCAGTTTAAGATAAGAAACATATATAAAATATCAATAAAAATGTTTTTTCTTGATTTCTAGCAGTTTCCGGCTTTAAACGTAAGGTGTCGACGTTATCTACTGTCGCGGTGCAAAATAGCATGTTTTGGGTACGTCATTTAGGGCCTCATAGAAGTACCTGTTCTGTTTCAAAAAAATAACTTTTTCGGTGTCTTTTACAGTTGATTAGCTGAAGTTTGTTTAGGTAGGTTAAGAGCGTAATTTATATGAATATATTGAAGATATATCAGAAAAACTATGATTTAGTGTCGAGGTTATCTCGCCAACCAGTAGACATTTATAACAAAATAGTCTGCTCATACAATATCTCATTATTTTAGAAGATTTTGCCAAATAAGTTTGACTATGACTTCAGAAACATTTTAAATATGTCAGATACCATACGACATGAAAGGATTATTTTTTGGGGATCCAAGTTATACATATATAGATTTTCGCCAGTTGAATACACGTTAGCTTGATTTTGGAAAGTATGGAAAGAGTTGCTCTGATTGACTGATGAGTGTCTTTCATGAGAACGGTGATTCCAGATCCTAATTGTGTAGCAATTTTTAGGATATGATTTTAATCAGATTGGAGGAAGTTAAAGCTTTGAAAATTATTTGATATTCGATGAAAGAGTTGTAATCATAAATCCAGCGGACGAATGATCGACAAAGTTTTAAATTGCAACGCAGCCATACTAATTTGTTTTCAAAGATATTCAATGGGTTAAAAGCGCTGAAAGACTGTCGGCTTGATAGGGGCGAGGTTTATGCTGAAGCACATTTTTTGCTTACATAGCCATTCCTCTATTTTGGAATCAATAAAGTCTTTAAATCAGCGGAATGTTTTTTTATGTCAGTGAAATGACTGTGGTAGGAAACTAACTCAGTAATTCATTCTCATTTACCGAAACTTGATATGTGACATTAATACTTAATGATATCCACTACTACTTCTACTATTACTTCAAGCTAGCAAAGTATTTTAATAGTTATCCTTTGATTGTTTCTATTGAAATGCTGGAATTGAAAAAGTGATAAAAATTTGTTTTGTTTTTTCTCCACTCCTAATGTTGAACTAGTATATACGAGGGTGCATCAATAAATTCGTAAACTAATTCAATAGCGGGGAAATGATTTAATTCAAATACCTAAAATGATAACTCCTTCTCAAAGTAACGTCCCATGCACGATTTGCACTTGTCCCATCTCGATGCACTGTTCGTTGACGCTGTGTGACGCCATTTTCGAACGGACGCCCGTAACGTGACGTCGTTTACGGTTTATGACGTCATAAATGATGACGTCAAAGTTGTGTACATAGTACGATTCAATTTGAAATAATCTGTTTTCACAGCATTTAAAGTTTCATTTTAAACGGACCAGTAGTTTTGACGCTATTGAATTAGTTTACGAATTTATTGATGCACCCTCGTATGCCTTCTGCAGATTTGCTGAACTGAACTTGCCTATGACTTGCAAAATTAATTAATTAAATTAATAATCAGTAAATAAATTTATCAGCGATAAGTGCTGATTAAAATTAAAGTCACTGGTTCTTTTCTGGTTAAGGTCTGCAAAAATTAACATTACATAATCGTATTTCCATTGTAGCATTTCCAAGAGCATAGAATACTCTAGTACTTACAGCGCTTTGATCTAACAAAATGGCAAAGATTATCTCTCAATCTCCTCGCAGTGATTTCCCCTTCATTCTGCCGTCACGCGTTACCTTTAGGGGGATTTCAGCTACATTTACATTTAGAAGTAGTCTCGTTACTTTTTTAAAAGAAAATTTCTTTCTTCTTTGTCCAGTTACATTTGTAACATGCCTGGATGTAAAAGTACCTTTAAATAAGTTTAACATGTTGCTAATTTACTTTCAACCATCATCTCGTGACACGACTGTCGGCGTTGAATGTATGTTTGTTTGTTTTTTGGGGTTTAACGCGGATTTCAACATTTGTTATATCATCGGCGGTCAGTCCACCTAACCGGTTTTCCTGGATAACTAACCAGTAATTGCCAATTTCTCCGCAAGTTCCCACATGATCTACTCTGAATCAGCGATGAGAGACAAATGAACATAAGACACAATGTCTGAGAACAATTGTCACGGAGAAATTTTGCACTGCCCAGGGGTCGAACCAACGACCGATGATTACTAATCCAGTGCTCTACCTATTGAGCTAAGCGGGAGGGCACTGCTGAATGTATGGAAAGGGAGTAAACATTTTACGGAGTTTGTATCCGTCTATCGGAGGCGTGTTGAAATGCTGTTATTTGATTGAATCAGTCAATGGCATCAGACAGAGAAGTCGTGTATTGATTTCCCGGTGTTAAAAATTAGAACAATTCGGTATTGAAAAATTAGTATTTAGGGAGTGCTGTTTCTTTTTTTGTACACTCATCATTGAAAATAATTGAAAGGTTTATAAGTACAAACAGCATTTACTATTTACTTGATTTTAAAGCTTCAGACCAAATTATTCACCTTTATAATAATTCCAAAGAACTACTTTGTATTACGGAGTAACCGGAAGTGCATGCTGTTAGTTCGTTAACTTCCGGTGTTTGACTTCTGATTTATGGTAATACTGTATTCACTTCGTTCCTCGTGAATACAAAAATGGGGCTTCATTGATTTTTTCCAGTGGTGTTAAGGTCGTGTGTATTGCCTTGTTGGATGAACGGATTTATCATACTGCATTAATTAAAATGGGGTTTCATTGATTTTTTCCAGTGGAAGCCATGTTTTTAAAAATCTGACTATTTTAAGTTGACAGAACATCTTACATAACTTTTGTTCTTAGCTTTTTTTAATCGGGTTTCACGGTCCTTAAACAAAGCTATACAAAATATAGCTTAGAGTTTAGGGAAAAGTTATTAAAATCTCATTTAAAGTGTCGACATTCTTTACTCTTGCTGATTTCTTTATTCATTAAGAGATTTGATTTTATTGATTCATGTTTTGCCGCAATCATATGTACATAGGTGTTATTTTATAAAGCTAACGAGTATTCATTTCAGTTTTATTAAATATCAGCGTTATCTATATTTTTGCACACATTGATTTTTTTAAAAGATGAACCTAAATGTATTTTTTTCTAAATGTGTGTGTATGTGTATGTCTGTATGTTGTGCAATTTTCTTTCAATTTACTTTCTTTCAAAGCTTTCTTTTAAAGTTTAACTGTATTCAAAACAATCATTATCTAATTTAACGCTGTGGTTCAATAAAAATGTGTTAGCACTGGTTATTTGATGCCTTAAGCATGTCTAATTCCACTTTCGATTTCGGCACTAGACCTGCTACTTAAGGCGCTCTATATGAATGATAAATGGAAATATTCATTGAATTTATGTAATGAATTTATGTTAATTTCCCAGTAATAGAAAACATGTCTAAAACATCATCTGTTATGTAATGTATCTATAACAAATGTAATTCCAAAAAATATCTTTGCCGTTTTCCACTATATCACTGTATATATGTGTACATTGTATTTGTAAATATATTATTTAATATACCTGTTGATGCTTCCTACATAAGTGGGACTTAACATTTGGTATTATAATAAACAGTTAAACTGGTATTTAAAGCATATTGCATCGGTATTTTGTACAATAATAATAATGTTGGCTGAAGCACCCAATTTCGATTACGCAACCCCATGGTACAAAACTGAAACCTATTCCAAACTGATGCTGCGTTTAATTAGTTTCGACATCTATACTATTAAAGAATAGGTTCGCCGTTTTGTCGGAAAAACACGCGATCTCAAGCTATTCTGTTCTATGTCGCCGAAGCACTCATATATAAGCATCTAAAGTTGATATTTCTTTTTCTTAAATAAGCACAAATATGTACGAAAATTGAGAAAATAGCCAAAAAGGTACCTGAAAACACATAAGGCTAAAAATAGAATTGCTGCAAATAGATTTTGCTAAATTTAATCGAACGATTACAGGCTTGCACTCTGTGATGTAACGAAGCTGAAATTGATAGTTTTGAAGTTTTTTTTTCATGAATTGAAATCAGCCCCTGCGACGATATCCGCCCGTCAAGTATGAAAACCAGTATAATCGGCGGATTCAGTGGGAGAACAATGGGAACGGATCTCTGATGATGGTTCCATCCAAAATCATTTGAAGAATGGACGATTCAATGGACCACTCCGTGAACGTTTTGTCGCCTCTCCTCGCGTCACTCCAATTTAACTCCTGGAAATGTGATAAAAAGAGCAGCTATTTTCTTTTAAAATGTTGCAGGCCATTTATCCTTCAGAGCAGTTTGGGGAGTGGGGGGAGTCAAAATACAGAACATATTCTCGACTGTGTATTACACTCAAACTAACTTCAAGACGGTAGTTTACACGCTAATGTATTGTAGGACTGCATACGAATAACTTAGTTTATACCAAATTTATTTTAGTTCGATTGTGTATGAAGCTTTAAGCTTATAGATACACTCTCGAATCTGTTCCTGGAACCAACCAGTACTAAGCAATGAGTGTAAAGTTTCTTGCTCAAGGAAACAACGGCTTGTCCCTGACTGGGTTTGAACCCATGCGGCTAGCAATCCTTCGACTACTAGTCCGACGTGTTAACCACTCGGCCACGTCGCCACGAATAACTTGATCTTTATAATTGGAATGGTCTTAGTGCGTCCATCCGTCCGTGTGTGTGTGTGTGTATCTGGATTTCGTGTCCGCTCCTTAACTTCTAAACCCCTGGAAGGGATTTCATGAAACTTTGGTCAAATGTTGATCCCATTAAGACAATGTGCAAAACCTATGTTCCAACCTGGCCGACTCAAGGTCAAGGTCACAAGTAGAGGTCAAAGGTTTGAGCGACATTGAGCAGCGAGCCAAACAAGTGATGGTACTTAAGTCATTAATTGTAAAATTAATATAATTTTTATTTACCCTGATTTTTTTAAAAGATGAACCTAATAATGATTTATGACATGATAAATCTTAAGTTGGTAAGGGGAAAGAACCTATATTTCAACCGTGCCGGCTCACGGTCGCCAGTAGTGTTCAAAGGTTTAGGCCATGCATTTGGTGTCTAAAAGTTAGCAAACACATGGAAGCAATGTCGTGCCAATCTGGCGAATTCATTCTCCCATACACAGACCTTTTCCTGTCATAGATTGTACTATCATTTTAATTAATGGTGAGCCCAGTGTGGAACATTTTTCATACATATATAAACATTTTTTTTCACTTCACATTGCCTTTTCACCATCAATAAGCTTTTCAACATTTGCTAATGCACCGATGCATATTGTTGTTCTTCCTTTTGAAATGTGGCAGAAATTTTTTGAAACGTCACCAAGGTGGCACAACGATTAGTCTGTGAATCACGAAATATTCAATACATTATCTACATGTTTTATACGTCCGTGATACTTTACTACAGTAACATGGTCAAGCCTGTTGTCGAAGTATAATACAATAGGATTTTTAGGAAACTTTTCTGTGTAAAAGCATTTGAACATGTTGCGGCGATTCACTATTTAACGCCTTTTTGAACATTCTGGTATCGAAAACATTATAAAAGGTAGCAGATTAGTCAGTTTACAGATAAATAAGATCATGTCCTTCTCTCGCTACAGGCATGCCTTTCTAATGCAAATACGTAGATTCTCTAAACCCGGGCTTGCGCGGGTCCCCTTCTAGTGATATAAAGCCAATATTGCAGTGAACCATGCCGTAAATAAGTGGGAGTAATTACTGAGTAATTATCAATCGAGAGTAATTTTCCACACCAGGCAACACCTGTCAAACACAATAAAATAATCCAATCAAATACATCCTGGAAACCAACCATCACCGCTGCTATTTTCCTTAGATAGGCACTGTGTCTAACACATCCTGGTAACCAACCATCACCGCTGCTATTTTCCTTAGATAGGCACTGTGTCTAATACATCCTGGTAACCAACCATCACCGCTGCTATTTTCCTAAGATAGGCACTGTGTCTAACACATCCTGGTAACCAACCATCACCGCTGCTATTTCCTTAGATAGGCACTGTGTCTAATACACCCTGGTAACCAACCATCACCTCTGCTATTTTCCTTAGATAGGCACTGTGTCTAACACATCCTGGTAACCAACCATCACCGCCGCTTTTTTCCTTAGATAGGCACTGTGTCTAACACATCCTGGTAACCAACCATCACCGCTGCTATTTTCCTTAGATAGGCACTGTGTCTAACACATCCTGGTAACCAACCATCACCACTGCTATTTTCCTTAGATAGGCACTGTGTCTAAGGTTATCCATGTAGTGTGATGCGTCGGTCATACGGCCAACCGGTACCGACGATAAATTACTCAAATAGAGAGTGATTATTGCCAGTCTTTATCACCATCACAATACACTCCCCTTAGAGAATCCATTTTAATCCACTGCAAACATGAACAGATTGATGCAAGTCTCACCTTACACCAAAAAGTTATAAACAATTAAAGTACATAAATGGATCTATTGTTTAAAATCTATTTTAACAACAATAATTAATTTGTTGACAACTTTCTGATTCCAACCCACTTGTGAGTTAGACCAAGAGCTTGGCTGATTGACACAACATTATCAAATACCAATTATTTATCCTCAGACTTATTTTACCAATTCAAAGTTTTAAAACATGATCTCTTAGAAATGAAGGAAACTTAATATACCATACCATGACACAAGCCTTTTGAATTTCATTAACAGCAGTATGTTCAAAGTCTATGTCAAAAATAGTTATAGTAGAGCGAATGCAACTATTATCGGCATGCAACAATTATCGGCACTTTTTTAAAATTTTCATTGGATTGATTTAAATTATTACGTCATTTACGGTGTTTTACGTCACAGTCTCTGAGAAAACTTATCAGGAGGCACCATTTTGTGTTTAACCGCGATTTTTTTGGACCAATTTTTGCACCAGAACAGGTAAAACTACTTGCTTTACGTTCTTCTTCTTCTTGTTTACATGGTTGCTTACGTCATAGGTTAATTGACGTTGTTCGGGAGAACAAGTGTATCGTAAAATTGACAAAGAGCAAATTTTTCGTTTTAGGGGGCAGGGGACATATTCGAACTTTGGCCCTGGTGAAATTTCTGAATAAAACAGACTTGGTGTTTTGAAGGTATTTAATATTATTGAGAATGTTTTGTCAGTGTAATTCTTTGTCATTTGTGTGTAGGAAATGAGCAATATTTCTGGATTTGTGCACGAAACTAAACATTTGGTAGCTTTGTATGCATTTTTGACTCTTCAAAAGGAGGTATGGAAACTGAAAATGTAAACATTGACTGCTGCTGCAAAACCGGCGAGGGACTTTGATTTTATTTTGTGAAAAATCTAAACGTATGACCGCTACTTTATTGGGCATTTTTGAAGTTTTCAATAACTGTACTGCAGATAAATATTAACATTTAAAAAAATTGGGGCTATTTTGAATGTTGTACATCTTCATGAAGTTTGGCCATATTCAGCTTTTTCCACTGTGATTTTGGGTGGGTGGGGGAAAATATATATTGCTATCAGATTTTGTTATCAGGAACAATGAATGGAAACTGTTATTTTCTTAAATGTATGTTATATATGCTTGAATAATGCAAAATGACAGGTTTGTTGCTTGTGTAGAATGTTTCGAAATAATAAGAATGGTATTCACGGCCACTCGGACCTTAGAAATTGCTCATTTTTATGTCCCCTGCCCCCTACCCAATCGGTCCCGCCTAAAATTCCACTTTAGGTATGAAACATCTAAATTTGAATATTATGGGAGACTATACGAACGAAGAGGTGCCGATAACTGTAACACTTTTTTGTGTGTGCTACAGTTATCGGCATTTAAAGCAATTAACAAAGATAAAATGGTCAAATTTCTTATCTTTTAGGAAAATGAGTTTACTAGCAAATCTAATGATTAGGGAAATAACGGGAAATTTGAAGATGAAGCAAATTCAGGAAGTAATTACAGAGAGATTAACAGATTTGTACTGTCATGAGTACATCTATGACCACCCTAAGCTATTTGATTTGTTTAATATGCTACTGAGACGAATCAAAACAAGCAGTACCAGTCTTACTTTAAAGTACTTGTATTGTATGTGTGTCAGATACGACAGTAAAGACAATGAAGACAGAAGTTTAGTATGGATTGCAGGAAAATTCGCAGAGAAAACAAATGATCAGGAAATCCTCGAGTTGTGTGATGAAATAAAAATGGGATCATTGTAAACATGTCCTCATTGAAATAAGAAAGTTGATAATGTATGTTGATTAAGTGAAATAAATATACATGTAAAGTGTAACTGATTGTGTTTTTCATTTGGTCTCTTAGGCTATGTATAGACAAAGGTGTCGGTATGACCCAACCAAGATGGCTGCTGCCATTAGTATGGTGAGGGGTGGCATGCCCCTTGCAAGAGCAGCTAGGTCATTTGAAGTACCAAGGTCAACTCTTCAGGACAAGATAAAAGGAAGGGTTCCTGAAGAGGCGACCAGACCAGGTCCTCAGCCAATCCTCACCCAAGCAGAGGAAAAAACAGTCGTAGAATATGCGAAACTGATTACAGATATTGGTACGTGCAAACCGCTCTTAAATTACCAAGTGACTAATGTCGTGGGTGGTACAATGCCTTCAGCAGGCGAAACAACGACTTCGCTAAGCGCACCTCTGCTGCTCTAGGGCATCAGCGAGCTGTTATCTCCATGGGGATGATTCTTGGTAAGTGCATTCTTTTCTCTTAACATTTAGTGGTTTATTTCCATTTCCATGAACATGTTTTTAATCATATTGACTTTACGTACGCTTTGAAGCAAACTTTTTTTTGGGTTCAAATATCAATTATTTAGAAAATCTTGATATGTCACTTCTGCAGGGAGCTCAATATTGTGGCCCAATATGAAGTAATATAAGCATTTAAGGGTTGACATTTAGTCCATGCTCAGTTCCTTTAAGCTTTGTTTGTCAGTTATCTTCTGTAACCTTTATTTTTTTTCAAAACTAGGTTGGTATGACGGTCTTGGGCGATTTTTGGAGAAGGAGATTGAAGACTATAAATCAATAATATCTGACCCACGAAGGATCTTCAATGCGGACGAAAGCGGATTCCCTATTAGCGTGAAGTCTTCAAAAGTACTTGCACCTAAGGGTGCTAAACATGTCTATCAAGTCCAGACGAGTAACAAGACACAAATAACTGTAATGGCATGTTTTAATGCATTCGGTAATTACATGCCCCCTTTGATTGTATATCCAGGACAGAGATTTAGAGACACTGTATTAACAGGTTTTCTGGAAGCCATATATGGCCATTTTGCAAATGGCTGGATGGACGGGGAGCTGTTCACATCCTTTGTTCATCACTTCCATGCATATGTAAAGGAACAGAATATTCCTTTACCAGTCATTTTGTTTGTTGATGGACATAGTACTCACATGTCATTGCCAACAGCAAGTTTTTGTTCAGAGAATGGAATAATCTTATACTGCTTGCTTGAAAATGCAACGCAAATTTTACAAGCTTGTGATATAGGTTTATTCTCTCCTCTGAAATCAAAATGGCAAGCCAAACTTAAAGAATGGCAGATGAAGCAAATGGGGGAAGTTTTCACCAAGTCCCACTTCCCTGAGGTATTCAAAGCCACATGGGAGAGTGTTGCTAATGTGCAAAACAGTGTAAATGCCTTTAAACGGTCAGGACTTTTCCCTCTTAGCCCAACAGGAATTGATCAATCCAAATTAGGGCCTTCTAAAATGCAAACTTCAACACATGTCCAGTCATTAGCAGCTATTACAGCTACTGGCGATGGTGTCGCACCCGAAACAAATGCACACCGTATACTTAAACCACTAGACGTAAATGCAGTTCCTGCTAGTTATTCATCTCTGTCCCTTCCTACAGGTTCTCAGTCCATGCCTAAACTGAATACAAACAGCCCATCCGTGTCTTTAAGTACTAACAGCCAACATGTGTCCATTGCTACTGATAGTACCTCTCAGTCAATAGCTGCTGCTAGTCTTCATCTGTCTGCGCCTGCTACTGGTCAGACTGTGAAACTTGCAGCTGATGGTCAGTCTAGTGAAGGCAAAGTGACGCCCCCTTCTCTTGTCAGACGGCATCCTACGTATGTCTCACCATGTTTTGAGGCATTACGTATTCCTGAGCCTAAAATAAAAAGAAAACAAACTACAATGAGGACTAAACTGCCCAAACCCTTATCGGGATCTGAGGCGCTGCGGATGATGAGAGAAAGAGAAGAAAATAAATTAAAGGAGGAGTTAGCCAAAAATAAAAGGCGCTAAGAGAGAGAGAGCGTAAAAAGCTTGAAAGAGAAAAGGAGAAAGAGCAAGAAGAGAGGGAGAGAGAGTTGAGAAAGAAGATAAAATTAACAGAGAAAAAGAAAAAAAAGTGGTTGAGAGTGACAGTGAAAGAGAAAAAGAGTACATGGATGAAAGTGACTATGATGAGAGCGTGGTGTGTCCGGGATGCAAGTCTAGTGAAGGAAGAGAGAATGAATGGTTGGGATGTGATTTATGCCCGAGATGGTGGCACATTGAATGTATTGATAAGGATAATTTTATGGGAAGAGTGCGAGTGATTTAACGGGAGTTGCGTTTGTGTGTGAAATGTGCGAGTGATTATGAAATGAACCAGAAATTATTTATCATGGCAAATACTAAAAAGACAAAAAATAAATAAATAAATAAATACTTTGGAAGCACCGTTTTACGTTACCTTTCTATGTTGCACATTTTTTGTTTTTCACTCACTTACAAATACATCTAAAGAGAAAGAGAAAATAGAAACAAAGGCGTGGTTACAGGTAAGTCTTCATTTTTATATAAATATCCATTTTTATATAAATATAAAAAAGCACAACATACCAGAAAAGTAAGATATCAATTAAGAATTTCCACGTGCCGATAACTGTCACAACCTGCCGATAACTGATGCAATTGATGGCGTTTACGACACACCGGAAATGTGACCAGAAACAACCAATCAGATCGATTTTAACACATACAAGTATGTTTACATTTCGTTTTCTATCCGTCTGCTGTAAATTGGAATTGTACTTGTAAAGTGCCGATAACTGTCGCATTCGCTCTAGTCACTTTAAAACTAGTTACCTTCTACCAGTTACCTTATACTAGTTTTCTTATACCTGTTATTTTAACATTATTTACCTTATACTAGTTACCTTATACTAGTTACTTTTAGATAAGTTACCTTAAACTTGTAACTTTTAGACTAGTTACAGTATACTAGTTATCTCATACTAATTACTTTCAGATTAGTTACCTTATTCTAGTAACCTTATATTAGTTTCCTTATACTAGTTACTTTCAGATTTCTTACCTTATACTAGTTACCTTATACTTGATACTTTCAGACTAGTTACCTTATACTAGTTTCCTTATATCAGAAACATTTAGATAAGTTACCTAATACTTGTTACTTTTAGACTAGTTACCTTATACTAGTTTCTTTATACAAATTAGTTACCTTTCACTAGTTACCTTATATTAGTTTCCTTATACTTGTTACTTTTAGATTTGTTACCTTATACTAGTTACCTTATACTTGATACTTTAAGACTTGTTACCTTATACAAGTTTCCCTATACTAGTTTCTTTCAGACTAGTTACCTTATACTAGTTACCTTATCCTAGTAACTTTTTTTAGATTAGTTACCTTATATTTGTTACTTTTAGACTAGTTACCTTATACTAGTTTTCTTAAACTAGTTACTTTAAGATAAGTTACCTTATACTAAATATTTTACACTAGTTACCTTTTATACATTTTCTTGTACTAGTAACGTTTAGACTTTTAACCTTATACTTGTTTCCTAGTACTAGTTACTTTTAGATTAGTTACATTATGCCTGTTATTTTTACGCTGTTTACATTATACTAGTTTCCTTATACTAGTTTCTATTAGATTATTTACCTTATACCTATTTTTATACACTATTTACCTTATACTTGTTATCTTATACTAGTTACTTTTTAGATTAGTAACATTATGCCTATTATTTTTGCACTATTAACATGATACTAGTTTCCTTATACTAGTTACTATTAGATTAGCTACCTTATACCTGTTTTTATACACTATTTTCCTTATATTATTTACTTTATACTAGTTACTTTTTAGATAAGTTACCTTCCATTTGTTACTTTTACACTAGTTACCTTATACTAGTTTCCTTAGACTAGTTACTTTTAGATTGGTTACCTTATATAAGTTTTCTTATACTAGTTACCTTATACTAGTTACTTTTAGATTAGTTACCTTATTCCTGTTACTTTTTACACTATTTTCCTTATACTAGTTACCTTATACTAGTGACTTTTAGATTAGTTACCTTATACTTGTTAGTTTTATACTAGTTACCTTGTAATATTTTCTTTATACTAGTTACTTTTAGACTAGTTACTTTATACTAGTTTCCTTATACTAGTTACTTTTAGAATAGTTACCGTATCTTAGTTTTTTAAAGTAGTATCCTTATATTAGTCACTTTTAGACTAGTTACCTTATGCTGGTCATTTTAGGCTAGTTACTTTATACTAGTTTCCTTATACTAGTTACTTTTAGATTAGTTACCTTGTAGTTGTTTTCTTATACTAGTATCCTTATACTAGTTACTTTTAGACTAGTTGCCTTATAATAGTTACTTTAAGACTTGTTACCTCATATTAGTTTCCATATACTAGTTACTTTTAGACTAGTTATCTTACACTAGTTTCCTTTTTCTAGTTTCCTTATACTTGTTACTATGACAGGACTGCTATTCAGATACAATACTTTTGAGCAGGAAGATGTCTTAATCAGAAACATTACCAACACAAACAGATGGTATTATGGATTAGGTTTTTCAACCCTAATAATTATTGCGGACCGGCAAAAGCCAGTCCGCTATATTTAATCCGATGTTTGAAAAGACCCATGGGGTTACGTAATAAGTAGAATGTGTCCGTAATAATTAAGTAGAATGTGTCCTAACATCAGTGCAAATATTGTTCAGTTGTTACGAAAAGTTCTAGACACAGTCTATTACACTAGCAGCTTCCAGAGGGAGGCGCACCCGTCGCGCGCCCCTTAAAATACCCTGACGATAGGTGTTATTGTAGGTCTATTTAGAACATGTTTTATACTTTATTGTTCAACATTGAATTGAATAATCAGAGGCATATTTGAACCGTTTAAATGAGGTAGAAAACGGACATAAATTTTGCCGAACATTTTGCGTCCCCGCCTGACCTGAAATCCTTGAACCGCCCCTGTATTACAGTTCTCTCAATTAATAAGCCGCCATCTTTGACGCAGTCGTTAACCAAATTGGTAAGTAATAGCTATACCTCCTAATTTTGAGAAAAATATCGCTGGCTTAAAACATACACATGATATATTTGAAGAATGCAGCGGCCAAACAAATTAGTTTCGTGGCTGAAACGATTATTCTTACAGTAATGCTCTGTCACAATTGTTTACATATGCAGGAGAGATGTGTTCTCGAAAAGGATCCCATTAAGTCATAGATTTTTTAGCTGCTAGAGTTCAGTCTAAACCAATGAAGAAAATTCATTCTTTCACATTTTATTTAATAAAACAAAACAAAAAATGCTTCAACTTCAGCTGACTTTTGGCAGTAAAAAGTTAGAGTTGAAGTTATTACCAAGATTGATTAGCAGTGAATTTGAGTGAAAGAAATGATGAAATGGTTATTTCATTTTGACATCTGAATAATATCTTAAGTGCATTTTTCTACATATAATTTGGTTGAAAGTTATCCACAATATAAACAAGAGAAGAGAACTCCAGTGCTAGCATTCAACTTTCTTATATGTTTATTTTGTTAGATTTGCCAGCCTAAATGTTTGTTTTTTGTCATTTTTTGTTTTTGTCGTTGTTTTGTGACAGCTTAATGTTACTTCAAAACTCACAACATTTAAAGTTATTAAAGAGTGAGCTATTCTTGTATTTCATCCTAGTGTCAAACTATATGAAATATTATTTGCATTTGCAGTGATGAAATCAGTATTGATGCAGATGAATCAAAACTTTTTTCAACAAGAGTTATAAAGATGCTAGTGAAGCTGAAAAAAGTGAAGGCGACCATTCCTGAATATTTCAGGGTTTCAGTGTATCCATACTGCATGAATGAATTTACATGAATTATTTTAAGCTTTTTGTTCTACAAGCAAATAAAGTTTATCCTGAAATCCTAAGAAAATCTAATTGTTTGAATTTTAAAGAAGTATCAAATGGGGGACAGTGTGATGTGTGCTATCACTTGTTACTATATAAACTTTAATAACTTTTTTTCCATAGCAAAATGTACAATGAAGAAGGTACATGCAGAGTCAACCTTAATCTTGCTGAAACATTCAATAGAGGCATGTGTCAGGTCAAACGTAGTTATACCAGTGTCATTTCATGTTGAAATATAGATGAACTGATTGTAACATAGCTAACTGAGATAGTTATTTAACAACATAAATTTGATATTTTTTTCCACTGTAACTTAGTAATTGGACTACATAATAACACAGGCACAAGGACAAAATCTTTTTGCAACTGTTACTTCCTTTCCAGCACAGTAAACACTGATGCTAAACATGTCACTGTAATGATATTAGAAAGTAAATATACAAAATGTAAACCTTCTTAAAATATTTTTCTTTTCAGTTTTATTATTTTACCAAACAAAAATAAGGGGGGATTCTAAGAAATATGCAAACATGTGTACACAGCTAGAAACAGTTAAAACTAAAAGTTGGATAGTGGTGGCAGAGATCATAGGTACCATCATTTTCAGAAAGTGCACATGCACATTTCAAATGTGTTGGTTACTTGATGGCTTGTAAATTCTAACTTTTATTATAAAAGATAAAAGTCTAAAGCTAATATATTATATACCATAATGACTAAAGATAATTATGCCTAATTAAGTTTGTACTATTTATAGAAATAATTGTTCTATGTCCATTATTTCTCTTTAGGGTACAGGTCTAAGGGTTTTGTGGATGGCATATGTCACTTGTTCAAGAACAAGGAAGGCACCTCAACTTGCTGCAAAGAAGCGATGTTCCAGTGTACTAACAGACATTTGGAAAAGACTGTTCTTTTTCAGCAGGTGTTGGAAACAGTTGCCTGCAAATGTACAAGGCTTCAGAAAGTTGGTGAAGATGAAATCATGTTACTGGTGTCCTTATTACCTGTAACATTTTCTGCTTATGTTACTTCAGACAGCAAGATCAAAATGTCACACATGAATAGATTTTTTTGCAAATTAAGGCCCTTTGTGGACTTAAAAATTTGTGTTAAGCATTTGCTTGATGGTTATTTTTGTGCTATATTTCAGTTAACTGTTTGTATTTACTTGAAAAGTGAAAGAAATAGTTAGGGGCATCAAGAAACAGGTTAGATAGCTCCAGACTGATTTTTGTTTTGCAATTATTTTTTTTATTTGACGAGACATCAAACCATCAAGTTAGATAACTGTAGCTGCATTTTGAAATATAGAAACTATTACCCATTTTTAAATAAATAACAACTTTGAGCAACTTTTTTGAACAGTCGAACATCCTGTCTTACAGACAGCTTTTGTAAATATTTTGTGTCATTGCTAGTTATATCTTTAAATAATTGCTTTGTAAATCTTTTGGTTAATTACTTAGGTTAAATCAACATGGTTCTGTTGTTCATCTGCCCTGTCCCTCTGAGGACCTTGAGAACAACTCATTTAATTGTTCAAACCTATCACAGGTTAGCAATGACCCTGTTACCTAGTTAATTGTTCCCTTAATTAGGCAAACTATTTGAGGTGATATCATGAAAACTGTAATTTTTCTTCCTTTTATATCCTCAAGGCTTACCTACCATTAGACATTTTAGCCATTTGCTGAATATTGTATTAATTTAGCTACAGAAATTATAATTTTGCTACAGGATATCTTGCCTTTGTTTTGCTATTTTAATAAAATTTCATATGAAATTAGAAAATAAAACAAACTTAGTTTAAAGAAATTTTCAAACAGGGTGAACTCTATATCCTAATATACATTTATGAAAGAGTCATTTTAATGCTTTGTAACACCAATGTATAGTGTAGCTGTCTATATATATTTGGTAATTTCACATTAAAATTAAGATGATCTCACATTAGATTGCTTCAAACTGCTTGATAGTAATCTTGTTTTACATATTTTTTTATATTGCAAATCCTATGTACAATAAATCCAACATTCAGAATATCTGGAATTAGACTATAAGTACGATAGGTACTTTTAACATCCAATCTCATTAAAATCATATCCTAACTGTCGCTCCACTACCCTTCGCTAGGTAGCGTAGAGTAACGAAGCGATTTGGTTTGTTTTGGGGTTTAACGTCGATTTCAACATTTGTTATATGTCGGCGGTCAGTCCACCTAACCGGTTTTCCTGGATAACTAACCAGTAATTGCCAATTTCTCCACAAGTGACTGACTACTATTCCCACATGATCTACTCTGAATCAGCGGTGAGAGACAAATGAACATAAGATACAATGTCTGAGAACAATTGTCGAGGAGAAATTTTGCTCTGCCCAGGGGTGGAACCAACGACCGATGGATTACTAATCCAGTGCTCTACCTATTGAGCTAAGCGGGCGGGCTGTAACGAAGCGAAAACGATGATCTGATTTTAATAAGATTAACATCTCATATTTCACACATGAGTGATGTTTGTTTGATCGTTGCTTTTTCATGTAACTCCCAAGTGTTTCAAATGCATAGTACTTGTTTAAATATTTGTTATTTTTTAAGTATTTCTGAATGTGATCTTTGTCAAATATTTTTTTCATTTTTGAATAAATACAATGCTTTTAGTTTGTGTTTCTTTTCTATATTATGAACACCTTGGTGATCTTATCTCCGAATTACTAATGTCCAAACAATTGGTACTGTTATAATCATCATATTTGAGCTTATTTTTCGTCGATATCGGTTGCCCGTATGACAGGCGACCCCTGAAAGGATTAGTTATTTTATGTTAGGGGGGTAGTGCAAGATACAGAAAGCATCCCATTCAGAGACACCCTGGCTCTTTTTCTTGTTCAGTGTGTAGCACTGACACATGAGACCTCGGTTTAAAGTCTCATCCGAAAGATTATTAGTGATGTTAGTGGAGGAGCGAATGATCGAACTCAGGACCCCTGCTTTACCAGTCCAGGGCGTTACCACTGGACCACATCTGCTCCCACTTGGTACTGTGCTCATATTCCCTGCCCAATATAGACACTGTTTTTTAAGTGAATTCCCTATCAAAGTGGACCTAACATGTCTATGTTCCTCTATAGTGACTTTCCGTCTGTCGTTCTTAGTATTGCTTTACTTCTGCCTAACCACGTTAAGAAGTCCATTAACTTCTAGAAGTGTGTACACAAAGTACAAATTAAGTTAAACTACTGATATACCTGCCTCAAGTCAAAACAGCTAATTCAAAATATTTGCATGCAGCTCCGTTCGTCGGTCCGCTGTGATACTTTTGTATCATTGTTTTTCTTGTTTGTACATTAAATTGAATATATTATCAATAGTAGGACACTACGTCATCGCGCACCTGTTTGAACCTTTTTTGTCAACAATCCGTCGCTTAAAAGGTAAAATGGACTTTTTTAATAAGAAATCTGTAGAGCTGCAAAAAATCATGTTGTGCACCGAAGATTGGCTGGTGTGCTTTGTATTTACGTAAAGAATGTTTGTAATGTAAAATTCTACTTTTGGTGTGGAAACGGGTGAAAGCTTTTTTCTGAATGCATGCTGAAAAAAGAGAAGGCATAAACAGGTGCGTGATGACGTAGTATCTTACTATTGATGATTCTAATTTTTATTTCAGATTTATTTTGTTTCCCCTTGTAGCTCTCATAGATCTGTCATTAAATCTATGTGCGTTTGAAAAGATTTCACATCCTACATACTGATGCGTGTTCGGAAGCAGACCCCAGCTGCAGTTAAGTATCAGTCCTAGTGTACAAGACTAGACCACTTAATTTCTTCCTTTAAACTGCTTCCTTAACTATTTCTTAAGTTGGTATTGAACGGTTTCCCAACTTCCAGTCAACCTTTTACTTGGACGAAGTCAGCGTTTAACAAAATTTCATGACTCTAACTTCTCCACTTTCAATTATCATTTTTACAATACTCTCGCAGTGTGATTTTAGTTTGATTACTAATTTTTACTGCTGTTCCGTTTGAATGACATCATCAGATTCATTCACATGAAACGCATTTGTCAACTAAATTCGAACGGCAGAGTGCGCGTGCATGGCGCGTGTCATTTCCAGATATATGTTCGTTTATACTGATTATTTCTGGGCTCCTCTCCATTGTAATGAACTCTGCTGTAGAGCAAGCGTGCGTTTTGAACATTTAGTTAAAGAAATGTGCTCAAGGGTTAACATGGTATGTGATTATGTGTTATCTTAAATGAAAAAAAACACTCTTTCTTTAATCAAGATCTAATTTTCGTTTCACTTTGGATTTTGTCACTTGTCTTGAACAAATCACGTACGCTTAACACTTGTAAAGTTCTCACGATACTGGTATTTTTAGGACATTTGTACAGCGTGTTTAAAGATATATTTCTTTCTCTTTTCGGGCGTAGTTTGGAAATGGTAAGGATTTATTAATGTTTAAAATCCCCTAAATGCTGCTAATGGTCAGAAAATGTGTTTGCTTTCTGAAAAAATCGAAGACAGTGTTTTTAGTGCGCATTATGAAGTACGTTATACTGATTAATAATGAAACAACTTTTTACATAACTTCAGCACGTCATTTTCTCGGATAAGAGGTTTTAAACAATTAAAAACGATATAAATACATATTGTAGGCATTAAATGCACCATACTGGGAGTAATGACCGTTTTTACTTGAACTAGGGAAAAATAATGAAACTCCGAGCCTTCTAAATCCAAGTACCGTATCAGCTGATACATATTATTCACATGTGATTGAATTTGATCCACCTTTGCGTTCAAAATGATTTATAGCGATAAAAGGATAATGAAAATGTACTCAAGCCTCCATTAAAGAAATATTAGGTTTTACTAATTCTATGAATAGCGCATGCGTGAGACAAAGATTGCTTCCGCTTTGACTTCTAAAGAGCGCGCGTCTGTAAATGCGTTTTAAAAATACAAATAGATCCACGTGCTGTCAAAGACCAGATGTAACACAGACAAAATTTTCTCACATCCTTCTCATAAATTTTGTTTGAAAGTGGTAACGGGAACAGACCATGATTGTTTTTCGGTCGAAGGTCTTCTCGTCCATAATAGCTTGTAATTTTTGACTGGGAAGTACGATTTTAAAATCGGTTACTGATTTTACTTAAATATTGTATCGAATCCGTATATCTAGTCAGTAATCAGATGGATGAATCACGTGGATTTTCGAACAACATCCTCGTGGAAGCTGGATCAGTTATACTACAGGGAAGCTGGTATGGCCCTGTTCCAAACATTGAATTTAACATGAACCAGGGGCACCCCTGCTGTGAAAATGATACGTTCGTTAAGGTAAGAGATGTTTTATTTTTTTAGCTCTTTAAACTGGGGAGTAAATTTTCATATTGACTCTGCTTATAAGAATATCTCTACTAACTTTCAAAAGATTCTAAAAAAAGGATCAGATTGTCTTGGTGGAAACAATTTTGTTTTGCAAGCATAGAAGCATATGCTTCTAGCCAGTTTTGTAAATAGAAGAAAGGGTGATGCTCTAAACAAGAGTTACTTCCCGATCATGAATCAACATGCTCATCACTTGAAAGTATATTTTTTTATTTATTTGTTTATAAAAAGATTCAATGTCTCAGTTACCTCTTTTATAATCTGAAGTTTATTACCACCTTGCGTATCTTTGACCAGTAAGCCACCAATATTAAAAAAAGCTTTTAAAATACGAAATTGTAAATGTATTGTACGTGTACTTGAAAAAAGGAATATTTGTATGACAAAGCGGTAACAATCTATCGATTGATTTGATATGCTTGTTAAATGAACTCGCAATGGATTCTATTTATTTGATCTATTATGTATTCATTCATTTAACTGGTTATCGATAAAATCTGTATTTCGCAATTACACAAAAAGTACTCTCCAGACAAATTATACAAAGGGCAAATGTTCTTAGTTTACATGAACTATTGAACAAAGTTCAAAATTGTATTTTCGTTTGGAAATAAAACGAATATATTAATGAAAATCCAAGACTAAAACTACTCATATGAAAATTATTTCCTAGTCCAAACTCATTTTGCTTAGGTACAGCGGTGTATAATTTCCTAGTCAAAACTCATTTTGCTTAGGTACAGCGGTGTATAATTTCCTAGTCAAAACTCATTTTGCTTAGGTACAGCGGTGTATAATTTCCTAGTCAAAACTCATTTTGCTTAGGTACAGCGGTGTATAATAAAGGCCACTAGCATACTAGTCATCTCAATCCCTGGTGATTATTACGCAGCTACATTTAGACCGCTAATCTGCTCAATCGCGTGGTCGCCTTCGCAAAAAAATTCCTTACTTTGTAATTTCTATAATAATGTTTATTTCTAACGTACCCCCCCCCCCCCCCCCCCTCCCCGAAAACACATACGCGCGCGCGCGCACATTCAAAAAATGAATTAATAATTAAAAAGATCCTCTCGCCCCCCAAAAAATGTGTGTGTGTTTGTGTTTTGACGCCTCGGATGACGTTAAGATTATGTACTACCACTATCAGTGGGACGTTATATATACTGACGGAAAAATATAACTGTGCACACTAAAATACTTAATATCTTTTATTAGGTATAAAATTATTTTAGCAGATTTCTTTTGTGTAATTCACAAGGTAATCTTGTTTCAATAATACTGCTTTTCGCGAGTTGCACGTGCAAAATTTATAGCCCGTAACGGTCGCGCTTTTTACGTGTTTCTTTATGTTAACATCCTCGTACATGCTGTTTCGAGTTATTTTAACCGTCAAATTACAGTGAGCTACCCTGCAGTTCAGAAAAACACCTTCATTTGGATTTTAAGTCTTTGAAGACAATGCCACGCATCTCAGAAAATGATCGCCTACGTGCCGTCGGTATGCTCCAAGCAGGCATTGCTCAAAATGCGGTTGCGCAGCGTTTTGGTGTTCACCGAAACACCATATCAGCACTTTGGCGACGATTTCAGCAACGTGGCAACGTCCGTGATCTACCACGTCCAGGGCGTCCACGTGTGACGTCAGTCCGTCAAGACAATTATATCCGGCTTACACACCTACGGAATCGATTTCAACCGGCCACATTAACAGCACGAACAATTCCTGGCTTGAGACCTATCAGTGGACGAACTGTTAGAAACCGATTAAGAGAGCACAGCATTACTCCACGACGTCCTGCGATACGTCCTACTCTTCTCTTACGTCATCGACAACGTCGACGTCAGTGGTGCAGACAGTATCTAAGGCTTCCAAGAGCATATTGGAATAATGTTCTGTTTACTGACGAGTCGCGGTTTCACTTAGAAAGTTTGGACGGACGAGTTCGTGTATACAGGCGTCGCGGAGAACGTTACTTGGATCCCTGTGTTTTTCAACGTCAACGTTTTGGTGGTGGTTGGTCGATAATGGTTTGGGGAGGTATCTCATCTCAAGGCAGGACCCAGCTTGTAATTGTCCGTGACAATTTAACGGGTGTTTGTTACAGAGATGAGATTGTCATACCCCACGTGCTGCCATTTCTTCAACGTCAAGGGCGTAACATGACGTTTCAACAAGACAACGCTCGGCCACATGTAGCACGTGTAGTTACCGGGTTTCTGGCTCAGCAAAACGTGAGTGTCTTACCCTGGCCCGCTGTTTCACCAGATCTTTCACCAATTGAGCACGTTTGGGATGAGATGAAGAGACGCCTCCGTCAAAGACGTAACCAACCTCTCACGCTGGACCAACTAGCGCAGACATTGGTCAACATCTGGAACACCATTCCACAGGCAGTTATCGCCAACTTAGTTGCCTCTATGCCTCGTCGCTGCCGTGCTTGCTTGAACGCCAATGGAGGCCACACACGATACTGACCTTGTGAAATCAGAGTTCATACCTGTCAACTTCTGCGCCTTGTTACTGTAAAAATTGTTTTACATGATGAAATGTTTGTATTGATTGTTAGAAATAAAACGTTGATTGGCTAATTTGCAAAGTTTTATGTTACTATTCCTAATATTAAAAAAAATTCTATACCTTGAAGTATGCACAGTTATATTTTTCCGTTAGTATATGTAGAATATGACCCAAAAAGTGTTCACAAGGTTTTTCACTGATCTACGATTTCGAGCTGTTTTTTACCTACATGACCGAATTTTAGTCCATTCAAAAGATCGTCAAAACCAACAGTGTGTACAGAATTTAAAGAAGACTTTACCTGTGAAGTTTTCACAAGATTTTAGTTGATTCGAGATTATGACCTATTCTTGCTCTTCGTGACTTAGTGGTAAACATAGGACACAGGCCACTAGGTGTTTTGACCCAGTATGGCCTCGGTTCATATTAAGTATAAGTTCAACAAAAATATAGTTACAAAGTTCAGAAACGATTGGATGAAACCGCATGGTGTTCACACGATACTCTAAATGGTTTGGGTTACTGTCCTTCTTTTTTAACCCCATAGTTTATCCATTACTTAGCCCGTCCGAAAAATATAAACAAGACAAATATTCTGTACAAGTTTTACAGATATTAGGTCAAAACTATAAATGTTGTTACAAGTTTGTAAGACAAGTTCGACTGTCTGAAATAGTGACTCAGTTCTGACCCATTGTGTCAGGTTAAACCTTAACTAAAAAGACACCAAGACGAACAAGTTAAATGAATTTTGGACCAGGGTTGTGATATTTCGAGGGTACATAAGGTTTTTCCCCGACCTGACCTGGAGGAAAATGTGTTTCATCACACCTGACGCAGTTTTGAATTCATGTAAGAGTTTATTAAGAGAAACAGTTTTGTCAAGTT
Organism: Cyclina sinensis; assembly: GCA_012932295.1. NCBI lineage: Eukaryota > Metazoa > Mollusca > Bivalvia > Venerida > Veneridae > Cyclina > Cyclina sinensis. The sequence goes on from JAAONU010000015.1 coordinate 8,587,281, forward strand.
TCTTGAAGACTTGGACACGTATGTGTGTTCGTCCACAACGTTTTCCAAAGATGTTAGCTGGTAACTGTTTGGCACAATGTGACAAAGTAGTTAACTTAGAAAGCAACAAGGCATGACAGAGCTTCATGAAGATTAGATCATAATTGTGACATCTTGAATTGTCATTAGCTTTTTTCCACTGATCTAAAATGGTGAACTAGATTTTTTTAAAACCAAGTTTAAATTCTTTTGAGATAATCAAGGTAAACATTCTGTCGATGTTTCTCGAAATTTGGTGCAAAACTGTGACTTTTCGAGTGTACACAAGGTGTTTCCTTTAATCCAAGCTGTATAACTAATTTCTACCAAACATGACCTTAGTATGAGCTTAATGTAAGTAAATTTTTTGTTAAGTCCACTTTCGATATGGTTGTGCGACAATCACCTATCACAGGTGATGAGAAAAGAAAAGATTCTTGAACCGCAAGTTCCAAACTGGCTTTTTGTCTTTGCAGGTAATCACGAAATTTGGCAAGCTGCAAGGCAAGACCAAGTATGTGAACTCATGGTACAAGTATATGCAACCAGCACGAGATATAAACGAGCAAAATATAACGCTACTGAGGTTAGATGACGAACGGCTATACCTCAAAGTAATAAAAAACATTGCCAAAGGGGATATTATCACGTGGTGGTACGACGAGGCCCTGGCATTGGATTTAAACGTTCCGTACCTCACGCCAGCTAATATAAAAGGTATGGACTTCCAACGTAATTATATAGCAGCGGATGTGGTCCAGTGGTAACGCGCTGGTCTGGTAAACCGGGGGTCCCGAGTTCAATTCCCCGCTCCTCCACTAACATAAATTTAAAATAGTATTGCGGATGAGATTTAACGGAGGACACTATGCATAAGTGCTGTACAGTGAGCGTGCAAAAGAACCAGGGGTGTGTATGGAATGGGATGCTTTCTGTATCTTACATTACTCCCACAACTTAAAATAACTTATCTCTTCAGTGGGCGTCGGTCATATGGGCAACCGGTACCGACGATAAATAAGCTCAAATTGATAGAACGTAATCATTTTTCTGATAAAAGGACTCCTGTTGCTTAATTCAAATTTAAGCCAAAACTGTATTTACAGCTTTTGTCCTCCCACTCCCTCCAAAAAAATAAATACATAAATAAATAAATCAATAAATAAATAAAAGGCAAACAAAAGTCGGCTACTTGGTTTATTTCGAGCAACATTTTTGCGGCTGACTATCTTCTTGTGGAAACTAGCGACAGTGTGACAAAACGCGAGTTTATCGGAATTCTTTCGAAACGGTCCAACCAAACAAATGTTAACAATGTTAGCTTAACACGATCTATATACAAAGCTTCCTAATATGTGAAACATATCAATCGGTGGCAGAAATAACCCCGTAGGCACTTTATTAGACTCTGTAAAGAGCAGTTTATATATTATTATTTATCGTTTAGAACGATTCTCATTAATTTAGCTACGGTAGCATAGATGTGACATGTGTATTTTTTTATTTTTGCTGTGGTAACGAGGTTATACGCCGTGGTAACCAGGTAATATGTCGTTGTAACGAGATAATTAGGTCGTTATAAATAGAAAATTAAGTCGTGGTAACGAGACAAGTCGTAATAACGAGACTATTAAGTCGTAGTAATGAGATATTATGACTATTATGACCCGTATTTTGAACGATCATAAATCGCATAAAACGAGCAGTTATTCACATCGTTAGATAACACATTTACCTCTCATGCAGATATTCAAAGGTTTTCAAGCTTATTGGCGGCGCCGAGAACGGCGACGCCTATATTGGAATAGTGTTTCATTTTGTACCATGCGCTGACGTAATCAATTTGGGAGAATCTTGGATCATTATCAATGTAAAAAAATTCCAATTATTCTGTACATCACTTAAAATATGTCACTTCATAGATCGTATTTATTAATTTCAAAAATAAATTGATCCAAATCAGGTAAGTTTGTATTTTTAATCAAAAGTTTTCGATGCAAAAATTACAGATTTAATTACTTTTCCCAAAACAAATCAAAGCGCTGCAAGTACTTGTGTATTCACTGCATTTATCTAGCAGTGTGTTGCTACTTAATCTAAAATGCAAATCTTTGTTAATTCTTTCAACTATAGCAATATAAAGAAAGGTGAAGCCGAGTGCTTAAAAGGCTTAATTGACTTGTACTCTAAGGATAGCTAGTCAAGACACGAGTTCGAACCCCGTCAGCGGCCGTGTCGGCATCGGTTATTTCCTTCAGCAAGAAACTTTATTCTCATTACTTAGTACTGGTTGGTTCCAGGGACGGATTTGAGAATGATTCTATTAGCTAAAAGCTTTCGTCACAATCGAAATAAAATTGATTTGTATAAACTAACTTGAAAATAGAAATTGTACAAAATCTATCGTTTTAATGCAATAATAAAGAATGAGTCTGTCTTTGTGAATACAGACACAAGGATGAATTTGAAGAACACTCTTACTTTGCTGGAGTCAATACAGTCGTTATAGTTACAAAACAAATCTGTTCACTACGCCACTAAACCGTTAAACCATGAATATGATAGAGTACCAGTTGTTCTTCGGGTGTTATCTAGTGCAGACAAATTACAAAATATTTGAAATGATGTAATACCATACTGTGAAATGTGGAATTCGAACAAAGATGTTACATGTAAGGTTTTATTTTTTGGATGTCGATAACATAGGAATTGTTATTTCAAAATCGATGACACACCTTCAGAGACAAGTATCTTGATATATTTTTCACCAAATCTGGAAATATTATGCGTACAAGAAAATATTTAGTAGTAAAGCCCTTCATCTATTATAGGAGAATGTGTACGCCATAGTTGATTACCTATCGGAAGCACTGTCAGGTCGGCAGCCCTCTTTGTTCCAATTTCAGAAATACACTCACACTGCTACACAAAAATTCGTTTCCCGTTTCCTACCAGAGACGGTAATTCCTTAGATATAATTTTCTCTTAAACACAGACCGGGGAAAAAGCAAGATTACGAGGTGATTTTAAATGATTTATAATGACCATTCTCTTCTACAGTTCTCTTCTACAGAAATAACCGTCCATGGATCTCAAATTCTCATTCTCTGTGGGAAGAAAAACATATTTTTGGAATTGTCATTCAAGGTTTAAATTTGAAATTTTGACATGTCTTGGGCTGCCTAGAAAATTTGGACAGTAAACTTAGCAACCCTTTTGAAACTTTCCGATCACTGAAGTCATCCTTGTTTCAATTTACTTAATGTGCTATCGATGGTTCCAAAATGTTCCTTGGTCAATCGCAGCAAATCTATATAAAGTATAGTATTTAATGTACGTTGAAGGCTTATGACCACTGCATGTGCATGTGTGATGGTATTTTCTTCATGCATACAATATAAACAATGAAAACATAACATTTCTTCAAGAAATAGATTGAAAATCTGAGTTTGTAAAAATTGGATTATATCCTGTCTATCATGGTTGCGCAACCAGGATAAAACAGAAAAAGACACAAAACAGTAGGATTTAAACAGACTAAAATCATTAAAAGGGTATAGATTGTTGAAATAAAGCAAAAGTTACATTTGGAATATTCAAGTGCTGAATTGTGTCGCAGACGAAGAACACTTGATTATTATCCCAATTTTTAATTTTAAAGGGAGACAATATGCAATTTTCATAAAATGTGAAAGATCAAATGATTTTTTGTGAGAATATAGTCATTTATATCTGGAAGAAAAGTGAATTCACATGATTTCACATCTTCAATAAAAGTGATTAAAACATGGATATAATTCAAATGTCCCCCTTTAAAATCTTTTTACATCCCATTTGTAAATAACTTGATTATATCATCAAAATGTACATCATGTACTACACACGTGTACAATTGTTTAGGTTAATTTATACACTTATTATTTATCTTATTTCAAAACCATGTGCGCCGCCTTTGATGCTTTGCATCAAAATTAATCTTGTATTCTGATGTATCTGGCGCTTAACAGTTCATATATATCAGAGAGTGGTCGATCAAGTGCCAGTTTTAAGTTGTGTAGGTCAACAAGAGATATAGTTCAATAAATCGTCAGCAAGGATTGGTGCGTAGCCAAGTCAATGTTAAAGATTTAACACATGATTAGACCAGTTGCAATGGCGGCTATAAAAAGACTTCAATTACTGGAACGTTAGAGTTTTGCTATAGGAGAGTTTGATAGATACGTCATCAGTTCCAGTTATTAGTACACGTGATACACATTTTCAGAAAAGTCGGACAAACACTGATAAGATATTTGTACTACCACACAGAAAATTGTTAAACAATGGCAGCATCTTAGAAACTGTTCTCATTGGATCTTTCTGGGGCAGTTTCAGAGCATTCCATATGTGAACTTAAACACTGGTTTGAATGTAAAGGTTTAAATACCTCTTTGAATTGCGTCCAGAATAAAGATCGAGGGACATTCCAATCAGTTCCACTTTTTGGCCGAAATATGAAATTATTTAAAGTAGATTTAACAATACTCAAAATGAATAGCAAAATGAAGAATAAATATAAAATGTCCATTTTATTTAATTCATCGGTAGGCGTTTCCTAATTAAAAATTGTGTTCATACGTAAGAACAATGACAGTCAAGCTCTTTATTTTATATGTATTGTTTTTGCTGTTTGTAATTCCATGATTTAAGTTTGTATCTAAGAATGTCCATTAAGTCCAACTGTCCTAGCTGCTATTCATTAAACTTAACCTATATTATTGTCACACACCTTCATAGAGATAATGACTAAGTACATACTTGATATGATCGAAAACTCTGGTACACTTAATTCTTAAGAGGCAATGTTAAGTATATTTTAGTAAAATGAATTTCAATACAAAACATAAGCTCTGAAGATAAATGCTTGTGTTGTAATTGAATGTTTAAATCAATCAATCAATCAATCAATCAATCAATCAATCGATCGATCGATCGATCGATCGATCAATCAATCAGTCAGTCAGTCAGTCAGTCAGTCAGTCAATCAATCAAAAAGGTTAGATTGTAATGAGATGAGCCTTAGGAAATGAAGTAAACTTGTCCAGGTGTTATCATTATCCATATACACTAGATTTATTAAAGCATATGTTAATTTCTATATAATACTGATTTAAATTTTTCAATCGATTGCAGGTGCAAGACATGCATCGAGTCATTTTGCCTCATTGTGTTTGAGTTTCGCAAAGTAATCCAAAATACACCTTGCATCTAATCTCAGTCAGCATGTCTAGATTCATAGTCCATATATAACGACAGTTTAGCTGCATCTTGTTAAGGTAGCATATATTTTCAATCTGTTGAAAAGTGTGTACAGAGCAACATACTGGCATTGATTAAAATTAACAACTTGCATATATAAGCTATATTCAAAAGTGAAGATGTAAACAAGATGTCAGCCTCTTGAGTCAAAAATATGTGTAAGTTATTTCATGAACAAAACAACAATAAAACAATAGGTAAATTGTTGTGAGCCCAACTGGAAAAGAAAAGAGTTAAGTGATTATCGCTTGCAGCAAGAACTACAAAGTCTTAAAAGTTTCTGTCAATATTTGGTGGAATTGGCAAGAAGAGGCCAAATTAATATATCCCTAGTCACTGTAAAAATTACTTTCTAGTGTTACTGAAAATGTTAGTTTAGAGATATTTATTTTCTTTAAAATAATTCATAATTCATAATACGATAATGTTTTCTGAACTTCATTTCTAAAGGAGTATCTTTAGCAAAAATTTCAAGCACATATAGTTGAATATCACAAGGTCAAAGCTTTTAATGAGGTGACTTAGTTGACCTTTGTTACCTTATGCAACTCTTATCACATAACTGTTTTATTCATGTTCCTCACATTTTACACTAATTTTCTTGTCAGCATATCTATCCATTTAGTAATGAAAACAGATATACAGGTACCCCTCCGTCTACATATTGGTCAAGTTTTCTGATATTTTTATTCTTTGTACGACCTTTCAATACCAGTAGGTATGGGGCTTATCAGTTATACTTGTTCGATCTGTCCTATTAGTACTATGAAAAAGTAAAGGACGTAAATTGTGCGAGAGTGAAAAATGATACTTTTGTAACATTTCAAGTTTTATTACTTATTCTAAAGTAATTAGCACCTCAGGTTTGTCAGTGCAATGGCTTTCCTTCAACTTTTGTGGTAACTAGTTTTGATTTATATTTATTAGTCAGCGTTCAGGAGAGAGCCGACAATAGCTGATTATAGCAAAGTTATAGCAAAAGTTGTGTACTGGTTGTTATAAACAATTGTTTTTTTATTATTATGTCGTTTCACTGATTTCTTTTTAAATTTTAACCAAGGTGTTAACATGAAATAATGATGACTAATTCATATGATGAAAATGAAGATATCATGTTTGATAATAATCAAAATTTTCTTAACATCCAATCACTTAATATTAACCTTGCCCTACGCCGTAATATCCCCTCTATTCATGGGGCGCTTCACATGACGAAATTAAGGCTCAGTAAATACCGCATATATGGTTTCAGCCCATATCATTCTACTTTTTCCGGTTTCTTTGGAAGTTTCTTATTGAATAAATGAATAGAACAGTTATTTCTTCTTATACTTGATTCAGCCTATAAAGTCTAATATTGGTTAAGAAATAATAGCGATTATGCAACTGTAGTTAGGAGAACAGATATATAATTATATGCAAAGTCTGTTTTACCGTCAGCATTTAAAGCATGGAATGATCTTCCACTAAATATACGTGACTCGGTCATGTTGGCTTCATTTAAAAGAAAACTTAAGGAATTCTTTAATCCTCAAAAAATTCCATATTTTTTCATTAAGGGTGAAATAATTCCTACAGTTCATCATAATAGTGTAGTAATCTTACATCACCATATAATTCGAAGTCCAGCTTGTAGCTCTGGTGTATGATAACCATGTAATTCCACGTCCAGCTTGTAGCTCTGGTGTATGATAACCATGTAATTCCACGTCCAGCTTGTAGCTCTGGTGTATGATAACCATGTATTTCCACGTCCAGCTTGTAGCTCTGGTGTATGATAACCATGTAATTCCACGTCCAGCTTGTAGCTCTGGTGTATGATAACCATGTATTTCCAAGTACAACTTGTAGCTCTGGTGTATGATAACCATGTAATTCCACGTCCAGCTTGTAGCTCTGGTGTATGATAACCATGTAATTCCACGTCCAGCTTGTAGCTCTGGTGTATGATAACCATGTAATTCCACGTCCAGCTTGTAGCTCTGGTGTATGATAACCATGTAATTCCACGTCCAGCTTGTAGCTCTGGTGTATGATAACCATGTAATTCCACGTCCAGCTTGTAGCTCTGGTGTATGATAACCATGTAATTCCACGTCCAGCTTGTAGCTCTGGTGTATGATAACCATGTAATTCCACGTCCAGCTTGTAGCTCTGGTGTATGATAACCATGTAATTCCACGTCCAGCTTGTAGCTCTGGTGTATGATAACCATGTAATTCCACGTCCAGCTTGTAGCTCTGGTGTATGATAACCATGTAATTCCACGTCCAGCTTGTAGCTCTGGTGTATGATAACCATGTAATTCCACGTCCAGCTTGTAGCTCTGGTGTATGATAACCATGTAATTCCACGTCCAGCTTGTAGCTCTGGTGTATGATAACCATGTAATTCCACGTCCAGCTTGTAGCTCTGGTGTATGATAACCATGTAATTCCACGTCCAGCTTGTAGCTCTGGTGTATGATAACCATGTAATTCCACGTCCAGCTTGTAGCTCTGGTGTATGATAACCATGTAATTCCACGTCCAGCTTGTAGCTCTGGAGTATGATAACCATGTAATTCCACGTCCAGCCTGTAGCTCTAGTGTATGATAACCATGTAATTCCACGTCCAGCTTGTAGCTCTGGTGTATGATAACCATGTAATTCCACGTCCAGCTTGTAGCTCTAGTGTATGATAACCATGTAATTCCACGTCCAGCTTGTAGCTCTAGTGTATGATAACCATGTAATTCCACGTCCAGCTTGTAGCTCTAGTGTATGATAACCATGTAATTCCACGTCCAGCTTGTAGCTCTAGTGTATGATAACCATGTAATTCCACGTCCAGCTTGTAGCTCTGGTGTATGATAACCATGTAATTCCACGTCCAGCTTGTAGCTCTAGTGTATGATAACCATGTAATTCCACGTCCAGCTTGTAGCTCTGGTGTATGATAACCATGTAATTCCACGTCCAGCTTGTAGCTCTGGTGTATGATAACCATGTAATTCCACGTCCAGCTTGTAGCTCTAGTGTATGATAACCATGTAATTCCACGTCCAGCTTGTAGCTCTGGTGTATGATAACCATGTAATTCCACGTCCAGCTTGTACCTCTGCTGTATGATAACCATGTAATTCCACGTCCAGCTTGTAACTCTAATGTAGGATCACTATGTAATTCCCAGTTCAGCTTGTAGCTCTTGTGTATGATAACATGTAATTCCAAGTCCAGTTTGTAGCTCTGGTGTATGATAACCATGTGATTGCAAGTGTAGCTGAAGCTTTGGTTTATGAAAACCGTCTAATTCCATGTCCAGCTTGTAGCTCTGGTGTATGATAACCATGTGATTGCAAGTGTAGCTGAAGCTTTGGTGTATGAAAACCGTCTAATTCCACGTCCAGCTTGTAGCTCTAGTGTATGATAGCCATGTATTTCCAAGTACAACTTGTAGCTCTGGTGTATGATAACCATGTTATTTCACGTCCAGCTTGTACCTCTGGTGTATGATAACCATGTAATTCCACGTCCAGCTTGTAGCTATGGTGTATGATCACCATGTAATTCCAAGTCCAGCTTGTAGCTCTGGTGTATGATAACCATGTGATTCCAAGTCTACCTGAAGCTTTGGTGTATGGTAACCGTCTAATTCCACGTCCAGCTTGTAGTTCTGGTGTATGATCACCGTCTAATTCCATGCCCGCATTGTAGTTCTGGTGTATGATAACCGTCTAATTCCAAGTCCAGCTTGTAGTTCTGGTGTATGAAAACCGTCTAATTCCATGTCCAGCTTTTAGTTCTGGTGTATGATAACCGTCTAATTCCACGTCTAGCTTGAAGTTCTGGTGTATGATAACCGTCTAATTCCACGTCCAGCTTGTAGTTCTGGTGTATGATAACCGTTTTATTCCAAGTTCAGCTTGTAGTTCTGGTGTATGATAACCGTCTAATTCCAAGTCCAGCTTGTAGTTCTGGTGTATGATAACCGCCTTATTCCAAGTCCTGCTTGTAGTTCAGGTATATGATAACCGTCTAATTCCAAGTCCAGCTTGTAGTTCTGGTGTATAATAACCGTCTTATTCCACGTCCAGCTTGAAGTTCTGGTGTATGATAACCGTCTTATTCCAAGTCCAGCTTGTAGTTCTGGTGTATAATAACCGTCTAATTCCAAGTCCAGCTTGTAGCTCTGGTGTTCGATAACCGTCTAATTCCAGGTCCAGCTTGTAGTTCTGGTGTATGATAACCGTTTAATTCCAAGTCCAGCTTTTGGTTCTGGTGTATGATAACCGTCTAATTCCAAGTCCAGTTTGTAGTTATGGTGTATGATAACCATCTAATTCCAAGTCCAGTTTGTAGTTCTGGTTCAGTGACTGAAAACGCCGAGCAACTCTCACAACCAAAAGTAAAATTCAAAACAACTTGAATTTGCCTCACTTATTGTAGTAAACTATAGAGCACAAAGAAAAAACCCTATTTAACTACCAAAGTTGTTCACCCTTTTAGTACAAGGAAAATATTATTTGGTATTGATACTTTATCCGATGACGAAAAAGAAATGCTATTTAAAATAACTTCAGCTACATATAAAAACGACAAAAAATATTTAAATAAGCTTTTAATTTACCTAGGGGGTGGGGGAGTAATTATTTTATTTTTTTTTTATTTTTATTTTATCCTAATTTTTATAACCTGCACCGGGTTCAGTAATAGTTTCTCTTTATAACAAACAATAGTTACATTAATTTTCCTAAGGCTTCTTTCCCGTTGACTATTAATAAGAGTGATTCATTAATTGCTTTGAATGTAAACAAAAAATACTGGTATTCAGACTTCGGTGTTTTGAGTTACCTTATACAACTTACCTTTGTATCCGAGCACTGAGTACTTGTGAGATTTAGGAATTAGTTGTATAATCATTCACCGAAAATGTTTATTTTATTACCTAATGGATATCTTCACTGCTTCTCTCACTTTTTGACTAGCCGAAGCAACGTCAGTCTCAAAACTGAATATACTATCTATCTATTTGAGTTCAGTTATCGTCGGTACCGGTTGCCCATATGACCGACGCCACCTGCAGAGATTAGTTATTTTATGTTGTGGGGGATAGTGCAAGATACAGAAAACATCCCGTTCCAGAAACACCACCGTTTTTTTCTGTTGCATGCTCAGTGTACAGCATTTATGCCTCGGTTTAACGTCTCATCCAAAAGACAATTAGTAATGTTAGAGGAGGAGCTGGGATTCGATCTCGAGACCTCTTATACCCTATCGGCGTTACTCATGCGGAACTTACATACGATTTGTTAAATCTGAAACTGGAACATTTGTGAACAGTACCATTTTATGTTTTATCTGTCAAAAAAGGGATGTCCGGTTAAGAACCTTATTTTACTTGTGAAAACTTAACATAAAAGAGTAAACTACAGGTTTAATCATCAAAGGTATCAGTAAAAAAGAATTGCATATCCTTAATTAGATAAATGCAACTATACTAAACTAGTTGTATTTTTTCTTCATAAACGTAATCGTATTATTGCAATTGAGGTTGAACTAACTGAGGTAAGATTTAAATCAATTACACTTTTTTCTTACTACCTTTCAATGATTATAGTTTGCTGAATTAGTGAAGGGTCCTAGATAACTTTGTAATATCTTTTGGCCCAACCCGTTTGTATGTATAAATTATCACAGTTCATACAAAATTAAATGCACTAACAGTTCTACGGTTATAAAATACTCTGCATATGTAAATTTACATGTATCCGACACGTAATTCACGTCTTCAGAATCTTCTACGCCAATTTAATGATGTGCATCAATGTTTTTCTCGTTGTTTTACTTGGAATTCCTTGACCGGAATATTTTTACCAGATTATCAAACCGGAAATAAAGCAATTATCTTTACGGGTTATATTTGTAAAAAAAGTTTCATGAAAAGTACTATACTGTTTTCTTTTGTAGGCATTGGTAGATACTATTGCGTCATCTGCCAGAAAGAGTTCACGTACCCAAACCACTTAAAGCTACACATCATGTTCTCTTGCTGCAGATCAACAGACCTGAAAGGCTTTTTTCAAGAAAATGCCAATGAAGAAAACGCCATGACCTCAGTTAGTGAAGTCAAGGATATACACTTTCCACGTCACAGCCATGACTGGAATAAACACACTGATGTCAGGATGGAAGGCAAACCCTTAAACATTCTGTCGATTGACAATACAACATTCATACAAACGCAGAACTATTGTGTCAGTCGCTATACTCTTAAAGCAAGTTTTGAACTCGTCCCAAATATGCTTACGTTTGCTGTGTCAAGTAAACGTAGATCGTCTAAAAAAGATGGTCAGCATAAGAATATTGAAAAGAACGTAAATAAAAGTCAGCTTCATGAAAACATATACTATAACGTCGATGATGAAGAACCTATAAACGTACTGCGAGGATCCTGTTCAGCCATGACTTCCAGTAAAAGGCATCTTTGTCTTTTCTGCGGGAAGCTTTACTCCCGGAAGTATGGCTTAAAGATTCATCTGCGTACCCACACAGGATATAAACCACTCAAATGTAAAATATGTCTTCGAGCATTTGGTGACCCAAGTAATTTGAATAAACATATCAGACTGCATGCACAAGGAAACACGCCGTATCAATGTCCGTATTGTGGCAAAGTTCTTGTCCGGAGAAGAGATCTTTTGAGACATTTGAAATCACGTCATCAAAGTGATGTCTCAAAATAAAGAGCTTTTAGCAGACTTACTATAAACAGAATCAGTTTGAAGTTTGTTTTTGCTTATTTTTTGCTGTCAGAATTCTGAGAAAATGGGGAATTCGTGTTTTTCTATCCAAAATGCTTTTTCTTATGTTTGAAAGCTTTGGAAATTGTTTATAAATTTACTATGATTTTTTTATTTTATTGTGCAAAGTGTTATTCACTGCTACAAACCAGTTTTTGATATAGATACTTTTTCATAGTGTAAAGATAAAATACAGTCAAAAGAAGAGGTTGCTTGTATATCTCCGATGGACCTAGCAAGCCAAACTGCTAGCCAGATACAGAGCTTTTTAGATAAAAATAAATTTTAATATTGTATATAAGCTATTATATATGAATACCTGGTAAAAGAAATATACAATCTTTCCATTTTCAGAAACCAGTCTGACAATTGAAGTTGGTGACAGTTGATATATTAGAAATTTTGTAGTCAAAATTCCAAATTAAATATCTAAAACTAAATACTTATATCACTGTACTTATTGTTTAATGAATATGTATAAATTGTATACAATACATCTCCCTATCTTTCTTGACATTCTCTCCTAAAAATCAAATATCAGATTTTTTACAATAATATAATTATTTTTATTATTACTTTTATTGTTGTATTTCTCTTTAAATATTTCAGTTAAAAATCAATTTTCTTATATTTTTAAGATCTTTTTCAAATCAACATCCCATTTGTTAGGATGGCCAGTTCTTAAAAACACAAGATTTCTTAAGTTAATTCTTTTAATTTAATACTTCAAAAAAACATGTTTATCTACTGATAAATATATATTTACACTAAGATATGTTATATGAAATAATTCGGTACCCTGACCATCTTTCATAATCTTTTTTCTTCTTCTTATCTTTTCTTTGCCGATCAAAATTCTTTGAACTTTCAAGTTCAATCAACAAATTCCACACAAAATTCGGTCTATTTACAAGCATACATATATGACGTCTATAAATAAACAGCCAGGTTTTTTCCTGTACTTTAAATGTCAATCCAATCAGTGATGTTTCCGTATTTTCCACATGGCGTCCACTTGTAATAGAAACGTTAAATTTAACATTACAGAATAATTACAAATTGTTTTAAAGAATATTATATGGAATGACATGAACAATGTAACATTACATTAAATACATGTAAGCTGGAATTAATAATTACGTTTATTAATGTTTTTTTAGCCGTTATAACTGTCAGCAGTTGTTTTGTTTATGTGGGAGGAGTAACCGGCTTAGCAAATGTTACAGTTAAAAGGAAAATTATTTACATAAAGTCAATACAATTAAGCAAGCTTGAAAATTATATACGACCTGGAGTCCCTGATGTTCTGAACAAGTTAATTTCAAAGTGAGCATCCCCTTAAATCAAATGACCTTTTACTAAAACTTTGACCTTGAGGATAGAAAAACAACCGCTGTCTGTGAAAGAACACCCCATACTGTCTGCATTTTGTAAGGGTTTAACCCTGTATCTGGTGGTGTGACTGTTAACATTACTGACTGGAAAGAAATGTTCTCTTAACTTACGAGATGAATTTGAAATTTAAAATCAACTCTACTAGTCATAGGTAACCAGTTCAGTTGTGAAAACTGATCTTTGCCAATATGACGTTTAGCATCAAGCACAATTATATAAATTGTCTCTGAGTTTTTCTTATCATGCAACCTAAAATTCACCTATCATATTAGATGGCGAGGAAAACATTAAAGAATATAAACGGTCATATTCAAATCAAAATCTACCTTGAATACTAACACGTTTGATAGAAAAAGAGTTTGCTCAACATCCTTGAAGACTTCAAACTCTCCTGCTTCAAATATAGAAATACCGAAAACAGATACACGAACAAGTCCTACTTCAATAATTTCATAAAGTTTGAGTCCACTGGAACCAAGTTCCATTTTACTGAATAAGTCAGTACCGATTCATAACTTGCTTTTACATCTTCACAGTATGGCTTAGCTCTGCATTTTCTTCTCGTCGGACGTCTCTGTGTCAAAAGTGAGACCAACTTTTCTTTCCACGCGATCTGTGACCTGAGACTATTCCTAAGTCGCATATTATGGAAGGGGATATCCGCCAGTGTATGCATACTGCTGTATGACAATTGCATATTGCTTTGTTTAATTCGTTATTATAATCTGCATTTCCCCGTGCCTTCTGCTTGTTGCAAAAATCTTGCAGCTTTTGCAACTCGATGTATGTAAATCGAACAGTTTTTAACATGTTGTTAATGATTACCTTCTGGAATATTCAATTTAAACAACAGCCATGTGGCAGCAAACAAGAATGATGTTGAATAAAAAAGCCGATACATTCAAATTAAGAAACATAAAAGACTTAAGTAGTTGTTAACTACTTGTCACATTCAATAGCAACAAAGTCAAATGAAGTAACAAATACATAACTTTCAGTCTATGAATTGTATGAATTGTAATAATAGCAATAGGAAACACGAAAAAAAATACTTATAAATAGAATATATGCAACTTTAATGAAGTTGTCAATAAGTAGGACGCATATGAAAGTAAATTACATAAAATTGTAATTTAACAGTAGACATACACTGGCGGATATCCCTTCCATAGCATATAGGTGATCTAGACATACACTGGCGGATATCCCTTCCATAGCATATAGGTGATCTAGACATACACTGGCGGATATCCCCTTCCATAGCATATAGGTGATATAGACATACACTGGCGGATATCCCCTTCCATAGCATATAGGTGATCTAGACATACACTGGCGGATATCCCCTTCCATAACATATAGGTGATCTAGATATACACTGGCGGATACCCCTTCCATAGCATATAGGTGATCTAGATATACACTGGCGGATATCCCCTTCCATAGCATATAGGTGATCTAGACATACACTGGCGGATATCCCCTTCCATAGCATATAGGTGATCTAGATATACACTGGCGGATATCCCCTTCCATAGCATATAGGTGATCTAGACATACACTGGCGGATATCCCCTTCCATAGTATTTAGGTGATCTTTTCTTGCAGATTCCGTCTTGATAGTCTTATTTTCTCTCTTCGTGGTATTGACGATCTGGTTGTCTCATGTTTCTGTGCTTCCAGCAGACGTTTTTGATTGGTCTGTCCATTAACTGTCTATCTTCTCTGAACTTCTCCGTGAACCAGACAAGAAATGAACAGTAGGTTTGTCATAGTTCTCCTAAGTATTAATTTATCGGTCTCAGTTTTTTCTCACCATTTTTTTCACATACTTTCTCTCTTCATCTATTTTCTCATCAGTTATCACCAGCTTTTATTTTTCCATAATCAGTTTTCTCCTCAAATCGTATCTTTTTTTGTTTTCTCCCGTACTTGGAATATTATTCGTATCGTTATAATCAATCAACATTTCATTCTCTTGTTTTTTAGAAACCTCGTCATCAATGGAAGTTTCAGGCTTATCGGCTATTTTTCACTTTTACATTTACATATTCTTTCACAGTGAATGACTTGTTCTGATCAATTTTTGCCAGTCAACCTTATACAAAACACCGAATTGTTAGGACCTCGAAAAAAAGAAGTTAACTTAGATGATGTGCTTACTTTCTTGACAAGAAAGTAAACATATCCTTTATCTTCTTTCAAAATTGGATAAACGAACACCGTCTGATATCCATGTCCGACCAATTACGTTGCTCTCTACATATTCTTGTAGATCTATAAATATACTCATGAAAAATAGCAAGAAAAGTGGGGGTTGTGTTACAAACAAGAAAAATATTTCTGCTCATGTGAACTCACCCATAAAATTAACAAGAAAATTGAGCTAATTTTCAGATTAGGGTATGTGAAACAATTTCCTGTTGTGAATTCTATTCTAAATGTATATGTACCACACTATCAGAAAGAGTCAACCAAAACGATTCCAGCAAAAAAAAGCAGATTAGGGCAAAAATGTTAAAAATAGCCAAGAAAACTGAGAACTATTTATAGCCGCCATTATGCGGGGTACCATTTTTTGAGCTTCAGTAGACTGAATTTGTGGTTTCATACCTCAAGATTCCGTCGTTTCCATCTGTATATACAACAGGAATTCGATATGCTGTTTCGTGATTTCTTGAAGGAAATCGCACCTGCCTTGTTAACATCAGTCGGTTTACTAGCAGACATGGCGACTTTCATGGAAAAACAATTTTGAACAATTAACTGGATTTCAAAAGAATTGATGAAATAATTCTTGTCTGTAAGCGCCGATTGTGGAATTCAGTTGTCTTGTCGATTCTTGTTATTTGGATGGACAGATATCGTACAGTTGATTCTGACTGTTCAGGCTCAGGACAAAAAACATGATTCTTTCAATCTTTGTCGGTAGCGTTGATTAGTATGTGCACGTTTTGTAGCGATGTGGAAGAGTACCCGCTTTGTGATGGGCGAGTTGTAAAATAAGTCTTAAAGGGAATTAGGACGAGAAATAAGCAATTGATTAGTCTGACTATATTTGATATTGTCAAAGTTGTAGAAACAGTTATGAACAAGCTGTTATTGACGATTAATGTTTTTATTACTATAATGTCGTTTCGTTGAATAAATATTATTGAAATTTAACAAAGGAACCAGAAACAATGATGAAATATTTCATGGGTATGAAAGTGATATTATTATGTTTGATAACGATCAAAATTTCTTAACATTCGATCTCTTGATATAAACCTTGACTTTCGCAGTAATCTCCCCTTTCATTCAGGGAAGTAACTGTTGCGTGGTGTGGCGGCGCATCGTCGGATATCAACGGCCGATCGATTAACATTTATCAGATTACATGTTATAATCAACTGTGGGTATCCGACTATGGGTGTGGCGCTACATATTACGAAACTAGGGCTCCGTAAATATCAGCATATATTATTCTGCCTCTTCCAGTATCTTTTGAAGTAACTTATTGAATAATGACCTTAAGTGCAAGTATTGCAATTTCGTATACAGCACTGTTAGTATAGATTAACAAACGCTTCAGGATATCGTTTCTTTGGCTAAGTGGTTACAGTGCTGGTTTAACAAACTTCGTATGATCGAAGGGCCATGAAAACGAACTGCACACAAAGATTGTTTATTTAAATACACTTACAGTCATACAGTTCAATAAATACTCTTTATGTGTTAAATTACATATCTGTATCCAACACTCTCACATCTTCAGAAGCTTCTGTGCCGACATTAAGCTTTGCATTATTGTTTTTAAACTGCAAGTGTTCATGATTCTTAGCAAATTAAACATTTTATGATAATAAAAGTCAACTCATATAACCCTCTTTAAAAATTGTTCATATTGTTTAAGTTTAGTAAAGAACTAGGTGACAAGAGCTGAAAACAGATTTTAAAGAAATGGTTGTGCATCGACGATAAACTTCCACCCAAACACACTGGATGATGCTACCATACTCTATAAACAATTTCGAACGCATATACAGGTTACTTAAATACAAGAAAAACAGTGTTACACAAAGTATCACAGCGGACTGACGAACAGAGCTGCATGCAAGTACTTAGAATGAGCTGTTTTGACATGAGGCAGGTATATCAGTATTCTGTTAACTTAATTTGTACTGTGTGTACACACTTGCAGAAGTAACGGACTTCTCAACATGGTTAGGCAGTAGAATAGCAATACTGAGAACGACAGACGGAAGGTTAATACAGCTGAACAACCACATGTTAGGCAGTAGAATAGCAATACTAAGAACGACAGACGGAAGGTTAATACAGCTGAACAACCACATGTTAGGCAGTAGAATAGCAATACTGAGAACGACAGACGGAAGGTTAATACAGCTGAACAACCACATGTTAGGCAGTAGAATAGCAATACTGAGAACGACAATCGGGAGGTTAATACAGCTGAACAACCACATGTTAGGCAGTAGAATAGCAATACTGAGAACGACAATCGGGAGGTTAATACAGCTGAACAACCACATGTTAGGCAGTAGAATAGCAATACTGAGAACGACAGACGGAAGGTTAATACAGCTGAACAACCACATGTTAGGCAGTAGAATAGCAATACTGAGAACGACAGACGGAAGGTTAATACAGCTGAACAACCACATGTTAGGTCCACTTCGATTGAGGAAATCGGAGTCTATATTGGGCAGGGAATATGAACACAATACCAAGAGTTTGGACATTAGTAATTCGGAGATAGATCACCAAGGTGTTTATAATATAGAGGACGAAACACAAACTAAAAGCATTGTATTTATTCAAAAATAAAAAGATACTTGAACAAAGATTACATACAGAAATATTTAAAAAAAACAACAAATTTTTAAACAACTACTGGGCATTTGAAACACTTGAGAGTTTCATGAAAAGGCAAAGATCAAACAAACAATACTTATGTGTGAAATATTAGGTGTCAGAAGTACCTATAATCTAATTTCAGATATTTGAATGTTGGATTTATTGTACATAGGATTTGCAATATAAAAATGATGTAAAAAAAGATTACTATCAAGCAGTTTGAAGCAATTTAATGTGAAAACAGTTTGAAATCACCTTAACTTTAATATGAAATAACTCAATATATATAGACAGCTAAACTATACCTTGGTGTTACAAAGCATAAAATTACTATGTCATAAATGTTTAATAGAATGCAGAGTTTACACTGGTTGAAAATTTTTTAAAGCTTAATTTGTTTGATTTTCTAATTTCATGTGAAATTTTATTAAAATAGCAAAACAAAGGCAAGATATCCTGTAGCCAAATTATAATTCTGTAGCCAAATTAATATAATTTTAGCAATTCGCTAAAATGTTTAATGGCAGAGTCAGCCCTGAGGATATAAAAGGAAGAAAAATTAGTTAAATTACAGTTAACATAGAAATTGATATCATCTCATCAAATAATTTGCTAGGTAAAAGGATCATTGCTAAGCTGTGGCAGGTTTGTACTATTAAATGAGTTGCTCTAAGGACCTCAGAAGGACAAGGATTACAAAATAATTTGGTACAAATGTTCAAAATGATGGGGTGGTGTGTCGCACACAAAACCCAGGTCCGCCGCTCAAAGGTCAAAGTCACACTTGGGGGTCAGCGCAAAACCCGTGTCCGGAGCGTAACTTATACATGCACTGAGGGATTTTAATATAACTCGGGACAAATATTCTCCATAGTGAGGCGGAGTGTCGCGCGAAAAATTCAGGTGTCTGTGGCAAAGGTCAAGGTCACATTTAGCGGTCAAAGGTCAAATAACAAAATAAAACATTCATTTGCGAGTATAACTTCTATATACATGGATGGATTTTAATAGCTTAGCACATATGTTCTCCATGTTGAGTTGAGTTGTGTTGCGCAAAATGAAGGTCAAGGTCACAAGAGTTCAAAGGACAAATAAATTAAAATTTGTTTGTTTGCGCTGTATCTTGCTTATGCTTTGAAGTATTATGCTTAGTGGTCAGAGGATTTTGAAATTGAACCTTTGCGTGCACATGCGACCTTTTGCACTAAGTAGTGTTCATGCATATCGGTACATAGATTTAAGCTTGTATTTCAAGTGTTTTGTCAGTATCATATTGTTGAAAAAGAAGTAAGAATTGTAAGTTTTAGCTTTACTTAAAATGTCACTGAATCCTTCATACAATATTTACAAAATAGGTATACATTAAGGAAATGTTGTAGCAAAAGATAATGTCTTAAAATGAAACAAAACGCATTTTTGGTAAAACAAAAACAAACAAACAAAACGAAATCATTACCTATAATTGCAGCTTTTGGATTACACATGGGTATGAATTCAGCTAATTTAATAAAAGCAAATTACAGTAAACAAGATGCACTAAGCATACAATGTCACAAAGACTTATACCCTGATATGTCATACTTTCAAAAACAAAAACAAACAAAAAACCTGTGACTTTTAAACACCGCATTAATAGGTTGGTTATTTGTCAGGTCCTCCTCCCATCGGTAACTACATCTCTAGAGAGCATGTGGACACGTAAGGTAGCCTGGTTACGTCAAGTTTTTCTTTGTAGAAGTGTATGCCGATGGCTTTGAAAAACCACAAAGCTGCTCCAATCATGAAAACAAGCATTTCGTACAGCGTGACAGAAACAGTCTCATCTGAAATTATGAAGTTACTTTAAGTTTAAAAGCATTGACATATAATCAAACAAATAATAGCAAAATTCAAAAATTTGATCTTGGAACGGATTAGCGAGGTGTGATATACACAGACGGTCCGGAAATTATGTTGTGGATTCGGTTTTAGAAGTTTTTATACTGTCTGGATTTACATTCGGAATAGAAATCGGTGAATTTCTGGACCGATTGAAATAGGATTTTCAGAGATGCTTACCGGTCCCAGATGTTCTAAATCGGTAAAAACCGACGATTTGTCGGATTTCTGCAAGACTGGGCGCTAAGTATTACCCCGGGCAATGACCAGATATTGCTGACAATCAACACTAACGTGCGTAAGAAAGAGCCGACTTTTGTCACATAATCAACCAATTATCGATCTCGCGTGTCAAGGTTTTGACTTGGTATATTCCAACTTGGACTTAAGTGTGTATTCAACGAATTTTATGGATTTTTTTCTTTCAAGACAAAATGTTGATTTACCGGGAGATTATACAATAATGGCACCATGACTGTCAAGGTCATTCTAGGGTAAAAGTCATACCTGAATTATTCAACATATAAGTTTTGTCAAAAGTGTTGTTTTGTCCAAGTATGAATCAAGTCTAGCTATAAATTACACAGTTTTGACTAAAATCCAGTAATTTGATCTTGCTAGTCAAGGTCATTTTTAGGTCAAGGTCAAACTTGAATCAAAATGTCGGATTTGTCAAAAGTATTGTTTTGTCCAAGTATAAATCAAATGCCATCAATAAATGACAAAGTTATGACAATTTAAGCAAAGTTTAAACATCTGACCTTGACGGTCAAGATCATTTTAAGGTCATGGTCACACTTGAGTTATTCAACATGTAGGTTTCGTCATAAGTGTTGCTTTGTTCAAATATGAATTAATTTCAACAATAAATAACAAAGTTATGGCAAATTGTAGCAAAATTCAATAATTTGACCTTGATGGTCATGGTCATTTTAAGGTCAAGTTGATACATGAAAGAAACATAATATCGGATTTGTCGTAAGTGTTGTTTTGTCCAAGTATGAATCAAATCCATAAATAAATACAAAAGTTATGACAATTTGAGCACAATTCAATAATTTGACCTTGACGGTCATGGTCATTTTAAGGTAAAGGTCTAACTTGAATAATTTATCATGTCGGCTTTGTCGTATGTGTTTTTTTTTCAAGTATTATTAACATCCCACCACAAATAACAAAATTATGGCCAGGTTTAGCAAATTCAATAATCTGACCTTGATTGTAAAGATCATTTAAAGGTCAAGGTCATATCTGAAAGAATAAAAATGTCGGATTTGTCATAAGTGTTGTTTTGTCCAAGTATGAATCAAATCCATAAATAAATGAGAAAGGTATGACAATTTTAGCAAAGTTCAATCATCTGACCTTGACGGTCAAGGTCATTTTAAGGTTATGGTCATACGTGAGTTATTCAATACGTATACGTCGGTTTTGTCATAATTGTTGTTTTGTCCAAGCATGAATCAAAACCAACCAAAAACAACTAAGTTATGACAATCTAAGCAAAATTTCATTATTTGACCTTGACGGTCATGGTAATTTTAAGATTAAAGTCAAACTTGAATACTTTATCATGTCGGGTTTGTCATAAGTGTTGTTTTGTCCAAGTCTGAAACAAATCCAACCATAAATAACAAAATTATGGCCAGTTTTAACAAAATTCAATGATTTGACCATGACTGTCAAGGTCATTTAAAGGTCAAGGTCAAACTTGAAATAACCATAATATTTATTAATATCATTTTAAATTCATGGTCATATCTGAGTTATTCAACATATCGGTTTTGTCATAAGTGTTATTTCGTCAAAGTATAAATCAAATCCAACCATAAATACTAAAGTTATGGACAATTTTAGCAAAATTTAATAATTTGACCTTGAAGGTGAAGGTCATTTATGAGTCAAGGTCAAGTTGAGTCTAGTTCACTTGAAGATCTTGTCTAAAGGGTTGTTGTGTCCAAGTATGAAGACAATCCACCAATTAATAATTAAGTTATGGCCAATTTAAGCAAAATTCAAAAATTTGACCTTGAAGGTGAAGGTCATTTATGAGTCAAGGTCAAGTTTAGTCCCGTCTACCTGAAGATCTTGTCCAAAGGGTTGTTGTGCCCAAGCATTAAGAGAATCCACCTATAAATAATAAAGTTATGGCCAATTTTAGCAAAATTCAATATTTTGACCTTGAAGGTGAAGGTAATTTATGAGTCAAGGTCTAGTTTATTCTGGTGTACTTAAAGGTCTTGTCCAAATGTTTGTTTTGTCAAAGCATGAAGAGAATCCACCTACTAATAATAAAGTTATGACCAATTTTAGCAAAATTCAATATTTTGAGCTTGAATTTGAAGGTCAATTAAGAGTCAAGGTCAAGTTTAGTCTGGTCATCTTAAAGGTCTTGTCCAAAGGGTTGTTGTGTCCAAGTATGAAGATAATCCATCTAGGAATAAAACTAGATGGGTGTTCAGCGGAACACTTGTGTCGCCCCGTTTCTCTGTTAGAATTACTAAAAAGGTAAACAAGAGCCTGCTGGAAAAGACAGTATGCTAGTCAAAGTACAACAAGACCTGTCCACAGACAGCATGCTCCACTTTTCTCAGTGCTGGATAATTAATTATAAGCCAAGTTAAACAAGAGGCCCTAGTGAAAAAAGTATGACTGAGGCAGGGCAAGTACCTAGTCTTACAAGATGAAAAAAAAAATTTGGGTCAAGTAGTTATGTATTTAAAAAAAAAATTGAAATTTTGGGCCCCGATAGTGGGGTGTGTGTGTGTGTTGGATGGGGAGTCAAGTACCTATGTCAGTTAGTCATTATGTATTATTAAAAAAAAAATTGGGCCCCGGGGGTGGGTGAGGGATGACTAGTTTGGGGGGAGTGAAGTACCTGTGTATCAAAAAAAAAATTGGGCCGGGGGGACTGGTTGGGTGGTGGGTTTGAGGGTGGATGGGGAGTCAAGTACCTATGTATTTAATTTTTTTTTAAAAGGTCCGGGGGGAGGGTGTAAAAAAATGGGGGGAGGGGGACTGGTTTGGGGGTCGGATGGGGAGTGCAGTACCTATGTATTATTAAAAAAAATTGGGCCCGGGGGGGGTGACTGGTTGAGGGGGGGGGGGGGTTAGGGTGGATGGGGAGTCAAGTACCTATGTATTAAAAAAAAATTGGGCCCGGGGGGTGACTGGTTGGTGGGATTTGAGGGTGGATGGGGAGTCAAGTACCTATGTATTAAAATTTAATTTAAAAAAGCCCAGGGGGGGTAAAAAAGGGGGCAGGTCCCCATGCAGAGGGGACGGTGGGGGGGGGGGTACTTACCCATCTCATGTCAGTTAATATTTTATTTCTAAGCTTAAGAGGTTTTTTCCTATATATAAGTATAAGCAAAATCAAGTGACCCCTGGGGATGGGGCTAACTGTGACCCCAGGGACATGGGTACCAACAATCTTTACAGGGGTCTTGCTGGTGATCAAGTATTCCAAGTTTGAATGGAATATCTTTGACACTTTTTGAGACATGGACATAAAGAAAAAGGGCAAGAAATTTTAACTTGAGAAAGGGGTATAACATTGCAAAAATAAATTTGAGGGTTATCTGCCCTTGAAAAATGGTGTTGTCTTAAGTGATACAATTGTAAGCAGTACAACTGGAAAGTTTAATGAAGAAACATTAAGAAATGGCATAGTTATAGTCAATGTTAAGTTTTCATGACAAAATCCAAGTACAAAAAGGGGCATAACTCTGTCAATTGTGACCTTGACCTACACATTTTGGCATCATCATGACCCTGATGTCGTAAGCAATATAATTTGAAAGTTTGATGTTGAAATGTTAAGAAATAGCAAAGTTATTCCCAACGTTGAGTTTTCATGACAAAATCTAAGTATAAAAAGGGGCATAATTCTGTCAAATGTGACCTTGTCCTAGAAATTTTGGCATCATCCCGACCCTGTTGTCATAAGCAATACAATTTGAAAGTTTGATAAGATAATATTTAGAAATGGCAAAGTTATAGCCAACGTTAAGTTTTCGTGACGGACCGACGGACCGCCGGACAAAGCGATCCCTATGTTTCGCCGTTTCTTCGAAAGGGCGACACAAAAATTATGATCAATATTAAAGTTTTCAGACGGGAACGGGAACGGCAACGACACCATGACTACAGCAATAACTCGTTTTGTTTTTTTTTTCAAAAAAAAGTCTAAAATTGGTTTATAAAAAAAGTTTATTCCAAAGCTTAAGGTCTTTCCAATATAGGAGAAAAAAGATTTTTTTTTCTGTCGGGATGGGGGAGGGGGTGGTGGGATCGGTAAAGTAACTTCATACCTACATATCAAACAATTTTTTTTTCTTTTGGAGGGGGGGGTGGTAATGCCCCGGGAGTCACTTCATAGCTACATATTTAAAAGTCAAGTACCTACATATTTTATAAACAAGGGGGCCATTGGCCCCAAAGCGCTCACCTGAGGACAGACTGTTATTAGTGTTGAAGCTATCATTATTTCTTGTAAATCTAAGCTCTAGCCTTTGAAGCTTCTAAGGATAATTTTCTTAAAAGTTTTTCCTAGTATGCAAATAATGAATATCTATGACCCCCGGGCAGGCCCAATTTTTACCCCAGATATCATTTGTACAAACTTGGAACAGGTTCACTAAACAGTATTTCATGCTAGATAATTAAGCTTAAGGCTTTGTCATTTCAGTGGAGAATTTTTTTAAGTTTTTACTATATACATATATGAAAAATCTATGACCCCTTGGGACGGGGCCAATTTTAGCACTAGGGGCATAATTTGAACAGCTTTCGTAGAGGACCTATAGATGATGTCATATACCAAATATCAAAGCTCTAGCCTTTGTCATTTCAGAGAAGAAGATTTTTTAAGTTTTTACTTTATACATATAAGGAAAATCTATGACCCCCTGGGGTAGGGCCAATTTTGGCACTAGGGGCATAATTTGAACAATTGTCTTTTTTATTCACATTCAGGAGTGTACCATTTATTTGCTACAAAATAATTATCACAGCCAGAATTACTATTATTTACTTTGCATTTAAACAATGGGGAGCATATATCATCAAAAATAGTAGACAACTGATTAATACAGATATCAATATCGTTACTACATGTGGATGTACATACATTGCTTTTAAAGTCTTCGATACTATTTTTAGTATTGTTCAACAATAATGAGTCCGTATAAAACTTTGCATTTTCTTTTTTCCATACATATTTATACTCTTCAAATTCATAAGACTGATCATTTGGTAAACTATTTGATACAGGTTTGCGAAACGAAAAAGTAATCAAATTATGTAGATATAGCTTTTATTTATTACATTTACCCAAGAAAATACAGATAATCTCAATATTAAAGCCATAATTAGAAAAATGAAAGTCCATTTCGTATGTATTTTTGAAAGAGATTGTCCATTTTGTCGGGCGCGGTCACAATAAATGGTTATATTTGGAGCATCTGATACTTAAACATAATAAAAAAGGAGACATAATATAGATATATCTTTTACTTATTACCAATATTAAAGCCATAATTAGAAAAATAAAAGTCCATTTCGTAGACGGGAAAGTCCATTTCGTATGGCGCGATATCAAACAATTTTAATATTTGGACTTCTGATAGCTAAATGTCAATTTAAAAATGATAAATATATTACCCTATCTAGTATTTATCATATTTAACTTGAACAATACTGTTGTCATTCATATGAAAGCCATAACTGAAACAACAGAAGTCCATTTCGTAGGTATTCTGAAAGAGAATGTCCATTTCGTAAGGCGCGGTCACAATAAATGGTTATATTTGGAGCATCAATTACTTAAAACTAATAAAAAAGGTGACATAATATAGATATAGCTTTTATTTATTACAATTACCCAAGAAAATACAGAAAATATCAATATTAAAGCCATAGTTAGGAAAATAAACGTCCATTTCGTAGGTGTAAAGTCCATTTCGCGAAATGGAGTCCATTTCGCACTCTATCCTAACCCCATCCGCAGTTCAAGTATTGTTCTATTGTTCGTATATTGTTGGCGTCCGCGCCGAAGCGCGACGCCCTTTATGGAATGAGTTCAGATTTTGTGAAAAGGTAGTTGTTGTTGTTATTGACTGTCATTCATGTTGCGATATGGTTATGAATAACGAACTGGAGAATTTTGCAGGAAATGAAATGAAATAGGCTGAACTCCAGATTTGATATAATTTTTTTTTTTTACTTAAATTAAATATCTAGATGCCGTGAGATTATAACAACATGATATTTTACTTCAAAACTGATTATAAAAGTCAAAATAGAACAAAAAAATATATATATTCGCTTCAGCCGGATTTGAACTCTGGACCCTCATGTTAACAAAATATTAACAACGCTTTAACTGTCACCACTATCGCCGCATGTGAAATAACTATTGTTTACTTTAAAACTTATACAATATAGTTATACTGTCGCGTTACGGTATAGCACTATGAAAGGAAAAAAATCAATTTATAATGTGATTACCCGACTTATTTTTTGTCAGTTAGTCAGTTTTTAAGCATTAATCATAAATATCACAAGAAATTTTTAATACAAGAAAACTTTCTTTTTTGTGTCATCTGGAGCACATCCCCTTTAACAATAAATTGCACGTTTTACAAATTTATTTATGAAAAAATATTTAAGATAATAAATAAACCTTAGCCATTTCTTATTACGAACTGTTATAATGATATTATTATCATATTTGTTTCCGTAGGTTCTTTCCGGTTAATTAATCGCGCACTTCGTTTTTTGGTGTTTGGTTCCCGAGTAGTGCAATGAAAGACTAGAAACAGTCTATACATATTTTACGATTGGTCGAGACAGTCACGTGATTTCAATATCCCGCCATTTTTTGGCAATCTCCTACGCAGTGATCTCCCCTTACAGGATTAGATGAGCGTGGTCATCCTTATTCTGCGGCCCTATTTGCGGCCTCGTTTGCGGCTCTTGTTTTATCACCTATAGTTCTGTAACTGTCATAGTATATGTAAAAACAAATAATAGCGATTGGATAATAACATATTACATACATTTAATGTAAATATTAGATATATATAATGGATGAAATTATTATTTACGGATCTAAAATCTAAATTTTTACAACTGGGAGTCAAATCAATGAACGTAGTATTCAACATTAGTATAGTATCTGATATATCATAGTGATAGGCAAATATTTGTTTTTATTCTTTAATTGTAAAAAAAAACAATAATTCTGTTTGAATTGAAACAAAGTTTTTGATTTCTTATTGTATTGTTTTTGGTCATAGATAAGATGAAAAGGCGCACGTTCCTATTTGTTTTGAAGTTTGTATGACGCAATTATATTAAAATTAGCACCATAATCAATAGTACTGATTAAACTTTTATATGTTTGTTTGATGAACATCATTATAAAAAAAATGAATTAATTGAAGAACGACATTAACAACTGTAAATAATTTAAGAAAATTATCGAAAATTAACGAAGGTGTGAAATACGTATGATCAAAGAGAATCATAACGGATTAACCAGGTGTCTTCTTTAATGTGAATAAAAGGTGATCATTTAATAATCTGTGACAATTGCAATTGGCTAATATAAATCAACCAATGACGTTAGATTTTTAATGAAAGTTCAGTATAAAAATAGTTAAACAAAATAATCTAAGATTAAAATTCTTAATATAAAGTTAATGAATTTCTGAGTCTGAGAGAGTATTGTTGATAAAAAGATTAACAATAGTTAGAATAAAGATAAATTTGATTGTATAAAATCTAATAACAGTTGAAATGGCTGTGATTCTTGGTCATAGCCAAACAAAATACTTGCACGAGTATTTAAGTGATCCAAATATTGTGACATTATGTTACAGTGGTGCTAAAGTTCAGGATTTAATTCATAAGGATGGAGTTGTGGATATACTGGTAGAAGCACAGGTAAGATTTTTTTAAGTATCTACTCAATTTTCACTTTATTAATTTTAGTAAAGTAAAGACGTGGCAATTTAAGTAAATGCCAAAATCTTGTAAAACATATTCTTAAATAACATCAAAACCTGTACTGTTTTCAATATAATTCTGTACTTGAATGCACATCCAAATATAATCTGTTATTAATTCGTGAATTTCGAAACTAAACATTCAGTAAAACACAGAATTTTTTGTTCTTTTGTTAAATAACAGTTTTTCATTGGGATAATTACAAGTAATATCTACTGAAAAAGAAAATCATTATTTGTATTATGCGTTAATTTTTTTGCTTTGGGATAATTACGAGTAATATTTACTGAAAAAGAAAAGCATTAATTGTATTATGCGTTAATTTTTTTCTCCAATTTCGCATTTTTTACTTCTCAGCGCTTGCACTATTTGTAAATGTTTTGTTTTTTTGTGCTGTATTGCTATTTTTGTGTTTATATGAAATAAACTGATACTGATATATACCACAAAATCATGATATGGTCCTAATGAATTTCTATTTATCTATATTCTATATTCTTTCTTCCTTTATACAAACCCAGGCTTAGATTGCACGTGCTGGTGCTGAAAACTAAGTGACATAAGCGTAAGGCTATTTCCGGATACACTGTAGATGTACAGAATATAAAATTAAAATAAGAAATAATTATTAAACTGTCAGTAACAATGTTTGGTAAATGGTTGGCTGTTATTATGTTAAGTTCTAAATATAATATATAAAAACTTCACTTCAGCATTATGATTTAATGTATCAGTGAAAATGAAAAAATCATGGTCTCCCCCCAACGACAGCCTAAATAAAAACAATTAAAAAAGTAAAGAAATCTTACATAATTTCCAAAATAATGTCCTTTTTTAAATTTTACAGGAAGATTCGGTCGTTTACAAAATTGCAAATTATAGTTTGAACAAACTTGATTTTTTTTATATTGTATATATAAAAATATATATATATATATTGCTAATTGCAAACGTAGAAATGTAAGATTAAACTGTAACTGTAACTTTTCGAATGTATTGTAAATATGTTGATGTGATTAATTATGTCATACTTTTCATGTATGTTAATATTTACCGCCATATATTGTAACAACTTATTGGCAAAATAAAAAATTGAAATGAATTGAATTGTATGTTGAATGTTGATGCTTTCTATGTGAAAGAAAACCACTTGTTTATTGTCAATTACGGTCACGCGTCAACCCGATAAACATTTACATTCCGATATCCGATAATGCAATCATCAGATTATCGCGTCTATTTAATGTGTGTCGATCCCGTTTTTATATGTCTGTGGGATAGAATTGAACTGGAAAAAATACTGTAAAAATTAAGTTTAAGCATGTTTTTTTTTCTTCTTTTTTTTTCCAGGTCGTGTGCATACATTGTGGCATCAACAACATATACCGAACAGCCAGTGTATCAGAAAGTGAAGTTTGTGGTCAGTTCGACGCGCTGTATTCACAGATTAAAGAAGTAAATCATAGGTATTAAAGTCAGATGAAATTAGATGAAAAATTAATTAAACTTTGATAGATCTATGCCAGTGGTGAAAACTGGTTAATAAACATTTGACAGAAAAGAGCCATTTCAAGAGAAAAATAGTCTCTCTTGGTTTTCGTTAAAAAGTACAGAATGCATCGACCTTGTATGGACGTCCACAATATTCAAACAAGAACTTTATAAACTCACGGCTTTGAATCTATAGACCAGACTGTCCAGGATTTGATTTCAATACCAGATTATCGTGAACAGTTCGGCAATGAATAACAACTGCTACCAGTATCAGATCATTGTCTATTCTTTTTAAGTGAACTTTTTTTTACAAATCTTTAATTTATTCCAGCAACACATATTAATGAAAAAATGCGTTTGTCACACTCTAGGTAAATTGAAAGAGTCTATACCCTAACTCCCTAAAAAGGTTTCAATATCTGAACTATATAGAATTTGTTTTTATTATTTTCAGGTGCAGAGTTGTTCTGTCATCCATACTTCCAGTGAGCGAAAACTGCCATGATGGAAAGGGTTATCATCCAACGGCATTGGATGTACTGAACATTAACAGTCTAATACAGAATGTGAATTCACGTCTGGAATCATTAGCTAGGATAAGAGATGACATGACTTACGTTGCTCATAAAGGATTCACGACAGACCATCTTGCGAGAGACGGACTGCACCTGAATGAGAAAGGAACGAGATTTCTAAGTGAAAAGTTACAGTCTGCTATCCATGCTGTTAACAGCGAAACAAAACGAGATACAACATTGTGTGGTTTTCTGTCTGATAGTTACACATACCAGCAAGCCGTAGCTGAAAGTTCATTGAGATTTAGTGGCACATATAGTGAAGTTCTTAGTGAAGGAATTAGTGATGGGTTTCGCGAACAGAAACAAGGAACTAAGCAGTCAATTAAGAAAGAGAGAAAAAACAAACAAAAAACGGATGTTTATTGCTCAAACGGCTTTCGCAAAACTGTGTTTATTGGACAAAAGTCAAATTCCAGTAAACGGTTTTTAAAACATAAGATACAACAAGATAGAACAGCTGTGAAAGGTTGCGTGAAAACTAAACAACAAAGTGATAGAAAATGCACACAGGATAAACGAACAAATAGATTTTCAGTTCTAGAAAATAAGGAATTACAAACATCAGACGATGAGAAAGGAATCCATTGTGAAACTGATTACACAGCAATAGAGAAAAGTGTTAAGGTAAAGAAACGAAAACCGTCAAAAAAAGCAGATGAATTGCCATTGCTTAATCGTAATGACAGATGGCTGCAATGTGGAGGTGGACGTGATGATAAGCCTATTGTGTTTAATGAGAAACCAAGTGCCATAAGTGTAGAAACTGCTAAAATAATACTGGATGACGCATGTGACGGCTTAGTAGAAGAAAAAATATCGAAATGTGTACCCGTTCAACCTAAAGGCGGAGAGATATATCTTATTGACACACACTCATTGCCAAACAGAAAAGACTGTCTGTATGATAGATACTACTGGCGCCATAACGGTTCTAAAAAGTATCCAAAGAAAAGCGAAGAACCAAAATTGTTGAAATCAATTTAAAAAATACGGGACAAAGGTCAAAAATTAGGTTACTCTACTATATTTCAGAGACACACTTACATGTTAACTGGAGATGATAAATTCATTCTTATTCATTATATAGGTGACGAATGTGCAGTTTTCTGCTGTGCCACATGGCAACAGTAAACAATCATCAGGATATGTACCTACAAAGCCGTCTGTCATCGACGAAATTCGTCCAAACAGAGATAACCTCTCAAAAACAGCCTCTTGTGTGCATAAGTCACTTCATTGTAAAGCTAAAAATGGTTTAGATATTGGTTTGAATACTCCTAGAAATGAAAAACAAGTTGAAAATCATTTATATAAGTCTAGGAAAGACAGACTGTTAAGTGTTGACGATACCTACAATTTGATAGAAATAGCATATCATTTAGATTCTTTTGTAAAACAAGTTGATGTATTTCCTTCTTTATTGGCTGTTGCAGGAATGCCTGAAATCTTGGAAGAGTTTAACGAGCTCTTAAGAAATGATATGAATTGCACAATAAGGTGTTTTATAGACACCACGTATAAGTTAGGGAATGTGTTCGTAACAGTTTTTTGTTATCAGCATGTTCTGTTTGATAAATGTCCGGTTGTACCCGTTGCTTTTATGCTACATGAGAAACGTGATCAGTTCCATCATGAAAGATTCTTACGAATTCTCAAAAAATTTGTACCTAACTTGGGGTCTCCAAAGCATCCAATAATATGTGATCGTGAACTGGGTATAAAAAATGCAATTAAAACAGTTCTACCAGACGTCCAGATAATTCATTGCTGGAATCATATTAAGCAAGATGTTAAGCGCTGGTTGAACAATCAAAAAGCATCTCAAGATGATTTGGTTGTGTATACAAGACATGTAGATACTCTATTAAGATCTGAAAATTTGACGCAGTTTACTGAGAATTATGAAGAATTCAAAACCACATGGTCACAGCCGTTTTTAAAATATTTTGACAAAAACGTTAAAGATACAATAACTGAAAATTCGATGCGTTCAATATTGGAAAAAATGCAAATTTACAATCACTATTCAGGTATAACAACAAACGCCGCAGAAAGTGTAAATAATGTCTTGAAGTCTGTTCAAGAAAGAAAGATGTTGCCCGTTGATATGATAGTACTCTCTATGTTTTTTGTACAAAAATATGAATATAGTGAACTGCAGTGTAGTCGCGCGGGAATTGGTAAATATAATCTGAAACCTGAATGGGAATTTGCCAAGATTGCAGTAGAAGATATAGATATACGCGAGTCTACTTGTAGCCCGACGGAAATACTTGAACAAGTAAAGTCAGAATTAGCTACTCTGGAACAGGCTATAAGATCAAATTCATTTCCTTCAGAAAAGAAAACAGAAGTTATTTCTAACATTCAAAGTAATAATAACGATCCAAAGACCGATCTTAATGAAAATATTTGTTCAAAAGACCAAAATACAATAAGAAGCCCTGAGAAAATCGCAGAAAGTGGCCCTAGTCTAAACGCAACATTAATTTTAGATAAAGAAGTACAAGAAAAAAAAGGTACTGAACATGCATTATCTCAAGAATATTTGGCTGAGAAAATTATTAGAGAAAATAAAATATTTTTCGTGCCTAGTATGAATGCATATATGGTTGAAGGAGAGAGAACTTTCAAATATGTAGTAACTTTAGTTCCCAAAGAAACATGCTCTTGTCCGTCAGTTGGAACGTGTTATCATTTACTTGCAGTAACAAAGTCTGTCTATAAGTCTGTAAATAAAACAACTAATAAATGTAAGAAAAAGCTAACACTCCTCAGAATGAACAGTCGGCCTAGAGTCGCTAAAAAAACTGGTCAGAAGAAACCGAAAAAAACCGATTTTGACATTAATCCGGCACCCGATTCACTGGCAGCTAATACGCCGATCAAATCCTTTAACAAAGAAAGTGGCAATTTTGCCCATATTCCCTTGACCGACTCAAAAAATAAAACCCGGAACACCAAAGAATTCAAGTTTACCATCATGCCATAAGCGCAAACTGTCTTTGTCAGCACCAACAAGCCGCTCCAAAAAAGAATTACATTCTCTGAAAGCGCTTTGCATCAAAATAAATCTGCAAGTAATGGAGCTCACAGTCCCCCAAAGTCAATTGAGTCAGACGACGAATTAGATGATTTTCAAACTTTCCGTGATGACGAAAGCTTCGAGCAAGCACAAAATTTAATTCAATCAGATTTATGGATAGATAATTTACATTTAACACACCATGATAAGGAACTCATTAATGATAAAAATGGATGGTTGACAGACAAACATATGTGGGCTGCATTACACATTTTAAAGAAGCAATTCCCGAATGTTGGAGGCTTACAAAGCACTTTAAATGTTCCACAATACGACGAAAAAAATGAAACATGGCAACTATCAAACGTAATGGAAAATGTAATATGGCCTTCTGTACAAATCCACTTCAACGGCTATAACCACTGGCTTATTTCTCAAAAAGATGAAAATGGCATGGTATTTGTATGTGATAGTTTGAAGTCAAATCGAACATTAAATAGTTATGTTAAAATCCAGTTAAGCCAAATTTACAAAACAATCGACAGCAATAAA
Source organism: Cyclina sinensis (assembly GCA_012932295.1). Taxonomy (NCBI): domain Eukaryota; kingdom Metazoa; phylum Mollusca; class Bivalvia; order Venerida; family Veneridae; genus Cyclina; species Cyclina sinensis. Next base: position 8,621,174 of record JAAONU010000015.1, read on the forward strand.
ATTGAAATTAATTTACCGCCTGTACAACAACAGACTAATACTTCAGACTGTGGTGTTTTTGCTATTGCCTTTGCCGTAGAAGCATGTTTTACATTTCCAAAAACATTTGATAAAAACATTAGATTTGATATTTTAAAAATGAGGCCTCATTTAATTCAATGCTTAGAATCCCAACACTTTGAACAATTCCCAAGAATCAAGAAAATGCCTAAAATGCCAGCAGGCGATGTGAGAGTTGCAAAAATAGTTGTGTATTGCTCCTGTAGGATGCCGGATTTCATTGACAATATGGTAAAATGTGATAACAAAAAATGTAAAATACAATGGTTTCATCGCAAATGTGTAGGTAAACATAATGCACAGTGGAAATGTAATGCCTGTAAAATGTAATATTGTAACGGTGTTCCCTTTTTAATACATATGATTTCCCTGACATAAGCTCTATTTACGATACTGTATTTGTTTTAAAAAATCGTTGCTGATCTCCTACTGTGTATTCATTGAATTCTGTTAGTAATACGTTTTGTTTTAACATTACCTGATAATTTCATAACGACATTTGAAAGGTTTTGTTATTTTGCATATAATGTACTTGCATCCTTTATAAATATTTACGTGATATATTTTCAAGTTATTCTGTAGTAAATTCGTGTAAATCTGTTGTATTATGCTTTGTACTTACATTACACGTTTACTTTAAAACGACATTCAAAAGGTTTTCTTATGTTGTGAAGATTTTACTTTCATTCTGTATAAATAATATTTACATGATGATAAAGTATTTTATTCCATATTTTATAAAATTACTAATTAAATTCTGCTATAATTATGTTTTGTATATTTTAATTTCATCCATTATATATTATATTTACATGAAATATATGTAATAAATTATTATCCACTCGTTATTATTTGTTGTAACATAGGCCTGTACTATGACAATTACAGAACAAAAGGTGATAAAACTAGAGCCGCAAATAGGGCCGCAGAATAAGGATGTCCGATGAGCGTAGCGTAACCGGTGCGCGGAGTTTGATTTTTTGGAGCTATATGGTTATGAATAACGAACTGGATTTTGCAGGAAATGAAATGAATGCAAACATATTCAACAATAAATTGCACTTGGTGTTTGGTTCCCGAGGTCAGCGCAATGAAAGCCTAGAAACAGTCTATCTTTATATTACATTTGGTCGAGACAGTCTCGTGATTTCAATATCCCGCCATTTTTTGGAGCTGCAGCAGCTTAGAGTCAAGATAGTAAGAGGTTTTTTTTAAGGAAATATGCATCAAGGTTGCCATATTTTTAGTCCAATTAGCGGCATGCAATGCACAGCTATGGCCCTGATTGCACTTCTGACATTTTTTAACCGTGAATATCTAAATCGACCCGAATTTTCGCCGCAAGAAGTTGATTCCATACCGATTTTATGGTGATTTGAGTTGAAACCTGGGCATGATTAGGTATCTTAGTCATGTTGATTTGCCAAATACTGTGACATTTAACAATAGAAACTTTCGTCTTGCAATATATTCCATAATTTCTGTCTCACAAATACCATGTATTATTGAGAGATTTTGTAATTTTTATTCTGAACTGTGCCAAATAATACACCGATTGACACTTTTGCACTGTTCTATTTTTAGCCACAAATAGCGCCACCTACTTTGAGTAAAAGTCAAGCGCAATACATACAGAGCGTACACAAATTGACGAGAAAAGTTGGAAAAAATGTTTTTGAGGGTAAATTATTGATTGAGAAAATACATTCAAACATCAAACTGTATTTTTATGACGTTTTTACCAAACCTTTAATCTTAAAACCAAAGAAAATTGACATTTTACCGACTTGCTTTCCGATCACAATTTTCGGCATTTTAAAACTCATTTTAACCGTTTTTTTAAAAATATATATTTTTTTATAATCAAACGAATTCAATTAAGCAATGTTTCCTGAAAAACATGAGATATTTTTCAAGAAGATTGCTTGACATTTAGTGAAGAAAAAGCAATTTAAATGAAGCAAGTAATGATGGCGTATCGGCGATTCTATGTTTTTACTCGAAATTTTTATTGGTGACGTCACAGGAACTTTCCTAATGGCGTGCGCAGATTGGTTTAACTCTAAAGTGTCAATCAGTGTATAGTTCTTGACATTTTACTCATACCTGTCTAAAAGTCAGTCTTCCCTTGAATTGATAAATAATGATTCACCATATCAACATTCCATGCAATGTATTCTTGATATTTTAATGTACCATTATTTTTGTTGGCATGTATTACAAAAAAGTCCTGAATTTCGTCACTGACATTCGTCCTATATGTTTCATTCCAGTGTGTGTTCTACTTCCAGTATTAATAGAAACCATTTTTTAAATTTGACATAAAACAAACTTAGTACATTTTGACTACTGTTTTGTATGTTCCAAAGAAAATACATTTGATATTCTAATCTCTAGCAAACCAACCAAAGTTCAGGATGAACAACTAGTGTGTTATTATGTATTTCGTTTGCCCATTCATCTACCTACAAACCTGGCAAATCCAAATTAACCATTGAAAAGTTTATAAGAATATATCTGATCATCAGATAGTCTACTAGTTCATTGTCTCTTGCTGCATTTCTTGCTTTTAAACATTCCTTTGGACGCCCTTTGATGCTTTGCATCAATGCTTTTCTTGTATGCGTGATTGGAGTGAGAACTTTTCTGTGAATACTCAGTCTTATTCAGGTGCATTTCACCTCTGCACTATAACTTCCCGCCATCGCACCTTTGTATCCGCGCAGAACTACTAGGGACCTTTTCTACATTAAGTTGTACCTATTACTTTGGTACCCTTACATTAATTTATTAATTGATGAAACCACTGACGATTCTGGTAAGATTCATTGTTGTAATCTCTTATTTAGAATCGTGTATTGTGATATTCTTAACTTCTGTGCGTATCCGATCTTTTGAAATGTTGTATTGTCTAGAATGTTGTATTCTTTGTCTTATGAATGTATTTTGTATTGTTTCAGACTCTTTATACTGTTTACGGTCTAGCCACGATTTTTCACCACCTGTTACATTTGGCGCCCAAGTATAAGCAAAATCAAGTGACCCCTGGGGTGGGGCTAATTTTGACCCCCAGGGACATGGGTACCAACAATCTTTGCAGGGTTCTTGCTGGTGATCAGGTATTCCAAGTTTGAATGGAATATCTTTGACACTTTTTGAGAAATGGACATTAACAAAAAGGTTAACCAAGAAATTTTAAGTTGAAAAAGGGACATAACTTTGCAAAAATAAATTTGAGGGTTATCTGCCCATGAGAAATGGTGTTGCATTTTGAAAGTGAACATGTATTCCTAATTTGAAGTTAATGGCTTTGATAGTTTCTGAGAAATGGACATTAACAAAAAGGTTAACTGACGCCAATGAGGGGGTCATGACAAAAGTGGAGCTAAAAATGACTAAGGGCCCATAACACTGCCAAAAATAATCCGACCAGAAACTCCTGACGATATGCACAGCTAGGTTTGGTGACAAAGATTTCTGTGAAGTTTCAATAAAATCCTCCAGTGGTTTTGGAGATGAAGCATGGACAAGATTTTAACATAGAATTAAGAGTAAACAAGAGGGCCATGATGGCCCTGTATCGCTCACCTGAGTATGACTGCTTTTTACAAAAGTAGCTATGGACCTGCTTAACTGACCCCAGATGACCTATTTTCGAACTTGATCTAGAAATTATTGAAACAATCTTTCTGACAAATTTTCAGGTTGTTTGGACTGAAAATGTTACCACTAGAGAGTTAACAAGGTTTTTCCATATTTGGGCTCTATGACCTAGTTTTTGAACCTAGATGGCCCATATTCGGACTTGAGCTAGAAATTATCAAAACAATCTTTCTGACAAATTTCCAGGGTATTTCGACTGAAAAAGTGGCCTCTAGAGTGTTAAAAAGGTTTTTCGATATTTGGGCTCTGTGACCTAGTTTTTGACCCTAGATGGCCTATATCCAAACTTGAGCTACAAATAATCAAAACAACTTTTCTGACAAATTTCCAGGATATTTGGACTGAAAATGTATCCTTTAGAGTGTTAACAAGGTTTTTCCATATTTGGGCTCTGTGACCTAGTTTTTGACCACGGATGACCCATATTCAAAAGTGAGCTAGAAATCATAGAAGCAACTTTTCTAACAAATTTCCAAGTTATTTGGGATTAAAATCTTACCTCTAGAGAGTTAACAAGGTTTTTTTCCATATTTTGCCTCTGTGACCTTGTTTTTGACCCAAAATGACCCAAACTCGAACTTGAACTAGAAATCATCAAACCAACCTGTCTGACAAATTTCCAGGGTATTTGGACTGAAAGTGTTACCTCTGCAGTGTTAAAAAGGTTTTTACATATTTGGGCTCTGTGACCTAGTTTTTGAACCCAGATGACCCATATCCAAATCAGAGCTAGAAATCATCGAAACAACCTTTCTGACAAATTTCAAGGACGTTTGGACTAAAAATGTAACCTCTAGAGCATTAACAAGGTTTTTCTACTTTTGGACTTTGTGACATAGTTTCTAACCCCAGATAACCTTATATCCAAAATTGAGCTAGAAATCATTGAAACAATCTTTTTGATAAATTTCCAGGTTATTTGAACTGAAAATGTTGGATCTAGAGTGTTAACAAGACTTTTCAATATTTGGGCTCTGTGACCTAGTTTTTGAACCCAGATGACCCATATTCAAATTTGACTTAAAAAATCATCAAAGCAACCTTTCTGACAAATTTCCAAGATAATTGGACTGAAAATGGACCTTTGGAGTGTTAATAAGATTTTTCTATTTTTGGGCTCTATGACCTAGTTTTTGAACCCAGATGACCCATATTCAAACTTGAGCTAGAAATCACAGAAGCCAACTTTCTGACAAATTTCCAGATTATTTGTGCTGAAAATGTTACCTCTAGAGTGTTAACAAGGTTTTTCAATATTTGGGCTCTGTGACCTAGTTTTTGACCCTAGATGGCCCATATTCGAACTTGAGCTAGAAATCATTGATACAACTTTTCTGACAAATTTCCAGGATATTTGGACTGAAAATGTTACCACTAGAGTGTTAACAAGGTTTTTCCATATTTGGGCTCTGTGACCTAGTTTTTGACCACGGATGACCCATATTCAAACGTGAGCTAGAAATCATAGAAGCAACTTTTCTAACAAATTTCCAAGTTATTTGGGATTAAAATCTTACCTCTAGAGAGTTAACAGGGTTTTTTCCATATTTTGCCTCTGTGACCTTGTTTTTGACCCAAAATGACCCAAACTCGAACTTGAACTAGAAATCATCAAACCAACCTGTCTGACAAATTTCCAGGATATTTGGACTGAAAGTGTTACCTCTGCAGTGTTAAAAAGGTTTTTACATATTTGGGCTCTGTGACCTAGTTTTTGAACCCAGATGACCCATATCCAAATCAGAGCTAGAAATCATCAAAACAACCTTTCTGACAAATTTTCAAGGACATTTGGACTAAAAATGTAACCTCTAGAGCATTAACAAGGTTTTTCTACTTTTGGGCTTTGTGACATAGTTTCTGACCCCAGATAACCTTTATCCAAAATTGAGCTAGAAATCATTGAAACAATCTTTTTGATAAATTTCCAGGTTATTTGAACTGAAAATGTTGGATCTAGAGTGTTAACAAGACTTTTCAATATTTGGGCTCTGTGACCTAGTTTTTGAACCCAGATGACCCATATTCAAACTTGACTTAAAAAATCATCAAAGCAACCTTTCTGACAAATTTCCAAGATAATTGGACTGAAAATGGACCTTTGGAGTGTTAATAAGATTTTTCTATTTTTGGGCTCTATGACCTAGTTTTTGAACCCAGATGAACCATATTCAAACTTGAGCTAGAAATCACAGAAGCAACCTTTCTTACAAATTTCCAGATTATTTGTGCTGAAAATGTTACCTCTAGAGTGTTAACAAGGTTTTTCAATATTTGGGCTCAGTGACCTAGTTTTTGACCCTAGATGACCCATATTTGAACTTGAGCTAGAAATCATTGATACAACTTTTCTGACAAATTTTCAGGATATTTGGACTGAAAATGTAGCCTCTAGAGTGTTAACAAGGTTTTTCTATATTTGGGCTCTGTGACCTAGTTTTTCAACCCAGATAACCCATGTTCGAACTCGTCAGAGAAATCATTAGGACAAACATCCTGACCAAGTTTCAAGACAATTGAGGCAAAAATGTGACGCTAGAGCTTTAACGAACTAAGTGTGGACAGACGACGGACATTGATCAATCCTAATAGCTCACCATGAGCCTACGGCTCAGGTGAGCTATAAATCACTAAGTGCCCATAACTCTGCCAAAAATGATCTTTATTATTTTAGCAGAAACTCCTGATGATAAGCACAACAAAGCTTGGAGACAAACATTCCTGTGAAGTTTCAATGAAATTCTCCAAGGGGTTTTGGAGATGAAGTGTGGACAAGATTTTAATATAGAAGTTATAGTAAAAAATGACTAACAGCCCATAACTCTGCCAAAAATAATCCGACCAGAAACTCCTGACAATATGCACAGCTAGGCTTGGTGACAAACATTCCTGTGAAGTTTCAATGAAATTCTCCAAGTGGTTTTGGAGATGAAGTGTGGACAAAACTTTATAAAGAAGTTAGACTAAAAAAAGTGCCAATAACTCTGCGAAAAAAATCCGAGCGGAATCTCCTGGCGATATGCACAACTAGGCTTGGTGACACTCCTGTTAAGTTTCAATGAAATCCCACACGCGGTTTTGGAGATGAAGCGAGGACAAGATTTTAGAGTAAAAAAATGACCAAGAGCCCATAACATTGCCAAAAATAAATCGAGCGGAATCTCCTGACGACATTTCTGTTGTGCCCATATAATAATCATATCGAAGTATACATACATGCAGCCCACTACAAATGTCTGTTACATTCATGTATGTTCTTTGTTGCTCACCTGCCTTGTGTGATAATTTTATATTCAACATCTGCTACCTTATTAAAACAAGAGCTGTCGTTGGACAGCACGCTCGAATATTCTCACTGCTTGACACTAAAGGACTATAAACCTTATACAACCAATGTCAATTACCTCCTCTTGCAAAATGAGGTAATGAAAGTGAAAAAGTATTGTATGTTTCCCCCCAGATAGGGGGGAGACATAATTAACACAAATTTTTTTGAAATCCCACCATGCATTAGGAAGTTATGAGCCAGACAAGAACAATTTTTTCACTATATCCATATAGGAATTAGCCAAAACTTCAAGTGTCCACTGTGACCTTGACCTTTGAGCGAGCAAAATATTTCTTGCATGCATAATGTCAACTTCATATGATGATCACTTATGCCAAATTATTTTGAAATCCAACCATGCACAACAAAGTTATCAGCCAGACACAAACAACTTCATCACTCTATACATTTAAGGAATAAGCCAAAACTTCAAGTGTCCACTGTGACCTTGACCTTAGAGCAAGCGACATGTTTCTTGGATGCGACAGGTCGACTTCATATGATAATCAATTATGCCAAATTATTTCCGAATCCAACAATACACAACAAAGTTATGAGACCGACATGAACATCTAGTGTATGTGCCCACACAAACACACACACGTACACATATGGACCTGGTAAAAACAATATGCCTGCTCGCCATTATCATGGTGGGGGCATAATAACAAAGTTATGACAATTAAAGCAAAATTCAGTCATCTGATCTTGACTGTCAAGGTCATTTTTAGGTCATGGTCACACTTGAAAGAATCATAATGTTGGTTTTGTCATAAGTGTTGTTTTGTTTAAGTATAAATCAAATCCAAGAACAAATAACAAAGTTATGGGAAATTTTAGCAAAATTCAATAATTTGACCTTGACTGTCAAGGTCATTTTCAGGTCAAGGTCATACATGAAAGAATCATGATGTTGGATTTGTCTAAGTGTTGTTTTGTCCAAGTATGAATCAAATCCATAAATAAATGACAAAATTATGACAATTTGAGCAAAAAACAATAATTTGACCTTGACGGTCACAATCATTTTAAGGTTAAGGTCACACTTGAATAATTCAACATGTTTACTTTGTCTTAAGTGTTGTTTTTGTCCATGTCTGATTCAAATCCAACCATAAATAACAGTTATAGCCAGTTTTAGCAAAATTCAATAATTTGACCTTGACTGTCAAGGTCATTTAAAGGTCAAGGTCAAACTTGAAATAATCATAATGTCGGATTTGTGATAAGTGTTGTTTTGTCGAAGTATTAATCGAATCCATACATAAATGAGAAAGTTATGACAATTTAAGCAAAATTCAATCATCTGACCTTGACTGACAAGGTCATTTTTAGGTCATTGTCATACTTGAGTTTTTCAACATGGACAATTGTGGACAATTGGATATTCAGGAGTCAAGGTCAAATAAATATAGGTCAGTGGGAAGGTCTTGTCCAAGTATGAAGACAATCCATAAAGGAATAAAAAAATTATGATCAATGTTAAAAGTTTTCAGAACAGAACTGCAACGGCAACGACACCATGACTGTAGCAATAACTCTATTTTTCCTTGAAAAAAGTGGAGCTAAAAATGCACTTTGTGTGGGTAACATCATCACCTTTAAGTGCTTCAAAGGACTAAAAAGCACTGTGTGTGTGTAACATCACCTTTTAGGACTTCGAAGAACTAAAAAAACACCATGTATATGTCATTTGTATTAATTTTTCTTGCATGGTGTTTCAGTTTAATTAATCTTATATTAAACTGGTATTAAACTTACTCCTGAAGTCACATAACATGCAGTGTACCTCTAAGTACAAGTACTGCCATTTTCCTGACATCATTTTACTGATACCAGTCTGAAATTATTGCTTCAAAGTGAATTTAAAGTTAAAAACAAAGTACAAGGACACATGGACAAAGCCATGTTTGTGCACCTGTAATACCTTTTTGTCACAGATTATGGAACACAATTTTGCCAGCCATCAAACAAATGAAACACGGTATATTATTTCAATTTTTATTCATCCATCAGTAGTAAATCATCCAAGTGAATAGAACAAGAGGGCCATGATGACCCTGGATTGCTCAACTGAGTACTTTGGCTGTGGGTTTGCTGTTTACCAAACATAAGAAGCAATATTTCATTTTCTAATTGAAGATATGTAGGTGCCTACAAACCAAATATGTAAAATATCAGTCAATAAATAAATACTCTATGACAGAAAGTAGAAATATCTATTATAAGCTATGGTGACCGTGACCTTGACCCTGACCCAGTGACCTCAAGCTGGATAGAGGTTCATGCAAGGAACCAAAATACCAAATATCAAAGATACTGGTCTATAAATGAAGGCTGTATGAGGTAAAGTAGATAAATCTATATTTAGCCTCAGTGACCTTTAACCTAATCTAATAATTTGAACAAGAAGACTTTTTAAGATTTTATTCTATATTGCTATGTAAAACTTGTGACGCCTCAGGCAGGGCCAAAAGTGAACAAACTTTGTAGATGACCACTAGACAATGCTTCATGCCACATTTTAAAACTCTAGGCGTTGTGGTTTCAGACAGGAAGTTTTTTTTATATACTGCTTTATAAAACTTGTGACCTCATACGCGTGGCCAACAGTGACCCCAGGGATATTTTTTTAACAAACTTGGTAGAGGTCCACTAGAAAATGCTTCATGCCAAATTTTAAAACTCTAGGCCTCATGGTTTCAGACAAGAAGATTTTTAAAGTTTTCTACTATACTGCTATGTAAAACGTGTGACCCCTCACGCAGGGCCAAAAGTGACCCCAGGGATATTATTTGAATAAATTTGGTAGAGGTCCACTAGACAATTCTCCACACCAAATTTCAGACTTCCGGGCTTAGCAGTTTTAAACAAGAAGATTTTTAAAGTTTTTCATTCTTGTTGCCATAGTAACCAGAGTTCTTCATGGAGTGGAATTCTTTTAACAACTTTGATAAAGCTTCATGGAAGGAACATTCTGTAAAGTTTTATCATCTTTTACCAAGTGGTTAAGGAGGAGACGTTGTTTAAAGTAAAAAGTTGACGACGCACAACGCAAGACGCACAACAGACACAGGGTGATCACAAAAGCTCACCTTGAGTATAAAGTGCTCAGCTGAGCTAAAAATGTAGCATAAATTAATGATTGTCGGGGATAGCGATAATTACACCAACCATTAAATGATGGGCAGTTTGTGTCGCATGTTACTCCAAACATGCAAGTTCTAGAGCCATGAAACTTTCTAAGAATTGTTTTCAGAATGTGAACCTACGCACCTGGGTATTTTGACGCAAATTTATTGGAGATCAGGAGAGTTATGCCCCCTTTCCTTTCCTACACTTCCACATATTGGAGGCATCATTAATAAGTACTGGGATCTTCTTAACTTATCAAGCAATGTGAGTGTTCAGGATCTACATAAAAACAAACCTATTGTTGCATTTCAACAACCAAGAAATTTACAGGATTTGCTGACCAGCTCTACTCTCAGAGAAAACATAGCTAATGGGAAACCAAGTAAATGCAATAGATGTAGATGTACTAACTGCAAAAGTATTATCGAATGTGATACTTTTAACAGTACAAATACGGGAGAAAATTTTACTTTAAATTTTAATGGTGATTGTACATCATGAGTTGTTATTTATTTAATCTCTTGTAAGAAATGTAACAAGCAGTATGTAGGCCAGACACATCAACACCTATCTGATTACTAGTTTTTCCATTTATGTCTGTATGAAAACTTTTTACTTCTGACCTACTGGGCCATAATTTGAACACAGTGTTACATACCAAACATCTAATTTTAAATATTTTCATATATATTTCTCAGTATAACATACATACTGTATAACATCTCCACCCTCCATAGCAACCAGGGTTTTGGATGGTATGGAATTCTTTTGAAGGACACATAACTTTGTGAAAAATAACAAAACCAAATGTGATTGTAATATGCTTATTTCTTATAAAAAAGCTTCATCTAAAGTTTTATTTGATTCCAGCCAGTGGTTGTTGAGAAAAAGCTCAGACATGAATGGTCCTCAGGAAAATCGAAGTGCCAAAACTCTGTGAAACATAATCTTTTTTTAAAAAGGATCATGTTTGTAACATGATTATCTCCTCTTCGAACTTAGGCTTCCTACAAAGTTTCATTTAATTCCATCCAGTGGTTACTAAGAAATAGCCCAGACAAGACCGTGTTGAAGACAGACAAACTAATGAACAGACGAATCAGCATCTATATGCCCCTCTAAATTTGTGTTTAGGGAACAAAACTGTTATCAGTAAAACTAACATTGCATATACACTATAGAAACCAAACATTGTCAGCAGATTCACACATAATGTTTATTTAACAGGACTTCTATATTTAAGACTTTATCCAAAATGTCACACATCATGAATTTGATGATTTGCTTGTATGGAATGTTATTAACTAAATCTTTTTCTAAGAAATACCTCTGTCTTTAAAGCTAATTATCTCAATTATCCAATTTTATGCAAGATTTTGTTTCTTATAATACACTGTAAGCTGTCAATCAAAATCATCACTGTCATCTGATTGACCATTGCTGCTGTCACTGAAATCATTATCATCATCAGTGGTTGCTCCATTTCTTGGGGCTGGGGCAGCTGGTGTACTGTAATAATAAAATAATAATTCAAGTATTTAGGTTCAATAGGGGCAGATCAAAGGTCTAGTGGTAATGCAAAGGACTTGTAATCCAGGGTTCTTGAGATTAATCCCCTTCTCCTCTACCAACACTTCTGTCTTTGAAACTTTAAATCAGGATCTCATGTGCTGGTAATAAACACTGAGCATGTCAAAGAACGAGGTGTGTCTCTTAATTTCTTGCACATTTGCCCAAAACCTAAAATGCTGGTGTTGGGCATGTTGAGTTGATGATCCATGTTATTCTTAGGCCCACAGTCAAGCTCACAGGGGTCTGCACTTTGAAAACACTTTCCGATCAGAAGCTCAAGAACAACTGCTCCCAGGACATTCAAAACTTTACAGGATGTTTGGGCATAAAGAGTAGATGATCCCCTTCTATTTTTGGACACACATGGGCCTGCACTTTGAAACTGTTTTCAGTCAATAACTAAAATACATATGCCTCCAATCTTTAAAATCCCTAGGCATGATAAGTAGATCTCTGGATTTTTTTTGAGCCCACTGTGTCAAAAGTCAAAATTACAGTGGCCTGCAATGTGAAAATAGTTTCTTAACTATCACTCAGTACACTGATCTCTCCAACATTAAAGAATTGTTTGGCATTTGTAGATAATACCTGTAATACCTAATGATTCTGTGTTCACTGCATCAAATGTCAAGTTCACAGGGGCTGTACTCAAAGGAAGTTTTTTGATCAATTACTCAAGAATGAAAAAATGCAGGAATCTTAAATACACTTGAGTAGATATTTCTGGATCCTGTTGTTATAGATTCACTATGCTGAGTCACCAGTCTTTACTGATTATGGGGATTTCTGATGCAGTAAGAGGGACATAAGTGTCGTTCTGAAGGTCTTGTTGATGAGACTTTAAACTGAGGTCATATGTATAGGGGCTATACAATGAGCCTGTAAAAGAGGAAGGAGTGTCTCTGCATTAGAATGCTTTCTACATTTTGCACTATTCCCAACAACCAAACAACCGAAAATAACTTTATTCTTCAATAGATGCCATGGGTACCCACCATGAGGTAACAAGAGCACTGCTGGGTGAAGCATTATGCCTGAAGGGTGTTTTCTCTAAGTATGATGCATTTGTGATACAAGGGAGGAAACCTTAGGCTTTAAAATTAAATGATTTGCTTTAAATTTTGAATTTTTTTTACCTTTGACCTACTGATCCCTAAAACAATAGGTATCATTCATTCAATATGTGCAACCATTATATGAATTTTGAAGTCTCTATGAAAAATGGTTGTTGAGTTACAGAGTATATATGATTCTTAACATTTAGGGTCACTGTGACCCAGAACTTTGACATACTGATCACAAAACGTATAGGGGTCATCCGATCAATGTGTGCAATCATGATGTAAAGTTTGAAATCTCTATAACAAACTAGAAATGGGTTTTTGATTGAACAAAAACATATGTCTCCCCCCAGCCAGTTGCTGCAGGCAGTATTGAGTCAGACGATTGTAAAATAAGGGGGATATTTTTGTCAAATGTACATGATGAACAAGAAACTCATACTCTGTCAAGAAAGGATTAAGCAGAAACCTTGTTTCATATTGTACAAAATGGTTGTATTCATTCAGTCTAGTACCTGTAGTATGTTGGAATCATGTCGCCTTGATGAGGTGAACATCTGACCCAAGTTTCATAAAAATCCTTCAAGGGCTTTTGAAGATACAGAGCGGACACGATTTTGTGGCATTTGACATTTAACCTCCAAGTGTGACCTTGACCTTGAGACACCACACCCGCAAAGTGGGTTCTGCATGTCGCCTTGATTAGGTGAACATCTGACCCAAGTTTCATAAAAATCCTTCAAGGGCTTTTGAAGATACAGAGCGGACACGATTTTGTGGCATTTGACATTTAACCTCCGAGTGTGACCTTGACCTTGAGACACCACACCCGCAAAGTGGGTTCTGCAGGTCGCCTTGATGAGGTGAATACTGACCCAAGTTTCATAAAGATCCTTCAAGGGCTTTGGAAGATACAGAGCGAACCGATTTGTGACAGACAGACGGACGGATGTCCGGCCAAAACTGGATAGGGGGCCTTTTCTTTTGTTATTTTCTTTTGTTTAATAGAGGGCCATTGGCCCCTTATTCTATTGTTATGGAATGAACTCTATTGTTCTCTTTTGTTATGTTTACAGTTAGATGGCCCCCTATTTATTTTCTGTAGTGCAGACAGACAGACGGACGGACCGACAGACAGACAACTACAGGAAAAACAATATGTATCCCCCGATGAGGTGAACATCTGACCCAAGTTTCATAAAAATCCTTCAAAGGGCTTTTGAAGATACAGAGCGGACACAATTTTGTGGCATTTGACATTTAACCTCCAAGTGTGACCTTGACCTTGAGAAACCACACCAACAAAGTGGGTTCTGCACGTCGCCTTGATGAGGTGAACATCTGACCCAAGTTTCATAAAAATTAGGGATGGCAACGAGTAACCGGTTAACCGAGTACTCGATCGAACGTCCGAATATCGGTTAACAAAATTGATATTCGATTACTCGGCAAAAATATATAATTTCTATTTTTTTGCGATTTAGAAAGGTTGGTGTATCCAATCAGTTCAGAAATTTGGAGATGTACATGTATCTTCATAAATACCTCTTAAATGCAATCAAAACATCCTTGCAGAGGTGCGAAAATGATATCGTTAATTTAACGAGGCGATCAACAGTTTGACACGCGCATGGGATTGAACACCTGAGTCGCTTACGTCATTCGGCCTCTTATAATATTTAATTACCTTTAATTATGTAAGAGTTTGTAGCCGAAACTTGTTTTAAGGTATATCTTTTGAAAACAGCAAATGGCCGGATTGCTATTATGAATGTTAGATTAAAGGTAGTAATTAGTCCCGATTAAGCATTTGTTTTTCTTTACTCAATAAAGGAGAGTAACTCCCTTTTCCTCTTTACGCATATAAATCCAGAAATATCATTAACTTTTTATATATTGATAAAGTTTTTGTTTAGAATAAGATATTAAAATTACAAGAGTCAAAGTGCCGCCTGCAAAATCTAATGCTTGGAAATATTTCAAACGCTGTGCTGATAGCAAGACTATTAAATGTACATTATGTAGCTGTGAAATAACGTATACTGGTGGAACTACAAACATATCAAATCATTTACGCTTCAAGCATCCTTCTGAAAACAGACCAGTCTATATAATTTCAAGAAGAATAAAAGATATATGAACTGTTATAGATGTTGTAAACTTGATATTGCATTAATTAAAACGTTATGAAATATAATGTTGATTTAATTTGTTTGATGGTTATTCTAAGTTACCTCCCTTGCAGTCCTATTTATAGTTACACATCTATGAATTTAAATAGAAAACGAAAGTAGCATGTAGACGGTATTAATATATTGTGATAAAACTTTGAAGATCATTGGAAATCATCCGAGTAACCGAGTACTCGATCGGAAAAATGACCGAGTACTCGAGTATTGATTTTGGTAGTCGTTGCCATCCCTAATAAAAATCCTTTAAGGGCTTTTGAAGATAAAGAGCGGACACGATTTTGTGGCATTTGACATTTAACCTCCAAGTGCGACCTTGACCTTGAGACACCACACCCGCAAAGTGGGTTCTGCACGTCGCCTTGATGAGGTGAACATCAGACCCAAGTTTCATGAAAATCCTTCAAGAGCTTTTGAAGGTACAGGTGGACACAATTTTGTGGCATTTGAAATTCAACCTCCAATTGTGACCTTGACCTTGAGACACCACACCCGCAAAGTGGGTTCTGTTTGTCGCCTTGATGAGGTGAACATCTGACCCAAGTTTCATAAAAATCCTTCAAGGGCTTTGGAAGATAAAGAGCGGACACGATTTTGTGACAGACAGACAGACGGACAGACAGACAACCGGGGGAAAAACAATATGTCTCCCCCATTTTTGGGGGGAGACATAATGATTGTCAAGTTACATGGCAGAAATGGTTTTCAATGTTAAGGTCACTGTGACCTTGACCTTTGAGCTACTGACTCCAAAATCAATAGAGGCCATCCACTCAATGTGTGCAACCATTACATGAATTTGAAATCTCTATGAGCAATTTTTGTCGAGTTACAGAGTATAAATGATTCTTAACATTTAGGTCACTGTGACCTTGACCTTTTTTATACTGACCCCAAAATGTATAGTGCTCATCCACTCAATGTGTGCAATCACGATATAAAGTTTGAAGTCTCTACAACAAATGATTGTCAAGTTACATGGCAGAAATGGTTTTCAATGTTAAGGTCACTGTGACCTTGACCTTCGAGCTACTGACCCCAAAATAAATAAGGGTAATTCACTCAATGTGTGCAACCATTATATGAATTTTGAAGTCTCTATGACAAATGGTTGTCTGTCGAGTTACATTGTAAAATGATTCTACACATTTAGGTCTCTGTGACCTTGACCTTTGACATACTGACCCCAAAAAGTATAGTGCTCATCCACTCAATGTGTGCAATCATGATATGAAGTTTGAAGTCTCTATAACAAATGATTGTCAAGTTACATGGCGGAAATGGTCAATAGGGGTCATCCACTCAATGTGGGCAATAATCACAAGAAGGTAAAAGACTGTGGGCCAAAGAGTTCTCAAGTTACCCTCCAGAAACCAAATTGCTAACAGACAGACGGACAGACGGAAACCCTGGACCATAACATAATATGCCCTCTTCGGGCATATAAAAAGATATACACAGAAAGTTCCACAAGTTGTAATGTAATACAAAAATAAAATAAGAGTCATTGGTTTTATCCTACCATCCCTATATTAGCATTACAATAGCCTTTCAGATGTTAAGGCAAGGTCACATGTATAAATGGTATACACCGAACTACAAAAAGAACCCAAGTGATGCTTGGAAACTTTATGTATCTTGCAAAACCCCTAAAACCCCTTTTCAGAAATTAAGTGACTGACTCACAGATGGGCCTGACAATGAAAACAAGAGGGCCAATGGCCCTAAAGCGCTCACCTGGGTTCAAAGAAGAAAGAATTTTTTCTCAATGTAATGATGCATATCACAGAAATAGACTTTTTTCTATTTCCAAAGGCAAACACATCAGAGGAAGCACATTGAGGTGAAGGGATTTCAAATGAAACATCATTTGGAAATATAATTATACATAATAAAGTTATGGCCAATTTTAGCAACATTAAGAAATTTGACCTTAAAGGTCTAGGTCAAGTTCAGTTTAACCTTCTCTGGAGGTATTGTCTGAAAAGTAGTTATGTCCAAGCATGAAGACACTACATCCATTAACAACAAAGATATAGCCAAGTTAAGTAATGTCAAGGTCATTTAAAGGTCAAGGTAACACTTGAATTGTTTAACAAGTTTCTTTTATTCTCAGTGTTGTTTTGTCCCTGTATAGATCAAATCTGTCCATAAAAAACAGAAGTCTGGCTATTTTAGCAAAATGCAATAATTAGAAACTTGACTGTAAAGGTCATTTAAAGGTAAAGGTCATACTTGAATATAGGTTTTGTCATAAGCCTTGTTCTGTCCAAGTATTAATAAACAAGAGGGCCGATGGCCCTAAAGCGCTCACCTGGGTTCAAAGATGAAAGAAATTTTATGAATGTAATGATGCATATCACAGAAATGGAACAATGCAATTTCATTGCCATAGCTCCAAAAACAAAAAGTAGGTCAGTAGATCAAAATATATGTCATGAGATGAAATTTTTGAACTCCAAACAAAAAGCTGTACACAAGGTCCAAATTTCATTACTGTAGCTTTAAAACAAAAAAGTAGGTCAGTAGGTCAAAAATATAGGTCATACTATGACGTTTTTGAAATGGAACAAAAAACTGCATACATGGTCTAAATTTCATTGCCATAGCTCCAAAAACAAAAAGTAGGTCAGTAGGTCAAAATATAGGTCATGCGATGACATTTTTGAAATCGGAATGAAAAACTGTGCACACGATCCAAATTTCATTGCTGTAGCTAAAAAACAAAAAAGTAGGTCAGTAGGTCAAAAATATAGGTCATGCTAAGACATTTTTGAAATTGGAACAAAAAACTGTATACATGGTCCAAATTTCATTGCCATAGCTCCAAAAACAAAAAGAAGGTCAGTAGGTCAAGAATATAGGTCATGCCATGACATTTTTGAAATCGAAATGAAAAACTGTGAACACGGTCCAAATTTCATTGCTGTAGCTAAAAAACAAAAAAGTAGTCAAATTAATGGCCAGTTTTAACAAAATTCAATGATTTGACCTTGACTGTAAAGGTCATTGAAAGGTCAAACTTGAAAAAATCATAATGTCGGATTTGTCATAAGTGTTGTTTAGTCCAAGAATGAATCAAATCTATAAATAAATGAGAAAGTTATGACCATTTAAGCAAAATTCAATCATCTGACCTTGACGGTCAAGGTAATTTTAAGGTCATGGTCAAATCTGAGTTATTCAAAATGTCAGTTTTGTCATAAGTGTTGTTTTGTCCAAGTATAAATCAAATCCAACCTTAAATACTAATGTTATGGTCAATTTTAGCAAAATTCAATAATTTGACTTTGAAGGTGAAGGTCATTATGAGTCAAGGTCAAGTTTAGTCCAGTCTGCTTGAAGATCATGTCCAAAGGGTTGTTGTGTCCAAGCATGAAGAGAATCCTCCTATTAATAATAAAGTTATAGCCAATTTTAGCAAAATTCAATATTTTGACCTTGAATATGAAGGTCATTTAAGAGTCAAGGTCAAGTTTAGTCTGGTCGTCTTGAAGGTCTTGTCCAAAGGGTTGTTGTGTCCAAGTATGAAGATAATCCATCAAGGAATCAAAAAATTATGATCAATGTTAAAGTTTTCAGACGGCAACGGCAACCACACCATGACTATAGCAATAACTCGATTTTTTTTTCAAAAAAAGTCGAGCTAAAAAGGTAGGTCAGTAGGTCAAAAATATAGGTCAAGGAATAATGTTTTTGAAATCATCTTGAAAAACTGTACAAATGGTCCAAATTTTATTGCCATTGCAAAAAACTTAAACAAGAGGGCCATGATGGCCCTGGATCGCTCACCGAGTACTTTGGCTGTAGGTTTGCTGGTAAGCAGTATTTCATTTTGTCTACAAACCAAATATGTAAAATATCAGTCAATAAATAAAGGCTCTATGACAGAAAGAAGAAATATCTTTTATAGGCTATGGTGGCCTTGACCTTGACCCAGTGACCTCAAACCCTACCCATGGGTAGAGGTCCATGCAAGGAACCTATATATTGAATATCAAAGATATTGGTCTATAAATGAAGGCTCTATGAGGTACAGTAGATAAATCTATTTTTAGCCTCCGTGACCTTTAACCTAATCTAATAATTTGAAAAAGCTTGATAAAGCTTGCTTCATGCCAAATTTAAAAATTCGAGGCCTTGTGGTTTCAGACAATAAGATTTTTAAAGATTTCCTTTTTTACATATTAAGGGCCCCCGGTGCGGGGCAAATTTTGACTCCAGGGCCAACATTTAAACAATATTGGTAAAGGTTCTTTACACAATACTCAACACCAAATATCTAAGGTCTAGACCTATTTGTTTTTGAGAAAAATTATTTGTCATGTTTTTCCAATATAAATCTATGTAAACCAAGAGAACCCTGGGGCGTGGCCAATTTTGACCCAGAGTTCCATTAGAGGGTGCTTAATGCCAAATATCTAAGCTCTAGGCCTTGTGGTTTCAGACAAGAAGGTTTTAAAAGTTTTTCCTTTAGGTTGCAATGCAACCAGAGTTCTGCATGGAATTGATTTCTTTGAACAACTTTGGAAGAGCTTCATGCAAGGAACATCCATGGCAAGTTTCATCAACTTTGGCCCAGTGTTTGGGGAGGAATGGTTGTTTAAAGCAAAAGTTGACGATGCACTGACGCACGACGGACAAAGGGCGATCCTAAAAGCTGAGAAAAAAAAATTTTGGGGGAGGCTATATAACACTATGTAAAACATGGACCCCTAGGGCGGGGACAGTTTTGACCCAGGGGCCATGATTTGAACAATCTTGGTAGAGGTCTACTAGACAATGCTCAACACCAAATACCTAAGCTGCATGCCTTGTAGTTTCTTACAAGAAAATTTTTAAAGTTTTCCCTATATAACTCTATGTAAATCAAGTAAGCCCTGGGCAGGGTCAGTTCTGACACCAGGGTCATAATTTGAACAATCTTTGTAGAGGTCCACTAGATGATGCCTCATACCAAATATCTAAGTTCCAGGCCTTGCAGTTTCTGACAAAAAGATTTTTAAAGAATTTACTATATAACTCTTATGTAAACTAGAACTGTGTCCATAGGACACGGATGCCCCCACTATGCATAAGTGCTCATAAACAAGAGCATGTATATCCTGTATGTAAGATTTTTTCTGTACATATACCTAAAATGATCTACAGGTAACCTTATGTACATGTTAAATTAAATTACAAATGTAAAATTTATATGTTCAATTATTTATATGGTATATAGTGAAAAAATCAACAAAGGGCCATAATTCTGTTAAATATGGTCACAGCAAAAATTCTTTCCTTTACTACCATCTACACATTAAAGCTGTTCATCCCTGGAAGTTTAAGCAAAATCTGCCATCCGGTTTAAGAGGAGTTGCGTTCACAAAATTTCTATATGGTATATAGTGAAAAAATCAACAAAGGGCCATTATTCTGTTAAATTTGGTCTCAGCAAAAATTCCTTCCTTTACTTTCATCTACACATTAAGGTTGTTCATCCCTGGAAGTTTAAGCAAAATCTGCCATCCGGTTTAAGAGGAGTTGCGTTCACAAAATTTCTATATGGTATATAGTGAAAAAATCAACAAAGGGCCATAATTCTGTTAAATTTGGTCGCAGCAAAAATTCCTTCCTTTACTACCATCTACACATTAAGGTTGTTCATCCCTGGAAGTTTAAGCAAAATCTGCCATCTGGTTTAAGAGAAGTTGCGTTCACAAGATTTAGGGACGTACGGACAGACGTACGGATGGACGGACAGACGTACGGACGGACAAGTGCAACGCTATATGCTCCCCACTTTGTGGGGGCATAAACATGTGACCCCTTGGACAGAGCCAATTTTACCCAGGGGCCATGATTTGAACAATCTTGGTAGAGGTTTACTAGACAATGCTCAACACCAAATATCTAAGCTGCATGCCTTGCGGTTTCTGACAAGAAGATTTTCTATGTAAATCAGGTAAGCTGCGGGCAGGGTCAGTTCTAACTCCAGGGTCATAATTTGAACAATCTTTATAGAGGTCCACTAGATGATGCCTCAAACCAAATATCTCAGCTCCAGGCCTTGCAGTTTCTGACAAGAAGATTTTAAAAGATTTTCTTATATAACTCTATGTAAAACATGTGACCCCTGGGGCAGGGCCAGTTTTGACCCAGGGGTCATGATTTGAACAATCTTGGTAGAGGTCTACTAGACAATGCTGCATACCAAATATCTAAGCTCCATGTGTTGTTGTTTCTGACAAGAAGATTTTTGAAGTTTTCCGTATGTAACTCTATGTAAAATCAAGTGACCCCCAGGGCGGGGCCAGTTCTGACTCCAGGGTCATAATTTGAACAATCTTGGTTCACTAGATGATGCCTCATACCAAATACATGTATCTATGCTCCAGGCCTTGTGGTTTTTGAGAAAAAGATTTTTAAATTTTTTTCTTTTGTTTGCCATGGCAGCCAGAGTTCTGCATGGAATTGAATTCTTTGAAAAACTTTGGAAGAGCTTCATGCAAGGAACATCCCATGCAAGTTTCATTGAATTTGGCCCAGTGGTTTCAGAGGAGATGTCATTTGAATAAAATTGCTGATGCCTCATGATGCATGACGCACGACGCACACCGGACAATGGGGTATGACAAAAGCTCACTCTGGCACTTTGTGCCAGGTGAGCTAAAAAGAAAATGTTTATACATCTAGAAATTCTAGCTGTACATTTCTAAACTAAGTTACTGACTCATTTTTAGAAAAACATCACAATATAAAGTTTTACACACTTTTATCAGTAAAAAATTTACTCCATTAGTCTCAGGGTAGATACTAAAGTAATATTAATAATTGTGGCTCAGTGGTATAGATCATCGTTCTTTATTTTACTGACTGAAAGGGCATGGGTTCGAATCCTGATAAAATCAAAACTTTTTTTTCACTTTTCATGGTGTATAGAAACATATTATTATGTTTTTTCCATAATATATTAACTTCTCTTAAATTTTATAGAAAAAAAAAAACTAGATGTTTTTTGTGAAAAACGCGTGTCTCCCCCCTGCACCTGATGGAAAGAAGGCCAAGGAAGAAATATAACCTTTCTGAAACAGAAGCCTCTGTCATTTATTATGGTATAAAGAACATTAAATATACATTATACATATATAACATTATATATATATATTAACATATGTATGGTTATGATAGTTTCACACCTTACTCTAAGCACGGTTGATGTCACCTGACATCACAGTGGAACTATTTGTATCAACGGCGTGTGGAAGACAGCATATGTTATATCGTGGTAGCTGTAATGTATTGGAGTAACACCAGCATCAATGCAGTCCATGTTTTTAACATATATATTGTCGAGAAGTGTCCTTCCAGCAGTGACCTTGACCTTTGACCTACTGACCCTAGAATCAATAGGATTCTTCTACTCAATAAGGGCAATCACCCTATGAAATTTGAAGGCTCTGGGTGAAATACAACTCCAGTTATTGAGCAGAAATGGTTTACACCCTTCGGGCAGCTGAGACCTTGACCTTTTACCTACTGAACCCAAAATCAATAGGGTTCTTGTACTCAATAAGGGCAATCACCCTATGAAATTTGAAGGCTCTGGGTGAAATAGAACTCCAAATATTGTGTGGAAACGGTTTTCACTATTCGGGCCCCTGTGACCTTGACCTTTGACCTACTGATCCCAAAATCAATAGGGTTCTTCTACCTTATACAGGTAATCACCCTCTGAAGCTTGAAGGCTCTGGGTGAAATAGAACTCCAGTTATTGTGCGGAACTGGTTTTCACTCTACGGGCCCCTGTGACCTTGACCTTTGACCTACTGACTCCAAAATGAATAGGGTTCTTCTATTCAATAAGGGCAATTACCCTATGAAGTTTGAAGGCTCTGGGTGAAATAGAACTCCAGTTATTGTAAGGAAACGGTTTTCACTCTTTGGGCTGCTATGAACTTGACCTTAGACCTACTGACTCCAAAATCAATGGGATTCTTCTTCTCAATAAGGGCAATAACCCTATGAAGTTTGAAGGCTCTGGGTGAAATGGAACTCCAGTTATTGAGCAGCAACGGTTTACACTCTTTGGGCCCCTGTGACCTTTGACCTACTAACCCCAATATCATTAGGGTTCTTCTTCTCAATAAGGGCAATCACCCTATGAAGTTTGAAGGCTCAGGGTGAAATAGAACTCTAGTTATTGTGCAGAAACAGTTTTCACTCTTTGGGCCCCTATGACCTTGACCTTTGACCTACTGACTCCAAAATCAGTAGGGTTCTTGTACTCAATAAGGGCAATTACCCTATGAAATTTGAAGGCTCTGGGTGAAATAGAACTCCAAATATTGTGTGGAAACAGTTTACACTCTTTGGGCCCCTGTGACCTTGACCTTTGACCTTCTGACCCCAAAATCAATAGGGTTCTTTTATTCAATAAGGGCAATCACCCTATGAAGTTTGAAGGCTCTGGGTGAAATAGAACTCCAGTTATTGTAAGGAAACGGTTTTCACTCTTTGGGCTGCTATGAACTTGACCTTAGACCTACTGACTCCAAAATCAATAGGGTTCTTTTACTCAATAAGGGCAATCACCCTATGAAGTTTGAAGGCTCTGGGTCAAACTGTAGTCCAGTTATTGAGCGTAAACAAAGTGTGACAGAGGGACAGACGGACAAGGCAAAACTGGGGGGGGGGGGGGGCAGGGGGGAAAAGACATAATTCAGCTTAATTCTGTGAGTCAGTCCCTTTATTTATACTTGCATTTGTTATTGAATACAAATGAACTGAAACCATTACACTTTCTTCAGAAACTTCCTGAGCTGTTTCTTACAGCACTGACTTTGCTGATATACAACATACATTATTTCTGAAAACTGAAAGACAGTTACAGATACTTATGCTTTGATTTGGATAAATTAAACCTCTGACAACTGTTTCAGGGAATGGATTCTTTAGCTCAGTGGTTTAGAGCATTGGTTTTTTGAAAGCTTCTAAAGCTGCACACCAGATTTTCTAGTTACAATTACATGCCTGCCTCTTTTCCATAAATTTGCGTTGAAAAATAGTATTGTAAGGTTGGATGTATGTGTCACGTACATTATAAACTTGTCACAAGAGGTTATTCTACATAGTCATTTATGTAGGTCTAGGACAAAGCTGAGTAGATTGATATCCAAATTACATGTAGTAAAACAGCACTGAACGTTTTGAACATGATCATGGGGTCAAGAAATTAGTTTCTGATAACTTCTATGTTGTCAGTATAATTGCATTTGAGGCCACAATATATATTTGCATTATTATTTTTATACATTTCAGGTTATTTATCTACTGTTTTCACATCTTAATTATTTGCTCACATGATTTTGCTACTTTTTTATGAACAGTTTACTTAATCCATAAAAATATATATTTTTATGTCCCTAAAGGGAGGCATATAGTTTTTGAACTCTCTGTCCATCTGTCTGTCTGTCAGTCCATTAGAAAACTTTAAAGAGGCTGTACTCCAGATTTGACATAAAAAAAAAAAATTTCATAAATTATATATTTAGATGCCGTGAGATTATAACAACATAATATTTTACTTCAAAACTGATTATAAAAGTCAAAATAGAATAAAAAAAAATATTTTTGCTCCAGCCTGATTTGAACTCTGGACCCTCATGTTAACAAAATATTTCCAACGCTTTTACTGTCACCACCATCGCCGCATGTGATATTACAGATATTTACTTTAAATCTTATACGGTATAGTTATACCCTCGTGTTACAGTATAGCACTTTGAAAGGGAAAAAAATCAATTTATAATGTAACAAGATATGTTTGTAAAACATGTATGCCCCCTATCGGCAGCCAATTAGTCATGTGGCCAGATTATTGTGACTGACTTTTGACCTAGTGACCAAATATACATGTTATCTAAAATGTAAGTCTCACAGTCCACAAAACCCGATGCCATTTGGTGGCCAAGTTATTGGTCTGAATTGTTTTGAAATACATGTGACCTTGATCTTTGACCCCAAAATCAACAGGGGTCATCTACTGGCCAAGACAAATGCAGTTTGAGGGTCAACGGCGCATGGGTTGTCAAGTTATTGATTGGAAACCGTTTTTTACCTACAAGGTCAATGTGACCTTGACCTTTGACCCCTTGACCCCAAAATCAATAGGGGTCATCTGCTGGTGATGGACAATCATTCTACCAAGTTTGAAGTTTCTAGGCCTAAGCGTTCTCCAGTTATTGATCGGAAACCGTTTTTAAGATGAAAGTCTCTGTGATCTTGACCTTTGACCTAATGACCTCAAAGTCAATAGGTCATCTACTGGTGATGACCAACCAGTATACCAAGTTTGGTGAACTTAGGTGAAAGTGTTCTCTAGTTATTGATCGAAAACCGTTTTTAGGATGGAAGTCCCTGTGAGCTTGACCTTTGACCTAATGACCTCAAAATCAATAGGGGTCATCTACTGGTGATGATCAACCAGCATACCAAGTTTGGTGAACCTAGGTCAAAGCAGTTCTCTAGTTATTGATCGTAAACCGTTTTAAGGATGAAAGTCTCTGTGATCTTGACCTTTGACCTAATGACCTCAAAGTCAATAGGGATCATCTACTAGTGATGACCAACCAGCATACCAAGTTTGATGAACCTAGGTCAAAGCGTTCTCTAGTTATTGATCGGAAACCGTTTTTAGGATGAAGGTCCCTGTGAGCTTGACCTTTGACCCCTTGACCCCAAAATCAATAGGGGTCATCTACTAGTGATGGACAATCATCCTACCAAGTTTGAAGTTTCTAGGCCTAAGCGTTCTTTAGTTATTGGTCGGAAACGGTTTCTACCTACAAGGTCAATGTGACCTTGACCTTTGACCCCTTGACCCCAAAATCAATAGGGGTAATCTACTGGTGATGGACAATCATCCTACTAAGTTTGAAGTTCCTAGGCCTAAGGATTCTTTAGTTATTGGTCGGAAACCATTCGGTCTACGGACCGACCGACAGACAGACAATTGCAAAGCAATATACCCCCTCTTCTTTGAAGTGGGGGCATAATTATTTGACTTATTTTTTGTCAGTTGGTTATTTTTTAAGCATTAATCATAAATATTACAAGAAATTTATAATACAAGAAAACTTTCTTTTTTTGTCATCTGGAGCACAGCCCCTTTAACATTGGCCATAACTTTCTTATTAGTAAGTGTTACTTCATTCTTGGACACAATGCCCCTTTGGACAAGACCTTTCCACGAACCTATATTTTTTTTTACCTTGATCCCTGAATGACCTTCATGTTGAAGATCCCATTGTCCAAAATCTTTAACACTGACTATAACTTCCTTACAAGTAAGTGGATTTACTTCATACTTGGACACAACATCCCTTTGGACAAGACCTTCCCACTGACCTATATTTACTTGACCTTGACCCCTAAATGACCTTCACCTTGAAGATTCAATTGTCTAAAAACTTTAACATAAGCCATAACCTCCTTATTACAAAGTCGATTTACTTCATACCTGGATACAACAACCCTTTTGACAAGGCCTTCCCATTGACCTATACTTATTTGACCTAGATCATTGAATGATTGATCCTCAGCTCAAAGTCAAAGCACCACTTCAGGGGCATTGTCATCTTACAGTGACAGTTCTTGTTGATTTCTGCTCTTGACTTGGATATAAGCAATTGTCAAGTATTTCAGTTTAATAGGGATCACCTATTTTAAACTTATCTGTTTCGAAGAAAAACTATGATTACTAGGTTGTCTACATTGTCGTGCAAAAACTTTGATGTACCCCGTTACTGGTATCATCACAAAACTTGGAATACTTGCTTAATAATGAAAAGGTGCAGTTGTAAAAAATTGGCATTATTCTGAAATATATTCTTGGAGTTAAACCCATTTTTAACTTAGAATCTTTGTCAAAATTGGTTATTAAATGGAATGATTTCAAATCTATCAAAGGTATCAATATGAAACTTGGAATATTTGCTTATTATGATAGGGCACAAGGGGCATTACTCTGAAAGTTGTTTTTAGAATTCTGCCTCATTTCAACTTGAAATTTTTGTTGAAATTGGCTATTGATATAGAAAATTTTGGAAACTATAAAAAAAATCGTACTCATTCTTGGCATACTTGCTACTGGGGACAGCATACTTGCTACTGGGTAACAAGGCACATCTGTACCACAAGGGACATTACTTAGTGATTACTTCTGACAGTACTCTCTGTGCTTTGATTTGTGTTACTCATGGCCTAGTTTGCACGGGGTCAAAACTCATACAAAGGTGTTTTTTTTTGCATGTGCACTCCATTTGTCTTTTACTGATAAAAGTTTGTAAAATATGTAACAATCGTAGTGAAAATTCTACTTATATTTTCAATTTTTCTGGAACTCACTCTAGTAAATCTGGATTCAATCCCTCAGCTGACATTTTCATCTTTACAGCATGCTCTGGTACACCCTGTAAAGAAGATAAAAGCACATGTACTCTACACAACTTCAACATTCAGATGCTGTCTTAGTCAGCTTGAATATACAAAGATTTTTTTTAAAGAACAAGAGGGCCATGATGGCCCTGGATCGCTCATCGAGAACTTTGGCTGTAGGTTTGCTGTTAAGCAGTATTTCATTTTTCAATTGAAAATATGTAAGTGCCTACAAACCAAATATGTAAAATATCAGTCAATAAATAAAGGCTCTATGACAGAAAGTAGAAATATCTATTATAAGCTATGGTGACCTTGACCTTGACACAGCAACCTCAAACCCTACCCATGGGTAGAGGTGCATGCAAGGAACCTATATACTGAATATCAAAGATATTGGTCTATAAATGAAGGCTCTATGAGGTACAGTAGATAAATCTGTTTTTAGCCTCCGTGACCTAATCTAATAATCTGAAAAAGATTGATAAAGCTTGCTTCATGCCAAATTTTAACAAGAGGGCCATGATGGCCCTGGATCGCTCACCTGAGTACTTTGGCTGTAGGTTTGCTGTTAAGCAGTATTTCATTTTTTAATTGAAAATATGTAAGTGCCTACAAACCAAATATGTAAAATATTAGTCAATAAATAAAGGCTCTATGACAGAAAGAAGAAATATCTATTATAAGCTATGGTGACCTTGACCTTGACACAGCAACCTCAAACCCTACCCATGGGTAGACGTCCATGCCAGGAACCTATATACTGAATATCAAAGATATTGGTCTATAAATGAAGGCTCTATGAGGTACAGTAGATAAATCTATTTTTAGCCTCCGTGACCTTTAACCTAATCTAATAATTTCAACAAGAGGGCCATGATGGCCCTGGATCGCTCACCTGAGTACTTTAGCTGTAGGTTTGCTGTTAAGCAGTATTTCATTTTTTAATTGGAAATATGTAAGTGCCTACAAACCAAATATGTAAAATATCAGTCAATAAATAAAGGCTCTATGACAGAAAGTAGAAATATCTATTATAAGTTATGGTGACCTTCACCTTGACCCAGTGACCTCAAACCCTACGTATGGGTAGAGGTCCATGCAAGGAACCTCTATACTGAATATCAAAGATATTGGTCTATAAATGAAGGCTCTATGAGGTACAGTAGATAAATCTACTTTTAGCCTCAGTGACCTTTAACCTGATCTAATAATTTGAAAAAGCTTGGTAAAGCTTGCTTCGTGCAAAATTTTAAAATTCTAGGCTTTGTGCTTTCAGACAAGAAGATTTTTAAAGATTTTCTTCTATATTGTTATTTAAAACTTGTGACCCCTCGGGCGGGGCCATTAGTGACCCCAGGGACATTTTTCTAACAAACTTGGTAGAGGTCCACTAGACAATGCTGCATACCAAATATCTTAACTCTAGGACTTGTGGTTTCTGACAAGAAGATTTTTCAAGTTTTTCCTATATAATTCTATGTAAAACATGTGACCCCTAGGGCAGGGCCTATTTTGACCAAGGGGCCATGATTTGAACAAACCTGAGAGAGGTCCATTAGATAATGCTGCACACCAAATATCTTAACTCTTGGCCTTGTTGTTTATGACAAGAAGATTTTTAAAGCTTTTCCTATATAACTCTATGTAAAACATGTGACCCCTGGGGCGGGGCCATTTTTGACCAAGGGGCCATGACTTGAACAAACTTGATAGAGGTCCTCTAGACAATGCTTCATACAAAATATCTTAACTCTAAGCCTTATGGTTTATTCTGTGAAGATTTTTAAAACCTTTTCCTATATAACTCTATGTAAACAAGTGACGCCTAGGGCTGGGCCATTTTTGACCCAGTGGCTATGATTTGAACAAACTTATTAGAGGTCCACTAGACAATGCTACACACAAAATATCTAAGCTCTATGCCTTACAGTTTCTGACAAGAAGACTTTTTAAGATTTTCCTATATAACTCTATGTAAAACAAGTTACCCCTGGGGCGGGGCCATTTTTGACCCAGAAGCTTTGATTTGAACAAACTTGGTAGAGGTCCACTAGACAATGCTACACACCAAATATCTAAGCTCTATGTCTTACGGTTTCTGATAAGAAGATTTTTTAAGATTTTCCTATATAACTCTATGTAAAACAAGTGACCCCCGGGGCAGGGCCATTTTTGACCCAGAGGCCATGATTTGAACAAACTTGGTAGAGGTTCACTAGACAATGCTACATACCAAATATCTTAACTCTAGGCCTTCTTGTTTCTGACAAGAAGATTTTCAAGTTTTCCCTATATAACTCTATGTAAAATCAACTGACCCCTGGGGTGGGGTCAGTTTTGACCCCAGGGACATAATTTGAACAAACTTGGTAGAGGTCCACTAGATGATGCTTCATACCAAATACAAAGCTCCAGGCCTTGTGGTTTCGGAGAAGAAGATTTTTAAAGATCCAACTTATAAAATCTATTTTTAGCTCCAGTGAACCAGAAATGCAATGGACCAGAACCATTTGAACAATCTTGGTAGAGCTTCATGCAAGGAACATCCCAGGCAAGTTTCATTAAATTTGCACCATTGGTTTCAGAGGAGATGTCGTTTGAATGAAAAGTTGACGACAGACGGACGGACGGACTGACGGACGGACGACGGACAAAGACCGATCAGAAAAGCTCACCCTGAGCACTTTGTGCTCAGGTGAGCTAAAAATATATGGGCAAGACACAAACTATCAGCAGCAAGGCCTATATAGCAGAACTTACTAAGTTCAGAGAGTTGCTGTGACATGGATCTTGGAGGGAGGAACATGGGTTTCGAGTGTAACACATACTTATTTTAATTTTTGGTTGTAAGGGTTGCAGAGACTTTCAGTCTTTAAGTAATGTTATTTATAATACTAGAACTTTTATTAAAATACAATGTACACAATTATAAAGAAAAAGATTCATAACGGAAAAAATGTGTAAATGCAATCTTTAATGAAACAGAACAATATTAGCCCTTCAAAATTATTTTTCCCTGACTTTTCACTAACTTTTCTGGATTTTTATTTTTCACTGACCAATTTTCAAAATTCCCTGACAATTCCCTGACCTTGAAAAAAAAAAAAATTTCCCTGACTTTTCAAGTCCCCTGGCAACCCTGCAAGATCTTATATTAACTCAAGTATTGTACAAGTCTGATTAAATTCAAATCAAAAATGAAGCTGCTATTGTGCAGACAAGGTCTAAATAGTTAATTTTGGCACTTTCAGGGACCATAACTCTGGAACCAATAATGCAATATAGCAATTTGAAGAAAGGAACCAAGATCTTATGGTTATGAAAGTGAAGATCAGACCAAAATTAAGACCACTAGAGTGCAGAAAAGCTTTTATCATAACTTGACCTAGTGACCTAAATTTCAAAGTCACATGACCCAGTTTCAAACTTGACCTAGATATCATCGAGATAAACATTCTGACAAAGCTTGAAGAAGATCAGAGCAAAATTAAGACTACTACAGTGCGTACAAGCCTTTTCTATAATTTGACCTAGTGACCTAGTTTTCAAGGTCACATAACCCAGTTTCAAACCTGACCTAGATATCATTGAGATACACATTCTGACCAAGCTTGAAGAAGATGGGACCAAAATTAAGACCGATAGAGTGCAGACAAGCTTTTTCTAAAATTCGAACTTGTTACCTTGTTTTCAAGGTCACATGATCCAGTTACGAACCTGACCTAGATATCATTGAGATAAACAATCTGACCAAGTTTGAAGAAGATCAGACCAAAATTAGGACTGCGAGAGTGCGGACAAGCTTTTTCTATAATTTGACCTTGTGACCTAGTTTTGAAGGTCACATGACCCAGTTTCGAACTTGATCTAGATATCATTGAGATTAACATTTTGACCAAATTTGAAGAAGATCAGACCAAAATTAAGACTGCTAGAGTGCGGACAAGCTTTTTCTATAATTTGACCTAGTGACCCAGTTTTAAGGGTGAGATGACCCAGTTATGAACTTGACCTAGATATTATTGAGATAAACATTCTGACCAAGTTTAAAGAAGAATGCACCAAAATTAAGACCACTAAAGCGCAGACAACAATTGTGAACGGACGACGGACGGACGATGAACGAAAGGCGATCACAAAAGCTCACCCTGTCACTATGTGACAGGTGAGCTAAAAATGGTTTCAGACAAGAAGATTTTTTAAGATTTTCTTCTATATTGCTATTTAAAACTTGAGACCCCTCATGCGGGGCCAATAGTGACCCCACGGACATTTTTCTAACAAACTTGGTAGAGGTCCACTAGACAATGCAGCATACCAAATATCTTAACTCTAGGCCTTGTGGTTTCTGACAAGAAGATTTTAAAAGTTTTTCCTATATTCTGTAAAAATTCCATTTATAGCCCGGACTTTTATTAGAATCATGGATTGTTAGAAAGTTCAGGATGGGCGTTAATTGGAGACACACCTTCACAAGAGAGACCGATTTTCAAAGCAGGGCTTTATAAATCCACTCGCCCCTCATAATTACATGTACAAGAAGAAATTGAATCTGGAGAAAGAGCGGATGTGTACATGTACTTATTGCAGACAACGCTAAAATCTGTTCATTTCCACTATTATGTGTGAAAGTTTGCCGAGCACGGGAATAAAAAAAACAAGAGGGCCATGATGGCCCTGGATCGCTCACCTGAGTACTTTGGCTGTAGGTTTGCTGCTAAGCAGTATTTCATTTTTTAATTGAAAATATGTAAGTGCCTACCAACCAAATATGTAAAATATCAGTCAATAAATAAAGGCTCTATGACAGAAAGTAGAAATATCTATTATAAGCTATGGTGACCTTGACCTTGATCTAGTGACCTCAAACCCTACCCATGGGTAGACGTCCATGCAAGGAACCTATATACTGAATATCAAAGATATTGGTCTATAAATGAAGGCTCTATGAGGTACAGTAGATAAATCTATTTTTAGCCTCCATGACCTTTAACCTAATCTAATAATTTCAAAAAGCTTGATAAAGCTTGCTTCATGCAAAATTTTAAAATTCTAGGCCTTCTGGTTTCGGACAGGATGATTTTTAAAGATTTTCTTCTATACTGCTATTTAAAACTTATGACCCTTCGGGCGGGGCCAATAGTGACCCCAGTGATATTTTTCAAACAAACTAGGTAGAGGTCCACTAGACAATGCTGCATACCAAATATCTAAGCTGTAGGCACTGAGGTTTCCAGTCAGAAGATTTTTAAAGATTGCCTTTTTTACATATTAAGGGCCCCCGAGGCGGGGCCAATTTAGACCCCGGGACCAACATATAAACAATACTGGTAAAGGTTCTAAACACAATACTCCACACCAAATATGTAAGGTCTAGTCCTATTAGTTTCGGAGAAAAATGATTTTTCATGTTTTTCCTATATAACTATATGTAAACCAAGAGAACCCTGGGGCGTGGCCCATTTTGACCCATGGGACATAATTTGAACAAACTTGATAGACATCCACTAGACAATGCTGCATACCAAATATCTAAGCTGTAGGCATTGAGGTTTCCAGTAAGAAAATTTTTAAAGATTACCTTTTTTTACATATTAAGGGCCCCCGGGTTAGGGCCAATTTTGACCCTGGGGCTAACATATAAACAATACTGGTAAAGGTTCTCAACACAATACTCCACACCAAATATCTAAGGTCTAGTCCTATTAGTTTCAGAGAAAAATGATTTTTCATGTTTTTCCTATATAACTATATTTAAATCAATAGAACCCTGGGGCGTGGCCAATTATGACCCAGGGGACATAATTTGAACAAACTTGATAGAGGTCCACTAGACAATGCTGCACACCAAATACCTAAACTCTACGCCTAGCGGTTTCTGATAATAAAATTATTTAAAGTTTTTCCTATTTAACTCTATTTAAAACATTTGACCCCTGGGGCTGGGCCATTTTTGACCCAGGAGACATGATTTGAACAAACCTGGTAGACGTCCACTGGACAATGCTGCACACCAAATATCTAAACTCTAGGCCTTGTGGTTTCAGACAACAAGATTTTTTAAAGTTTTTCCTATATAATTCTATGTAAAACTAGTGACCCCTTGGGCAGGGCCATTTTTGACCCAGGGGTCATGATTTGAACAAACTTGGTAAAGGTCTACCTGATGATGCTTCATACTAAATATCTAAGCTGCAGGCCTTGTAGTTCTGGACAAGAAGATTTTTAAAGTTTTTCCTATATAATTCTATGTAAAACTAGTGACCCCTGGGGCAGGGCCATTTTTGACCCTGGGGTCATGATTTGAACAAACTTGGTAAAGGTCCACCTGATGATGCTTCATACCACATATCTAAGCTCTAGGCCTTGTAGTTCTGGAGAAGAAGATTTTTAAAGTTCCAACTTTGAAAATCTATTTTTAGCTCCTGTGGCCTAGAAATGTAATGGACCTGAACCATTTGAACAATTTTGGTAAAGCTTCATGCAAGTAACATTCCTGCTAAGTTTCAGCAAGATTGGCTGAGCAGTTCAGGAGAAGAAGTTGTTTGAAGAAAAAGTTGAAGACGCACACACGCAAGCCTTGTGCATGATCTTTACTACTTTCTTACGGTAAAAATAAGGGAAATAAAAGTAAATAAAAGGGAAATAAGTAAAATTGAATTGTAAAAGTAAGCCAAATTTTGCTCAAATCAGGGGATGGGCTTTAAAAAGGGGCAGTTGATTTTTCAACTTTGGGCTGAAAAATGGCTGTTTTTTGTCCTAAATATGTGGGGTAGGGCGTCTATTAAGAGATGGGCTATAAATAGAATTGTTACTGAAACAATCTATCTGACAAATTTCCAGGTTATTTGGACTCAAAATGTTACCTCGAGAGTGTTAACAAGGTTTTTCCATATTTGGGGTCTGTGACCTAGTTTTTTTAACCCAGATGACCCATATTTAATTCTGAGCTAAAAGTCATTAAAACAATCTTTCTGACAAATTTCCAGAATATTTGGACTGAAAAGTAGCCTCTACAGTGTTAACAAGTTTTTTTCTATTTTTGGGCTCTGTGACCTAGTTTTTGACTCCAGATGACCCATATTCAAACCTGTCCTAGAAATCATTGAATCAATCTTTCAGACAGATTTCCAGGTAATTTGGACTGAAAATGTTACCTCTAGAATGTTAACAAGGTTTTTTCCACAGTTATGGGCTATGTGACCTAGTTTTTGATCCCAGATGACCAATATTCGAACTTAAGCTAGAAATCATCAAAATAACCTTTCTGACAAATTTCTGGGATATTTTGACTGAAAATGTAACCTCTAGAGTGTTAACAAGGTTTTTCTATTTTCGGGCTCTGTGACCTAGTTTTTGAACCCAGATGCCCATATTCGAATTTGAGCTAGAAATCATAGAAACAACCTTTCTAACAAATTTCCAGATTATTTGGACTGAAAATGTTACCTCTCCTTCTACAAGGTTTTCACTATATAAGCCTATGTAAAACCAATGACCTCGGGGTGGGGCCAAATTTGACCCCAGGGGCATAATTTGAATAAACTTGGTAGAGGTCACTCGACAATGCTACATACCAAATCTTAAGGGTCAGGGCCTTGTGGTTTCAGACAAGAAGATTTTCAAAAGTTTTTCCTATATAAGCCTTTGTAAAACCAATGACCCCAGGGTGGGGCCAAATTTGACCCCAGAGGTATAATTTGAACAAACTTGGTTGCGTTCCACAAGACAATGCTACATACCAAATCTTAAGTCTCAGGGCCTTGTGGTTACAGACAAGAAGATTTTCAAAGTTTTTCCTATATAAGCCTATGTAAAACCAATGACCCCAGGGGCAGGGCCAAATTTGACCCCAGGGGCATAATTTGAACACACTTGGTAGAGGTCCATTAGATAATGCTACATACCAAATCTTAAGGCTCAGGGCCTTGTGGTTTCAGACAAGAAGATTTTCAAAGTTTTTCCTTTAAGTTGACATAGCAAACAGAGTTCTTGATGGAATTGAATTCTTCAACCTGCTTTCCAATTTAAATTAGTTTGGAATGAAGCTTTCTCAAGATATTTATCAGAAACAAAGTGTCTACGGACTGACTGACCACCATGAGCAAAGCATTTATCACTTGTCTGTGAAAAGGGACTTATATTTACATCCACATTTACATCAAACATGAACAGGGTAAAATACTGGACAGAAATGCTGAACAGAGAACTAAAATTCTGTGTAACATACCACTTGAACCATTTTGAAATATTTCATATATCTTGGATCTTTTGACACAGGATTACTGGGTGTCTCCACTTCTGTTGGAGAGGGTGGGGTTGCATTGTCTGCCATCAGCTGTAGAACATGTGTATATAAAATTCAGATGTTAAACATACATTGCAAAATCAAAAAGTTATTCACTTCTATATACAAAAATCAAATAAAAGAACCAACCTATCAATTTTGTTGCAATCAAGTTATACTGAATTGTATATATTAGAGATGGCAAAATTTGTTCATTTTAGCATTCGATTGTTCGGATCAATTTAATTCGAACATTCGAATAACTTATGCTCAATAATAGTTTACTGAGCTTCTCAACTTAATTAACTCAATAAGATCCAAGTGTTTCCAATTCATTGACACAAGGTGTATTTCTCAGGATATCGGTATTGGGTAAATCCCTATACGATTTAATTTATATTTAGAAGGTCAAAAAAAATAAAAGAAATTGAGACTAAGCGCAAGATATGGCTAGTATCATTTACACTTTTACTGATTATTAGCCATACGGATGTGAACTGTTAGAGAATTTTGCGAGAGAATCAATCAAACCAACAAGAGGGCCATAATGGCCCTGGATTGCTCACTTGAGTACTTTGCTTGAGGGTCTACTGTTAAGCAAACATCAGATGCAATATTACATTTTCTAACTGAAGATATTCAAAGATCTCATCTTTTATACAAAAAAAATCCATGGGGCAGAGGCAATTTCATGATAACAGCTTGTGAGGAGATGACATTTGAAGCAGTATTTTGAAGAAAACCTATTTTTAGCTCTGGTGGCCATTTTGTTAAATGTACCAGAACCATTTTAGCAATTTTAATGCAGGGGTATGTAAGGAACATTTCTGTGAAATTTGATGGAAAATTACCTTGTCAT
Organism: Cyclina sinensis; assembly: GCA_012932295.1. Lineage (NCBI taxonomy): Eukaryota > Metazoa > Mollusca > Bivalvia > Venerida > Veneridae > Cyclina > Cyclina sinensis. Next base: position 8,657,751 of record JAAONU010000015.1, read on the forward strand.
TGAGGAGGAGATGCTGTTAGATTTCTTTTCTACTTTTAGCTTTTGTAGCCCTTATGTGCAATGGAGCAGAACGGTTTGAGCAATTTTAGAAAAGGGCATTATAAGGAACATTTCTTTCAAATTTGGCTTAAAATGGCCACGTTGTTTTGGAGGGGATGTCATTTGAAGCAAAATTTTGATGAATATCTATTTTTAGCTCTGGCTGCCATTTTTATCAATGGAACAGAACTGTTTAAGCAATTGTAATAGAAGGCTATGTAAGGAACATTTCTGTGAAATTTGGTGGAAAATCTCCCAACTGTTTAGGAGGAGATGTTGTTTAAATTTTTTTCTATTTTTAGCTTTTCCAGCCCTTATGTGCAATGTAGCTGAACGGTTTGAGCAATTTTACAAAGGGAATGATAAGGAACATTTCTGTAAAGTTTGGTTTAAATCGGCCAAATGGTTTAGAAGATGTCATTTGAAGTCAAATATTGATAAAAATCTATTTTTAGCTATGGTGGCCATTTTGATCAATGGAGCAGAACCATTTAAGCAATTTTAATAGAGGGCTATGTAAGGAACATTTCTGTGAAATTTGGTGGAAAATCTCCCAACTGTTTAGGAGGAGATGTTGTTTAAATTTTTTTCTATTTTTTAACTTTTGCAGCACTTAATATGTGCAATGGAGCGGAATGGTTTGAGCAATTTTAGAAAAGGGCATTATAAGGAACATTTCTGTCAAATTTGGCTGTAAAATGGCCAAGTGGTTTTGACGGAGATGTCATTTGAAGCCAAATACCGTAAACGCTCGAATATTGTACGCTAGCGTGTATAAAATGCATCCCTGGTCTGGCCTCAAGATCTGGGGGAAAAAGCTTGCACTGGAATATAATACGCACACAAATTTCGTATGGATAAAGAGTTACCATTTGTCCATGTTTTTCGTTCAGGAAGCGGCCATTGTCGGTGCGCGTAATAATTACATCGCGTGAATATCGCTACGGTTGCATTTAACTATTTATTTCATTAAGGACAATTAGCTCTAGAAACTATTTCCTTCGGAAATATCGAATAAACATGGCATTATCTCAAAGTGTCAACACCTTCTCAATACCTTTTGGATGTGTTAACAAACATCTCATAAATATGGCGACATCAAACGACACTAATTATTATGTTTGTTTAACAAAATACGGATATCTTTATCAAATTAATTGATCGATAATTGTGTGAGTGCGAATATTGAGGGGCATAATACCGGTAAGAATTGGTTATATGATTAAATCTTTAGCAGTTATACATTTAGAGAAAAAAAGCAAAAAACAAAAACCAAAAAAAAAAAAACATAAAAAAAAGGAAAAAAAAAAACGGCGTTATAACGGCTTTTACGATACCGTACTTTCAGTACAGATGACATTGGTTTTCTCCCCTTAATAACGCTCTGCAAAAAGAAGGTGCACCAAAAAAGAAAACATGATCATTTGGAAAGAAATTATTGACTTTTGGTCGGTATCTTACAGGTTTTTAAAGCTGGAAAAAATTCAGACGGCCCACCCTCGTGTATAATACGCACCCCTTTGTGGATACTGAAAATTCTTGAAAAATAGTGCGTATTATATTCGAGCTGTTTACGGTATTCATGAAAATCTATTTTTAGCTCTGGCAGCTATTTTGTTCAATGGAGCGGAACCGTTTTAGCAATTTTAATAGAGGGCTATGTAAGGAACATTTCTGTGAAAGTTGGTGGAAAATCCTCCAACCGTTTAGGAGGAGATGTTGTTTAAATTTTTTTCTATTTTTAGCTTTTCCAGCCCTTATGTGCAATGTAGCAGGGGGGTTTGAGCAATTTTAGAAAAGGGCATTATAAGGAACATTTCTGTAAAGTTTGGTTTAAAATGGCCAAATGGTTTTGACGAAGATGTCATTTGAAACCAAATATTGACGAAAATCTATTTTTAGCTCTGGAGGCCATTTTGTTTAATGGAGCAGAACTGTTTTAGCAATTTTAATAGAGGGCTATGTAAGAAACATTTCTGTGAAAGTTGGTGGAAAATCCTCCAACTGTTTAGGAGGAGATGTTGTTAACATTTGTTTCTATTTTTAGCTTTTGCAGCCCTTATGTGCAATGGACTGGAACGGTTTGAGAAATTTTGGAAAAGGGCATTTTATGGAACATTTCTGTCAAATTTGGCTTTAAATGGCCAAGTGGTTTTAGAGGGGATGTCATTTGAAGCATAATTTTTAGCTCTGGCAGCCATTTTTATCAATGGAGCAGAACCATTTTAGCAATTGTAACAGAAGGCTATGTAAGGAACATTTCTGTGAAATTTGGTGGAAAATCTCCCAAACGTTTAGGAGGAGATGTTGTTTAAATTTTTTTCTATTTTAAGCTTTTGCAGCCCTCATACGCAATGGAGTGGAATGGTTTGAGCAATTTAAGAAAAAGGCATGATAAGGAACATTTCTGTAAAGTTTGGTTTAAAATGGCCAAATGGTTTAGAAGATGTCATTTGAAGCCAAATATTGACAAAAATATATTTTTAGCTCTGGTGGCCATTTTGATCAATGGAGTGGAACCATTTTAGCAATTCTAATAGAGGGCTATGTAAGGAACATTTCTGTGAAATTTGGTGGAAAATCTCCCAACCGTTTAGGAGGAGATGTTGTTTAAATTTTTTTCTATTTTTAACTTTTGCAACCCTTATGTGCAATGGAGCGGAACAGTTTGAGCAATTTTAGAAAAGGGCATTATAATGAACATTTCTGTCAAATTTGGCTTTAAATGGCCAAGTGGTTTTAGAGGGGATGTCATTTGAAGCATAATATTGAAAAAAATCTATTTTTAGCTCTGGCAGCCATTTTCTTCAATGGAGCAGAACCATTTTAGCAATTTTAATAGAGGGCTATGTAAGGAACAATTCTGTGAAATTTGATGGAAAATCTCCCAACTGTTTAGGAGGAGATGTTGTTTACATTTGTTTCTATTTTTAACTTTTGCAACCCTTATGTGCAATGGAGCGGAACGGTTTGAGCAATTTTAGAAAAGGGCATTATAAGGAACATTTCGATCAACTTTGCTTTAAAATGGCCAAGTGGTTTTGGAGGGGATGTCATTTGAAGCCAAATATTGATGAAAATCTATTTTTAGCTCTGGCAGCCATTTTGTTCAATGGAGCGGAACCGTTTTAGCAATTTTAATAAAGGGCTATGTAAGGAACATTTCTGTGAAATTTGGTGGAAAATCTCCTAACTGTTTAGGAGGAGATGTTGTTTACATTTATTTCTATTTTTAGCTTTTGCAGCCCTTATGTGCAATGGAGTTGAACGGTTTGAGCAATTTTAGGAAAGGGCAATATAAGGAACATTTCTGTAAAGTTTGGTTATATATAGCTTTTGGGTTAAGGAGGAGATGTCATTTAAAGTAAAATGTTGACGACGGATGACTGACGACGGACGCCAGTTGATCACAAGCTCACCCTGAGCATTTGCTCAGGTGAGCTAAAAATTGGGCAAATATAAAGTAAAACTGGGGTTAGTGCCAGTATCTGACTTACACATTCGTGTCTTTAGTTTCTTTCCATGACACACACAATCATTATATCTCCAAGTTTGACCTTTAACTCTGACAGGACATACCTGTACCTTTTGCCTTACCCATTGTAGGTGATACTTGCTAAAAGCACAGGCCACCAACATTAGACAACACGTGTTTACAGCCATCTGACCAGAGGTGTTAAAAGAGGTGCTTAAGAAACAATAGGTGTGAATTCACCTGGTTACAACACCTTTCTTACCTCTTCAACACTATGATTTCATTTTTCTTTTGAAACAAAATAGAACTTTTTTCAGAGCATTTGAATGCTATACATACATTCGGCATTGGGTCCAAACATTTGAACGTTTACTTACATCCCTAGTATATATTACAACTTTTAAACTTAATTACAATATATATATTCTTACAAGAGCACCGCATAAAAAATCATCTGTTTTATTAAACATTTGCATTAAACAGACAAAAAACAAAAAATATATGAAAACAAGAAATGTGTCACAGACACAAATGCCCCCGAAACATGTCACTGGTCACAGAGATGGTAGCTTACTAGTAAAGAAGTTATCGCCCATGTTAAAGTTTATATAAAATTTCTACTGAATGAAAAAAAATCAGACAAGCTATCACTAAATGTGATGAATACCCCCACAAGACTGCTTCGGAACTGAGGAAATTATAAATAACAGAAATCTTTGTAAAAGAATTGAAATAGAGTTATGGTTGTTAAAGACAGTTGTGGTTCTTGTACGTAGCATTACCTTTCACTGTGGTTGACCATTATATGAAGTTGCACTGAATTCGAACAATTAGTTTTCAAGTTATGCTCTGGACAAGGAAAACTAACAAAGGGCATTAACTCTGCAAATACTGAAGATGGAGTTATGGCTCTTGTTTACTGCACTTCCTCTCATTGTGCTTGATCATTGTATGAAGCTGTACTGATATCCAACCATTAGTTTTCAAGTTATGCTCCGCACAAGGAAAACCAACAAAGGGCAACTGTGCAAATACTGAAGATGGAGTTATGATTCTTGAACACTGCACTTTTTCTCATTGTGCTTGATAATTGTATGAAGTTGCACTGAATTCAAACTATAAGTTTTCAAGTTATGCTCCGGACAAAGAAAATCGACGAAGAGCATTAACTATGCAAATAGTTAAGATGGAGTTCTGATCCTTGTACACTGCACTTCCACTCATTGTGTTTGATCATTGTTTGAAGTTGCATTGAATTCCAACCTATAGTTTTCAAGTTATGCTCTGCACAAGGAAAACCAACAAAGGGCAATAACTCTACAAATAGTGAAGAAGGAGTCATGATTCTTGAACACTGCACTTCCTCTCATTGTGCTTGACCATTGTTTGAATGTGCACTGAATTCCAACCAGTAGTTTTCAAGTTATGCTCCAGATAAGGAAAACCAACAAAGGGCAGTAACTGTGCAAATAGTGAAGATGGAGTTATGATTCTTGAATACTGCACTTTCTCTCATTGTGCTTGACCATTGTATGAAGTTACATTGAATTCAAACTATCAGTTTTCAAGTTATACTGCGGACAAGGAAATTGCAATAGACCACCCGACCGACCAACCAACCACCTGGTGACTCCTATATACCTCAAACTTCATTTTGTGGGTATAACAAAGCTTTAAAGAACAAAAAAAAAATGTATGATATATTTGAGTTAACATGATTACATTAGTACCATGATTATCTTACTCATTCTGTAAAACAGAACTAGAGCTATCACTTAATGTGATAAATACCCCCACAATCTTCGAATTTAGCCGCCAGACCGAAGGCCCAGTCCACCAAAATGGCTGACGGTCGAGTAAAAAATTACAAATCAGTGGTCTGACTGTCCAGTGAGTATTGGCGCTGTTCTTTTTTTTATAAAATACAATAAACAAAGTTGAGAAACAAATAAAAAGTAGTGTTTTTGAAAATAAAATGGAATTGTTTCTTAAAAATGCATTCTTCTCCATAGAACAGCGATTTGTTAACCCCAACTACAACATAACGCTTTTGTACTTAGTTTACACATAACTGTTGCTCAGGCTATAATCTCCCTTTCCAGTTTTCGTGATAAATATGATTTTTTTTAAATTATTGACCACGCCATTTCTGCTGTAAAAAGAACTAGAAATGTGTCCATAGGACACAGATGCCCCCACTCAACCTAGCTACTCATATAGCTAGCAATATGGCCACGAGATAGTCATACACGCTGAATCATTAATAAGATTGGTTTAACAAAATGACAACTATAAGAAACCTGTTGCGGTTTGAAGACTCAAATTACTGTCTCCAACACTGTGACCAATGGATGAATATTTTCCTTCACAATTCTGTATGCATAGTTGGACATTCTTGGAGTTTGCAGATGGTAAACAGGTGTTTTCACGTCTAATTTGTACTAAGTTCCTAAGTTATATGTTCTGTAAGTCAGGCTGTTTATAAAAAGTCCATTGTCATCTAAATAGCAAAAAATTTTAAGCAATTGTTGGAACAAAATTTTACCATTTCCATACTTAAATGTTGAATTCTGCTTAAGCTGGTGCTAACGGGCGTGGACGTTAACTTGCATTTTCCATTACTGTCCATGAACATGCTCAATCAAACTGAGTCTGCAATTGGACCATTGGAACAGCGTTAAACTAACTACGAAGACAGAAATTTTTTTAGGTATCAAACTGTAGGGCAACAATGCTGTGGTCTGAGAAGTAGGTCGACAGGCAGGATAATCTGGGTTGTAAAATAATATTCTGTATGTAGATAAGGTCAAGTGTAGAACCACCTCTGTGAGTTGGGAGCTGCACACACTGGGAATAGTTATTCAATTTCTGTGACAGTGTTGTAGAATTTGTACAATTAAAAGCTAAGCTGAAATCTCCAAGCAGTATATCTGGAGAAGTTTGGTCTGCAATATGTGTCAGATCATTAATAAAGTCTGTTATGTTCAAGGATGGAGATCTATAGAGAAGACAGAATGACCTTGGACAGAGCTCTGATGAGATGGTAACTGACACTTGTTCCATATGAGGTCGATGTGAAACACTGGAAGTTGTCACTGGCAACTTATCTCGTGTGCAGAACAACAAACCATGGCAGTTGTTTTCCCGTGACATAGGCAAACATGTCAAGCTCCACCCAACACGCTGATGGTACTGTACTTGATTCTCATAGACATTTGCTTCATTCAGACACAGTATGTCAACCCTGCTCAGAACTGGGTGACTCTAGCTCCAGCGCTTTTGCAGTTACAGGCGACAAAAGTTGAAAATTGCAAATTTTGAGTATGTAAGGGGCCATAACTCTAACAATTCCAAATAACAACTTTTTGGGACGGACGGTCGGATGGACTGACAAGGCAAGTCTAAATCCCCCCCAACTCCCCCCACCACCCCCAGAGTGGGGGCATATAAAAGCCAGCCTAAAGGAACACCTTATTTTCATTATTCTATTTCATGTTTCGGTTTTCTGTTTTTTTTCTTTTTTTACATGCATGTATAATTGTCGTAAACTGACATCCCATCCATTCCATAACACTCATTTATCGACCATGGTACATAAAGTAGTTGTATGGAATATATACCAGGGGTAACCAATGGTGACATGTATATATGGCATTTTCAGAAGTAGGGAAAACTAGAACTGTGTCCATAGGACACCGATGCCCCCACTATGCATAAGTGCTCATAAACAAGAGCATGTACATTCTGTATGTAAGATTTAGGTGGGGAACAATTTTTTTCTGTAGTTGCAAATGAATTGAGGTGTATATTATTAATGCTGTCCTTTTATTTTCAAAATTAGATATTTTATACTGAAACATGGGCTGTCAGATGGACAGCACGCTTGACTATTCTTAGTGCTTGAAGGTATAATAAAAGCCTGAAATCAAAGATTTTTCAAAGTCTTAAAAGGGGAATAACTAATAAAAATGCTTAACAGAGTTATGGGCCTTGATGGAATGACACAGTCTACAGCCAAGTTTGAACCAACTAGAACTATCGCTGAATGCGATTCATACCCCCACCAATGTCCTTGACAGAAGACGACATGGAAAGGTGGTTAAGGGAATAACTTTAGTGGCACAAATACATATACATAAAAAGAAATTATCTCTGGTGAAAAAAACAAACAAATTGTACAGGTAATAGTATAAATATATATTGTCAAATCATGTTCGAAACAGTTACAAATAACCTTTCATTTTCCCAATGTACTAAAACAAACAAAAGCAGTGAAGTTAAGAAAATAGCATAATTATGTCAAAATGTAATTATAAGTGGAAAAACTTTGCATACTGAGCTTACTTGTTCTAGTTTTAGAAATATTCAAGTACATGTTAAAATTTCAGAACATTTTCTAAGTCAATTTTTGACCTTCAAGTGTGGCCTTGACCTTAAGCTGGCACAAGGGTAAGATGGGTTCTGCACATTGCCCAGTTGGGGTGAACATTTGAGTCAAGTTTGAAGAAAATCCTTCCATTAGTATAGAATTTATAGAGGGGACACAACATATTGTCTAGTATTGATTGTAAGTAAATTAAAAGACTTAAAAAGGGGCATAACTTTGTCAAAATGCAATACAGAGTTATGAAACTTGACCTGCATATCTTACTTGTGATACCTCATATATCTTTTAAGTTTTAAGCAAATACCTATGCTAGTTTCAGAAATATTCAAGTACATGTTAAAATTTAAGAACATTTTCTAAGTCAATTTTGACCTTCAAGTGTGACCTTGACCTTAAGCCGGCACAAAGGTAACATGGGTTCTGCTTTGCTGAGTTGAACATTTGAGTAAAGTTTGAAGAAATTTCTTCCATTAGTATAGGATTTATAGAGCGGACATGACATATTGTCTAATATTTGATTGTATGTAAATTTGAAGACTTAAAAAGGGGCATAACTTTGTCAAAATGCAATACAACTTGACCTGCATACCCTAATTGTGACACTTCATATATATTTTAAGTTTCAAGCAAATATGTTTTCTAGTTTCAGAAATATTCAAATACATGTTAAAATTTAAGAATATTTTTTAAGTCAATTTTTGACCTTCAAGTGTGACCTTGACCTTAAGCCGGCAAAAGGGTAACATGGGTTCTGCACATCCCCTTGTTGAGGTGAACATTTGAGCCAAGATTAAAGAAAATCTTTCAATTAGTGTAGGACTTACAGAGCGGACACGACATAATGTCTAATATTTGATTGTTTGATATTTGACCTTCAATTGTGACCTTGACCTTGAGCTGACACATGGGCAACATGGGTTCTGCACATCTTCTTGTTGAGATTAACATTTCAACCAAGTTTGAAGGAAATCCTTCAATTGGTATAGGATTTATAGAGCGGACACGATAATGGAGACGGACGGATGGACGGACGGACGGACCGACCGACCGACACGACAAAGAGAATCCATTATAGCCCCCCCCCACATTTTGTGGTGGGGGTATAAATATCTGCAGTAGAAAGGGAAGAAATAGTGAAAATGAGAAGCTTGCCCTAAAACTTTAACCCAATAGCCACGCCGCAAATACAATAGACCTCCTTATTCTTTGAATAGTCGACATAAAAATGTTGTAAATATTTATGTACTATGAGGAATCACATTAGCGAAGACGAAGAAAGAGACACACAAGTAATTACATGCTGCTGATATTAAAGTAAGCAGGTAAAATTTAAAAAATATTACACATGAAAGTTAACTACAGATTAAAATATAGAAACCCCAGGTGTGTCAGGTCCCATAAAAAACATTACCCTTCCTTTACTATCATCTACACATTAGGGTTGTTCATCCCTGAAAGTTTAAGCAAAATCTGCAATCCGGTTTATGAGGAGTTGCGTTCACAAATTTATTTCACTTTATGGTATATAGTGAAAAAATCAACAAAGGGCCATAATTCCGTTAAATTTGGTCGCAGCAAAAATTCCTTCCTTTACTATCATCTACACATTAAGGTTGTTCATTCCTGAAAGTTTAAGCAAAATCTGCCATCCGGTTTATGAGGAGTTGCGTTCACAAATTTATTTGGCTATATGGTATATAGTGAAAAAATCAACAAAGGGCCATAATTCCGTTAAATTTGGTTGAAGCAAAAATCCATCCTTTCCTATCATCTACACATTAAGGTTGTTCATCCCTGAAAGTTTAAGCAAAATCTGCCATCCAGTTTATGAGGAGTTGCGTTCACAAATTTATTTCACTTTATGGTATATAGTGAAAAAATCAACAAAGGGCCATAATTCCATTAAATTTGGTCGCAGCAAAAATTCCTTCCTTTACTATCATCTACACATTAAGGTTGTTCATCCCTGAAAGTTTAAGCAAAATCTGCCATCCGGTTTAAGAGGAGTTGCGTTCACAAAATTTCGGGATGTACGTACAGACGTACGGTCGTATTATCATACGGTCGTATTATCATACGGTCGTACAGACTGACGGACAAGTGCAACGCTATATGCTCCCACTTTGTGGGGGCATAAAAAGTTAAGACAAGAGCTTGTCACAGACAAAGCAACAGTCCCCTACCGGCGCAATGTCCATCTCCCTAACTCCAACCCATATGTGGAAATTGACTAAAGAATTTGTCTGAGACATGCATAATCTCCATATTATGATCCTCTATCCATGTACAAAGTATCATCAAAGAAGATAGTCATAGGTCAAGGTCATTTAGAGGTTAAGGTCACAGAAATATATGTTGCTGAAAAGGTCTTATCGAAGGGGTTGTTGTAACCAAGTTTGAAGTAATTCTGTTCAGAAATAAGGAAATTATGGCCAAACTTAATAGTTTTTGGACAAGAAAACTTTAAAGGTCAAGGTCATTCAGAGGTCAAGGTCACAGAAATGTACTTTATTGGAATGGTCTTGTCCAAGGTATTGTTGTGGCCAAGTTTGAAGTAATTCCATTCAGTAGTAAGGAAAATATGGCCAATGGTAAAGTTTTCGGAGGAAATGACTGATAAACGGACAGACAGTTCCTCCTTTAGGTTCATAAAAAAATGAGGTGTATAATCTCCATACTGCCATTTATCCATATTTCACTGGATACAGTTTTTAGGGAAAGACAAATGTACCAAATTTTTCAACATAGGAAGAAAAAATTCAAAGTTCAAGGATGATAATTCAGACAATTTAGGTGCTAGAATTATGAACCTTGTCACATATGATGTGGGTGATGATAATAAACCAATATTTAAAGTTTGAAATAGATACATTAAGAAATAATGAAGTTATATACAAAAAAAAAAAAAAAATTTTTCATGAAAATTCTAAGTTCAAGGGGGATAAATCTAATAATTTTGGAGCTAGAGTTGTGAATCTTGAGGTGCATTATCTTCATACTGTCACCTATCCATACTTCATGTTTCCAAAAAATATTTTCAGTACTTTTTGAGTTTTACACACAAAAAACACATTTTTTCCATGAAAATTCTAAGTTCAAGGGGGGATAAATGTAATAATTTTGGTGCTAGAGTTGTGAACCTTGAGGTGCATTATTTCCATACTATCACCTATCCATATTTTATGTTTCATGGAACTATTCTTAGAACTTTTTGAGTTATCACAAATATTGTTATATTTGCCATATTTTAAGTATATTTGTTGCCATAGCAACCAAAATTTTCAAAATATTAAGAAAAAAAAGACGTGCATAATCTCCAGACTGCCATCTACACATATTTCAAGTTTCATTAAAATATTTTCAGTACTTTTTGTGTTATCACGGGATCCAGTTTTTGTGACGGACGGAAAGTTAGCTGAAGAGTTTGGAAATGGGAAAACTCAGGTATGAAAATATTATAAAACATTTTAAAAGGAAATGTATTCATATTGGAATGGGCTTAATACATGAGAATGGTCTTGCTACTGAAAAAAAAAATCAAAGACTTAGAGTAACAAGAAAAAAAAAATCTAGAGTACATATACCAACTTAAAATCACATTTGTCTTTTCTAAACTTTGTTCAGATAAAGTTTCTGTCGACCTGAATTTTCTATGAATGTCAAAAGTTATTGTTTCAATTTCATTATAAATTATATTTTCAGGTCCAGACAATTTTAAAACGTAAGGCAGAGATAATGGAAGGCTTTGACAACAATGCTGGGAATGATAGAAAACGACTGTGTAAACGTTTCCCTGTAGAAGAAGTAAATAAATGCTATGAAACAAGGCGTTCCTGTCAGTGGACCAATGTTGCAGGAAAAAGCTCTCATTTATGCCAAGGAGATGGGAATATCGGAAGTAGACTTCAAAGCCTCTAAGGGATGGCTCAACAGATTTCGTGACAGGCATAACATTTCATTTCAAACTGTTTGTGGTGAAAGTGGAAGCATGAGTTCAGAGACTGTGCAACAGTGGAAAGAAAAGTCACCTGATATTATTGGCGTCCGCGCCGAAGCGCGACGCCCTTTATGGAATGAGTTCAGATTTTGTGAAAGGGTAGTTGTTGTTGTTATTGACTGTCATTCATGTCGTGATATGGTTATGAATAACGAACTGGAGAATTTTGCAGGAAATGAAATGAAATGCAAACATATTTAACAATCAATTGCACTTTTTACAAATTTATTTATAACAAAATATTTAAGATAATAAATAAACCTTAGCCATTTCTTATTACGAACTGTTATAATGATATTATTATCATATTTGTTTCCGTAGGTTCTTTCTGGTTAATTAACCGCGCACTTTGTTTTTTGGTGTTTGGTTCCTGAGGTCAGCGCAATGAAAGACTAGAGACAGTCTATATATATTTTACGACTGGTCGAGACAGTCACGTGATTTCAATATCCCGCCATTTTTTGGCAATCTCCTACGCAGTGATCTCCCCTAACAGGATTAGATGAGCGTAGCGTAACCAGTGCGCGGAGTTTGATTTTTTGGAGCTATATGGTTATGAATAACGAACTTGAGAATTTTGCAGGAAATGAAATGAATGAAAAACATATTCAACAATAAATTGCACTTGGTGTTTGGTTCCCGAGGTCAGGGCAATGAAAGACTAGAAACAGTCTATATATATTTTATGATTGGTCGAGACAGTCTCCTGATTTCAATATCCCGCCATTTTTTGGAGCTGCAGCAGCTTAGAGTCAAGATAGTAAGAGTTTGTTATAGGAAATATGCATCAAGGTTGCCATATTTTTAGTCTATATAGCGGCAAGCAATGCACAGCTATGGCCCTGATTGCACTTCTGACATTTTTTAACCGTGAATATCTAAATAGACCCGAATTTTCGCCGCAAGAAGTTGATTCCATTTTGTTTCAAGGCTATCGATTTTATGGTGATTTGAGTGGAAACCTGGGCATGATTAGGTATCTTAATCATGTTGGTTTGCCAAATACTGTGACATTTTACAACAGAAACTTTCGTATTGCAATATATTCCATAATTTCTGTCCCACAATTACCATGTATTATTGAGAGATTTTGTAATTTTTATTCTGAACTGTACCAAATAATAGTTATTGACATTTTTCTCATACCTGTCTAAAAGTCAGTCTTCCCTTGAATTGATAAATAATGATTCACCATATCAACATGCCATGCAAATTTATTCTTAATGTTTTAATGTAGCATTATTTTTGTTGGCATGTATTACAAAAAAGTCCTGAATTTTGTCACTGACATTCATCCTATATGTTTCATTCCAGTGTGTGTTCTACTTCCAGTATTAATAGAAACCATTTTTTAAATTTGACATTAAACAAACTTAGTACATTTTGACTACTGTTTTGTATGTTCCAAAGAAAATACATTTGATATTCTAATCTCTAGCAAACCAACCAAAGTTCAGGATGAACAACTAGTGTGTTATTATGTATTTCGTTTGCCCATTCATCTACCTACAAACCTGGCAAATCCAAATTAACCATTGAAAAGTTTATAAGAATATATCTGATCATCAGATGTCTACTAGTTCATTGTCTCTTGCTGCATTTCTTGCTTTTAAACATTCCTTTGGACGCCCTTTGATGCTTTGCATCAATGCTTTTCTTGTCAGTGGTTATGATAAGCGTGACATATACAACATGGATAAAACAGGACTATATTTCAGGGCACTTCCTGACAGAACTCTATGTGTTCGTGGTGAAGACATCAAAGGTGGAAAACGCTCAAAGGACAGGTTGACAGTCATGGTTTGTACAAATATGAATGGAGAGTTTGAAAAGCCATTAGTTATAGGCAAGGCCAGAGTGCCAGGTTGTTTTAGAAATTTGAATGTGAATGATCTGCCACATGGAAATGGAACAGAAAAGCCTGGATGACTTCTGAAATCTTCACAGATTGGATTAAATCATTTAACAAACAAATGAGACATCAAGCCCGTAAAGTGATTTTATTCTTGGATAATGCAACCTAACATCCAGCTGATCTGCATCTCAGTAATGTGAAAATTCAGTTTCTACCAAAAAACAGTTCTTTAGCTACTTGACCATGACATCTTGCAGAACATGAAAGTTCACTACAGAAAAAGACTTATTAGATCAGTGCTTGCAAAAATTGATGGTAACAGTCTAGTTAATGCTGAGATCCTATCAAAAAGTGTAAATGTCATGGATGCTGTCCACTATATTAGTGCTTCTATGAAGGACATAAAGCCGGGAACTGTCAGTAAGTGCTTCTTGAAAGCTGGGATTAACCCTGATTCTGAAAATGAGGAATTCGAAGATGATAATGTACCCATTGCTGACTTAGTAGAACTCATGAGAACTGCTAGTGGTAAAATTATGTCTACAGAAAGTATGTCCCCTGAGGAGTATATCTGTGCTGATAATAATCTTCTGGTACATGAAGAACTGTCAGCAGAATAGGAAAGTGAACTGGTAAACTCAGTGTGTAAAAAGTCTAAGGACTGTGAATCCATACTCCGCAAAATGTGATGAGGAAGCTGATGATGAAACAGAATGTAGTGAAACAGAATGTAGTGAAACAGAATGTAGTGAAACAGAAATTGAACCTGTTAACAAGTCTCACAAGAGGCTATAAAATGTATAGAGAACATTAGAATGTACTGTTTAAGTAAAGGGCTAGAAGATATTGTTGAGATGTTTGATACTGTACAGGACAGCCTTGAGAAAGAGCCAGTTAAAGCCTTAAGCTGTTCAAGTGATATTTTATATGACAGTTTTAACCATCACAGCATGATGCATTTACTGTTCTCACTTAAAAAATTTTGGTGTCTTTACTGTCAGTATTGTTTTTAACATTGTGTAAAAATTGAAAAAAAAATACATTTCAGTATTTGTTTTCATTTTTTTTTTTTTGCATACTGATTAACTAATGTACACAAATAGAATAGACTGTGCAACATTCCAGAGTAAAAAACAAGTAACTTTTTTCAAGTTAAATACATGTAGTTGCAACATTCTGTTGTTTATAGAACTAATGCTTGAAATACCATCTGTAAACTGAGTATTGTTTTGTTGTATAAAGTGCATTTTTGTTGATTTAACTGTTGATATTAACATGTTTTAAAATAAAGTAAATAAACAAACAAACAAACAAGAGGGCCATGATGGCCCTAGATCGCTCACCTGAGTATTTTGGCTGTAGGTTTGCTGTTAAGCAGTATTTCATGTTTTAATTGAAAATATGTAAGTGTGTAAAAATAAATATGTAAACATGTAAAATATCAGTCAATAAATACAGGCTCTATGACAAAAAGTAGAAATATCTATCATAAGCTATGGTGACCTTGACCTTTACCCAGTGACCTAAAACCCTTACCACGGAATATAGAATCCATGCAGGGAAAAATTTGCTGTAGCTTTAAAACAAAAAGTAGGTCAAAAATATAGGTCATGCTATGATATTTTTGAAATTGGAACAAAAAACTGTACACATGGTCCAAATTTCATTGCCATAGCACCAAAAACAAAAAAGTAGGTCAGTAGGTCAAAAATATAGGTCATACGATGATATTTTTGAAATCGGAACAAAAAACTGTGAATATGGTCCAAATTTCATTGCCATAGCTCCAAAAACAAAAGGTAGGTCAGTAGGTCAAAAATATAGGTCATGCAATGAAGTTTTTGAAATCGGAACAAAAAACTGTACACATGTCCAAATTTCATTGCCATAGCTCCAAAAACAATAAGAAGGCCATGATGACCCTGGATCGCTCACCTGAGTACTTTGGCTGTAGGTTTGCTGTTAAGCAGTATTTCATTTTTTAATTGAAAATATATAAGTGCCTACAAACCAAATATGTAAAATATCAGTCAATAAATAAAGGCTCTATGACAGAAAGTAGAAATATCTAGTATAAGCTATGGTGACTTGACCCAGTGACCTCAAACCCTACCCATGGGTACAGGTCCATGCAAGGAACCTATATATTGAATATCAAAGATATTGGTCTATAAATGAAGGCTCTATGAGGTACAGTAGATAAATCTATTTTTAGCCTCCATAACCTTTAACCTAATCTAATAATTTGAAAAAGCTTGATAAAGCTTGCTTCATGCCAAATTCTAAAATTCTAGGCCTTGTGGTTTCAGACAAGATTTTTAAAGATTTCCTTTTTTACATACTAAGAGGCCAACATATAAACAATACTGGTAAAGGTTCTCTACACAATACTCCACACCAAATATCTAAGGTCTAGTCCTATTAGTTTCGTAGAAAAATGATTTTTCATGTTTTTCCTATATAACTATATGTAAACCAAGAGAACCCTGGGGCATGGCCAATTTTGACCCAAGGGGAAATAATTTGAACAAATCTGGTAGACATCCACTAGAGGATGCTACATATCAAATATCTAAGCTGCAGGCATTGAGGTTTCCAGTAAGAAGATTTATAAAGATTGCCTATTTTACATATTAAGGGCCCCCGGGGCGGGGCCAAATTTTGACCCGGAGGCCAACATATAAACAATACTGGTAAAGGTTCTCTACACAATACTCCACACCAAATATCTAAGGTCTAGTCCTATTAGTTTCGGAGAAAAATGATTATCATGTTTTTCCTATATAACTATATGTAAACCAAGAGAACCCTGGGGCGTGGCCAATTTTTACACAGGGGACATAATTTGAACAAACTTGGTAGACATCCACTAGACAATGCTACATATCAAATATCTAAGCTGTAGGCATTGTGGTTTCTGAGAAAAAGATTGTTAAAGATTTCCTATATAAGCCTACGTAAAATCAACCAAATTTGACCCCAGGGGCATAATTTGAACAAACTTGATAGAGGTCCACTGGACAATGCTACATACCAAATCTTAAGGCTCAGGGCATTGTGGTTTCAGACAAGAAGATTTTCAAAGTTTTTCCTTTAAATTGCCATAGCAACCAGAGTTCTTGATGGAATTGAATTCTTTGAACAACTTTGGTAGAGCTTCATGCAAGGAATATCCCAGGCATGTTTCATCAATGTTGGCTCAGTGGTTTAGGAGGAGATGTTGTTTAAGTCAAATTGTTGACGATGCACGCCGCACGCCGGACATTCAACGATCCCAAAAGCTCACCTGAGCAGGCTCAGGTGAGCTTAAAACTTTTGTTTATTCTTTTACAATTTACCATTTGTCTACTGGTTACCTATAGTAGACAGTCAGTAAATACATGTTGCAACAAAACTGTGTAATGGAGTGTTTCTAAATTGATATTGAATGCAACTCAATAATAAGACCAACTGATACTAAGACCACTTTTTACCAGTCCCCAAAGTGGTCTCAATAGCGAAACTTTACTGTACAAGTACGAAATTGCTGCATGAATGCTGCAAAGGGGAGAGCGCGGCCCTCGAAAAAGGAGTGGTAGGGACAAAAGGTGTAAATACGAAGAAGTCTCTGAGAAAAAATAATATTTTATTGCCAAAACAACATAAACAGCATGTATTATACAGATGCATCATTTTCATAATGTTTTAGATGACAGAAAGCTCTGAAAGCATTGCTGAGCCTGAATGCAGCACACTGACAGTCAGCTGCTGTTATATGAAATTGCAAAGATGTAAATGTTTTAGTGAAATAGTGGTTCAACGTACAATACCATAGATTATTAATTAACTTTATAATATTGAACTAGATTCTGACCATATTGTTGGCTTGATACAACCAAAGCCTCGCCAATAAAGCTCGAAACTCGGCCAATACGAAAAAAACACGGCCAATAAGTAAAAAGTCGGCCAATACGAGATTTAGCCAATCAGGATTCAGGAAAAACTCGGCCTTATATGAGCCTAGGATTTTCACTATGTTGGACGCCATTTTGAATATGCTTAGCCTAGTTTTTACATAAAAGTTTTTATCTCTTAAAAAGTTCAAAAAGTAGCAAAAAAGTTCGCGGAGACCCTGCGCTATCGGATCACAGTAAATTGAGCAGTGTTTAACCTTTCATTTAGTGATTTTCATATTTACCAAATATTATGTTGCGCGGAAGTGAAAAACAGACGATCACAAGTTTTACCCTGTTATAAATTACGAGTTTTGGATTATTTAGTTTGATAATTGAACATAATATTATAAAGTTAACTAGAAATGGGTTTTTGATTGAACAAAAACATATGTCTCCCCCCCAGCCAGTTGCTGCAGGTAGTATTGAGTCAGACGATTGTAAAATTTGACATTTAACCTCCAAGTGTGACCTTGACCTTGAGACACCACACCCGCAAAGTGGGTTCTGCACATCACCTTGATGAGGTGAACATCTGACCCAAGTTTCATAAAAACCCTTCAAGGGCTATTGAAGATACAGAGCGGACACGATTTTGTGGCATTTGACATTTAACCTCCAAGTGTGACCTTGACCTTGAGACACCACACCCACAAAGTGGGTTCTGCATGTCGCCTTGATGAGGTAAACATCTGACCCAAGTTTCATAAAAATCCTTCGAGGGCTTTTGAAGATACAGAGCGGACACAATTTTGTGGCATTTGACATTTAATCTCCAAGTGTGACCTTGACCTTGAGACACCACACCCACAAAGTGTGTTCTGCACGTCGCCTTGATGAGGTGAACATCTGACCCAAGTTTCATAAAAATCCTTCAAGGGCTTTGGAAGATACAGAGCGGACACGATTTTGTGGCATTTGACATTTAACCTCCAAGTGTGACCTTGCCCTTGAGACACCACACCCGCAAAGTGGGTTCTGCACGTCGCCTTGATGAGGTGAACATCTGACCCAAGTTTCATAAAAATCCTTCAAGGGCTTTGGAAGATACAGAGCGGACACGATTTTGTGACGGACAGACGGACGGACGGACAACCGGGGGAAAAACAATATGTCTCCCCCATTTTTGGGGGGAGACATAATTAATAAAATTGTCATTAATTAGTCGAATTCATATTGGCTTTGTTATTGGGCTTCAGACGTCATATTGGCCTTCGGCCTCAGGCCAATATGACTGTCTTCAGCCCAATAACAAAGCCAATATGAATTTGACTAATTAATAACATTATAATACGAGCTGGAACGGACGTTCTTGTGCATTGCAGACATGATGGAAATGATGCAGGTCATGTGTCTGGTATGAAATAAAAAGACGAACACGACAGTACAGTAAACTTCCCCTATTAAGACCATTATTTTTTAAGGAGGAAGACATTCCTGCTGTCTATTTTGAAAGCAACGGAACATACTGAATGCCGAGAAAGCCTTCATGATAAGGCAAAGTTAATATTGAGGACTATGAAAAGCAGAAACTTTACTGGTCTTAATACGGAAACTTTACCGCAAGACAGAAAACATTAGCAAACTATTGTATGTACAGCATCCTGCAGAATGGGTGGTGTTATGTGACTGTGTTACACATGAGATGATTTAATCATTTGGATAATTTTTTAGCAGGACAGGAAATGTCCTAAAATTGTAAGATCTGTTTTAAAATGCCGTGTGTCTTGGAACTGACACCAACACCAAAACAAGAGGACCAAATGATCTTGGTTGGCCCACTAAGGCACTTGAGCATATACTATGAGTTTTTTTGGTTTTTTTTTTTTTTATTATTTGACGTAGTGACCTAGTTTTTGATCTGATGTGACCGAGTTATGAACTCTTCAAAGATTTCATCAAAGTAAACATTCTGACCAGTTTCATTAAGTTTGGGTGAAAAATGTGATCTCAAAAGTGTAAGCAAGTTTTACTCTGTAGATTTAATTGGCATAAATCCTTAGTACATATTACAATAAATTTAAAACACAATACATTTAAAATACATGTTAAACGAATATCACAGATATGCCACATGCGAGAAGTGCAATACCCTCTTTGAAACTTATGCTCAAGCTTTGTGTCACAATTATCAGTTTACAGGCTTATCATCATTATGGTATTTTCTAATAAATTATCGACAAGATACCCATTCAACTTATACGCCAGTTTAAAAATGCGTCTTCCTGTTCCATGTCATTCCATTCATAGGTGTTCTGGAACATGTGCGGAACATGTTCTGGACAGCGAATCAAGCACCGTCAAAAAATGTTCCCCGATTGTAAACCGAAGGGACTTTTCACTTCCGACCAATAGTGCAAAACAAGGGGGCCATTGGCCCCAAAGCACTCACCTGAGGACAGACTGTTATTTGTGTGAAAGCTATCATTATTTCTTGTAAATCTAAGCTCTAGCCTTTGAAGCTTCAAAGGATAATTGTCTTATAAGTTTTTACTATATGCAAATAATGAATATCTATGACCCCCTGGCAGGCACAATTTTTACCCCGGATATAATTTGTACAAACTTGGAACAGGTTCACTAGACAATATTTCATGCCAAATAATTAAGCTTAAGGCTTTGTCATTTCCGAGGAGAAGATTTTTTAAGTTTTTACATATATGGAAAACCTATGACCCCCTGGGACGGGGCCAATTTTGGCACTAGGGGCATAATTTGAACAACTTTTGTAGAGGACCTACAGATGATATCATATACCAAATATCAAATCTCTAGCCTTTGTCATTTCAGAGGAGAAGATTTTTTAAGTTTTTACTATATACATATAAGGAAAACCTATGACCCCCTGGGGCGGGGCCAATTTTGAGACTAGGGGTATAATTTGGACAACTTTGGTAGAGGACCTATAGATGATACCATATACCAAATATCAAATCTCTAGCCTTTGTCATTTCAGAGGAGAAGATTTTTGAAGTTTTTACTATATACATATAAGGAAAACCTAACCCCCCTGGGGCGGGGCCAATTTTAGCACTAGGGGCAAAATTTGAACAACTTTCCTAGAGGACCTATAGATGATGTCATATACCAAATATCAAAGCATTTGCCTTTGTCATTTCAGAGGAGAAGATTTCTTAAGTTTTTACTATATACATACAGTATAACCTGCCCTAACGGTCACCTTATATCGGCGGTCACCTGGTGTCAACGGCCATTTCATGACGCTCCTGTCGAAAATCCTTCTAAATAACACATTAATTAAACGGTCACTTTACGTCTGCGGCCAGCAGCCACACTAATTGCATCCAATTTGCCAAAACTCGACTCAGTTCAGTGGTCACGTATCATCTGCTTAAGGTGTGAATATATTTTGACAAGCTCTAGAATAAACCCTCGAAGGCAAACACGTGACAATACACAGTGCTTTAATGTATGAGTGTGTTAATTCGGCGACTAGTTGTTACACATTATAATGAGTTTCAATTTTAACTATTTTAATTACAAAAATAACAATTGACTCACAGTTAACGGCCGATTTAACCTTTGATCCCGTAAGGTGTTGAGATGTTTATTTTATAATTAAAAAAGGTATTGATTTCAGCGGTCAACAGAAATTGAAATAAATATAAGCACCTAAGAAACGTGTTTTTTTAACTGAACTCTTATTTAGTTAATCTGTCACGGTGTAAAAGAAAACGAAGCTAAGTAATACTAAGCTTTATTCTATATCTCGGATCGTTAGGAGAACACCTTCTTGTACGAATCATCCCGATTACGCGGAAAGGAAATAACTCTAAATCATGTAATGAATCAATTTTCGCGATTCGCCTTTTATTCAAATCAATATTAATTTATGTCTTTTAAGAATATTTTTTACTTTCAAAGATCAAATGTAAACTTAGAACAAAGAAGTTTTCGAATATGCCATTACTGAGTCAAACGTTACTTAAGACAGCACTAATGAAACAAATGTTTTTACTTTCTTGGAGTATAGCTGAGACCGCTCGTCGTGAGTAGAAAGTCAGTGATAATAGTGATAATATCTAAAAGAATTTAAATGATTGCAAGATGTTGTGTGTATTGTATTTTGAACTTGAATTATCATATTAAAAAAAGTTAATAAAGATACATTTGTGTACAACAATTGACAAAGTGTTATAATGCTGTGTTAAAAGTAACCACATGCCTACTAGTACTAACGAAAGCGAGCCAATATTACCCCTTAAATAGGCGGTCACCTTGCTTAAGCAGCCAAATTTACCGTTTCCCTTGGCTGGCTGCTTAAGTAAGGTTGGACTGTATAAGGAAAACCTATGACCCCCTGGGGCGGGGCCAATTTTGGCACTAGGTACATATTATGAACAACTTTGGTTGAGGACCTATAGATGATGTCATATACCAAATATCAAAGCTCTTGGCCCTGTACTTTCTGACAAGAAGATTTTTATAATTTGCATTTTTGAAACTTCTTTTTTGGCCCTGTGACCTACTTATGCAACAGACCAGAACCATTTGAACAACTTTGAAAGGGGACCACCCAAGGATCATTCCTGTGTAGTTTGGTTAATGTGCAGTCATTGGTTTCAGAGGAAATGTTGTTGTTATGAAATTGTTGACGACAGATGACGCACGACGACGGACACCGGACACAGGGGGATCAGAAAAGCTCACCATGAGCACGTTGTGCTCAGGTGAGCTAAAAATAATACACACAATTCTATACAGACCTCTTTCGTTAGTGTTTTGGCTGTTATCATTCATATTTTCATACGATTTGTCTACCGATACAGATACCATGACATTTTCTGCATTTTGTCTTTAAGTTTGTGCTAGCCATTTAATGGAAAGGACTAAAATGTTTCATATCCGACAATATCAGTACTTGCCAGTAACCATATGTTGTCCTAAAGGACATTTCAGATTTAAAGTGTTGAGAAAAATATAATACATTAGCTCTTAAACAAGATGGCCATAATGGCCCTGTATCGCTCACCTCAGTATGACTGCTTTTAACAAAGTTGCTATGGACCTGGTTAATTGACCCCAGATGACCCATATTCGAACTTGACCTAGAAATTATTGAAACAATCTCTCTGACAAATTTCAAGGTTATTTGTACTGAAAATGTTACCTCTAGAGTGTTAACAAGGTTTTTCCATATTTGGGCTCTATGACCTAGATTTTTAACCTAGGTGTCCCATATTCGAACCTGAGCTAGAAATTACCGCAACAATCTCTCTGACAAATTTCCAGGATATTTGGACTAAAAAGGTAGCCTCTAGAGTGTTAACAAGGTTTTTCAATATTTGGGCTCTGTGACCTAGTTTTTGAACCCAGATAAGCCATATCCAGATTTTCGCTACAAATCATCAAAACAACCTTTCTGACAAATTTCCAGGACATTTGGACGGAAAATGTAGCCTCTAGAGTGTTTACAAAGTTTTTTGACATTTGGGCTCTGTGACCTAGTTTTTGAACCCAGATGACCTATTTTCGAACTTGAGCTAGAAATCATAGAATCAAGCTTTCTGACAAATTTCCAGGTTATTTGAAATTAAAATGTTACCTTTAGAGCGTTAACAAGGTGTTTCCATATTAATTTTGGGCTCTGTAACCTAGTTTTTTAACCCAAGATGACCCATACTCCAACTTGAGCTAGAAATCATCAAAAAAACCTGTCTGACAAAATTTCCAGGATATTTGGACTGAAAATGTAACCTCTGGAGTGTTAAAAAGGCTTTTTAATATTTGGGCCATGTGACCTAGTTTTTGAACCCGGATGACCCATTTCCAAATTTGAGCTAGAAATCATTGAAACAACCTTTCTGACAAATTTCAAGGACATTTAGACTGAAAACGAAACCTCTAGAGCATTACCAAGATTTTTCTACTTTGGGCTCTGTGACCTAGTTTTTGACCCCAGATAATCTATATTCAAAACTGAGCTAGAAATCATTGAAACAATCTTACTGACAAATTTCCAGAATATTTAACTGAAAATGTTACCTCCAGAATGTTAACAAGGTTTTTCCATATTTAGGCTCTGTGACCTAGTTTTTGACCCCAGATGACCCATATTCGAACCTGACCTAGAAATTGTCAAAGCAACCTTTCTGACAAATTTCCAGATTATTTGGGCTAAAAAAGTTACCTCTAGAGTGTTAACAAGATTTTTTCCTATTTTTTGGCTCTGTGACCTAGTTTTTGAACCCAGATGAACCATATTCAAACCTGAGCTAGAAATCATCAATACAACCTTTCTGACAAATTTCCTTCTGACAAAGTTCCAGGATATTTGGACTGAAAAAGTAGCCTCTAGAGTGTTAACAACGTTTTTCTATATTTGGGCTCTATGACCTAGTTTTCCAACCCTGATAACCCATGTTCGAACTCGTCGTAGATATTAATGAGACAAACATCCTGACCAAGTTTCATGACAATTGAGGCAAAAATGTGACTACTACAGTGTTAACAAACTAACTGTGGACGGACGAATGGAGGACGGACAAAAGGTGATCACAAAATCTCATTCTGTCACTACGTGACAGGTTAGCTCAAAAGCAATTGCTTTGCTACTCTGCCTGTTATCATTCCTTTTTTCACAGCACAACTTCTGCTTATACATTTTGTGCGAAGCCCATAAGCAATGGGCTCAGAATCTTCAAATAAGAGTTGATCGAAAGGAAAAAAAAATCATGTCATATACCCCCATAGAACATTTCTAAACCCAAAACAGTATGCACGGCCCTGATGTGCCATGCTATAAGGACAAGAGGGCCATGATGGCCCTAAATCGCTCACCTGAGTCTCATTGCTCATGTCACAAATATTGTTATTGGTTTTTATGGGTGCAAGTTTGAATAAGTTTGTAATAAGTTTGAAGACTCTGGGTGTAATGGTACTCAAATTTTTTAGCAGAAGTAGTTTTACTCTACAGGTCCCATTGACTTTGACTTATGACCTACAGACCCCAAAAACAATAGGGTTCTTCTAATAAAATTACCCTATAAAGTTTGAAGGTTCTGGGTGTAATGACACTCCAGTTACTGAGAAGAAATAGTTTTCACTCTACAGGTCCCTGTGTCCTTGACTTTTGACCTACTGACCCCAAAAATGATTTGGTTCTTTTACTGAGTAAAGACAATCATCCTATGAAGTTTGAAGGCTCTAGGTAAAATGGTACTCCAGTTACTCAGCAGAAACAGTTTTCACTCTACAGGTCCCTGTGAACTTAACCTTTGACCTACCATATATACTCGCTTATAAGACGCTCTCACTTATAAGACGCACCTTTAACTTTGAGTTGAAAATCTGTACTTTTTGCATTGACCCTCTTATAAGACGCGGTCAGATTTTCACATCGTCCGAGGTCACAGGGTTCATGAAATTTTGAACTTTCACTTGGAAACCCAACTGCTGTATTTGTTTTTGGCATTTTAAAAATATTTAAACAAAATTAATTTTAACAAATTTTATTTAATTTTTGAGAAGGCCTGAATTAATTTCATTTCTTAAACCCTAAGAAAAACTTCCTACAAATACAATGACATCCATCAATTAATAGCAACTGTATACATCTGGTAACATATGCTAATTATTTTTTAATACTTAATTACCTACAGGTATGATCATACAAGCAGTAGCACTAAGAATTCATCAGATTGCCATAATTACCAATTATAACAATGACAGTTAATTGATTTCACTACACAACAGTTAAAATTTGGCAAGCTGCAATGTAATGAATCGTATTGTAGCACATGTCAACTATTTCTCATATCATTTACCGAGTCTTTCACTTTAACTTCAACCGCGTCATTTTTTACCGACGGCGCTATCACATTCATCAATTAACTTTGTTTGGATTGCCAAACACGAACCATTTTCTCACTAACGCCAATGGCAGTATCAGCAATAAAACATGCCCATATCGATATATTATCCAATCATGCTGCGGTTTGAGCAGGTAGTCATGCATACTGTCAATCAACAAATTCAAACCAATCAATATAAGACACAATTAGGCAATCACAAGCTGGTTGCGTTTATACAACAATTATGTTCTTCGATAAGAAACTGCTGAAAATTGGCATCTAATTGGCGTTTAATTAATATACAATGCCAGACAATTAACAGTAAAAGGGTCTCAGCTATTAACTCCTGTGAATCATTGAAATAACAGTCTGTTCATTAGTGAGACCCCTTAACTAAATTTCACAGTTTTTTAAATGTGAGAATTTAACATTATTGTTAGCGTGCCTTTAAACAATAATTGCGATTTACAGTTTTTAAAGTGATGTTTTAAGTGAAAAAAGAATTAAATATAAAATTATTGCAAGTCATTCTTTTATTTAAAAACATAAAATAATATTAAAAAAAGAATGAGTAGTATACGCCGATTGAGGATAATTTAATACGGTGCGGTATGGCCCAGGATGCGCTTTAGCACTCCCAGCAAAATGGCTGATGTTGAAACGAAAGTACCGCTAACACTGTCTAAAAAGGAGAAAAAAAAAGCCTTTGTTAGACCAAAACAAGAACATGTAGCAATACTTTTTACACTAATTAAAAGTCTTTGATCAATTTTTACAGGAATGGTAAGTTTTTGCCTTGTTATTTTTTGTTTAGCCCTGGTAACTAACTGAACAGTTTTGCAGCAAATTACAGTTACAAAATCTTGATTGTAGAAGCAAGATTCATGTGGGGATTTTTTTTTTCTCTTGAAGGACGCACTTGTAAGATGCTCCCCCCTCAACAACCTTATAATATGATTCTTAAAAATGTGTTCTTCTTATACAATTATCCTATAAAGTTTGAAGGCTCTGGGTGTAATGGTACTACAGTTACTCTGCAGAAATAGTTTGCACTCTTCAGGTCCCTGTGATCCTGACCTTTGATATACTAGCCCCAAAAACAATATGGTTCTTCTATTTAGTAAAAGCAATCATCCTATGAAGTTTTACTATATGTATATAAGGAAAACCCACGACCCCCCATGGGGCGGGACCAGTTTTGATCCTAGGGCTATAATTTGAACAATCTTTGTAGAGGCCCACTAAACAAAATATCTAAGCTCTAGCCTTTGCAGTTTCAAAGAAGAAGATTTTTAAAGTTTTTACTACACGTATTGAAGGAAAATCTATGACCCCCTGGGGCAGGGCCAATTTTGACCCCAAGGCTTTAATATGAACAAACTTGGTAAAGGTCCACTACACAATGTTTCATGGCAAATATCTAAGCTCTAGCCTTTGTCATTTCAGAGGAGAAGATTTTTAAGTTTTTACAATATACATGTAAGGAAAACCTATGACTTCCTGGGGCGGGGCCAGTTTTGATACTAGGGGCATAATTTGAACAACTTTGGTAGAGGACCTACAGATGATGTCATATACCAAATATCAAAGCTCTGGGCCTTGTACTTTCTGACAAAAAGATTTTTTTAATTTGCATTTTAGAAACGTTTTGGCCCTGTGACCTACTTATGCAACAGACCAGAACCATTTCAACAATTTTAAAATGGGACCACCCAAGGATCATTCCTGTGAAGTTTGGTTAATGTGCAGTCAGTGGTTTCAGAGGAGAAGTCATTTTTAAGAAATTGTTGATGACGGCTTTATGACAGAAAGTAGAAATATCTATCATAAGCTACGGTGACCTTGACCTTGACCCAGTGACCTAAA
Source organism: Cyclina sinensis (assembly GCA_012932295.1). Taxonomy (NCBI): domain Eukaryota; kingdom Metazoa; phylum Mollusca; class Bivalvia; order Venerida; family Veneridae; genus Cyclina; species Cyclina sinensis. The sequence goes on from JAAONU010000015.1 coordinate 8,685,116, forward strand.
ACCCTACCCATGGGTAGAGGTCCATACAAGGATCCTATATACCGAATATCAAAGATATTGGTCCTTTAATGAAGGCTCTATGACGTACAGTATATAAACCTATTTTTAGCCTCGGTGACCTTTAACCTAATCTAATAATTCGAAAAAGCTTGATAAAGATTGTTTCAAACCAAATCTTAGATCTCAGGGCCTTGTGGTTTCAGACAAGAAGATTTTTAAAGTTTTACTATATATGATTATGTAAAATCAAATCACCCCTGGGTAGGGGCCAAATTTGACCCCAGAGGCATAATTTGAACAAACTTGGTAGAGGTCCACAAGACAATGCTACATACCAAATCTTAAGGGTCAGGGCCTTGTGGTTTCAGACAAGAAGATTTTTTAAGTTTTCCCTATGTAAAATAAGTTGACCCCTGGGGTGGGGCCAAATTTGACCCCAGGGGCATAATTTGAACAAACTTGGTAGAGGTCCACAAGAAAATGCTACATACCAAATCTTCAGGCTCAGGTCCTTGTAGTTTCAGACAAAACGATTTCTAAAGTTTCACCATATAAGCCTATGTAAAATCCATTGACCCCCGGGGTGGGGCCAAATTTGACCCCAGGGGCATAATTTGAACAAACTTGATAGAGGTCCACTAGACATTGCTACATATCAAATCTTAAGGCTCAGGGCCTTGTGGTTTCAGACAAGAAGATTTTCAAAGTTTTTCCTCAAAGTTGCCATAGCAACCAGAGTTCTTGATGGAATTGAATTCTTTGAACAACTTTGGTAGAGCTTTATGAAAGGAACATCCCAGGCAAGTTTCATCAAATTTGGCCCAAAGGTTTCAGAGGAGATGTCTTGAATGAAATAGTTGACGGACGATGGACAAAGACAGGTCACAATAGCCCACCATGAGCCAAAGGCTCAGGTGAGCTAATAAGGAAATTATGGCCAAACTTACAGTTTTTGGACAAGAAAACTTTAAAGGTCAAGGTCATACAGAGGTCAAGGTCACAGAAATGTACTTCATTGGAATGGTCTTGTCCAAGGTATTGTTGTGGCCAAGTTTGAAGTAATTCCATTCAGTAGTAAGGAAAATATGGCCAATGGTAAAGTTTTCGGAGGAAATGCCTGATAAATGGACGGACAGTTCCTCCTTTAGGTTCATAAAAAAATGAGGTGGATATTCTCCATACTGCCATTTATCCATATTTCAAGTTTCATAAAAATATTTGAAGTACTTTTTGAGTTATCACAAATATTGCTATATTTGCCACATTTTAAGTCTATTTGTTGCCATAGCAACCAGATTTTTCAACATAGGAAGAAAAAAAAGACGTGTATAATCTCCATACTGCCATCAGCCATATATCAATTTTCATAAAAATATTTTCAGTACTTTATGCGTTATCTCGGGATCAAGTTTTTGTGGACAGACGGACTGACCGAAGGAGGGTAAACCTTTAGTCCCCTATGGTGAAACCAGTAGGGGACTAAAAAGGTTGCAAAACTAGATTTTTGTCACAGATGGTGACTAATAAACTCTAGGCCTTGCAGTTTCTGACAAGAAGATTTTTTTAATGTGTTTCCTATATAACTCTATGTAAAACATGTGACCCCTGGGGCGGGGCCATTTTTGACCCAGGAGCCATGATTTGAAAAAACTTGGTAAAGGTCCACTGGACAATGCTGCACACCAAATATCTAAACTCTAGGCCTTGTGGTTTCTGACAAGAAGATTTTTAAGTTTTCCCTATATAAATCTATGTAAAATCAACTGACCCCTGGGGTGGGGCAGTTTTGACCCCAGGATCATAATTTGAATAAACTTGGTAGAGGTCCACTAGATGATGCTACACACCAAATATCTAATCACCAGGCCTTGAGGTTTCAGACAAGAACATTTTTTTTAAGTTTTTCCTATATAACTCTATGTAAAACATGTTACCCCTGGGGCTGGGCCATTTTTAACCCAGGAGCAATGATTTGAACAAACTTGGTAAAGGTTCCACTGGGCAATGCTGCACACCAAATATCTAAACTCTAGGCCTTGTGGTTTCTGACAAGAAGATTTTTAAGTTTTCCCTATATAAATCTATGTAAAATCAACTGACCTCTGGTGTGGGGTCATAATTTGAACAAACTTGGTAGAGGTCCACTAGATGATGCTTCATACCAAATATCTAAGCTCCAGGTCTTGAGGTTTCGGAGAAGAAGATTTTTAAAGATCCAACTTTTAAAATCTAATTTTAGCTCCAGTGAACCAGAAATGCAATGGACCAGAACCATTTGAACAATCTTGGTAGAGCTTCATGCAAGGAACATCCCAGGCAAGTTTCATTTAATTTGGCCCTTTGGTTTCAGAGGAGATGTCATTTGAATGAAAAGTTGACAACAGACTGAAGGACGACGGACAAAGACTGATCAGGAAAGCTCACCCTGAGCACTTTGTGCTCAGATGAGCTAAAAAAACAGACGTGCATAATTTCCAGACTGCCATCTACCCATATTTCAAGTTTCATTATAATGTTTTTAGTACTTTTTGCGTTATCACAGGATCCAGTTTTTGTGACGGACGGACAGACAGACAGACGGAGGGTAAACCTATAGTCCCCTCCGGTTAAACCGGTAGGGGACAAAAAAATTTCCTAAATAACTCTATGTAAAACATGATTTGAACAAAGTTGGTAGGGGTCCTCTTGACAATGCTGCACAGCAAATATCTTAATTCTATGCCTTGTGATTTCTGACAAGAAGATTTTTAAGATTTTCCTTTATAACTCTATGTAAAATCAACTGACCTCTGGGGAGGGGGAGTGGGGGGGTCAGTTTTGTTCATAATTTCAATAAACTTGGTAGAGGTCCACTAGATGATGCTTCATACCAAATATCTAATCACCAGGCCTTGAGGTTTCAGAGAAGAAGATTTTTAAATATCCAACTTTTAAAATCTAATTTTAGCTCATGACCCAGAAATGCAATTGACAGGAACCATTTGAACAATCTTGATAGAGCTTTATGCAAGGAACATCCCAGGCAAGTTTCGTTAAATTTGGCTCAGTGGTTTCAGAGGAGATGTCATTGGAGGAAAAGTTTACGAAAGATGGACAGACAAAGACCAATCACAAAAGCTCACCTTGAGCACTTTGTGCTCAGTTGACCTAGCAAGAGATGCCCACGGGCAGAATGTGGAGCCCGCTCTTCTTAATTCAAACCTGAACCTATAAGCTTCAGATCAAGGATAAAGACGTTAACATAGCAAGATACAGTGCGGACAAATATATTTTGATATTTTTATTTGACATGTGACCTCCTGCGACCTTGACCTTGAACTTCATTTTGGGTGAGACAACTCAACTCAACATGGAGAACATTTGTGCTAAGTTATAATCCATCCATGTATATAGAAGTTATTCTCGCAAATGAATGTTTTATTTTGTTATTTGACCTTTGACCCCTAAGTGTGACCTTGACCTTTGCCACAGACACCTGAATTTTTCGCGCAACACTCCGCCTCACTATTGAGAATATTTGTCCCCAGTTATATTAAAATCCATCCATGCATGTAGAAGTTATGCTCTGGACATGGGTTTTGCGCTGACCCCCAAGTGTGACCTTGACCTTTGAGCAGCGGACCTGGGTTCTGTGTGCAACACACCACCCATCATGATTAACATTCGTACCAAATTAATTTGTAATCCTTCAAAGAATGAGCAAGATATAGACCCGACAAATCCTGACGGACGCACATACACCGCACTTTACGCCAAAAGTGGCGACTAAGTCGAGCTCACCGCAAGCTGGCTCGACAAAAACTATGATGTGAAAGCTTAAAACATAGATAGATGGCGACAAAGAGAAGTTAAGTGCTAAAGAAGCATAACTACATTAACAAGTTTTTGAGTATTCTCCCCTTCTTTAATTTTTGTCCAGAGCATAACTTGAACAAAATAAACAAGAGGGGCATGATGGCCCTAGATCGCTAACCTGAATACTTTGCCTTTGTATCTGCTGTTGAGCTAACATCAGAAGCTATTTTAAGGTTCTCCCTATATAAATCTGTGTGAATTCAAGTGACCCACAGGGTAGAGCCAATTTTCACACAAGGGGCATAATTTCAATAAACTTGGTAGATGACCTCTAGCTGATGCTCCATGCAAAATATCTAAATTCTAGGCCTTGTCGTTCCCTTTATGAGCCTATGTAACAAGAGGGCCATGATGGCCCTGTATCGCTCACCTGAATATGACTGCTTTTAACAAAGTTGCTATGGACCTGGTTAATTGACCCCAGATGACCCATATTTGAACTTGACCTAGAAATTATTGAAACAATCGTTCTGACAAATTTCCAGGTTATTTGGACGAAATGTAGCCTCTAGAGTGCTACCAAGGTTTTTCGATATTTGGGCTCCGTGACCTAGTTTTGACCCCAGATGACCCATATCCAAACTCGAGCTACAAATTATCAAAACAACCTTTCTGTGAAATTTCCAGGACATTTGGACTGAAAATGTAGCCTCTTCAGTGTTTAAGTTTTTCGATATTTGGGCTCTGTGACCTAGTTTTTTAACCCAGATGACCCATATTCGAAACTGAGCTAGAAACCATTGAAGCAACCTTTCTGACAAATTTCAAGGTTATTGGGAATTAAAATCTTACCTCTAGAGTGTTAACAAGGTTTTTCCATATTTGGGCTCTGTGACCTAGTTTTTGATCCAAGATGATCCATATTCAAAAATGAGCTAGAAATCATTAAAACAACCTGTCTGACAAATTTCCAGGTTATTTGGACGAAATGTAGCCTCTAGAGTGTTAACAAGTTTTCTTTCCTATTTTTGGGCTCTATTACCTAGTTTTTGACCCCAGATGATCAATATTTAAAATTAATTACATAGAAATCATTGAAATAACCTTTCTGACAGATTTCCAGGTTATTTCGACTGAAAATGTTACCTTTTAGAGTGTTAACAAGGTTTTCCCATATTTGGGCTATGTGACCTAGTTTTTGACCCGAGAAGACCCATATATGAACCTGACCTAGAAATCATCAAAACAACCTTTCTGACAAATTTCTGGGATATTTTGACTGAAAATGTAACCTCTAGAGTGTTAACAAGGTTTTTCTATTTTTGGGCTCTGTGACCTAGTTTTTGAACCCAGATGACCCATATTCGAACTTGAGCTAGAAATCATAGAAACAACCTTTCTGACAAATTTCCAGACAATTTGGACTGAAAATGTTACCTTTCCTTCTACAAGAAGATTTTCAAAGTTTTCTCTATATAAGCCTATGTAAAATCAATTGACCCCCTGGGCAGGGCCAAATTTGACCCCAGAGGAATAATTTGAACAAACTTGGTAGAGGTCCACTAGACAATGCTACATACCAAATCTTAAGGCTCAGGCCCATGTGGTTTCAGACAAGAAGATTTTCAAAGTTTTTCCTTTAAGTTGCCATAGCAACCAGAGTTCTTGATGGAATTAAATTCTTTGAACAGCTTTGGTAGAGCTTCATGCAAGGAATATCCCAGGCATGTTTTGTCAATGTTGGCTTAGCGGTTTAGGAGGAGAAGTTGTTAAAGTCAAATTGTTGACGACGCACAATGCACGCCGCCGGACGCCAGACATTCAACAATCCAAAAAGCTCACCCTGAGCAGTGCTCAGGTGAGCTTAAAATCAAGTGAACCCTGAGCCGGCCCATTAATGATCATAGGGGCTTTATCTGAACAATCTTGGAAGGGGACCTTGATCTGATGTTCCATGCACATCTTAGCCATTGGCTTTGTGGTTTCATGACCCAAGGGGCATAATTTGAACAACCTTTACAGAGGACCAAAAGCTGATGCTCCATGTAAATTATCTTAGCCCTTGGCTTTATGGTTCCAGACAAGAAGATTTTTTAAGGTTTTCCCCATATAAGCCCGTGTAAAATAAAGTGACCCCTGGGGAGGGGCGAAATTTGACCCAAGAGGCATAATTTGAACAAACTTGGTAGAGGACCTCTAGCTGATGCTCCATTAAAGATATCTAAGTTCTAGGCTGTGTGGTTTCAGACACTATTTTTAAGTTTTTCCTTACATAAGCCAATGTAAAATCAACTGACTCCTGGGGCTGCGCAAATTTTGACCCCAGGGGTATTATCTGAACAAACTTGGTAGAAGTCCACTAGACAATGTCGCATACGAAATCTTAAGGCTAAGAGCCTTGTGGTTTCAGACAAGAAGATTTTCGAAGTTTTTCCTTTCTGTTGTTATGGCAACCAGTCTTGATGGAATTCAATTCTGCAAGGAATATCCCAGGCATGTTTAATCAAAGTTGGCCAAGGGGTATAGGAGGAGAAGTAGTTCAAGTCAAATTGTTGACAACACACACTGCACAACGCATGCCAGACAATCAACAATCCCAAAAGCTCAACCTTAAGCACTTTGTGCTCAGCTGAGCTAATAAATTGTCCCCAAGAGCAGGGCCATTTTTGATCCAAGGGGCATGATCTGAACAATCTTGGTAGAGGTCCACTAGACAATGCTATATATATCAAATGCCCCAAGCCTTGTGGTTTCAGAGAAGAAGATTTTTGGAAGTTTTCCCTACATAAGCCTTTGTATAATAATGTGGCCCTTGGGGCGGGGTCAATTTTGACCCTGAGGCCATGATTTGAACAGACTTGCTAGAGTTCTACTACAAAATGCTACATACCAAATATCTTAGCCCTAGGTTTTGTGGTTTCAGAGAAAATTTTAAAAAATTTTCACTATACAAGCTTATGTGAAATAAATCAACCACCAGGGCAGGACCATCTTTGACAAAAGGGGCATAATTTGTATAATCTTGGTAGAGGACCTCTATGTGAATCAGTACACAAAATATCTAAGCTCTAGGCTTTGTAGTTTCAGACAAGATTTTCAAAGTTTTTTCCTTTCTGTTGCCATATTAGCAACCTCAGTTCTTAATGGAAATGAATTCTTTGAACAACATTGGTAAAGCTTCACACAAGAATCATACCTGGCAACTTTCATCAACTTTGACGAGATGGTTAAGGAGATGTTGTTTTATGAAAAAGTTTGACGCAACTTCATCATGCACAATGGACACAGGGGGATCAGAAAAGCTCACCATTAGCACACTGTGCTCCGGTGAGCTAAAATTATTTGTACTTTTAAATGATAAATACCAACCTGCTGTGTAGGTTCCCCAATAGTTGACTCAGCAGAAGAGGTTTGAGTATCATCAGTAGTGGCAGTGGCAGAGGTTTGAACCCCACTAGCAGCCCCACTATCTGCAATGACATTCTCTAAACCAGGTATTGAAGAAATCTGAAGAAAAATGAAGTCATTATATGCACATACTTACCTAATAGTGAAAAAAAGGTAAAACTAACAAGGCAGTCTGAAGGACAGCTAAATCCCCTTCCGCAGCAGACATAAATGTGTACTTCTTGACCTTTAACCAACCATGACCTTAATGTTGTGCCATGCATATTTTAAGCACATAGTCTCATGATAGTAATTATTTGTGCCAAGTTATTTAAAATCTTCCATAATGTCAAAAAGTTATGGAGAAAATTTAACCTTGACCTTGGGGGTAGCAACCTGGATGTTGGGTTCTACACATTGTGTCATAGTGGTGATCATTTGTGCAAAGTAATTAAAAAACTTTTCATAAGCCAAGTTAGTAAGTTATAGAGCAGACGTGAAATGTGGATATTTGACCTTAAAGTGTGACCTTGACCTTGTGGGTAGCAACCAAATTATTGCGCTCTGCACATCTTCTCATAATGATAGGGTTCTTCTAATACAATTATCCTATGAAGCTTGAAGGCTCTGGGTGTAATGGTACTCCAGTTACTCTGCAGAAAAACTTTTCACTATACAGGTCCCTGTGACCTTGTCCTTTGACATACTAGCCCCAAAAACAGTAAAGTTCTTCTATTTAGTAAAAGCAATCATCCTATGAAGTTTGAAGGCTCTGGGTGAAATGGTACTCCTGTTATTAAGTGGAAATGGTTTTCACTCTAGAGGTCCCTCTGACCTTGACCTTTGACCTACTGAACCAAAAATCAAAAGTTTTTTTTCTACTTAATAAGGGCAATTGCTCTGTGAAGTTTGATGGCCTTGGGTCAACTGGTACTCAAGTTATTGAAAGGAAACAAAGTGTGACAGACAGACAGACAAACAGACACCCATAAACAGGGCAAAAACAATATGTCTCCATCAGAAGGGCGGAGTTGGGGGGGAGACATAAAAATGAAGTTTCAAGTTTCAAGTTTCAAGTTTTTATTTTAACCTTTTCTCAATATGTATATAATACATAAACATGAGATATAAATTCATATATAAACATTTACACATGATCACAGAGGACAGCATTCATTCCAAACATATAAGGTATTAGCTACATCTTTTAGTATAGATTAGTTAACCAATCATAAAATATATTTTAGTGGTGTAAGACCTATTGTTCTAAAGATAAAAAGTCATAATTGTGTTTTTAACATGTTCCGTCTCACTTGGTCAGTTTGCGTAATAAATAATAGGTCAAAAATGTCCCGTTAATCCCCAATGAAATTCGGATTGTCTGATACAAGATACTTGGAAGAGTGTTTATTTTCACCTTTTCTTTACTTTTTTAATCAGCCGCACATGGGAAGGCCGGAAATTGTGCTTGATTAATAATGATAATATATTTATTTGATGAATGGATGCTGTCTTGTGCAAAATTCGGATATTATAAGTGTGTGGAATCCTGAAGATAATTAAAGCTGAATTTAATTAAACAAGAGGGCCATGATGACCCTGGATCGCTCACCTGAGTACTTTGGCTGTAGGTTTGCTGTTAAGCAGTATTTCATTTTTTAACTGAAAATATGTAAGTGCCTACAAACCAAATATGTAAAATATCAGTCAATAAATAAAGGCTCTATGACAGAAAGTAGAAATATCTATTATAAGCTATGGTGACCTTGACCTTGACCCAGTGACCTCAAACCCTACCCATGGGTAGAGGTCCATGCAAGGAACCTCTATACTGAATATCAAAGATATTGGTCTATAAATGAAGGCTCTATGAGGTACAGTAGATAAATCTATTTTTAGCCTCCATGACCTTTAACCTAATCTAATAATTTCAAAAAGCTAGATAAAGCTTGCTTCATGCCAAATTTTAAAATTCTAGGCCTTGTGGTTTCAGACAAGAAGATTTTTAAAGATTTTCTTCTATACTGCTATTTAAAACTTATGACCCCTCAGGCGGGGCCAATAGTGACCCCAGTGACATTTTTCAAACAAGCTAGACAATGCTGCATACCAAATATCTAAGCTGTAGGCACTGAGGTTTCCAGTAAGAAGATTTTTAAAGATTGCCTTTTTTACATATTAAGGGCCCCAGGGGCGGGGCCAATTTTGACCCTCGGGCCAACATATAAACAATACTGGTAAAGGTTCTCAACACAATACTCCACACCAAATATCTAAGGTCTAGTCCTATTAGTTTTGGAGAAAAATGATTTTTCATGTTTTTCCTATATAACTATATGTAATCCAAGAGAACCCTGGGGCGTGGTCAATTTTGACCCAGGGGACATAATTTGAACAAACTTGATAGACATCCACTAGACAATGCTGCATTCCAAATATCTAAGCTGTAGGCATTGAGGTTTCCAGTAAGAAGATTTTTTAAGATTGCCTTTTATACATATTAAGGGCCCCAGGGGCGGGGCCAATTTTGACCCCGGGGCCAACATATAAAGAATACTGGTAAAGGTTCTCAACACAATATTCCACACCAAATATCTAAGGTCTAGTCCTATTAGTTTTGGAGAAAAATGACTTGCATGTTTTTCCTATATAACTATATGTAAATCAATAGAACCCTGGGGCGTGGCCAATTTTGACCCAGGGGACATAATTTGAACAAACTTGATAGAGGTCCACTAGACAATGCTGCACACCAAATATCTAAACTCTACGCCTTGCGGTTTCTGATAATAAGATTTTTTAAAGTTTTTCCTATATAACTATGTAAAACATGTAACCCTCGGGGCTGGGCCATTTTTGACCCAGGAGCCATGATTTGAACAAACTTGGTAGAGGTCCACTGGACAATGCTGCACACCAAATATCTAAACTCTAGGCCTTGTGGTTTCTGACAAGAAGATTTTTAAAGTTTTTCCTATATAATTCTATGTAAAACTAGTGACCCATGGGGCAGGGCCATTTTGACCCTAGGGTCGTAATTTGAACAAACTTGGTTAAGGTCCACCTGATGATGCTTCATACCAAATATCTAAGCTCCAGGCCTTGTAGTTCTGGAGAAGAAGATTTTTTTAGTTCCAACTTTGAAAATCTATTTGTAGCTCCTGTGGCCTAGAAATGCAATGTGCCTGAACCATTTGAACAATTTTGGTAAAGCTTCATGCAAGTAACATTCCTGCCAAGTTTCAGCAAGATTGGCCCAGCAGTTCAGGAGAAGAAGTTGTTTGAAGAAAAAGTTGACGACGCACGCACAGACGGACGGACGACGGACATCAGGCGATCACAAAAGCTCACCTTGAGCACTTTGTGCTCAGGTGAGCTAAAAGGAGGGAGGGAAAAAATGGATTATTACTAGGAATAAAATTCTGTAAAACAGAATGCAGAGTGACTCTCTTGCATTTTATGTTTACCGACAGAATTGTTTGAAATGGTGGTAAGTAATTTTATTTCTTTGCGTTAATATAAACATTTGTAATAGATCCACTGTAATGGTTATAATATAACATAAAAATTGTTTTTATTCTCTCATTATTTTTGATAAAAGAATCTAATGACGATGTTATGATTTAGTTACCGTCTTTCAAAAAATAATAATTGAAGGTCTAGCCCTTGGTGTTTAAGAGCTGCCGATTTTTTTAATTTCCCTATATAAGCCCTTGTGTAAAATCAAATGACCCCCCGCCCCAAGGGTGGGGCCAGTTTTGACCCTAATGTCATGATTTGAAAAAACTTGGTAAAGGTCCACTGGACAATGCTGCACACCAAATATCTAAACTCTAGGCCTTGTGGTTTCTGACAAGAAGATTTTTGAAGTTTTTCCTAAATAACTCTATGTAAAACATCTGACCCCTGGGGCAGGGTCTTTTTTGACTCAGGGGCTATGATTTGAACAAACTTGGTAAAGGTCCACTAGACAATGTTGTACACCAAATATCTTAACTCAACACCTTGTGGTATCTGAAAAGAAGATTTTTAAAGTTTTTCCTATATAACTCTATGTAAAACATGTGACCACTGGGGCGGGGCCATTTTTAACCCAGGGGCAATGATATGAAAAAAATTGGTAAAGGTCCTCTATACAATGCTACATACAAAACATCTAAGCTCTATGCCTTTTGGTTTCTGATGTGAAGAAATTTTTAACTTTCTTTTATATAACTCTATGTAAAACATGTGACCTCTGGGGCGGGGTCTTTATTTTCCCAGGGGCTATGATTTGAACAAACTTGGTAAAGGTCCACTAGACAATGCTACACACAAAATATCTTAACTCTAGGCCATGTGGTTTCTGACAAGAAGGGTTTTTTTTAAAGTTTTTCCTATATAACTCTATGTAAACAAGTGACCCCTGGGGCAGGGCCTATTTTGACCCAGGAGCTATGATTTGAACAAACTTAGTAGAGGTCCACTACACAATGCTACACACCAAATATCTAAACTCTAAGCCTTCCGGTTTCTGACAAGAAGATTTTTTTAAGTTTTCCCTATATAACTCTATGTAAAACATGTGACCCCTGGGGCGGGGCCATTTTTGACCTAGGGGCAATGATTTGAACAACCTTGGTAAAGGTCCACTGGACAATGTTGCACACCAAATATCTAAACTCTAGGCCTTGTGGTTTCTGACAAGAAGATTTTTAAGTTTTCCCTATATAAATCTTTGTAAAGTCAACTGACTCCTGGGGTGGGGTCAGTTTTGACTCCAGGGTCATAATTTGAAAAAACTTGGTTGAGTTCCACTAGATGATGCTTCATACCAAATACCTAAACTCCAAGCCTTGGGGTTACGGAGAAGAAGATTTTTAAAGATCCAACTTTTAAAATCTAATTTTAGCTCCAGTGAACCAGAAATGCAATGGACCTGAATCATTTGAACTAACTTGGTAGAGCTTATCCAAGGAACATCCCAGGCAAGTTTCATTAAATTTGGCCCATTGGTTTCAGAGGATATGTTGTTTGAATGAAAAGTTGACGACGGACGGACGGACGACGGACAAATTGATCAGAAAAGCTCACCCTGAGCACAAAGTGCTCAGGTGAGCTAAAAAGTTATGGTCAATGTTAAAGTTTTTGGACAATTGAACCTTCAAGGTGAAGGTCATGCAGGGTCAAGGTCAAATAAATATAAGTCAGTGGGAAGGTCTTGTCCAAAGGGATGTTGTGTCCAAGTATGAAGTAAATCCACTTACTTATAAGGAAGTTATGGTCAATGTTAAAGTTTTTGGACAATTGGATCTTCAAGGTGAAGGTCATTCAGGGGACAAGGTCAAATAAATAAAGGTCAGTAGAGGTCTTGTCCAAGTATGAAGTAAATCCACTTACTAATGAGTAAGTTATGGCCAATGTTAATGTTTTCTGAGGGACTGACGGATGGCCGGACAGAGCCCATTTCTATATCCCTCGCCTTTTTAAAGAAAAACTATGGTTCCTCTTTTAAGTAAAAGCAATCTTCCTATAAAGTTTGAAGGCTCTGGGTGAAATGGTACTCATGTTATTGAGTGGAAACAATTTTCACTCTAGAGGTCCCTCTGACATTGACCTTTGACCTACAGACCCAAAAAACATAAGGGTTTTTTCTACCCAATAAGAGCAATAACCATGTGAAGTTTGAAGGCTCTGGGTCAACTGGTACTCAAGTTATTAATCGGAAATGAAGTGTTGCAGAGTATAATGTAAAATCGTTTAAGCAATTTTAATACAGGGGTTTGTAAGGAACATTTCTGTGAAACTTGATAGAAAATTACCATGCCTTTGAGCAGGTGTTTCATTAAGTTTTTGAGTTGGAGGGAATACATTTAAAGTAGACGGTTGATTTGCTGCCAGTTTGTTATAAAATAACCCTGATTTTAAGAAAAGTAGCAGGGTGAAGATCTCAAAAAAGCAGGGGGAAATACCCGCCTTCCGCCTCTTAATGGAACCCCTGCTTTGAGGAGGAGATGCTGTTTGATTTTTGTTCTATTTTTAGTTTTTGCAGCCCTTATATGCAATGGAGTGGAATGGTTTGAGAAATTTTAGAAAAGGGCAATATAAGGAACATTTCAGTGAAATTTGATTTAAAATGGCCAAGTGGTTTTGGAGGACATGTCATCTAAAGCCAAATATTGATGAAAATCTATTTTTAGCTCTGGCAGCCATTTTGTTCAATGGAGCAGAACCATTTTAGCAATTTTGATAGAGGGCTATGTAAGGAACATTTCTGTGAATTTGGTGAAAAATCATTTAGAAGTTTAGGAGCTATTGTTAGAATTTTTTTCTATTTTAAGCTTTTGCAGCCCTTATGTGCAATGGAGCAGAACAGTTTGAGCAATTTTAGAAAAGGGCAATATAAGGAACATCTCTGTAAAGTTTGGTTAAAAATAGAGTTGTTGTTTAGTAGATGTCATTAAAAGTAAAATGTTGAAGACGGACAACGGACGACTGATGATGGACACCGGACACAGGGTGATCACAATAGATCACCCTGAACATTTGTTCAGGTGAGCTAAAAATTGAAGGTCTAGCCCTTGGTGTTTCAGCGCAGCAGACTCTTTAAGTTTTCCCTATATTAGTCTTTGTGTAAAAACAAATGACCCCCTGCGTGGGGCCGGTTTTGACCCTAAGGGTCATGATTTGAACAAACTTGGTAGAGGTCCTCTAGACAATGCTACATACCAAATATCTAAGCTGTACGCCTTTTGGTTTCTGACAAGGAGATATCTTAAACTTTTTCCTATATAACTATGATTTATGTAAAACAAGTGACCCCGGCCCAGGGCCATTTTTGACCCAGGGGCCATGATTTGACCAAACTTGGTAGAGGTCCACTAGAAGATGCTGCACACCAAATATCCAGGGGTCAAAGTTTGAAAAAACAAAAATCCTGAAAAAAAAGTTGGGTCCAGGGCAAAACCAGAGGCCCCCAGAAGCTCTTTGATTTTACAGATTAAAGAGTACTTGGTGTATTCCTAGTGAATGAAATAGGCACAATAGGCCACAAGTGTCCAACTTTCTTAACCATTCTCCTTACTTTCCTCCGCTCGAGTCTTTCTCATTTAGCCATTCCCACAACCACTTATTCTTCGCTTCTTTTTCAAGTTCTTTTACATTATATCCTGGTGGTAAGAATTTCATATTGTCACTCATTAAATTATTAGCTAGTCGAGTTACTTTAGACTAAAAGTCCACCAAAAACATCAGAAGTCATGAAATTCCGAGAGAACTTTTGAAAATCCACTTCTGTTGTTTTTAAACAGTGCAGAAATATATGGATTGTTTCTATTGGATACATGGAATTCTTCTGACCAATCAAATCACGCGGTAGAAAACGAGGCTGATAATAAAGTCTGTCATGTAGGAATCATTTGAGGCAGTTCGCACTCCTGAGAAAAATTAATCTCAAGAACACCTGGGGCTTATTTGCAAAGCTCGGTGCATTCTTTGTCCAGCAATGATCCCTTACCCCCCCTCCCCCTCATATCTCAACGGATTTGCACGAATTGGAAAAACGACCCGAGCCAGTGCTGAAAATCGGGAATTCTGGCATAATCTGGAAAACTTTGACCCCTGAATATCTTAACTCTAGGCCTTGAGGTTTCTGACAAGAAGATTTGTAAAGTTTTTCCTATATAACTCTATGTAAAACATGTGACCACTGGTAGGGGGGCCATTTTTGACCAAGGGGCCATGATTTGAACAAACTTGGTAGAGGTCCTCTAGACAATGCTACATACATAATATCAAAGCTCTATGCCTTTTGTTTCTGATGTGAAGATTTTTTAAAGTTTTTCCTATAGAACTCGATGTAACCCAGCAAACGCATGACGTTGTATCAACGTTGGTTAGACGTTGGACTCCAACGTTAGATAGACGCTGGATTTTAGTTGTATATGAAAGTTTTTTAGACGTCAGAAACCCGACGTCAATCCAACGTCAATAATGACATAAATCCAACATCTTTTCAATGTATACACAACTACTTTCCAACCAATTCCCAACTATTTTTCAACGTGTTTCCAACCAGTTTCCAACATAATTCCAACCAGCTTCCAATGTTATTCCAAACAGTTACTGACAATTCCATACAGTTTTCAATTTAAATACATATAGTCAAACTATGGCTTACATTTGTGCAAACAATAAAAAGACAACTAAGAACTCTGCATATTCAAAAATGTTTTTATTCTTTATTAAAATATAATCATAACAAGCAATATAACAAAATGTAAAAACTGCTTGCTTTATCCATCAAAAACAATTTAACTATAAAATAAAACAATAGGGCCATGATGGCCCTGGATCGCTCACCTGGTACTTTGGCTGTAGGTTTGCTGTTAAGCAGTATTTCATTTTTTAATTGAAAATATGTAAGTGCCTACAAACCAAATATGTAAAATATCAGTCAATAAATAAAGGCTCTATGACAGAAAGTAGAAATATCTATTATAAGCTATGGTGACCTTGACCTTGACCCAGTGACCTCAAACCCTACCCATGGGTAGAGGTCCATGCAAGGAACCTCTATACTGAATATCAAAGATATTGGTCTATAAATGAAGGCTCTATGAGGTACAGTAGATAAATCTATTTTTAGCCTCCGTGACCTTTAACCTAATCCAATAATTTGAAAAAGCTTGATAAAGCTTGCTTCATGCCAAATTTTAAAATTCTAGGTCTTGTGGTTTCAGACAAGAAGATTTTTAAAGATTTTCTTCTATATTGTTATTTAAAACTTGTGACCCCTCAGGCGGGGCCAATAGTGACCCCAGGGATATTTTTATAACAAACTTGGTAGAGGTCCACTAGACAATGCTACACACCAAATATCTAAGCTCTATAACTTACGGTTTCTGACAAGAAGATTTTTTAAGATTTTCCTATTTAACTCTATGTAAAACTAGTGGCCCCTGGGGCGGGGCCATTTTTGACTCAGAGGCCAGGATTTGAAAAAGCTTCGTAGAGGTTCACTAGACAATGCTACACACCAAATATCTAAGCTCTATAACTTACGGTTTCTGATAAGAAGATTTTTTTAAGATTTTCCTATATAACTCTATGTAAAACAAGTGACCCCCGGGGCGGGGCCATTTTTGACCCAGAGGCCAGGATTTGAACAAACTTGGTAGAGGTCCACTAGACAATGCTACATACCAAATATCTTAACTGTAGGCCTTCTTGTTTCTGACAAGAAGATTTTTTAGTCTTTCCTATATAACTCTATGTAAAACAAGTGACTACTGGGGCGGGGCCATTTTGGACTCAGAGGCCAGGATTTGAACAAACTTGGTAGAGGTCCACTAGACAATGCTACACACCAACTATCTAAGCTCTATAACTTACGGTTTCTGACAAGAAGATTTTTTAAGATTTTCCTATATAACTCTATGTAAAACTAGTGGCCCCTGGGGCGGGGTCATTTTTGACCCAGAGGCCATGATTTGAACAAAGTTGGTAGAGGTTCACTAGACAATGCTACACACCAAATATCTAAGCTCTATAACTTAAGGTTTCTAACAAGAAGATTTTTAAAGATTTTCCTATATAACTCTATGTAAAACTAGTGGCCCCTGGGGTGGGGTCATTTTTGACCCAGAGGACAGGATTTGAACAAACTTGGTAGAGGTTCACTAGACAATGCTACACACCAAATATCTAAGCTCTATAACTTACGGTTTCTGACAAGAAGATTTTTTAAGATTTTCCTATATAACTCTATGTAAAACTAGTGGCCCCTGGGGCGGAGTCATTTTTGACTCAGAGGCCAGGATTTGAACAAACTTGGTAGAGGTCCACTAGGCAATGCTACACACCAAATATCTAAGCTCTATAACTTACGGTTTCTGACAAGAAGATTTTTTAAGATTTTCCTATATAACTTTATGTAAAACTAGTGGCCCCTGGGGCGGGGCCATTTTTGACCCAGAGGACAGGATTTGAACAAACTTGGTAGAGGTCCACTAGACAATGCTACACACCAAATATCTAAGCTCTATAACTTACGGTTTCTGACAAGAAGATTTTTTTAAGATTTTCCTATATAACTCTATGTAAAACATGTGACCCCCTGGGCGGGGCCATTTTTGACCCAGAGGCCATGATTTGAACAAACTTGGTAGAGGTCCACTAGACAATGCTACATACCAAATATCTTAACTCTAGGCCTTGTGGTTTCTGACAAGAAGATTTTCAAGTTTTCCCTATATAACTCTATGTAAAATCAACTGACCCCTGGGGTGGGGTCAGTTTTGTCCCCAGGAACATAATTTGAACAAACTTGGTAGAGGTCCACTAGATGATGCTTCATACCAAATATCAAAGCTCCAGACCTTGTGGTTTCGGAGAAGAAGATTTTTAAAGATCCAACTTATAAAATCTATTTTTAGCTCCAGTGAACCAGAAATGCAATGGACCAGAACCATTTGAACAATCTTGGTAGAGCTTCATGCAAGGAACATCCCAGGCAAGTTTCATTAAATTTGCCCCATTGGTTTCAGAGGAGATGTCGTTTGAATGAAAAGTTGACGACGGACGGACGGACTGACGGACGACGGACAAAGACCGATCAGAAAAGCTCACCCTGAGCACTTTGTGCTCAGATGAGCTAAAAACAACATCTCATTTTTTGTCCATAACAAATAATCAAACTACTTTATTCTGTTCAAATCAATTAATAGTCTTTGTTTGCTATACCAAAAAGTAGCATCTTACACTATGAAATATGTGTATTTAACTCTATATTTTTTTCTTTGAAAAACAGGTCAAGCTAAATTCCCCTATGGTGCGTTTTGAGCTTATTGGTGGCCAAGACTCGACTTCATACCCTTTCCTCCGCGCCTTTCTGGAGCATACTTTAAGCAATTTGCAATGGCTATGCCAACATCTTGTTCTGTTGTAGTCTTTTGTTTTCATAGTACTTGCTGGATAAAAATAAATATAAATAATATTGAAGTAATTATCTATATCTATAACATTTCAGCTATGAATTAATAATATGTCATGGAATAATTATGAGCAATTACTTAGAGCTTAAATATCCAAGTTTATTTTATATATGTAAAATATATGCAAGTTGAAAATTAGTAAGTCATCCATAATTCCGTTTTATTACCCCATAATTCAGTTTTATTACCTCTTAACAAAAAGAATATCAAAACATGTACCAACTGTGCATTAAAAAAATATGAAATTCAAACAAAGCACTTTTCGTGCATATGTAAACTTGCAAAATATATACTTACGTTTTGTTCTATAAATATGTCATCTTGAATCCTAAGGTATTTAATACACAACCGATATTCTCTCTTTCTATGTTTGAATCTCAACGGAAGCGCCTTTGTTCAATTCGAGACGGTGTAGCCTCGTTTTGAAATTGTCCTTTAAATTCCGTCTTTTTTTCAATTATTTTCACAAGTTTAATGAATATACCCATTTTAAGCTGTATAAACTTGAAATATCTTCTGCTGTGTATGTAATATGGAAAAATTATGTGATGGTAGTTTTTATTTTGTTTGTTTTTAATCGCCACCTTGCGAGGTTAAAAAGTAGAACAAAGGGAATTAACCATGTCAAGGCTGATTACTCGAGACCCAACATAAATCCAACGTCCAGGCAATGTCGGATGACAACGTCGATATGATGTCGTGTCGACGTAGAATGTAGTCATTTGACGTTGCGACATAAAATCAACTTATATCCGACGTTGATCCAACGTCAGGTGTTTGCTGGGAAACAAGTGACCCCAAGGGCTGGGCATATTTTGAGCATGGGGCCATGATTCAAACAAACTTGGTAGAGGTCCTCTAGACAATGCTACATACATAATATCTAAGCTCTATGCCTTTTGTTTCTGATGTGATGATTTTTAAAACTTTTTCCTATAGAATTCTATGTAAACAAGTGACGCTCAGGGCAGGGCCTATTTTGATCCTGTGGCTATGATTTGAACAAAATTAGCAGAGGTCCACTAGACAATGCTACATACCAAATATCTAAACTCTAGGCCTTGTGGTTTCTGAGAAAAAAAAGATTTTTAAGTTTTCCCTTTATAAATCTATGTAAAATCAACTGACCCCAGGTGTGGAGTTCGTTTTGACCCCAGAGTCAAACTTTGTACAAATTTGGTACAGGTTTACTATAAAGATGATGCTTCACACCAAATATCTAAGCTCCAGGCCTTGAGATTTCAGAGAAGAAGATTTTTAAAGACCCATCTTTAAAAATCTATTTATAGCTCTTCTGACCCAGAAAAGCAATGGACCGGCATACATGTGATATCCCGGCGGGATTTTAAAAAATCCCATTATTCCACATCAATTCCAGTTGTCCCGGTATAAATTAAAAATTCCCGTTATCGAAATCCAGAAGAAAAAAATCTTTCATCTGCCGACGTCAATAACTTGCTCAACTCTGGTTATGGGCGGAGCTTATACTCGGAAACGGCAATCAATACGTACTACCTTCTGGGGCTTCAAAGCATTGACCAACCAGAGCGCATTTCTTTCATTGATTTAATCCTGTGTTGACACTCGGTACACAACACATTTAGCCATCAACGGGTGTTGAATTGGGTCAATATAATTCGATTGGGGA
The DNA here is from genome assembly GCA_012932295.1 of Cyclina sinensis. Taxonomy (NCBI): domain Eukaryota; kingdom Metazoa; phylum Mollusca; class Bivalvia; order Venerida; family Veneridae; genus Cyclina; species Cyclina sinensis. The sequence continues at coordinate 8,704,919 of JAAONU010000015.1, forward strand.
TGTACACTGAGTAGAAAATTGTTGTGTACAACTTAAAAGATTAATTGAATGCTTGATTTTAAAGGCAAACGGTTAAACATCAATGCATTACTAATGTTACTCTAACCTTTTAAACAGTGTAAGGAAATGACTAAAATACTTTTTGGTATTTTTGTTTTAATTCTCGGATTTATTTATAAGAAAAGGTCAAGAAGTTTTAAGACAAGCTTAAAAAATTGTAGGAAACACATTTCAGCAAATATTTAGTTCATTAAACATGAAGCAGAGAGTGAAAATCTCGGATAAATTCCATTTGTCATATATTTCCGCGACCCCGCCGTATTTTAATATTTATAGAAAACAGTGTCTTGGAGACTCTTTATATGGCAAACTTACAACATCCAATTGATTGATTAAGATAAATGGTCATTATTTAATTATAAGTACCAGTTTTTCATTGAAAAAGTTTCCTTTTCTCTAAGATTATAATATTTCTAAAAACTTCTGGTGAAACTGGAAACACATCCCAGACTTTTTACAAAAAGGGATCTGTGTAAGGACCCGGGTCCAAAAGCTAAAATTCAAAAGACAAAAACAAAATTCAATCATCAATGGGAATCTGTGCTAAGGGAACAAATTATACCTTTTGCTTGTGGTGCAACCTTTATGCATTAAATAAGAATAAAAAACACTTAATTAGTTTTTTTGCTGTTCTTCTTCTTGTCTTTCTTTTTGCAAAAACAAGTCGATAAAAAATTCCAGTTTTCAAGCAAAAAATCCAGCTGAAAATCCAGTTTTGAGTTACCCAAGTTATCATATGTATGGACCAGAACCATTTGAACAATCTTCATAGAGCTTCATGCAAAGATCCTCAAAGGCAAATTTCAATAAATTTGGCCCTGTGGATTCAGAGGAGATGTCGTTTGAATGAAAAGTTGACGACGGACCGACCGACTGACCGATAGAAAAAGACTGATAGGAAAAGCTCACCTTGAGCACTCTGTGCTCAGTTGAGCTAAAAATGTGATCTCTATAGTGTTAATAACTTTAAAGCATCTGCTCAGTTGAGCTAAACAAGAGGGCCATGATGGCCCTATATCGCTCACCTGAGTATGACTGCTTTTAACAAAGTTGCTATGGACCTGGCTAATTGAACCCATATTCAAACTTGGCCTAGAAATTATTGAAACAATCTTTCTGACAAATTTCAAGGTTATTTGGACTGAAAGTGTAGCCTCTAGTGTTAACAAGGTTTTTCGATATTTGGGCTCTGTGACCTAGTTTTTTAATCCAGATAATCCATATCCAAACCTGAGCTAGAAATCATCAAAACAACCTTTCTGACAAATTTCCAGGACATTTGGACTGAAAATGTAGCCTCTAGAGTGTTTACAAAGTTTTTCGATATTTAGGCTCTGTGACCTAGTTTTTCAATCCAGATGACCCATATTCAAAGCTGAGCTGGAAATCATAGAAGCAACCTTTCTGACAAATTTTCAGGTTATTTGGAATTAAAATCTTAACTCTAGAGTGTTAACAAGGTTTTTCCATATTTGGTCAATGTGACCTAGTTTTTGACCAAAGATGACCCATATTAGTACTTGAGCTAGAAATCATCAAAACAACCTGTCTGACAAATTTCCAGGATAGTTGCACTGAAAATGTAACCTCTGGAGTGTTAAAGTGGTTTTTACCTTTTAGGGCTCTGTGACCTAGTTTTTGATCCCAGATGACCCATATCCTAGTCCGGGCTAGAAATCATTGAAACAACCTTTCTGACAAATTTCAAGGACATCTGGACTGAAAATGTAACCTCTAGAGCATTAACAAGGATTTTCTACTTTTTGGCCATGTGTCCTAGTTTTTGACCCCACATAACCCATATTCAAAACTGAGCTAGAAATCATTAAAACAAATTTCAAGGTTATTTGAACTAAAAATGTTACCTCAATGCGTGTTTACAAGGTTTTTCCATATTTGGGGTCTGTGACCTAGTTTTTGACCCCAGATGACCTTTATTCGAATCTGAGCTAGAAATCATTAAAACATTTTTTCTGACAAATTTCGAGAATATTTGGACTGAAAAGTAGCTTCTAGAGTGTTAACAAGTTTTTGCTATTTTTGGGCTCTGTGACCTAGTTTTTGATTTCAGATGACACATATTCAAATTTAACCTAGAAATCATTGAAACAACCTTTCTGACAGATTCCAGGTTATTTGGACTGAAAATGTTACCTCTAGAGTGTTAACAAGGTTTTTCCATATTTGGGCTCTGTGACCTAGTTTTTGACCCCAGATGACCCAATTTTGAGCTTGAGCTAAAAATCATCAAAACAACCTTTCTAAAAATTTCCAGGATATTTGGACTGAAAATGTAACCTCTAGAGTGTTAACAAGGTTTTTTCTATTTTTGGCCTCTGTGACCTAGTTTTTGAACCCAGATGACCAATATTCGAACTTGAGCTAGAAATCATAGAAACAACCTGTCTGACAAATTTCCAGATTATTTGGACTGAAAATGTTACTTCTCCTTCTACAAGAAGATTTTCAAAGTTTTCACTATATAAGCCTATGTAAAACCAATGACCCCGGGGTGGGGCCAAATTTGACTCCAGGGGTATAATTGGAACAAACTTGGTAGAGGTCGTCTAGACAATGCTACATACTAAATCTTAAGGCTCAGGGCCTTGTGGTTTCAGACAAGAAGATTTTCGAAGTTTTTCCTATATAACTCTATGTAAAACAAGTTACCCCTGGGGCGGGGCCATTTTTGACCCAGAGGCCATGACTTGAACAAACTTGGTAGAGGTCCACTAGACAATGCTGCACACCAAATATCTAAGCTCTATGCCTTACGGTTTCTGACAAGAAGATTTTTAAAGTTTTTCCTATATAACTCTATGTAAAACAAGTTACCCCTGGGGCGGGGCCATTTTTGACCCAGAGGCCATGATTTGAACAAACTTGGTAGATGTCCACTAGACAATGCTGCACACCAAATATCTTAGCTCTATGCCTTACGGTTTCTGACAAGAAGATTTTTAAAGTTTTTCCTATATAACTCTATGTAAAACAAGTTACCCCTTGGGCGGGGCCATTTTTGACCCAGAGGCCATGATTTGAACAAACTTGGTAGAGGTCCACTAGACAATGCTGCACACCAAATATCTTAGCTCTATGCCTTACAGTTTCTGACAAGAAGATTTTTAAAGTTTTTCCTATATAACTCTATGTAAAACAAGTTACCCCTGGGGCGGGGCCATTTTTGACCCCAGGATCATAATTTGAACAAACTTGGTAGAGGTCCACTAGATGATGCTTTATACCAAATATCAAAGCTCCAGGCCTTGTGGTTTCTGACAAGAAGATTTTTAAAGATCCAACTTTTCAAATCTGTTTTTAGCTCCTGTGACCCAGAAATGCAATGAACCGGAACCATTTGAACAAACTTGGTAGAGCTTCATGCAAGGAACATTCTAGGCAAGTTATATTAAATTTTGCCCAGTGGTTTCAGAGGAGATGTCGTTTGAATGAATTGTGGACGACGGACGGACGGACGGACGGACGCCGGACAATCAAGGATCCTAAAAGCTCACATGAGCATGCTCAGGTGAGCTAAAAAATCAATGACACTGAGCTAAGATGAGGTTGCGAGTGACCACTTTGCCAACATCATCTATTACAGAGCTCCCTAGGAGATACTGTTTAAAGCAAACAGTTGATGACAGACACAGGGTGATCAAACAAGCTTACCTTCAGTGAACCAAACACTACATCTTAATTTGTAACAGATAAGGTCTACATTTTTTTTATAGACTGGCAATATACCTTGGCTTCTAAAAGACTCATGGTGATTTCAAGTTGCTGCATTCTGTGGGACAACTGCTCTAGCTTCTCTTCACATACACATGAAAAACGGTTGAGAAATCCTGCTGTGTGACTTACAAAATGGTTCAAAAATGCTATCAATCTCTTCTGGTTTATACACTCCACCTGAATAAAGATCAACAAGAAAGAGGTAGTATAAGATTATGATTTTATAACTTCCTGAAAATGTTGTAAGTAACTAGATGGGAGCTTGTACAAGCACAGGCTTAAAGCAAAAAAGTTCTCGATATTTTATTCCAAACATGCATGCTTTTAATCCTTTTTATTGACATTTGTTTGACATGAGCATGTGATCAGTTATGTTAATACAACCTCTGATCCTAAGTTTAGAGGCATGCATGTTTCATCAAAATTACATAACATAATCTGTAAAATAAAGGTACATGTATAATTTATTACATATTTTTTGATTCACCAGAAATGGTTATGCCTCCTTGGATTAATCAAAAAACTTTCTGCTGTCTTCAAAGACCTATAATTTTATTGCTACAGATCTTGTAAATCAAAAGAATTTGAAACAGGTTTGAAACTAGACATGTGTCCATAGGACACGGATGCCCCCACAACATAAGCTTTCAGTTGGCAAATATTAGTGTTATCTCTTTTTATGGTGTATTATATGTAAGTTTTAAGGCAATGCTAACAAGTATTATTGAATTTGGACCAAAATATGAACATGATGACTACTGAAAAGATAATCATGTTAGTATTGCAATGTGTTTTGCAAGTAAAACACGAGCACCAATGCTCATCTGTTTCAGTTATCGGAAACGAGCATGCAAATGCCTACCCCAACCCCCCACCCCCTAAAAAAATAAGGATCTGGAAAAAAAATTTGCAAGGACATACTAATCTAAAACAAGAGAGCCATGATGGCCCTGGATCGCTCACCTGAGTATTTTGGCTGATGGTCTGCTGTTAAGCAAACATCAGATGCAATATTACATTTTGTAATTGAAGACTTTCAAAGACCACATATTTTTTTACAAATAAAACCGATGGGGCAGAGGCAATTTTGAGATAGAAGCTTGTGAGGAAATGTCATTTAAAGCAAATATTGAAAATTTAATTTTATCTATTTTTTATTAATAATAATTATTAATTATTTTTATCTATTTTTTATTAATAATAATTATTAATTATTTTTAATTAATTATAATTATTAATCATTACTAATTAATTTTAATTAATATTAATAAAATAATATAACATCAATCTATTTTTAGCTTATTTTGTTCAATGCAGTGGAACATCTTTAGAAATTTTAATAGAGGGCTATGTGAGGAACATTTCTGTGAAATTTGGTGGAAAATGACCTTGCCATTTAGACGAAAATGTTGTTGGAATTTTTTTCTTTTTTCTTTTTTCAGCTTTTGCAACCCTTATGTTCAATGGAGCAGAATGATTTGAGCAATTTTAGAAAAGGGCAATATCAGAAACATTTCTGTAAAGTTTAAAAGAAAATGGCTTAGCAGTTTGGGAAAATATGTCATTTGAAGCCAAATATTGATGAAAATCTATTTTTAGCTCTGGCAGCCATTTTGTTTAATGAAGCAGAACCTTTTCGAAAATTATAATAGAGGGCTTTATAAAGAACATTTCCCTAAAATTTCATGGAAAGTCACCTTGCTGTTTAGGAGATGTGTTTTAATTTTTTTTTCTATTTTTGGCTTTTGTAGCCTTTTTCTGCAATGAAGTGGAATGGTTGGAGCAATTTAAGACAAGAGGGCCATGATGGCCCTGGATCGCTCACCTGAGTACTTTGGCTGTAGGTTTGCTGCTAAGCAGTATTTCATTTTTTAATTGAAAATATGTAAGTGCCTACAAACCAAATATGTAAAATATCAGTCAATAAATAAAGGCTCTATGACAGAAAGTAGAAATATCTATTATAAGCTATGGTGACCTTGACCCAGTGACCTCAAACTCCACACCAAATATCTAAGGTCTAGTCCTATAAGTTTCGGAGAAAAATGATTTTTCACGCTTTTCCTATATAACTCTATGTAAAACATGTGACCCCTGGGGCGGGGCCATTTTTAACCCAGGAGCCATGATTTGAATAAACTTGGTAGAGGTCCACTGGACAATGCTGCACACCAAATATCTAAACTCTAGGCCTTGCAGTTTCTGACAATAAGATTTTTTTAAAGTTTTTCCTAAATAACTCTATGTAAAACATGTGACCCCTGGGGCTGGGCCTTTTTTGACCCCACCGACATAATTTGAACAAACTTGGTAGAGGTTCTCTAGATGATGCTTCATACTAAATATCTAAGCTCCAGAACATGAGGTTTCAGAAAATATTTTTAAAATCCAACTTAAAATCTATTCTTAGCTCCAGAAATGCAATGGACCAAAACTATTTGAACAATCTTGGAAGAGCTTCAATCTTGGAACATCCAAGGCAAGTTTCATTAAATTTGGCCCAGTGGTTTCAGAGGAGATGTCGTTTGAATGAAATTTGATGACAGACAGGCAGAGAGACAGACGGACAGACAGACAAAGACCTATTAGAAAAGCTCACCTTGAGCACTTTGTGCTCAGGTGTCCCTGGAGGGGGATGTGGAAGTACCTGCCAATCCATGTAAGTTAATAGTCAAGTTCTATGCTTTGTGCTTTCCAATAGGAAGTTTTTTTATCAAATCTCAAAGTCTTATGGTTTATAAATAATCAGCTACATCAAAGTTTTTGCATGACACTGAAGATGTTCACAACTCAGTGACCATAACAGCTCCACTTTTTCTTCCTCTATTTAATATGGTGGTCAAGTGCAACAAATGATACTGAAATAAAATCATGCATGCAAAAGTTATGGACCAGAGAAATATATATATATAAGTTTTATATAAGTTTTATCCCCTGCTGTAACCTTATCTTTGACCTAGACATCTGGGTCTTGCACGTGACAAATTGTCTACTTATGGTGGTCAAATGTACAACTGATTTTGAAATCCCATCATGCATGCAGAAGTTAGGGATCAGACACAAACTCCAACTGAACTTAAGCCCACAAGACAAATACACAAAGTTCAATACCCTACTGTGACCTTGGATTGCATTAATTAAGAATAAATTGTAACTAGAGCTATCACTAAATGTGATTAATACCCCCACAAGACCACTTCGGAACTTAGGAAGTTATGAGTAACAGAATACTTTGTAAAAAGTTGTAAAAGAGTTATGGCTGTGGGCAATTAAAGATAGTTGTGGTTCTTGTACATTGCCTTTCCTGACACTGTGCTTGACCATTGTATGAAGTTGCACTGAATTCCAACCAGTAGTTTTCAAGTTAAGCTCAATACAAAGTAAAACCAACAAAGGGCAATAACTGTGCAAATACTGAAGAAGGAGTTATAGCTCTTATACTATGCACTTCCTGTCATTGTGCTTGACCATTGTGTGAAGTTGCAATGAATTCTAATCAATAGTTTTCAAGTTATTCTCCAGACAAGGAAAACCAACAAAGGGCAATAACTCTGCAAATAGTGAAGATGGAGTTAAAGCTCTTGTACACTGCACTTCCTCTCATTGTGCTTGATCATTTTATGAAGTTGCATTGAATTCCAACCAGTAGTTTTCAAGTTAAGCTCAATACAAAGTAAAACCAACAAAGGGCAATAACTCTGTAAATATAGCAGATGAAGTTATGATTCTTGAACATTGCACTTCCTCTCATTGTGCTTGACCATTGTATGAAACTGCACTGAATTCCAACCAGTAGTTTTCAAGTAATGCTCCAGACAAGGAAAACAAACAAAGAGCAAATACTCTGCAAATAGTGAAGATGGAGTTATGGCTATTGTACACAACAATTTCTGTCAATGTGCTTGATCACTGTATGAAGTTGCACTGAATTCCAACCAGTAATTTTCAAGTTATGCTCTTGATAAGGAAAACCAACAAAGGGCAATAACTCTGCAAATAGTGAAGATGGAGTTATGATTCTTAAACACTGCAATTCCTATCATTATGCTTGACCATTGTATGAAGTTGCATTAAATTCCAACCAATAGTTTTCAAGTTATGCTCCATACAAAGGAAAACCAACAAAGGGCAATAACTCTGCAAATAGTGAAGATGGAGTTATGATTCTTAAACATTACACTTCCTCTCATTGTGCTTGACAACTGTATGAAGTTGCACTGAATTTCAACCAGTAGTTTTCAAGTTATGCTCCAGACAAGGAAAACCAATAAAAGGCAATAACTCTGCAAATAGTGAAGATGGAGTTAGGATTCTCGGACACTGCACTTCTTAGTTTTAGGTCTTGTGGTTTCAGACAATAAGATATTTTTTAAGGTTTTCTCTATATCAGCCTATGTAAAATCAACTGATCCCCTAGGAGAAGATTTTTAAGTTTTCTGTAAAGACATATTAAGATGAAAAGTCCCATACTTTGAGGCCATGACAATTTTGCAATTTATATAGCCGGTCACCCAAGGAAAATCTGTTATTTTCGTATCAAGCCAGCAGTTTATCAGGAGAAAATTTTTAAGTTTCCTATGTAGACATGTCTGGAAAAGCCTCAGGTGAGCTTACTATTATGACTTAAATTATGAAGTAAAAATTTTTTTCGGTATATGAACCTTAAGAGATGATTTTGATTTCAATATTGTTTATTTTTCCATTTTTAGATGGTGATGTTCCACGCCCTACATCTTCTGGGATTTATATTTCACAGCTTGTACGCTTTTCAAGAGCTTGTAACAATGTTAAAGATTTCAATGAACATAATCTTTGTATAGCAAAAACTTTCTAAACAGGGGTATCGGTACCACAAATTAAGAAAAACTTTTTGCAAGTTTTATCGCCGATACCCAGATTTAGGTCATAAATTCAATTGCAGTTTAAAATCACCACTGCAACAAGGTATTTCTCAACAAGTGTTTTATGAAGATTTGATTTAAAAATAAAAGAAAATTAAAAGCAATATTAATTTCTCCATGTTATTTGTAAAAACCATCTGTAAATTTAACAAGGAAAATTCAAATGGACTCAAGTGTATGGTTTTTATTGTATTTTTAAGGAACCTTAAACTACAGCACTCTATCCACTATTCGGGCACCTGCTATGTACAGAGTATTTAAGATAACCCGCTATGATTTTGTTATTACGATGCTTATTCTCCAAATTAAACTCAACTTTAATATTAAAGTTGACTTCATCAATAAAGTTAAGCTGTTTCACCCTTTGCAGAAATCTTAGACATAAAACCCCACCATAAATCATGTATACAAAATGGAGCATACGGAATAACAAAACAATCAAATCAAGCAAATTGATTCAAAAGGTGGTACATCGTAAAAATACGTAATGCTTCGGCAAAAAACTGATCTTCTAACGGCCAATCAAAACAAAGAATTACATAATATTGGATAACACCAACCCCGCTCCAATTGTACATATAATAATATAATACTAGCAATTTTCCGTACAGAAAAGAAAAGTTACCAACATGATATTCTACAGCTCCCTGCCTGCTTAGCGATTAACCGTTCTACACTTGTTCGCTTTGCTTACCTCTTTGCTTGCATGACGGTAGCAGGAGTTTAAAGGGAAACAAGTCAAAAATTCAACCAATACTGTAATAAAGTTTGTGCATTAATTTTTAAGTTTTGAAATATTTTCAAATATTGGAAGAATATTTACTTAGAAACGCTTAATCAAAAGTAGTGATTTTTTAGTCATCAGTCAACCTATCAAACGCACCATTTGTCATGTGAAATTTAGGTTGTGACATGCTTCTTTTCATCTAAACTGATAACCACTACAATAGGTGAAATTATCGGAAGGTTGCCTGTTTATTGCATGAAAGTATGCTAAATAAATTGATGACTTATTTTGTATTTTTCAAAAAGAAATAATTCGTAGGCATTGTTTCCACCAAAACCGCATTAACACTTCAATGATTTACTATGCCATTTATTAAATTCAGTGTAATTATCAATCAATCATTTTATTGCATTAAAGGAACACATGTTTTCAGCAAAGTACAATTCATAGATCCAAAGCATGACTCTTAAATCTTATAACAATAGGGTTTACCTACAAACATTACCAGTGCTCTTTTGTTATATACTTGTTTGTGGAGAAAATGTAACTGCACTCCTTTGTTAAATCATGCAAATGTGAGAGGTCAGGGATCCATCAATTTTTTAAACACAATATTAAGTTTATCACGACTTTGAAGTTTTAATTTAACAATTGTAATTCAACTTCAAACCTAAAAGAAACTAGAACTATTGCTGAATGCGATTCATACCCCCACCAATGTCCTTGACAGAAGACGACATGGAAAGGTGGTTAAGGGAATAACTTTTGTGGCACAAATACATATACATAAAAAGAAATTATCTCTGGTGAAAAAAACAAACAAATTGTACAGTTAATAGTATAAATATATATTGTCAAATCATGTTCGAAACAGTTACAAATAACCTTTCATTTTCCCAATGTACTAAAACAAACAAAAGCAGTAAAGTTAAGAAAATAGCAAAATTATGTCAAAATGTAATTAAGAGTGGAAAAACTTTGCATACTGAGCTTACTTGTTCTAGTTTTAGAAATATTCAAGTACATGTTAAAATTTCAGAACATTTTCTAAGTCAATTTTTGACCTTCAAGTGTGGCCTTGACCTTAAGCTGGCACAAGGGTAAGATGGGTTCTGCACATTGCCCAGTTGGTGTGAACATTTGAGTCAAGTTTGAAGAAAATCCTTCCATTAGTAAAGAATTTATAGAGCAGACATGACATATTGTCTAGTATTGATTGTAAGTAAATTAAAAGACTTAAAAAGGGGCATAACTTTGTCAAAATGCAATACAGAGTTATGAAACTTGACCTGCATATCTTACTTGTGATACCTCATATATCTTTTAAGTTTTAAGCAAATACCTGTGCTGTGCAGAAATATTCAAGTACATGTTAAAATTTAAGAACATTTTCTAAGTCAATTTTGACCTTCAAGTGTGACCTTGACCTTAAGCCAGCACAAAGGTAACATGGGTTCTGCACATAACTTTGTTGAGTTGAACATTTGAGTAAAGTTTGAAGAAATTTCTTCCTTTAGTATAGGATTTATAGAGCGGACACGACATATTGTCTAATATTTGATTGTATGTAAATTTGAAGACTTAAAAAGGGGCATAACTTTGTCAAAATGCAATACAGAGTTATGAAACTTGACCTGCATATCCTAATTGTGACACTTCATATATATTTTAAGTTTCAAGCAAATACGTTTTCTAGTTTCAGAAATATTCAAATACATGTTAAAATTTAAGAATATTTTCTAAGTCAATTTTTGACCTTCAAGTGTGACCTTGACCTTAAGCCGGCAAAAGGGTAACATGGGTTCTGCACATCCCCTTGTTGAGGTCAACATTTGAGCCAAGATTAAAGAAAATCTTTCAATTAGTGTAGGACTTACAGAGCGGACACAACATAATGTCTAATATTTGATTGTTTGATATTTGACCTTCAATTGTGACCTTGACCTTGAGCTGACACACGGACAACATGGGTTCTGCACATCCCCTTGTTGAGGTGAACATTTGAGTTTGAAGAAAATCCTTCAATTGGTATAGGATTTATAGAGCACGAAAATAGAGACGGACGGACAGACGGACGGACCGACCAACTGAAGGAATCCATTATAGCCCCTCCCACATTTTGTGGTGGGGGTATAACAAGCGCCAACACAAACGGGGACCACGCTCGACTTTTTTCCTATTTCCAAAGGAAAACACATCAGAGGAAGCATGTTATGGTGAAGGGATTTCAAATGAAACATCATTTGGAAATATAATTATACATAACAAAGTTATGGCCAATTTTAGCAACATTCAGAAATTTCACCTTGAAGGTCAAGATCAAGTTCAGTTTAACCTTCTTTGGAGGTATTCTCTAAAAGGTAGTTATGTCAAAGCATGAAGACACTACATCCATTAACAATAAAGATATAGCCAAGTTAAGTAATGTCAAGGTCATTTAAAGGGTTAAGGTAAAAGTTTGTTTTATTCTCAGTGTTGTTTTGTCCCTGTATGGATCAAATATGTCCATAAATAACAAAAGTTTGGCCATTTTAGCAAAATGCAATATTTCCAACTTGACTGTAAAGGTCATTTAACGGTTAAGGTCATACTTGAATAATTTAATATGTAGGTTTTGTCATGAGCGTTGTTTTGTCCCAGTATTACTAAACAAGAGGGTCATGATGGCTCTAAACCGCTCACCTGAGTCTCATTGCTCATGTTACAAATATCGTTATTGGTTTTTATGGGTGCAAGTTTGTATAAGTTTGCAATAAATTGAAGACTCTGGGTGTAATCATACTCAAATTTTTGGGCAGAAACAGTTTTATTCTACAGGTCCCAGTGACTTTGACCTTTGACATACAGACCCCAAAACCAATAGGGTTCTTCTAATATAATTACCCTGTTAAGTTTGAAGGTTCTGGGTGTAATGATACTCCAATTACTGAGAAGAAATAGTTTTCACTCTACAGGTCCCTGTGACCTTCACTTTTGACCTACTGACGCCAAAAATAATTGGGTTCTTTTACTGAGTGAAGAAAATTATCCTATGAAGTTTGAAGGCTCTGAGTAAAATGGTACTCCAGTAGGTCAGTAGGTCAAAATATAAGTCATGCGATGACATTTTTGAAATCGAAACGAAAAACTGTGCACACAGTCCCAATTTCATTACTGTAGCTAAATAACAATAAAGGTCAGTAGGTCAAAAATATAGCTCATGATATGACGTTTTGCAAATCGGAACAAAAAACTGTATACATGGTCCAAATTTCATTGCCATAGCTCCAAAAACAAAAAAGTAGGTCAGTAGGTCAAAAATATAGGTCATGGGATGACAATTTGGAAATCGAAACGAAAAACTGTGCAAACGGTCCAAATTTCATTGCTGTAGCTAAATAAAAAAAAAGTAGGTCAGTAGGTCAAAAATATAGGTCATGATATGACGTTTTGGAAATCGGAACAAAAATCTGTATACATGGTCCAAATTTCATTGCCATAGCTCCAAAACCAAAACTAGGTCAGAAGGTCAAAAATATAGGTCATGTGATGACATTTTATAAATCGAAATGAAAAACTGTGCACACGGTCCAAATTTCATTGCTGTAGCTAAAAAAACAAAAAAAGTAGGTCAGTAGGACAAAAATATAGGTCATGCTATGCAGTTTTTGAAATCGGAACAAAAAACTGTATACATGGTCCAAATTTCAGTGCCATAGCTCCAAAAACAACAAGTAGGTCAGTAGGTCAAAAACAAGAGGGCCATGATGGCCCTGGATCGCTCACCTGAGTACTTTGGCTGTAGGTTTGCTGTTAAGCAGTATTTCATTTTTTAATTGAAAATATGTAAGTGCCTACAAACCAAATATGTAAAATATCAGTCAATAAATAAAGGCTCTATGACAGAAAGTAGAAATATCTATTATAAGCTATGGTGACCTTGACCTTGACCCAATGATCTCAAACCCTACCCATGGGTAGAGGTCCATGCAAGGAACCTATATACTGAATATCAAAGATATTGGTCTATAACCGAAGGCTTTATTAGGTACAGTAGATAAATCTATTTTTAGCCTCCATGACCTTTAACCTAATCCAATAATTTGAAAAAGCTTGATAAAGCTTGCTTCATGCCAAATTTTAAAATTCAAGACTTGTGGTTTCAGACTAGAAGATTTTTAAAGATTTCCTTTTTAACATATTAAGGGTCCCCGGGGCGAAGCAAATTTTGACCCAAGGGCCAACATTTAAAAAATACTGGTAAAGGTTATCTACACAATACTCCACACCAAATATCTAAGGTCTAGTCCTATTAGTTTGGAGAAAAATGATTTTTCATGTTTTTCCTATATAAATCAACGTAAAACAAGAGAACCCTGGGGATTGGCCAATTTTGACCCAGGGGACATAATTTGAACAAACATGATAAACATCCACTAGACAATGCTACATACCAAATATCTAAGCTGTAGGCATTGAGATTTCCAGTAAGAAGATTTTAAAAGATTGCCTTTTTTACATATTAAGGGCCCCGGGGCGGGGCCTTTTTTTACCCCAGGGCCAACATATAAACAATACTGGTAAAGGTTCTTTACACAATACTCCACACCAAATATCTCAGCTCTAGTCCTATTAGTTTTGGAGAAAAATGATTTTTCATGTTTTTCCTATATAACTATATGTAAACCAAGAGAACCCTGGGGCATGGCCAATTTTGACCCAGGGGACATAATTTGAACAAACTTGGTAGATATACACTAGACAATGCTACATACCAAATATCTAATCTGTAGGCATTGAGATTTCCAGTAAGAAGATTTTTAAAGATTGCCTTTTTTACATATTAAGGGCCCCTGGGGCGGGGCCAATTTTGACCCCAGGGCCAACATATAAACAATACTGGTAAAGGTTCTTTACACAATACTCCACACCAAATATCTAAGGTCTAGTCCTATTAGTTTTGGAGAAAAATGAATTTTTCATGTTTTTCCTATATAATTATATGTAAACCAAGAGAACCCTGGGGCATGGCCAATTTTGACCCAGGGGTCATAATTTGAACAAACTTGGTAGACATCCACTAGACAATTCTACATACCAAATATCAAAGCTGTAGGCATTGTGGTTTCTGAGAAGAAGATTTTTCAAGATTTCCTTTTTTACATATTAAGGGCCCCCAGGGCAGGGCCAAATTTGACCCCAGGGCCAACATATAAACAATACTGGTAAAGGTTATCTACACAATACTCCACACCAAATATCTAAGGTCTAGTCCTATTAGTTTTGAAGAAAAATGATTTTTCATGTTTTTCCTATATAACTATATGTAAACCAAGAGAACCCTGGGGCTTGGCCAATTTTGACTCACGTGACATAATTTGAAAAAACTTGGTAGACATCCACTAGACAATGCTACATACCAAATATCAAAGCTGTAGGCACTGTGGTTTCTGAGAAGAAGATTTTTAAAGATTTCCTATATAAGTCTATGTAAAAGGAAGTGACCCCTGGGACGGGGCCAATTTTGACCCCAGGGAAATAATTTGAATAATTTTTGTAGAGTTCCATTAGAGGGTGCTAAATGCCAAATATCTAAGCCTTAGGCCTTGTGGTTTCAGACAAGAAGATTTTCAAAGTTTTTCCTTTAAGTTGCCATAGCAACCAGAGTTCTGCATGGAATTCAATTCTTTGAACAATTTTCAATGGGGAACAACCAAGAAACATTCATGGAAAGTTTGGATGAAATTGGCGTAGTGGTATATGAGAAGATGTCGTTTAAAGTAAAAGTTTACGGACAGATGAAGGATGGACGCCGGACAAATTGCGATCACAAAAGCTCACCTTGTCACTATGTGACAGCTGAGCTAATAAAGGTCAAGCAATGACATTTTTAAAATCAAAACGAAAACTTGTGCACATGGTCCAAACAAAAACCTAGTCAGCAGGTCAAAAATATAGGTCATGCAATGACATTTTGGAAATCGAAACGAAAAACTGTGCTTACGCTCCAAATTTCAATGCTGTCGCTAAAAAACAAAACAAGAGGGCCATGATGGCCCTGGATCGCTCACCTGAGTACTTAAGTTTGCTGTTAAGCAGTATTTCATTTTTTAATTGAAAATATGTAAGTGCCTACAACCCAAATATGTAAAATATCAGTCAATAAATAAACGCTCTATGACAGAAAGTAGAAATATCTATTACAAGCTATGGTGACCTTGACCTTGATCCAGTGACCTCAAACCCTACCCAAGGGTAGAAATCCATGCAAGGAACCTCTATACTGAATATCAAAGATATTGGTCTATAAATGAAGGCTGTATGAGGTACAGTAGATAAATCTACTTTTAGCCTCCGTGACCTTTAACCTAATCCAATAATTTGAAAAAGCTTGATAAAGCTTGCTTCATGCCAAATTTTAAAATTCTAGGTCTTGTGGTTTCAGAAAAGAAGATTTTTAAAGATTTTCTTTTATATTGTTATTTAAAACTTGTGACCCCTCGGGCGGGGCCAATAGTGACCATTGGGAAATTTTTCTAACAAACTTGGTAGAGGTCCACTAGACAATGCTACACACCAAATATCTAAGCTCTATAACTTACGGTTTCTGACAAGAAGATTTTTTTAGATTTTCTTATATAACTCTATGTAAAACTAGTGACCCCTGGGGCGGGGCCATTTTTGACTCAGAGGCCAGGATTTGAACAAACTTGGTAGAGGTCCACTAGACAATGCTACACACCAAATATCTAAGCTCTATAACTTACGGTTTCTGATAAGAAGATTTTTTTATGATGTTCCTATATAACTCTATGTAAAACAAGTGACCCCCGGGGCGAGGCCATTTTTGACCCAGAGGCCAGGATTTGAACAAACTTGGTAGAGGTCCATTAGACAATGCTACATACCATATATCTTAACTGTAGGCCTTCTTGTTTCTGACAAGAAGATTTTTTAGTTTTTCCTATATAACTCTATGTAAAACAAGTGACCCCCGGGGCGGGGCCATTTTTGACCCAGAGGCCAGGATTTGAACAAACTTGGTAGAGGTCCACTAGACAATGCTTCACACCAAATATCTAAGCTCTATAACTTACGGTTTCTGACAAGAAGAATTTTTAAGCTTTTCCTATATAACTCTATGTAAAACTAGTGGCCCCTGGGGCAGGGTCATTTTTGACCCAGAGGCCAGGATTTGAACAAACTTGGTAGAGGTCCACTAGACAATGCTTCACACCAAATATCTAAGCTCTATAACTTACGGTTTCTGACAAGAAGATTTTTCAAGATTTTCCTATATAACTCTATGTAAAACAAGTGACCCCCGGGGCGGGGACATTTTTGACCCAGAGGATAGGATTTGAACAAACTTGGTAGAGGTTCACTAGACAATGCTACACACCAAATATCTAAGCTCTATAACTTACGGTTTCTGACAAGAAGATTTTTTAAGATTTTCCTATATAACTCTATGTAAAACTAGTGGCCCCTGGGGCGGGGTCATTTTTGACCCAGAGGCCAGGATTTGAACAAACTTGGTAGAGGTCCACTAGACAATGCTACACACCAAATATCTAAGCTCTATAACTTACGGTTTCTGACAAGAAGATTTTTTTTAAGATTTTCCTATATAACTCTATGTAAAACTAGTGGCCCCTGGGGCGGGGCCATTTTTGACCCAGAGGCCATGATTTGAACAAACTTGGTAGAGGTCCACTAGACAATGCTACATACCAAATATCTTAACTCTAGGCCTTGTGGTTTCTGACAAGAAGATTTTCAAGTTTTCCCTATATAACTCTATGTAAAATCAACTGACCCCTTGGGTGGGGTCAGTTTTGTCCCCAGGGACATAATTTGAACAAACTTGGTAGAGGTCCACTAGATGATGCTTCATACCAAATATCAAAGCTCCAGGCCTTGTGGTTTCGGAGAAGAAGATTTTTAAAGATCCAACTTATAAAATCTATTTTTAGCTCCAGTGAACCAGAAATGCAATGGACCAGAACCATTTGAACAACCTTGGTAGAGCTTCATGCAAGGAACATCCCAGGCAAGTTTCATTAAATTTGCCCCATTGGTTTCAGAGGAGATGTCGTTTGAATGAAAAGTTGACGACGGACGGACTGACGGACGACGGACAAAGACCGATCAGAAAAGCTCAGCCTGAGCACTTTGTGCTCAGGTGAGCTAAAAAGTAGGTCAGTAGGTTAACAAGAGGGCCATGATGGCGCTGGATCGCTCACCTGAGCACTTTGGCTGTAGGTTTGCTGTTAAGCAGTATTTCAGTTTTTAATTGAAAATATGTAAGTGCCTACAAACCAAATATGTAAAATATCAGTCAATAAATAAAGGCTCTATGACAGAAAGTAGAAATATCTATTATAAGCTATGGTGACCTTGACCTTGACCCAGTGACCTCAAACCCTACCCATGGGTAGACGTCCATGCAAGGAACCTCTATACTGAATATCAAAGATATTGGTCTATAAATGAAGGCTCTATGAGGTACAGTAGATAAATCTACTTTTAGCCTCCGTGACCTTTAACCTAATCCAATAATTTGAAAAAGCTTGATAAAGCTTGCTTCATGTCAAATTTTAAAATTCTAGGTCTTGTGGTTTCAGACAAGAAGATTTTTAAAGATTTTCTTCTATATTGTTATTTAAAACTTGTGACCCCTCGGGCGAGGCCAATAGTGACCCCAGGGACATTTTTCTAACAAACTTGGTAAAAGTCCACTAGACAATGCTACACACCAAATATCTAAGCTCTATAACTAACGGTTTCTGACAAGAAGATTTTTTTAGATTTTCTAATATAACTCTATGTAAAACTAGTGGCCCCTGGGGCGGGGCCATTTTTGACTCAGAGGCCAGGATTTGAACAAACTTGGTAAAGGTCCACTAGACAATGCTACACACCAAATATCTAAGCTCTATAACTTACGGTTTCTGATAAGAAGATTTTTTAAAGATTTTGCTATATAACTCTATGTAAAACAAGTGACCCCCGGGACGGGGCCATTTTTGACCCAGAAGCCAGGATTTGAACAAACTTGGTAGAGGTCCACTAGACAATGCTACATACCAAATATCTAAACTGTAGGCCTTCTTGTTTCTGACAAGAAGATGTTTTAGTTTTTCATATATAACTCTATGTAAAACAAGTGACCCCCGGGGCGGGGCCATTTCTGACCCAGAGGCCAGGATTTGAACAAACTTGGTAGAGGTCCACTAGACAATGCTACACACCAAATATCTAAGCTTTATAACTTACGGTTTCTGACAAGGAGATTTTTTAAGATTTTCCTATATAACTCTATGTAAAACTAGTGGCCCCTGGGGCAGGGTCATTTTTGACCCAGAGGCCAGGATTTGAACAAACTTGGTAGAGGTCCAATAGACAATGCTAAACACCAAATATCTAAGCTCTATAACTAACGGTTTCTGACAAGAAGATTTTTTAAGATTTTCCTATTAACTCTATGTAAAACTAGTGGCCCCTGGGGCGGGGCCATTTTTGACCCAGAGGACAGGATTTGAACAAACTTGGTAGAGGTCCACTAGACAATGCTACACACCAAATATCTAAGCTCTATAACTTACGGTTTCTGACAAGAAGATTTTTTTAGATTTTCTTATATAACTCTATGTAAAACTAGTAAACCCCGGGGCGGGGGCATTTCTGACCCAGAGGCCATGATTTAAACAAACTTGGTAGAGGTCCACTAGACAATGCTACACACCAAATATCTAAGCTCTATAACTTACGGTTTCTGACAAGAAGATTTTTCAAGATTTTCCTATATAACTCTATGTAAAACTAGTGGCCCCTGGGGTGGGGTCATTTTTGACCCAGAGGCCATGATTTGAACAAACTTGGTAGAGGTCCACTAGACAATGCTACACACCAAATATCTAAGCTCTATAACTAACGGTTTCTGACAAGAAGATTTTTCAAGATTTTCCTATATAACCCTTTGTAAAACAAGTGACCCCCGGGGCGGGGCCATTTTTGACCCAGAGGCCATGATTTGAACAAACTTGGTAGAGGTCCACTAGACAATGCTACATACCAAATATCTTAACTCTAGGCCTTGTGGTTTCTGACAAGAAGATTTTCAAGTTTTCCCTATATAACTCTATGTAAAATCAACTGACCCCTGGGGTGGGGTCAGTTTTGTCCCCAGGGACATAATTTGAACAAACTGAGTAGAGGTCCACTAGATGATGCTTCATACCAAATATCAAAGCTCCAGGCCTTGTGGTTTCGGAGAAGAAGATTTTCAAGTTTTCCCTATATAACTCTATGTAAAATCAACTGACCCCTGGGGTGGGGTCAGTTTTGTCCCCAGGAACATAATTTGAACAAACTTGGTAGAGGTCCACTAGATGATGCTTCATACCAAATATCAAAGCTCCAGACCTTGTGGTTTCGGAGAAGAAGATTTTTAAAGATCCAACTTATAAAATCTATTTTTAGCTCCAGTGAACCAGAAATGCAATGGACCAGAACCATTTGAACAATCTTGGTAGAGCTTCATGCAAGGAACATCCCAGGCAAGTTTCATTAAATTTGCTCCATTGGTTTCAGAGGAGATGTCGTTTGAATGAAAAGTTGACGACGGACGGACTGACGGACGGACGGACGACGGACGACGGACAAAGACCGATCAGAAAAGCTCACCCTGAGCACTTTGTGCTCAGGTGAGCTAAAATTATAGGTCATGATATGACGTTTTTGAAATCTTAACAAAAAACTTTATACATGGTCCAAATTTCATTGCCATAGCTCCAAAAACAACAAGAGCCATGTTACACATGGTTAATCCCCCCCCCGCAGGGAAGAAGCTACCTGGAGGTTGTTCTTTCAAACACTCAATGTAATAATGTTTGAAGAAAATCCCACAAAAAATAGGCAAGGTAGAGTTATTGTTCTTGCAAACTGCACTTCCTACCAATGTTCTATGTCAGTGTATTAAGTTTGAAGAAAATCGCTCAAGCACTTTTGGAGTTATGCTTCGGACAAAGTTTTTCAATTAAATCTGATAAAGGGGAATAATTCTAAAAGTAGGCAAGGTAGAGTTATTATTCTTTCACATTGCACCTCCTCCAAATGTGCTCTTTCAGTATATGAAGTTTGAAGAAAATCACTCAAGTACTTTTGGAGTTATGCTCCGGACAAAACTGGAACGGACGGACAAAATTTATCAAGTAATTCTGATAAAGGGGAATAACTCTAAAAATAGGCAAGGTAGAGTTATTGCACTTGCACACTGCACTCCCTACCAATGTGCTCTGTCAGTGTATGAAGTTTGAATAAAATCCCTCAAGTAGTTTTGGAGTTATGCTCCGGACAAAATTTATCAAGTAAATTTGATAAAGCGGAATAACTCTAAAAAAAAAAAGCAAGGTAGAGTTATTGCACTTGCACACTGCACTACCTACCAATGTGCTCTGTCAGTGTATGAAGTTTGAATAAAATCCCTCAAGTAGTTTTGGAGTTATGCTCCGAACAAAATTGTTTCGGACGGACGCACGGATGCACAGACGGACGAAGGGCATTTCTAATATCCCCTCCGCCTTTGGCGGGGGGATATAAAACTAGGTCAGTAGGTCAAAAATAAAGGTCATGCGATGACATTTTTAAAATCAAAATGAAAAACTGTGCACACAGTCCAAATTTCATTGCTGTAGCTAAAAAACAAAAAAGTAGGTCAGTAGGTCAAAAATATAGGTCAAGGAATAATGTTTTTGAAATCATCTTGAAAAACTGTACAATTGGTCCAAATCTGATTGCCATAGCAAAAAACACTTAAAAAATCAGATAAAAAAATTTCAGTGGGGGGGGGGGAGGGGGGGGGATGATCCTACTGTGGTCACGGTGCATACTACCAAATATCTAAGCTCCAGGCCTTGCAGTCTGGGACAAGAAGATTTTAAAAGTTTTTTGCTATATAACTCTATGTAAAACATGTGACCCCTTGGGCTGGGCCAGTTTTGACCCAGGGGCCATGATTTGAACAATCTTGGTAGAGGTCTACTAGACAATGCTCAACACCAAATATCTAAGCTCCATGCCTTGTAGTTTCTTACAAGAAGAGTTTTCCCTACATGTATATAACTCTATGTAAATCAAATAAGCCCTGGGGGGGGGGTCAGTTCTGACCCCAGGGTCACAATTTGAACAATCTTTGTAGAGGTCCACTAGATGATGCTCAACACCAAATATCTAAGCTCCAGGCCTTGCAGTTTCTGACAAGAACATTTTTAAAGAATTTACTATATAACTCTATGTAAAACATGTGACACCAAGGGCGGGGCCAGTTCTGACCCCAGGGTCATAATTTGAACAATCTTTGTAGAGGTCCACTAGATGATGCTCAACACCAAATATCTAAGCTCAATACCTTGCAGTTTCTGACAAGAAGATTTTTAAATTTTTCCCTATATATATGTAAATCAAGTGACCCCCAGGGCGGGGCGATTTTTGACCCAGGAGACATGATTTCAACAAACTTGGTAAAGGTCCACTGCCCAATGCTGCACACCAAATATCTAAACTCTAGGCCTTGCAGTTTCTGACAAGAAGATTTTTTAAAGTTTTTCCTATATAACTCTATGTAAAACATGAGACCCCTGGGGAGGGGCCATTTTTGACCCAGGAGCCGTGATTTGAACAAACTTGGTAAAAGTCCACTGGCCAATGCTGCACACCAAATATCTAAACTCTAGGCCTTGCGGTTTCTGACAAGAAGATTTTTTAAAGTTTTTCCTATATAACTCTATGTAAAACATGAGACCCCTGGGGAGGGGCCATTTTTGACCCAGGAGCCGTGATTTGAACAAACTTGGTAAAAGTCCACTGGCCAATGCTGCACACCAAATATCTAAACTCTAGGCCTTGCGGTTTCTGACAAGAAGATTTTTTTAAGTTTTTCCTATATAACTCTATGTAAAACATGTCACCCCTGGGGCGGGGCCATTTTTGACCCAGGAGCCATGATTTGAACAAACGTGGTAGAGGTTCACTAGACAATGCAACATACCAAATCTTAAGGCTCAGGGCCTTGTGGTTTCAGACAAGAAGACTTTTAAAGTTTCACTATATTAGCCTATGTAAAATCAACTGACCCCGGGGTGGGGCCAAATTTGACCCCAGGGGTATAATTTGAATAAACTTGGTAGAGGTCCACTAGACAATGCTACATACCGATTCTTAAGGCTCAGGGCCTTGTGGTTTCAAAAAAGAAGATTTTCAAAGTTTTTCCTTTAAGTCGCAAGAGCAACAAAAGTTCTTGATGGAATTGAATTTTTTGAACAACTTTGGTAGAGCTTTATGCAAGTCATATCCCAGGGCGGGGCGATTTTTGACCCAGGAGACATGATTTCAACAAACTTTGTAAAGGTCCACCGACAAACGCTGGACATTCAACGTCCCAAAAGCTCACCCTGAGCAGGCTCAGGTGAGCTAAAAATGACATGGCCAGTATTAGCAAAATTGAATAATTTGACCTTGATGGTCAGGGTCATTTGAAGGTCAAGGTCACAGTTGAATGATTCAATGTGTCAGTTTTGTCGTAAGTGTTGTTTTGTCCCAGTATTAATCAAATCAAACCATATATAACAAGAATTTGGCTATTTTAAGCAAAATTCAATAACTTGACCTTAAATGTTAAGGTCAATTTCATACTTATAATAAACTAAAATGTCAGTTTTGTTGTTATATCAAAGTATAAATCAAATGCATAAATAAACAACAGTTAAGACAATTTAAGCAAAATACAATCATGGGACCTTGACTGTCAAGGTCATTCTAGGGTAAAGGTCATACCTGAATTATTCAACATGTAAGTTTTGTCAAAAGTGTTGTTTTGTCCAAAGTATGAATCAAGTTTAACCATAAATTACACAGTTATGACTAATCTTAGCAAAATTCAATAATTTGATCTTGCTAGTCAACGTCAAACTTGAATCAAAATGTCGGATATTTCAAAAATTTTGTTTTGTCCAAGTATAAATTAAATCCATCAATAAATGACAAAGTTATGACAATTTAAGCAAAATTCAAACATCTGACCTTGACGGTCAAGGTCATTTCTAGGTCATGGTCACACTGGAGTCATTCAACATGTCATTTTTGTCACAAGTGTTGATTTGCCCAAGTATGAATCAATTCCAACAATAAATGACAAAGTTATGGCTAATTGTAGCAAAATTCTAAAAATTTGACCTTGAAGCTCAAGGTCATTTTAACGTAAAGTTGATACATGAAAGAATCATAATGTCGGATTTGTCATACATGTTGTTTTGTCCAAGTATGAGCAAATCCATAAATAAATACAAAAGTTATGACAATTGGAGCAAAATTCAATAATTTGACCTTGACAATCAAGGTCATTTTAAGGTGCTGGTCATATCGGAGTTATTTAATATGTCGGTTTTGTCATAAGTGTTGTTTTGTCCAAGTATAAATCAAATCCAACCATAAATACTTAAGTTATGGACAATCTTAGCAAAATTTAATCATTCGACCTTGAAGGTGAAAGTCATTTATGAGTCAAGGTCATATCTGAAAGAATTAAAATGTCTGATTTGTCATAAGTGTTGCTTAGAGTGTTAACAAGATTTTTCGATGTTTAGGCTCTGTGACCTAGTTTTTTACCCCAGATAACCCATATCCAAACTTGAGCTACAAATCATCAAAACAACCTTTCTGACAAAGGACAGGGCTCTGTGACCTAGTTTTTGACTCCAGATGACTCATATTCAAACTTGTGCTAGAAACCATAGAATTAGGCTTTCAGACAGATTTCCAGGTTAATTGGATTTAAAATGTTACCTCTAGAGTGTTAACAAGGTTTTTCCATATTTGGACTCTGTGACCTAGTTTTTGACCCAAGATGACCCATACTGCAACTTGAGCTAGAAATCGTCAAAGCAACCTTTCTGACAAATTTCCAGATTATTTGGGCTGAAAATGTAACCACTAGAATGTTAACAAGATTTTTCTACTTTTGGGCCATGTGACCTAGTTTTTGATCCCAGAACACCCATATCCAAATCTGAGCTAGAAATCATTTAAACAACCTTTCTGACCAATTTCAAGGACATTTGGACTACAAATGTAACCTCTACAGCATTAACAAGGTTTTTCTACTTTCGGGCTCTGTGACCTAGTTTTTGACCCCAGAAAACTTATATTCAAAACTGAGCTAGAAATCATCAATTGTACCTTTCTGACAGATTTCCAGGTTATTTGGACTGAAAATGTTACCTTTAGAATGTTTACAAGGTTTTTCAATATTTGGGCTCTGTAACCTAGTTTTTCAACCCAGATGACCCATATTTGAACCTGACCTAGAAATCCTCAAGGCAATTTTTTTGACAAATTTCCAGATTATTTTGGCTAAAAACGTAACGTCTAGAGTGTTAACAAGATTTTTACATTTTTGGGCTCCGTGACCTAGTTTTTGAACCCAGATAACCCACATTTGAACTTGAGCTAGAAACCATCGCTAGAACCTTTCTGACAAATTTCCAGGATATTTGGACTGAAAAAGTAGCCTCTAGAGTGTTGACAAGGTTTTTCTATATTTGGGCTTTGTGACCTAGTTTCCCAAACATGATAACCAATGTTCGAACTCGTTCGAGATATTAATGAGACAAACACCTGACCAAGTTTTATGACAATTGAGGCAAAAATGTGACCACTAGAGTGTTAACAAACTAATTGTGGACGGACGGACGGACGACGGACAAAAGGTGATCAGAAAAGCTCACTGTCACTACGTGACAGGTGAGCTAAAAAGTTATGATCAATGTTAAAGTTTTCGGATGGGAACGGCAACGGCAACGACACCATGACCATGACAATAACTCAATTTTTTTTTTCAAAAAAAGTCGAGCTAAAAATCAAATAAAATTACGTCAATATCTAAATCTAAGTTCTGACCGAGATCTTACTTTTTTCTACGCACAGAGCTTCGTATGAGCAAATAATTAGATAAATCCAGGTATTGATTTTATGAACTGAAGAATAACTCAATGACAACAACAAAATTTTAATAGCTAATGAACAGTGGAAAATTACAATATATACAGTATAACAGTGCATATAAAATAAATACAAGGGGGCCATTGGCCCCAAAGTGCTCACCTGAGGACAGACTGTTATTAGTGTGGAAGCTATCATTATTTCTTGTAAATCTAAGCTCTAGCCTTTGAAGCTTCAAAGGATAATTTTATTATAAGTTTTTACTTTATGCAAATAATGAATATCTATGACCCCTGGGCAGGCCCAATTTTTACCCCGGATATTATTTGTACAAACTTGGAACAGATTCACTAGACAATATTTCATGCCAAATAATTAAGCTTAAGGCTTTGTCATTTCAGTGGAGAAAATTTTTTTAAGTTTTTACTATATACATATATGGAAAATCTATGACCCCCTGGGGCAGGGCCAATTTTAGCACTAGGGGCATAATTTGAACAACTTTTGTAGAGGACCAATAGATGATGTCATATACTAAATATCAAAGCTCTAGCCTTTGTCATTTCAGAGGAGAAGATTTTTTAAGTTTTTACTATATATATAGAGGGAAAACCTATGACCCCCTGGGGCGGGGCCAATTTTGGCACTAGGGGCACAATTTGAACAACTTTCGTAGAGGACCTATAGATGATATCATATACTAAATATCAAATCTCTAGCCTTTGTCATTTCAGAGGGGAAGATTTTTTAAGTTTTTACTATATGTACATATAAGGAAAACCTATGACCCCCTGGGGCGGGGCCAATTTTGGCATTAGGGGCATAATTTGAACAACTTTGGTAGAGGACCTATAGATGATGTCATATACCAAATATCAAAGCTCTGGCCTTTGTCATTTCAGAGGAGAAGATTTTTTTAATTTGCATTTTTGAAACTTCTTTTCTGGCCCTGTGACCTACTTATGCAACAGACCAGAACCATTTGAACAACTTTGAAAGGGGACAACCCAAGGATCATTCCTGTGTAGTTTGGTTAATGTGCAGTCATTGGTTTCAGAGGAGATGTTGTTTTTATGAAATTGTTGATGACGGACGACGCACGCTGCATGACGACGCACACCGGACACAGGGAGATCACAAAAGCTCACCATGAGCACGTTGTGCTCAGGTGGGCTAAAAATAGATAAATAACATATACAAGAACAAGAGGGCCATGATGGCCCTAGATCGCTCATCTGAGAATTTTGGCTGTAGGTTTGCAGTTAAGCAGTATTTCATGTTTTAATTGAAAATATGTTAGTAATGTAAATACAAATATGTAAATATCTAAAATATCAGTCAATAAATAAATGCTCTATGACAGAAAGTAGAAATATCTATCATAAGCTATGGTGACCTTGACCCAGTGACCTAAAACCCTACCCATGGGTAGAGGTCCATGCAAGGATCCTATATACTGAATATCAAAGATATTGGTCTTTAAATGAAGGCTCTATGAGGTACAGTATATAAACCTATTTTTAGCCTCGGTGACCTTTGACCTAATGTTATAATTCGAAAAAGCTTCATAAAGCTTGTTTCATGCAAAATTTTAAAATTCTAGGCCTTGTGGTTTCAGACATGAAGATTTTTTAAAGATTTTCTTCTATACTGCTATTTTAAACTTGTGACCCCTTCAGGAGGGGCCAAAAGTGACCCCAGGAAAATTTTTCTAACAAACTTGAGAGACGTCTCCAGACATTACTACATACCAAATCATAATGCTCAGGACCTTGTGGTTTCAGACAAGAAGATTTTTCAAAGTTTACCCTATATAAACTTACCATAAACGCTCGAATATAATACGCATTTTTTTTCAAGAATTTTCAGTATCCACAAAGGGGTGCGTATCATACATGAGGGTGGCCCGTCAGACAATTTTTTCCAGCTTGAAAACCCATAAAATACCGGCCAAAAGTCAATAATTTCTGTCCAAATGTCCAATGTTTTCTTATTTGGTGCACCTTCTTTTTGGAAAGCGTTATTAAGGGGAGAAAACCAATGTCATCAGTACTGAAAGTACGGTATCGTAAAAGCCGTTATAATGCCGTTTTTTGTTTCGTTGTTTGTTTTTTTTTGTTTTTGTTTTTTCTCTAAATGTATAACTGCTAAAGATTCAATCATATAACCAATGTTTACCGGTATTATACCCATCAATATTCGCATTCACACAATTATCGACCAATTAATTTGATAAAGGAGTCCTCCCTTTATTGTTAAACAAACATAATAATTATTGTCGTTTGATGTCGCCATAATTACGAGATGTTTGTTAACACATCCAAAAGGTATTGAGAAGGTGTTGACACTTTGAGATAATGCCATGTTTATTCGATATTTCCAAAAGAAATAGTTTCTAGCGCTAATTGTCCTTATTGAAATAAATATTTAAATGAAACAGTAGCGATATTCACGCGATGTAATTGTTACGCGCACCGACAATGGCCGCTTCCTGAACGAAAAACATGGACAAATGGTAACTCTATTTCCAGATGAAATTTGTGTGCGTATTATATTCCAATGCAAGCTTTTTTTCCCAGATCTTGAGGCCAGACAAGGGGTGCATTTTATACACGCTAGCGTACAATATTCGAGCGTTTACGGTATGTAAAATCCATTGACACCTGGGGCAAATTTGACCCCAGGGGCATAATTTGAACAAACTTGGTAGAGGTTCACAAGACAATGCTACATACCAAATCTTAGATCTCAGGGCCTTGTGGTTTCAGACAAGAAGATTTTTAAAGTTTCACTATATAAGCCTATGTACATGTAAAATCAACTGACCCCCGGGTAGGGGCCAAATTTGACCAAAGGGAAATAATTTGAACAAACTTGATAGAGGTCCACACGACAATGCTACGTACCAAATCTTAAGGCTCAGGGCCTTGTGGTTTCAGACAAGAAGATTTTTAAAGTTTCACTAAATAAGCCTATGTAAAATCCATTGACCCCAAGGGCAGGGCCAAATTTGACCCCAGGTGTATAATTGAAAATACTTGGAAGAGGTTCACAAGACAATGCTACATACCAAATCTTAGCTCTCAGGGCCTTGTGGTTTCAGACAAGAAAATTTTTAAAGTTTTCTCTATGTAAAATAAGTTGACCCCCGGGGCGGGGCCAAATTTGACCCCAGGGGCATAACTTGAACAAACCTGGTAGAGGTCCACAAGAGAATACTACATACTAAATCTTAAGGCTCAGGGCCTTGTGGTTTCAGACAAGAAGATTTTTAAAGTTTTACTATATAATCCTATGTTAAATCCATTGACCCCCCGGGTAGGGGCCAAATTTGACCCTAGGGGCATAATTTGAACAAACTTGGTAGACGTCCACACGACATTGCTACATACCAAATCTTAAGGATCAGGACCTTGTGGTTTCAGACAAGAAGATTTTAAAGTTTTACTGTTAAATAAGTTGACCCTCGGGGCGGGGCCAAATTTGACCCCAGGGGCATAATTTGAACAAACTTGGTAGAGGTTCACTAGACAATGCTACATAATAAATCTTAAAGCTCAGGGCCTTGTGGTTTCAGACAAGAAGATTTTTAAAATTTCACTATATAAGCCTATATAAAATCCATTGACCCCGGGGGTGTGGCCAATTTTGACCCCAGGGGCATAATTTGAACAAATTTGATAGAGGTCTACTAGACAATGCCACATACCAAATCTTAAGGCTCAGGGCCTTGTGATTTCAAATAAAAAGATTTTCAAAGTTTTTCCTTTAAGTTGCCATAGCAACCAGAGTTCTTGATGGAATTGAATTCTTGAACAACTTTTGTAGAGCTTCATGCAAGGAATATCCCAGGCATGTTTCATCAATGTTGGCTCAGCAGTTAAGGAGAAGATGTTGTTTAAGTCAAATTGTTGACGACGCACGATGCACGCCGACGCACGCCGGACAAACAACCATCCTAATAGCTCAGACTGAGCTGTGCTCAGGTGAGCTAAAAATGTAGTTAAGCATTCAAAACCGAAACCTGTAACTGCAAATGCTTAAACTGTTACTGGTTGTTATTTCTGTTTTTCGATGCTTGTTTTAAGAATTTACATATTCCAATAATAATTCTTTTGTTAGAAGAGGTCATTAAATGTATCAAATTTCCTTTGATCTGGTCTTGAGATTTTTATTGTTATTTTATTATTTCAAACGATACTCTTGATATTTTTCACATACAAGAAGAAAATGATATTCTGATTTAATACAATTTTTTATTCTCTTTACAGCTGGTATTCTTTTTTATGAATGATCAAAAAGTATTATAAGACATGCCTTGTTCTGTCCGCAGATCTAAGATTTGTATGTGGACAGAGCTTCAAATGAATAGATAATATAGTTAACCAAGGTATATTTTGTACAGATAGAACTTTGTATGATTAAATTTAATTGTTTTAGATGATGAGTTACATTATTTATCCAAATATAAATACAACAATTTATTTAGATAAAATCTACGAATCACAATGTGTACACTTCCGCCATTCTCGAATGGACCACAATAACGTCACAAATCATAAGTGTCGCTTTCTCTAGCCATGTATTTTTGCAACAATGGCACCGTCAATAAACCAAGTGACACCCTCAATTTTCAATTTTTAAAGTCAAAATTAATGTATTTTGAAATCGCAAATTTTCATAATACTTTGGATTATGAAATACTAGATGGGCGTCCAGTGGAACACTTGTGTCGCCCTTGGGTACTCTGTTAGAATAACTAAAAAGGTAAACAAGAGCCTGCTGGAAAAGACAGCATGCTAGTCAAAGAACAACAAGACCTGTCCACAGACAGCATGCTCCACTTTTCCACTTTTCTCAGTGCTGGATAATAAATTATAAGCCAAGTTAAACAAGAGGCCCAGTGAAAAAAAAATTGAGTGGGGGAGGGCAAGTACCTAGTCATACAGGATGAAAAAAAAAATTCGGGTCAAGCACTTAGGTATTAAAAAAAAAATTGGGGCCGGGGGGGGGGAGAATGGAAGTCAAGTACCTATGTATGAGGGGACGGTGGGGGGGGGGGAGTGCTTACCCATCTCATGTCAGTTAATATTTTATTTCTAGGCTTAAGTTTTTTCCTATATATAAGTATAAGCAAAATCAAGTGACCCTTGGGGGTGGGGCTAACTATAACCCCAGGGACATGGGTACCAACAATCTTTACAGGGGTTTTGCTGGTGATCAAGTATTCCAATTTTGAATGGAATATCTTTGACACTTTTTAAGACATGGACATAAAGAAAAAGTAAAGAAAAAGGTTAACCAAGAAATTTTAACTTGAAAAAGGGGCATAACATTGCAAAAATAAATTTGAGGGTTATCTGCCCTTGAGAAATGGTGTTGTCTTAAGTGATACAATTGTAAGTATTACAATTGGAAAGTTTGATGAAGAAATATTAAGAAATGGCATAGTTATAGCCAATGTTAAGTTTTCATGACAAAATCCAAGTACAAAAAGGGGCATAACTCTGTCAATTGATCCTGACCTACAGATTTTGGCATCATTACGACCCTGTTGTCGTAAGCAATATAATTTGAAAGTTTGATGAAGAAATATTAAGAAATGGCAAAGTTATTGCCAACGATAAGTTTTCATGACAAAATCCAAGTACAAAAAGGGGCATAACTCTGTCAAATGTGACCTTGACCTAAAGATTTTGGTATCATCTGGACCCTGTTTTCATAAGCAATACAATTTGAAAGTTTGATAAGATAATGTTTAGAAATGGCAAAGTTATAGCCAACATTAAGTTTTCGTGACGGACCGACGGACAAAGCGTTTCTTTCGAAAGGGCGACACAAAAACGAGGAGCTGATTTAAAATATACATTCGAAATTTTTGACTTTCGGTACGCTCTAAGAGTTTATGAAGGTTTCTAGCGAAATCTGGAAAAGAACGAAGAAACTTATCTTTTATTCCCGATAAGTCCTGCCATTGTGTTCTTGCTGATTTGACTCCAAGTGTTCTGGTCTCAGTAACTTCATTGAGTACATGTACCTACCCTTTTCACTTTACAATGCCTTTATCTTTTTGTTTTATATGTTTGTGTGCTTTTGCATGCAACATTGTTGAGTTGACGGGTTGGTTGGAGTTAATTCACCTAGACAACTTGTACTTGTTTGTTCTTAAGAAAACTGGCTGTGACAAGTGTGATGTTGGTGCACCCTAGAACCTGGTTTAAACCGCCAGCAGCAAAAGTTTTGCCACTGACCGTTCCAAGGTGGTAACCCCCTAAGACCTAAATTTCATTACCGTTAATTGTTTGTGGTGTCTATTTTTTTAGTTTGTCACTTTAAAAATCTATTTTTTGACTGTATAGGGAGGCTGTGTTTTCTGACTATGATTCTTCCTGACATGCATTTTTTCATTTTTTGTTCAACTTATTACTACCAAAAGTCATACTGACATACCTGCCATAATTTTTCTGGCCATTTCCGGGATTTTGATATCAAATTTCCAGGATTTCAGCCGATTTTCTGGGACATTCAACTATTCATATACTTTCAATGCCCTACTGTTGGCAGTACACAAAATTGGATGGGATTCCGTTTTTGGCGGGAAAAGCCGTGCACTTGTTTCAAATACACATCAGTTTCATACCTTTTAGTTGCAAGAGCATAGTAATTGTGTAGCAGTAATCATAAAATAATAACTGTGTACCATTTATTAATTAACATCATAAACTCCAATTCAAGTTGAATCACGGGCGTTTGATGACAGCGTCGTCTATGCTTCTAAGTATCGGCGCGATTTGATCGAACATTACAACATTCATAACGAATATCTTTTATACTTACCTTTTCTTTGTCTGACCAATATGTGAAAAACTCAGTTTAATTTTAAGCAGCATCTCTACTGATACCAAATTCCGACGACAGCAAACAAACCACAAACAAGTTAATGATTTAACAAGAGCCACTGCAAGCTGGGGCCACGCTCGACTTTTTCATTTTTCCAAAAGCAAACACATCAGAGGAAGCACATTGTGGTGAAGGGATTTCAAATGAAACATCATTTGGAAATATAATTATACATAACATAGTTATGGCCAATTTTAGCAACAATCAGAAATTTCACCTTAAAGGTCAAGGTCAAGTTCAGTTTCACCTTCTTTGGAGGTATTGTCTAAAAGGTAGTTATGTCCAAGCATGAAGACACTACATCCATTAACAACAAAGATATAGCCAAGTTAAGTAATGTCAATGTCATTTAAGGTCAAGGTAATGCTTGAATTGTTCAACACGTTTGTTTTATTCTCAGTGCTGTTTTGTCCCTGTATAGATCAAATCCGTCCATAAATAACAAAAGTTTGGCTATTTTAGCAAAATGCAATAATTCAAAATTGACTGTAAAGGTCATTTAAAGGTTAAGGTCATACTTTAATAATTTAACATGCATGTTTTGTCAGGAGCATTGTTTTATCCAAGTATTAATAAAAAAGAACTAAAAATGATGTTATGGCCAATTTCAGCAAAATTCAATAATTTGACCTTGATGGTCAGGGTCATTTGAAGGTCAAGGTCACAGTTGAATGTGTCAGTTTTGTCATAAGTGTTGTTTTGTCCCAGTATAAATCAAATCAAACCATAAATAACAAAAATTTGGCTATTTTAAGCAAAATTCAATAACTTGATCTTATATGTCAAGGTCATCTAAAGGTCAAGGTCATACTTATAATAAATTAAAATGTCGGTTTTGTTGTTTTATCAAAGTATAAATCAAATCCATAAATAAACAACAGTTATGACAATTAAAGCAAAATACAAGACTGTCAAGGTCATTTTAGGGTGAAGGTCATACCTGAATTATTCAACGTGTAAGATTTGCCAAAAGTGTTGTTTTGTCCAAGTATGAATCAAGTCTAACCATAAATTACACAGTTATGACCAATCTTAACAAAATTCAAAAATTTGATCTTGCTAGTCAAGGTCATTTTTTAGGTCAAGGTCAAACTTGAATCAAAATGTCGGATTGGTCAAAAGTATTGTTTTGTCCAAGTATAAATCAAATCCATCAATAAATGACAAAGATATGACAATTTTAGCAAAATTCAAACATCTGACCTTAACAGTCAAGGTCATTTTTAGGTCATGGTCACACTTGAGTTATTCAACATGTCGGTTTTGTCACAAGTGTTGTTTTGTCCAAGTATGAATCAATTCCAACAATAAATGACAAAGTTATGGCAAATTGTAGCAAAATTAAATAATTTGACCTTAAAGGTCAAGGTCATTTCAATGTAAAGTTGATACATGAAAGAATCATAATGTCAGATTTGTCATAAGTGTTGTTTTGTCCAAGTATGAGCAAATTCAAAAATAAATACAAAAGTTATGACAGTTTGAGCAAAATTCAATAATTTGACCTTGACGGTCATGGTCATTTAAAGGTAAAGGTCACACTTGAATAATTTATCATGTCGGCTTTGTTTTTTCCTTGTATTATTAACATCCAACCACAAATAACAAAATTATGACTGTAAAGGTCAAGGACATATCTGAAAGAATAAAAATGTCAGATTTGTCAAAAGTGTTGTTATTTCCAAGTATGAATCAAAGCCATAAATAAATGAGAGAGGTATGAAAATTTAGGCAAAATTTAATCATCTGACACTGACAGTCAAGGTCATTTTTAGGTTATGGTCAAACCTGAGTTATTCAATATGTCGGTTTTGTCATAATTGTTGTTTTGTCCAAGTATGAATCAAAACCAACCAAAAACAACAAAGTTATGACAATTTAAGCAAAATTTAACTATTTGACCTTGACGGTTATGGTAATTTTTAGGTTAAGGTCAAGCTTGAATAATTTATCTTGTCGGCTTTGTCATAAGTGTTGTTTTGTCAAAGTCTGATTCAAATCCAACCATAAATAACAAAATTATGGCCAGTTTTAACAAAATTCAAATATTTTACCTTGACTGTCAAGGTCATTTAAAGGTCAAGGTCAAATTTTAAATAAACATAATGTCGGATTTGTCGTAAGTGTTGTTTAGTCAAAATATGAATCAAATCTATAGGAATGTTGAATGTTATTGTTTTGAAATCTATTAATAGTAACAAGTAACTGATAAGAGATACAGGTAACTTTTTGAAGGTTGGCAAAAACATGGCGGTTGATAAAAATGTAAAACATAGTAATTTTGTAAGTACAGTTACAAAGTCATTTTTCATCAAATAATTCAATATTTTATATCATTTAAAAGGTCTATAAACTCATATTTTACATACTTAAAAAATAATTTTCAAAACTGTTTACTTTTTTGTTTGTAAATGGTTAAACCTAGTGCATCTGAGCTGCTAGAAAAATGCTGAAATGACAGGTATAAATTAGTTTAGCTTTCTTCTTTAAAAGCAAAAATTCAAAATCTGCTTATGTTTTCAAAAAATGAATTTAAAGAGCTTTCAAATGATATAAGAATCTTAAAATTTGGCTGACAAAGAAAAAAGTTATCTAAAGATAAAAATTCTGCTGCTATCAAATGTATATAAATATTGGTTCTCTTTGCCAACCAGTAGTTCAGCTATATTTCGGTAACAGGTGCTTGTGATGTCATCAGTCAATGTGCCTATAAATAAATGAGAAATTTATGACAATTTAAGCAAAATTCAATCATCTGACCTTGACAGTCAAGGTCATTTTAAGGTCATGGTCATATCTGAGTTATTTAACATGTCGGTTTTGTTATAAGTGCCGTTTTGTCCGAGTATAAAACAAATCCAACCATAAATACTAAAGTTATGGACAATTTTAGCAAAATTTAATTTGACCTTGAAGGTGAAGGTCATTTATGAGTCAAGGTCAAGTTGAGTCTGGTTCATTTGAAGATCTTGTCCAAAGGGTTGTTGTGTCAAAATATGAAGACAATCCACCTATTAATAATAAAGTTATGGCCAATTTTAGCAAAATTCAATAATTTGACATTGAAGATGAAGTTCATTTATGAGTCACGGTCAAGTTTAGTCCAGTCTACTTGAAGATCTTGTCCAAAGGGTTGTTGTGCCCAAGCATGAAGAGAATCCACCTATTAATAATAAAGTTATGGCCAATTTTTAGCAAAATTCAATATTTTGACCTTGAAGGTGAAGGTCATTCATGAGTCAAAGTCAAGTTTAGTCTGGTCTACTTGAAGGTCTTGTCCAAAGGGTTGTTGTGTCCAAGCATGAAGAGAATCCACCTATTAACAATAAAGTTATGGCCAATTTTAGCAAATTTTAATATTTTGACCTTGAATTTGAAGGAACAGGAACGACAACAGCAAAGGCTACGGCAACGGCAACGACACCATGACTATAGCAATAACTCGATTTTTTTTTTTAAAAAGTAGAGCTAAAAGTGTTCTACTGCAATACAATATTCTTCCAGTTGTATCCAAAGAAACATGTAAATACCAAAGAATTAAGCAACTCACCATTAAAATATCGAACATGACTTAGAAACAATACAAATCCTGAATAATATCTTATTTTTTTGTTTATAAAAACCAGATTAACCAGATTAAAGCGAAGGACTCACAGAATTTTGGGTGTTTTTTTTGTCAAAATTAAAGAGAAATAAAAATACTATGAAAAAAAAAATTGACCAACGACACAAGAAAAAGGGCACTTGCACATATTTTTTGGAAATTGACCTTTTAACTAATTTTGAGCGAATGATATCCGAGGATTATTGTCTGAAAATTTCAGCTTCCTGCAAAGATCTGATATGATACTCTATAATGTTGATGAGGAACTTGACGTGCAAAATTAATATTTTTTAAAATAATGTCACCTACCCAAATGTGATGT
Source organism: Cyclina sinensis (assembly GCA_012932295.1). Taxonomy (NCBI): domain Eukaryota; kingdom Metazoa; phylum Mollusca; class Bivalvia; order Venerida; family Veneridae; genus Cyclina; species Cyclina sinensis. The sequence continues at coordinate 8,741,146 of JAAONU010000015.1, forward strand.
CAGATTACATCTAAGTTCCGACTGGCAGCAAATTAATATTGTAAATTTGATATATTTGAATTTTAGGTATTTCATTGTGAAATTCTTTACCTTTACAATGTATTCCACCTTTTTACAAAACTATCAATTTCATGATTTAAAGTTGTGATTTATACAGGTATCATCATTTCTACATAAAAAAAGAACTGTCTCCAAAAGCTGTTGCCATGGTAATGGTCATCAAGAAATTTGATACAAAATAAATATTTTTTATAAAGCACAATAGTCAGGCTATCATTTCTTTTTACTTCAACTTTGTTTTTGAAGAGGACGAGAAATTTGTTGTTTTTGGCTGTTTTTCAGTTCAGTTTATTTTAATAATACAAGAAGTGTCTGAGTGCCTTTTTTCCCATGTTGTTGGCCATTTTAAGATTCTATACAATATGAAAACTGAAGAAAGAAAAAAAATTTTTAACAGGCTTTGAACCCAGCATGGGTCAGTAAAATTATGAGCAGCGACCTACACCACTAAGCCACTGTGATATGTGTTTGCAAAAGTCAGAATTAACAATAAGTATACACAAAATACCTACCCCATAACTAACAGAGTAAATTTTTTATGAATTAAAGTGTGAAAAACTTTATATTTTGATGTGTTTCTGTAAGAAAAAACTGAGACAGTAACTTTGTTTAGATACGTTCTTCACAAAACAACCAGAATTTTTACATATTTATGCATTAAACATTTTCTTTTTTATGTATTGTCGACCCATCTGTTAGTCAAGTCGCTTTAAAAACAAATGGACTCCCAATTTGAAAAACTTCCACAATTAAAATAAGTCCAACTACATTGTACTCAAGTTGAGATATTGTGTAATGTTTTGTATGGGTCAATATCTCGCCTCCAGGAGATTCTGACCCAAAACAAAAGTATCTCTGAATATGCTCAAGATATCACTTGAATTATTTTGACTAACAATTACACTAAATACTTGAGTTATCACTCCAAAACCAATTTATTTTCTGGGCAGATTGCCATATCTTATGGTCAGATCAACACACCTCAATTAATTTTGAAGAAACCCTTACTCTGACATCAGAAAGCAGACATATCATATTATCTGCATAAATCATCATCTTTGGAAAAAAATGTAGATACCTAAAAGATTCAAATTATGGGAAAACTATGAGATGAAAAGAGAAAAATAAAAAACTGGCCTAATTATGGCGAGAGGAAAATTCCGGGATCGTCTTCGGAAAAGCCGGGATCCGGGATCGTATTAAACATATAGTAATACCGGGAATACACCACCTGCCACAGGTGTCATCGATAAATTATCCATTGCCTTTTTTTTATAGATAAGCATGTATAGTATAGGTGTGAAAATCTTTTTTTTTTTAGTAAATTAATTTTATTGTTGATGGATTTTTTTAATATTGGATATAGTTGCAACATTCTTTTATTATTATATTAGCATTTTAATATCGTACTAACATGTGTACTGAAATTCTTTATAAAGCATTACCAAAAGTATGTGGTAATTTAAAAAAAAATATCTAAGCAAAATAGGTTTTGAATAAACATTTGTTTATTTCATTATCACAAAAATATCATAGACGGATGATTTTCTATTTGAAGGTTCGTCGACAGGCTACGTATATTAATCGCCAGAAATATAAAACTTAAATTAATTTGCCGTATGACACAATACAATAATTGTGATTATCGATTTTTTTACAGTTATACATAATAACAATTAAGATACTATTATATTAAAGTATTGAGTTTTCAAACTACATTACCGTTTTGCATACTCAATATCATTGTCTAACTCTGATTAATGTTTATTGTGATTTCTAGTTAAAATACGAACTGGTATAACTCTACTGATAATTTAACCTTAATTTAAGTCAACATAATGGTCAATTTGTATGATATAATAAAATAATGTAGCTTTTTTATTGCCACAAATTACGACAAATATCAAAACCAACACTGTTTATTGGTTGGCAGTGGCTACGGTTACGGAACCGTAATCCTAGCCTCCGAGTCTAGGATTACGGAAGTTCCATAATCCTAGACAAACCCACTGAAATAGGCTACGGTTACGGAAGTATATTTAAAGAAGGGTAACATACCCAAAATCGAGTGATAAACCGTTAATTGTCTCAAATATTACATTTTCTCCAAAATGAGTCAACACTAATGTTATGATACGCGATCTTGTCATTTTCTAATTGTTTAGGGAAGGTTGGAGAAAAAACAATGGTGTCCTGGGAATAAGTACTCGTTCATTTTGTGCAGCAATAAATTTGACCACAGGATATTTATTATTGTATAATATTCCTTTATTAAAAGAAAGCAATTAATGAAATAATTTATCATGTAACGCTACTAATTTTGTGAATTTTTAATGACAAAGACTGTTTTCAACCTGTTTTCACAAAACAATGACAAAAAGACAGGAAAAGAACAAAGTAAAAAATGAAATAACATGTCTGCTGGAAAAAAAAACTTGTAAAAATACAAATTTTGGCAGGCCATGATTTAGGCGCCTCCTTGTGGTTTGACCTGGATGTAGATAGACAAGTAAAAGTGATTTAGATGATTTTACATTAAAACATTTTATTTTCAAAAAAAAATTATATTACTTGTCCAACCACAAATGAGCGCTCAAGTGACAGTGTAAAGATGAAAACGATATTTAATGTTAGTTCGTTGCTGAAACAACAATCGAAATGGCGTACAAAATGACAGTTTGATAAGGCAAATTTGGTAAAATGGTTTAATGAATAAAAATTAAAATTGGCTGGCTTTTTGATATCTAACTGTTGAAAATACGCTTCTTTAAAAAACTTCCGTAATCGTAGCCTTTTCTAGTGGGTTTGTCTAGGATTACGGAACTTCCGTAATCCTAGACTCGGAGGCTAGGATTACGGTTCCGTAACCGTAGCCACTGCCTTATTGGTTTCCCTATATGTTTAATACGATCCCGGGTGTCCCGGGATTTTCCCCTTGCCCCTAAATATTTACTGCACTGATACAAAAGTTTTCTATTTTTTACAGAATATGTGTACCGCATACTGGTATACTGTACTCTCTAAATCACATAGTCATGAGACTGCGGGTGCCACACTGTGGTGTTACATATAAGGTTTCAAAATTAGATGGGACTGTAGATCTACTTTAATTTTGGACGAATCTACGGAAGTAAAATGGGCGTACGCATGAGAAATTAAGGCAGTCTTGATCCAGTACCTTTGAGTAGTCTACACCTGGTCCAACAAGTGGAAGGCCATCAGAATCCATACTGACACTTGGGGAGGTGAAAACCACTTTAAACGAAAAGTGGCATTTGAAGCAAAAAGTGACAATGTCCGCTAAGACTATTGCCGTATTGGTGTCGGTTCAAAATCAAATGGGTTGTGCCGCGAAATCATCAACAGTGTGGTGAAATTTACTTTTTTCAGGTTGAACCACTTTAAAAAAGAAGGCTGTTTTGAAATTACTTTTGTGTACTTTTTAACGCAGTCTGGCGACCAGAATGTATTAGCGAAATAAACAATTCATGTATAACATTTCTATTAACGATTTTGACAGCTCGAACGTCATACTGTACCATGCAAAATGCGATATAGATGCGAGTTTGCTATGTGATCAGTATCCATGTTTCAGTAACCTTCTAAAAGTAAACTCGCATTTAACAAAGGCAAGCATTATACCAGTATGGTAATTCAGAGAAAGTGGAAAACTGCAGAAATTGTTTTAATTATTTTATGACGTCAAACTTTGACGTCGTTTTCTCTATGACATTAAATTTACCAAATTGTTGATTTTGTCATATCAGGTCACAAATTGATAAATTAGAATTACTACAAATTAATTTTTGTCGACTTGGTACTAGTAAATTTACATTAGAAATAAATGTTATCATAGAACTTGTTGTTATATAATGTCCTGACCACTCTTACTTGATAAATTAAACACAGGATAATACAGTACCAATAAGGCAAACAAGTTATAATCTAGCATATACATGGCAATATCTACTGGCTACATCATCAACATAAATCTGGCTACTTAATTAGACTAAGAGGAATAAAACTGGGTTCCAGAGCAAAATATCAGAATTAAATATAAATATCACATACTTATAGTCATATAATTAATGATATATAATACGCAAGATAACATGTTAAGTCTGAAAAGTTATTTCCAACGGGGTTCTTGATCTCGCACAATTCATTGAAAAACAATTAAATCACAAGCATCTGCACAAACCTTACAAAATGATTTGCACAACCTTGAAATATGGGAAAAAAGAATGGTCAATGGAATTCAACCCTGACAAGTGTGAAGTACTCAGAATACACAGGAAAAAGAAACCGGTCATCTTTCCCTACACCCTACATAACACTATACCGAAAACCACAGAAAATGCAAAATACTTAGGAGATACAATAAGTAGTGACCTAAACTGGTCATTCCATATATAAACAATATTGTAGTATACTAGTCCCTGTGGTTTATTGTAAGGCGGGAAACTTATATACTTATAGAGAGATGATTTGATATTGGGGGAGTCGCATTGTAGCTTAAGACTAGAACTGATGTTCATGTTTGTAAATAAGAAATATATAACCTTTGATGGTGTTTGTTTTCTTTACCTTAAATGGTGTATATCTAACAAATATCACAACCAAAGCAAAATCAGCTTAAAACACAAAACAAACAACTCAAAGAAGCAGCATACAAAAAATATGTAAGACCACAGGTTGAATACTGCTCATCCATATGGCATCCATGGTAAAAATATCTCACACAAAGAATAGAAATGGTCCAGAGATCAGCTGCAAGGTACGTTCATAATGATTACCACTATACAAGCAGTGTAACAAACATGATCAAGGAACTAAAATGGTCAACTTTAGAACAAAGGCGAAACCATGCCAGCCTGGTCATACTACACAAAAAAAAACCAAACAGGTCAATGTCGATCACAATCACCTTAAAAACACAAGAGACAGCAAATTCCTCATCCCACAATCAAAGACATCATGAACTCATTCTTCCCAAGGACTACACGACTCTGGAACGAATAACCGACCGAGATTAAGGCTACCCCAACTGTGCCAATTTTTATTAGTGGACTAAACAAATTTTATAGATTTTAAGTATTTAAAATAAATGTTTAACTAAGATCTTGAGTTAAATTTTGTTTTCTTTGTTATTATCTTTTATAATTTTAATATTCCTGACACGCGCCTGCCTAGTATAGTCAGTATTGACTTTTGGCAGTAATAAGTTGAAGTTGAAGTTACAGAACCTTTGCTTCTGGTGTTATAATAAGTATTTAAAAAATAATTCCTTTTAGATTATGGTTTGCATAGAACAAGAACAAGCATGAACTAATTATTTAAAACCAATATTGTAATAAAACATCCAGAATTTCAAAACAAAATCTAGCAATACCAACTTATTTTTTCAAGGCAAACAAAAAGCCCCGATATTTTTTTCTCAGCGGACAAACACTCCAATCCCTCTTTGTTCAAAAAGGGAATATTTTAACTCTGCCACTCTATCTCTTGTTAGTAATAATTCTAGAAAAACTAGCAGATCTTAACTTCCCATATTGTCATGAGGTTGGTAATACAAACATAACTTTATCATTTTATTACCCATGATTATTACTCAACAGCAATAAAATGTAACACAGTAAAACATATTTACAGTTTGTTTTAGAAAGTTAAACATAAGTTGATTTATCAATGATAATTACAGTTAGCTTCAGAGTACACCTCAAGCTAAAAAGTTTGCTGCATGCTATGCTACTGATGGCCCCATTCATAATTCGCTACCACGTGCGCTATGTGTATGCATGATTAATCTTCTCGCAGTAATCTCACAGCAGTAAACACAATTAGGTCAAATTTGCTTTTCCGAAAATACAGGGACATAGCTGTCCTGTTTTCAATCAGACTACCTTTTAGTAATTTACCTTTAAATTTATACTTTTGCAAAAAAAAAAAGTGCTTTCCTATTTTTCTCCTACATAGGTAATTATCATTTTAGTAATGACAGTGGATATATCTCCTCCCCCACTAGTTGAAATGTAAAAGGGCACGTAAGTGTGATACGCGTGCGTGTATGAATGAAACTGTGGACAGGTGTGTGTGAATGTCTGTTTAATTGTAAGTTCGTCTACTTACTTGTTCCGGAAATTATAATAATATTATGTTTCTTGATTTTGGCATTTATTGTATACACTGTATACCTGTGTGAAAAATAAAAGATCTGTTCTGTTCTGTATTATCATAAATGCAAAGTTTGTATTTAATGCCATATTAATTATTATTTAACATTGAAGTAAGTAACCATTTATAGTTTTCACAAGTTGCAGCAATTAGATACAGTAATAATTATTAATTTCACATCTACATAGCATAAATTGGTACGCCAACAAAAAATAAAATTATGTAAGATTTGTAAATTAAGGCGAATAAGAATTCCACATGTAGTTCTGAAAAGTACATTTTTAATATTGTAACAGAAATCAAAATTATTAGCAAATTAAACTGTAAATTATATATATTTATGGTATTCTGAAAAGCACGTATTTATATCCGAAAACTGTTCACTGGCACTGTAACGCTCACTTAGCACTGAGAGTTTGAGGACTTCGCCGAGTCTGATACACTGTCCCATATTGAAAGAAACTTTGTCAGACTCTTCTGCTGGATGACAAACTGGAATAGTGTCTTCAGTCGCTTATGGCGTACCGGTTCTCTTAGAAGCCTGCTGTCCCTGCTGATAGCTAACGCCTCTGCTTCTAGCAGAGCAGCGTCTTTCTGCGAACACTCAATTACATTCCAAAGCGACGGGTAACTTGATATACCAGATTTCTTAATCTATTTTTCCACGATTTACAAGTTTTTGTTTCGGTTCTGGTTTATTAGCTTGACTTAGTAGACATTCAAGGATTAGGTGCAAACCTTGGAGCCGTTCTCCGGAACTTCATCCTATCTTCTTTGCCAACCACAGCTCGGTGTCCGGAAACATAGGTACCATTAATACTCTGCCAGCCCGGTGAGGCTCCGGTGCAGCTTCCTCCAGAGCGCAGATCCAGTCACTGAAACAATCCACTGGGAGAAACTCCAGGACATCAAGCATTCCACAGAAGATACGGACTTAGTGGTAGAAACGCCCCTGAAATAAAAATATATATAGAAATAATGAAACATATCAGAAATACGCAATTACTATGATTAATTTCGTATACATTAAAAATATGTAAATTACTATAATAAATGGGCATTTACAAAACCAAATTAAACTTAACTTATTATTAACTGAATTTTGTAGATTGTGACTAGCATTTCAGTAAAACTTCACATGACTATGCATCCTACAAGTATTGTTCTGTTGCAACCACACGCCAGTACTTTTATGTATTATAAGTCTTGCCTGTACATAAATATTTGCAGAGGTCACCGACCTTAATTACTGCTTTGTCTATAGCAACTTCGCAGTCTGCATCAATGCGGATGGGGCTAGGACGGTTGTCTTTTCGTAAGCATATGTCAAGGAGAGTCATAAACACTCTTCATAGACTACTTGGTGTTTGGATAACAGTGCGTAGGGAGCAGACACACACGTCTCACCCAGTGGCATGTTGGTGGTAAACAGCTAGGGAAATTCGGAGGGTTCCATCCATGAACCATGTGTCAGCTTCCCAGAGAAGTTCAACGCCACATATTGTTTGCAAAAGCCAGTGGCCTATGTGATCTATTGGCTAAGAACGACCCGTTTCCTCGCACAGTGTCGTATAGCTCTGGCAGTGGGTGTGGGGTGTCCTTAATGGTCGCTGACTCTGTGGGTGCTGTTCCACGATTCCCTCGACGTACCACTCTTCAGGGAATCAACTCTGCCAACTGTAGATGCTACCTTCGTAGCAGGGATAGTGAACTGATCAAGCCTTACGCTTATGTTGTGGATCTTACCTCAGTAGCCTGGAATATAAACAGAACATATATAAGAACATAATGCATGTAAAGCTTATTGGAACAAGCTCGGTTAGATTTTCATGTAAATACAAAAAAAAACTTATCATTAAAAAGAAATTTATATTCTTTAATAAAATATTTAATGATAGATATATTAATTCACCATTAAAGGAATTTAATGTGCAATACCATTCAAGTTAAACCTATATTTGATATACATTCTTTACGAGCTAAATTCAACTGTCCAATGTACTTGAACACATTGTTATATATCTATGCTCTGTTATAAACCACAGGGACTTGGTACGAATATACTACAGATGAGTGCATTCCCACAGGACTGTTGTTTTTGTCTCTTTCTTTCTGGTGTATGCATACCATGTATAACAGTGTTTTCTAGAGCGTTTGTTGCTCATCACATATTCCATCTTTGCAGTTGGAATGGCATTTTCTGTATCGTTCCAATTCTAGCATATGCACTGCCGAAACAAGTACAATGAGAGGATAGAAGATAGGTCTCCATATATTTGGTCATTTTGCAGTTTTGCATTTGGTATATTGCAGTTAACGATATGATTAAATGATGTCTGTATCACTGAAAAACTTCAGGTTTAAAACATAAAATTAATAGGCAAAAGAAAAAACAGACTTTAAAATAGTCCTATCAATAAAACATTAAACGATAACAACTAATTAGAGAATTCCTGTCTGGTATTATAATCATTTGAAACAAAATTAGTATACTTTTAATTTTCACAAATATGTGTGTTTGTGTGTGTGTGTGTGTGTGTTGTCCAGTGGTGTTTTATTCACCTTATAAAATTTAGAGGGGGATTTTTTCCACCTTGTAAAAATGTGCGAGGTGGCGATGGTTTTTTGCCTGGCTAGCGCAATTGTATAATAACCTTGAAAACCTATAATTACTCTTCTAAATAAATATATAATATATCATTTCAAAACGAGATTTTGTTTGTCTAGATAGTCGATGTTAAAAGCTCTTTAGAGCTTATGTTATTTGTTGTTTATCCGACTCTATATAAATAAAAGTTACTTGACTTGACTTGAGATATATCTAGAATTTATGTTCAAAGAAATGTAAACTCTGAATGCTTGTGTGACGTAAAGGATACTAACCAATTCAGGTATTTTCTTAAATGTTCGTCAGTTTTATCCTTTAATTTAGCGCTAATATTTTGATGCATTCAAGATAATGTTACGTTTGGGAACTCAATTATGGCCAACGAGTGTAGTTTATGGTTTTCGGTTACGGAACCGTAATCCTAGCCTCCGAGCGACAAAACCGCTGGAATAGTCTACGGTTACAGAAGTTTTTTTAAAGAAGGATTACATACCCAAAATCGAGTGATAAACCGTTAATTGTCTCAAATATTACAGTTTCTCCAAAATGAGTCGACACTAATGTTATGATACGCCGTCTTGGTTGTTGTTGTATTGACTAACGTTAAATGGTTAAATCAATGTTAAATTCACAAAACAATGACAAAAAGAAAGCAAAAGAACAAAGTAAAACAATGAAATAACATGTCTGTAACAAAAAACCCCAAGAGCTAACAATTTCGATGGAAAAAACTTGTAAAAATACAAATTTTGGCGGGTTTGAGCGCCTCCTCGTGGTGTGGTCTGGGTGTAGATGGACAAGTAAAAGTGATTTACACGATTTTACAATACAACATTTTATTTTCAAAAAAAAATATTACTTGTCCAACTACAACTGAACGTTCAAGTGACAGTGTGAAGATGACAACTATGTTTAGCGTTAGTTCATTACTTAAACAACAACAATTAAATGGCGTACAAAATGACAGTTTGACAATGCAAGTTTGGCGAAATGGTTTGTTTAATGAATAAAAATAAAATTTGGCATGCTATTTGATATTTAACTGTTGAAAATGCGCTTCTTTTACAAAAACTTCTGAACCGTAGCCTATTCCAGGTCCCTACTATTTTACTTACTAAAAAACAACAGACTCTGTTTTGCGATTTGTGAGGAGCTAATATTGTGGTGACATTGCGACAAAATTTCACAGTAAACATTTATACGAATATATATAATATTTCAAATGCACTATAAAGCATGTCTTACGGAACATTGTATACTGTGTGACAAAATATGTAGATGTGTTCTTTGTTAAATGTTAAAAGGAAAGTCAGGACCACTGCAATCCGGCTGCCCAACCTCTACTCCTAATATTGTATCTGTTTCAACCTCATCTTCTCTTTCTTTTCTTTTTTTTTGAAGGGGGAGGTAGTGATATCCAAATGCTGCAAACAGAAAAGGTGTCTCTACCCCTCGACTTTCCTTGCTAATGATTCACAAATAATACAAACACATATTATGCTACTGACGACAAACAGATTTACCGATTTTTGATTTGATTTTATTTGATTTATTCAGGGAAATATACATAAACACATACTATATTGTCACACATATCATATGCATATGAAACACACAAAAATGCAACAGGAGTAGACTTATAATGAAGTATGTTTTATGCTACCCTAGGATTGTCTATTAAGCTAGAAGTTTATTTCCAATGAGGTCCAATTACTGTACTATAAGCATACTTAATTGTACAATTCATACATGAGCATCAAAATACAAAATAAATCAAATATTAAAAAAAACTGTTGTACAACAATCAAGACAATTATCAATGTAAAGAGCTATATGTAAATAATAATCACATACAGATCAATTTAGTAATATATAAACAAAACAAGTTATTCACATTTTTGTCAGTTTCATTTTTCAAATACATTTTGACGTTCGTTTTAAATCTTTGAATGTCTTTGGTGGATTTAATGCTGTCTGGCAAAGAGTTCCAGTCTCTTATGGCGTTGTAGAAAAATGTGTGTGCAACATGAGAATCATTCTGTGGAAAAACAAAATTAAAATTTCTAGATCTCAAATTACTTTCTCTACACATACTAAACAAATCCTTTAAATATGACGGGCTTCTGTTATAATACACTTTATGCATATGATTAAGTCTTAACTGCCTAACTCTATCGCTGACATTCAGTATTTTAAGGTCAGAAAGAACATTATTTGTCACAGAAGTCCTGGGGTTATAATTTTTTTTATAAAACGCACTACCTTATTTTGAGCTACTTGAAGTTTGTGCTTCAGTGACTTACTCGGACCTTCATACCAAGAAGATAAAAAATAATCAAAGTGACACAGCAAAGGGGCAGGGCACAGCTGTCTCTTTAATTCCTCCGATTGGCAACTTTTGTAACGGTATAGAAAATGTAGTCTGCCGTTAATCTTTGAAAGAATGCTCTTAACAATTTTTTCTCCCAATAGTAAACAATTGATATTTAAACCAAGATATTTTACTTCAGACGAAGACTAAATTATGTGATCTTTACATAAAATGGAGAAATTTTGTATAGTTTTAACTTTTGATTTGGGACCAAACAACATACATTCTGTCTTGCCTAGGTGAAGAGATAATTTATTGTCAACTAACCAGTCAGAACATTGTTCCAAGACATTGCTAAGCTTTTGGGCTACAAATCTTAGATCTTTGTGGGAAATCAATATTGTACTATCATCTGTATATAAAATTATTTTGCAATCAGGATCAATGCTAGTCACCATGTCATTAACATAGCAAAGAAATAGCAGAGGACCAAGGATACTGCCCTGGGGGACCCCACATGTAATAGGAATTGAATCTGAAGTAGTTTTACCAACACTAACTTTTTGATATCTTCCTGACAAGTATGCTTTAAACCAAGAAATAGATTTGACACCTAATAGACTTAATTTACCGCTCAAAATGTCATGATTGGCTGTATCACATACCAGTGAGCAACCCTTTGGAGTTATTTGTACGAATCCAATCAAGTAGGTAGATAAGACAAGTGTCAGTTGAATGGTATTTCCGAAATCCAGACTGGTGTTTGTAAATCAAATTATTTGATCTCATAAATGACTCTAATTGTACATACACGGCCCGTTCTAAAATCTTTGAAACAATGCATAGAATACTTACTGGTCTGTAATTCCCAGCATCTAGCTTACTATTCTTTTTATACCCCCAACACAAAATGTGGGGGGAGGGGGGGGGCTATAATGGATTCGCTTTGTCGCGTCCGTCGGTCGGTCGGTCCGTCCGTCTCCATTATCGTGTCCGCTCTATAAATCCTATACCAATTGAAGGATTTTCTTCAAACTTGGCTGAAATGTTCACCTCAACAAGGGGATGTGCAGAACCCATGTTGCCCATGTGTCAGCTCAAGGTCAAGGTCACAATTGAAGGTCAAATATCAAACAATCAAATATTAGACATTATGTCGTGTCCGCTCTGTAAGTCCTACACTAATTGAAAGATTTTCTTTAATCTTGGCTCAAATGTTCACCTCACCAAGGGGATGTGCAGAACCCATGTTACCCTTTTGCCGGCTTAAGGTCAAGGTCACACTTGAAGGTCAAAAATTGACTTAGAAAACATCTTAAATTTTAACATTGTTTGAATATTTCTGAAACTAGAAAACATATTTGCTTGAAACTTAAAATATATATGAAGTGTCACAATTAGGATATGCAGGTCAAGTTTCATAACTCTGTATTGCATTTTGACAAAGTTATGCCCCTTTTTAAGTCTTCAAATTTACATACAATCAAATATTAGACAATATGTCCTGTCCGCTCTATAAATCCTATACTAATGGAAGAAATTTCTTCAAACTTTACTCAAATGTTCAACTCAACAAAGTTATGTGCAGAACCCATGTTACCTTTGTGCCGGCTTAAGGTCAAGGTCACGCTTAAAGGTCAAAATTGACTTAGAAAATGTTCTTAAATTTTAACATGTACTTGAATATTTCTGAAACTAGCACAGGTATTTGCTTAAAATTTAAAAGATATATGAGATATCACAAGTAAGATATGCAGGTCAAGTTTCATAACTCTTTATTGCATTTTGACAAAGTTATGCCCCTTTTTAAGTCTTTTAATTTACTTACAATCAATACTAGACAATATGTCGTGTCCGCTCTATAAATTCTATACTAATGGAAGGACTTTCTTCAAACTTGACTCAAATGTTCACCCCAACTGGGCAATGTGCAGAACCCATCTTACCCTTGTGCCAGCTTAAGGTCAAGGCCACACTTGAAGATCAAAAATTGACTTAGAAAATGTTCTGAAATGTTCTAGAACAAGTAAGCTCAGTATGCAAAGTTTTTCCACTCTTAATTACATTTTGACATAATAATGCTATTTTCTTAACTTCACTGCTTTTGTTTGTTTTAGTACATTGGGAAAATGAAAGGTTATTTGTAACTGTTTCGAACATGATTTGACAATATATATTTATACTATTACCTGTACAATTTGTTTGTTTTTTTCACCAGAGATAATTTCTTTTTATGTATATGTATTTGTGCCACTAAAGTTATTCCCTTAACCACCTTTCCATGTCGTCTTCTGTCAAAGACATTGTGGGGGTATGAATCGCATTCAGCAATAGTTCTAGTTATGTAAAGGTTTTACTCTAGCAATTTTCATATCATCTGGAACAACACCCTCTGTTATTGATGAATTCACAATGAAAGTAATAGGAAGTTTTAACACATTAGCACTGTCTTTTAGAAATCTTGCTGGGATACCATCTAAACCAGTGCTTTTGTTTATGTTGAGCCTACACAATTCTTTGTATACAAAATCCAAATTGACATGATGGAGATGAAATTCTTTTTGTGGTCTGATTCTATAAAAGTTCTTAATGGTATTAAATGTTACACTAAACAAATTCTTTGCTGCCGGGAGCTTCTGTACTAAACTAGATGCTATATTCGCAAAGAAGTTATTAAAATGACTTGCAACTCTTACAGGATTGTGACAAGTTTCATTATCAATCGAGAGAACAATGTTTGGGCTTTCTTTGTTATTGTTATTATAACCGAAGGATTTGACATTCTTCCAGAGTTTTTTAGGATCGTACTGATTATCTGATATTTGGCTTTTGAAATATTCAGACTTTGCCAATTTTATAGACCGTTGAGCTTCATTACGAAGTTTATTGTACACAATCTTGTCAGAATTACTACGACTTTTTCTATACCTTGCATATGCTTTTTCTCGCCTATGTATCAAATCCAGAATATTCGAATCTATCCAAGGTTCTGTTTGATTTTTAAGTCTTATTTCTTTTAAGGGAACTATCTCATCTAATAAATCAGTGAAAACTTTCTGAAAATTTTTCCATGCGTCAATAACATTTGAGGAATAAAAACAAGAACTCCAGTCTGCTTCAGTCAACTCAGCAATCCAGTTTTCCTTGGAAGAATTTTTAGGAGAACGTATCTTAACAAATCGATGAAAATTAGCGGGACTTTTTACAATCTTTCTCGTACAAAAAGTCATAAAATGATCGCTTAACCCAAGAGGAATAACGCCTGACTGAGACACTCTTTCTTTATAATTGCAGAGAATATGATCTAAAAGGCTGAAACCCGTACCACTAATTCTTGTTGGTGCTTTTATAATTTGTTGGAGATTGAATAAACTCAAAATGCTACAATATTCTTTGAATAAAACAGATTTTTTCTCAAGAAAGCAAATATTCATATCTCCCAGTATATATATTTCATTTTTGAATGAAAGTTTCGATAAAATAGATTCTAAATACTCATTGAAATCGGTTTGTTTAGGTGGTCTGTACAATGTTCCAACAATAATAGGTTTATTCCGTGGCAAAAGTATCTCAACAAATAAACTTTCATTTGTGTTGTTAGACAAATCTTCTCTTACATTAAAAGCAATGTCATTTCTAATGTACATACATACCCCGCCTCCATTTTTATTGCGGTCATTTCTTATAACAGTATAATTCGGAATGTTAATTTCTCCATCGAAAACACTAGAGTCGAGCCATGTTTCTGTTATCGATAGAACTGCTGCATTGCAAACAATAGCTATTGTTTTCAGTTCAGACACTTTCGGAAGTATAGATCTCACGTTTAAATGAATAAAATGGAGCCCTTTGTTGTTAAAGCAGTTGAATGCGTTGTCCCGAGACGTCTGTAATTGTTCGTTAAGAACTGCTGGTTCTGGACTGTCATCATGAACGGCTATGTCTTCGAAGAAAGAATCCGAAAAGCAGAAACCCTCACAATGGAAACACGACCAATGGCTTGAGGAGCGCTGCAATGTTGTGTAGGAAGTCGGGTCCACTCTAGCACACTTAATGTGCCATCTTGACTCACATGTGTTGCACGTAACTGAGCGATGTGTCCGTGCGATCGGCCGGTTGCAAGATGTGCACGGGTTGCGGATAGGTCCTGGATTTAGCGCAATATCTCCCGCCAGCGCAAGGATAATCTTCACCGTGTCTGCAAATAATCATTAAAATATGAAATAAAATTTACTATAATTCTTTAATAAGCATTAAATTTGGAAGTTTGAAGTCACCACTTCGGAAGACTCGCTAGAACTGATTTATTTTAGCGCCCTTCGCTTTATATCGAACCGCTCAAGCATTCAGACGTACAAGAACCGGTTTTATTGGTGGCGCCGAGAACGGCGACGCCTATATTTGGATAGTGTTTCATTTTGTACCATGAGCTGACGTAATCAATTTTGGGAGAATCTTGGATCATTATGAATGTAAAAAAAAAAATCCGATTATTCTGTACATCACTTAAAATATGTCACTTCATAAATCGTATTTATTATATTTAGAAATAAATTGATCCAAATCAGGTAAATTTGTATTTTAATTAAAAGTTTTTGATGCGAAAATTACAGATTTAATGACTTTCCCCAAATCAAATCAAAGCGCTGCAAGTACCTGTGTATTCACTGCGTGTTGCTACTTAATCTGAAATACAAATCTTTGTTAATTCTTTCAACTATAGCTATATAAAGGAAGGTGAAGCCGAGTGGTTAAAAGGTCGGGCTTGTAATCTAAGGATCGCTAGTCAAGACACGAGTTCGAACCCCGTCAGCGGCTGTGTCGGCATCGGTTATTTCCTTCAGCAAGAAACTTTATTCTCATTACTTAGTACTGTTTGGTTCCAGGGACAGATTTGAGAATGATTTTATTAGCTAAAAGCTTTTGTCACAATCGAAATAAAATTGATTTGTATAAACTAACTTGAAAATAGAAATTGTACAAAATCTGTCGTTTTAATGTAATAATAAAGATATGAGTCTCTCTTTATGGATACTGACACAAGGATGAATTTGAAGAACAATCTTACTTTGCTGGAGTCAATTCAGTCGTTTTAGTTACAAAAAAATATCTGTTCACTACGCCACTAAACCGTTAAACCATGAATATGATAGAGTACCAGTTGTACTTCGGGTGTTATCTAGTGCAGACAAATTACAAAATATTTGAAATGATATAATACCATACTGTGAAATGTGGAATTTGAACAAAGATATTACATGTAAGGTTTTTTTTTTTTTTGGATGTCGATAGCATAGGAATTGTTATTTCAAAATCGAGGACACACCTTCAGAGAAAGTATCTTGGTATATTTTTCACCAAATCTGGGAATATTATGCATACAAGAAAATATTTAGTAGTAAAGCCCTTCATCTATTATAGGAGAATGTGTACTCCATAGTTGATTACCCATCGGAAGCGCTGTCAGGTCGGCAGCTCTCTTTGTTCCAATTTCAGAAATACACTCACACTGTATCACTGCTACTGCTACACAAAAATTCGTTTCCTGTTTCCTACCAGAGACGGTAATTCCTTAGATATAATTTTCTCTTAAACACAGACCGGGGAAAAAGCAAGATTACGAGGTGATTTTAAATAATTTATAATGACCATTCTCTTCTACAGAAATAACCGTCCATGGATCTGATTTTCTGTGGAAAGAAAAACATATTCTTGGAATTGTCATTCAAGGTTTAAATTTGAAATTTTGATATGTCTTGGGCTGCCTAGAAACTTTGGAAAGTAGACTTAGCAACCCTTTTCAAACTTTCCGATCACTGAAGTCATACTTGTTTCAATTTATTTAATTTGCTATCGATGGTTCCAAAATGTTCCTTGGTCAATCGCAGCAAATCTATATAAAGTATAGTATTTAATGTACGTTGAAGGCTTATGACCACTGCATGTGCATGTGTGATGGTATTTTCTTCATGCATACAATATAAACAATGAAAACATAACATTTCTTCATAGACTGAAAATTTTAGTTTGTAAAAATTGGATTATACCCTGTCTATCATGGTTGCGCAACCAGGATAAAATAGAAAAAGACACAAAACAGTAGGATTTAAACAGAATAAAATCATTAAAGGGTATAGATTCTTGAAATAAAGCAAAAGTAGACATTTCGAATATTCAACTGCTGAATTTTGTCGCAGACGAAGAACACTTGATTATTATTCCAATTTTTAATTTTAAAGGGAGACAATATGCCATTTTCATAAAAAGTGAAAGATCAAATGATTTTTTATGAGAATATACTCATTCATATCTGGTCATTTTGTTGAAGAAAAGTGAATTCACATGATTTCACAACTTCAATAAAAGTGATTAAAACATGATATCGAGACTCGAAGGCTAGGATTACGGTTCCGTAATCGTAGCCACTGCTTTTTCTTTTTGGTGCATTCCGTTGCTTGTGGTTTTTCAATTCTAGTTTACGTGAAATTTACGTTGATTTGCGAGATTTTGCCACGTCTTGTTTTAGGTCCAAACAGAAGTTGATGTTCTCAGATTTCTTAAAAGAAAAACTAATACAATAACCAGATACGTAAGTTGTTAGTGAATTATGTGCTTTTCACTCTTTAAATGAAAAATATATACAATCTTGTCATTAAATTCAGACGTGACATTTTGTTCCGAAGCGAACTGAGTAGATCTATGTCAGTTTCAACTTCAACTTCAACTTAATACTGCCAAAAGTCAATACTGACTATACTAGGCAGGCGCATGTCAGGAACATTTAAAATTATAAAAGTTAATAACAAAGAAAACAAGATTTGACTGAAGATCTTACTTAAACATTTATTTTAAGTACTTTAAAATCTATAAAACTTGTTTAGTCCACTGATAAAAGCTGGCACAGTTGGGGTAGCCTTAATCTCGGTCGGTAATTCGTTCCAGAGTCGTATAGTCCTTGGGAAGAATGAGTTCATGTGATGTTGTGTTTTTGATTGTGGAATGAGGAATTTGCTGTTTCTTGTGTTTGTAAGGTGATTGTGATCAACATTGACCTGATTGTTTTTTATTTTGTGTAGCATGACCAGGCTGGCATGGTTTCGCCTTTGTTCTAAAGTTGACCATTTTAGTTCTTTGATCATGTTTGTTACACTGCTTGTATAGTGGTAATCATTATGAACGTACCTTGCAGCTGACCTCTGGACCATTTCTATTCTGTGTGTGAGATATTAGAGTGGTCAGACCAATGCTCGGCGTAAAATCAAAGGAATTTCTTTGAAGAGACTAAACAAATTACTCATTTCATGTTATGAACTAATTATATTCAAGAGTAAACTTGGCTAAATCCTTACGAAGTTTCCCCATGTGAAACAACCGTGACGTAAACAACAGGGCAGGCTATAAATAGACCGAGTAAAACATGTGCGGTTTGCACAAAATTGTACCAATGCTCGGCATACCGTAGATGACCTGATCGGCGACCTTTCAAAAAGAAATCTTTTGTAATTATGCCAAGAACCTTTCTTGAACACAAAATGAATAAAGTATTAAATAGATTGTTTCTATTCATTGCGTATCAAACAGCGGAAGTACATGATCTTTGGTAGAAAACAATTCGCTTTGTCTGTTTTATCCAATGGGATCCCCTTCCGTCTGCTATGCTTAAGTCACGTGATGATACTGGAAGTTCAGAGAACCGTGAAAAGATAGACGAAATGACACTTAACTCGAATTTAAGGAGTGTTTTTAATCACTTCTAAGAAAAAATATCAGTTCCGTGAAAAAAAATAGATTTACGCCGAGCGTTGGTATACGCCGAGCGTTGGTCCAAGCACTCTATTACTGCCAAATGTCAATATTGACTATATTAGGCAGGCGCGTGTCAGTAACATTAAAATTATAAAGGATAATAACAAAGAAAACAAGATTTAATTGAAAATCTTACTTAAACATTTATTTTAAATACTTAAAATCTATAAAAATTTGTTTAGTCCACTGATAGAAGCTGGCACAGTTGGGGTAGCCTTAATCTCGGTCGGTAATTTGTTCCAGAGTCATATAGTCCTTGGGAAGAATGAGTTCATGTGATGTTATGTTGATTGTGGGATGAGGAATTTGCTGTTTCTTGTGTTTGTAAGGTGATTGTGATTGACATTGACCTGTTTGTTTTTTATCAGGTCTAGGAAAATTACAAATTATTTGTGTTTATACAAATTTGATCATGTGTAAAAATACAAATCTGTCAGTCATGGACTGCACTATTTCCCCTTGGAAAAGGTTTCTCATATTTCCGCATTGCGAAAATCAGTTTACAAGATGGAGTGCAACGTAAGTACACATTCTTGTTAGTTTTATGATTGATGATTGACTTTAGGCAAAATTAATTAAAGATTCTGAGGACCCTTGACACATAAATGGCATGAAACTTGAAGAAAAACAATAATTTACCAACGAAAATATGTTTTTCCCGTACACTGTCGTCCATATTAGTTACAAAATTGCCCGGATGCAGACTGGTACCTGTTACATTAGTCTCAGCAACCGGGAAGCTTGATTTTTCTAGTAAAGGAACAGTTGTCCCGCTTGATTCTTAAGCGCATTTTATCATAAAATATTGTAGATAATATATTTGAAAATTTAAAAGTTTGTCCATGATTTATACCATAGAAAAAATGAATAACAGTTAGTAAAGTAAAAGAGATGAATAAATAAAACAATGTGAGGCGTTTTTTTATAAAACAAATTTAGTAAAACACCGATATAAATCATGCGATAGTGGTCCAAAGAGTTAGCAACGCCCTTATTTGTTTTTATTTTTTTATAATATATTCAATTTAGTTATATGTTTTTAAAACATTGAGTTACATGGTAGTTGTTTATCATTCACAATATTCAGTATGTGGTACACATAACTTTTCAGCTGGAGCAGTGCACTGTGTTGCATTTTTCATATCAAATCGTTATTCTATAGGGTCTTTTTCATATTAAATTAAATATATACATCCACTTTAAAAAAATTAACTGGCATTATTATTGCATAATATAAGAATTGAAAAGCATAATCTATTTATTAGTTTGGGTTACTTTGTTCGTTTTTTATATTTTTTTAAAGAATTAACTTAACGTATTTAAAACTACTACAGTTTCAGTCTTATAAGCTTCTGACTGATGCTGACTCACCGGCTGTTGTAAACCAGTCTACAAAATGGCGACTAAGGGAAGACAGTAAAATACAGAAACAGTAAAAACGGTATTATCACGGTTGAACAAAGTTTTAAAGCCAAAATTAATACTCTTTTTATCATATTTTTTGTTTATTGTTTGTTTTCGCAAGTTTTAGGTGCTGTAACTTACACAATAGTCACAAAATCGCCGAAACGGTTCTTGTATTCTTCTTTTCGTACTGTTGTCACCTCGTACCAAGCGGAAATGGAATGCGGATTTTCGTATTATTGCGCATGACCTTAGGAACAATACCTGTGTCTAGTGACCTTTGGAATATGATTTTAAAGATAGGTGCTATCTCTGTGTGTAGCTCTTTGAGTAAGTACCCTAGGTGAAATCTCATCTGGACCTTGGGCTTTGTGGGGGTTTAGTCCTGTCAATAACTTATCAACTTCTTGAACTGAGATGGATATGGGAGCCATGGGCAGATGTCCAAGTGATGACATTGAGCTTTTGGCTATTTGTTTGAGACTGTGTGGTGAAGGCTTTAAGAAAACTGATTCAAACTGTTTGTTTAGTATGTTCGCCTTTGACACTAGGTCTCTGTTAGTATGACCATCAGTGCTTAGTGGTGCAATTCCTGTGTTTTCAGTTTTTTTGTGTTTAATAAAGTTGTAGAACTTTTTCTTATGACCTGGATCTGTATTATCTGAGAATATGATTGACTCTAGATATGACCAGTAAGCATTTCTTGTTTTTGCACTGATGCCTTAAGATGTTTGAATTTCTTTATGTTCTGACAATTCTGTGACCGAGACCTTTTTATTTTTGTGAAGAGCTTGTTCCTTTTCCTAATCTGTTTAACAATATCGTGAGTAACCCATGGTAAATCAGCTTTATTTTTGCATTGTCTTGACGGTTAAGCAGTTCGGATCACTAACAGTAGAATAGTTGCTAGCATGTGTGTTATGTCTCCCCCCAAAATTGGGGGAGACATATTGTTTTTCCCCCGGTTGTCTGTCTGTCTGTCCGTCCGTCACAAAATCGTGTCCGCTCTATCTTCCAAAGTCCTTGAAGGATTTTTATGAAACTTGGGTCAGACGTTTACCTCATCAAGGCGACGTGCAGAACCCACTTTGCGGGTGTGTTGTCTCAAGGTCAAGGTCACACTTGGAGGTTAAATGTCAAATGCCACAAAATTGTGTCAGCTCTGTATCTTCAAAAGCCCTTGAAGGATTTTTATGAAACTTGAGTCAGATGTTCACCTCATCAAGGCGACGTGCAGAACCAACTTTGCGGATGTGGTGTCTCAAGGTCAAGGTCACACTTGGAGATTAAATGTCAAATGCCACAATGCCCATATCTATTAGGGATTATTCTAGCGCAGAATAGAAGGGCGCTCCGCCCTGCCCTTTTTAAACCCCGCCCTTTTGCCCGTCAAATGCCAATTAACAGCGCCCTTTTTTGGACCGCCCATTCACTTTTTGTTCGAAATGTGAACAATCAATCAAAGTCATTCACTGCTAGATTCGTCGCTGCTGTCCTGATGTGACACGGTTATGCTAATTGATGGTATATTTCAACTACCGTCATATCGCGCGCGTTGGTAATTGATTGGGAATACACAGGTTTGGTATCAGTTAATTTGGCAACTAACATGATCTATTAAACGTATATAGCCCCTTTGATTAAAGTCCTAATGATGGTTTGATTTTCACAGGTTTTTGAACACCATTTATTAGCTCACCTGTCATGTAGTGACAGAGTGAGCTTTTCTGATCACCTTTTGTCCGTCGTCCGTCCGTCCGTCCGTTAACAATTGGTTTGTTAACACTCTAGTGGTCACATTTTTGCCTCAATTGTCATGAAACTTGGTCAGGATGTTTGTCTCATTAATATCTCGCACGAGTTCGAACATGGGTTATCAGGGTTGGAAAACTAGGTCACAGAGCCCAAATATAGAAAAACCTTGTTAACACTCTAGAGGCTACTTTTTCAGTCCAAATATCCTGGAAATTTGTCAGAAATGTTCTAATGATGATTTCTAGCTCAAGTTCAAATATTGGCCATCTGGGTTCAAAAACTAGGTCACGAAGCCCAAAAATAGAAAAATCTTGTTAACACTCTAGAGGTTACATTTTCAGCCCAAATAATCTTGAAATTTGTCAGAAAGGTTGCTTGGATGATTTCTAGGTCAAGTTTAAATATAGGTCATCTGGGGTCAAAAACTAGGTCACAGAGCCCAAATATTGAAAAACCTTGTTAACACTCTAGAGGTAACATTTTTAGACCAAATAATCTGGAAATCTCTCAGGAAGGTTGCTTCTATGATTTCTAGCTCAAGTTCAAATATGGGTCATCTTGGTTCAAAAACTAGGTCACAGAGCCCAAAAATAAAAACATCTTGTTAACACTCTAGAGATTACATTTTCAGCCCAAATAATCTGGAAATTTGTCAGAAAGGTTGCTTCAAAGATTTCTAGCACAAGTTCAAATATGGGTCATCTGGGTTCAAAAACTAGGTCACAGAGCCCAAAAATAGAAAAATCTTGTTAACACTCTAGAGGTTACATTTTCAGCCCAAATAATCTGGAAATTTGTCAGAGAAATTGCCTTGAGGATTTCTAGATCAAGTTCGAGTATGGGTCATCTGGGGTCACAAACTAGGTCACAGAGTCCAAATAACCTGGAAATTTGTCAGAAAGATTCTACGGATGATTTCTAGCTTAGTTTTGAATATAGGTTCTCTGGGGTCAAAAACTAGGTCACAGAGCCCGTAAGTAGAAAAACCTTGTAAAAGCTCTAGAGGTTACATTTTTAGTCCAAATGTCCTTGAAAGTTGTCAGAAAGGTTGTTTCAATGATTTCTAGCTCAAATTTGGATATGGGTCATCTGGGATAAAAAACTAGGTCACCTAGTACAAATATGTAAAAAACTTTTTAACACTCCAGAGGTTACATTTTTAGTCCAAATATCCTGGAAATTTGTCAGACAGGTTTTTTTGATGATTTCTAGCTCAAGTTGGAGTATGGGTCATCTTGGGTCAAAAACTAGGTCACAGAGCCCAAATATGGAAAAACATTTTAAACACTCTAGAGGCTACATTTTAAGTTCAAATGTCCTGGAAATTTGTCAGATAGGTTGTTTTGATGATTTGTAGCTCAAGTTTAGATATGGGTTATCTGGGGACAAAAACTAGGTCACAGAGCCTAAATATCGAGAAACCTTGTTAACACTCTAGATGCTACTTTTTCAGTCCAGATATCCTGGAAATTTGTCAAAGAGATTGTTTCAATAATTTCTAGGTCAAGTTCGAATATGGGTCATCTTGGGTCAATTAACCAGGTCCATAGCAACTTTGTTAAAAGCAGTCATACTCAGGTGAGCGATACAGGGCCATCATGGCCCTCTTGTTTTTAATTAGCGCTTTCCAACAAACTGTTATTTATTTAAAAGTATATGCAATTAGATTAAGCGTTAATTGCTATTGAGTTATTTGCACGTATCATTATAGTTTCTTATTTGGTAATTTCTTCATTCGAAGTAGTTTCATTCTCTTACACATCAAAGTTAATGTAACATCGCAAAAATGCCATCCCTGAAACGTAAATTAGCTGATCTAGAAAAAGAACGTGCAAAAATTAGGAAAACGAATCATAACATTGCTTCGTTTATGGTTGCCCGTGAAAGGTAATATGCTTAGATTGCTTTAAATATTTGTGTTCTTATTACAGATATTAGCTTTGCCGACTTTGTCTTTACATTGCAAAGTCGAATATCTGCGTAGTAAAAAGTGTATGTTATTTCGGACACATAATTTCGGATACGTTTTTTTGAGAATTCAAGCACATTTTAATTTAATATGTAATAAGATTTAACTTAATTTAAGACTATGTCTGGTTCCTGTGAGCACCAGGGTTTCATGAAAACATGTTGTAGTTGATGCTGTTTCAAAGCATGTATGGATGTTGACAGTCATGAGTGAATATGTTGATATCAGTGCCCTGATATGACATGGTCACCATAAGTTACTATGTCTGGCTCCTGGGGATTTCATGAAAATGTTGATGTTTTTACTATATCATATCATTAAAACAGTTGAAATTATTCAAATGTTTACAATAAAATAACAATAGACATATATTAAATTATTGCTTTGTTTTGCTGTAGATAACTTTCTAATAATATATACAGTTATTATACAGTTATAACTGTTACAGTAACGATTCAGCATAACAGTAAAACTATCTCTTATTTACCATGCCCAACACGCAGAAAGCAACCTGCCCCTTTTTTGTGCCCCCCTGCCCACTTTTGAGCTCTAGAATAATCCCTATCTATGTAACAGCACTGCCATCGACATGATTCCAACATGCTACAGGTACTAGACTGAATGAATACAACCATTTTGTACAATATGAAACAAGGTTTCTGCTCAATCCTTTCTTGACAGAGTATGAGTTTCTTGTTCATCATGTACATTTGACAAAAATATCCCCCTTATTTTACAATCGTCTGACTCAATACTGCCTGCAGCAACTGGCTGGGGGGGAGACATATGTTTTTGTTCAATCAAAAACCCATTTCTAGTTTATAGTGCTTTTTCGTAAATCTTTCTAAGTTTGAAGAACACGAATACTGGCTGATTCGGACCTTGGCTGATTCGGACCCTCCTTGGCTGATTCGGACCACTTTCATGGCCGATTCGGACCTTTTTTTGGCTGATTTGGACCACGTAACTGAAAAATATTCTTCATCTTTAACATTTTTTTAAGTGAGTAACTTCCTATTTTCCATACTAATCTGGCTTAAGTTGATTGTATAAGGGCCATGTGAGTTACACTGAAAATTTGTGGTCATATTTATTGCGTTCATTTAGTTAAATTCACAATAATAATAATGGCCCTAATACAATCAAATTAAGCCAGATAAGTATAAAGAAATAGGAAGTTACTCGCTTTAAAAATGTTAAAGATGAGGAATATTTTTCAGTAAAGTGGTCTGAATTAGCCATAAAAGTGGTCCGATTTGACCTGAAAGTGGTCTGAATCAGCCAAGGAGGGTCCGAATCAGCCTGGGCCGAATCAGTCAAGGTCCGAATCAGCTGGGTTCCGAAGAACACATGTCTTGTCTGTCAAAATATTATTTACTTACTTTGACACAGCTGTCTATCTTACCATCAACAACACAACTGATTACAAACAATTACAACACGATCTTGATATTTTACAGAAATGGGAAAGTTAATGGGAAATGCACTTTAATCCTAGCAAATGCCTACATGATTGTAGTTCTCAACATCTCATGAAATAAATTAGTGTCATCGTTGAACGATCTTGAATCAGTAAAATGTAGATGTAGATGTAAGAAACATACAATACACCATGACTGCATACTACATGGACAAATCCTTGAGACTGTAACAGATGCAAAGGCAGTGGCTACAGTTACGAAACCGTAATCCTAGCCTCCGAGTCTAGGATTACGGAAGTTCCTTAATCCTAGACAAACTCACTGGAAACGGCTATGGTTATGGAAGTTTTTAAAGAAGCGTATTTTGAACAGTTAAATATCAAATAGCATTCCAGATTTAATTTTTTATTTATTAAACAAACCATTCTACCAAATTTGTGTTATCAAAATGTCATTTTGTATGCCATTTTGATTGTTGTTTCAGTAACGAACTAATGTTAAATATCATTGTCATCTTCACACTGTCACTTGAGTGTTCAGTTGTAGTTGGACAAGTAATATAATTTTTTTTTAAAATAAAATGTTGTTATGTAAATTTGTGTAAATCACTTTTAATTGTCCATCTACATCCAGGCCACACCACGAGAAGGCGCTCAAACCATTGCCCGCCAAAATTTGTATTTTTACAAGTTCGAAATTGTTACCTCTTGGTTTTTGTTAAAGACATGTTATTTCATTGTTTTACTTTGTTCTTTTCCTTTCTTTTTGTCATTATACCCCCACCACAAAATGTGGGGGGGGGGGGGGCTTTAATGGATTCGCTTTGTCGCGTCAGTTGGTCGGTTGGTCCGTCCGTCCGTCTCCATTATCGTGTCCGCTCTATAAATCCTATACCAATTGAAGGATTTTCTTCAAACTTGGCTGAAATGTTCACCTCAACAAGGGGATGTGCAGAACCCATGTTGCCCATGTGTCAGCTCAAGGTCAAGGTCACCATTGAAGGTCAAATATCAAACAATCAAATATTAGACATTATGTCGTGTCCGCTCTGTAAGTCCTACACTAATTGAAAGATTTTCTTTAATCTTGGCTCAAATGTTCACCTCAACAAGGGGATGTACAGAACCCATGTTACCCTTTTGCCGGCTTAAGGTCAAGGTCACACTTGAAGGTCAAAAATTGACTTAGAAAATATTCTTAAATTTTAACATGTATTTGAATATTTCTGAAACTAGAAAACGTATTTGCTTGAAACTAAAAATATTTATGAAGTGTCACAATTAGGATATGCAGGTCAAGTTTCATAACTCTGTATTGCATTTTGACAAAGTTATGCCCCTTTTTAAGTCTTCAAATTTACATACAATCAAATATTAGACAATATGCCCTGTCCGCTCTATAAATCCTATACTAATGGAAGAATTTTCTTCAAACTTTACTCAAATGTTCAACTCAACAAGGTTATGTGCAGAACCCATGTTACCTTTGTGCCGGCTTAAGGTCAAGGCCACACTTGAAGGTCAAAATTGACTTAGAAAATGTTCTTAAATTTTAACATGTACTTGAATATTTCTGAAACTAGCACAGATATTTGCTTGAAACTTAAAAGATATATGAGGTATCACAAGTAAGATATGCAGGTCAAGTTTCATAACTCTGTATTGCATTTTGACAAAGTTATGCCCCTTTTTAACCAGGTTTTCAATTTTGAAAATCCTGGTTATTAGATTGGGGTATGGCGGGCGGATGGGCGGGCGTCAAACGAAATTGTGTCCGCTCTGTAACTCTTCAACCCTTTGAAGAATTTTGATGAAACTTCAGACAAATGTTTACCACATCAAGATGACGTGCAGAACGCATGTTCCGCATGGCTGGCTCCAAGGTCAAGGTCACAGTGACATTAACATTGAAAATGCGGATGGGCGGGCGTCAAACGAAATTGTGTCCGCTCTGTAACTCTTCAACCCTTTGAAGAATTTTGATGAAACTTCAGACAAATGTTTACCACATCAAGATGACGTGCAGAACGCATGTTCCGCATGGCTGGCTCCAAGGTCAAGGTCACAGTGACATTAACATTGAAAATCCTGTCCGCTCTGTAACTCTTCAACCCTTTGAAGAATTTTGATGAAACTTCAGACAAATGTTTACCACATCAAGATGACGTGCAGAACGCATGTTCCGCATGGCTGGCTCCAAGGTCAAGGTCACAGTGACATTAACATTGAAAATCCTGTCCGCTCTGTAACTCTTCAACCCTTTGAAGAATTTTGATGGCTCCAAGGTCAAGGTCACAGTGACATTAACATTGAAAATCCTGTCCGCTCTGTAACTCTTCAACCCTTTGAAGAATTTTGATGAAACTTCAGACAAATGTTTACCACATCAAGATGACGTGCAGAAATTGTTGTCTCATTATTAAGTATACTCCTTGCAGACAGTATTGTTAGCCGAAATTTACATCCTACTCATTATCATGTATTCTCATGAATATTATCTTTTCCTTCATGTCATGTTATAATCTTTTGAATATTCATAGCAATCTTCATTCCAAAATTCATACTATAGTATAGAATCAGAACAACATTTTTGAAAACCTGGTTTCGTGGCATTGCCATGTTTCTTGTTAAGTCTTTAAATTTACTTACAATCAATACTACACAATATGTCGTGTCCGCTCTATAAATTCTATACTAATGGAAGGAATTTCTTCAAACTTGACTCAAATGTTCACCCCAACTGGGCAATGTGCAGAACCCATCTTACCCTTGTTCCAGCTTAAGGTCAAGGCCACACTTGAAGGTCAAAAATTGACTTAGAAAATGTTCTGAAATTTTAACATGTACTTGAATATTTCTAAAACTAGAACAGATAATCATTTGAAACTTCAACTATATACGAAGTGTCGCAAGTAAGATATGCAGGTCAAGTTTCATAACTAAAAAAAGTGGTGGGGGGGATAACTTTGTATTGTATTTTGACAAAGTTAAGTCCATTTATAGCTCACCTGAGCACAAAGTGCTCAGGGTGAGCTTTTCTGATCGGTCTTTGTCCGTCGTCCGTCAGTCCGTCCGTCCGTCATCAACTTTTCATTCAAACGACATCTCCTCTGAAACCAATGGGGCAAATTTAATGAAACTTGCCTGGGATGTTCCTTGCATGAAGCTCTACCAAGATTGTTCAAATGGTTCTGGTCCATTGCATTTCTGGTTCACTGGAGCTAAAAATAGATTTTATTAGTTGGATCTTTAAAAATCTTCTTCTCCGAAACCACAAGGCCTGGAGCTTTGATATTTGGTATGAAGCATCATCTAGTGGACCTCTACCAAGTTTGTTCAAATTATGTCCCTGGGGACAAAACTGACCCCACCCCAGGGGTCAGTTGATTTTACATAGAGTTATATAGGGAAAACTTGAAAATCTTCTTGTCAGAAACCACAAGGCCTAGAGATAAGATATTTGGTATGTAGCATTGTCTAGTGGACCTCTACCAAGTTTGTTCAAATCATATCCTCTGGGTCAAAAATGGCCCCGCCCCGGGGGTCTCTTGTTTTACATAGACTTATATAGGAAAATCTTTAAAAAATCTTCTAGTCAGAAACCGTAAGTTATAGAGCTTAGATATTTGGTGTGTAGCATTGTCTAGTGGATCTCTACCAAGTTTGTTCAAATCCTGTCCTCTGGGTCAAAAATGGCCCCGCCCCAGGGGCCACTAGTTTTACATAGAGTTATTTAGGAAAATCTTAAAAAATCTTCTTGTCAGAAACCGTAAGTTATAGAGCTTAGATATTTGGTGTGAAGCATTGTCTAGTGGACCTCTACCAAGTTTGTTCAAATCCTGGCCTCTGGGTCAAAACTGACCCCGCCCCAGGGGCCACTAGTTTTACATAGAGTTATATAGGAAAATCTTAAAAAATATTCTTGTCAGAAACCGTAAGTTATAGAGCTTAGATATTTGGTGTGAAGCATTGTCTAGTGGACCTCTACCAAATTTGTTCAAATCCTGGCCTCTGGGTCAAAAATGGCCCCGCCCCGGGGGTCACTTGTTTTACATAGACTTATATAGGAAAAACTAAAAAATCTTCTTCTCAGAAACAAGAAGGCCTACAGTTAAGATATTTGGTATGTAGCATTGTCTAGTGGACCTCTACCAAGTTTGTTCAAATCCTGGCCTCTGGGTCAAAAATGGCCCCGCCCCGGGGGTCACTAGTTTTACATAGAGTTATATAGGAAAATCTTAAAAAAATCTTCTTGTCAGAAACCGTAAGTTATAGAGCTTAGATATTTGGTGTGTAGCATTGTCTAGTGGACCTCTGTCAAGTTTGTTCAAATCCTGACCTCTGAG
Source organism: Cyclina sinensis (assembly GCA_012932295.1). Taxonomy (NCBI): domain Eukaryota; kingdom Metazoa; phylum Mollusca; class Bivalvia; order Venerida; family Veneridae; genus Cyclina; species Cyclina sinensis. The sequence continues at coordinate 8,770,999 of JAAONU010000015.1, forward strand.
TCAAAAATGGCCCCGCCCCAGGGGCCACTAGTTTTACATAGAGTAATATAAGAAAATCTAAAAAAATCTTCTTGTCAGAAACAGTAAGTTATAGAGCTTAGATATTTGGTGTGTAGCATTGTCTAGTGGACCTCTACCAAGTTTGTTAGAAAAATGTCCCTAGGGTCACTATTGGCCCCGCCCGAGGGGTCACAAGTTTTAAATAACAATATAGAAGAAAATCTTTAAAAATCTTCTTGTCTGAAACCACAAGACCTAGAATTTTAAAATTTGGCATGAAGCAAGCTTTATCAAGCTTTTTCAAATTATTGAATTAGGTTAAAGGTCACGGAGGCTAAAAGTAGATTCATCTACTGTACCTCATAGAGCCTTCATTTATAGACCAATATCTTTGATATTCAGTATAGAGGTTCCTTGCATGGACCTCTACCCATGGGTAGGGTTTGAGGTCACTGGGTCAAGGTCAAGGTCACCATAGCTTATAATAGATATTTCTACTTTCTGTCATAGAGCCTTTATTTATTGACTGATATTTTACATATTTGGTTTGTAGGCACTTACATATTTTCAATTAAAAAATGAAATACTGCTTAACAGCAAACCTAAGTACTCAGGTGAGCGATCCAGGGCCATCATGGCCCTCTTGTTATGTCTTTAAATTTATTTACTATAATATTTCTTAAATTAGAACAGATATTTACTTGAAACTTAAAAATTTATATGAATGGTTACAAGCAAGCTCAGATGACAAAATTCTACAATTCCATTGAATTATGACACAAGTTATGCCCCTTTTAGGCTTAGAAAATGTTCTGATATAACCATTAATACTTAAATGTTTCTGAAACCAGAACAAATATTCACTTGAAACTATATAATATATAAAGGGTCACAAGTAAGCTCAGTATGCAAAGTTTTTCCACTCTTAATTTTGACATAATTATGCTATTTTCTTAACTTCACTGCTTTTGTTTGTTTTAGTACATTGGGAAAATGAAAGGTTATTTGTAACTGTTTCGAACATGATTTGACAATATATATTTATACTATTACCTGTACAATTTGTTTGTTTTTTCACCAGAGATAATTTCTTATGTATATGTATTTGTGCAACTAAAGCTATTCCCTTATCCACCTTTCCATGTCGTCTTCTGTCAAGGACATTGGTGGGGGTATGAATCGCATTCAAGGTAGTTCTAGTTGTTTTGTGAATTTAACATTGATTTTGAATAAACATTTTTAAGAATGGAATTGTTGTTGTTAAAAGACTATTGCATTATAATTTGCAAATGGCAATATGTGTCGGTTCTTCATAAAATGTGTTATGTTTTGTTGTCCTTATTCTTTTAATTGCCATCCATTTTTATTTGGATCATTCTCTATACCTTTTTGATTATGGGTATGTAACCCTTCTTTAAAAAAAACTTTGTTAACCGTAGCCTATTCCAGTGGGTTTGTCTAGGATTACAGAACTTCCGTAATCCTAGACTCGGAGGCTAGGATAACGGTTCCGTAACCGTAGCCACTGCCAAATGCAAAATACCTTGGTGTTAACATATTGAATGATTTTTCTTTGAATACACATGTTGACAAAATCTCCTTAACAGCAAACAGAACACTTGGCTTCATAAAACATAACATCCAAACCAAAAACACAAAGGTTAAAGAAACAGCATATAAAACTCCTGTCAGACCTCAGGTAGAATACTCCTCCTCAGTATGGTCACCATACACTAATCATAATATTGATAAAATAGAAAGGGTGTACAAAAAGAAGAGCAGTCAGATGGATACATAACAATTAATCCACATGTCACAGTCTCAGATATGCAAAGGTCACAAAACAGCTAAAGTACTCAGGCGAGCAATCCAGGGGTGTCATGGCCGTGTTGTTTATATTAATTAGCTTGTTATTGTTATTTTAGCAAAAGAAAGAGATCAAGATGGCCACCTTGGCAGAACAGCCGTGCTACACTCTGATCAACATTCCTACTGATGCAGAACCTCCTACAGAGATGCAGTTACGTACTGACCTAGGTTTGTAAAAAAAAAATCTTTTTATTTTGATGTTACAGAAATCTGACCAAGAGCACTTTTTAGATCTCTCTATTTATTCCTAATTGCTACACATGGCTGGTGTCAAAACAATTTGCATGACTAGTTATTACTACTACATGTCTTTTGAACTTGGAATATTATGAAGCCTTTCCATAGCTTTCTTTATTTCTTTACACATAACAGAAAAGGGAGACACCAAGACAAAAACGGAGGCATTAAAGAAGACAATACAGATGATTTTAAATGGTGAGAAAATGCCTTCCCTGCTGATGACTATCATCAGGTTTGTCATGCCAATTCAGGATCATGTAATCAAGAAATTGCTTCTGATATTCTGGGAGGTAGTGCCAAAATATACACCAGATGGGAAGATGTTACATGAGTTCATCTTGGTCTGTGATGCATACCGGAAGGTATTTGTTTGAACAATTATTTGATAAAATTGTCTTGTGTCTAATATTGCATCATTTATATACACCTATATAGAATATCTGAGGCTATGTTGGAATTATGTATGTTGATCTGTCTGTTGGTCGGCTGGCTGTGGGTCGGTCTGTCTGTAGACAAAGTTTGTCAAGACTGTTTTTCAGCAACTATTCCTCAGAATTCAGTAACACTTTGCAATATTCATAAGTACCAAACCTTGTGCATATCAAGGATTAGGAAGGATGGCTGTTGTCATCCATTGTCCACATTTACTTCAAAGGAAATCATGGCTCCTGGGTCAAAAATGGCCCCGCCCCAGGGGTCAAATGTTTTATATAGAGGTATATAGGAAAAACTAAAAAATCTTCTTGTCAGAAACCGCAAGGCCTAGAGTTTAGATATTTGGTATGCAGCATTGTCCAGTGGACCTCTACTATGTTTCTTCAAATCATAGCCACTGGGTCAGAATAGGCCCCATCCCCGGGGGTCAATTGATTTCACATTCACATTGGCTTATATAGGAAAAACTTTAAAAAATCTTCTTCTCAGAAACCACAATGCCTACAGCTTAGATATTTGGTATGTAGCATTGTCTGGTAGACCTCTATCAAGTTTGATCAAATTATGTCCCCTGGGTCACAATTGGCCACGCCCCAGGGTTCTCTTGATTTACATATAGTTATATAGGAAAAACATGAAAAACTATTTTTCTCCGAAACTAATAGGACTAGACCTTAGATATTTGGTGTGGAGTATTGTGTTGAGAACCTTTACCAGTATTGTTTATATGTTGGCCGCGGGGTCAAACTTGGCCCCACCCGGGGGGCCTTTAATATGTAAAAAAGGCAATCTTTAAAAATCTTCTTACTGGAAACCTCAATGCTTACAGCTTAGATATTTGGTATGCAGCATTGTCTAGTGGATGTCTACCAAGTTTGTTCAAATTATGTCCCCTGGGTCAAAATTAGCCACGCCCCAGGGTTCTCTTGGTTTACATATAGTTATATAGGAAAAACATGAAAAATCATTTTTCTTCCAAACTAATAGGACTAGACCTTAGATATTTGGTGTGGAGTATTCTGTTGAGAACCTTTACCAGTATTGTTTATATGTTGGCCCCGGGGTTAAAATTGGCCCTGCCCCGGGGGCCCTTTATATGTAAAAAAGGCAATCTTTAAAAATCTTCTCATTGGAAACCTCAATGCCCACAGCTTAGATATTTGGTATGCAGCATTGTCTAGTGAACCTCTACCTATTTTGTTGGAAAAATGTCCCCGGGGTCACTATTGGCCCTGCCCGAGGGGTCACAAGTTTTTATAGCAGTATAGAAGAAAATCTTTAAAAATCTTCTTGTCTGAAACCACAAGGCCTAGAATTTTAAAATTTGGCATGAAGCAAGCTTTATCAAGCTTTTTCAAATTATTAGATTAGGTTAAAGGTCACGGAGGCTAAAAATAGATTTATCTACTGTACCTCATAGAGCCTTCATTTATAGACCAATATCTTTGATATTTAGTATATAGGTTCCTTGCATGGACGTCTACCCATGGGTAGGGTTTGAGGTCACTGGGTCAAGGTCAAGGTCACCATAGCTTATGATAGATATTTCTACTTTCTGTCATAGAGCCTTTATTTATTGACAGATATTTTACATATTTGGTTTGTAGGCACTTACATATTTTCAATTAAAAAATGAAATACTGCTTAACAGCAAACCTACAGCCAAAGTACTCAGATGAGCGATCCAGGGCCATCATGGCCCTCTTGTTTAGCTCACCTGATCACTAACTGCTAACGGGTGAGCTTTTGGGATCATGATAATGGCGGGCAGGCATATAGTGTTTACATTGTGTGTGTGTGTGGGTACATACAATAGATGTTTGTGTCCTGCTCATAACTTTGTTGTGCATGGTTGGATTTCAAAATGATTTGGTTTAAGTGATCATCATAATGAATTGGACATGTTGCGTGCAAGAAGCATGTCTCTCGCTCAAAGGTCAAGGTCACAGTGGACACTTGAAGTTTTGGCTTATTCCTTATATGGATATTGTCGTATTTTATGCCATATTTACATGTTTGCCCACACAATGTTGATTTACCAAGTTTGTGTCCAGTGTCATCATTTAGCTGGGGCATCTGTGTCCTTTGGACACATTTCTTGTTCAAATTATGTCCCTTTTGTCAAAATTAGCCCTACTCCGGGCATCAAACTTGGTGTTTGTGTACCTTATATCAAGAGGCAGCTTGGGATTGCTACCCAGATGTCTGTGATCAAGGTCAAGGTCAATGTTGCTAAAGATAGAAATTCAGTTTCCACTTAATAACTTCAGTTTGCTGAGACATATTGACACCAAACTTGGTGTGTGGGTAGCTTATATCAAGATGCTACTCGAGATTGCCACCCAGGAGTCTGTGATCAAGGTCAAGGTCAATGTTGCTAAAATTAGAAATTCTGTTTCCGCTCAATAACTTGAGTTTGCTTTGGCCTATTGACGCTAAACTTGGTGTATAAGTGGCTTATATCAAGAGGCAGCTTTGAATTCTACCCAGATGTCTTTGATAAAGGTCAAGGTCACTGTTGCTAAAATTAGAAATTAAGTTTCCACTCAATAACTTCAGATTGCTTTGACATATTGACACCAAACTGAGTATGTGGTTAGCTTACATCAAGACGCTACTTGGGATTACTACCCAGGTGACTATGATTAAGGTCAAGGTCACTGTTGCCAAAAATAGAAATTCAGTTTCCAAATAATAACTTGATTTAGCTGTGACCTCTTGACAGCAAATTTGGTGTATGGGAAGCTTATATCAAGACGGTACTCGGGATTGCTACCCAGATGTCTGTGATAAGGGTAAATGTCATTGTTGCTTAAAATAGAAATTCAGTCTCGGCATAATAACTTGAGTTTGCTTTGACCTATTGACACCAAATTTAGTATACGGGTAGCTAATATCAAGAAGCAACTTTGGATTGCACCCAGATGTCTGTGAACAAGGTCAAGGTCACTGTTGCTTTAAAAAAGAAATTCAGTTTTCACGTAATAACTTGAGTTTGTGTTGACCTATTGACACCAAACTTGCTACAGTACAGCTGCCGCGATATGTACACATTTTGTGCCTCCTCCGCAATCGTTGTCAGCGCGAATTCTGAAAATTGCGGAGTTTCTCCTTGAAAAAACGCTCAGAATCTCCGCGATTAAAGTTCACGCACAATCTCTGCAATTCTCCGAGTGTTAAAGCGTTTCCGCGGAGATTCTCCGCGAATATTCTTGTGTTTCATCACCAGAGTTTTAACAAACTATTTCCCATTTAAAGGTGAAAAAAATAATTATAAAATTTATACACTTGAAATCCTTTCATCAAAAACAAACAGTCAGCAATGTGTGATGAAATTACCATAATGTAACTACATTTTACACCAGTCAATTATGTGACTACGGTATAATTCAGTCAAATACATTAATTTATGTGATTTTTAAAGGCTTGTTATTATTTAGTAAATCGATTAATACTTTTTTGATGGCTTAAGAGCCATAAGTAATTCCTGGATGATAAAGCGGTTGAAATTATTACTGCCAAAGCAGTTAAGCACACACAGAAAAATTCCGCAGACTGGTATAGTATGTTTTCGATTTTTGATTTTTTTAAAAAAAGATATAATCTCAGATATTCATCATACATTATAACTTTACAGTTGAGTGCAAGCCCTATGTCGATATTTTATCGTCATTTGCAGACAAGCCATATTATGTTATAATAAGCTTTTAAGTCAAGTTAGGATATGTCGACAAGCTATGTCATACAGGCTCATTAAAAGGTGTGGCTTGGAAAATTCAACGCCAGTTCATTTTACACATGTTAATTATTCCTTGCCGACCGTAAATTCGTACCGCTCATGAAACTATTTAAAAAAAATATGTTTTTAGCTCACCTGAGCACAAAGTGCTCATGGTGAGCTTTTCTGATCAGTCTTTGTCCGTCGTCCGTCCGTCCATCTGTCGTCAACTTTTCATTCAAATGACATCTCCTCTGAAACCAAAGGGCCAAATTAAATGATACTTGCCTGGGATGTTCCTTGCATGAAGCTCTACCAAGATAGTTCAAATGGTTCTGGTCCATTGCATTTCTGGTTCACTGGAGCTAAAATTAGATTTTAAAAGTTGGATCTTTAAAAATCTTCTTCTCCAAAACCATAAGACCTGGAGCTTAGATATTTGGTATGAAGCATCATCTAGTGGACCTCTACCAAGTTTGTTCAGATTATGACCCTGGTCAAACTGACCCCACCGCAGGGGTCAGTTGATTTTACATAGATCTATATAGGGAAAACTTAAAAATCTTCTTGTCAGAAACCACAAGGCCTAGAGTTTAGATATTTGGTGTGCAGTATAGTCCAGTGGACCTTTACCAAGTTTGTTAAAATCATTGCCTGGGTCAAAAATGGCCCCGCCCCAGGGGTCACATGTTTTACATAGAGTTATATAGGAAAAACTTCGTTTAGTGTCTGGTGTCCATCGTCCACAATTAGTTTGTTAACACTGTAGAAGTTATATTTTTATGCCCCCAAAGGGAGGCATATAGTAATTACACTGTCTGTCCGTCTGTTCGTCCATCCGTCTGGCCTGTAAAATCTTGTCCTTGCTTCATCTCCAAAACCGCTTGAGGGATTTCATTAAAACTTAATATGAGTGTTTGTCACCAAGACTAGTTGTGCATATCATCAGGAGGATCGGCTTGATTTATTTTTGGCAGAGTTATGGGCACTTAGTCACTTTTAGCTCACCTGTCACATAGTGAGAGAGTGAGCTTTTGTGATCGCCTTTTGTCTGTCTGTCCACATTAAGTTTGTTAACATTCTAGTGGTCACATTTTTGCCTCAATTGTCATGAAACTTGGTTAGGATGTTTGTCTCATTAATTTCTTGAACGAGTTCGAATATGAGTTATCTGGGTTGAAAAACTAGGTCACAGAGCCCAAATATAAAAAAAACCTTGTTAACACTCTAGAAGCTACTTTTTCAGTCCAAATATCCTGGAAATTTGTCAGAAAAGTTGTATCAATGATTTCTAGCTCAAGTTTGAATATGGGTCATCTAGGTTCAAAAACTAGGTCACAGAGCCCAAATATAAAAAACCTTGTTAACACTCTAGAAGCTATTTTTTCAGTCCAAATATCCTGGAAATTAGTCAGAGAGGTTGTATCAATGATTTCTAGCTCAAGTTCGAATATGGGTCATCTGGGGTCAATTAACCAGGTCCAAAACAACTTTGTTAAAAGCAGTCATACTCAGGTGAGCGATACAGGGCCATCATGGCCCTCTTGTATGCAATACTTATACATGCATCCTCATTACTAACTGAATGTGATGAATCTTTCAAAAAAATCACAGTATCTCGAGGTGAAATTTTGTGGCAGATATGCTGCTTACTACTAGTGGCATGAGTTGCGGTATGCCATGAGTTCTGTAGCACTATAAAGCATCCAGTTCTGTCACGACTTCGCAAAAATTGCAGGTTTGTCCTGTCCAGTACTGTACAATGGTTTGCAGGATCATGAAGGATCATGATGGCGCTCTTGTAATTATTTTCCAGGACTTACAGCACCCAAATGAGTTTATTCAGGGGTCCACACTGAGGTTCCTGTGCAAACTAAAAGAACCAGAACTGCTGGAGCCACTGATGCCTGCAATCAGGCAATGCCTGAAACATCGACATTCATATGTGCGTAGGAATGCAGTACTTGCTATATATACCATATACAGGTATGTAAATAAGTGTAGGAGAAGATGATTATATTTAGCTTACCTGTGTCCTCAACTTTCCCTTTAAACAACATCTCCTCTAAAACCAATAAACCAAATTGATAGAATCTTTGCTTGGGTGTTTATTGCATGAAACTCTACTAGAGTTGTTAAAAAAATCAGTTCCTTGGAGAACTGGTTGATATAGCAGTCTTCATCTTCCTGCCCAGAACCATAAGTCACAAACCTTAGATCTGTGATGTGTTACTGTAGCATTATCTAGTAAATTTCCACCAAAGTTGTTTAAATTATGGCCCTTGAGTCAAAATTGACCACGCCCTGCGGTCACTTGATTTACATTGGGATATATAGGAAAAAAATTAAAATCTTCTTTGAAACTGATTGGACAAGGTTCTATTAATTTGGTGTGTAGCTTTGTGTTATTGACCTCTACAAAGACTGTACAAATTAATTCTGTGGGGTCAGAATTGGCCACGCCGCACATGTCCTATGTGAGTATAAGGTCTTTGAAAATCTTCTTGTCAGAAACTGCAAGGCCTAGTGTTTAGATATTAGGTGTGTAGTATTGACTAGTGGCCCTCTACTAAGTTTGTTCAAATCATTGCCACTGGGTCAACATAGGCCCAGCCTCGGGGGGGGTCACTTGTTTATGCCCCCACAAAGTGGGAGCATATAGCGTTGCACTTGTCCGTCAGTCCATACGACCGTACGTCTCGAAATATTGGGAACGCAACTCCTCTTAAACCGGATGGCAGATTTTGCTTATACTTTCAGGGGTGAACAACCTTAATGTGTAGATGATAGTAGAGGAAGGAATTTTTGCTGCGACCATATTTAACGGAATTATGGCCCTTTGTTGAATTTTTCACTATATACCATATAGCCAAATAAATTTGTGAACGCAACTCCTCATAAACCGGATGGCAGATTTTGCTCAAACTTTCAGGAATGAACAATTTTAATGTGTAGATGATAGTAAAGGAAGGAATTTTTGCTGCGACCAAATTTAACGGAATTATGGCCCTTTGTTGATTTTTTCACTATATACCATAAAGTGAAATAAATTTGTGAACGCAACTCCTCATAAACTGGATGGCAGATTTTGCTTAAACTTTAAGGAATGAACAACCTTAATGTGTAGATGATAGTTAAGGAAGGAATTTTTGCTGCGACCAAATTTAACGGAATTATGGCCCTTTGTTGATTTTTTCACTATATACCATAAAGTGAAATAAATTTGTGAACGCAACTACTCATAAACCGGATGGCAGATTTTGCTTAAACTTTCAGGGATGAACAACCTTAATGTGTAGATGATAGTAAAGGAAGGGTAATGTTTTTTACGGGACCTGCCACACCTGGCCCCACCCTGGGAGGCAGATGGGGTGTCATTTGATTTTACATAAGGACTTATATAGGCAAAAAATGTTAGTTGTTATGTCTCCCACTAACCCTGCCCTTCTGATGCAGACATATTGTTTTTGCCTTGTCCATGGGTGTCTGTTTGTCTGTCTGTCTGTCTGTCACACTTAGTTTCCTTTCAATAACTTGAGTACCAGTTGACCCAAAGCCTTCAAACTTCACAGGGTTATTGCCCTTATTGAGTAGAAAACAAACCTTTTGTGTTTTGGGTCAGTAGGTCAAAGGTCAAGGTCAGAGGGACCTCTAGAGTGAAAACTGTTGCCACTCAATAACAGGAGTACCATTTCACCCAGAGCCTTCAAACTTCATAAGAGGATTGCTTTTACTAAATAGAAGAACTATATTGTTTTTGGGGCTAGTATGTCAAAGGTCAGGGTCACAGGGACCTGTAGAGTGAAAAGTATTTCTGCAGAGTAACAGTAGTGCCATTACACCCAGAGCCTTCAAACTTTATAGGATAATTGTATTACAAGAACCCTATTGTTTTTAGGGTCCATAGGTCAAAGGTTAAGTTCACAGGGACCTCTAGAGTGAAAACTGTTTCTGCTCAGTATCTGGAGTATCATTTCACCCTGAGCCTTCAAACTTCATAGGATGATTGTCTTTACTCAGTAAAAGAACCCTATTACTTTTGGGGTCAGAAGGTCAAAAGTCAAGGTCACAGGGACCTGAAGAGTGAAAATTATATTGCTCAGTAACTGGAGTACCATTACACCCAGAGCCTTCAAACTTCATAGGGTAATTATATTAGAAGAACACTTTTGTTTTTGTTGTCTGTAGGTCAAAGGTCAAGTTCACTGGAACCTGTAGAGTAAAACTATTTCTGCTAAAAAATTTGAGTACCATTACACCCAGAGTCTTCAAACTTATTGCAAACCTTTTCAGACTTGCAAACAACGAACACCTATATTAACCAGTAACAATATTTGTAACATGAGCAATGAGACTCAGGTAAGAGATTTAGGGCCATCATGGGCCTCTTGTTTTTAACTCAACTTTTTTTGAAAAAAAAATCGAGTTATTGTCATAGTCATGGTGTCGTTGCCGTTCCTGTCCGAAAACTTTAACATTGATAATAATTTTTCTATTCCTAGATGGATTATCTTCATACTTGGACACAACAACCCTTTGGACAAGACCTTCAAGATGACTAGACTAAACTTGACCTTGACTCATAAATGACCTTCACCTTCAAGGTCAAAATATTGAATTTTGCTAAGATTGGTCATAACTTTATTATTAATCGGTGGATTCTGTTCATGCTTGGGCACAACAACCCTTTGGACATGATCTTCAAATAGACCCGACTAAACTTGACCTTGACTCATAAATGACCTTCACCTTCAAGGTCAAATTATTAAATTTTGCTAAAATTGTCCATAACTTTAGTATTTATAGTTGGATTTGATTTATACTTGGACAAAACAACACTTATGACAAAACCGACATGATGAATAACTCAGATGTGACCATGACCTTAAAATGACCTTGACCGTCAAGGTCAGATGATTGAATTTTGTTTAAATGCCAGGTCCTACCTGGCTGATACAGCGGTAGTAAAGCCATTAAGCATAAAAGGAGAGTAGGCTGGGCTTATCTGACACATGATGAATGGTAACACTGAACCCTTATCTCTTGTAAACAAAAGCATGTGTACAGTAAGCGCCAGGAGGAACTCACATTTTCCGCTCTATTTCGCGGACGCGGAAAAAAAAAAATCCACCGCGGCATCGAGGAAAAAAATGGATTTCCTCGATGTCTCGACATCGCGAAATATCGTGGCAATATTTGACGACCAGAGCGAAAATAATTAGGGTCATAACTCACCTGGATAAGCTGAATATTTAATGAAATGATCGTAATGAAACTGTGCATTTTACGTCTGCCAATTATGTGACATTTGGTAAAATTAAAACCAAATTTCTAATACCTTTTATGTGTAGTTTTATGTGTACTTCTGTCGTTGAAAACGCTTGTTATTGTATAGCAAAATCGATCAATAATTTTGTCAAGCACATAGACGATACAGATGTCGCATGGTTTACATGTTGTATGTTTTCTTTAAATATAGGGAAGGCAGTTTAACACGTGTAAATCGGAAACCAGTCAATTTATTTTCTGAAAATAGGGTCAGCTGTTCCGAGAAACAATTACTTTCGGTTTTGAATTGTCATTCTTTCCGTTAACAAATATGAGTGTTCGTAAACAAATGCATCAGAATGACAGTTTTATACATTTAAATGATATTTTAAAGCGTAAAATTCGCCGAAATGCGTGTAATCAGGATCTTAGGGAGCCTCGATACGTCAATTCTTACCTGTGAAAAAGTTTGCGGAATCATTTAGTGGACGTCCCCGGCGATATTTGGTGACCATGTCCGCAGCGGTGATCCTCGAAATGCTGCGGATCTGGTCACGTTTTAAGGAATGGGTAGTCCGCGACGACCTCGAGGAAAACGAGAGTTCCTCCTGGCACGTACTGTAGCTTCAGATACAACAGTTTACACCAAGAAATAATTTTCAGCTCTTAGTTAAACTAGAGTAATTTATTTACCCATTGTTAATTACTGAAAAATTTATTATTTCATAATCATTATTTCAAAGAGCTGATTTAATCTTTTGCCTTTTGCACAAGAAATAACTGCTATATAAAATGAATGAATAAACTTAAAAATGCCCTTTTAGTTTGAATATTTTGATTTTACTTTACATCTCCAGGAAGCTGAATTCTGAAATTATTTGCTCTGCTATCCATTTTTTTTTTTAAATTATACTTAGTTACACCGAAAATCATATAACCACTAATTATTCTTTTGAAGATTTGTAGTAGGTTTATCATAACTCCTTTTTTTAGCAAAGATGTGCTCATTCCATTAATAGGTACTGTACATCAGTGTGGCCAATTAACTATATATTTGAAGTAATAGTTTAATTTGCTAAAATTATTGACTAATTATATCATGATATATATAAATCTATGTTTTCCATGTTATTTCAGTGTGCGAAGTCCATTTATCTTTGTAATATGTTTTATAATATTATGGAATCTGGGCGAATGCATGTAACCTAACATTTTTGTTCAAATGGGTCAGCTCACAACAGAAGTTACAGAACAAGATATAAATCACTTATCTTCAGCTTTCAGTTGGCTGGTCTGTTAGTTTTCACTAATTAACTGTAAAGTGTGAACTACAGAGATGCAGTCAAGACTTTCAACCTCTGGAATTTAGTCATTTGCATTGATTTCATTTATTACACTTCAACAGAGAGCAGTAAAAGTAATATGGAATTATTAACATCGTGAACTGATCATTTACTATTTTAAACTCTGATGATACCTTTTGGAACATCACTGTAAGTGTCAGACTTACAGTTGAATACAGTAACACAATTATTTCATCACTATGATGGGAATGGGAAAATAGAAAATGTTATAATGGAGTATAGTTCAAAATCAAAGTTAAATTTAATGACTGGGCCTTTAGAACAACAAAAACAACAACAACCAAAAATAAAAAGAGCAGGATTATTCTGAGTATAGAATTGAAGAAGGTAACACAAGTGAGAAAGGGTCTTCTGTTTTTGCAAACCATGAATAATGATGAAAGAAAAATACAGCATTGGCTGGAAGATGAAACTATGGCACTTATTGATAAAATCTTTGTTTTATGAAAGGAAAAGTATAAGAGATTTTGGAAAATGATGCACCACAGAAATATATGGACTGATCAACATTATATAGCAAAAAAGAAGGATTCTTTGAAGTGGGATCCACGATGTAAAAAGTTTGAATGGCACAGGCATGAGATTGTACAAAGTGTGTGTTATTGTTAGTTAGACAATGGCTTTCAAATCCAGCTAATATCCCATGTATGGGCCATTATTTGGAAAAAACTTAATACTAAATATCTTTATCTAAAGAATATGTAAGTAATAATAGTGCATCTTTGACCCAAATAAACTTTAAAATATTTTGTGAAAACACTTTACTTCTCCCGCCATCTGTCAGTGATAGAATGTAAATAAACACTCAGTGAGTCAGTAGTATTTTATTGGATGTTTGAAGTTCATGACCTCTAAGTGGGCTTGGTTTATCAGTTACAGGGAAATTTGAATTTTCTTTCAGACAACAATTTTTTTTTGAAAAACATGATTTATATACAACAAACAACTGACATTTTTAAGAGTTATATTAAAAGTGTTATAAAGAATCTATATGCTAAATTTCAAAGAAAATGATTCAATAAAACTAGAGAAAATCCAGATTTTATTTCAAATTCTGAGGTCTAAACTGGCCTGTGTGTAAGTGAAAAGTAGACATTTTCTCACTCTGTCCCTTTTATACTGTTACCCCAGTGTTTAAATTGTCATAACTTTCTCATTTATCTAAAGATTTGATTTATATTTGGACTAAACAACACTTATTACAAATCCATCATTATGATTCTTTCAATTTTGACCCTGACCTTTAAATGACCTTGACAGTCAAGGTCAAATCATTGAAGTTTGTTAAAACTGGCCATAATTTTGTTATTTATGGTTGGATTTGAATCAGACTTTGACAAAACAACTCAGGTATGACCATAACCTAAAAATGACCTTGACCGTCAAGGTCAGATGATTGAATTTTGCTTAAATTGTCATACCTTTTTCATTTATTTATGGATTTGATTCATACTTGGACAAAACAGCAGTTGTGACAAATCTGACATTTTGATTCTTTTAGATATGACCTTGACTCATAAATGACCTTCACCTTCAAGGTCAAATTATTAAATTTTGCTAAAATTGTCCATGACCTTAGTATTAATGATTGAATTTGATTAATACTTGGACAGAACAACACTTACGACAAAACCGACATGTTGAATAACTCAGATTTGACCATGACCTTCAAAGTACCCTGACCATCAAGGTCAGATGATTGAATTTTGCTTAAATTGTCATAACTTTCTCATTTATTTATAGATTTAATTCAAACTTGGACTAAACAACAGTTGTGACAAATCCGACATTATGATTATTTCAAGTTTGACCTTGACCTATAAATGATCTTGACGGTCAAGGTCAAATCATTGAATTTTGTTTTAAACTGGCCATAATTATGTAATTTATTGTTGGAATTGATTCATACTTTGACAAAACAACACTTATGACAAAACTGACATGTTGAATAACTCAAGTGTGACCATGACCTAGAAATGATCTTGACCGTCAAGGTCAGATGTTTGAATTTTGCTTAAATTGTCGTAACTTTGTCATATTATAAACCACTTGGTAAAATTTGTTGAAACTTTGCAGGGATGTTACTTGCATGAAGCTCTACCAAAATTGTTCAAAGAATTCAATTCCATCAAGAACTCTGGTTGCTATGGCAATTAAAAGGAAAAACTTTGAAAATCTTCTGAATAGTCTGAAACCACAAGGCCCTTAGCCTTAAGATTTGGTACATAGCATTGTCTAGTGGACCTCTATCAAGTTTGTTCAAATTATGCCCCTGGGGTCAAATTTGGCCCCACCCCGGGGGTCAATTGATTTTACATAGGCTTATATAGTGAAACTTAAAAATCTTCTTCTCTGAACCCTCAAGGCCCTTAGCCTTAAGATTTGGTATGTAGCATTGTCTAGTGGACCTCTACCAAATTTGTTCAAATTATGCCCCTGGGGGTCAAATTTGGCCCCGCCCCGGGGGTCAACTTATTTAACATAGTGAAACTTTAAAAATCTTCTTGTCTGAAACCACAAGGACCTGGGCCTTCAGATTTTGTATGTAGCATTGTCTTGTGGACCTCTACCAAGTTTATTCAAATTATACACCTAGGGTCAAATTTGGCCCCGCCCAGGGTGTCAATGGATTTTACATAGGCTTATATAGTGAAACTTTGAAAATCTTCTTGTCTGAAACCTAAAGCCCCTGAGCCTTAAGATTTGATATGTAGCATTGTCGTGTGGACCTCTTCCAAGTTTGTTCAAATATTCCTCTGGGGTCAAATTTGGCCATGTTCCAGGGGTCGATTGATTTTACACAGGGAAAACTTTGAAAATTTTCTTGTCTGAAACCGCTAGGCCCTGATCCTTAAGATTTGGTATGTAGCAAGGTCTAGTAAGCCTCAACCAAGTTAGTTGAAATTATACCTCTGGGGTCAAATTTGGCCCCACAGGGGGTTGCTGATTTTTACATAAGTTCATATAGGGTAAACTTTGAAAAATCCTCTGGGGTCAAATTTGGCCCCACCGGGGGTCAGCTGATTTTTACATAAATTCATATAGGGTAAACTTTGAAAAATCTTCTTGTATGAAACTACAAGGCCCTGAGCCTTACGATTTGGTCTGTAGTGTAGCAATGTTTGGAGGACGTCTCTCAAGTATTAAATAGCAGTATAGAAGAAAATCTTTAAAAAAAACCTTCATATCTGAAACCACAAAGCTTAGAATTTAAAAATTTGGCATGAAGCAAGCTCTATCAAGCTTCTTCGAATAATTAGATTAGGTTAAAGGTCACCGAGGCTAAAAAAGGTTTAAATACTGTACTTCATACAGCTTTCATTTAAAGACCAATATCTTTGATATTCAATATATAGGATCCTTGCATGGACCTCTACCCATGGGTAGGGTTTTAGGTCACAGGGTCAAGGTCAAGGTCACCATAGCTTATGATAGATATTTCTACTTTCTGTCATAGAGCCTTTATTTATTGACTGATATTTTACATATCTACATATTTATATTTACATTACTTACATATTTTCAATTAAAACATGAAATACTGCTTAACAGCAAACCTACAGCCAAAATACTCAGGTAAGCGATCTAGTGCCATGACCGTGATGTTTAGATGACCTTGGCATTTAAGGTTAAGTTGTTGAATTTTGCTTAAAATAGCCAAGTTTTTATTATTATACCCCCAAAAGGAAGTTTGGGGGGGTATATAGGAGTCACCCCGTTGTTGGTCGGTCTGTCGGACGGTCGGTCGGGGTTTACCTTGTCTGGAGCATAACTTGAAAAGTACTGGTTGGAATTCAATGCAACTTCATACAATCGTCAAGCACAATGAGAGGAAGTGCGGTGTCCAAGAATCATATCTCCGTCTTCACTATTTTCAGAGTAATTGCCCTTTATTGGTTTTTCTTGTCCGGAGCAGAACTTGAAAAGTACTGGTTGGAATTCAATGCAACTTCATACAATGGCCAAGCACAATGAGAGGAAGTGCAGTGTCCAAGAATCATAACTCCATCTTCACTATTTTCAGAGTTGTTGCCCTTTATTGGTTTTTTTTTTCCGGAGCAAAACTTGAAAACTACTGGTTGGAATTCAATGCAACTTCATACAATGGTCAAGCACAATGAGAGGAAGTGCAGTGTCCAAGAATCATAGCTCCATGTTCACTATTTGCAGAGTTATTGCCCTTAGTTAGTTTTCCTTTGTATGGAGCAAAACTTGAAAACTACTTGTTGGAATTCATTGCAAATTCACACAGTGGTCAATCACAATGAGAGGAAGTGCAATGTCCAAGAAACATAACTCCATCTTCTCTATTTTCAGAGTTATTGCCCTTAATTGGTTTTCCTTTGTATGGAGCAAAACTTGAAAACTACTTGTTGGAATTCATTGCAAATTCACACAGTGGTCAATCACAATGAGAGGAAGTGCAATGTCCAAGAAACATAACTCCATCTTCTCTATTTTCAGAGTTATTGCCCTTAATTGGTTTTCCCTTTTCCGGAGCATAACTTGAAAACTACGGGTTGGAATTCAATGCAGCTACATACAATGGTCAAGCACAATGAGAGGAAGCACAGTGTCCAAGAATCATAACTCCATGTTCACTATTTGCAGAGTTATTACCCTTTGTTTTCTTTATTTGGAGCATAGCTTGAAAACTACTGGTTGGAATTCAATGCAACTTCATGCAATGATCAAGCACAATGAGAGAAAGTGCATTATATAAGAGCTATTACTCCATCTTCACTATTTGCAGAGTTATTGCCCTTCCTTGGATTTCCTTTTCCAGAATATAATTTAGAAACTCGTGGTTGGAATTCAGTGCAACTTCATACAGTGGTCAAGCACATTGAGTGGATGTGCAATGTACAAGAGCTATAACTCTGTCTTCACTGTTTGCACAGTTATTGCCCTTTGTTAGTTTTCTTTGTCTAAATAATATTTTGAAAACAATTTTTTTGGAATTCAGTGCAACTTCATACAATGGTCAAGCGCAATGAAAGGAAATGCAATGTACAAGAACCACAACTATCTTTAATTGCCCAAAACCATACCTCTTTTTCAAATTTTTTTACTAAGTATTCTGTAACTAAACTGATAACTTCCTCTGTTCTGTAGTGGTGTTTTGGGGGTATTAATCACATTTAGTGATAGCTCTAGTTTATGGTTTGATTTGATTTATACTGGGACAAAACAACACTTATGACAAAACTGACACATTGATTCGTTTAACTGTGACCTTGACCTTCAAATGACCCTGACCATCAAGGTCAAATTATTGAATTTTGCTAATATTGGCCATAACATCAATTTTAGTTCTGTTTCGCTCACCTGTCACGTAGTGACAGAGTGAGCTTTTCTGATCACCTTTCGTTTATCGTCTGTCTGTCCGTCAAATATTTATAGATTTAATTCAAACTTGGACTAAACAACAGTTGTGACAAATCCGACATTATGATTATTTCAAGTTTGACCTAGACCTATAAATGATCTTGACGGTCAAGGTCAAATCATTGAATTTTGTTTTAAACTGGCCATAATTATGTAATTTATTGTTGGAATTGATTCATACTTTGACAAAACAACACTTATGACAAAACTGACATGTTGAATAACTCAAGTGTGACCATGACCTAGAAATGATCTTGACCGTCAAGGTCAGATGTTTGAATTTTGCTTAAATTGTCGTAACTTTGTCATATTATAAACCACTTGGTAAAATTTGTTGAAACTTTGCAGGGATGTTCCTTGCATGAAGCTCTACCAAAATTGTTCAAAGAATTCAATTCCATCAAGAACTCTGGTTGCTATGGCAATTAAAAGGAAAAACTTTGAAAATCTTCTGAATAGTCTGAAACCACAAGGCCCTTAGCCTTAAGATTTGGTACATAGCATTGTCTAGTGGACCTCTATCAAGTTTGTTCAAATTATGCCCCTGGGGTCAAATTTGGCCCCACCCCGGGGGTCAATTGATTTTACATAGGCTTATATAGTGAAACTTTAAAAATCTTCTTCTCTGAACCCTCAAGGCCCTTAGCCTTAAGATTTGGTATGTAGCATTGTCTAGTGGACCTCTACCAAATTTGTTCAAATTATGCCCCTGGGGGTCAAATTTGGCCCCGCCCCGGGGGTCAACTTATTTAACATAGTGAAACTTTAAAAATCTTCTTGTCTGAAACCACAAGGACCTGGGCCTTCAGATTTTGTATGTAGCATTGTCTTGTGGACCTCTACCAAGTTTGTTCAAATTATACACCTAGGGTCAAATTTGGCCCCGCCCAGGGTGTCAATGGATTTTACATAGGCTTATATAGTGAAACTTTGAAAATCTTCTTGTCTGAAACCTAAAGCCCCTGAGCCTTAAGATTTGATATGTAGCATTGTCGTGTGGACCTCTTCCAAGTTTGTTCAAATATTCCTCTGGGGTCAAATTTGGCCATGTTCCAGGGGTCGATTGATTTTACACAGGGAAAACTTTGAAAATTTTCTTGTCTGAAACCGCTAGGCCCTGATCCTTAAGATTTGGTATGTAGCAAGGTCTAGTAAGCCTCAACCAAGTTAGTTGAAATTATACCTCTGGGGTCAAATTTGGCCCCACAGGGGGTTGCTGATTTTTACATAAGTTCATATAGGGTAAACTTTGAAAAATCCTCTGGGGTCAAATTTGGCCCCACCGGGGGTCAGCTGATTTTTACATAAATTCATATAGGGTAAACTTTGAAAAATCTTCTTGTATGAAACTACAAGGCCCTGAGCCTTACGATTTGGTCTGTAGTGTAGCAATGTTTGGAGGACGTCTCTCAAGTATTAAATAGCAGTATAGAAGAAAATCTTTAAAAAAAACCTTCATATCTGAAACCACAAAGCTTAGAATTAAAAAATTTGGCATGAAGCAAGCTCTATCAAGCTTTTTCGAATAATTAGATTAGGTTAAAGGTCACCGAGGCTAAAAAAGGTTTAAATACTGTACTTCATACAGCTTTCATTTAAAGACCAATATCTTTGATATTCAATATATAGGATCCTTGCATGGACCTCTACCCATGGGTAGGGTTTTAGGTCACAGGGTCAAGGTCAAGGTCACCATAGCTTATGATAGATATTTCTACTTTCTGTCATAGAGCCTTTATTTATTGACTGATATTTTACATATCTACATATTTATATTTACATTACTTACATATTTTCAATTAAAACATGAAATACTGCTTAACAGCAAACCTACAGCCAAAATACTCAGGTGAGCGATCTAGTGCCATGACCGTGATGTTTAGATGACCTTGGCATTTAAGGTTAAGTTGTTGAATTTTGCTTAAAATAGCCAAGTTTTTGTTATTATACCCCCAAAAGGAAAGTTTGGGGGGGTATATAGGAGTCACCCCGTTGTTGGTCGGTCTGTCGGACGGTCGGTCGGGGTTTACCTTGTCTGGAGCATAACTTGAAAAGTACTGGTTGGAATTCAATGCAACTTCATACAATCGTCAAGCACAATGAGAGGAAGTGCGGTGTCCAAGAATCATATCTCCATCTTCACTATTTTCAGAGTAATTGCCCTTTATTGGTTTTCCTTGTCCGGAGCAGAACTTGAAAAGTACTGGTTGGAATTCAATGCAACTTCATACAATGGCCAAGCACAATGAGAGGAAGTGCAGTGTCCAAGAATCATAACTCCATCTTCACTATTTTCAGAGTTGTTGCCCTTTATTGGTTTTTTTTTCCGGAGCAAAACTTGAAAACTACTGGTTGGAATTCAATGCAACTTCATACAATGGTCAAGCACAATGAGAGGAAGTGCAGTGTCCAAGAATCATAGCTCCATGTTCACTATTTGCAGAGTTATTGCCCTTAGTTAGTTTTCCTTTGTATGGAGCAAAACTTGAAAACTACTTGTTGGAATTCATTGCAAATTCACACAGTGGTCAATCACAATGAGAGGAAGTGCAATGTCCAAGAAACATAACTCCATCTTCTCTATTTTCAGAGTTATTGCCCTTAATTGGTTTTCCTTTGTATGGAGCAAAACTTGAAAACTACTTGTTGGAATTCATTGCAAATTCACACAGTGGTCAATCACAATGAGAGGAAGTGCAATGTCCAAGAAACATAACTCCATCTTCTCTATTTTCAGAGTTATTGCCCTTAATTGGTTTTCCCTTTTCCGGAGCATAACTTGAAAACTACGGGTTGGAATTCAATGCAGCTACATACAATGGTCAAGCACAATGAGAGGAAGCACAGTGTCCAAGAATCATAACTCCATGTTCACTATTTGCAGAGTTATTACCCTTTGTTTTCTTTATTTGGAGCATAGCTTGAAAACTACTGGTTGGAATTCAATGCAACTTCATGCAATGATCAAGCACAATGAGAGAAAGTGCATTATATAAGAGCTATTACTCCATCTTCACTATTTGCAGAGTTATTGCCCTTCCTTGGATTTCCTTTTCCAGAATATAATTTAGAAACTCGTGGTTGGAATTCAGTGCAACTTCATACAGTGGTCAAGCACATTGAGTGGATGTGCAATGTTACAAGAGCTATAACTCTGTCTTCACTGTTTGCACAGTTATTGCCCTTTGTTAGTTTTCTTTGTCTAAATAATATTTTAAAAAAACAATTTTTTTGGAATTCAGTGCAACTTCATACAATGGTCAAGCGCAATGAAAGGAAATGCAATGTACAAGAACCACAACTATCTTTAATTGCCCAAAACCATACCTCTTTTTCAAATTTTTTTACTAAGTATTCTGTAACTAAACTGATAACTTCCTCTGTTCTGTAGTGGTGTTTTGGGGGTATTAATCACATTTAGTGATAGCTCTAGTTTATGGTTTGATTTGATTTATACTGGGACAAAACAACACTTATGACAAAACTGGACACATTGATTCGTTTAACTGTGACCTTGACCTTCAAATGACCCTGACCATCAAGGTCAAATTATTGAATTTTGCTAATATTGGCCATAACATCAATTTTAGTTCTGTTTCGCTCACCTGTCACGTAGTGACAGAGTGAGCTTTTCTGATCACCTTTCGTTCATCGTCTGTCTGTCCGTCAGTATGTCCGTCCGTCCACAATTAGTTTGTTAACACTCTAGTGGTCACATTTTTGCCTCAATTGTCATGAAACTTGGTCAGGATGTTTGTCTCATTAATATCTCGGACGAGTTCGAACAGTGGGTTATCAGGGTTGGAAAACTAGGTCACAGAGCCCAAATATAGAAAAACCTTGTTAACACTCTAGAGGCTACTTTTTCAGTCCAAATATCCTAGAAATTTGTCAGAAAGGTTCTATCGATGATTTCTAGCTCAGGTTCAAATATGGGTCATCTGGGTTCAAAAACTAGGTCATGAAGCCCAAAAATAGAAAAATCTTGTTAACACTCTAGAGGTTACATTTTCAGCCCAAATAATCTGGAAATTTGTCAGAAAGGTTGCTTTGACGATTTCTAGATCAAGTTCAAATATGGGTCATCTGGGGTCAAAAACTAGGTTACAGAGCCTGAATATTGTAAAACCTTGTTAACACTCTAGAGGTAACTTTTTTAGACCAAATAAACTAGAAATTTGTCAGGAAGGTTACTTCTATGATTTCTAGCTCAAATTCAAATATGGGTCATCTGGGTTCAAAAACTAGGTCATGAAGCCCAAAAATAGAAAAATCTTGTTAACACTCTAGAGGTTACATTTTCAGCCCAAATAATCTGGAAATTTGTCAGAAAGGTTGCTTTGACGATTTCTAGATCAAGTTCAAATATGGGTCATCTGGGGTCAAAAACTAGGTTACAGAGCCTGAATATTGTAAAACCTTGTTAACACTCTAGAGGTAACATTTTTAGACCAAATAAACTAGAAATTTGTCAGGAAGGTTGCTTCTATGATTTCTAGCTCAAATTCAAATATGGGTCATCTGAGTTCAAAAACTAGGTCATAGAGCCCAAATATCGAAAAACTTTGTAAACACTCTTGAGGCTACATTTTCAGTCCAAATGTCCTGGAAATTTGTCAGAAAGGTTGTTTTGATGATTTGTAGCTCAAGTTTGGATACGGGTTATCTGGGGTCAAAAACTAGGTCACAGAGCCTAAATATCGAAAAACCTTGTTAACACTTTAGAGGCTACTTTTTCAGTCTAAATATCCTGGAAATTGGTCAGAGAGATTGTTTCGATAATTTCTAGCTCAAGTTCGAATATGGGACATCTAGGTTAAAAAACTAGGTCATAGAGCCCAAATATGGAAAAACCTTGTTAACACTCTAGAGGTAACATTTTCAGTACAAATAACCTTGAAATTTGTCAAAGAGATTGTTTCAATAATTTCTAGGTCGAGTTTGAATATGGGTCATCTGGGGTCAATTAACCAGGTGCATAGCAACTTTGTTAAAAGCAGTCATTCTCAGGTGAGAGATACAGGGCCATTATGGCCCTCTTGTTTATTAATACTTGGACAAGACAATGCTCTGCTTGGCCGAGTGGTTAACACGTCGAACTAGTAGTCAAAGGATTGCTAGCCGCAGGGGTTCAGACCAAGTCAGGGGCAAGCCATTGTTTCTTTGAGCAAGAAACTTTACACTCATTGCTTAGTACTGGTTTGTTCCAGGAATGGATTTAAGAGTGTGTCTATAAGCTAAAAGCTTCCTACACAATGGAACTAAAATAAATTTGGTATAAACTAAAACAGTGCTCCTGACAAAACCTACATGTTAAATTATTCAAGTATGACCTCAACCTTTAAATGACCTTTACAGTCAAGTTCGAATTATTGCATTTTGCTAAAATAGCCAAACTTTTGTTATTTATGTTATGTATAAACTTTTGTTATACAGGGACAAAACAACACTGAGAATAAAACAAACGTGTTGAACAATTCAAGCATTACTTTGACCTTTACATGACCTTGACATTACTATACTTGGCTATATCTTTGTTGTTAATGTCTTCATGCTTGGACAGAACTACCTTTTAGACAATACCTCTAAAGAAGGTTAAACTGAACTTGACTTTGACCTTTAAGGTCGAATTTCTGAATGTTGCTAAAATTGGCCATAACTTTATGTATAATTATATTTCCAAATGATGTTTCATTTGAAATCCCTTCACCACAATGTGCTTCCTCTGATGTGTTCGCCTTTGGAAATAGGAAAAAGTCTAGCGTGGCCTCCGCTTGCGGTGGCTCTTGTTCATTTTGATGATAGACTCTTTAGATGGAACATTTTATCGTAGCAGTTATACTCATGTGAGGGCTTCAGGGTCATCATAGGTCTCTTGTTACCCCCAGCCTGAGACGGAGGGACATAGATTGGAGTTGTCCATCTGCCTGTTCATCCTTTCATTGGTCCTTCCAGCAGTCACACTTTTTGTTTGGAACATAACTTAAAAACTATTAAAGTTATGAACCTTTAACTTCATGTGTGATAATATCTAATCAATTAAAAGTGCATATGTAAATATTGTAAATTGTAAATTCATAATTTTGGAGTTATTCCCCTTTGTAATTTTTTATTTTCATCTAATTTATGTTTTGACTGTAACTCAAAAAAGTATTTTTTCTATCAATATTAAACCTCAGAAGTGCATAGATGTTATTGAGAAATAGTGGATTTGAGCTCAAGGACCTTCCAAGATTGTTTGAATTAAGCCTTTTGGTCATTAAAGGCCCGGCCAAGTGGCCACTTGATTTTACATAGGAGTATAAAGTGAAGACATAAAAAATCTTCTTCTCTGAAACCACAAGTCCTAGAACTAAAGATATTTTGCATAGAGGATAAGCTAGAGGTCCTCTACCACATTAAATCAGATTATGCCCCTTTAATGAAAATAAGCTCTGCCCTGGGGGCCACTTAAATGCATATAGATTTATATAGAGAGAACCTTAAAAAAGCTTCTGATGTTTGCTCAACAGCAGACTCAATGGCAAAGTATTCAGGGGAGCGATCCAGGGCCATCATGGCCCTCTTGTTTGTGTTGGGCATAACATAGAGGTCCTGTACAATGATTGTTCAAATAATGCCTCTTGGGTCATTAATAGCTCTGCCGATGGGATCAATTGATTTTTCATAGGCTTTGTAAGGAAAGACTTGAAAAATCTTCATGTCTGAAACCGTAAGGCCAACAGATGTTTTGGATGGAGCTTCTAGAGGTCTACCAAGATTGTCCAAATTATGCCCCTAGGGTCATTAATGGTCCTGTTCTTGTAAAAATCCATAGACCTTAGATATTTTGCATGCAGCATCATCTAGAAGTTGTGGAACAGGATAGTTCAAATTATGCCCCTTCGGACGTAAATGGCCCTGCCATGGGGTTATTTGATTTTACAAAGGCTTACATAGGAAAATCTTAAAAGTTTTTCTTGTCTGAAACTGTATACCCTGGAGCTTAGGTATTTTGTATATTGCATTATTGAGTGGACTACTACTAAGTTTGTTCAAGTTTTGCCCCCGGGGTCATTAATTGTTTTTTTCCCTAGAGGTCCTATTTATGTAAAATATTCAATCTTTGAAAAACTTCTTGTAAGAAACCGTCAGTTATAGACCTCTGATATTTTGCATGGAGAATCATCTAGAGGTTTTCTATCAAGATTGTTCAGATTATGCACCTGTGGTCATTAATGGCCCTGCCTTGGGGTCACTTGATTTTACATAGGCTTCCATAGGAAAGCTGTAAAATTCTTCTTATCTGCAACTGTATGCCGTAGAGCTTAGAAATTTTGTATCTTGCATTGTCTAGTGGACCTCTACCACTTTTGTTATATGCCTGAAGGGGGCATATTGTGTTATGGTCCAGGGTGTCCATCCGTCCATTAGCAATTTGGTTTCTGGAGGATAACTTAAGTACTCTTTGGCCTACAGTCTTTTACCTTCATGTGATTGAGTGGATGACCCCTATTGATTTTGGATTAGTAGCTCAAAGGTCAAGGTCACAGTGACCTTAACATTAAAAACCATTTCTGCCAAGTAACTTGACAATCATTTGTTGTTGAGACTTCAAACTTCATATCATGATTGCACACATTGAGTGGATGACCCCTATACATTTTGGGGTCAGTATGTCAAAGGTCAAGGTCACAGTCACCTAAATGTGTAGAATCATTTACACCCTGTAACTCGACAACCATTTGTCATAGGGACTTCAAAATTCATATAATGGTTGCACACATTGAGTAAATAACCCTGCATTGAATGAATGACCCCTATTGATTTTGGGGTCAGTAGGTCAAGGTCACAGTGACCTTAACATTGAAAACCATTTCCGCCATGTAACTTTACAATCATTTGTTTTAGAGATTTCAAACTTTATATCATGATTGCAAACATTGATCGGATGACCGCTATGCATTTTGGGATCAGTATGTCAAAGGTCAGGGTCACAAATGCCTAAATGTTTAGAATCATTTACACTCTGTAACTCATCAACCATTTTTCATAGAGACTTCAAAATTCATATAATGGTTGCACATATTGAGAGAATGTTCCCTATTGATTTTGGAGTCAGTAGGTCAGAGAAAAAAAAATCTAAATTTAAAGCAAATCATTTAATTTTAAAGCCTAAGTTTTCCTCCCTTGTATCACAAATGCATCATACTGAGAGAAAACACCCTTCGGGCATATAATACCATGCCACAGTGTTCTTTTTAAATAAAACATCTTCAGAAATCTTCAATTAAAAACCTGTTATTTTGCTTCTGGTGTTTGCTCAACAGCAGAGATACAGTTAAAGTACAAAGCAACCCAGGGCCATCATGGCTGTTTTGTTAAGGGTTGTAGGAGCCTCCCCATTCACTTATTGTAGCTTAAGATTAGAAAGTTCTTAGGATATTAGCCATGTACATATTCTTCCAGCATGATTTTTCCTGGCATATAAAATTGAAAATCTAAAAATGAGCATTAATTGCAGTTTAACAATTTTTCAGGAACTTCGATTTCCTCATTCCTGATGCACCAGAACTGGTAGCAGAGTATCTTGAAGGTGAACAGGACATGTCATGTAAGAGGAATGCTTTCATGATGCTGATACATGCAGACCAGGTATACTGTCAGACTTCTAAAAATATAAGAGTAAAATTTGATTTCTGTGAATAAATGCAATTGAACAGGTGCTTACTTTTACAGATCTAGTGTGTTAATTATACAGCCATTTAGTTTATTAGCACAACTGAGCACAGCTCGTGAGCTTTTAGTATCGCTGGCTGTATGGCATCCATCAGTCGTCCACAGTTGTGTCAAATGACATCTCCCCTGAAACCACCAGGCCAAATTGAATGTTACTTGCATGAAGTTTTAGCAGAGTTGTTAAATTACAGAGATACGACATATTTTTAGCTCACCTGAGCCCAAAGTGCTCAAGGGTGAGCTTTTGTCCGGTGTGCATCGTGCGACATCAACAATTTGACTGGAACAACTTCTCCTATACTGCTAAGCCAAGTTTGAAGAAACTTGCCTGGGTTATTCCTTGCAAGAAGCTAGTCTACCAAAGTTGTTCAGAGAATTAAATTCCATCAAGAACTCTTGTGTTGCCATGGCAGCAGAAAGGGAAAACTTCTTGTCTGAAACCACAAGGCCCTGAGCCTTAAGATTTGGTATGTAGCATTGTCTAGTGGACCTCTACCAAGTTTTTTTCAAACTGTACCCCTGGTGTCAAATTTGGCCCCGCCCCAGTGGTCAATTGATTTTACATAGGCTTATATAGATAAAGACCCCTGAGCCTTAAGATTTGTTATGTAGCATTGTCTAGTAGACCTCTATCAAGTTTGTTATACCCCCACAAACAAAGTTTGAGGTGGTATATAGGAGTGACCTTGGCGGTCTGTCGGTCCGTCATGGTTTCTTGACGATAACTCATAAAAGGCTAGACAGATTTAAACATGTTTTGGTACACAGATGTAACATCATAAGACACAGGTCAAGTTCAGTATTAGGGATGGTGGAGCCAAGCTCAAGATCACTGTAACTAAAAATAGAAAAATGGTTTTTTAGATGGTTACGCAGGAAAGGCTAGACAGATTAAAAAAAATTTTGGTACACAGGTGTAACATCATAAGATACAGGTAACGTTCGATATTGGGGCTGGTGAGGCCAAGGTCAAGGTCACTGTTACTAAAAATAGAAAAATGGTTCCCGGACAATAACTCGTGAATGGCTTGACAGATTTAAACAACTATCGGTACACAGGTGTAACATCAAAATTGGGGCTGGTGGGGCCAAGGTCAAGGTCACTGTTACTAAAAATAATAAAATGGTTGAAAAATTGTTTCTGGATGATAACTCATGAAATCTTGACAGATTTAAACAACTATCGGTACACAGGTGTAACATCACAGGATACAGGTCAAGTTTAATATTGGGGCTGGTTGGGCCAAGGTCAAGGTCACTGTTACTAAAAATAAAAAAATAAATGATTTCTGCTCAATAACTTGAGTAAGGAATAAGATATTGTGATGAAATTTGCTGTAAAGGTAGTTTCTATGAAGATGAAGTTTGGGATTGAAAATTTTGCCATTTGGGTCAAGGTCACTATTTGCTTTAACTAAAAATAGAAAAACTGGTTTCGGGATAATAACTCATGAAAGGCTTGACAGATTTAAATCATTTTTGGTACACAGGTGTAACAGCATAAAATACAGGTAAAGTTTGACTTTGGACTGCTGAGGTCAATGTCAAGGTCACTGTTACTAAAAATAAAAAAAAGGTTTCTGCTCAATAACTTGAGTTACGAATGAGATATTGTGATGAAACTTTCTTTAAAGATAGTTTCTATAAAGACGAAGCTTGGGATTGAAAATTGGGCCAGTTGGATCAAGGTCACTGTTCAATTTAACTAAGAATAGAAAAACAGTTTCTGGATGATACTTCTAGTTACAGGAACAGTCAGGGATTTATTCCCGGATGGATAAGGATGCATTCAAGCCCAAATATGTACTTGTAAAATTTGATGATGATCCTGTTTAAAGTAAAGCTCAAGAATGCTCTAGACGTCTTATTCCAGAAGAGATCAGCTAGAGCATCAGCTAGTTCTACTGGAAAATAAACAGTTCAATGGTCTACCGGTAATTGTTTTCTCTATATACAATATTATTTAATATAAAATATATACATATTTCCATGTTTCTTATGTCACTTTATGCCATTGATTCTAAGCATTCCAAATCCAGTATCAAGCACCCATGTGGGGGTATTAATCACCTTTAGTGAAAGTTCTAGTTTATGGATGGATTTAATCTATGCTGGGAAAAAAAACTACACTGAGAATAAAACAAACATGTTGAACAATTCCAGTATTACCTTGACCTTTAAATGACCTTGACATTGCTTAGCTGTATCTTTGTTATTAATGGAAGTAGTGTCTTCATGCTTGGACATATCTACCTTTTAGACAATACCTCCAAAGAATGTTAAACTGAACTTGACCTTGACCTTTAAGGTCAAATTTCTGAATGTTGCTAAAATTGGCCATAACTTTATGTATGGATGAATTTGATAATTATATTTCCAAATGAAATTTGAAATCCCTTCACCTCAGTGTGCTTCCCTGATGCATTTGCCTGTGGAAATTGAAAAAAAGTCGAGCATGGCCCCCGCTTGCAGTGGCTCTTGTTTTGGCTTAAACTGGTTGGATGATTTATAGCAGAGTTACGGCCCTTGATTTGTCCAAATTTGAATAGTTACAGGGCTCTCGCTAGACTCAGAATTTTGGAAGAAGTCACTTCGCCCTGGGTTGAAGGTTAGGGAGAAGTGGACAGACTTCAGAGCGAAGTGGATATTGTTTCGTTACTCTTTGTTTCGGACAACGTATGCTTATGTAATAATAAATTTCCCTTAAATAATTGATCCCTTTTATCAACCAGTATTCAGAAACTTAATGAAACTAATATCAACTATTGATACCCAGACCTTTTGGAAAACAATGATCGACGATTAAAATGTACTGTAACACTTCCGACGATCAACCTTTCATTGCTGACTTGTTTTTCACAGAAAACCTGATAGATTGCACCTTTTTTGTCTCGTGATACAATGTACATACCTACACAGTTTAATCGCTGTCATTGCTCAGAGGGTACCTGATCTTAATCAAGCCCATAATTGCCGAAACATCGCAATCAAATAGTGATCAATTAGTGGTAATTTATAAACACTGAAATCAGCTAAAAATATCCGACAGGAAACTCATTATTATTCATTACTCAATAGTGCTTTTTTAAAAACTAAATGCTGATTGGTTTATTTCACCTAAGTGTGGATATCGAATGTTCTGGTTGAAAAGATATAAATAACATGGACGGAGTCTTCGCTCTGTACGTCACACATGGCTATAAGGCAAGAAATAGCGAGAGGCGGAGTTTTACGGGGATTCCCTAATGAGTGGCTGGCAAGCGATTGTTTATGTGTATTTTAAAAAAAAACTGAGTATCGTAAAAAAACTGCCACATTTTATGACACAATTGACTCTTATCCATGTTTGCCAAGGGCAACTAAATTTTGATAAGGCGATTTGATTTTCGCTTTGATCTTCACGTAAGGCAAAATTTGAGACAGCTTAGCGACGACTTCGCCCGAATCGCCCCCTTGCGTGAGCCCTGAGTTATAATTACTTTTCTTCAGAATAAATGACTTGTGCAGGGGGAGACATGTATTTCTCATAAACATTCTCTAGTTAATTTTATTTTCTTGGTATGAAGGGTGGGCATATTGAGTTGAAGACCTTTATGTGTTTAAAGCTAACTGGATCAAAACTCAAGCTCACAGTGGCCTTCTCTCTGAAAACTGTTTTTTTATCAATGACTCAAGAACAGCTGAACTCTCATAATCAGTTTGGTGGTTTGATATTGTAATTTGATGACCTCTATTGGTTTTTAGCTCACGTCAAAGGTCAAGCTTACTGGTGCCTGCACTTAGAAAATAGTTTCCAGTAGTAGAAAAACTGAACCCAGGACTCACAAACTTTACAGTATGGTTGGGCAAGATGAGAAGATGACCCTTATTGGTTTTTATGTGCCTGTCGAAGACTGGAAGTATTATGGGATCACCCATGGTGGACGGACGGGCGGCTTCCTGATCTTTGTCCGGAACATAACTCCTACACTGTCAAAGCTATTGAATTGAAACTTCATAGGTGGATAGATCTCATTGAGACGGACTGCCGTGCACAAGAACCATCACTCTGCACTTCTTGATTTTTGAGTTATTCCCTTTTGCTTAATTTTCTTGTCCGGAGCATAACTCCAACACTGTCAAAGCTATTGACTTAAAACTTCGTAGATGGATAGATCTCATTGAGACAGAGTGAATTGCACAAGAAAAATTACTTTGCACTTCATAATTTTGGAGTTATTCCCCTTTGTATAATTTTCTTGTCCGAAGCATAACTCCAACACTATCAAAGCTTTTGACTTGAAACTTCACAGGTGGATAGATTTCATTGAGACAGAGTGCATTGCACAAGAAAATTACTTTGCACTTCATGATTTTGGAGTCATGCCCCTTTGTTTAATTTCCTTGACCGGAGCATAACTCCTACGTTATCAAAGCTATTGACTTGAAACTTCACAGGTGGATAGATATCATTGAGATAGAGTGCATTGCACAAGAACCATTACTCTGCACTTCATGATTTTGGAGTCATGCCCCTTTGTTTAATTTTCTTGACCGGAGCATAACTCCTACATTATCAAAGCTATTGACTTGAAACTTCCAGGTGGATAGATCTCATTGAGATTGAGTGCATTGCACAAGAACCGTCACTGTACACTTTATGATTTTGGAGTTATTCCCCTTAGTTCAGTTTTTGACTATGTTACTTGTCTAGACCATACTCCTACATTATCAAAGCTATTGACTTGAAACTTCATAGGTGCATAGATGTTATTGAAAAAAATTGCTCAATTGATGGGTGTATTTTGCTCCACCCTGCTTTTGTTGGCTCTTTGGGTCAAACGTCCAGCTCACAGAGATCTGCCTTCTGAGAACAGTTTTCATTAAGAAAAACTAATAAAGAACTGAATTTAGATTTCTAAAAATTTACAGGATGGTTAATGGCATAAGTAGATCAAAACTAAATTGTTTGGGCTTACAAGGTCAGAGGTCAGGCTCACTGGGTCCTGTTCTGATTTTTTGTCAAAGGTCGTGCTTGCAGGGGTTTATACTTAACAAATAAGTTTCACATCAATTTCTCTAGAACACTCAAAATTTTGAGGACAGTGCTTCAAGAATGGTTTCTGATCACTAAACCAAGAAAACAGAACCTGTAAATGTCAACTTTACAGGACGTGGGGACATGAATGCTTTGTGGAATCAGTGGGTCAAAGATTAAGAACACAGGGTTTTGTGCAACAAAAATGGTTAAAAAGCATTATATCAAAAAGAACTTAACTAAGAACTTTCAAATTTTACAGGATAGTTATACCCCCAAAACAAAGTTTGGGGGGTATATAGGAGTCACCCGGTGGTTGGTTGGTCAGTCAGGCGGTCCGTCGGGCTGTACCTTGTCCGGAGCATAACTTGAAAACTACTGGTTGAATTCAGTGCAACTTCATACAATGGTCAAGCACAATGAGAGGAAGTGCAGTGTTCAAGGATCATATCTCTATCTTCACTATTTGCAGAGTTATTGCCCTTAATTGGTTTTTGTGTCGCCTGCTACAAAGTAGCCGCAACATACAGGGATCACTTCTCTGTGGTCTGTCTGTCCGTCCGTCACAAAACTTGTCCTGACTACTCCTCAGAAACTACTGGTGCGAATTCATCCAAACTTTACAGAAATGATCAGTACCAAGTCTAGTTGTGCATGTCATCGGCATTTTCCAGTCCAATGATTTTTGTGAGATTTATGACCCTTTTATGATTTTTATGCCCCCACTCTGCGGGGGACATTCAGATTTGCCCTTGTCCATCTGCATCCCAAAAAGGTGTGTTGCTTGTAGCACTGGAGCTAGAGTCAAGAAACTTTACAGGAATGTTGATCAGCATGTGAAGTTGTGCACCTGGGGTTTCCTGTATAGATTTATTTGGAACTGTTACAGTTATGGCCCCTTACTTAGTCAAAAATAGTAGGGATGGCAAAATTTGTTCATTTTAGCATTCGAATGTTTGGATCATTTTGCATTCGAACGTTCGAATCACTCGTACTCAATAGTTACACAGTGTTTTCACGAACTTCTCGGCCAAATTCCATGCAGCGTTTACTTTCCATTCAGTGCAAAGGCGTGTCACGTGATGATAGTCGAACGTAAATAAGCAAAATGTTAAATTTTTTTTCAACTTCATTACATCAAGGCATGTTAAATCGATGCAATTCCAATAATAACTCTAGAAAAAAAGAATAAAAAATAATTTCTGAAATCCAGCTAAGTTTAACAGTGAAGGGGAGATCACTGCCAGGAGATTGCTTCTCGACGTGGTTAACTCGATAAGATCCGAGTGTTTCCAATTCATTGACACAATCTGTATTTTTCGGTATCCGGTATCCTTAATGGGTAAATCACCTTTCGATTTAAATTTATACTTACAAGGTCGAAAAGAAAAAGAAATTGAGACGAAGCCCAAGTTATGGTTGACATTTTGACTGATTATAAGCGTTACGGATGTGAACTGTTAGAGAATTTGCGAGAGAATAAAATAACACCGAAAATCGCGCCACAATAAAGTAAAATCGGGGTTAGTGCCAGTAACTGACTGACACGTCTGTGTATTTAATTTCTTCCTTCTGTTTCCTAGTTTGACCACAGACTCGACACTCTGACACGGACATACCAGTACCTTTTGACTTAGCTATTGTAGGTGACACTTGCTTAAAGCACAGGTCACCAACATTAGATGACGGAAGTTTAGGGTCGTCTGACCAGACGTGTTAACAGAGGTGTTAAAGCAACAATAGGTGTGAATATACCTGATTATAATGCCTTTCTTACTTCTTCAACACTTCATGATTTCATTTTCCCATGAAAACAAAAATGATAGATTTTTTTTTCTAAACATTCGAATGCCAAAAATACATTCGAATGTTCGGCATCGGATCCGAACTTTCGAACGTTCGAACGTTCACTTACATCCCTAAAAAATAGTAATTTTTAACTTGTGTCGCCTGTACCTGCAAAAGCACTGCACTTACAGTCAAGAAACTTTACAGGAATGTTGATCAGCATGTAAAGTTATCCACCTGGGGTTCCCTGTATAGATTTATTCTCAATTGTTAGAGTTATGGCCCCTTACATACTCAAAATTTGCAATTTTCAACTTGTGTCGCCTTTAACTGCAAAAGCGCTAGAGCTAGAGTCACCCAGTTCTGAGCAGGGTTGACATACTGTGTCTGATTGAAGCAAATGTCTATGAGAATCAAGTACAGTACCATCAGCGTGTTGGGTGGAGCTTGACATGTTTGCCTATGTCATGGGAAGACAGCTGCCATGGTTTGTTGTTCTACACATGAGATAAGTTGCCAGTGACAACTTCCAGTGTTTCACATCAACCTCATATGGAACAAGTGTCAGTTACAATCTCATCAGAGCTCTGTCCAAGGTCATTCTGTCTTCTCTATAGATCTCTATCCTCGAACATAACAGACTATTAATGATCTAACACATATTGCAGACCAAACTTCTCCAGATGTACTGCTTGGAGATTTCAACTTAGCTTTTAATTCTACAAATTATACAAGACTGTCACAGAAATTGAATAACTATTCCTATTGTGTGCAGCTCCCAACTCACAGAGGTGGTTCTACACTTGACCTTGTCTACACACAGAATAATATTCTACAACCCAGATTATCCTGCCTGTCAACCTACTTCTCAGACCACAGCATTGTTGCCCTACAGTTTGATACCTAAAAAATTTTCCTTCTTCTTATTGAGTTTAACGCTGTTCCAATGGTCAAGTTGCAGACTCTGATTGAGCATGTTCATGGACAGTAATGGAAAATGCAAGTTACTGTCCACACCCGTTAGCACCAGCTTAAGCAGAATTCAACATTTAGTATGGGAATGGTGAAATTTTGTTCCAACAATTGCTTAAAATTGTTTGCTCTTTAGATGGCAATGGACATTATAAACAGCCTGAATTACAGAGCATGTAACTTAGGAACTTAGTACAAATTAGACATGAAAACACCTGTTTACCATCTGCAAACTCCAAGAATGTTCAACTATGCATACAGAATTGTGAAGGATAATATTCATCCATTGGTCACAGTGTTGGAGACAGTATTTTGAGTCTTCACACCACAACAGGTTTCTTATAGTTGTCATTTTGTTAAACCTATCTTATTAATGATTCAGTGTGTATGACTATCTCGTGGCCATATTGCTGGCTATATGAGAAGCTAGGTTGAGTGGGGGCATCTGTGTCCTATGGACACATTTCTAGTTATTTTTAAAGTTTGTCCGGACTACTTCTCTTATACTACTAATGCAATTTGAATGAAATTTTACAGGATTGATCAGTACCTCAAATACCTATGCATGTCTAACGGGTTTTTCGGTTGAATGATTTTTAGCTCACCTGAGCATGCTCATGTGAGCTTTTAGGATCCTTGATTGTCCGGCGTCCGTCCGTCGTCCACAATTCATTCAAACGACATCTCCTCTGAAACCACTGGGCAAAATTTAATGAAACTTGCCTAGAATGTTCCTTGCATGAAGCTCTACCAAGTTTGTTCAAATGGTTCCGGTTCATTGCATTTCTGGGTCCCAGGAGCTAAAAACAGATTTTACAAGTTGGATCTTTAAAAATCTTCTTGTCAGAAACCACAATGCCTGGAGCTTCGATATTTGGTATAAAGCATCATCTAGTGGATCTCTACCAAGTTTGTTCAAATTATGATCCTGGGGTCAAAAATGGCCCCGCCCCAGGGGTAACTTGTTTTACATAGAGTTATATAGGAAAAACTTTAAAAATCTTCTTGTCAGAAACCGTAAGGCATAGAGCTAAGATATTTGGTATAAAGCATCATCTAGTTGACCTCTACCAAGTTTGTTCAAATCATGGCCTCTGGGTCAAAAATGGCCCCGCCCCAGGGATAACTTGTTTTACATAGAGTTATATAGGAAAAACTTTAAAAATCTTCTTGTCAGAAACTGTAAGGCATAGAGCTTAGATATTTGGTATAAAATATCATCTAATGGACCTCTACCAAGTTTGTTCAAATCATGGCCTCTGGGTCAAAAATGGCCCCGCCCCAGGGGTAACTTGTTTTACATAGAGTTATATAGGAAAAACTTTAAAAATCTTCTTGTCAGAAACTGTAAGGCATAGAGCTTAGATATTTGGTATAAAGCATCATCTAGTTGACCTCTACCAAGTTTGTTCAAATCTTGGCCTCTGGGTCAAAAATGGCCCCGCCCCAGGGGTAACTTGTTTTACATAGAGTTATATAGGAAAAACTTTAAAAATCTTCTTGTCAGAAACCGTAAGGAATAGAGCTTAGATATTTGGTATGTAGCATTGTCTAGTGGACTTCTACCAAGTTTGTTCAAATTATACCTCTGGGGTCAAATTTTGCCCCACCCTGGGGTCATTGGTTTTACATAGGCTTATATAGGAAAATCTTAAAAAATCTTCTTGTCTGAAACCACAAGGCCCTGAGCCTTAAGATTTGGTATGTAGCATTGTCTAGTGGACCTCTACCAAGTTTGTTCCAATTATACCCCTGGGGTCAAATTTGGCCCCAACCCGGGGTCATTGGTTTTACATAGGCTTATATAGTGAAAACTTTGAAAATCTTCTTGTAGAAGGAGAAGTAACATTTTCAGTCCAAATAATCTGGAAATTTGTCAGACAGGTTGTTTCTATGATTTCTAGCTCAAGTTCGAATATGTGTCATCTGGGTTCAAAAACTAGGTCACAGAGCCCAAAAATAGAAAAACCTTGTTAACACTCTAGAGGTTACATTTTCAGTCCAAATATCCTGGAAATTAGTCAAAAAGGTTGTTTTGATGATTTTTAGCTCAAGTTCAAAATTGGGTCATCTAGGGTCAAAAACTATGTCACAGAGCCCAAATATGGAAAAACCTTGTTAACACTCTAGAGGTAACATTTTCAGTCCAAATATCCTGGAAATTTGTCAGAAAGGTTGTTTCAATGATTTCTAGGTTAAATTTGAATATGTGTCATCTGAAATCAAAAACTAGGTCACAGAGCCCAAAAATAGAAAAAAACTTGTTAACACTCTAGAAGCTACTTTTCAGTCCAAATATTCTCGAAATTTGTTAGAAAAAATGTTTTAATGATTTCTAGCTCAGATTCGAACAAAGGTCATCTGGGGTCAAAAACTAAGTCACAGACCCCAAATATGGAAAAAGGGTGTTAACACGCATTGAGTTAACATTTTCAGTTCAAATAACCTTGAAATTTGTCAGAAAGATTGTTTTAATGATTTCTAGCTCAGTTTTGAATATGGGTTATGTGGGGTCAAAAACTAGGACACCGGGCCAAAAAGTAGAAAATCCTTGTTAATGCTCTAGAGGTTACATTTTCAGTCCAAATGTCCTTGAAATTTGTCAGAAAGGTTGTTTCAATGTTTTCTAGCCCAGATTAGGATATGGGTCATCTGGGATCAAAAACAAGGTCACAGAGCCCTAAAATGTAAAAACCATTTTAACACTCCAGAGGTTACATTTTCAGTCCAAATATCCTGGAAATTTGTCAGACAGGTTGTTTTGATGATTTCTAGCTCAAGTACTAATATGGGTCATCTTTGGTCAAAAACTAGGTCACAGAGACCAAATATGGAAAAACCTTGTTAACAATCTAGAGTTAAGATTTTAATTCCAAATAACCTGAAAATTTGTCAGAAAAGTTGCTTCTATGATTTCCAGCTCAACTTTGAATATGGGTCATCTGGATTAAAAAACTAGGTCACAGAGCCTAAATATCGAAAAACTTCGTAAACACTCTAGAGGCTACATTTTCAGTCCAAATGTCCTGGAAATTTGTCAGAAAGGTTGTTTTGATGGTTTCTAGCTCAGGTTTGGATATGGATCATCTGGGGTCAAAAACTAGGTCACAGAGCCCAAATATGGAAAAACCTTGTTAACACTCTAGAGGCTACGCTTTCAGTTCAAATAACCTTGAAATTTGTCAGAAAGATTGTTTCAATAATTTCTAGGCCAAGTTTGAATATGGGTCATCTGGGGTCAATTAACCAGGTCCATAGCAACTTTGTTAAAAGCAGTCATATTCAGGTGAGCGATATAGGGCCATCATGGTCCTCTTGTTGGCTGAGTTATGGCCCTTGAATGAAAAAGGTGTTTTGGCCAAATAATGATTTTTGTGTTGCAGGCTTCACAGTAGCTGCAAGGTGCTACAAAGTAGCCATGACATAATATTATAGAGATCACTTCTCCATCATCTGTCTGTCTGTCCGTCCTTCTGTCTGTCTGTCCATCACAAAACTTGTCCGGACTACTCCTGAAACTACTGGTGTGATTTCATCTGATTTTTACAGGAATGATCAGTACCAAGTCTAGTTGTGCATATCCTCAGCATTTTCCAGTTCAATGATTTTTGTCAGAGTTAAGGCCCTTTAATGATTTTTACTTTTAAAGTTTGTCCTGACTACTTCTCTTATACTTCTAAAGCAATTTAAATGAAATGTTACAGGATTGATTGGTACCTCAAGTACTTGCACATATCTAACAGGTTTTTGGTTGAATGTTTTTTGGCTGAGTTATGGCCCTTGAATAAAAAATGCGTTTAAGCCTACAAACCGTCCAATCACCTCTCAATACTACTGTTTAATTGGATATCATCAGGCGACACGTAATCACTGATCGCCCTTGTCCTTGTCCGTAGCATAACTTGAAAACTACTGGTTGGAATTCAGTGCAACTTGACACAATGGTCAAGCACAATAAGAGGAAGTGCAGTGTCCAAGAATCATAACTCCATCTTCATTATTTGCAGAGTTGTTGCCCTTTGTTGCTTTTCCTTGTCCAGAGCATAACTTGAAAACTTCTGGTTGGAATTCAATGCAGCTTCATACAGTGATCAAGCATAATGAGTGGAAGTGCAGTGTACAAGAGCTATCACTCCATCTTCACTATTTGCAGAGTTATTGCCCTTTATTGTTTTTCCTTGTCTGGAGCATAACTTGAAACTTATTGGTTGGAAATCAGTGCAACTTCATACAATGGTCAAGCACAATTAGAGGAAGTGCAGTGTTCAAGAATCATAACTCAATCTTCACTATTTGGAGAGTTATTGCCCTTTGTTGCTTTTCCTTGTCCAGAGTATAACTTGAAAACTACTGGTTGGAATTCAATGCAACTTCATACAATGGTCAAGCACAATGAATGGATGTGCAATGTACATGATCTATAACTCTATCTTCACTATTGGCACAGTTATTGCCCTTTGATGCTTTCCCTTGTCTGGAGAGAAACTTGAAAACTATTGGTTGGAATTCAGTGCAACTTCATACAATGGTCAAGCACAATGACAGGAAGTGCATTGTATAAGAGCTATAACTCCATCCTCAGTATTTGCACAGTTATTGCCCTTTGTTGGATTTCCTTGTCCAGAGCATAACTTGAAAACTACAGGTTAGAATTCAGTGGAACTTCATACAATGGTCAAGCACAATGACAGGAAATGCAATGTACAAGAACCACATCTATTTTTAATTGCCCACAACCATTACCCTTTTTTAATATTTTTTACAAAGTATTCTAGTTACTAATAACTTCCTCAGTTCCGAAGTGGTCTTGTGGGGGTATTAATCACATTTAGTGATAGCTCTAGTTGCCTAAGCCATCTTTCTGTCCGTCAGTCCACATTAAGGATGTCCGGCTTTCACAGGTCAAACTGCTTGCGGGATTTTGATGAAACCTCACAGGAGTGATCAGTGCCTTCCCTAGTTGTGCATTTCGCCGGTACGTT
Organism: Cyclina sinensis; assembly: GCA_012932295.1. NCBI lineage: Eukaryota > Metazoa > Mollusca > Bivalvia > Venerida > Veneridae > Cyclina > Cyclina sinensis. The sequence continues at coordinate 8,810,758 of JAAONU010000015.1, forward strand.
AAGCTTCGCTGCACAATATGGCCACCAGAACTAGAAAAAGAGAAAACTTGTCTGGTTTTCACAGGTCAAACTTCTGGTTGGATTTCGAAGAAACTTCACAGGAATGATTAATATTAACCCTAGTTGTGCATATCTCTGGCACGTTCTGCTTCACTGCTCAAAATGGCCACCAGAGCTAAAAATAGAAAAACCTTGTCCGGCTTTCACAGGTCAAACTGCTGGCGGGATTTCGAAGAAACTTCACAGTAGTGATCAGTGCCAACCCGAGTTGTGCATGTCGCTGGCACCTTCCGCTTGGCTTTCGCTGCTTCTGCTTCACTGCACAAAATGGCCGCCAGAGCTAAAAATAGAAAAACTTTGTCCGACTTTCACAGTTCAAGCTACTGCTGGGATTTTGACAAAACTTTGCAGGAGTTTTCAGTACCAAACCTAGTTATGCATATCACCGGCATGTTTCGCTTTGCTGCACACAATGGCCACCAGACCAAAAAATAGAAAAACCTTGTCCGGCTTTCACTTTTCCCCCCCATTTTCTTGATGTTAAAAATAATTACACTTTCCACCAGGCTGATATTATAGCCCTTCCGGAAACGTGGACAAGTGCTAATGACATAGTTCAACCCCCCTATACACGATACCAAGCTGTGTTAACTCAGGCCAACACACTAAAACAGCCAGTGTCCAAGAAGAGGTGATGACATCTTTGTTCACCAAGACTTTGACTTTATGGGCATTGATACTCCTGTGGCAGATATTGAATGTGTTTGTGTTCATATAACATCTCTGTCTATATCAGTATTGAATGTTTATAAACCTCCACAATTTCACCTTCATTATTTCTGTGAACAGCTCAGTTTGATTGTAAACAATTTACCAACTTCACAAACAATTGTTCTCTGTGACTTAAATGCACCAGTGTCAGCTAATGAGCTTGAACAAACCATGACTAACTTCAGTCAACTAATAACAACTCCCACTACAATTCGACAAAAGCTAATTGATCACATATATGTGAAAAACCTTGTAGTTGTACAATCTTGAACTGTGCCAGCGTATTACAGCTATCATGCAGTTACATATGCAAACATTCGGATGAACAACAACACAGAGCCTCTATGAACAACTGGTAGATCAAATTCCATCTGTGTTTGATAGCTTAAACTACTTATGATGTTCAGCACCAGTTGTCACTAGGTAACCAATATCTTTACTTTCTGATTGTAAAAACATGAAGTATTTCCTCATTTCCACATCACTTTTCAGCTTCACCTACATCTATTCAAGTCTGTTAAAACCAACTGCAACTTATCTTTTGACTTTCAGTCTGCATACCAAAAAATATGCTGCAGTTCCATCCTTAGATTACATAGATGGGAGACATATGTTTTTGTGACAGAAACACCTCCTAGTATTTTCCCTGTTATTTGGACTAATAGAATTATGTTCAGTAACCAAATATTATACCTTGTGTACAAAACCTAGGTGATCAAGTTAAAATTAAATATGTGTCATGTAGTAGTTTTCAAAAATTTACTAGCCAAAGGCCATTTTCAGTCAACATACAGTATATTATCTCTCTAGTAATTATATTGTACTTTTAAATAAGAAAACATGGAATCTACTTTGTACTCGCTGTCATGTTCAGGTGGTAAAAAAATGTTACATTATATAAAGTTGTCATCTTTGTACAAGACATGTAGATGTCGTGATCTTTTTTATGCAGTTGACTAGTCTATATCTCAAATTATATGTATGTTAAATTGATATCCTGTCTGGTAATTCTGCATAAAAAGGGGACTGCAGAAGCTTGAGGGAGGGAGGCCATTAGGGCATAAGCAGGGGCCATTTGGCCGCATTTATCTCACAAATTAAGGACTGGAAAAGCTTTGTTTGAGAGTACTTGGAATTAAACATCGATAACAGGAGCTGAGTTGTTTCTGGTTCATGTATATCTGCTACCGGCCACTAAACTACAGTGAGAGGGCATATATATTTCACAAATATCTTTTTTGTTTTAGGAAAGAGCATTGAACTATCTAAGCAGCTGTATAGATCAGGTGAACACATTTGGAGATATACTCCAGCTGGTTATAGTGGAGCTCATCTACAAGGTAATATATGTACACATTAGTTTCATCAATAAAATCCATTTAAGGCAGTATTTGTTGATTTTTAGCGTGGCTGTTTTCAAAGAAAACCCTGAGGTATTGTCAAAGCCCTCTCCATGTCAGCATCTAGATCAGCATCTGCATCTAGGTGCCGAAACTTTGACCTTTTCAAATATCTCTGCATACATCACAAACTCTCTTCTAATTCATATTACTACTTCATAATGACACCCCACTTGAATACCACAAGTTACATAATTCTATCTTCTTTATTATTCCCCCACAAACAAAGTTTGAGGGGGTATATATGAGTGAGCTTGTCTGTCAGTCGGTCTGTCTGTCCGTCATGGTTTCCGGATTAACTCATGAAATGCTTGAGAGATTTAAACAATTCTTGGTACACAGTTGTAACATCATAAGATACAGGTCAAGTTCGATATTGGGGCTGGTGGGGTCAAGGTCACTGTGACAAAAATTAGAAAAACGGTTTCCAGATGATGACTCATGAAAGGCTTGACAGATTTAAACAGTTTTTGGTACACAGGCCTAACATCATAAGATACAGGTCAAGTTCAATATTGGGGCTAATGGGGCTAAGGTCAAAGTCACTATTACTAAAAATAGAAAAACGGTTTCCAGATGATAACTCATGACAGGCTAGACAGGTAAAAAAAATTTTTGGTACACAGTTTTAACATCACAAGATACAGGTCAAGTTCGATATTAGGGCTTGTGGGGCCAAGGTCAAGGTCACTGTTTCTAGAAATAGAAAAACGGATTTTGGATGATTACGCATGAAAGGCTAGACAGATTTAAACAATTTGTGGTACACTAGGTGTATATGGAAGGGGATATCCGCAAGTGTATGCATACTGTTGTATGACAATTGCATATTGCTTTGTTTAATTCTTTATTATAATCTGCATTTCCCCGTGCCTTTGTGTTTATTTCCTCTGCTTGTTGCAAATATCTTGCAGCTTTTGCAACTCGATGTATGAAAATCATATAATTTTTAATGTAAAAGGAAAATGCTTATTCGGTTGTTAATAGAGTGTGTATAACCTTGATATGTTGATGCTTAGAAGTTCTTACTACTTTTGACGTGGTTCTTTGTGACTATATATTGTTTAATACACATATAAGCTTTTAAACATCTATTATTTCCTTTCGGTAATTTCGACGTTGAATGTTTATTTCAGAAGACTTTAAAAGTACACAGAATTTATGGAATTTATGTTTTGCACGCAGTTATGTGTAATGCTTATTATTGTATTAAAACAAATTTTCATTATCAGTTAGCACAAAGCAATAGCAAAAATGAAACTAACCGAATGCATCTGTAATATGTTACTCATATAACGCTGGGAACCATTTTTTTCGGCAGTTTCCGTATAAAGGTTAATCATGCACGGTATATTGACAAAAAATACCAGGCAAACTAGTGCAATCCAAGATGTACAATACAACAGGACACAAAGATAAATTGCTTTTTCAAAAGTTTATTTCGTTGAGAAGTTGGCACTTTCCTCCCGACATAAGTACTCCAGGCAACTACATTTTCACTGACCGACTATTATTTCCGTCGTCATCACGTACGTTAGTAAACTCGTAACAATAATTTTCTCTTTTTGTATTCTATAAAACTAAAAGTAGCAAGAGCATAAGCTGACCAGTGCAAATAATCTATCAGCTACATTAATTGTAAATTTGGCTTTCTGTTTTTATTTCATCAACAAAAATGTAAGAAGGTAAGAGTTGACCATTTCAAAAAGTCACTGAGGTACAAGTTGACCTAATTAAGTACAAGCTGAAAACCTCGTTATTCTTTCTTTTTTTGCATGCTATAAAGACACATTCCCAATTGAAAAATCCCACTTTTTTCTAAATTTTGATAAATAACTTCTCAAAAATATAATGCTACAATTTTCAGTACATTGTATATTAGACTGTGCAGCCTACCAGGACTCACACTCCATACCCTTGGAATACTGTTCCGCTGATCTACTGTCTGAGCTACCCAGCCTCATACCGATTATCTTCCCTCTTAAGGAACAGTTCTGAACAGTTCTACACACTTAAGCATTTTTGTTAAAATCACTCATTTTAATGTTTAACTCAAAAACAAAGCTTAATCATAAAACATTCAAAATGAGATTTAAAACATTTTCATGGCATTTATTTTTCAATTAGCTGAAAAAAATACTAGAAAATGAAAAAGGATCTTGTTTTTATAAATTCATCTCAGAGTTAAGTCATTCAGCCAGTTCCGAATGACATTTTGACTAAATATTCAAATGGTGTCTAACTTATAGACATATTTATCTTCAGTCCAGGGTCTCTTTTAAAGACCCTGCTTTAGTGTAGTGGTTTAGGCCACTTCCAACAAGCTTGTTGTTGCCAACAGTGTTGGGGGCTTCATGCAAGCGGTTGGGGTTCAATACCCGTGAGAACCCTTAGGTTTATTTTCTCTACTTACTTACTTCAACAATATTCTAAGTCATATAGACGCTATTCATAATAGTAGTATAACAGCAGGGGATGTTCCAGCGTAACTTTCGGATGGAAATTGTGCTGGTACCCCCTGTTGTTAGCTTGACTTTTTTTGGAAAAAAAATCGAGTAATTGTCATTGTCATGGTGTCGTTGCCGTTGCCATTGCCGTTGCCGTTCCCGTCCGAAAACTTTAACATTGATCATAATTTTTTTATTCCTTGATGGATTATCTTCATACTTGGACACAACAACCCTTTGGACAAGACCTTCAAGATGACCTGACTAAACTTGACCTAGACTTATAAATGACCTTCATATTCAAGGTCAAAATATTGAATTTTGCTAAAATTGGCCATAACTTTATTATTAGTAGGTGGTTTCTCTTAATTCTTGGACACAACAACCCTTTGGAGAAGACCTTCAAGCTGACCAGACTAAACTTGACCTTGACTCATAAATGACCTTCATATTCAAGGTCAAAATATTGAATTTTGCTAAAATTGGCCATAACTTTATTATTAATAGGTGGATTCTCTTTATGCTTGGACACAACAACCCTTTGGACAAGACCTTCAAGCTGACCAGACTGAACTTGACCTAGACTTATAAATGACCTTCACCTTCAAGGTCAAATTATTGAATTTTGCTAAAATTGACCATAACATTAGTATTTATGGTTGGATTTGATTTATACTTGGACAAAACAACACTTATGACAAAACTGACATGTTGAATAACTCAGATTTGACCATGACCTTAAAAATTACCTTGACCGTCAAGGTCAGATGATTGAATTTTGCTTAAATTGTCATAACTTTCTCATTTATTTATAGATTTAATTCAAACTTGGACTAAACAACAGTTGTGACAAATCTGACATTATGATTATTTCAAATTTGACCTTGACCATTAAATGACCTTGACGGTCAAGGTCAAATCATTGAATTTTGGTAAAACTGGCCATAATTATGTAATTTATGGTTGAATTTGAATCAAACTTAGACAAAACAACACTTTTTCGTTTTGATTTCAAAAATGTCATCGCATGACCTATATTTTTTACCTACTGACCTACTTTCTGGTTTTGAGCTACAGCAATGAAATTTGGACTGTGTGCACAGTTTTTTATTTCGATTTCAAAAATGTCATGGCATGACCTATATTTTTGACCTACTGACCTACTTGTTGGTTTTGGAGCTATGGCAATGAAATTTGGACCTTGTATACAGTTTTTTCTTCCGATTTCAAAAACGTCATAGCATGACCTATATTTTTGACCTACTAACCTACTTTTTTGTTTTTTAGCTACAGCAATGAAATTTGGACTGTGTGCACAGTTTTTCGTTTCAATTTCAGAAATGTTATCGCATGACCTATATTTTTGACCTACTGACCTACTTTTTGTTTTTGGAGCTATGGCAATGAAATTTGGACCATGTATACAGTTTTTGTTTAGATTTCAAAAATGTCATAGCATGACCTATATTTTTGACCTACTAACCTACTTTTATGTTTTAAAGCTACGGCAATGAAATTTGGACTGTGTGTACAGCTTTTCGTTCGGATTTCAAAAATGTCATCTCATGACCTATATTTTGACATACTGACCTTCTTTTTGTTTTTGGAGCTATGGCAATGAAATTGCATTGGTCCATTTCTGTGATATGCATCATAACATTCATAAAAATTTCTTTCATGTTTGAACCCAGGTTAGTGCTTTAGGGCCATTGGCCCTCTTGTTTATTAGAATTTGGACAAAACAAGGCTTATGACAAAACCTACATGTTAAATTATTCAAGTATGACCTTAGCCTTTAAATGACCTTTACAGTCGAATTTCTAATTTTGCTAAAATAGCCAAACTTCTGGTTTTATGGACGGATTTGATCTATACAGGGACAAAACAACACTGAGAATAAAAGAAATGTGTTAAAGAATTCAAGCATTACCTTGACTTTTAAATGACCTTGACATTACTTAACGTGGCTATATCTTTGTTGTTAATGGATGTAGTGTCGTCATGCTTGGACATAACTACTTTTTAGACAATACCTCCAGAGAAGGTTAAACTGAACTTGGTCTAGACCTTTAAGGTCAAATTTCTGAATGTTGCTAAAGTTGGCCATAACTTTGTTATGTATAATTATATTTCCAAATGATGTTTCATTTGAAATCCCTTCACCACAATGTGCTTCCTCTGATGTGTTTGCCTTTGGAAATAGAAAAAAGTCGAGCGTGGTCCCCGCTTGCGGTGGCTCTTATTATACTACTCATAATTTATAATTTCTTTATATTTCTATATAATTTCTTTATATTTCTATATAATTTGTTTATATTTTTCCTTCATTCCTTTAGGAAAGGGTGATTTGTCCAGAAAAATGGAAACGTTTTCCCAAACCTAATCGGTCCACAGATCACATTATTTTAATATAATCCTATTATTCATGTATATAGTATTTTCATACATGTTTGAAAATGATGTAAGATGTGACCTGTGTCTGTGAATCTGTCAAGAAAGCTATAGTATGAACAAATAACCAGATTTCTACCTCTAATCTTCATTATTTGACCCATTTTTCCAAGAATTTCAGTTGACAATATAAAGTTATAAATGACCTCCGGTCAAAACTTGTACTTATTGTTTAGATGGGAGCATTTTACCACTGAAAAAGAAATATTTACTAATTCAATTACTTCGCAATTATTTAACATTTTGTCAAAAATACACGGGCAAATAATAACTATTTCTCTGTAAAACCACGGAAAACACCGAAGGTCAAATTTGTTCTTCCACAGTTATCTCCCGTGTATAATAATTTGCGCTAGAATCTTAAATTCTTTACTGGTTCCCTACGAAGTTTACATTAAGATTGTGCTTTTAACAACTGATTGACGATTATACTAAGTTTATGCATCATGTTTAAATACCTCTATTCCTGAAGTTTAAACATATTTTACTATCATTCATGTTGTTAATGATTACCTTCTAGAATATTCAATTTAAACAACAGCCATGTGGCAGCAAACAAGAATGATGTTGAATAAAAAAGCCGATACATTCAAATTAAGAAACATAAAAGATTTTAAGTAGTTGTTAACTACTTGTCACATTCAATAGCAACAAAGTCAAATGAACTAACAAATACATAACTTTCAGTCTATAATTTTACAGATAAACATTTCAAGATCACAACGGTACAAAAAATGTTAAACCATGGACACTAAATGTGCAAATAAGAGTTAGTTGACTGTGGGAATGAATTGTAACAATAGCAATAGGAAACACGAATAACAAATTACTTATAAATAGAATATATGCAACTTTAATGAAGTTGTCAATAAGTAGGACGCATATGAAAGTAAATTACATAAAATTGTAATTTAGCAGTAGACATACACTGGCAGATATCCCCTTCCATAGGTGTAACATCATAAGATACAAGTCACATTCGATATTGGGGCTGGTGGGGCCAAAGTCAAGGTCACTGTTAATAAAAAGAGAAAAGCAGTTTCCGGACAATAACTCATGAATGGCTTGACAGATTTAAACAATTTTTGGTACACAGGTGTAACATCGATATTGGGGCTGGTGGGGCCAAGGTCAAGGTCACTGTTACTAAAAATAGAAAAACGGTTTCCAGACAATAACTCATGAATGGCTTGACAGATTTAAACAATTTTTGGTACACAGGTGTAACATTATAACATACAGATCAGCTTCGATAATGGGGCTGGTGGGGCCAAGGTCAAGGTCACTGTTACTAAAATAATGAAATGGTTAAAAAATGGTTTCTGGATGATAACTCTTGAAATCTTAATACAGATTTAAACAACTTTCGGTACACAGGTGTAGCATCACAGGATACAGGTCAAGTTTGATATTGGGGCTGGTGGGGCCAAGGTCAAGGTCACCATTACTAAAATTAAAAAATAAATGATTTCTGCTCATTAACTTGAGTTAGGAATGAGATATTGTGATGAAATTTGCTGTAAAGGTAGCTTCTATGAAGATGACACTTGGGATTGAAAATCTTGCCAGTTGGGTCAAGGTCACTGTTTTCTTAAACTTAAGCTAGTTCTGCTAGAAAATATACAGTTCAATGGTCTACCGGTAATTGTTTTCTCTATATACATTATTGTTAAATATAAAATATATACATATTTCCATGTTTCTTATGTCACTGTATGCCATTGATTCTAAGCTTTCCAGTTCCAGTATCAAGCACCCATGTGGGGGTATTAATCACCTTTAGTGATAGTTCTAGTTTTCAGATAATGCCACCACTTTCAACTGAGAAAGTTGCTAAAAATTCATTATAATCAGCAATATCTTGATTACACCCCCACCCAACATAGTTTTGGAGGGCTAAATAGGAATCACATTGTCCCATCTCGATTGTTTTTATGCCCCCCATTGAAGACGAGGGAGCATATAGTTCTGCAAATGTCGGTCGGTCGGTAGATACTTCGGTTTCAAATCAATATCTATAGAACTTTTGGACTCACCTTCCTCAGACTTGGTTTGTATGTTGGTCTTGACTAGTAGATGACCCCTACAGTTTTTCAGGTCAAAGGGAAAGGTCACAGTGACCTTGAATAGCAAAATGATTTTCAATCAATAACTAAAGAACCCTTGGTACCAGTTTGTTTAAACTTAGTATGTAGGTTTGTCATGACCAGTAGTTTTTCAGGTCACTGGATCAAAGGTCAAGGTCACAGTGAATATGAAAAGTTTAACAGTTTCCGATCAATAACTAAAGAATGCTTGGTTCTAGATTGTTAAAACTTAGTATATAGGTTGGCCATGACTAGTAGATGACCCCTATAATTTTTACATCATCAGGTCAAGATCACAGTGACAAACAGTTTTTGATCAGTTACTTAAAAACCCTTCCTCTCAGACTGTTTAGACTTAGTATGTAGGTTTGTCATGACCAGTAGATGACCCCTATATTTTTTTTTAGGTCACCAGGTAAAAGGTTGAGGTCACAGTGACCATGAAGAGTAGAACAGTTTCTGATCAATAACTATAGAAGACTTGGTCCCAGGTTTTACATACTTAGTATGTAGGTTGGTCATGATTAGTAGATGACCCCTATAGTTTTTCATGTCACCAGGTCAAAGGTCCATTTCACAGTTACCTTGAATAGCTAGTTTCTGTCAGTAACTGTAGAACCCTTGGTCCCAGATTGTTCAGATTTAGTATGTAGGTTGGTAATGATCAGTAGATGACCCCTATAGTTTTTCCAGGTCACCAGATAAAAGGTCAAGGTCACAGTGACTATGAAGAGTTTCTGATCAGCTATAGAAGGATTAGGTCCCTGGTTGTTCAAACTAGTGTGTAGGTTGGTCATGACTAGTAGATGATCCCTTTTGTTTTTTATGTCACCAGGTCAAAGGTCAAAGTCACATTGACCTTGAATAGCTAAATGGTTTCCAGTCAATAACTATAGAACCCTTGGTTCCAGGTTGTTCAAACTTAGTTTGAAGGTTGGTCCTAACAAGTTAATGACCCATATAGTTTTTCAGGTCACCACGGCAAAGGCCAAGGTCAGAATGAGTTTGAACAGCAAAACGGTTTCCAATCAATAACTAGATTTTCAGGTCAAAGTCACAGTGACCTTGTATAGCAAGATAGTGTCCGATCCATTACTATAGAGCACTTGGGCCCAGCTCCTCAAAACTTCATAGGTAGGTTGGTCATGACAATAAGATGACCCCAGTAGTTGTAAGCTCACCTGAGCAAATGCTCAGGGTGAGCTATTGTGATCACCCTGTGTCCATTTGTCAGTCGTCAGTCATCCGTCGTCAACATTTTACCTCAAATGACATCTCCTCCTAAACCACAAAGCTATTTTTACAGAAATGTTCCTTACATTGACTGTTTTAAATTGCTCAAACCATTCTGCTCCATTGCACGTAAGAGCTGCAAAAGCTAAAAATAGAAAAAATTGAAACAACATCTCCTCCTAAATGTCTAGGTGCTTTGCCACGAATTTACAGAAATGTTCCTTACATAACAACATCTCCTCTGAAACTAATGACTGCACATTAACCAAACTTCACAGGAATGGTCCTTGGGTGGTCCTCTTTCAAAGTTGTTCAAATGGTTCCAGTCTGTTGTAGAAGTAGGTCACAGGGCCAAAAAATAAGTTTCAAAAGTGCACATTAAAAAAATATTCTTGTCAGAAAGTACAAGGCCCAGAGCTGTGATATTTGGTATATGACATCATCTAGAGGTCCTCTACTAAAATTGTTCAAATTATGCCTCTAGTATCAAAATTTGCCCCGCCCTGGGGGTCATAGGTTTTTCTTATATTATGTATATAGTAAAAACTTAAAATATCTTCCACTCTGAAATGACAAAGGCTAGAGGTTAGTTATTTGCCAAAAACATTGTGTAGTGGACCCCTACCAAGTTTATTCAAATAATAGTCCAGGGGTCAAAATTTGCCCTGCCCTGGGGGTCATAGATTTTCCTTAAATACATATTGTAAAAACTTTAAAAATCTTTTTCTCTGAAATGACAAAAGCTAGAGCTTAGATATTTGGCATAAAATATTATCTAGCTGAGCTCTATCAAAATTGTTCAAATTATGCCTCTATTGTCAAAATTGGCCCCACCCTGGGGGTCAAAGGTTTTCCTTTATATGTATATTTATGGTAAAATACTTAAAAAATCTTCTTCTCTGAAATGACAAAGGCTAGAGGTTAGGTATTTGCCATAAAACATTGTGTAGTGGTCCTCTACCAAGTTTGTTCAAATTATAGTCCTGGGTCAATATTGGCCCTGCTAGGTGGTCATAGATTTTCCTTAAATACATAAATTAAAAACTTAAAAAATCTTCTTCTTTGAAACTGCAAAGGCTAGAGCTTAGATATTTGGCCTGAAAATTTGTTTAGTGAGCCTCTACAAAGATTGTTCAAATTATAGCCCTGGGATCAAAACTGGTCCCGCCCCAGGGGGGTCATGGGTTTTTAGCTCAGCTGAGCACTGCTCAGGGTGAGCTTTTGGGATCGTTGATTGTCCGGCGTACGTCAGCGTCTGTCATGCGTCATCAATAATTTGACTTGAACAACTTCTCCTCCTAAACCGCTAAGCCAGCATTGACAAAACATGCCTGAGATATTCCTTGCATGAAGCTCTACCAAAGTTGTTCAAAGAATTCAATTCCATCAAGAACTCTGGTTGCTATGGCAACTGAAAAAGGAAAACTTTGAAAATCTTCTTGTCTGAAACCACAAGGCCCTGAGCCTTAAGATTTGGTATGTAGCATTGTCTAGTGGACCTCTACTAATTTTGGGATGGATAGGTGCTTCCCCCACTCCCTGTATGAGACCCTCCCCCATTTCACTGGATTGAAATTATTTTTGGTACACAAATGAAAGAACATAAAGAACAGGTCGAGTTTGAATTTTGATTCAGACCACTAAATATTATAGTTATTTTCATCTGTTATTTATTTTGCTAAGAGATGGTTTCCATATGATAACTTTTTAAGGAGTCAGTTGATTGTAATTATATTTTGTACTCGAATGTAACATCATTAAATACAGGTTGATTTCAAATTTGGGCACAGACCACTAAATGTTTACATAGTTTTGGTTTCTTTTCATTTACCAGTTTCAAACTTGCTTTGATGATTTAAAATATTACTTGATACAATTATCTGTACATAGCATTCTTTGCCACAAAATTAATTCCTGTCTCCATCAAGGACATCAGTGGGGGTATTATATTCCGTTCAGCGATAGCTCTAGTTTTAATAGAGTTTTGACAGTAGATGTTGCATTTCATCTCTTAGATTCAGTTTGCTGGTACTGTAAGAGAATTAAGAGTTATTCAGATCTGTATTTTTCAGGTTTGCCATGCTAATCCTTCAGAGCGTGCAAGGTTCATCCGTTGTATCTACAACCTGCTTAACTCCTCAAGTCCAGCTGTGCGGTATGAGGCTGCTGGAACGCTGGTCACCCTATCAAGTGCACCTACTGCTATAAAGGTAAGACTTTAAGTTATTTAACAAAGTGTCTTTGTTTATGATTTATAAAGGCTTTAAAAAGTCTTTGAATTTGACAGCTGTACCTTGAAAAGTACATAAAACTGGGTAAATCCTTGTAATCAGCAAGAGTCCATTGCAAATCTGGGTTACAGGAGCTAGAAATAGATTTTAAAAGTGGAAACTTCCAAAATCTTGTCTGAAAACAGCAAAGTCTAGATTTTAGATATTTTGAATGTAGCAATTTCTAGTGAGCCTCTATTACTTCAAATTATGACCCCATGGTCAAAATTGGCCCTGCTCCAGGGGTCATATAGGGAAGACTTCAAAAAATCTTCCTGTCTGAAAGCATTCTGCCTTTAGCTAAGATATTTTGCATATAGGTGCATTAAAACGTCTTCTACCAAGATTGTTCAAATTATGCACCCTGGATTTTTAATGGCCCTGCTCGTAGGGTCAGTTGATTTTATTAGCTCACTTGAGCCTTTGGCTCATGGTGAGCTAATATGACCGGACTTTGTCCGGCATCCATCAACAATTTCATTCAAACGACATCTCCTCTGAAACCTCTTGGCCAAATTTGATGAAACTTGCCTGGGATGTTCCTTGCATGAAGCTCTACCAAAGTTGTTCAAAGAATTCAATTCCATCAAGAACTCTGGTTGCAATGGCAACTTAAAGGAAACACCTTTGAAAATCTTCCTGTCTGAAACCACAAGGCCCTGAGCCTTAAGATTTGGTATGTAGCATTGTCTAGTAGACCTCTATCAAGTTTGTTCAAATTATACACCTGGGGTCAAATTTGGCCCCACCCAGGGGGTCAATTAGTTTTACATAGGCTTATATAGTGAAACTTTAAAAATCTTCTTGTCTGAAACCACAAGGCCCTGAGCCTTAAGATTTGGTATGGGACATTGTCTAGTGAACCTCTACCAAGTTTGTTCAAATTATGCCCCTGGGGTCAAATTTGGCCCCACCCAGGGGGTCAACTGATTTAACATAGTGAAACTTTAAAAATCTTCTTGTCTAAAACCACAAGGCCCTGAGCTTTAAGATTTGGTATGTAGAAATGTCTTGTGGACCTCTACCAAGTTTGTTCAAATTTGGCCCCGCCCCAGGGGTCAATGGTTTTTACATAGACTTATATAGTAAAACTTTAAAAATCTTCTTGTCTGAAACCACAAGGCCCCCGAGATCTAAGATTTGGTATGTAGCATTGTCTTGTGGACCTCTACCAAGTTTGTTCATATTATGCCCCTTGGGTCTGATTTGGCACTGCCTAGGGGTCAACTTATTTTACATAAGGAAAACTTTGAAAATTTTCTTGTCTGTATAAAATACGAGATCTTTGAATATCTTCAGTTAGAAAATGTAATGTTGCATCTGATGTTTGCTTAATGGTAGACCCTCAGGCAAAGTACTCGGTCATCATGGCCCTCTTGTTATATCTAGCAGCAAGTTATTTTGAAAGTCAGTAGTTCCTTATGGAAAATGGAAGTCTAAGTACTGGCCCTTTACGGTAAACTGCCTGCTGAACAAAACAAACTTGTTTTTAGCTCACCTGTCACATAGTGACAGAGTGAGCTTTTCTGATCACCTTTTGTCCGTCGTCCGTCCATCCGTCCATTAACAATTGGTTTGTTAACACTCTAGTGGTCACGTTTTTGCCTCAATTGTCATGAAACTAGGTCAGGATGTTTGTCTCATTAATATCTCGGACGAGTTCGAACATGGGTTATCAGGGTGGAAAACAAGGTCACAGAGCTCAAATATAGAAAAACCTTGTTAACACTCTAGAGGCTACTTTTCAGTCCAAATATCCTGGAAATTTGTCAGAAATGTTCTAATGATGATTTCTAGCTCAAGTTCAAATATGGGTCATCTGGGTTCAAAAACTAGGTCACGGAGCCCAAAAATAGAAAAATCTTATTAACACTCTAGAGGTTACATTTTCAGCCCAATAATCCTGAAATTTGTCAGAAAGGTTGCTTTGATGATTTCTAGGTCAAGTTCAAATATAGGTCATCTGGGGTCAAAAACTAGGTCACAGAGCCCAAATATTGAAAAACCTTGTTAACACTCTAGAGGTAACATTTTTAGACCAAATAATCTGGAAATCTGTCAGGAAGGTTGCTTCTATGATTTCTAGCTCAAGTTCAAATATGGGTCATCTGGGTTCAAAAACTAGGTCACAGAGCCCAAAAATAGAAACATCTTGTTAACACTCTAGAGATTACATTTTCAGCCCAAATAATCTGGAAATTTGTCAGAAAGGTTGCTTCAAAGATTTCTAGCAAAAGTTTAAATATGGGTCATCTGGGTTCAAAAACTAGGTCACAGAGCCCAAAAATAGAAAATCTTGTTAACAATCTAGAGGTTACATTTTCAGCCCAAATAATCTGGAAATTTGTCAGAAAAATTGCCTTGAGGATTTCTAGAACAAGTTAGAGTATGGGTCATCTGGGGTCACAAACTAGGTCACAGAGTCCACATATGGAAAAGCCTTGTTAATATTCTAAAGGTAGCATTTTCGGTCCAAATAACCTGGAAATTTGTCAGAAAGATTCTATGGATGATTTCTAGCTCAGTTTTGAATATAGGTTCTCTGGGGTCAAAAACTAGGTCACAGAGCCCTAAAATAGAAAAACCTTGTAAAAGCTCTAGAGGTTACATTTTTAGTCCAAATGTCCTTGAAATTTGTCAGAAAGGTTGTTTTAATGATTTCTAGCTCAAATTTGGATATGGATTATATGGGATCAAAAACTAGGTCACATGGTACAAATATGTAAAAAACTTTTTAACACTCCAGAGGTTACATTTTCAGTCCAAATATCCTGGAAATTTGTCAGACAGGTTTTTTTTTATGATTTCTAGCTCAATTTGGAGTATGGGTCATCTTGGGTCAAAAACTAGGTCACAGAGCCCAAATATGGAAAAACTTTGTAAACACTCTAGAGGCTACATTTTAAGTTCAAATGTCCTGGAAATTTGTCAGATAGGTTGTTGTGATGATTTGTAGCTCAAGTTTGGATATGGGTTATCTGGGGTCAAAAACTAGGTCACAGAGCCTGAATATCGAGAAACCTTGTTTAAACTCTAGATGCTACTTTTTCAGTCCAAATATCCTGGAAATTTGTCAAAGAGATTGTTTCAATAATTTCTAGGTCAAATTCGAATATGGGTCATCTGGGGTCAATTAACCAGGTCCATAGCAACTTTGTTAAAAGCAGTCATACTCAGGTGAGCGATACAGGGCCATTATGGCCCTCTTGTTCTCTTTACTTACCTACATGGTCAATTGGTTAAGGTAATCAAAAAGTTTCTCACTGATTGAAAGTCTTGGTCTCAAGCTCTGCTACGCATCATGACTATGTGAGAAAGTTTGCAGTTTCTTATGGAGGATCGGTGTTAAGTACTGATTTTTCCTGGGAATTAGTCAACTAAACCAAACCAGTTTACCTTTCAGATCTGTGAAACACTTGCAGTGAGTTTTCTGAAAGGAAAAATTACATTCTGAATTTGTATATTGAAAAAAAACAACAACCTCACAACAAAAACCCAAGATAAAACTGTTCCATTCTTCTCTACCAGGCAGCTGCAAGTTGTTATATTGAGTTGGTGGTTAAGGAGAGTGATAACAATGTGAAACTTATTGTCCTGGACAGATTAGTAGCCCTGAAGGAGGTTCCTGCACATGAGAAAGTGCTCCAGGTATGTAATGTATGAGCATAATTTAACTGTAACAGAACCATACACTTACTATGTCTTCCAAAATTTTTGGGAGACATATTGTTTTTGCCTTTGCGGTTCATCAGTCCATCCATCCCTCCATCCGTTTGTCCATCCATCTGCCTGAAGCTTGCCTGGCTTTCACAGGTCAAACTGCTGGTGGGATTTTGATGAAACTTCACACATATATTTGACACGTCCGGCTTCGCTGCACAAAATGGCCACCAGAGCTAAAAATAGAAAAAACCTTGTCCGGCTTTCACAGGTCAAACTGCTGGCGGGATTTTGATGAAACTTCACAGGAGTGATCAGAACCAACCCTTGTTGTGCATATCGCCGGCATGTTTTGCTTCGCTGGACAAAATGGCCACCAGAGCTAAAAATAGAAAAACCTTGTCTGGCTTTCACTTCTTTCCCCCATTTTCATGACATTAAAAACAAATACTTTATCCACCAGGCTGATATTATAGCTCTTAAGGAAATGTGAATAAATGCTAATGACATAGTTCAACCCCCTAATACATGATACCAAGCTATGTTCACTCATAGGCCAACACATCAAAACAACCAGTCTCCAAGAGGAGGTGTTTGCATCTTTGTCCACCAAGACTTTGACTTTATGCGCTTTGATACTTCTATGGCAAATATTGAATGTGTTGGTGTTCATATAACATCTCCTCCTATATCAGTATTGAATGTTTGTAAACCTCTAAAACTTCACCTGCATTATTTCTGTGATCAGCTCAGTTTGATTCTTAACAATTTACCAACTTCACAAACAATTGTTCTGGGTGACTTTAATGCACCAGTGTCAGCTAATGAGCTCGAACAAACCATGACTAACTTTAATCCACTTATTACAACTCCCACTACAATTCGACATACGCTGATTGATCACATATATGTGAAAAACATTGCAGTTGTACAATCTGGAACTGTGCCAACTTATTACAGTTATCATACAATTCATCAAATTCCATCTGTGTTTGATAGTTTAAACTTCTTCTGATGTTCAACACCAGTTTTCACTAGGTAACCAATGTCTTTACTTTCTGATTGTAAAAACATGAAGTATTTCCTCATTTCCACATCACTTTTCAACTTCACCATCTATAAAATCTGTTAAAACCAACTGCAACTTATCTTTTGACTTTCACCCTGCATACCAAAAAATATGCCGCTGTTCCATCCTTAGAATACATAGGGGGGAGACATATTTTTTTTGTGACAAAAACCCCTTCTAATTGAAAATGCTTCATGATATTCAAATTTGAAATAGATACAAAAAGTATTCTCACAAGCATAAGAGACTGGCTATTTAATACTTCCTGAAAATCCTCTGACCAGCAGACATGACCAACAAAATATGGGAAGATGCAACAGTTTATGTACTTTTGTCTCCTCAGTAGTCTGGCAGTATTATGAAAGTTTAGAAAGTTTTACTGCAGAAGAGGTTCTAAGTTGATTTAGGAAGTTCAGTTATAAATTTCTCAAGATTTGTCCAGATATTGCACAATAAGAAATAAGAATAACCTTAAGATGGTAAGTGTTCACCCAGTGTTCATTTTACATCATCAACATTTAACTTAAACAACTTCTCTTCAAACCAATTTGTCTAAAAGGATGAATCTTGGCAGTTGTTCAAAGTGTTCCTTTCCTTGCAGAACTTTGTTTGCTACAGTAACAAGAATGAAAAACTTTAAAACTCTTGTCTAAAAAAATTAGGCTCAGAGCCCAAAGATTTGTTTTGAAGCATTGTCTAGTGGATCTCTGCCAAGTTTGTTTAAATAATGTCAACAGAGTAACTACTGGCTCTGTTCTAGGGGTCACATGTTTATCGTGATTATATAAAGTTTAATTTTTGAATTCTTATGCCCCCAATTGAAGATGATGTGGTATACTGTTTTGCAAATGTCTGTCAGTCGGTATATCCGTCCGTCAGAAGACTTCATTTCAAATAAATATCTTAGAAATTGTGGGCCCAGGCTCCTCAAACTGTAAACTTTGTCATTTATTAGCTCGACATTTTCGAAGAAAAAAAAATCGAGTTATTGCTACAGTCATGGTGTTGTTGCTGTCCGAAAACTTTAACATTGATCATAACTTTTTTGTGTCACCTGCTACACAGTATCTGCAACATATAGGGATAACTTCTCCGTCGTCTGTTCGGCCTGTCCATCCGTCACAAAATTTGTCCGGACTACTCCTCAAAAACTACTGGTGCAATTTCATCCAAACTACACAGGAATGATCAGTTCCAAGTCTAGTTTTGTATATTATCGGCATTTTCCGGTTCAGTGATTTTGTCGAATTATGGCCCTTTAATGATTTTTAGCTCGACTTTTTTTGAAAAAAAAATCGAGTTATTGTCATAGTCATGGTGTCGTTGCCGTTGCCGTTGCCGTTCCCGTCCGAAAACTTTAACATTGATCGTAATTTTTTTATTCCTTGATGGATTATCTTCATACTTGGACACAACAACCCTTTGGACAAGACCTTCAAGGTGACCAATATAAACTTGACCTTGACTCTTAAATGACCTTCAGATTCAAGGTCAAAATATTGAATTTTTCTTAAATTGGCCATAACTTTATTATTAGTAGGTGGATTCTCTTCATGCTTGGACACAACAACCCTTTGGACAAGACCTTCAAGTAGACCAGACTAAAATTGATCTTGACTCATAAATGACCTTCACCTTCAAGGTCAAAATATTGAATTTTGCTAAAATTGGCCATAACTTTATTATTAATAGGTGGATTGCCCTTTGGACAAGATCTTTAAGTAGACCGGACTAAACTTGAACTTGATTCATAAATGACCTTCACCTTCAAGGTCATACTATTGAATTTTGCTAAAATTTGCCATAACTAAATCATTAATAGGTGGATTGTCTTTATACTTGGACACAACAACCCTTTGGACAAGATCTTCAATGGAACCAGACTCAACTTGACCTTGACCCATAAATGACCTTCACCTTCAAGGTCAAATTATTAAATTTTGCTAAAATTGTCATAACTTTAGTATTTATGGTTGGATTTGATTTATATTTGGACAAAACAACATTTATGACAAAACCGACATGTTGTATTAATCAGATATGACCATGACCTTAAAATGACCTCGACAGTCAAGGTCAGATGATTGAATTTTGCATAAATTGTCATAACTTTCTCATTTATCTATAGATTTGATTTATATGTAGACAAAACAACACTTATGACAAATCCGACTTTATGGTTATTTCAAATTTGACCTTGACCTTAAAATGACCTTGACAGTCAAGGTCAAATAATTGAATTTTGTTAAAACTGGCCATAATTTTGTTATTTATGGTTGGATTCAATTCAGACTTCGACAAAACAACACTTATGACAAAGCCAACTAGATAAATTATTCAAGTTTGACCTTAACCTTAAAATTACCATGACCTTCAAGGTCAAATAATTAAATTTTGCTTAAATTGTCATTACTTTGTTGTTTATGGTTGGTTTTGATTCATACTTGGACAAAAAACAATTATCACAAAACTGACAGATTGAATAACTCAGGTATGACCATAACCTAAAAATGACCTTGACCGTCAAGGTCAGATGATTGAATTTTGCTTAAATTGTCATACCTTTTTCATTTATTTATGTATTTGATTCATACTTGGACAAAACAATAATTATGACAAATTCGACATTTTGAGTCTTTCAGATGTGACCTTGACTCATAAATGACCTTCACCTTCAAGGTCAAATTATTAAATTTTGCTAAAATTGTCCATAACTTTAGTATTTATGGTTGGATTTGATTTATACTTGGACAAAACAACCCTTATGACAAAACTGACACATTGAATCATTGACAAAACCGACATGTTGAATAACTCAAGTGTGACCATGACCTTAAAATGACCTTGACCATCAAGGTCAGATGTTTGAATTTAGCTTAAATTGTCATAACTTTCTCATTTATTTATAGATTAGATTCATATTTCGACTAAACAACACTTATTACAAAGCCGACATTATGATTCTTTCAAGTTTGACCTTGACCTTTTAATGACCTTGACAGTCAAGGTCATATTATTGTATTTTGCTACAATTTGCCATAACTTTGTCATTTATTGTTGGAATTGATTCATACTTGGACAAAACAACACTTATGACAAAACTGACACATTGAATCATTGACAAAACTGACATGTTGAATAACTCAAGTGTGACCATGACCTAAAAATGACCTTGACCATCAAGGTCAGATGTTTGAATTTTGCTTAAATTGTCATTACTTTGTCATTTATTGATGGATTTGATTTATACTTGGACAAAACAATACTTTTGACAAATCCTACATTTTGATTCAAGTTTGACCTTGACCTAAAAACTGACCATGACTGGCAAGATTAAATTATTGAATTTTGCTAAGATTGGTCATAACTGTGTAATTTTTGGTTAGACTTGATTCGTACTTGGACAAAACAACACTTTTGACAAAACTTACATGTTGAATAATTCAGGTATGACCTTTCCCTAAAATGACCTTGACAGTCAAGGTCCCATTATTGTATTTTGCTTAAATTGTTCTTACTGTTGTTTATTTAAGGGTTCGATTTACACTTTAATAAAACAACAAAACCGACATTTTAATTTATTATATAGTATGACTTTGACATTTAGATGACCTTGACATTTAAGGTCAAAGTATTGAATTTTGTTTAAAATAGCCAAATTTTTGTTATTTATGGTTTGAGTTGATTTATACTGGGACAAAACAACACTTATGACAAAACTGACACATTGAATCATTCAATTGTGACCTTGACCTTCAAATAACCCTGACCATCAAGGTCAGATTATTCAATTTTGCTTATATTGGCTATAACATCATTTTTACTTCTTTTTTATTAATAGTTGGACAAAACAATGCTCATGACAAAACCTACTTGTTAAATTATTCAAGTATGACCTCAACCTTTAAATGACCTTTACAGTCAAGTTCGAATCATTGCATTTTGCTAAAATAGCCAAACTTTTGTTATTTATGGACAGATTTGATCTATACAGGGACAAAACAACACTGTGAATAAAACAAACATATTGAACAATTCAAGCATTACCTTGACCTTTAAATGGCCTTGACATTACTTAACTTGGCTATATCTTGGTTGTTAATGGATGTAGTGTCTTCATGCTTGGACAACTACCTTTTAGACAATACCTCCAAAGAAGGTTAAACTGAACTTGACCTTGACCTTTAAGGTAAAATATCTGAATGTTGCTAAAATTGGCCATAACTTTGTTATGTATAACTATTTTTCCAAATGATGTTTCATTTGAAATCCCTTCACCACAATGTGCTTCCTCTGATGTGTTTTCCTTTGGAAAAAGGAAAAAGTCGAGGGTGGCCCCCGCTTGCGGTGGCTCTTGTTTGCTGAGTTATGGTCCTTGAATAAAAAAAGGCACTTTGGCCCGTTAATGATTTTTGTTTTGCCAGCTACACAGTAGCTGTGACATGCTAGAAAGTAGCCATGACATAGGGATCACTTCTCTGTCTTCTGTCCGTGCGTCCATCTGGCAGTTTGGTTTCTGGAGGATAACTTGTGTACTCTTTGGCCTACAGTCTTTTACCTTCATGTGATTATTGCCCACATTGAGTGGATGACCCCTATTGGAATCAGTGGTCAAGGTCATATAGACCTTATCATTGAAAACCATTTCTGCCATGTAACTTGACAATTATTAGCTCACCTGAGCGAATGCTTAGGGTGAGCTATTATGATCGCTGGATGTCAGTCGTCTGTCCGTCGTCTGGCATCTGTCGTCTGTCGTCTGTTAACATTTGCCTTGTTTATGCGATAGAGGCTGTATTTGTGATTGGATCTTTATGAAACTTGGTCAGAATGTTTTTCTTGATGAAATCTAGGTTGGGATTGTATATGGGTCATCTGGGGTCAAAAACTAGGTCACGGGGTCCAATCTAAGAAAAACCTTGTGTATGCGATAGAAGCTATATTTTTCATTGGATTTTCCTAATATTTTGTCAGAATGTTTGTCTTGATAAAATCTAGGTTGGGATTTTATATGGGTCATCTGGGTTCAAAAACTAGGTCATTGGGTCAAATCTTAGAAAAACCTTGTGTATGCAATAGAAGCTGTATTTTTCATCCGATTTTCCTAATATTTTGTCAGAATGTTTGTCTTGATGAGATCTAGGTCAGGATTGAATATGGGTCATCTGGGGTCAAAACTAGGTCACAGGGTCAAATCTTAGAAAAAAGCTTGTGTATGCGATAGAAGCTGTATTTTACATCCGATTTTCCTAATATTTGGTCAGAATGTTTGTCTTGATAAAATCTAGGATGGGATTGTATATGGGTCATCCAGGGTCAAAAAATAGGTCACAGGGCCTATTCTTAGAAGAACTTCTGTTCAGCTACAACAATGAAACATTTTATAATTTTGCATGCAGATTAAATCTTTGACCGTGGATGATCTTGGCCTTGACCTACTTACTTACATCCTGATTTTTTTATGTTTCAGTGCAATGATTCTCAGGTGAGCAATAAAGGGCCATCTTGGCCCTCTTGTTTTTTATAGAGACTTCAAACTTTATATCATGATTGCACACATTGATTGAATGACCCATATGCATTTTGGGGTCAGTATGTCAAAGGTCAAGGTCACAGTGACCTAAATGTTTAGAATAATTTACACTCTGTTACTTGACAACCATTTGTCTTAGAGATTTCAAAATTCATGTAATGGTTGCACACATTGCTTGAAATTCCTCTATTGATTTTGGGGTCAGTAGGTCAAAGGTCAAGGTCACAGTCACCTTAACATTGGAAAAAAACCATTTCCGCTATGTAACTTGACAATAATTTGTTAGACTTTAAACTTTATATCATGATTGCACAGATTGGGTGGATGACCCCTATACATTTTGGGTTCAGTATGTCAGAAGACAAGGTCACAGTCACCTAAATGTTTAGAATCATTTACACTCTCTAACTCAACAATCATTTTTATAGAGACTTCAAAATTCATATGATGAGTGAATGACCCCTATTGATTTTGGGGTCAGTAAGTGAAAGGTCAGAAAATTCAAAATTTAAGGCATATCATTAATTAAAGCCTAAGGTTTCATACTTAGAAAAAACACCCTTGTATGTAATGCTCCGCCCAGTGGTGCTCTTATTTTCATTTCCTTTTTATGATCCCAAAGGGAGGCATATAGTTTTTAGCTAGACTTTTTCAAAGAAAAAAAATCGAACTATTGCTACAGTCATGGTGTCATTGCCATTGTTGTTCCAGTCGGAAAACTTTAACATTGAAATAACTTTTTAGCTCACCTGAGCACAAAGTGCACAAGGTGAGCTTTTCTGATCAGTCTTTGTCTGTCGTCCGTCTGTCCGTCCGTTGTCAACTTTTCATTCAAATGACATCTCTTCTGAAACCAAAGGGCCAAGTTAAATGAAACTTGCCTGGGATGTTCCTTGCATGAAGTTCTACCAAAGTTGTTCAAAGAATTCAATTCCATCAAGAACTCTGGTTGCTATGGCAACTTAAAGGAAAAACTTTGAAGTTCTTCTTTTCTGAAACCACAAGGCCTAGAGCTTAGATATTCGGCATTTGGCACCCTCAGATATTTTGTGTGGAGTATTGTGTAGAGAACCTTTAGCAGTATTGTTTATATGTTGGCCATGGGGGTCAAAATTGGCCTCGCCCCGGGGGCCCTTAATATGTTCAAAAGGCAATCTTTAAAAATCTTCTTCTCAGAAACCACAATGCCTACAGCTTTGATATTTGGTATGTAGCATTGTCTAGTGGATGTTTACCATGTTTGTTCAAATTATGTCCCGTGGGTCAAAATTGGCCACGCCCCAGGGTTCTCTTGTTTTACATTGATTTATATAGGAAAAACATGAAAAATAATTTTTCTCCAAAACAAATAGGTGTAATCCTTAGATATTTGGTGTTGAGTATTGTGTAAAGAACCTTCACCAATATTGTTTAAATGTTGGCCCTTGGGTCAAAATTTGCCCCGCCCTGGGGGCCCTTAATATGTTAAAAAGGCAATCTTTAAAAATCTTCTTGTCTAAAACCACAAGGCCTTGAATTTTAAAATTTGGCATGAAGCAAGCTTTATCAAGCTTTTTCAAATTATTGGATTAGGTTAAAGGTCACGGAGGCTAAAAATAGATTTATCTACTGTACCTCATAAAGCCTTCGGTTATAGACCAATATCTTTGATATTCAGTATATAGGTTCCTTGCATGGACCTCTACCCATTGGTAGGGTTTGAGGTCACTGGGTCAAGGTCACCATAGCTGATAATAGATATTTCTACTTTCTGTCATAGAGCCTTTATTTATTGACTGATATTTTACATATTTGGTTTGAAGGCACTTTTATATTTTCAATTAAAAAATGAAATACTGCTTAACAGCAAACCTACAGCCAAAGTACTCAGGTGGCCCTCTTGTCTCAGTAACTGGAGTACCATTTTACCAAGAGCCTTCAAACTTCATAGGATGATTTTCTTTACTCAATTAAAGAACCCAATCATTTTTGGGGTCAGTAGGTCAAAAGTCAAGGTCACAGGAACCTGTAGAGTCAAAACTATTTCTTCTTAGTAACTGGAGTATTATTACACCCAGAACCTTCAAACTTAACAGGGTATTAATTAATTATATTAGAAGAACCCTATTGTTTTTGGGGTCTGTAGGTCAAAGGTCAAAGTCACAGGGACCTGTAGAGTAAAACTATTTCTGCTAAAAAATTTGAGTACCATTACACCCAGAGTCTTCAAACTTATTGCAAACTTATTCAAACTTGCACCCATAAAAACCAATATCGATATTTGTAACATGAGCAATGAGACTCATGTGAGCGATTTAGGGCCATCATGGCCCTCTTGTTAGCTCACCTGTCATGAAGTGACATAGTGAGCTTTTCTGATCACCGTTTGTCCGTTGTCCGTCTGTCCGTCTGTTAACAATTAGTTTGTTAACTACTCTAGTGGTCACATTTTTGCCTCAATTGTCATGAAACTTGGTCAGGATGTTTGTCTCATTAATATCTCGGACGAGTTCGAACATGGGTTATCAGGGTTGGAAAACTAGGTCACAGAGCCCAAATATAGAAAAAATTTGTTAACACTCTAGAGGCTACTTTTTCAGTCCAAATGTCCTGGAAATTTGTCAGAAAGGTTCTATCGATCATTTCTAGCTCAAGTTCAAATATGGGTCATCTGGGTTCAGAAACTAGGCCACGGAGCCCAAAAATAGAAAAATCTTGTTAACACTCTAGAGTTACTTTTTGAGCCCAAATAATCTGGAAATTTGTCAGAAAGGTTGCCTTGAAGATTTCTAGATCAAGTTTGAATATGGATCATCTTGGGTCACAAACTAAGTCACAGAGTCCAGATATGGAAAAACCTTGTTAACATTCTAAAGGTAGCTTTTTCAGTCCAAATAACCTGGAAATTTGTCAGAAAGCTTAATTCTATGGTTTTTAGGTCAAGTTTGAATATGGGTCATCTGGAGTCGAAACATCTAGGTCACAGAGCCCAAATATTGAAAAACTTTGTAAACACTCTAGAGGCTAAATTTTCAAGTCCAGATGTCCTGGAAATTTGTCAGAAAGGTTGTTTTGATGATTTGTAGCTCAAGTTTGGATATGGGTTATCTGGGGTCAAAAACTAGGTCACAGAGCCTAAATTTCGAAAAACCTTGTTAACACTGTAGAGGCTTCTTTTTCAGTCTAAATATCCTGGAAATTTGTCAGAGAGATTGTTTTGATAATTTCTAGCTCAAGTTCGAATATGGGTCATCTAGGTTAAAAAACTAGGTCATAGAGCCCAAATAAGGAAAAACCTTGTTAACACTCTAGGGCTTACATTTTCAGTACAAATATCCTTGAAATTTGTCAAAGAGATTGTTTCAATAATTTCTAGGTCAAGTTCAAATATGGGTCATCTGGGGTCAATTAACCAGGTCCATAGCAACTTTGTTAAAAGCAGTCATACTCAGGTGAGCGATACAGGGCCATCATGGCCCTCTTGTTTTACAAAAAACATTTATAGTTGTATATGATTCATACTTGCACAAAGGAACACTTATGACAAAACCAACATGTTAAATAATTAGAATATGACCTTGACCTTTACTGTCCAGGTCAGATGATTAAATTTTGTTTAAATTTTAATAACTTTCTCATTCATTTACGGATTTGTTTCATGCTTGGACAAAACAACTCTTACGACAACTTTGACATTTTCATTGATTCAAGTATGACTTGACCTTAAAATGACCTTAACTTTCAAGGTCAAATTATTGAATTTGGCTAAAATTGGCCATAACTTAGTAATTTATGATTGGATTCTATTCTTACTTGGACAGGCTCTTGTTTGTCTGTCCGTTCATCTGTCAGTCTGGCTTTTTTGTTTGGTCCATATTTTTTGGCAGTCATGGATGGATTTTGAAATAATATTGCATAAATATGTTGCACATTGAAACAATGTTTCACATGCAAGACCCAGGTTTGTAGGTCAAAGGTCAAAATTTTAATATAAGTGCATTGCACTGGTCGTGTCCAGTCAAGAATTCTGTCATTCCTGGATATATTTTAAAATGACTTGGCATAAATGTGTTGGATATGATGACAACTTGTCGCATGCAAGAATCAGATGTCCAGCTCAGAGATCAAGGTCTGACAAACAAATCTGACATTATGATTCTTTCTTGTTTGACCTTGACCTTAAAATGACCTTCACAGTCAAAGTCAAATTGTTGAAATTTGCTAAAATTGGCCATAACTTTGTTGTTTATGGTTGGATTTTATGTATACTTGGACAAAACAACACTTATGACAAATCTGACATTATGAATCTTTCAGGTTTGACCTTGACCATAAAATGACCTGCATAGTCAAGGTCAAAATATTCAATTTTGCTACAATTTGCCATAACTTTAATTAATAGGTGGATTGTCTTCATACTTGTGCAAAACAACACATTATGACAAAACCAACAAGTTGAATGACTCAAGTTTGACCATGACCTAAAAATGACCTTGACTGTCAAGGTCAGATAATTGAATTTTATTAAAATTGTCATAACTTTGTCATTTATTTATGGATTTGATTCATTCTTGAACAGAACAACATTTATGACAAATCTGACATTAAGATTAGTTCGTGTATGACCTTGACCTTTAAATGACCTTGACTGTACAGGTCAGATTATTGAATTTTGCTAAAACTGGCCATAACTTTGTTATTTGTGGTTGGATTTTAATCATACTTGGACAAAACAACAATCATGACAAATCCAACATGTTGAATTATTCAGGTGTGATCTTTTCCTTTAAATGACCGTCACCGTCAAGGTCAAATTATTGAATTTTGCTCAGATTGTCAAATCTTTTTTATTTATTTATGGATTTGATTCATACTTGGACAAAACAACACTTATGACCAATCCAGCATTATGCTTCTTTCATGTATGACCTTCACCTTAAAGTGACCTTGACAGTCAAGGTCAAATTATTGAATTTTGGTACAATTTGCCATCACATTGTTATTTGTTGTTTGATTTGATTCATACCTTGACAAAACAACACTTATGACAAGACCGACATGTTGAATAACCATGACCTAAAAATGACCTTGACTGTCACGGTCAGATGATTGAATTTTGCTTAAATTTAATTTTAATTAATTATAACTGTCATTTACATGTGGATTTGATTCATACTTGGACAAAACAATACTTATGACAAATCCAACATTTTGATTCTTTTAAGTATGAACTTGACCTTTAAATTACCTTTACACTGGAGGTCAAATTATTGAATTCTTCTAAAACTGTCCATAATTTTGTTATTTGTGGTTGGATTTTGATCAGTCTTGGACAAAACAACTCTTATGACAAAGCCAACAAGTTGAGTTATTCAAGTGTGACCTTGACTTTAAAATGACTGTGACCATCATGGTCAAATTATTGAATTTTGCTACAATTTGCCATAACTTTGTTATTTGTTGTTGGATTTGATTCATACTTGGACAATACAACACTTATGCCAAAACGAACATGTTGAATAACTCAAGTATGACCATGACCTAAAAATGAAAGGTCAGATTTCTGAATGCTGCTAAAATTGGTAAAACTTTGTTATATATGGATGAATTTGATAATTATATTTCCAAATGATGTTTCATTTGAAACCCCTTCACCACAATGTGCTTCCTGTGATGTGTTTGCCTTTAGAAATGTTAGAAATGGGAAAAAGTCGAGTGTGGCCCCCGCTTGCGGTGGCTCTTGTATGTCAAAAGTCATGATATGATTGTGAATAAATGGTCGTGTTCTGTGCATGATTTTTAGCTCACCTGAGCCTTTGGCCCATGTAGGGCTATTGTGACCGGTCTTTGTCCGTCGTCCGTCAACAATTTCATTCAAACGACATCTCCTCTGAAACCTCCGGGCCAAATTTAATGAAACTTGCCAGGGATGTTCTTTGCATGAAGCTCTACCAAAGTTGTTCAAAGAATTCAATTCCATCAAGAACTCTGGTTGCCATGGCAACTTAAAGGAAAAACTTTGAAAATCTTTTCTGAAACAACAAGGCCCTGAGCCTTAAGATTTGGTATGTAGCATTGCCTAGTGGACCTCTACCAAGTTTGTTCAAATTATGCCCCTTGGTTCAGATTTGGCCCCATCCCGGGGGTCAATTGATTTTACATAGGCTTATATAGGAAATCTTTAAAAATCTGCCTCTCAGAAACCACAATGCCTACAGCTTTGATATTTGGTATGTAGCATTGTCTAATGGATGTCTACCAAGTTTGTTCAAATTATGGCCCCTTGGTCAAAATTGGCCACGCCCCAGGGTTCTCTTTGTTTACATATAGTTATATAGGAAAAACATGAAAAATGGTTTTTCTTCCAAACTAATAGGACTAGACCTTAGATATTTGGTGTGGAGTATTTTGTAGAGAACCTTTACCGGTATTGTATATATGTTGGCCCCAAAAAGGCAATCTTTAAAAATCTTCTTACTGGCAACCTCAATGCCTACTGCTTAGATATTTGGTATGCAGCATTGTCTAGTGGACCTCTACCTAGTTGTTTGAAAAATATCCCTGGGGTCACTATTGGCCCCGCCCGAGGGTTCACAAGTTTTGAATAGCAGTATAGAAGAAAATCTTTAAAAATCTTCTTGTCTGAAACCACAAGGCCTATAATTTTAAAATTTGGCATGAAGCAAGCTTTATCAAGCTTTTTGAAATTATTAGATTAGGTTAAAGGTGAAGGAGGCTAAAAATAGATTTATCTACTGTACCTCATAGAGCCTACATTTATAGACCAGTATCTTTGATATTCAGTATATAGCTTCCTTGCATGGATGTCTACCCATGGGTAGGGTTTGAGGTCACTGGGTCAAGGTCAAGGTCACCATAGCTTTTAAAAGATATTTCTACTTTCTGTCATAGAGCCTTTATTTATTGATTGATAATTTACATATTTGGTTTGTAGGCACTTACATATTTTCAATTAAAAAAATGAAATACTGCTTAACAGCAAACCTACAGCCAAAATACTCAGGTGAGTGATCCAGGGCTATCATGGTCCTAGTGTTGTTATTCATAGATGGATTTTGAAATAATTATGTGTAAATGTGTTGAAAATTGAGAGAATCCTAGATTTGTAGCTTAAAGGTTAAGGTCACACTCAACTGGAAAGGAAATTTTTCATAAAAAGTACATTGATGGTTGTTTTGTTCAACAATTTTGTGATTCATGAATGCTTAGTTTGGATGTTCTAAGGAAATGTTTCTTGAAAAAATACGCTATTAGAGTTTTAAGTTATTTGGTATCAACAGTTATATGCTGAATAATAATATCTTGTTCTAAAAGAATTTATTAGCTAATATGTGTATAATCAGAGCATTTATCTCAACTGACAGACAGCATATGTGTTTAATTCTTTTGTTGTTTATTGGCATTTATGATAATTATTACTATCAGTAATGGGCATTGTGCGTCATCAGCAGTTTTACTTGAACGACTTCTCCTCCTAAACTGCTAAGCCAACTGTGACTAAACATGCCTGGGATATTCCTTGCATGAAGCTCTACCAAAGTTGTTTAAAGAATTGAATTCCTTTAAGAACTCTGGTTGCTATGGCAACAGAAAGGAAAAACTTTGAAAATCTTTTTGTCTGAATTGACAAGGCCCTGAGCCTTAAGATTTGGTATGTAGCATTGCCTAGTGGACCTTAACCAAGTTTGTTCAAACTATACCCCTGGGGTTTAAATTTGGCCCAACCCAGGGGGGATGGGTCATTTGATTTTACGTAGGCTTATATAGGGAAATTTTTGAAAATCTTCTTGTCTGAAACCACTAGGCCCTGAGACTTAAGATTTGGTAAGTAGCATTGTCTACTAGACCTCTACCAAGCTTGTTCAAATTATTCCTCTGGGGTCAAATTTCGCCCCACCCTTGGGGTCAGTTTATTTTACATAGGCTTATATATGCAAAACATAAAAAAATCTTGTCTGAACTCACAAAGCATTGAACTTAGATATTTTTAAAGGAGCATCAGCTAGAGGTCATCTACCAATTTTGTTCAAATTATGCCCCTTGAGTGAAAATTGGCTCTACCCTGTGGGTCACTTGAATTCATATAGATATATATAGGGAAAACCCAAAAAAAAGCTGATGTTTATTTAACAGCAGACCCAAATGCAAAGTATTCAGGAGAGAGACTTAGGGCCATCATGGCCCTCTTTTTAGATAAAGATAAACTGATTCGTCACTCAAATTCCAAGGTCAAAGATCTATGTCAAAGATTGATAATACTTAGCAGGGTTCTGGTCTGACAGATATTCTTTTGGTCTGCCAGATTTTCAAATTTGGCAGACTGAATGACTGACAAATTTTTCAAACTACAAGTACGTCTGACAGTATTGGTGACACCATTGTAAAATTAAACAATTTACTTCTTTCAGGACTTAGTGATGGACATTCTTAGAGTCTTGAATTCACCTGACCAGGAGGTGAGAAAGAAAACTTTGAACTTGTCCCTTGACCTTGTCACTTCAAGAACTGTTGAAGAGGTGAGTAATGAAATAACTGTATCCTGTATTTGTATGAGGAATGCTTATTGCAGGAACTTAGTTTATCATTGGATAATATATGGCTCAAAATTTACCCTGTCATAGGGGTCACTTGTTAAACATAGATTTATGTAGATACAGTACATTCAGCAAGGATTTTTCAAAACCCACAGGATAATGTCCGTGAGACCTCGTGGACAGAAAATTTTGAACACTGGGGACATTATTCTTCAGCCACTAGTGTTTCCTCTGCAGAACGCCATGGTAAATCATGAGGGAATCCGGTGGTAAATCCTGTGGATCATGGCAAAAATTGCTGAATTTTAGGAAAATTTAATAAGACATGTTAAAAATTAATGAAATAATTGTGCAATAAAGAATTCATATTACTAAGTGTTAAGTATTGTCACAACAAATTATATGTTACAAATTTTACCGAACTTACAATTACAAGTCAGCTTGTAATAAAAAAAGAAAAACTCATGTTTTTATGCCCCTGAAGGGAGGCATATAGTAATCACACTGTCCGTCCTTCCGTCTGTCTTGTAAAATCTTGTCCTCGCTTCATCTCCAAAACCGCTTGAGGGATTTCATTGAAACTTAACAGGAGTGTTTGTCACCAAGTATAGTTGTGCATTATGTCAGGAGATTTCGCACGATTTATTTTTGGCAGATATATGGGCACTTAGTCATTTTTTTTACTCTAAAATCTTGTCCGTTGCTTCATCTTTCATCTCCAAAACCGCTTGAGGGATTTCATTGAAACTTGAGGAGTGTTTGTCACCAAGCCTAGTTGTTCATATCGTCAGGAGATTCCGCTTGCATTTTTTTTGGCAGAGTTATTGGCACATAGTCATTTTTATGCCCCCCGAAGGGAGGCATGGGCATATAGTAATTGCACTATCTGTCCGTCCGTCCTTCTGTCCGTCTGTCCTGTAAAGTCTTGTCCTCGCTTCATCTCCAAAACCTCTTGAGGGATTTCATTGAAGCCTTGTTGTGCTTATCTTCAGGAGTTTCTGCTCAGATTATTTTTGGCAGAGTTATGGGCCCTTAGTCATTTTAAGCTCGATTTTTATAAAAAAATAAATAAAGTTATTGCTATAGTCATAGTGTCGTTGCCGTTGCCGTTCCCATTCCCATCCAAAAAATTTAACATTGATCATAATTTTTTTATTCCTTGATGGATTATCTTCATACTTGGTCACAACAACTCTTTGGACAAGACCTTCGAGATGACCAGACTAAACTTGACCTTGACTCTTTAATGACCTTCAAATTCAAGGTCAAAATATTGAATTTTGCTAAAATTGGCCATAACTTTATTATTAGTAGGTGGATTCTCTTCATACTTGGACACAACAACCCTTCGAACAAGACCTTCAAGTAGACCATACTAAATTTGACCTTGACTTATAAATGACCTTCACCTTCAAGGTCAAATACTGAATTTTGCTAAAATTGGCCGTAACTGTATCATTAGTAGGTGGATTTTCTTCATGCTTGGGCACAACAACCCTTTGGAAAAGATCTTCAAGTAGACCAGACTAAACTTGACCTTGACTCATAAATGCCCTTTCTTTCAAAGTCAAATTATTGAATTTTGCTAAAATTGGCCATAACTTAATTATTAATAGGTGGATTGTCTTCATACTTGGACACAACTACCCTTTGGACAAGATCTTCAAGTGAACCAGACTCAACTTGACTTTGACTTATAAATGACCTTCACTTTCAAGGTCAAATTATTAAATTTTGCTAAAATTGTCCATAACTTTAGTATTAATGGTTGGATTTGATTAATACTTGGCCAAAACTACACTTATGACAAAACCAACATGTTGAATAACTCAGATATGACCATGACCTGAAAATGACTTTGACAGTCAAGGTCAGATGATTGAATTTTGCTTAAATTGTCATAACTTTCTCATTTATTTATAGATTTGATTCATATTTGGACTAAACAATACTTATGACAAATCCGTCATTATGATAATTTCAAGTTTGACCTTGACCTTTAAATGACCTTGACAGTTAAAATGAAATCATTGAATTTTGTTAAAACTGGCCATAATTTTGTTATTTTTGGTTGGATTTGTTTCAGACTTGGACAAAACAACACTTATGACAAAGCTGACATGATAAATTATTCAAGTTTGACCTTAACCTTAAAATTACCATGACCATCAAGGTCAAATAATTAAATTTTGCTTTAATTTTCATAACTTTGTTGTTTTTGGTTGGTTTTGATTCATACTTGGACAAAACAACAATTATGAAAAAACCGACATATTGAATAACTCAGGTATGACCATAACCTAAAAATGACCTTGACCGTCAAGGTCAGATGATTGAATTTTGCATAAATTGGCATACCTTTCTCATTTATTTATGGATTTGATTCATACTTGGACAAAACAACACTTATGACAAATCCGACATTTTGATTCTTTCAAGTATGACTTTGACCTTTTAATGATCTCATTGTGAAGAGGTGCAGTGCCTAAGAACCATAACTCTTTTTCTCACAACTTTTGAGTTATTTATCTCACCGTCAAAGGTGGTGGGGATATTAGAAATGGTCGTTGTCCGTCCAGTTTTGTCTGGAGCATAACTCCAAAAGTACATGAGCGATTTTCTTCAAACTTCATACACTGAAAGAGCACATTGAAAGGAAGTGTAGTTTGTAAGAACAATAACTCCACATTGCCTACTTCTAGAGTTATTTCCCTTTGTCAAATTTACTTCGGAAAACTTTGTCCGAAGCATAATTCCAAAAGTACTTGAGGGATTTTCTTCAAACTTCATACACTGACAGAGCACATTGAGAGGAAGTGCAATGTGCAAGAAAAATAACTCTACCCTGCCTACTTTTAGAGTTATTCCCCTTTATCAGATTTACTTTTAAAAATTTTATACACCCGTCAAAGACGTTTTATGGAATCACCCATGGCGGGCTAGCAGGCGGACAGGCGGAATCCAGATGTTTGTCAGGAGCATAAATCCTACACTATCAAAGCTATTGACTTGAAACTTCATAGATTGATAGATCTCATTCAGATGGAGTGCAGTGCACAAGAAACATCATCCTGCACTTTATAATGTTGGACCTATTCCCCTTTGTTTAATTTTCTTGTCTGGAGCATAACTCCAAAACTATCAAGCTATTGACTTGAAACTTTATAGGTGGATAGATCTCATTGAGACAGAATGCATTGTTTAAGAACCACCACTCTGCACATCATGAATTTGGAGTTATTCCCCTTTGTTTAATTTTCTTGTCTGAAGCATAACTCCAAAACTGACTTGAAACTTCGTTGGTGGATACATCTCATTGAGACAGAATGCATTGTTTAAGAACCATTACTCTGCACTTCTTGGATTTGGAGTTATTCCACTTTGCTTAATTATTTTCTTCGGAGCGTAACTCCAACAGAATCAAAGATATTGACTTAAAACTTTATAGGTGGATAGATGTTATTGAAACAAATTGCTAAATTGACAGGCGTATTTTTCTCCTTGCTGCACTCTTGTTGTCCAGAGCATAACTCCAAAAGTGCTTGAGGAATTTACTTCAAACTTAATACACTGACATAGCACATTGGTAGGAAGTACAGTGTCAAAAACAATAACTCTACCTTGCCTAATTTTTTAGGGATTTTCTTCAAACTGCCTACATGCATTATTACATTTAGTTTTTGAAAGTACAACCTGTAGGTAACTTCTCTACCTTGCCTACTTTTAGAGTTATTCCCCTTTATCAGATTTACTTAAAAAGTTTTGTCCAGAGCATAATTCCAAAAGTACTTGAGGGATTTACTTCAATTTTAATTCACAAGCACATTGACAGGAAGTACAGTGCACAAGAACAATAACTCTGCCTTGCCTACTTTTAGAGTTATTCCCCTTTATTAGCTTTACTTGAAATCTTACTTGACATCTCCTTCTAAACCACTCGGCCATTTTAAACCAAACTTTACAGAAATGTTCCTTATTATTCCCTTTTAAGCTCACCTGAGCCTGCTCAGGGTGAGCTTTTGGGATCGTTGAATGTCCGGCGTCGTGCGTCTTCAACAATTTGACTTAAACGACTTCTCCTCCTAAACCGTTAAGCCAACATTGACAAAACATGCCTGGGATATTCCTTGCATGAAGCTCTACCAAAGTTGTTCAAAGAATTCAATTCCATCAAGAACTCTTGTTGCTATGGCAACTTAAGGGAAAAACTTTGAAAATCTTCTTGTCTGAAACCACAAGGCTCTGAGCCTTAAGATTTGGTATGTAGCATTGTCTAGTCGACCTCTATCAAGTTTGTTCAAATTATACCCCTGGGGTCAAATTTGGCCCTGCCCTGGGGGTCAATTGATTTTACATAGGCTTATATAGTGAAACTTTAAAAATCTTCTTGTCTGAAACCAGTGGACCTCTACCAAATTTTTTCAAATCATGGCTCCTGGGTCAAAAATGCCCCGCCCCAGGGGTCACATGTTTTACATAGAGTTATATAGGAAAAACTTTAAAAAATCTTCTTGTCAGAAACCGCAAGGCCTAGAGAGTAGAAATTTGGTGTGCAGCATTGGCCAGTGGACCTTTACAAAGTTTGTTCAAATCATGGCTCCTGGGTCAAAAATGGTCCTGCCCTGGGGGTCACTTGATTTACATAGAGTTATATAGGGAAAACTTTAAAAATCTTCTTGTCAGAAACTGCAAGGCATGGAGCTTAGATATTTGGTGTTGAGCATCATCTAGTGGACCTCTACCAAGATTGTTCAAATAATAACCCTGGGGTCAGAACTGGCCGTGCCCTGGGGTCACTTGATCTACATAGAGTTATATAGGGAAAACTTTAAAAATCTTCTTGTCTGAAACCAAAAGGTCTTGAGCTTAGATATTTGGTATGAGGCATCATCTAGTGGACCTCTACAAAGACTGTTCAAATTGTGACCCTGCGATCAGAACTGACCCCGCCCAGGGCTTATTTGATTTACATAGAGTTATTCACATGTAGGAAAAACTTTAAAAATCTTCTTATAAGAAACTGCAAGGCGTAGAGCTTAGATATTTGGTGTTGAGCTTTGTCTAGTAGACCTCTACCAAGATTGTTCAAATCATGGCCCCTGGGTCAAAACTGGCTCCGCCCAAGGGGTCACATGTTTTACAAAGAGTTATATAGCAAAAAACTTTTAAAATCTTCTTGTCACAGACTGCAAGGCCTGGAGCTTAGATATTTGGTAGTATGCACTGTGACCACAGTGGGGTCATCCACCCTCCCGTGGGGGTCAGTCCCCTGCCCCCCGCCCCCCACGGCCCAAAAATTTTTATCTCATTTTTTAACTGTTTTGCTATGGCAATGAAATTTGGACCATTTATACAGTTTTTCAAGATGATTTCAAAAACAGTACTCCTTGACCTATATTTTTTAGCTTTTCTGATCGGTCTTTGTCCGTCCGTCGTCCATCCGTCCGTCGTCAACTTTTCATTCAAATGACATCTCCTCTGAAACCAAAGGGGCAAATATAATGAAACATGCCTTGCATGAAGCTCTACCAAGGTTGTTCAAATGGTTCTGGTCCATTGCATTTCTAGTTCACTGGAGCTAAAAATAGATTTTCTAATTTGGATCTTTAAAAATCTTCTTCTCTGAAACCACAAGGCCTGGAGCTTAGATATTTGGTATGAAGCATCATCTAGTGGACCTCTACCAAGTTTGTTCAAATTACAGTCCCTGGGGTCAAAACTGACCCCACCCCAGGGTTCAGTTGATTTTACATAGAGTTTTATAGGGAAAACTTGAAAATCTTCTTGTCAGAAACAAGAACGCCTAGAGTTAAGATATTTGGTTTGTAGCATTATCCAGTGGACCTCTACTAATGAAGCCTGACTTAGCTCGATTAAATGCATATTCATGACTCCTACACGACCTTCAAATCAGTTGATACTTTTTTGATCACGTGAAACCGTGTATGGTCGAATAACTATCTGGAAGCGATCGTGTGCGGTCATGTAGCAGAAGGGTAGTAGTCTAGTTATTCTGAAAAATAGATCGAAAGAGGTCGAGTTGATCGGGTTGCAATTGGATAATGCTCAAGTAGAAGTCAAGATGATCGCGTACAGATTCGGGTAAAAGATGTATACCTGACCAAACAAGATCTTTACACGATTGATTCTTGATCAACTAGATCTTCTACTCGATCACTATGCAATCACTTCTCGACCGCTTTACTTTTGGATCGCTACTTCAATTTTTATGCTCCCCGAAGGGTGAGCATATAGTTGCCGTTTTGTCCGTCCCGTCCGTCTGTCATAATTTTGTCCGGAGCATAACTTGAAAACCCCTGGATATAATTTGTTTAAACTGCACACAGTGGTAGAGGGCATTGACGTGGAGTGCAGTGCCAAAGAACCATAACTCTATTTTGCCCCGTTTTTGAATTATCTCCACTTTTAGAAAAATTTTGTCCAGAGCATAACCTGAAAACCCTTGGACATGATTTGTTTAAACTGCACACAGGGGTAGACGGCATTGAGGCGAAGTGCAGTGCAAAAGAACCATAACTCTATTTGCCCTGGTTTTTTTAATTATCTCCCTTTCTCGAGTAGAGCATAACCTGAAAACCCTTGGAGATAATTACGCTTCCCAAAGGGGGAGCATATAGTTGCCGTTTTGTCCGTCCATTCGTCCGTCATAACAGCATAACACAAAAATTATGAAAGATATCAAGACCAAACTTCATAGGTAGTTAGATCTCATTAAGGAGCAGTGCAGTGCACAAGAAGCATGACTCTTGCTTTTTAGTTTTTGAGTTATTGCCCTTTAAAATTTCTCATACTTATTTTTTGTCTGGGGCATATCTCACAAAGTATAAGAGATATTAACACGAAACTTTATTGGTAGATAGATCTCTATGAGGAGAAGTGCAGCCTGCAAGAACCGTAACTCTATTTTGCATGATTTAGGAGTTATTGCCCTTTGTTATTTTTCATACTTTAAAAAAATACATTTAAACAATAGCCCTTTTGGAATTGGCATTTATTCGGGGAGCATCCATCGATTCTACCGATTTCCCGTTTTGACATGTCAAAAAAATTCGTGTAGGAAGCACCAGCCATGCAGACCAAGGTAGACCGCTCCGACCACCCCCGATCACGCATGCAGACCGAGCTACATTGGTACCAGATTGCTTGATCGTGCTTGATTGAGTTGATCTGATCAGCGGTGAGAACACACCATAAGACATTACATTTTTACCATGTTTCAGATGGTGTTAGTATTAAAGAAGGAAGTTGTCAAGACAAATAATATAGAACATGAAGACACTGGAAAGTACAGGCAGTTATTGGTACGAACCCTGCACCAGCTGTCAATCAAGTTCCCAGATATTGCTACAGCTATTATACCGGTGGTAAGTTTTCATGGTCTATGAATGTTACAGTTTAAAGAAACAGGGCATTAGTGCTACAACTGTTTGTTAGACAAGAATTTCGTGCTGGATTGCACATAACTAGTTTTGAAGTTCATTGTGTACATAACAAGTTGTGAAAAACAGTTAAAAGTTTATTGGCAAATGAGCAAAAAGAATAAGCTTCTGGACATAAACTAAACATGAGTGTAAAACATTAATAAAAAGTAACAGTCG
Source organism: Cyclina sinensis (assembly GCA_012932295.1). Taxonomy (NCBI): domain Eukaryota; kingdom Metazoa; phylum Mollusca; class Bivalvia; order Venerida; family Veneridae; genus Cyclina; species Cyclina sinensis. The sequence goes on from JAAONU010000015.1 coordinate 8,849,832, forward strand.
TGTGATTAAATGTTGTTTTCTGTTAAACTCAGATTTATATGTAGATACATTGTGATTGAAACAGTGAAGTCATAGAAATACTCGAACTGCTGTGCACAGCTGTAAAAATAAGGTTTACAATAGATTCACAGATGTTTTAACTATATTTTGCTTTAACTTGCCATGCCTTTATGCTCCCTTATCTTTATATTCGTTTTTGCTAGGTGTGTGTTTCATACTTTAAGCAGGTCAATTTTGAAATTTGCCATGTTTTATTGATCTGCAGTTGTGTTGAAGTAAATAAAACCTTTAAACTTGTTTGAGAATTCAACATATTTTCTTAATACAACAAATTTTACTTTACAGCTGATAGAGTTTTTGGGAGACAGTAATGAGGCTGCAGCTGCAGATGTTCTGGTTTTTATCCGTGAGGCTATACACAGGTTTGAGCCTCTAAGGGACTTGATCATCAGTAGACTGTTGGATATTTTCCCTACCATCAAAGCAATGAAGTAAGTTTTAGATGCAAGGATTTTGTTTCACCTGTGTTTATTCGAATATTTGACTTAGCATATTTGATATTAAAATACTACTGACAAAACTTCACAGAAATGATTCTTAGCAAGTGCAGTTTATGGAAGGGATTGTCCGCCAGTTCAGATATTATGCTTTATGACATTATTATCTGCAAATTGTTTTGTATTCTTGATATACTGTGCGTTGTCCATCAACAATTTCATAAAAACAACATCTCGTCTGGAACCAATGACTGCACATTAACCAAACTACACAGGAATGATCCTTGGGTGGTCCCCTTTCAAAGTTGTTCAAATGGTTCTGGTCTGTTGCATAAGTAGGTCACAGGGCCAAAAAAAAAGTTTCAAAAAAGCAAATTAAAAAAATCTTCTTGTCAGAAACCAAAAGGCCAAGAGCTTTGATATTTGTATATGACATCATCTATAGGTCCTCTACCAAAGTTGTTCAAATTATGCCCCTAGTCTCAAAATTGGCCCCGGCCCAGGTGGTCATAGGTTTTCCTTGTATATAGTAAAAACTTAAAAAATCTCCTCTGAAATGACAAAGGCTAGAGCTTTGATATTTGGTTTATAACATCATCTGTAGGTCCTCTACGAAATTTGTTCAAATTATGCCCCTAGTGCCAAAATTGGCCCCGCCCCAGGGGGGTCAGGTTTTCCTTATATGTATATAGTAAAAACTTAAAAAATCTTCTCCTCTGAAATGACAAAGGCTAGAGCTTTGATATTTGGTATATGACATCATCTATAGGTCCTATACCAAAGTTGTTCAAATTATGGCCCCAATGCCATAATTGGCCCCATCCCAGAGGGTCATTGGTTTTCCATATAATGTATGTATATAATATAGTAAAAACTTAAAAAATCTTCTCCTCTGAAATGACAAAGCCTTAAGCTTAATTATTTGGCATGAAATATTGTCTTGTGAACCTGCCAAGTTTGTACAAAGTATATCCGGGATAAAAATTGTGCCTGCTGGGGGTCATAGATATTCATTATTTGCATATAGTAAAAACTTATAAGAAAATTATCCTTTGAAGCTTCAAAGGCTAGAGCTTAGATTTACAAGAAATAATGATAGCTTCCACACAAATAACAGTCTCTCCTCAGGTGAGTGCTTTGGGGCCAATGGCACCCTTGTTAGCTCACCTGTCACATAGTGACAGGGTGAGCTTTTGTGATTGCCTTTGGTCCGTCCGTCGTCCGTTCACAATTGTTCTCCGCGCTCTAACAGTCTTAATTTTGGTGCGATCTTCTTGAAACTTGGTCAGAGTGTTTATCTCAATGATATCTAGGTCAAGTTTATAACTGGGTCATCTCACCCTTAAAACTAGGTCACTAGGTCAAATTATAGAAAAAGCTTGTCGGCACTCTAGCAGTCTTAATTTTGGTCCGATCTTCTTCAAACTTGGTCAGATTGTTTATCTCCATGATATTTAGGTCAAGTTCGTAACTGGGTCATGTGACCTTGAAAAGAAGGTAACTAGTTCGAATTTTAGAAAAAGCTTGTCCGCACTCTAGTGGTCTTAATTTTGGTCCCATCTTCTTCAAGCATGGTCAGAATGTGTATCTCAATGATATCTAGGTCAGGTTTGAAACTGGGTTATGTGACCTTGAAAACTAGGTCACTAGGTCAAATTATAGAAAAAGCTTGTCCGCACTGTAGTAGTCTTAATTTTGCTCCAATCTTCTTCAAGCTTTGTCAGAATGTTATCTCGATGATATCTAGGTCAAGTTTGAAACTGGGTCATGTGACTTTGACTAGGTCAAGTTATGATGAAAGCTTTTCTGCACTCTAGTGGTCTTAATTTTGGTCTGATCTTCACTTTCATTACCCTAAGATCTTGGTTCCTTTCTTCAAATTGCCATATTGCATTATTGGTTCCAGAGTTATGGCCCCTGAAAGTGCCTAAATTAACTATTTAGACCTTGTCTGCACAATAGCAGCTTCATTTTTGATTTGAATTTAATCAGACTTGTACAATACTTGAGTTAATATAAGATCTTGCAGGGTTGCCAGGGGACTTGAAAAGTCAGGGAATTTTGAAAACTGGTCAGTGAAAAATAAAAATCCAGAAAAGTTAGTGAAAAGTCAGGGAAAAATAATTTTGAAGGGCTAATATTGTTGTATTTTATTGAAGATTGCATTTACACATTTTTTCTGTTATGAAGTTTTTTCTTTATAATTGTGTACATTGTATTTTAATAAAAGTTCTAGTATTATAAATAACATTACTTAAAGACTGAAAGTCTCTGCAACCCTTACAACCAAAAATTAAAATAAGTATGTGTTACACTCGAAACCCATGTTCCTCCCTCCAAGATCCATGTCACAGCAACCCTCTGAACTTAGTAAGTTCTGCTATATAGGCCTTACTGCTGATAGTTTGTGACTTGCCCATATATTTTTTGCATCTATGGTTGGATTTTAAAATAATTAGCAGAATTGGCAATAGAGTGAACATGTGTCATGTACATAATCCCTGTTTGGAACGGTGTTCCAACATTCAGTTCACAGCAACCTAGTTTTTTGTATAACGGCAGGATTTTTAAAAAAATATTGCGGCACAAACTTCTACATTTTTCAAGATACTGCTGTGAAACTTTAAACATGTTAGATATCATGTGTATACATGCCTGATATATTTTTTATGAGGCTCAGTCCATTATAGTCCACATTGTGCTTTAACAATCCTGGTGACGCACGACATCTAGTGAAACTCTACCAAAGATGACCCCATGGTCATAATTGCCTGCACCCTTTGAGTCAATTGGCAATTGTATTTGCATCCACTGACTCTTGCAACCATTGAGCAGTTGTTGGCAGGTGAGCGACCCAGGGTCCCATGGACCCTCTTGTCTTATTTTTAGCTCACCTGAGCCTGCTCAGGGTGAGCTATTGCGATCGTTGAATCTCCAGCGTGCGTCGTGCATCATCATCAATTTGACTTAAACAAATCTCCTCCTAAACCGCTGAGCCAACATTGATGAAACACAGGGATATTCCTTGCATGAAGCTCTACCAAAGTTGTTCAAAGAATTCAATTCCATCAAGAACTCTGGTTGCTATGGCAACTTAAAGGAAAAACTTTGAAAATCTTCTTGTCTGAAACCACAAAGCCCTGAGCCTTAAGATTTGGTATGTAGCATTGTCTAGTGGACCTCTACCAAGTTTGTTCAAATTATGCCCCTGGGGTCAGAACTGGCCCCGCCCTGGGGGTCACTTGATTTACATAGAGTTATATAGGGAAGACTTTAAAAATCTTCTTGTCTGAAACCACAAGGCCTTGAGCTTAGATATTTGGTATGAGGCATCATCTAGTGTACCTCTACAAAGATTGTTTAAATTATGACTCTGGGGTCAGAACTGGCCCCGCCCTGGGAGTCACTTGATTTACATAGAGTTATATAGGCAAAACTTTAAAAATCTTCTTGTCAGAAACCGCAAGGCATGGAGCTTAGAGATTTGGTGTTGAGCATCATCTAGTGGACCTCTACCAAGATTGTTCAAATAATGACCCTGGGGTCAGAACTGGCTCCGCCCAAGGGGTCGCATGTTTTGCATAGAGTTATATATTCAATTCTTTAAAAAAATCTTCTTTTCAGAAACTGCAAGGGCCTGGACCTTAGATATTTGGTATGAGGCATCATCTAGTGGAAAAGAACAAAGATTGTTCAAATTGTGACCCTAGGGTCAGAACTGACCCCTCCCAGGGCTTATTTGATTTACATAGTGTTATATACATGTAGGGAAAACTTTTAAAATCTTCTTGTAAGAAACTACAAGGCGTGGAGCTTAGATATTTGGTGTTGAGCATTGTCTAGTAGACCTCTATCAAGATTGTTCAAATCATGGCCCCTGGGTCAAAACTGGCCCCGCCCCTGGGGTCCCTTGAGTTACATAGAGTTATATAGCAAAAAACTTTTAAAATCTTTTTGTCACAAACTGCAAGGCCTGGAGCTTAGTTATTTTGTAGTATGCACTGTGACCACAGTGGGGTCACCCCCCCCCCCGGCCCAAAATTTTTTATCTCATTTTTTAAAAGTTTTTCGCTATGGCAATAAAATTTGGACCATTTGTTCAGTTTTTCAAGATGATTTCAAAAACATTATTCCTTGACCTATATTTTTCACTTACTGACCTTCTTTTTTGTTTTTTAGCTACAGCAATGAAATTTGGATCGTGTGCACAGTTTTTCGATTTGATTTTAATAATGTCATCGCATGACCTTTACTTTTGACCTACTGACCTACTTTTTGTGTTTGGAGCTATGGCAATGAAATTTGGACCATGTATACAGTTTTTTGTTCCGATTTCAAAAAAATCATATCATGACCTATATTTTTGACCTACTGACCTACTTGTTTTTGTTTTAGCTACAGCAATGAAATTTGGACCCTGAGCACAGTTTTCCGTTTCAATTTCAAAAATGTCATCACATGACTTACATATTTGACTTACTGACCTACTTTTTGTTTTTTGAGCTATGGCAATAAAATTTGGACCATGTGTACAGTTTTTTGTTCCAATTTAAAAAATGTCATTGCGTGACCTATATTTTTGACCTACTGATCTACCTTTTTGTTTTTTGAGCTGTGGCAATGAAATTTGGACCATGTATACAGTTTTTTGTTCCAATTTCAAAAATGTCATTGCATGACCTATATTTTTGACCAACTGACCTACTATTTTCTATCCCCCCGCCAAAGGCGGAGGGGACATTAGGAATGCCCTTCGTCCGTCGGTGCATCCGTGCATCTGTGCGTCTGTCCGAAACAATTTTGTCCGGAGCATAACTCCAAAACTACTTGAGGGATTTTATTCAAACTTCATACACTGACAGAGCACATTGGTAGGAAGTGCAATGTGCAAGAACAATAACTCTACCTTGCCTAATTTTTGAGGAATTTTCTTCAAACTGCATACGTACATTATTAGCATTAGCATTTACATACAATCAAATATTAGACAATATGTCATGTCCGCTCTATAAATCCTATACTAATGGAAGAAATTTCTTCAAACTTTACTCAAATGTTCAACTCAACAAAGTTATGTGCAGAACCCATGTTACCTTTGTGCCGGCTTAAGGTCAAGGTCACACTTGAAGGTCAAAATTGACTTAGAAAATGTTCTTAAATTTTAACATGTACTTGAATATTTCTGAAACTAGCATAGGTATTTGCTTAAAACTTAAAAGATATATGAGGTATCACAAGTAAGATATGCAGGTCAAGTTTCATAACTCTGTATTGCATTTTGATAAAGTTATGCCCCTTTTTAAGTCTTTTAATTTACTTACAATCAATACTAGACCATATGTTGTGTCCGCTCTATAAATTCTATACTAATGGAAGGATTTTCTTCAAACTTGACTCAAATGTTCACCCGAACTGGGCAATTGACTTAGAAAATGTTCTGAAATTTTAACATGTACTTGAATATTTCTAAAACTAGAACAAGTAAGCTCAGTATGCAAAGTTTTTCCACTCTTAATTACATTTTGACATAATTATGCTATTTTCTTAACTTCACTGCTTTTGTGATCCCCCCGCCAAAGGCGGAGGGGATATTAGGAATGCCCTTCGCTCGTCCGTGCGTCCGTGTGTCCGTGCATCCTTGCGTCCGTGCGTCTGTGCGTCCGTCCGAAACAATTTTGTCCGGAGCATAACTCCAAAACTACTTGAGGGATTTTATTCAAACTTCATACACTGACAGAGCACATTGGTAGGGAGTGCAGTGTGGAAGTGCAATAACTCTACCTTGCCTATTTTTAGAGTTATTCCCCTTTATCAGAATTACTTGATAAATTTTGTCCGGAGCATAACTCTAAAACTACTTGAGGGATTTTATTCAAACTTCATACACTGACAGAGCACATTGGTAGGTAGTGCAGTGTGCAAGAACAATAACTCTACCTTGCCTATTTTTAGAGTTATTCCCCTTTATCAGAATTACTTGATAAATTTTGTCCGGAGCATAACTCCAAAACTACTTGAGGGATTTTATTCAAATTTCATACACTCACAGAGCACATTGGTAGGTAGTGCAGTGTGCAAGTCCAATAACTCTACCTTGCCTATTTTTTAGAGTTATTCCCCTTTATGAGATTTACTTGTTTTCATTTTAAAAATCCCAGCATATACATGTATATCTAATTCTTGAATTCTTGAACTATTTATCCCCCGCCAAAGGTGAAGGGGATATTAGAAATGGTCTCTGTCCGTCCGTGTGTCCGTCCGTTCCAGTTTTGTCCGGAGCATAACTCCAAAAGTACTTGAGTGATTTTCTTCAAACTTCATATACTGAAAGAGCACATTTGGAGGAGGTGCAGTGTGAAAGAATAATAACTCTACCTTGCCTACTTTTAGAATTATTCCCCTTTATCAGATTTAATTGAAAAACTTAGTCCGATGCATAACTCCAAAAGTGCTTGAGCGATTTTCTTCAAACTTAATACACTGACATAGCACATTGGTAGGAAGTGCAGTTTGCAAGAACAATATTTCTACCTTGCCTATTTTTTGTGGGATTTTCTTCAAACATTATTACATTGAGTGTTTGAAAGTACAACCTTCAGGTAGCTTCTTCCCGGCGGGGGGATTAACCATGTGTAACATGGCTCTTGTTTGTTTTAGTACATTGGGAAAATGAAAGGTTATTTGTAACTGTTTCGAACATGATTTGACAATATATATTTATACTATTACCTGTACAATTTGTTTGTTTTTTTCACCAGAGATAATTTCTTTTTATGTATATGTATATGTGCCACTAAAGTTATTCCCTTAACCACCTTTCCATGTCGTCTTCTGTCAAGGACATTGGTGGGGGTATGAATCGCATTCAGCGATAGTTCTAGTTTTCCGTCGCAGCTTTCTAAGCAACTAGAGCATGCAGCCACCTGATATTTTGCATATTGCTTTATCCTTTAGTCCCATATGGTGTAAAGCGATTTTATGCTCCTTGCTCATCTACTTCCTGTTAACCGAATACTAAGATTTTTACACATAGTTGACATACATTCACAATTTCCGTCACAGTTTTCTCAGCAACTATAAGATGCAGCAGCCTGATATTTTGCATATTGCTTTATCCTATATTCTCATATGGTATAAAGCGATTATATGCTCCTTGCTCATCTACTTCCTGTTTACCGAATACTTAGAAGTTACCAACACACAGGAAAGGAGGTTCACTTGATCGTGTTTTTGTGAATAAAGACTTCGATGAATCAGAAATCACAGATGTAATACCTGTTCATTATTCTGACCATTTTCATATCCATCTAGCTGTGCCTTGGATGAAGTTGTATTAAGTTCAGGTAAATACTCGGAAAAATTTGACACTCTTTATACATATGACAAATGCAAATTACATTATGAAAGTCAAATTTCTGATAGTGGAGGTATCACTAGTGAGCATTAGCTCACAAATTTACTTGTTGTTCCGATTTCAAAAATGTCATCAAATGACCTATATATTTGAGCTACTGACCTACTTTTCTGTTTTTGGAGTTATGGCAATGAAATTTGGATCATGTGTACAGTTTTTTATTCCGATTTCAAAAACATCATAGCATGACCTATATTTTTGACCCACTTTTTGTTTTAAAGCTACAGCAAATTTTTCCCTGCATGGGTCCTATATTCCGTGGGTAGGGTTACCGTTACCGTTGAGGTCACCAGTTTAAGGTCAAGGTCACCATAGCTTATGATAGATATTTCTACTCTTTGTCATAGAGCCTGTATTTATTGACTGATATTTTACATGTTTACATATTTGTATTTACATTACTTACATATTTTCAATTAAAACATGAAATACTGCTTAACAGCAAACCTACAGCCAAAATACTCAGGTGAGCGATCTAGGGCCATCATGGCCCTCTTGTTATTAATATAAATATTTAAAAGACTTTACCACAGGTAAACAGACGCGAAGTGACTCGATATTACTCCCGCGAAATCACTTGAAAATACTCCACACTCGAAGTCACTTCAGTCACTCCATTTACACTCAAAGTGACTCTTTTTTTAAAGTTTTTCCTCCTGCGAAGTGTGGAGTAAATTCCTCCAAACTTCGTGGAATTTGGACAATCGTCCTGAACTGTACTGTAGCATTGACTAGAGGACCTTTACCAAGTTTGTTCAAATCATGGCCCCTTCGTCAAAATAGGCCCCGCCTCAGATGTCACGTGTTTTACATAGAGTTATGAAGGAAAAACTTTATATATCTTCTTGTGAGAAACCACAAGGCCTAGAGTTTAGATATTTAGTGTTCAGCATTGCCTAGTGGACCTTTACCAGGTTTGTTCAAATCATGAACCTGGGGTCAAAACTGGCTCCACCTGGGGCAGTGGGGGATCCTTTGATTTTTCACAAGGACTTATAAAGGAAAAACTGCTGCTCTGAAACACCCAAGGACTAGACCCTCAATTGTTCATTGTTATGTCCCCCCCCAACCCCCTTCTGATGGAGACGTATTGTTTTTGCCCTGTCCATGGGTGTCTGTTTGTCTGTCTGTCTGTCACACTTTGTTTCCTTTCAATAACTTGAGTACCAGTTGACCCAATGCCTTCAAACTTCAGGGTTATTGCCCTTATTGAGTAGCAAAAAAAAACGCTTTTGTTTTTAGGGTCAATAGGTCAAAGGGACCTCTAGAGTGAAAACCGTTTCCACTCAATAACAGGAGTACCATTTCACCCAGAGCCTTCAAACTTCATAGGATGATTGCTTTACTAAATAGAAGAACCATATTGTTTTGGGGGCTAGTATGTCAAAGGTCAAGGTCACAGGGACTTGTATAGTGAAAAGTTTTTCTGCAGAGTAACTGTAGTACCATTACACCCAGAGCCTGCAAACTTTATAGCATAATTGTATTAGAAGAACCCTTCTTGTTTTTAGGGTCCATAAGTCAAAGATTAAGTTCACAGGGACCTGTAGAGTGAAATCTATTTCTGAACAGTAGCTGGTGACCATTTTACTCAGAACCTTCAAACTTCATAGGGTAATTATATTAGAAGAATCCTATTGTTTTTGGGGTCTGTAGATCAAAGGTCATGTTCAGTGGGACCTGTAGAATGAAACTATTTTTGCTACAAAAATTGAGTTCCATTACACCCAGAGACTTCAAACTTATTGCAAACTTATTCAAATTTGCAAACAACGAACACCCATAACAACCAGTAATGATACTTATAACATGAGCAATGAGACTCAGGTGAGTGATTTAGGGCCATCATGGCCCTCTTGTTGAAATTGATAACATTCATATTATATTTCAGTTTTTAGTTTTTAAATATGCAGAATGTAATTACATGATCAATTTCCTGGCTTTCATTTTTAGCAGGGTGAGCTATTGTGATCACCCTGTGTCTGTCGTCCGTCGTCAACATTTTACTTTAAATGACATCTGCTCCTAAACCATAAAGCTATTTTTAACCAAACTTTACAGAAATGTTCCTAATTTTGCCCTTTGCTCAAACAGTTCTGCTCCATTGCACATAAGGGCTGCAATAGCTAAAAATAGAAAAAAATCAATCAGTATCTCCCCGCTTTAAAATTTGCTCTAACAGCTCTGCTCCATTGAACAAAATGGCCACCGGAGCTAAAAAATAGGTTTTCTTCAATATATGGCTTCAAATGCAGATCTCCTCACAAGCTGTTATCACCAAATTGCCTCTGCCCCATGGATTTTTATGTCCCCACTCTGGGGGGGGGGGGGAGGGGGGGGGGCGCATTTAGATTTGCCCTTGCCCGTCCGTCCCAAAAAGTTGTGTCACCTGTAGCTCCAAAAGCACTGGAGCTAGAGTCAAGAAACTTTACAGGAATGTTGATCAGCATGTGAAGTTGTGCACCTGGGGTTTCCCATATAGATTTATTTGGAACTGTTACAGTTATGGCCCCTTACTTAGTCAAAAATAGTAATTTTCAACTTGTGTTGCCTGTACCTGCAAAAGCACTGCACCTACAGTCAAGAAACTCTACAAGGAATTTTGATCAGCATGTAAAGTTTTGCACCTGGGGTTTCCCATATAGATTTATTCGGAATTGTTAGAGTTATGGCCCCTTACATACTCAAAATTTGCAGTTATGGCCCCTTACTTAGTCAAAAATAGTAATTTTCAACTTGTGTTGCCTTTAACAGCAAAAGCGCTGGAGCTAGAGTCACCCAGTTCTGAGCAGGGTTGACATACTGTGTCTGACTGAAGCAAATGTCCATGAGAATTAAGTACAGTACCATCAGCGTGTTGGGTGGAGCTTGATATGTATGCCGATGTCATGGTAAGACAACTGCCATGGTTTGTTGTTCTACACACGAGATAAGTTGCCAGTGACAACTTCCAGTGTTTCACATCAACCTCATATGAAACAAGTGTCAGTTTCATCAGAGCTCTGTCCAAGGTCATTCTGTCTTCTTTATATATCTCCATTCTCGAACATAACAGACTTTATTAATGATCTAACACATATTGCAGACCAAACTTCTCCAGATGTACTGCTTGGAGATTTCAACTTAACTTTTAATTGCCCTTTGTTGGTTTTCCTTTGTATGAAGGATAAGTTGAAAACCACTGGTTTGAATTCATGGCAACTTCACACAGTGGTCAATCACAATGAGAGGAAGTGCAGTGTCCAAGAATCATAACTCCGTCTTCACTATTTTTAGAGTAATTGCCCTTTAAAGTTTTTTTATGTCCGGAGCATAACTTGAAAACTACTGGTTGGAATTCATTGCAACTACATACAATGGTCAAGCACAATGAGAGAAAGTGCAGTGTCCAAGAAAAATAACTCCAAATCCTCTATTTGCAGAGTTATTGCCCCTTATTGGTTTTCTTTATTTGGAACATAGCTTGAAAACTACTGGTTGGAATTCAATGCAACTTCATACAATGATCAAGCACATCGAGAGAAAGTGCATTGTATAAGAGCTATAACTCCATCTTCACTATTTACAGAGTTATTGCCCTTCCTTTGAATGCCTTTTCCAGAATATAATTTGGAAACTTGTGGTTGGAATTCAATGCAACTTTATACAATGATCAAACACATTGAGTGGATGTGCAATGTACAAGAGCTATAACTCTGTCTTCACTGTTTGCACAGTTATTGCCCTTTGTTAGTTTTCTTTGTCTGGAGAATAACTTGAAAACTATTTTTATGCAGCCGAAGGGAGGCACATAGTTTTTTAACCATCTGTCCTTCTGTCCCTCTGTCCTTCTGTCCGTCCGCAATTTTCTTGTCCGGTCAACAACTTTGTTACTATAAGGTGGATTTTAAAATAACTTGGCATTAATGTGTGGCAGAATTAGGCGAGGTGTCATGTGCAAGACCTGGGTCTCTAGCTCTGTATCTTTGTCATTCACAATTGGATTTTAAAATAACTTGGCATAAATTTGTGTCTTATTACGATGACGAGTCATGCACAAGACCTGGGTCTATAGTTCAAAGGTCAAGGTCACACTTAGGCTTCAAATATCTTTTTTTTTTTCATGATAATGCAGTGATGGTCATGTCCGGTCTGTTTCTTTGTCATTTATGGATAGATTTTCAAATAATTTGGCATAAATTTTTTGCACATTATGACGACGTGTCTTGCACAAGACCCAGGTCTGTACCTCAAAGGTCAAGGTCACAGTTGGGCTTCAAAACCTCATTCTCATTATAATGCAGTATGCAGTAATGGTTTTCTCTAATTATATCGCACCTTATTTAAAAGTTTACTGATTAAATTTTTGATAATTATGTCTCCCCCCCTCTACTTTCTGAGTAGAAGAATCCTTTTGAATTTGGGGTCAGTAGGTCAAAGGTCAAAGTCACATGCCCGAAGAGTGTAAACCGTTTTTGCTCAATAACTGGAGTTCTATTTCACCCAGAGCCTTCAAACTTCATACGTTGATTGCACTTATTGAGTATAAGCACCCTATTGATTTTGGGGTCAGTAGTTTAAAGGTCAAGGTCACAGGGGCCCGAAAAGTGTAAACCCTTTCCACATAAAAACTGGAGTTCTAATTCACCCAGAGCCTTGAAACTTCATGCGACAATTGCCCTTATTGAGTTGAAGAACCCTATTGATTTGGGGCCAGTAGGTCAAAGGTCAAGGTCACAGGGGCCCGAAGAGTGTAAACTGTTTCTGCTCAATAACTGGAGTTCTGTTTCACCCAGAGCCTTAAAATTTCATAGGGTGATTGCCCTTATTGAGTAGAAGAACCCTATTGATTCTGGGGTCAGTAGGTCAAAGGTCAAGGTCACTGCTGGAGGGACACTTCTCGACCATATTTATGTTAAAAACATGGACTGCATTGAAGCTGGTGTTACTCCAGTACATTACAGCTACCACACTGCCGTTGATACATAGAGGATATTTGTTTGTTTTTGTGGAAGATGGGAATTTATTCACTCGTGAAAATATAAACATATGGTGTTCACTCGATGAAATAAATTCCCATCTTCCACTAAAAAACAAACAAATTTTCTTTTTATTTTATGCCAACACGTCAAAAATGGGTATTTTATGACATTTTTACTCTGGGCCTTCAATAAATTCCCCATGGTGAGCCCCAAATCAGTTAATGCGTACTTTGGTCAAACCGTTACTCCGCACAAAAAAAAAGTGCAGACAATCTCCAATACATATGATAACTTTACTCTTGCTGAAATAAACTGAATACACTTTCATCAAATAACATTTATTTTTCTCTACACAGTTTATCAATATTTATTTAATTTTAGCCATACATACTTTAATTATAAAAGCGGATTAATACCGAGTTATATTCAATCAATTGAATTGAAAGTCGGCCATATTGGATATTGTCCATGTGAGTTATGTAAACAAATCAGACATTTTAAATAATTTATGGCGAATTTCATCATTGTTCACAACTAGTTAGGCTCAGGAATTCAATATTATAACTGGATTTAACAAGGTAAATAAATTTCACTCGCTATCACTGTCTGAAATACGGCGGATTCTCTTGTATTTACGTGGTGGGGAAATTAGTTCAGGCAGAAACAGTGGATTATCAAAATGGTAATTTCACTGATTCAAAACAGTGGATTATCACTTTTATCTCACTGATATTTCCCTATATTTCATTGGTAGGCATAAAATAAAAACAGTTCCACTGTGATGTCAGGTGACGTCAACTGTGCTTAGAGTAAGGTGTGAAACTATCATAACCATACATATGTTTATATATATATATATATATATATATATATATATATATATATATATATATATATATATATATATATATAATGTTCTTTATACCATAATAAATGACAGAGGCTTCTGTTTCAGAAAGGTGATATCTCTTCCTTGGCCTTCCTTCCATCGGATTCAGGGGGGAGACATGCGTTTTTCACAGAAAACATCTAGTTTTATGTCAGAATGATATATCTTTTACTGTAATTATTGTATTTCATACATAAAATAAAATCCCATATCCATGACTAAGACATCTACATTTTAGAAAAGGTAAACCTTAATAGACATGGAGAATGCAGAATATATCGTAACAATAGAAAAACCTTGTTTACTATCTAGAGGCTACATTTTCAGTCAAAATATCCTGGAAATTTGTCAGAAAGGTTGTTTCGATGATATCTAGCTCTGATTTGAATAAGGGTCGTCTGGGTTCAAAAACTAGGTCACAGAGCCATAATATTGAAAAACCTTGCTAACACTCTAGAGGTTACATTTTCATTCCAAATATCCTTGAAATTTGTCAGAAAGGTTGTTTTGATGATATCTAGCTCTGGTTTGAATAAGGGTCATCTGGGTTCAAAAACTAGGTCACAGAGCCCAAATATGGAAGAACCTTGTTAACACTCCACAAGTTACATTTGCAGTCTAAATAATCTGAAAATTTGTCAGAGAGGTTGTTTCAATAATTTCTAGCTCTTATTCGAAAATAGGTGGTCATCTGGGATTAAAAAACTAGGTCACAGAGCCCAAATATGGAAAAACTTTCTAAACACTCTAGAGGCAACATTTTCAGTCCAAATATGCTGGACATTTGTCATAAAGGTTGTTTTTATGATTTCTAGCTCAAGTTTGAATTTGGGTCATCTGGGTTCAAGAACTAGGTCACAGAGCCCAAATATGTAAAAGCCTTGTTATTACTCTAGAGGTAACATTTTCAGTCCAAATAATTTGGAAATTTTGTCAGAAAGGTTATTTTAATAATTTCTAGCTCAAGTTCGAACATAGGTCATCAGGGGTCAAGAACTAGGTTACAGAGCCCAGATATGGAAACACCTTGTTAACACTCCAGAGGTTACATTTGCAGTCCAAATAATCTGAAAATTTGTCAGAGAGGTTGTTTCAATAATTTCTAGCTCTAATTGGAATATAGATCATCTGGGTTAAAAATCTAGGTCACAGAGTCCAAATATGGAAAAACTTTGTAAACACACTAGAGGCAACATTTTCAGTTGAAATTTGCTGGACATTTGTCGTAAAGGTTGCTTTTATGATTTCTAGCTAAAGTTTGAATATGGGTCATCTGGGTCCAAGAACTAGGTCACAGAGCCCAAATATGGTAAAGCCTTGTTAACACTCTAGAAGTAACATTTTCAGTCCAATTAACCTGGAAATTTGTCAGAAAGGTTATTTTAATAATTTCTAGCTCAAGTTCGAACATGGGTCATTAGGGGTCAAGAACTCGGTCACAGAGCCCAAATAGGGAAAAACCTTGTTAACACTCTAAAGGTTACATTTTCAGTCAAAATATCCTGGAAATTTGTCAGAGAGGCTGTCATGATGGTTTCCAGCTTAGATTTGAATATGGGTCATTTGGGGTCAAAAACTAGGTCACAGAGCCCAAATGTGGAGAAACCTTGTTAACACTCCAGAGGTTACATGGTCAAACCAGATATCCTGAAAGTTTGTCAGATAGGTTGTTTCATTGCTTTCTAGCTCTGTTTCGAATATGGGTCGTCTAGGGTTAGAGCAGAAATATGTAGAAAAAATTTAAACACTCTAGAGGCAACATTTTCAGTAAAAATATTCTGGAAATTTGTCAGAAAGGTTGTTTCGATGATATCTTGCTCTGGTTTGAATAAGGGTCATCTGGGTTCAAAAACTAGGTCATAGAGCCCAAATATGGAAAAACTTTGTAAACACTCAAGTGGCAACATTTTAAGTCCAAATATCCTGGACTTTTGTCAGAAAAGTTTTTCGATAATTTCTAGCTCAGCTTCGAATATGGGTCATCTGGGTTCAAAAACTAGGTCACTGCATCCAAATATGTAAAAAAACAAAACAAACATGTTAACACTCTACATTTACAGTCCAAATGTACTGGAAAATTGTCAGAAATGTTGTTTTGATGATTTCTAGCTTAATTTCGAATATGGGTCATCTGGGGTCAAAACCTAGGTCACAGTGCCCAAATATGGGAAAACCTTTTTAACACTCTAGAGGTAACATTTTCAGTCCAAATAACCTGGAAATTTGTCAGTAAAGTTGTTTCTGTAATTTCTAGGTTAAGTTCGAATATGGGTCATCTTGGGTCAATTAATCAGGTCCATAACAATTTTGTTAAAAGCAGTCATACTCAGGTGAGCGATCTAGGGCCATCATGGCCCTCTTGTTGAACTGTCCGTCCCTCAGTACATAAGACCGTCCATCACAAAACTTGTAGGGGCTACTCCTCAAAAACTACTGGTCCAGTTTCATCCAAACTTTACAGGAATGATCAGTACCAAGTCTAGTTGTGCATATTATTGGCATTTTGGCCCGTTAATGATTTTTGTCAGAGTTATGACCCTTTAATGATTTTTAAGTAATTTAAGTTTGCCTGGACTACTTCTCTTATACTACTAATGCAATTTGAATGAAATGTTACAGGATTGATTGGTACCTCAATTTACATTTCCAACAAACTGTCCAATCACCCCTCAATACAACTGCTTAATTGGCTATCATCAGGCTACACATGTGATTACTGATCGCTCTTTTTTTTGTATAAAATATTAGATCTTTGGAACTCTTCAATTAGAAAATGTAATAATGCATCTGATCATTGCTTAACGGTAGACCCTCAGTCAAAGTACTCAGGTGAGCAATCCAGGGTCATCATGGCCTTCTTGTTTTAGTGGAGCATCAGCTAGAGGTCATCTGCCAAGTTTGTTCAGATTATGCCCCTTGAGTGAAAATTGGCTCTACTCTAGGGGTCACTTGAATTCATATAGATTTATATAAGGAAATCTTAAAAAACTTTTGATGTTTGCTCAACAGCAGACCCAAAAGCCAAGTATTCAGGTGAGCAATCTAGGGCCATGTTGGCCCTCTTGTTTAAATTGCTGAAAAGTTTCCACTGATTGAACAAAATGGCTGCAGTGACGTTGAATAGCAAAACTTTTTCTGATTAAATTTAGTGTGTAGGTTGTTCATCACAAGTAAATGACCCCTGTAGTTTCTCAGGTCACCAGATCAAAAGTCAAGGTCACAGTAAACTTGTTAAGGGAAACAGTTTCTGCTGAATATATATGGAATCTTTGGGCCCAGGTTTGTCAGACTTAGTATGTAGGTTTGTCATGATCAGTAGATAACAACTATCGTTTTTCAGGTCATTATGTTAAAGGTCAAGGGTCACAGTGACCTTGAAATGTAAAATTGTTTCCGATGAATAAGTGTAGAATAATTGGGCCCATGTTCCTCAGACTTTGTATATAAATTGTTCATGACTTGTAGATGAGCCCTTTAGTTTTTCAGGTCACCAGGTCAATGGCCATGGTCACTGTCTTTGAATAGGAAAATGGTTTCCAATCAATAATTATAGAACGCTTGGTCCCAGCTCCTCAAAACTTCATGGCTGCCTATAGGGATAAGGCACTGAGGGGGGGGGGGGGGGGTGGCATATATGTTTTTACAAACATCCCTTGTTGTAAATAATGTTATTAATTTTATGGGACTTCTTAGATTTTGATTTTTGTCTTTTGTCAGTGCAGCAGCTCCTACATTCATTATCAGGTTTTAATGAAACCTTACAGAAATGTTCAATACCTAGTGTAGTTTTGCATATTTGTTTCGATTTTCTGCTTGACTGATTTTTACAGGCGTTCTGTGGCATGAGTTGATGGGTGTTGACATAGGTCCTGGAAAACAGCATCTAGTTTTAAGTTTTATTAACATGTTTTAGATTCATTGATAATACAAAGAAACAGTAGGTGTCAGAGTCGCCCTAAGTGTAGTCCTTTACATTTCAGGATTCAGCGGGCTGCATTGTGGATACTTGGAGAATATTGCACAACCTCCGAGGACATACAGAGTGTTATGACCCTTGTTAGACAGTCATTGGGAGAAGTATGTAATACTTGTTTTGTTCCAAGATCTCTGTTGTAAATATATAAACATACTTTATTATCAGTCTATATATCAGAAAATTAAAACCCACTTAGTTGTTGCACCGCAATTTACCTGTTTCAAGGATCATAATACAGTAAAGGTGTTACAACATACTCATGTATTCAGTGGAAAGAATATTGCTGGTGTCCAAGTTTATCTTGCCACCTGGATAGCTTGTCCCCCACCCTGGTTATGTTGACACACCTCCCCACTCACCCACCCGCACGCACGCACGTGCACACACACACACAAACACACGCACACACACACACACACACAGAGCAGTCAGCAGTTCCCCCGGTTATTTGACTTGGCTTTTAATTTATTATCAAGCACTGAGAAAGGTGGAACATGCTGTCTGTGGACAGGTCTTGTTTAAAATGAAACTACCATACACCAGTGTATCAACATAGTTGCTTCCCTTTACTGTAGATGTGCCATTTGTACCAGTAGTTCACTCACAGAATATCTAAAATCCATATCTAAAATCCAACTCTTTTTTTTTTTTTTACAGGCATATATTGTCCCTCTTCAGTGAAGCTTTTGTTACTGACATTTGCTGACATTGTTATTTTTTCACCTTCAGTGACAGTTTAGATAATGTTATCTGTTATTATCATCCAGATTCCAGTTGTTGATGATGAACTGAAAAAAGCAGCCGGAGAGGTATCTGAAGATGGTAAGCTTTTTAGCTCTCCTGAGCACCAAGTGCCCATGGGTGAGCTGTCAGGACATGTGATTGTCTGACAAGCCTTGAAAAATTCAAGCCATCTGAACTTTATAGCTTTGAAATTAGTAATTTTTAGCTCACCTGAGCTTTAAGGATCATTTTTTGTCTGTTGTCCACAATTGGTTCATTAATACATTAGATGTTATATGTTTTACCTAATAATCATTAAACTTGATCAGTATGAATCAATTGTCTCAGTAAGCATACAGGCCATGTCTCATACCATGAGGTGAAAACTCAAGTATTTTTACCCCTTCTAACAGCCTCACGGAAAGACCTGAAAAACTCAGGTATTTTTTAATTTTTTGAAAAAAAAAAAAAAATGAAAGTTCAGTATCTCAGACGGTCTGAGGATAGCCAAATGATAATGGAGGTGACATGTTGTGTATTTCGTCTGTTTCAAATCTTCCCTTGGGCAATGGATTAAGTTCATTTATTACAATAAGGACACAGGTTAGAATGCAATTATCTAATTATTTATTAAAGCTGATTGGTTTGCTCGATAATCTCTGTATCTCAGTTAGGGAAGCAAAACAATGGAAGTCTTATAATTTTCGGCTACTGACAGGTAAATGTCTATCTGTATTTTTTTAAGACATAAAAGGTGTTAATTGATTGGGTTCTGGGGTTAATTGGCATTTAATTGATGTTTACTTAAAATTCAATAAAATGTGGTCCCCCCCCTCCCAGAGTGTCATTGTCTTGAACACTGAACATTCTTTAATAGGTCACAGGGTCAAATGACAGGCAGAAAGATTGTAAGAGACACATTGACTGTCAACATCATAAAGATCATCTGCAAACAGAAAGCAGTAACTTCCTTTGCTGCACCAGCATCAACAAAGTTCATATTTAAATAACTACAGTATACAGCTCAGGAGGATTGTCCAAATTCCACGAAGTTTGGAGGAATTTACTCCACACTTCGCGGGAGGAATAACTTTAAAAAAAAGAGTCACTTTGAGTGTAAATGGAGTGACTGAAGTGACTTCGAGTGTGGAGTATTTTCAAGTGATTTCGTGGGAGTAATATCGAGTCACTTCGCGTCCGTTTACCCGTGGTAAAGTTTTTTAAAATATTTATATTAATAAAAAAAAAGAAAAAAGAAATGAAACATTTTAAATAATGACATGTGCATACCTTGTATTCCACGATCGACAAACATAAAACTTAATGACCACCGTTTCCGGTTTCTTTTTCAAACACCAATGTTTCATCTCAATATTTTTGTTGCAGGTAGGCATATCGTAGGTATTTATGTTGTTAGTTTTGTTTTCGTTTCCTCACAGTTGCTGTTTTATTTTAAGTTTCATTTGAGAGTTTAAAATTGTCAAGTTGTCTTACGTCAATGGTTGTTCAAGCATAAACGGCTTCGCTCCAGTTGAGTTAACTCTTTTTAGCTCGACTTTTTTTGAAAAAAAAATCGAGTTATTGTCATAGTCATGGTGTCGTTGCCGTTGCCGTTCCCGTCCGAAAACTTTAACATTGATCATAATTTTTTTATTCCTTGATGGTTTCTCTTAATTCTTGGACACAACAACCCTTTGGAGAAGACCTTCAAGCTGACCAGACTAAACTTGACCTTGACTCATAAATGACCTTCACATTCAAGGTCAAAATATTGAATTTTGCTAAAATTGGCCATAACTTTATTATTAATAGGTGGATTCTCTTTATGCTTGGACACAACAACCCTTTGGAAAAGACCTTCAAGCTGACCAGACTAAACTTGACCTTGACTCATAAATGACCTTCACCTTCAAGGTCAAATTATTGAATTTTGCTAAAATTGACCATAACATTAGTATTTATGGTTGGATTTGATTTATACTTGGACAAAACAACACTTATGGCAAAACCAACATGTTGAATAACTCAGATTTGACCATGACCTTAAAATTACCTTGACCGTCAAGGTCAGATGATTGAATTTTGCTTAAATTGTCATAACTTTCTCATTTATTTATAGATTTAATTCAAACTTGAACTAAACAACAGTTGTGACAAATCCGACATTATGATTATTTCAAGTTTGACCTTGACCTTTAAATGACCTTGACGGTCAAGGTCAAATCATTGAATTTTGTTAAAACTGGCCATAATTATGTAATTTATGGTTGGATTTGAATCAAACTTAGACAAAACAACACTTTTTTGTTTCGATTTCTAAAATGTCATGGCATGACCTATATTTTTGACCTACTGACCTACTTTCTGGTTTTGAGCTACAGCAATGAAATTTGGACTGTGTGCACAGTTTTTTATTTCGATTTCAAAAATGTCATGGCATGACCTATATTTTTGACCTACTGACCTACTTTTTGTTTTTGGAGCTATGGCAATGAAATTTGGACCTTGTATACAGTTTTTTCTTCCGATTTCAAAAACGTCATAGCATGACCTATATTTTTGACCTACTGACCTCCTTTTTTGTTTTTTAGCTACAGCAATGAAATTTGGACCGTGTGCACAGTTTTTAGTTTCAATTTCAGAAATGTCATAGCATGACCTATATTTTGACCTACTGACCTCCTTTTTGTTTTTGGAGCTGTGGCAATGAAATTTGGACCGTGTGCACAGTTTTTCGTTTCGAATTCAAACACATCATTGCATGACATATATTTTTGACCTACTGACCTACTTTTTTGTTTTTTAGCTATGAAATTTGGACTGTGTGCACAGTTTCTCGTTTCGAATTGAAAAATGTCATGGCATGACCTATATTTTTGACCTACTGACCTACTTTTTGTTTTTGGAGCTATGGCAATGAAATTTGGACCATGTACACAGTTTTTTGTTCTAATTTGAAAAATGTCATAGCATGACCTATATTTTTGACCTACTGACCTAATTTTTTCTTTTTTAGCTACAGCAATGAAATTTGGACTGTGTGCACAGTTTTTTATTTCGATTTCAAAAATGTCATGGCATGACCTATTTTTTTGACCTACAGACCTACTTTTTGTTTTTGGAGCTATGGCAATGAAATTTTGGACCATGTACACAGTTTTTTGTTCCAATTTCAAAAACATCATAGCATGACCTATATTTTTGACCTACTGACCTCCTTTTTTGTTTTTAGCTACAGCAATGAAATTTGGACCATAAGCACAGCTTTTCATTTGGATTTCAAAAATGTCATCTCATGACCTATATTTTGACCTACTGACCTCCTTTTTGTTTTTGGAGCTATGGCAATGAAATTGCATTGGTCCATTTCTGTGATATGCATCATTACATTCATAAAAATTTCTTTCATCTTTGAACCAGTGTTAGTGCTTTAGGGCCATTGGCCCTCTTGTTTATTAATACTTGGACAAAACAAGGCTTATGACAAAACCTACATGTTAAATTATTCAAGTATGACCTTAACCTTTAAACAACCTTTATAGTTAAATTTCTAATTATTGCATTTTGCTAAAATAGCCAACTTCTGGTTTCATGGACAGATTTGATCTATACAGGGACAAAACAACACTGAGAATAAAAGAAACGTGTTAAACAATTCAAGCATTACCGTGACCTTTAAATGACCTTGACATTACTTAACTTGGCTATATCTTTGTTGTTAATGGATGTAGTGTCTTCATGCTTGGACATAACTACTTTTTAGACAATACCTCAAGAGAAGGTTAAACTGAACTTGACCTAGACCTTTAAGGTCAAATTTCTGAATGTTGCTAAAATTGGCCATAACTTTTTTATGTATAATTATATTTCCAAATGATGTTTCATTTGAAATCCCTTCACCACAATGTGCTTCCTCTTATGTGTTTGCCTTTGGAAATAGAAAAAAGTCGAGCGTGGCTCCCGCTTGCGGTGGCTCTTGTTTTTAACTAACCTTGATCCCAGCAATGCAGCGAAATGCCGAGTATGCATTTATTTATGAAAACCAAGTGTAGCTGTTTTATATCATATTAAAGAACACATTTTAAAGCAACTGACAGATAGATGGGTCGACGATGAATGAAAAATTAATGTTTACATTTATACATGAACATGTAACTTTTGCGGCCCTGACGCGAAGTCACTCTTCTTTACTCGCAGAATTGCGGAGTCATTCCGACGATAAATACACTCCATATTGCCATGAAGTGACTCCATAGTGCTGGAGTTTTTTGTAAATTTACTCGAAGTCACTCTTTTTCCACCTACTCCAAACTTTACTTACTTTGGACGAGAAAGTTATTCTTTATTTGTGCTGAACAAATATCCTTAGTTCTGTATTCAAATACAGATACTTACCATTTTAGATACAATGTCAGGTGGTAACATACAGAGACTAGTTACAGCAGATGGCACATATGCCACTCAAAGTGCATTCAGTACTGTCTCAGCAGCAAAGAAAGAGGAAAAGTGAGTACAGAATTTGATTTTAACAAAAGATTGTCATATTGAAAAATGTAATAAAAAATTTGATCAGCATGTGAATGAAAGTTGACCTGCTTAAATTGGCCATAACTTTGTTATTTATGGTTTGATTTGATTCGTACTGAGTCAAAACAACACTTCTGACAAAACTGACACATTGAATCATTCATGTGTGACCTTGACCTTCAAGGTCAAATTGTTAAATTTTACTAAAATTGGCCATAACGTCATTTTTAGTTCTCTTTAATTAATACTTGGACAAAACAACATTCATGGCAAAACCTACATGTTAAATTATTCAGGTTTGACCTTGACTTTAAAATGACCTTCAAGGTGAAATTATTGAATTTTGCTAAAATAGCCAAATTTTTG
The DNA here is from genome assembly GCA_012932295.1 of Cyclina sinensis. Lineage (NCBI taxonomy): Eukaryota > Metazoa > Mollusca > Bivalvia > Venerida > Veneridae > Cyclina > Cyclina sinensis. The sequence goes on from JAAONU010000015.1 coordinate 8,873,185, forward strand.
TTATATATGGACAGATTTGATCTATACTAGGACAAATCAACACTGAGAATAAACAAACATGTTAAACAATTCAAGTATTACCTTGACCTTTAAATGACCTTGACATTGCTTTACTTCGCTCTATCTTTGTTATTAATAGATGTAGTGTCTTCATGCTTGGACATAACTGGACAATACATCTAAAGAAGGTTAAACTTGACCTTGACCTTTAAGTTCAAATTTCTGAATGTTGCTAAAATTGGTCATAACTTTGTTAAGTATGGATGAATTTGATAATTATATTTCCAAATGATGTTTCATTTGAAATCCCCACAATGTGCTTCCTCTGATGTGTTTGCCTTTGGAAATAGGAAAAAGTTGAGCGTGGCCCCCGCTTGCAGTGGCTCTTGTTTAAAAATGTTTTTATGAAAGATACCTTTAGCTCACCTGAGCCAACAGGCTCAGTTGAGCTATCATGATCTTCTTATGTCTATTAGCCGTCCGTCTGTCAACAATTCCATTCTAAGAACATCATCTCTGAAACCACGGCCTCTTTAAATTTGCCTTTATTAGAATGTTCATTGCATGCCCACCTTTAGGATTTTTAAAATTTATTGAGTTACATGTAGAATAATGGTTGTTATCACAACCAAAAGAAAAAACTTCAAGGCTCTTTTCAGCAACCCCTTGAAAAATTTGAAAATAATTTAGCAGGTATGTTCCTTACGGGTGACCCTCTAAAATTATTACAAGTTATGAAATTTATTCTGATCCTTATAAAATCATGGCCACCAGGGACAGTTCTTATTAAACATCTATGTCTGTATGGAAAACTTTTAAAATTTTCTCCTTAGAAACTGCTGGATTGATTTGAAAATAGTGTGACACAAATTTCCTTGGGTGACTCTTTATGTAAATTAGGAAATTTATTTTATTGATGAGAAAACATTGCCACAGAAGGTGTTTTTAACTTCCATTTATATCATTATGGGAAACTAAAAGTCTTCTCCTTAGAAACTGCTTGCTTGATATGAAAACAATTTGGCAAAAATGTACCATAGGTTGCCCTCTATCTTAATCTTCAAATTTATTTTGATAAGTGAAAAAACATGGCCACCAGGAGTGGGGCTTAATTTCCTTATAATTATATTATATCTTTCATTCATAAATTTTCAGATGAGAGCAGTAAGTGCCATTATGGCCCTCTTGTTTTTTTATGCCAATGTTAAAATCACATTTTGTGACTTTATCATCTTTTATCATTTCAAGTCCTCCTCTGCGTCAGTTCTTGTTGGATGGTGATTTCTTTGTGGGTGCGGCACTGTCTACGTCATTAACCAAGCTGGCTCTGAAATACCTGACACTCCATACTGACAGCAAGAAGCAAAATGCAAGTTGGATTTCATTCTTATTGACTTTTATATTCTCTGTCACTTTAACTATTTAAATTTTATGATTTACCTTGACCTGGCAAAACTTTTTGTTTGCCAGTGTCTTATCAAAGTGAAAGGAAGCAAAAACGTCAATTAGAGATCATCAGAAGTCAGAAAATTTGATCAGATATTTTGAACTATCTCCCAAGCTATTTCACATTCTAAAAAGAAACCAATATATTCTATCTGCAAATACATGTTTTATTATCCCCCATTGTGGGAAGGGGGTGTAGGAATGGTCGTCATTTATCTGTCCATTGGCCGTCGTCCACATGTTTATACATGATAGTTGACCACAAAAACAAAAAGACCCTAATTGTTTTTGGCATCAGTAGGTCAAAAGTCAAAGTCACCATGACTTAAACTTTGAATTGTTACTTGAATACTATTTGACACATGCCCTTCAAATTTCCTACAGTGGATGCGTGTACCGGGTAAATGACTTGTAGTATTTGAGATTACAAGGTCAAAGGTCAAGGTCACCATGATTTAAAACATTTATAACAGTTTCTGCTGATGTACTGACACAAGTTCCTGCCCTTCTATCTTCCTATACCTAGCAATAAGGCACTAGGAGAAAATACATGTTTGACAGACATCTCTTGTTTAACTTGATTTCTGTTAAAATGAAGTTTCCATGCATTTTAAGGAAAACACTGGAACAGATTTTCTTCATATTTTACATGGGTGTGTGTCTTATGAAACTAGGTTCCTTTCAAACTTGGGCATGATACCTTCAATTTTATCAGAGTTATGGCCCTTTTTCAACTCCATATTTCGTTTCCGCACATTTTTAGGAAAATGCTTGCACAGATTTCATTCATATTTTGTATATGTGTTTCATGAAACTGCTGCTTCCTTAAGAAATGACACCTCCAATTTTATAAGTTATGTCCTTTTTTTTGACTCCAGTTTTCATTTCTGTGCATTCAAGGAGAATGCTTGCTTAAATTTCATTCATATTTTGCATGTATATATGTCTTAAGAAACCATAGGTTCCTTATAAAATTGGGCTTGACCTCCAATTTTTAACTCACCTGAGCCGTAGGCTTAGCGTGTGCTATTAGGATGGATCAATGTCTGTCGTCAGTCGGATGTACACAGTTAGTTTGTTAACATTCTAGTGGTCACATTTTTGCCTCAATTGTCATGAAACTTAGTCAGGATGTTTGTGCCAGTAATTACTCAGACAAGTTCGAACATCTGGGATGAAAAACTAGGTCACATGGCCCAAAGATAGAAAAAAATTATTAACACTCTAGAAAGGTTGTTTCGATCATTTCTAGCTCAAATTCAAATATGGGTCTTCTGAGGTCAAAAACTAGGTCACAAAGCCAAAATATGGAAAACCTTGTTAACACTTGAGGTTACATTTTCAGTCCAAATATCCTGAAAATTTGTCAGAAAGGATGCTTCGATGATTTCTAGCTCAAACTTGGAATTCTTGATCACCAGCAAGACCCCTTCAAAGATACTTGGTACCAATATCCCTGGGGTCAAAATTAACCCCATCCCAGGGGACACTTGATTTTGCTTAGACTTATATTGAAAAAAACTTCTCAGTCTAGTACTGAACTAATTACTTACATGGGATGGGTAGGTACTTTTAGATACAATTTCAACAGAACTTTCACAAAACATTTATAAAACAAAATATTTCCTTTGTTTTCTTGAACCAACTTGATCCTATCATACCTTCCATAGATATGGGTGACAAAAGAAGCATATTTTGCGATGTCTGCATGACAGCTTTGATAATCTTACAAAGCACTGGTCTGATTTTAAAATGAAATCACACAACTATAATCATGAAACTTGAGCATTGGGACTCAGGTGGGAAATTTATGGCTATCAGGGCCCTCTTGTTTTTTAAAAGCACATCATTCCAGTTTTGTCCATTATCCAAGTAGAGAAAGAAATGTTTGGTTTAAATTTATCTTGTTATATAATACCTAGTGTTGTAGATTTGGGTTTCACAAAGATATAATTATGACACTAGTATAGTGGGTACAAGTTTTCTGCATTTGCTGGTCTGATGTTTTGCTTCTTGTAAGTATCTGATTCTCATTTTTCCTTCATTATTTTTTCAGGCTTTCCTGGCTGAGGCTATGTTTATCATGTCAACAATGTTGCATTTAGGAAAATCTGGAATTCCCACGAAGGTGATTAATTCTTTCTTGTGTACATATTTACTGTTTTTAGCTCATCTGACCACAAAGTGCTCAGGGTGAGCTTTTCTGATCAGTCTTTGTCCATCATCCGTCCGTCCTTCCGTCAGTCCGTCGTCAACTTTTCATTCAAATGACATCTCCTCTGGAACCAAAGGGCCAAATTAAATGAAACTTGCCTGTTCCTTGCATGAAGCTCTACCAAGATTGTTCAAATAATTCTGGTCCATTGCATTTCAGGTTCACTGGAGCTAAAATTAGATTTTTAGCTCACCTGAGCATGCTCATGTGAGCTTTTAGGATCCTTGATTGTCCGGCGTCCGTCCGTCCGTCGTCCACAATTCATTCAAACGACATCTCCTCTGAAACCACTGGGCAAAATTTAATGAAACTTGCCTAAAATGTTCCTTGCATGAATCTCTACCAAGTTTGTTCAAATGTTCCGGTTCATTGCATTTCTGGGTCACAGGAGCTAAAAACAGATTTTAATAGTTGGATCTTTAAAAATCTTCTTGTCAGAAACCACAAGGCCTGGAGCTTTGATATTTGGTATAAAGCATCATCTAGTGGACCTCTACCAAGTTTGTTCAAATTATGAGCCTGGGGTCAAAAATGGCCCCGCCCCAGGGGTAACTTGTTTTACATAGAGTTATATAGGAAAAACTTAAAAAATCTTCTTGTCAGAAACTGTAAGGCATAGAGCTAAGATATTTGGTGTGTAGCATTGTCTAGTAGACCTCTACCAAGTTTGTTCAAATCATGGCCTCTGGGTCAAAAATGGTCCCGCCCCAGGGGTAACTTGTTTTACATAGAGTTATTTAGGAAAAACTTAAAAAATCTTCTTGTCAGAAACCATAAGGCATAGAGCTTAGATATTTGGTATGTAGCATTGTCTAGTGGACCTCTACCAAGTTTGTTCAAATTATAACTCTGGGGTCAAATTTGGCCCCACCCTGGGGTCATTGGTTTTACAAAGGCTTATATAAGAAAAACTTCGAAAATCTTCTTGTCAGAAACCACAAGGCCCTGAGCCTTAAGATTTGGGATGTAGCATTGTCTAGTGGACCTCTACCAAGTTTGTTCAAATTATACCCCTGGGGTCAAATTTGGCCCCACCCTGGGGTTATTGGTTTTACATAGGCTTATATAGTGAAAACTTTGAAAATCTTCTTGTAGAAGGAGAAGTAACATTTTCAGTCCAAATAATCTGGAAATTTGTTAGACAGGTTGTTTCTATGATTTCTAGCTGAAGTTCGAATATGGGTCATCTGGGTTCAAAAACTAGGTCACAGAGCCCAAAAATAGAGAAACCTTGTTAACACTCTAGAGGTTACATTTTCAGTCAAAATATCCCAGAAATTTGTCAGAAAGGTTGTTTTGATGATTTTTAGCTCATGTTCAAAATTGTGTCATCTGGGGTCAAAAACTAGGTCACAGAGCCCAAATATGGAAAAACTTTGTTAACACTCTAGAGGTTACATTTTCAGTTCAAATAACCTGGAAATTTGTTAGACAGGTTGTTTCTATGATTTCTAAGTTAAATTTGAATATGGGTCATCTGAAATCAAAAACTCGGTCACAGAGCCCAAAAATAGAAAAAAACTTGTTAACACTCTAGAAGCTACTTTTCAGTCCAAATATTCTCGAAGTTTGTCAGAAAGGATGTTTTAGTGATTTCTAGCTCAGATTTGAATAAAGGTCATATGGGGTCAAAAACTAGGTCACAGACCCCAAATATGGAAAAAACCTTGTTAACACGCATTGAGGTAACATTTTCAGTTCAAACGACCTTGAAATTTGTCAGAAAGATTTTTTCAATAATTTCTAGGTCAGGTTCGTATATGGGTCATCTGGGGTCAATTAACCAAGTCCATAGCAAGTTTGTTAAAAGCAGTCATATTCAGGTGAGCGATACAGGGCCATCATGGCCCTCTTGTAAAAGTTGGATCTTGTGGCGGCGTGGCCGAGTGGTTAATGCGTCGGACTAGTATTCAAAGGATTGCTAGCCACACGGGTTCAAAACCCGTCAGGGGCAAGCCGTTGTTTCCTTGAGCAAGAAACTTTACACTCATTGCGTAGTACTGGTTAGTTCCAGGAACGGATTTGAGAGTGTGTCTATAAGCTAAAAGCTTCCTACACAATCGAACTAAAATAAATTTGGTATAAACTGAAAGTTGGATCTTTAAAGATCTTCTCTGAAACCTCAAGGCCTGGAGCTTAGATATTTGGTATGAAGCATCATCTAGTGGACCTCTACCAAGTTTGTTCAAATTATGACTGTGGGGTCAAAACTGACCCCACCCCAGAGGTCAGTTGATTTTACAAAGATTTATAAAGGGAAAACTTAAAAATCTTCTTGTCAGAAACCACAAGGCCTAGAGTTTAGATATTTGGTGTGCAGCATTGTCCAGTGGACCTCTACCAAATTTGCTCTAATCATGGCTCCTGGGTCAAAAATGGCTCTGCCCCAGGGCTCATGTTTTATATAGAGTTATATAGGAAAAACTTTTAAAAATTTTCTTGTCAGAAACTGCAAGGCCTAGAGCTTAGATATTTGGTGTGTAGCATTGTCCAGTGGAACAGTACCAAGTTCGTTCAAATCATAGCCACTGGGTCAAAATAGGCTCTGCCCCGGGGGTCACTTTTTATTATGCCCCCTATCGAAGATGAGGGGGCATATAGTTTGGCAAATGTCGGTCGGTCGGTCCATCGGTAGACACTTCGTTTCCGATCAATAACTAGAGAACCCTTTGACCTAGGTTCACCAAACTTGGAATGCAGGCTGGTCATCACCACTAGATGACCCCTATTGACTTTGAGGTAATTAGGTCAAAGGTCAAGATCACAGAGACTTTCATCCTAAAAACGGTTTCCGATCAATAACTAGAGAACGCTTTGACCTACGTTCACCAAACTTGGTATGCTGGTTGCTCATCACCAGTAGATGACCCCTATTGACTTGAGGTAATTAGGTCAAAGGTCAAGATCACAGAGACTTTCATCCTAAAAAGGGTTTTTGATCAATAACTACAGAACGCTTTGACCTAGGTTAACCAAACTTGGTATGCTGGTTGGTCATCACAAGTAGATGACCCCTATTGACTTGAGGTCATTAGGTCAAAGGTCAATTTCACAGAGACTTTCATCCTAAAAACGGTTTCCGATCAATAACTAAAAAACGCTTTGACCAATCTTCACCAAACTTGGTATGCTGGTTGGTCATCACCAGTAGATGACCCCTATTGATTCTGAAGTCATTAGGTCAAAGGTCAAGCTCACAGGGACCTTCATCTTAAAAACGGTTTCCGATCAATAACTAGAGAACGCTTTGATCAGGTTCACCAAACTTGGTACGCTGGTTGGTCATTACCAGTAGATCACCCCTATTGATTTTGAAGTCATTAGGTCAAAGGTCAAGCTTACAGGGACCTTCATCCTAAAAACAGGTTTCCGATGAATAACTAGAGAACGCTTTGATCAGGTTCACCAAACTGTGTATGCTAGTTGGTCATTACCAGTAGATGACCCCGTATTGATTTTGAAGTCATTAGGTCAAAAGTCGAGCTCACAGGGACCTTCATCCTAAAAACGGTTTCGGATCAATAACTAGAGAACGTTTTGATCAGGTTCACCAAACTTGGGATGCTGGTTGGTCATTACCAGTAGATGACCCCTGTTGATTTTGAAGTCATTAGGTCAAAGGTCAAGCTCACAGGGACCTTCATCCTAAAAACGGTTTCGGATCAATAACTAGAGAACGTTTTGATCAGGTTCACCAAACTTGGTATGCTGGTTTGTCATTACCAGTAGATGACCTCTGTTGATTTTAAAGTCATTAGGTCAAAGGTCAAGCACACAGGACCCTTCATCCTAAAAACGGTTTCTGATCAATAACTAGAGAATACTTTGACCTAGGTTAACCAAATTTGGTATGCTGGTTGGTGATCACAGGGACCTTCATCCTGAAAACGGTTTCCGATCAATAACTAGAGAACGCTTTGATCAGGTTCACCAAACTTTGTATGCTAGTTGGTCATTACCAGTAGATGACCCCTATTGATTTTGAAGTCATTAGGTCAAAGGTCAAGGTCACAGAGACTTTCATCCTAAAAACGGTTTCGGATCAATAACTAGAGAACGTTTTGATCAGGTTCACCAAACTTGGTATGCTGGTTGGTCATTACCAGTAGATGACCTCTGTTGATTTTGAAGTCAATAGGTCAAAGGTCAAGCTCACAGGGACCTCCATCCTTAAAACAGTTTCGGATCAATAACTAGAGAACGTTTTGATCAGGTTCACCAAACTTTGGATGCTGGTTGGTCATTACCAGTAGATGACCCCTGTTGATTTTGAAGTCATTAGGTCAAAGGTCAAGCTCACAGGGACCTTCATCCTAAAAACGGTTTCCGATCAATAACTAGAGGACGTTTTGATCAGCTTCACCAAACTTGGTATGCTGGTTGGTCATTACCAGTAGATGACCCCTGTTGATTTTGAAGTCATTAGGTCAAAGGTCAAGCTCACAGGGACCTTCATCCTAAAAACGGTTTCTGATCAAAAACTAGAGAATGCTTTGACCTAAGTTCACCAAATTTGGTATGCTGGTTAGTGATCACCAGTAGATGACCCCTATTGATTTTGAGGTAATTATGTCAAAGGTCAAGATCACAGACTTTCATCCTAAAAACGTTTTCCGATCAATAACTAGAGGACGCTTTGATCAGGTTCACCAAACTTGGTATGCTGGTTGGTCATTACCAGTAGATAACCCCTATTGATTTTGAAGTCATTAGGTCTAAGGTCAAGCTCACAAGGACCTTCATCCCAAAAACGGTTTCTGATCAATAACTAGAGAATGCTTTGACCTAGGTTCACAAAACTTGCTATGCTGGTTGGACATCACCAGTAGATGACCCCTATTGACTTGAGGTCATTAGGTCAAAGGTCAAGATAATAGAGACTTTCATCCTAAAGATGGTTTTTGATCAATAACTACAGAACCCTTTGACCTAGGTTCACCAAACTTGGTATGCTGGTTGGTCATCACCAGTAGATGACCCCTATTGATTTAAGGTTATTAGGTCAAAGGTAAAGATCACAAGAGACTTTCGTCCTAAAAACTTTTTCCGATCAGTAACTAGAGAACGCTTTGACCTAGGTTCACCAAACTTGGTATGCTGGTTGGTCATCACAATTAGATGACCCCTATTGATTTTGAGGCCATTAGGTCAGAGGTCAAGCTCACAGGGACCTCCATCCTAAAAACGGTTTCCGATCAATATCTAGAGAACACTTTGATCAGGTACACCAAACTTGGTATGCTGGTTGGTCATTACCAGTAGATAACCCCTATTGATTATGAGGTCAAATGTCAAGCTCAAAGGGACCTCCATCCTAAAAACGGTTTCTGATCAATAACTAGAGAATACTTTGACCTAGGTTCACCAAACTTGGTGTGCTGGTTGGTGATCACCAGTAGATGACTTTGAGGTCATTAGGTCAAAGGTCAAGATCACAGACACTTTCATCCTAAAAACGGTTTCCGATTAATAACTTGAGAAGGCTTTGACCTAGGTTCACCAATTTTGGTATGCTGGTTGGTCATCACAAGTAGATGACTTTGAGGTCATTAGGTCAAAGGTCAAGATCACAGAGAGTTTCATCCTAAAAACGGTTTCCGATTTATAACTAGAGAATGCTTTGACCTAGGTTCACCAAACTTGGTTTGCTATTTTGTCATCACCAGTAGATGACCCTATTGATTTTGAGGTCATACGGTCAAAGGTTTAGCTTACAGTGACCTTCATCCTAAAAACGGTTTCCAATCAAAAACTCGAAAAAGCTTTGACCTAGGTTCACCAAACTTGGCATGCTGGTTGGTCATCACGAGTTGATGACCCCTGTTGACTTTGAGGTAATTAGGTCAAAGGTCAAGTTTACAGGGACCTTCATCCTTAAAACGGTTTCCGATCAATAACTAGAGAACGCTTTGACCTAGGTTCACCAAACTTGGCATGCTGGTTGGTCATCACCAGTAGATGACCCCTATTGACTTTGAGGTAATTAGGTCAAAGGTCAAGATCACGGAGACTTTCATCCTAAAAACGGTTTCAGATCAATAACATGTTTTAGTTTCCAGATTATTCCAGTGGCAGTGGCACTTTCCTTTGGGGGTTTAATGTAGACTTCCCTCCTGATTTCTTTGCCCGGGAAAAACGCCGACTTAATATCCGTGATTTTTACAGTCCAATTATTTGTGGCTGCAAGCGTCAGCAAAGTTCTAAGTGTTCCTTTTCCAACTGTTGGACTGTCGCTTTGCATCAAATGTTCTTACTCAAATCCCCGTACCATGAGTCGAGCCTTTGTTTGACCATTTTTGTGAGTTATCACCCATCTGGTTGATAAAGTAACTTGACCACAATCTTGAATTTCTTCATAATTATGTGCCGAAGTGTTGCAGCTTCTCAAGTTCACAAACTTTAGCAGATGTGATTTCATTATTAGCACAGGTCTGTTTAACTACCAAATTTACCTCATTTGTAACCAGTTCCCATTGAACTGCTTCTAGATTAATACTCTTCTTCTCTTTGCTGATATCTTCCTCTACATTATACCAGAACTTGTTTCTTCCTGTTACTTGTCCAGCTCTTCCTAGTATTTTTGCTTGTATCCACTCAGCTGTATCCTGTGTTCTATATCGTATATTGTCATTTGTCTTCAATGTCCTCTTTTCTGGCTGAATTTCTTGACTGTTGTTTTCAATACCAGCTGATGGTCTATCTGTCAAGTTTGACTGCATGTTCTCACTTGAATCCGATGATGGTATGTCCTCGTTTATGGCCTGTATGTCTATCTTAACATCAGAATTCATATAATCATTTACCTTCTGGAGCCTGTTAGGTGATACACGCACAAACACTGCACCATGCCTAATAAACACCACTTTTCCATCTTGAAATACCACCTTTCCAGGTCCAAGCCAACGCTCTTTGCCTTCTTGCTTGTAAAAAACATTATCTCCATGTTCAAAAACTTGTTCAGATGACCTTACTTTATTCCGTAGAGCTCGCCTAATTCTTTCATCAGCTTCTGATTGTATGAATGCTCTCCTGAGCAGTGTGCAAAACATTCAAATGCCTAGCGAACTCCTCACTGCTAGTATTCCCTTGCAATGCTGGCAAATTGTCACTCATAATATTTGGAATATTGGGATTCTGCCCAAAAACAAGTTGATGACTGCTACAACCGTTCCACATTTGTAAAGAATTTCTTGCCATGTTTGCCCTTGAAAGTAATGTCTGCGAGTCGACTTTCCCGTAATCTGCCTGCAACTTGATCAACATCATATCAGTTATAGCATGCACTCTCTCACATAAACCATTCTGAAATGGACTTTGACCAGATGTTGTGCATAATTGAATGTTTAGGATTGAAGTGATTTCTCTTATTTTATCTGAGTTGAATTCACCACCATTGTCAGTCATCAGTGAACCCGTCACGCCAAATTTTCCTACCCATTCCCTCATCAATGCATCTATGATCTTTTCTGGCTTCTTCCTAGTGACAAAAGTTGACACTGTATATCTCGACCACATGTCTATAATGTGTAAAATCCAGCGGCCATCGGCCATTCCATTGCTTGAGATCCATCGCAACTTTCACATTGAATTTTATGAGAAATTTTGGTTTTAATTTTACCAAATGTCACATAATTGGACAGATGTAAAATGCACAGTTTCATTACAGTCATTTCATTAAATGTTCAGCTTATCCAGGTGAGTTATGACTGTAATTATTTTAGCGCTGTTCATCAAATATCGCCGAGATATTACGTGATGTCGAGACATCGAGGAAATCCATTTTTTTTCCTCGATGTCGCGGCGGATATTTTTTTTTCCGCATCCGCGAAATAAAGCTGAAAATGTGAGTACCTTCTGGCACGTACTGTAACATTTTCAGCCCAAATATCCTTGTAATATATCAGAAAGGTTATTTGGATGATTTCTAGCCCAGGTTCGAATATGGGTCATCTGGGGTCAAAAACTAGGTCATTGAGACCAAATATGGAAAAACCTTTTTATCACTCTAGAGGTAACATTTTCAGCCCAAATATTCTGGAAATATGTCAGAAAGGTTGTTTTGATGATTTCTAGCTCAAGTTTGAATATGAGTCATCTGGGGTCAAAAACTAGGTCACACAGCCCAAATATGGTAAAACCTTGTTAACACTCTAGAGGTAACATTTTTAGCCCAAATTTCCTGAAAAACTGTCAGAAAGCTTGTTAAGATGATTTCTAGCTGAAGTTGGAATATGAGTCATGTGGGGTCATAAACTAGGTCACACAGCCTGTATATGGAAAAACCTTGTTAACACCTAGAGGTAACATTTTCAGCCCAAATATCCTGGAAATATGTCAGATAGGTTGTTTCGATGATTTCTACGTCAAGTTCAGATATGGGTCATCTGGGGTCAAAAACTAGGTCACACAGCCTGAATATGGAAAAACCTTGTTAACACTTTAGAGGTCACATTTTCAGTCCAAATATCCTGGAAATTTGTCAGAAAGGTTGTATCGATAATATCTAGCCCAAGTTCGAATATGGGTCATCTGGGGTCAAAAACTAGGTCACAGAGCTTAAATTGGAAAAACCTTGTTTACACTCTGCAGGTAACATTTTTAGCCCAAATATTCTGGAAATATGTCAGAAAGGTTATTTCGATGGTATCTAGGTCAAGTTCGAATATGGGTCATCTGGGGTCAAAAATAAGGTCACAGAGCCAAAAAATTGAAATATGTTGTTAAGGCTCTAAGGCTACTGTTTCAGTCCAAATATCCTGGCAGTTTGTCAGAAAGGTTGTTTGGTTGTTCAAATTATTAGATTAGGTTAAAGGTCACGGAGGCTAAAAATAGATTTATATACTGTACCTCATAAAGCCTTCATTTATAGACCAATATCTTTGGTATTCAATATATAGGTTCCTTGCATGGACCTCTACCCATGGGTAGGGTTTGAGGTCACTGGGTCAAGGTCAAGGTCACCATAGCTTATAATAGATATTTCTACTTTCTGTCATAGAGCCTTTATTTATTGAGTGATATTTTACATATTTGGTTTGTAGGCACTTATATATTTTCAATTAAAAAATGAAATACAGTATATACTCAGCCAAAAGGCGACTCAACCATTAGCCGAGAAGGGGTTTTTGAGGTTAAAATTGATGATTTTTACTTAGACCCTTTCATACGTCAAGTTGGATTTTTTAGATTTTATGCAATCGTACAAATTGCGTATCTGCAGTAAAGGGAAGCAACTACGTCGAAAGAGTGGTGTGCGGTAGTTTCATTATACCGAAGATAATAATAATTTATTTAACTTGCAGGTCGTTCAAAATGCACAAAAAACAAACACAGAAATGTAATACCGAAGCACATGAATAATTTCAAACAGGAATTATCACACTGAAATTATACGAATTATTTTGAAAAAAAATTAATGCCAGTAATTGTTCACACCTTTAATTTCTGAATAAAGCATAATGCTGTTATGTTTACATAGCAATAAGGACCTGTATGATATATGATTATACAACTGGAAAAGCCCCGACACTGGACAGACTTTATCAGTAAACAAGGGAAGTCACTCTACAACAACCACGACATGGTTGTTTGTTTATTACATGTCAATCAGATGTGCGAAAATATCTTTGTCATACTGCCAAGCAGACTAATAAAACAAAACAAAGGCTAGTGTCTTTTATAAGTTCTTTATTGATTAGAGAAGCCTGCTGAATAATAATGATGCAATTACGCTACGGGGTTACCTCCGTGTAGTGTAAAAAATATGACTGTCATACGGGCAAGTACGTTTAATAAATTTTTTCATTTTCTTTACCTGTCTCGCCCATACGTCGAGCAATGACTTTAAGGCCATTTTCTGGGAATAAAAAAACTCGACTTTTGGCCAAGTATATACGGTACTGCTTAACAGCAAACCTACAGCCAAAGTACTCAGGTGAGTGATCCAGGGCCATCATGGCCCTCTTGTTTCAAATTATACCCCTGGGGTCAAATTTGGCCCAACCCCGGGGTCATTGATTTTACATAGGCTTATATAAAGCCTATGTAGTGAAAACTGAAAATTTTCTTGTAGAAGGAGAGGTAACATTTTTAGTCCAAATAATCTTGAAATTTGTCAGACAGGTTGTTTCTATGAATTCTAGCTCAGGTTCGAATATGGGTCATCTTGGTTCAAAAACTAGGTCACAGAGCCCAAAAATTGAAAAACCTTGTTAACACTCTAGAGGTTACATTTTCAGTCAAAATATCCAAGAAATTTGTCTGAAAGGTTGTTAGCTCAAGTTCAAATATGGGTCATCTGGGGTCAAAAACTAGGTCACATAGCCCAAATATGGAAAAACCTTGTTAACACTCTAGAGGTAACATTTTCAGTCCAAATAACCTGGAAATCTATCAAAAAGGTTGTTTCAATGATTTCTAGGTGAAATTTGAATATAGGTCATCCGGAGTCAAAAACCAGGTCACAGAGCCAAAAAATAGAAAAAAAACTTGTGAACACTCTAGAAGCTACTTTTCAGTCCAAATATTCTCCAATTTTGTCAGAAAGGTTGTTTTAATGATTTTTAGCTCAGATTCGAATATAGGTTATCTGGGGTCAAAAACTTGGTCAAAGACCCGTGATATGGAAAAACCTTGTTAATACTCTAGAGGTAACATTTTCAGTCTAAATTACCTTGAAAATTGTAAGAAAGTTTGTTTCAATGATTTCTAGCTTAATTTTGAATATGGGTTATCAAACTAGGTCACAGGGCCAGAAAGTAGAAAAACCCTGTTAATGCTCTAGAGGTTACATTTTCAGTCCAAATATCCTTCAAATTTGTCAGAAAAGTTGTTTAAATGATTTCTAGCTTAGATTTGGATATGGGTTATCTGGGATCAAAAACTAGGTCACAGAGCCCAAATATGGAAAAACCTTGTTAACCCTTTAGAGGTAAGATTTTAATTCCAAATAACATGAAAATTTGTCAAAAAGGTAACTTTTATGATTTCTAGCTCAAGTTTGAATATGGGTAATCCGGAATCAAAAATTAGGTCACAGAGCCCAAATATCAAAAAACTTTGTATACACTCAAGAGGCTACATTTTCAGTCCAAATGTCCTGAAAATTTGTCAGAAAGGTTGTTTTATTGATTTCTTGCTCAAATTTGGATATGGATCATCTGGGGTCTAAAACTAGGTCACAGAGCCCAGATATGGAAAAACCTTGTTAATAATCTAGAGGCTACGTTTTCAGTCCAAATTACCTGGAAATTTGTTAGAAAGATTGTTTCAATAATTTCTAGGATAAGTTCGAATATTGGTCATCTGGGGTCAATTAACCAGGTCTATAGCAACTTTGTTAAAAGCGGTCATATTCAGGTGAGCGATACAGGGCCATCATGGCCCTCTTGTTTTATATAGGCCTGTAGAATGAAAACTTAGACAATCTCCATATCTAGACCAAAAGGCATAGAGCAGAGTTATTTTGTATTGAGCATCATCTAGAAGTCCTCTTAAAAGATTGTTCAAATTATGCGCTTGGGATCTTAAATGTGTAAAATATAAACTCTTTGAAAATCTTCTTGTGAGAAACCATTAAAGTTTGACTGCAGATAATTGGTTTGTAGCATCGTTAAGCTTATTTCTATAAAGATTGTTAAAATTATTTCCCCAGGATTAAAATTGACCCTGCCCAAGGGCCACCTAATTTACTTTGAGGTAATTAGGAAAAAATTGAAAGTCGTCTTCTCTGAAACTACGAGGCCCCTTGGGTTTCAACTTCAACATCATTTGAAGTCATTAGCCTTGCTGTTTCAATTTGTACTCAATGGTACTCATGTGAGTAATATAGGGCCATCATAGCCCTCTTGTTATTTAATCTTGTAACAGTTGTCAGAATATTTGTGTTGGTTATATCTTTGTCTAATTCAAAAGTGGGTCATGTTGGATAAAAAATTAAGTCACCTGGCTGGAGGCCATATTTTCTACCTGACCTTCATGGAATGTTGTCAGTCATGTTTTTCTGGTTACGTGGTGTCAGGAAAGTAATTCACCATTCTAGACATAACCAGCTGTGACTTCAGGGGATTTACCCAAACTTACTTGGGTTTTTTAGCTCACCGCCCAAGGGCCCTTAATATGTAAAAAAGGCAATCTTTAAAAATCTTCTTACTGGAAACCTCAATGCCTACAGCTTAGATATTTGGTATGCAGCACTGTCTAGTGGACCTCTATCAAGTTTGTTCAAATTATGTCCCCTGGGTCAAAATTGGCCATGCCCCAGGGTTCTCTTGGTTTACATATAGTTATATAGGAAAAACATGAAAAATCATTTTTGCTCCGATACGAATAGGACTAGACCTTAGATATTTGGTGTGGAGTATTGTGTTGAGAACCTTTACCAGTATTGTTTATATGTTGGCCCTGGGGTCAAAATTGGCCCCACCCCGGGGGCCCTTAATATGTAAAAAAGGCAATCTTTAAAAATCTTCTTACTGGAAACCTCAATGCCTACAGCTTAGATATTTGGTATGTAGCATTGTTTAGTGGAGCTCTACCTAGTTTGTTTGAATAATGTCACTGGGGTCACTATTGGCCCCGCCGGAGGGGTCATAAGTTTTAAATAGCAGTATAGAAGAAAATCTTTAAAAATCTTCTTGTCTGAAACCACAAGGCCTAGAATTTTAAAATTTGGCATGAAGCAAGCTTTATCAAGCTTTTTGAAATTATTAGATTAGGTTAAAGGTCACGGAGGCTAAAAATAGATTTATCTACTGTACCTCATAGAGCCTTCATTTATAGACCAATATCTTTGATATTCATTATATAGGTTCCTTGCATGGATGTCTACCCATGGGTAGGGTTTGAGGTCACTTGGTCAAGGTCAAGGTCACCATAGCTTATAATAGATATTTCTACTTTCTGTCATAGAGCCTTTATTTATTGACTGATATTTTACATATTTGGTTGGTAGGCACTTACATATTTTCAATTAAAAAATGAAATACTGCTTATCAGCAAACCTACAGCCAAAGTACTCAGGTGAGCAATCCAGGGCCATCATGGCCCTCTTGTTTAGCTCATCTGAGCACTTAAGTGTTGTAAGGTGAGTTATTCTGATCACCCAATGTCTGTTGTCTGTCCAAATTTACCTTTTGAACACCCTCAAGGTTACATTTCCTATCCAGTTATCTTAGTCAACTTAGTCAAAATATTAAGCTTAATGACTTCTACGCTCTTTTAATATATGAGTCATGTTGGGTGAAAAACTAGGCCATCATGTCAAATCCTGTTAAAAGCCAAATCAAATCATCATAAAACTTCGTCAGCATGTTTGTCTAGATGACATTGAGGCTCTTTCTATATATGGGTCATGCTAGGTCACCAGGTCTAGTCCAAGAAAATATGAGGCCACTTTTACCAATCAAATCATCATGAATCATTGTCAGAATACTTGGCTTGACGACTTTTAGGCTCTTTTCATATATGGGTCATCTACAGTCAAAAGCTAGGTCACCAGATCAAATCATGGAGAAAAATATGTGAACACTCTAGAGGCCACATTTTTCATAAAATATCAAACTTTGTGAGAATGTTTGGCTTGATGACTTCTAGTAGTGTTGTAAAATTGGACTGAAATGAAAATCAGTTACCAAATTGAATCAGAGTGAGTATTTCGATTTACCTCTGGAAAATAATGAAAATGTTATAAACAAAGACTAACTGGGAACACTTGAAGAAGTCTTGTACACTTTCACCCTAATGGGTCAGTATTATCACAACAAATACTGTTTAGATGCAGAATAAAACAAATTAAATAGTACTGAATCTCTTATTTATCCAGTTATTTAATGTAATTATAATGTCAAATGTACTTTTGTTAAAACAGGTTCCCTCAAAGAGTATCTTCTTTTGCCACATGGCAACATCGTTTCTTTGGAAATGAAAATCGATTGTTGCCAAAATAACACAGCTGCAAACAATCATTAGATTTAACTTGATTACCATTACATCACTAAAATCACTAACTTCTAGGCTCTTTTCATGGTCTTGTTTGAAATTGAAATGTCATATTTATCCTTTCAGCCTATCACAGATGATGATGTTGATCGTATTGCAACCTGCCTAAGAGTACTATCAGACCAGAGTCCCTTAATGACTGGAAATATTCAACACAGCTTCTCGTAATTCTCTTTCACTCATGTTAACAGCAAAGCTGGCAGAAGAAAAAGAGGCACAAATGGTACTGGATTTTGTGTTAAATTATTCACTTTTACATACTAGAAAAAGGAAAAGTGTAAAATATCTCCTTGTAATACATTCCAGAAAGCAATTCAGGGTGTGAACAACAGTTTAATTAAACTTTACAGATCTCTTCAATCGGATACTAGTATTTATACCCCCACCACAAAATGTTGGGGGTGGGGGGGGGCTATAATGGTTTCGCTTTGTCGCGTCCGTCCGTCCGTCGGTCCGTCTCCATTATCGTGTCCACTCTATAAATCCTATACCAACTGAAGGATTTTCTTCAAACTTGGCTGAAATGTTCACCTCAACAAGGGGATGTGCAGAACCCATGTTGCCCATGTGTCAGTTCAAGGTCAAGGTCACAATTGAAGGTCAAATATCAAACAATCAAATATAAGACATTATGTCATGTCCGCTCTGTAAGTCCTACACTAATTGAAAGATTTTCTTTAATCTTGGCTCAAATGTTCTCCTCAACAAGGGGATGTGCAGAACCTATGTTACCCTTTTGCCGGCTTAAGGTCAAGGTCACACTTGAAGGTCAAAAATTGACTTAGAAAATATTCTTAAATTTTAACATGTATTTGAATATTTCTGAAACTAGAAAACGTATTTGCTTGAAACTTAAAATATTTATGAAGTGTCACAATTAGGATATGCAGGTCAAGTTTCATAACTCTGTGTTGCATTTTGACAAAGTTATGCCACTTTTTAAGTCTTTAGATTTACATACAATCAAATATTAGACAATATGTCGTGTCCGCTCTATAAATCCTATACTAATGGAAGAATTTTCTTTAAACTTTACTCAAATGTTCAACTCAACAAGGTTATGTGCAGAACCCATGTTACCTTTGTGGCGGCTTAAGGTCAAGGTCACACTTGAAGGTCAAAATTGACTTAGAAAATGTTCTTAAATTTTAACATGTACTTGAATATTTCTGAAACTAGCACAGGTATTTGCTTGAAACTTAAAAGATATATGAGGTATCACAAGTAAGATATGCAGGTCAAGTTTCATAACTAAAGAAAGTGGGGGGGGGGATAACTTTGTATTGTATTTTGACAAAGTTAAGTCCATTTTTATGTCTTTAAATTTATTTACTATAATATTTCTTAAACCAGAACAGATATTTACTTGAAACTTAAAATTTATATGAATGGTTACAAGCAAGTTTAGATGATGAAAATTCTACAATTCCATTGAATTATGACACAAGTTATGCCCCTTTTAGGCTTAGAAAATGTTCTGATATAACCATTAATGCTTTAATGTTTCTGAAACAAGAACAGATATTCACGGAAATGAAAGGTTATTTGTAACTGTTTCGAACATGATTTGACAATATATATTTATACTATTACCTGTACAATTTGTTTTGTTTTTTTCACCAGAGATAATTTCTTTTTATGTATATGTATTTGTGCCACTAAAGTTATTCCCTTAACCACCTTTCCATGTCGTCTTCTGTCAAGGACATTGGTGGGGGTATGAATCGCATTCAGCGATAGTTCTAGTTTATTATGACTTGGAGATAGAATTTTACATTTTTGACAAAAAAATCCTCCTATGTACCAAACTTAATGCTTAACAGCCTTTGGAATGTTTTCCACTAAGTCTAGACATCTGTGACAAAGGACAAGCTCAGTTGATGTAATATTAAAAGTAGATGGGAACAGTATAATTATGTTTTCCAACACGAAGTGATTCAGAAACACATTGATTTTGTCCATTGCCTGTCACAAAGTTTGTCAGCACAACTCCTCCAACATGCATGATTTAATTTTTCAAGCCTGAAAGGACGTATTATAGTCCTGGGCTTCTGTCCATCCATCCATCCGTCTGTCTGTCTATTAGGAATTTGGTTTCTAGAGGATAACTTGAGTAACTCTTTGGCTTACAGTCTTTTAGCTTCACATGGTTATTGCCCACATTGAGTGAATGGCCCCTATTGATTTTGGAGTCAGAAGCTCAAAGGTCAAGGTCACAGCGACCTTAACATTGAAAACCATATCCACCATGTAACTTGACAATCATTTGTTATAGAGACTTAAAACTTTATATCATGATTGTACACATTGAGTTGATGACCCCCTGTACATTTTGGGGTCAGTATGTCAAAGGTCAAGGTCACAGTGACCTAAATGTTTTGAATAATTTATACTGTAACTCAGCAACCATTTGTCATAGAGACTTTAAAATTCATGTAATGGTTGCACACATTGAGGGAATAACCCCTATTGATTTGGGGTCAGTATGTCAAAGGTCAAGGTCACAGTGACCTAAGCACTGAAAACTATATCCATTGTAAAACTTTATAACCATTTTTCATACAGACTTCAAACTTCATATGATGATTGATTACATTGAGAAAATGACCCCCGTACATCCTAGGATCAGTAGGTCAAATGTCAGGGTCACAATGACCTAAACACTGAAAAGCATTTCAGCTGTATATCTTGGCACCAGTATTGTTTATATGTTGCCCCCAGGGTCAAAATTAGCCCCACACCGGGGGCCCTTAATATGTAAAAAAGGCAATCTTTAAAAATCTTCTTACTGGAAACCTCAATGCCTACAGCTTAGATATTTGATATGTAGCATTGTCTAGTGGATGTCTACCAAGTTTGTTCAGATTATGTTCCCTAGGTCAAAATTGGCCACGCCCCAGGGTTCCCTTGGTTTACATAGATTTATATAGGAGAAACATGAAAATTAATTTTTCTCAAAAACAAATAGGTCTAGACCTTAGATATTTGGTGTTGAGTATTGTGTTATGAACACTGCGAAAAATATGTAGAAATACGGAAGTGTACGGAATTCCGTATATCATTAATATACGTGTAAAAATACGGAAAAAATAAAATACGGAGGTGTACGGTGTCGTATTTTCAGCAAATCCGTATATGACCAAAATACGGTGTTCCGTATACTCACAAAATACGGAAAACTAGATATACGGTTTCTGTATTTTTCTAAAATACGGGAACATCATAATAAGTCTGTATATTACTAAAATACGGTATCCCGTATTTTTACAAATACGTGAATCTAAAAAGACTGTATATTCATGAACAGTCGTATTGTTTTAATATTTTGTTAATTCCACGTAAATAGTCGTTGTTGATTTATTGTAGTGCTTCAGTTAAGCCTGTTAATTCCTTATATTTCGTTTCGTTAAGGTTCAGTAACGTGGATTATTCTGAAAGTGCTAACTGTGGACTTTGCATAACTTAACAGTGTAACAGTGTAACATTACTACATGTTTGATGTTTGTATGTATATTGTGCATGCTTGATATAACTGATATGTTATTTTTGTTTTTATGTAAAATGTAAATATGCTTGTGATATGGTTCTTTGTATTATGATGATAGCTCTCCTAAATGGAGGTAAATAAAGTATCTATAATGTACTTTTCGTATATACTGAAATGCAGGTGTCAGTTTACTGCTCAAATCTGGTGTTCTATAAATTTGTAAAAAATGGAACCCATTTTGTGTCTAAAACACAATAGTTTTTCCCAATGTTACTCGAATGCGGCATTCCGTAAGTTAAAAATTTGGAAATACGTAAAATAGTTCGGAGGTCATTATTTCCAAGAAGGAACATCTCTAGAAAACTACTGATTGAGAAGTCAACAAATAAAAAATGTATCTGTAAACTGGAAAAAGTAATGATAATTATGTTTGATTATTTAGATTATAATTGAATAAGACGGGCATATCAAATCAAGATAGTCTCCCCGTATTCTCGGAAATACGGGAGTCAGTATACTGCTCAAATAAGGGTTTCTGTTTATTTACTAATACGAGAAACTTGAAATACTATTCAGTATATTCATGAAATACGGGAGTGTGCTTGCAAGTCCGTATATTACTCGAATACGGCATTCCGTATATTTGACAATGCGAAAATAATATCGGTCATAGTTACACAGTAACTGATATATAGAGTTATAATGACTAGTTGAAACTAAGGATCTTTATATAGCAAAATGTTTTCTTTTTGTAATAATGTTTTTCCTTTTTTTGTCTTTTTTTTTTTGGGGGGGGGGGGGTGTCTGTCAAAACTAAATTCCACTCTTGATTTTCTGCCGGATATAGATCATAATCCGATGCAGGCATCTCAAACTTAAAAACGAAATTAAAATGAAACCAATTTAACTTTAATTAATCTGCCCGTGTCAGTTTTTCATTTTTTATCTCCAAGATGATCAGTGATGTGCTTTATTGTCTTAACCACATTACAGTTTTAGATTATTAAAGCCGGATATGGATCATAGTTCACAGCAGGGTTTTCAAGTTTTTAACTAAATTTAATCAAACCGTGCCTCTTGTTAAAATTTTCTTTGCTGGCTGATCTAATATTGCGTAACAGTGATGTACTTTATTGTCTTAAAACAATATTGCGATTTAAAGTAAGTTATCTCTGGTGATATTATTACACTTAAGTGTGCTCTTTCGTCTTAGGTCTGCTTGTGCTTCTGTCTTTGAGAAGAAAAATTAAACTATAATGACTTTTAAAAATTAAAAAAAAGTAGCAGGTTCAATTATTCTTAAAAAGACCTTCTGTTGAAACAATTAGTTTGCCTTTGCTTTGATTACATCGAACATGAACATCTAATTTATCTAAACTGACATGTTTTGGGTTAGACATCTTTTTTTACCTATAATGAAACATGATTGCTAATAAACAGCAAAGAAATTTAAGCCAGTAATACAACATTTAAAATTTTGCTTCAGAAAGTTTAACAGCTTCATAACATTAAACTGGCTTAAACAGTTTTCTATATGTTATCACAATAAACAAAAAGTTTGTTTATTATGAGATATCAATTATCAATTAAGATATAGAACGAATAATCAATTTACAAATACAATTTACTTTGACGAATCATAGATAACATCTCAATCTGATGAACTGTTAAATTAAGCTCTTGTGGTATTCTCCGGTGGATTAATTCTTTTTATCTTATCAAAATTTCACGAAAAACTGCTTTTAAGAAGTACATGTTTCTATCTTAAAAAGAAATCTGAATAAAAGGGTACAGTTACATGGGTATAATAATTATTTCTTTTTCCGTAGTACAAGAAATATCATCGACAATAATATCAAAAATAAGAAAAAAGAAAGCAAACGTATTATTTGTAAAATCAATATCTTACAAACGTGTGCATTGAAACTATTATTGTTTTCTGCGTACACAAACTCGAAGGCTGTTCATATCAATACTCTGAAAAAAAAAAGGAAAAGAAAAAAATCCCAAATGCAAAAAATAAATATTAGAGAATATGTCCATTCAGCAGTAGATGCTTAATATTATATATCAATCAGGAACAAATAAAGACCTTGTTTTATAGCCTTTAGGCTTTTTCTCAAGAGTAAATTTTGTTACTAAAGTGTTTTACTGTGACTGATCAAGGAACACCGACAATGACAATTAACGGTGACTTATCAAAACAAAGCTAGTATGTCACCCCCATATTACGTAACCACATCCCTTCACCACAGGACACCGCGAAAGACAAAAGAGTGTGATAATAATAGAAGCGCTAAATGATGCACTTTTATTGTCAAGTATTGTTTGAAACTGTATCATAGAATAAAACAAGTTTTAGTTAACATTCTACATCAACATGCGGTTGATGAGCAAAGTGTTTAATTTTGTCATTTTGTCCATTTTGTAAACTTTCAGAGGTGTTCAATTAATTGAAATCATATTTTCAACTTTTGAAAAGGAACAGTTATTTGTGTTTTATACAACCCAATCTTTAATTTTGAATATTAAATGGTCTTTATTCACGTCTTTCGTGTATTTAATAATTAAAGATAATAATATATTTAAGTCAAGAATAAAAGATACAGAAAAGTAATAATAATACAATAAAATGTCACAAAATTCACGCGATAAAAGACAGCATGTCACCTTGAAATGTGCTAAAGTTATACAATGTTTTACGGGACTTAGACATCACAGCGAAGTAAAGTAGCCTTTTAATGGCGGACAGACACGTGACGTTCATAATGGCGTCGTTCAATTTATCAATTATGGAACGGTCTACATGTGCGCTAAAACTTCAGAAGCAGATATAAGATCTTCGGTAAAGATCAATATTCATACATTAAAAACAGCCTTTTGAAGGCTAACAGTTTATATTGAAAGAGGTTCACTCAGTTATTATCATAATTTAGGCATCACACAAAGTCACGGTGTTTAAAGTCTTTGTTTTTATTTTATTATTTGCAATGATAGGTTGTTCTTTTTTTCTCAATACTAGCCCTACAAGATAATGATTTTTGCGCAGGTTGATCGAGATACCAGGATATTTTGGCGACAACATCAACCAAGAAAACCATAATCTTCAAATTTAATTTACTAGATTGGTTCTCTTTTATTATAAAAATATTATTACCCCAAGACGAGAAATAGAAATATACTGTACCAGTCTGTGTAACAAGGCACATACCATGTGACCAGATCGCCCCAATCAAAGGTAGCGTGGGTTTATTCCATGTGATCAATCCCACTAATCAAAGGAAGCGTGGGTTTATTTCATGTGATCAAATTGCACCAATCAAGTATAGCTTGTGTTCACCTATCCAATCATTTCTTTGGGCGCGAAATGGAAGAAGCAGATTTCAGCAATTCATGTCTCAAAAATTGCTTTTTTTCGAAGTCTTCGTCGTTTTGAAAGTAAAATGAGGTAAGTCAAAGTTTTTGTATAATACTTTTCAGTTTTACTGAACTCATGTTTGGAATTAAATGCTTGATCATGCCCTGCAATGAATGGCTTATGACGATTTTTGTATGCTTCCGTTTTTAAACGGGTGTTGGTAAGTTCGATAAATTGCAAGGCCGGTAAATTGTTGTTCAATGTCAAGATTTAATTCCTATTGCAGATATTAAACTGAATTTTGTTTTGAAAAATATTTAGATATTACATCAATTGAAAAGCTACGATTATGTTCACATATTTTAGAGATAGAATTAGGAAGGTATAATAATGTAGAAGGAGATAAAAGATTGTGTAAGTTATGTAATCAAAAATCAGTAGAATCAGAAGATAATTTTATATTATGTTGCTCAGGATACAGCACAGGTCAATGTTCATGGTCTACTATACAAAAGTTGAATGTATTAACGTCATCTCAAAGTAAAAAATTGATGTATAATCTTGCAAAATATATCAAAGAAGCGTTATGTTTTAGACAGAAAGTGATAAAATTGGTGTGAAAAACGCCTTTGATGACCGAGATTAATTGGTGTTTTTTGAAGCAATTTCTATAAATTTATAGTTGTATATAAAAATGTGTTTTCATTTTAAAACATTGCCGTTATCAGAACATAAACCGATTTAAATCAAATATCAAGCCGTAATCATTGAATACATTACTTCCTTCGGCGTCATTTTAAGTGCGAAAAAGTAACTATGATTATAAAGTTTTAGAACAGAACAGAACAGAACATACTCTTTATTCTCAATTCAATTCAATTCAATTCAAATTCCTTTTATTCTCTCATGTCAAAAGACAAAATGAGGATAACACAATATTACAAATGAGGCTCACAAGTATAATAAATAACTATTATGTTTTGCATAACCCTATACTTATTTGTTTTGAAAAGCATAACTATACATATAATAAGTAATTAGCGATAACAAATATGATTTAATGCAATGTTACTGTTACAGGTATGCTCACTGACATTGAGCCCGATTACGGAGAGTCAATTTAAAACCACGTAATTTCTGTTATCAGTTTCTTAGCAATTTTTCGGAAAATCAAGATTATACGTGATCCACATTCATTTAAAGAAACAGGATTGAGGGGTTGTAACAGTAATAATGCAGCAAGAATTCATCAAATTAACAAAATACTGACTAATAATCAAACCTGTTTGTAAGGATTATTTTAACAAATTTACATAATTTCAAAAAATCAGATTTACTGGTGGTATTAAATAATAATTAATTGATCCATTTTAAATGTACTAGGTCTTCTATAAAAATATATAAGTACAGTATGAGGAAATAATAAAAAAACAGATTAAAGTTTGACAAAGGTGTATATAGTATTAGAATCAGTTATAATATTTTTTTATAATGATAATTGCATGACAAACACAAATTACATAATTACCTGCTGAGACAAATTAATAACCTATTTAACGACCGACACGTGTCTTTAGCACCTCTTTTTGATCAGCAGTGTACCCGAGCATGCCTTTTCACACCTACCTTATCACCTTTATGGGTACATACAATATTTTAATTGTTACCAACTTTTCCGTTTTTTACTTTATAAAATCATGTTACCGATTTTTCCGTAAATCATTTGCATATTAAGAGATAAGTGAGACTGAATAATTCTGTGATAATAATTAAGCCCTGATAGATAATTGATTATTTGTTTAAACATTCACAAATGTCGGCAATTAGATAAGTAACCACAGTTTAACAATTATTTCAAAATCGAAATCAAAATTAAGAAAAATAGTCATAAAGGGAAAAAATCAGATAATACATATAAAAACAACGAACAAATAACTGCTGAGTTCGGTACGTTACATTTAGAGATATTGTTTTGAGGGACCTAATTTATCAAAGTTATTCCTATAAATTAAAGAAAAAATTTCAACAAAAACAGTTTTGATTATGATGTTGTTATAGAACTTAAGATGGGAGTTAATCAAATTAAAGGTGTTGATTAGATGTTGTATGATACACGTGGCCTGTTAAGGTAAAAGTGTTTATCAAGCTAGTGAATACTTATGCCATGATAATAAAATTTATTAGTAAGTCAGTTGAGTTTTTTCTCCTTCTTCTATAGTGTAAGCGTTTTATGCCGTTCCGCGACTGACTCACAGATCATCACAGGCATAATGTTAAT
Source organism: Cyclina sinensis (assembly GCA_012932295.1). Lineage (NCBI taxonomy): Eukaryota > Metazoa > Mollusca > Bivalvia > Venerida > Veneridae > Cyclina > Cyclina sinensis. The sequence continues at coordinate 8,899,967 of JAAONU010000015.1, forward strand.
AATGTACAATAGAAATAAATAGTTCAGTGGTATACCTAGCGAAAAAAGATTTACTGATTGGAAGGACATGAGTTTGCACACCATTAGGTCAACAAGTTTTTTCTTCCAATCTAAAGGCGTATAGAAGCATAAAATTATGTTTTTTTTCTCATGATATTATGATTTCTCTTTAATTTAAAGAAGAAATAAGCGTTGCTCCCGTTTTTTTTTACTTTCATAAATATATTTTCCTCAATGTAATACAACTAATGAATTTGTTAGTGGAATATAAATAAAAAAAATCTGTTTTTTACCCGTCTTCTATGAAACATAACATCCCTTCACGTGCTTCGACAGGTCACGTGCATCACTCAGTAACGGTATATAATAGTCTGGTCCCCAGCGTACTTACTAATAAAGTACGAATACAGAGATGAAGGGGCAGGTAATCCAGACTACGGTATATAATTCAATTTTTCAGAGAAATGTAGGACGAAGAATTAAATAAATCACATATTTGCATAAAAAAAATGATAATGGCAGTTATATTTACATTTCTTCTCCTTACTTATCTTTTCTTCGCTTTACTTATATTTACCTTACTTCTCCTTAATAATGTCTACGCATCCTTACTTTTTATATTTACGCATCCTTACTTATCTTCATGCATCCTTACTTCTGATTTGTATTTATGCATCCATACTTCCTTACGTTTATGCACACCTTGTTTTTTGCAAAATACGCATGCGCAACTTTTAAACATGTGAAAAATAAGTCTATGTATAACTGCCAACACACAAAAATGTAAGAATGAGAGTAATTAATTGATGAAATATACAACTCTTAATCATTCCAGCATCTTTCCATGACAATAACAATTTCGAAATAGGTAATACAATTTTTTATTCAAAAGCGATCAAACACGGACAGTAAATGTTTAAAAGTAATTATTGAAAATTAATTAAAATACAAAATCAATACTATCATTTTGTTTTTTCAGACAAATGGACCTTCATGATGCCATTGCAGAGCTGCAGGAGTAGATGCGAGTCTTGCACGAGTCCCAGAAAAAGTCACAGCCACAAGACAAGAAAGCAGAATAAACGAACAAAAAGAATAAAACTTTTCTGAAATGCATGTTGTACATGTATGTCCTTGTTAGAAACAGTGAAATAACTCACAATAATCCTATAAATTTACCATGTTTATCTGTGCAAGTGAAACTGGGTCTTATATATAAGCTGTGATCGTAGCAAGTAAAAATGCCAATTCCACATGGTTTTTATAAGATTTTTAAAAATATTTCTCATCTATATGTAGTACAGCTAAACAATGACCCGTGACTACATACACATACAGTGATACTTGGATTTCTATTGATTAACGATAACGTATGAAACAATACCAATGGCATAAGCTGACAAATCTCTGATATTACATATGTTATTGTAATTTGAATATATGTTTCCAAGTGGCCAAGGTTCACTAGTCATTGTTTGCATAACTTCAAGATTGATTTCAGTTATGTTCTTATCATTGCAATATGCTTGATTGTTACTCTTTTATGATCATATTACATTTATTGATAAACTTGTTTATACTATACTATTCATTAAATTCAGAACTAATTTGAATTACTTTTGTTTGTGTAATTCCTCATCCTTAAAAAGTTACTCAGTTATTTTTTATCATGCTTATGGCATATCTCGTGTACGCCAAAGTAAACTTACTGTCAGTATATCTAGTTAAAGAAAGGTATGTTTCCTACCGTTCTCTCAGACATTGCAGGTCTATACTTTTTTCGTATGCTTCAAGTAGATACGATGAGGATCTTAACTAGTCCGTTCTAGAAATGAGTAGTAACTACATATAATGATCCCGCACATTATGTACATGTATATTATCAGTCTATATTTGGTTTTCGTATCTTGTAATATATCATGTCCGTATTCTTGATCCGTACATGTAATATAATAAGTCCGTATATGTGTCATGTACCGTTTTCAGCTTTCCCGTATTCATTGAAAATACAATTCCATATTTCCTACGTATATATACAGTATACAAAGTCCGTATTCTTGCCCCGTATATGTGTCATATACGCTTTAAAGGATTTCCGTATTCTATGAAAATACATTTCCGTATATTCGTCGTATATCTCTAGTATACATAGTCCGTATTCTATCCCGTATATGCATCATGTACGATTTTTAGCTTTCCCGTATTCTATAAAAATACAAGTCCGTATATCCTCCGTATACTAGTAAACTGCATGTTGTTATAGCCCGTATATGGTTGAAATACGGGTTTTGTACTGTGCGTATATTACAAAAATACGGACACATATACATACATGTATATTGGAAGAATACGGAAATCCGTATTTGTAATGACAAATATACGGAGTTCCCTGTATACCCGATGTTCCGAATACGGATTAGTATATTATGTCCGTATATTATGCGAATACGTCCCGTATATGTCCGTATATCTAAAAAATACGGGATCGTACACTTCCGTATATTGGTGTATTTTTCGCAGTGGAACCTTTACCAATATTGTTTAAATGTTGGCCCTTGTGTCAAAATTTGCCCCGCCCCGGGGACCCTTTATATTTCAAAAAGGAAATCTTTAAAAATCTTCTTGTCTGAAACCACAAGGCCTAGAATTTTAAAATTTGGCATGAAGTAAATAATTAGATTACATGTAGGTTAAAGGTCATGGAAGCTAAAAATAGATTTAATTACTGTACCTCATAGAGCCTTCATTTATAGACCAATATCTTTGATATTCAATATATAGGTTCCTTGCATGGACCTCTACCCATGGGTAGGGTTTGAGGTCACTGGGTCAAGGTCAAGGTCACCATAGCTTATAATAGATATTTTTACTTTCTGTCATAGAGCCTTTATTTATTGACTGATATTTTACATATTTGGTTTGTAGGCACTTATATATTTTCAATTAAAAAATGAAATACTGCTTAACAGCAAACCTACAGCCAAAGTAATCAGGTGAGCGATCCAGGGCCATCATGGCCCTCTTGTTTTTAGCTCACCTGAGCACAGCTCATGAGCTTTTAGGATCGCTGGCTATCCGAAGTCCGTCCATGGTCCATAGTTGTTTCAAATGACATCTCCTCTGAATGCACCTGGCCAAATTTGATAAAACTTGCCTGGAATGTTCCTAGCATGCAGCTCTATCAAAGTTATTCCAATGGTTCTGGTCCATAGCAAATGTGAGCCACAGGAGCTAAAAATAGATTTAAAAATTAAAATTTATTCAAATCATAGCCCCAGGGTCAAATTGGCTTTGCCCCACATGATTTCACATTGGCTTATAAAGGAAAAAAATTGAAAATTTTCTTTTCTGAAACTACAAGGCCTAAGCTAAAATATTTTGTATGTAGTATTGTCTAGTGGACCTCTACCAAGTTTGTCCAGATCATGGCCCTAGGGTCTAAATTGGCCCTGTTCTAGCTGCAAAATGATTTTTACATAAGCTTATAAGTGGTCACTTTATTTAATAAAGACTAAAGGGTAAACTTTGAAAATTCTTCTATGAAACCACAAGGCCTAGGACTTAGACATTTTGCATTGAGTATCGTCTAGTGGTCCTCTACCAAGATTGTTCAAATTATGACGCTGGGGTCACCATAGTTTAAAAAAATACTCCTCAAATTTTGTCATAGATCCTTAATTAATTATAGCAGCTATCTTAGATATTTGGTATATAGGCACCTTGCATGAATCTCTGCCATTCACTTGGATCAAGGTCAAGGACACTGAGGATAAAAATAGATTTTTGTACATTTCCCCTTAGAATCTTGATTTATTGATCAATATCTGAGATATTTGCCATGTAGATAACTTGTAAGTACCCCTACTGTAAGGTGCAGTTTGAGGTTACAGGGTCAAGGTCACTAAACCTAAAAATAGATTTTTCTACTTTTTGTCATATAGCCTTAATTATTTGATTGATATTTTACATAGGTGGTATAAAGACACTTTCCATCAGGGCTCCCAAAAACTGAAAATTTGTTGGTTTTGACCGAATTTTATCTCTATGGACCGATTTCGATGTCCAAAAGTCCTTAAAAATCGGTCCAGATAATTTCCAAAAAAAAAAAATTGTCTAACTTTTCATAAAACAGTCAAAATCTCACACCAAAACCTCAATTGATCGCTAATCCGGTACTTCACACCTATCATAAAACCATAAAATTGTCACTGTTGCCCGCGGCAATTATCGCCAATTAACTTGTAAACAAGTAAAAGTGTGCTTGATTTGCCGCCAGCCAATCGATTAAAGTTGACCGGCTCAAACTGTGAAATATAATTTCATCGAAATTAAACTCCCAGCAGCGGTTACTTCCCCTGATCAGTACAGAAAACAGTTGAAGTAGAAAAGTGTGACTTAACCGGTGCGAGAAGTTTGCATCGAAATAGGCGATAACTGTCGTCTGCTTAATTTCATTAAGTAAGGGCTTAATAGTAATTCTAGTGGCTAGCTGCAGCACAAAGCACACTTTAAAATCTCAGTGACTAGTTTGACGTTGTAAAATTAGCTCTAATTCTACTTTCGCTTTGAAAAACATATATTTTCGCGACGTCAACATTATCATAACTCAGATTGTTCTTTGCCCTTAAATCGTTTCTATTTTTTTTTTGTTGCTTCTTGGTCTGGGGGGGGGGGGGGGGGGGTGAGGTCTCGGACCGATTGAGATTTCAAAATTTTAGGAGCCCTGCTTTCCATGAACCTCTTCCATTGAACTGGGGTTAAGGTCACTAGGTTGAAAATAGATTTATCTACTTTACCTCATAGAGCTTTCATTTATAGACCAATATCTTTTATATTTTGTATGTAGGTTCCTTGCAGGGACCTGTAATACTGGGTGGGGTTTGAAGTCACTGGGTCAAGGTCACTGCAGCTGATAATAGATTTTTAGCTTGACTTTTTTCGAAGATAAAATCGAGTTATTGCTATAGTCATGGTGTCGTTGCCAGAAACTTTGATATTGATCATATTTTTTTTAATAGTCCGTCAGACATCAACCCTTAGTTTGTTAACACTCTAGTGGTCACATTTTGCCTCAATTGTCATGAAACTTAGTCAGGATGTTTGCACCAGCAATTACTCTGACAAGTTCGAACATGGGTTATCTGGGATGAAAAACTAGGTCACATGGCCCAAAAATAGAAAAAACCTTGTTAACACTCTAGAAGCTACCTTTTCAGTTGAAATGTCCTGGAAATTTGTCAGAAAACGTTGTTTCGATGATTTCTAGCTCAAGTTCGAATATGGGTCATCTGCGGTCAGTTAACCAGGTCCATAACAACTTTGTAAAAAACAGTCATACTCAGGTAAGCGATAAAAGATCATATCTATATTTGATATGTAGGTACTTTACATGGACCTCTACCACTGGGGTGATGTCTGAGATCACTGGGGTCAAAGATCAAGATTACAGAGGTTAAAAATAGATTTTTCTTCTTACATCGTAGTGTTATGCTCTCATTCAATTCAATTTAACCCAACTTTCACAAAACATTTATAAGCGATAGATCTCCTTTCTTTTCCTGAACCAGCCTGATCCCTTCATCATGAGTTAGGAGGTATGGGGGCCAGAAGAGGCATATTTTGTCATGTCTGCATGATAAGGGTTTCACATCTTTGATAATGTTAACAACCACTTGCCTGACTTAAAGATAAATTAACACAGCTTTAATTATCAAACTTGAGCAATTGGACACAGGTGAGTGATTAATTTGTTTCAAGGCCCTCTTGTTTAAAGCACATCATCCTTTTTTGTGTCGCCTGCTAGTAGCAGCGACATATAGGGATCACTTCTCCGTCATCCATCCGTCCATCTGTCCGTCCAAGACAAAACTTGTCCGGACTACTCCTCAGAAACTACTGGTGGGATTTCATCCAAACTTTACAGGAATGATCAGTACCAAGTCTAAGTGTGCATATTATCGGCATTTTTCAGTCCAGTGATTTTTGTGAGAGTAATGGCCCTTTTATGATTTTTAACTAGGTTTTCAACGAAAACCTGGTTATTGTAATGCTGAAGTCGGGGGTGCAGGTGGGCGTCAACTTTTGGGTTTTTTTGGTATTGACGCCAAACTTGGTGTATGGGTAGCTTATATTAAGGGGCAGCTTGGGATTGCTACCCAGGTGTCTGTGATCAAGGTCAAGATCACTGTTGCTAAAAATAGAAATTCAGTTTCCGCTCAATAACTTGAGTTTGCTTTGACCTATTGACCCCAAACTGGGTGTATGGGTAGCTTATATCAAGGGGCAGCTTGGGATTTCTACCCAGGTGTCTGTGATCAAGGTCATGGTCACTGTTGCTAAAAATAGAAATTCAGTTTCTGCTCAATAACTTTAGTTTGCTTTGGTCTATTGATGCTAAACTTGGTATATGGGTAGCTTATATTAAGAGGCAGCTTGGGATTGCTACCCAGGTGTCTGTGGTCAAGGTCAAGGTCACTGTTGCTAAAAAAAAGAAATTAAGTTTCCGCTCAATAACTTTAGTTTGCTTAGACCTATTGAAACTAAATTTAGTATTTGGGTAGCTGATATCAAGATGCAACTTGGCATTGCTACCCAGTTGTCTGTGAACAAGGTCAAGGTCACTGTTGCTTTAAAAAAGAAATTCAGTTTTCACGTAATAACTTGAGTTTGCGTTGACCTGTTGACACCAAACTTGCTGTGTGGGTAGCTTATATTAAGATGCAGCTTGGGATTGCTAATATGATATCTGGGAGCAAGGTCAAGATCACTTGCCCACAATAGAATTTTCAGCTTCTACTCAATAACTTTAGCACACTTTGACCTATTGATACTCAACTTGGCATGTGTGTAGCTTACATGAAAATACAGCCTGGCATTGCTACTCAGGTATCTGATTTATTTTAATTTTGAACTATTGAAACCAACTTTCTGTGTTGGTACCAAAAGAACAGCACCATTTTTACTTCACTGCCATATTTCTTCCTAATTCCTGTCACATCAATACTTGGTCATTGAAAACCTGGTTTTCGTCGCATTGCGGCGCTTCTTGTTATTTTTAAAGTTTGTCCGGACTACTTCTCTTATACTACTTATGCAATTTGAATGAAATTTTACAGGATTGATCATTACCTCAAGTACTTGCGCTTTTCTAATGGGTTTTTCGGTTGAATGATTTTTGGCTGAGTAATGGTTCTTGAATGGAAAAGGCGTTTCTACTGTTTAATTGGCTATCATCAGGCGACACATGTGATCACTGATCGCCCTTGTGTTTTTATATTACAGGTTGCACAGAAGAATGTGGTAAGAGTACAAGCCGATGATCCAATAGCATTTGCCCAGCTCATAAACAAGAATGAACTTGGAGCAACAGAGGTATGCCTTATATTTATATTCATAGTTCTCAGACAAGAATTAACACAAGTATTATTTTTATGCCCCTAAAAGGGCAGCATATAGTAATCGCACTGTCTTTCAGTCTGTCTGTCCAACTGTCCAACAATCTTGCCTGCATTTCAACTCAAAAACCACTGGATTTGAATGAAACCTTCACAGAAGAGATTGTCATGATGCCTAGTTGTGCATAGAATTTGGATTTTTAGCTTACCTGAGCAAATGCTCAAGATGAGCTATTGTGATGACTCTGTGTCCGGTGTCTGTCGTTAGTCGTCCGTTGTCACCATTTTACTTCATATGACATTTCCTCTTAAACCACAAAGCTATTTTTTTGCCCCCGAAAGGAGGCATAGAGTTTTTAGCTCACCTGAGCAATTGCTCAGGGTGAACTATTGTGATCACCCTGTGTCTGTCGTCTTTCGTCAACATTTTACTTTAAATGACATCTCCTCCTAAACCCCAAAGCTATTTTTAACTAAACTTTACAGAAATGTTCCTTTTATTTTATGCCTACCAATGAAATATAGGGAAATATCAGTGAGATAAAAGTGATAATACACTGTTTTGAATCAGTTAATTACCATTTTGATAATACACTGTTTGTGCCGGAACTACTGCTTGATGAAACTTCAGGAATTTCCCCACCACAAGAGAATCCGCTGTATTTCAGACTGTGACAGCGAGTGAAATTTATTTACCTTGTTAAATCCAATTATAATATTGAATTCCTGAGCCTAACTAGTTGTGAACAATGATGAAATTCGCCACAAATTACTTAAAATGTCTGATTTGTTTACATAACTCACATGGACAATATCCAATATGGCCAACTTTCAATTCAATTGATTGAATATTACTCGGTATTAATCCGCTATATAATTAAAGTATGTATGGCAAAAATTCAATAAATATTGATAAACTGTGTAGACAAAAATAAATGTTATTTGATGAAAGTGTATTCAGTTTATTTCAGCAGAAGTAAAGTTATCATATGTATTGGAGATTGTCTGCACTTTTTTGTGCGGAGTAACCAAAGTACGCATTAACTGATTTGGGGCTAACCATGGGGAATTTATTGAAGGCCCTGATTAAAAATATCATAAAAAAACCATTTTTGACGTGTTGGCATAAAATAAAAAGAAAATTTGTTTGTTTTTTAGTGGAAGATGGGAATTTATTTCATCTCGTGAACACCATATGTTGATATTTTCACTCGTGGCTGCGCCACTCGTGAAAATATCACATGTGGTGTTCACTCGATGAAATAAATTCTCATCTTCCACAAAAACAAACAAATATCCTCTATATATTGCCCTTTCCTAAAATTGCTCAAACCGTTCCGCTCCATTGCACATAAGGGCTGCAAAAAGTAAAAATAGAAAAAACTCAAACAACATCTCCCCCTAAACGGTTGGGAGATTTTCCACCTAATTTCACAGAAATGTTCTTTACATAGCCCTCTATAAAAATTGCTAAAATGGATCTGCTCCATTGAACAAAATGGCTGCCAGAGCTAAAAATAGATTTTCATCAATATTTGACTTCAAATGACATCTCCTCCAAAACCACTTGGCCATTTTAAACCAAATTTGACAGATATTTTCCTTATAATGCCCTTTTCTAAAATTGCTCAAACCATTTTGCTCCATTGCACATAAGGGCTGCCAAAGCTAAAAATAGAAAAAATTTCAAACAGCATCTCCTCCTAAACAGTTGGGAGATTTTCCACCAAATTTCACAGAAATGTTCCTTAAATAGCCCTCTATTAAAATTGCTAAAATGGTTCTGCTCCATTGATCAAAATGGCCACCAGAGCTAAAAATAGATTTTTGTCAATATTTGGCTTCAAATGACATCTTCTTCTAAACCACTTGGCCATTTTAAACCAAACTTTACAGAAATGTTCCTTATCATGCCCTTTTCTAAAATTGCTCAAACCGTTCCGCTACATTGCACATAAGGGCTGCAAAAGCTAAAAATAGAAAAAAATTTTAACAACATCTCCTCCTAAACGGTTGGGAGATTTTCCACCAAATTTCACAGAAATGTTCCTTACATAGCCCTCTATTAAAATTGCTAAAACCGTTCTGCTCCATTGATCAAAATGGCTGCAAGAGCTAAAAATAGATTTTTGTCAATATTTGGCTTTAAATGACATCTCCTTCTAAAAACCACTTGGCCATTTTAAACCAAATTTGACAGAAATGTTCCTTATAATGCCCTTTTCTAAAATTGCTCAAGCCATTCTGCTCCATTGCACATAAGGGCTGCAAAAGCTAAAAGTAGAAAAGAAATCAAACAGCATCTCCTCCTCAATGGCAAGGTAATTTCCCATCAAAGTTCACGGAAATGTTCCTTACATACCCCTGCGTTAAAATTGCTAAAACGGTTCTACTCCATTGAACAAAATGGCCACCGAGCTAAATATAGGTTTTCTTCAAAATTTTGCTTCAATTGACATCTCACAAGCTGTTGTCAAGAAATTGCCTCTGCCCCATGGATTTTTTTGTATAAAATATGAGATATTTGAATATCTTCAGTTAGAAAATGTAATGTTGCATCTGATGTTTGCTTAACGGTAGACCTTCAAGCAAAGTACTCAGGTGATTGATCCACGGCCATCATGGCCCTCTTGTTTAACTGTCTGTCTGTCAGTCCATCTGAAAACTTTAACATTGGACATAACTTTCTTATTGTGTTGCCCTTTTGAAGAAACTGCTAAATCAGCCCTCTATAAGAATTGCTAAAATGGTTCCGCTCCATTGAACGAAATGGTTACCAAAGCTGAAAATCAGTCGTCCGTCATCAACATTTTACTTTAAATGACATCTTTACCTAAACCAAAAAGCAATGTATATCCAAACTTTCCAGAAATGTTCCTTATATTGCCCATTTCCCATTTCTAAAATTGCTCAAACCATTGAATATAAAGGCTGCAAAAGCTAAAAATAGAAAAAAATTCAAACAACATGTCCTCCGAAATGGCTGGGTGATTTTCCATCAAATTTCAAACAAAAATGTTCCTTATATAGCCCTGTACTAAAATTGCTCAAATGGTTCTGCTCCATTGAACAAAGTAGCCTCCAAAGCTAAAAACAGATTTTCATCAATATTTGGCTTCAAATTACATCTTGCTAAATCAGTTCAGTTTCATTGAACAAAATGGCCACCAGAGCTTAAAATAGATTTTTGTCAATATTTGGCTTCAAATGACATCTTCTCGAAAACCATTTGGCCATTTAAAACCAAATTTGACAGAAATGTTCCTTATTATGCCCTTTGTATGCCCCTGCCATGATAATGGCAAGCGGGCATATAGTGTTTACCCTGTACGTGTGTGTGCAAATACAAGATGTTCGTGTCCGGCTCAAAACCTTGTTGTGCATGGTTGGATTTCGAAATAATTTGGCATAAGTGATCATCATATGAAGTCGAAGAAAAAAGGGGGATATAGAAATAAGCTCTGTTCGTATCTGTCACACTTTCATGTCCGGTCCGTAACTAAGCCATTCACCAACAGAATTTGAAATAGTTTGACACAAATGTTTGTTATAATAAAACAATGTCACACTTGAGAATTAAAGGTAAACATTGTCTGTTGGAATGTATATGTCGTGTCATAACTTTCTCATCCATCAAGGGATTTTGAAAATACGTGGCACAAATGTTCACAGTAATGAGACGACGTGTCATGCACAACACCCACATGCCTACATCCAAGGTCAAGGTCACTCTTAAAGATCAAAGCTTAACATGGTCTGTTATAGGGTTTGTTTTGTGTCTGGTCCATAACTTTTTCATAGACCAAGGGATTTTGAAATTACTGGGCACAAATGTTTACAATAATGAGACGACATGTCATGCGCAACACCCTGAATTCATAAGCATTGATGAACAAAAGCCATTAAAAGGAACAGTATTTTTAGCTCAACTTTTTTCAAGGAAAAAATTGAGTTATTGTTATAGTCATGGTGTCGTTGCCGTTCCCGTCCGAAAACTTAAACATTGATCATATTTTTCTTATTAGTTAATGGATTGTTTTCATACTTAGACACAACAACCCTTTGGACAACGCCTTCCAGTAGACCAGACTAAACTTGACCTTGACTCATAAATGACCTTCACCTTCAAGGTCAAAAAATTGAATTTGCTAAAATTGGCCATAACTATTATTGTTAGGTGGGTTGTCTTCATACTTAGACACAACAAACCTTTGGACAAGATCTTCAAGTGGACCAGACTGAGCTTGACAATGACTCATAAATGACCTTCACCTTCAAGGTCAAATTATTGAATTTTGCTTAAATTGGCCATAACTTTTATTGTTAGGTGGATTGTTTTCATACTTAGACACAACAAACCTTTGGACAACGCCTTCCAGTAGACCAGACTAAACTTGACCTTGACTCATAAATGACCTTCACCTTCAACGTCAAATTATTGAATTTTGCTTAAATTGGCCATAACTATTATTGTTAGGTGGATTGTTTTCATACTTAGACACAACAAACCTTTGGACAACACCTTCCAGTAGACCAGACTAAACTTGACCTTGACTCATAAATGACCTTCACCTTCAAGGTCAAAATATTGAATTTTGCTTAAATTGGCCAGAACTTTATTATTATTAAGTGGATTGTCTTCATACTTGGATACAACAACCCTTTGGACAAGATCTTCAAGTGGACCAGACTGAGCTTGACCTTGACTCATAAATGACCACCTTCAACGTCAAGTTATTAAATTTTGCTTAAATTGGCCATAACTTTATTTTTTTGTTGGATTTTATTCATACTTGGACAAAACAACACTTATGACAATGCCGACATTATGATTCTTTCAGGTACCACCTTCACCTTAAAATGACCTTGAAAGTCAAGGTCATATTATTGAATTTTGCTAAAACTTGCCATAACTTTGTTATTTATGATTAGATTTGAATCAGACTTAGACAAAACAACACTTATGACAAAGTCGAAATGGTAAATTATTCAAGTGTGACCTATAACCTTAACATGATTATAAGCGTCAAGGTCAAATTATTGAATTTTGCTTAAATTGTCAAAACTTTGATGTTTATGTTTGGATTTGATTCATACTAGGCGAAAAACAACAATTATGACAAAACGGACATGTTGAATAATTCAGACGTGACCATAACCTAAAAATGACCTTGACAATCAAGGTCAGATAATTGAATTTTGCTTCAATTATTATAACTTTCTGATTTATTTATTGATTTGATTCATGCTTGGACAAAAAAACAAATGACACATCTGACATTTTGTTTCTTTCAAGTATGACTTTGACCTTTAATTGACCTTATTAAAGTTTTCTGTTCCAAGCATTGGAAGAAAGAGTAAAAGAGAAACTCACAACATTTAAGAGATTGTGTACCAATCCAGGCCATCACTGTTACATTCTTACTCAAATCCATACATGTGATAACTTAGGTAACTCAAAACTGGATTTTCAGCTGGATTTTTAGCTTAAAAACTGGAATTTTTTATAGACTTGTTTTCACAAAAAGAAAGACAAGAAGAACATCAAAGAAAACCAATGAAGTGTTTTTCAATCTAATTTAATGCATAAAGGTTGCACCACTTGCAAAAGGCATAATATGTTCCATTAACACACTTTCCTATCCATTTATATTCAGATTTCCACTGATGTTGAATAGTGTTTTTGTCTATAGAATTTTAGCTTTTGGAACTGAGTCCTTACAAAGTGCTCTCGCTTGGGTTAAAATTTTGGGAGAAGTGACTTCTCCCTGAGGCAAGATTTGGGAGAAGTCAGAACTTGAGAAGACTCCTGGGAGAAGTTGGTGCTGGCAATGCCAGTTCCATTTGTGAATGACAATGACAGACAGCAAATATTTAGAGTGATTTTTTATTCAACTTTACTGTTAAAAACTAATGTATCTGTGGCATCAAAATTCAGTAACTTTTTAGCTCACCTGGCAAAAAGTGCCAGAGGGAGCTTTTGTCATACCCCAATGTCCGGTGTGTGTCGTGCTTTGTGAGGTGTCAACAATTTCATTCAAACGGCATCTCCACTGAAACCACTGGGCCAAATTCAATGAAACTTGCATGGGATGTTCCTTGCATGAAACTCTTCCAAAGTTGTTCAATTCCATGCAGAACTCTGGTTGCTATGGCAACTTAAAGGAAAAACTTTGAAAATCTTCTTGTCTGAAACCACAAGGCCTGGAGCTTAGAAATTTGGTATGAGGCATCATCTAGTGGACCTCTACCAAGATTGTTCAAATTATGACCCTGGGGTCAGAACTGGCCCCGCCCTGGGGGTCACTTTATTTACATAGAGTTATATAGGGAAAACTTTAAAAATCTTCTTGTCAGAAACTGCAAGGCATGGAGCTTAGATATTTGGTGTTTAGCATTGTCTAGTAGACCTCTACCAAGATTGTTCAAATCATGGCCCCTGGGTCAAAATTGGCTCTGCCTAAGGGGTCACATGTTTTACAAAGAGTTACACAGGAAGAACTTTAAAAATCTTCTTTTCAGAAACTGCAAAGCCTGGAGCTCAGATATTTGGTATGAGGCATCACCTTGTGGAGCTCTACAAAGATTGTTCAAATTATGACCCTGGGGTCAGAATTGACCCCGCCCAGGGCTTACTTGATTTACATAGAGTTACATAGGGAAAACTTTAAAAATCTTCTTGTAAGAAACTACAAGACATGGAGCTTAGATATTTGGTGTTGAGCATTGTCTAATAGACCTCTACCAAGATTGTTCAAATCATGGCCCCTGGGTCAAAATTGGCCCCGCCCAAAGGGTCACATGTTTAACATAGAGATGTATTGCAAAAAAAAAATTAAAAATCTTCTTGTCACAAACTGCAAGGCCTGGAGAATAGATATTTGGTAGTATGCTCTGTGACCACAGTGGGGTCATCCCCCCCTCCCCTGGGGGTCACTTTCCCCCCCCCCCCCCCCTCCCCCACCTTAAAAATTGTTTTCTCATTTTTTAAAGTTTTTTGCTATGGCAATAAAATTTGGACCATTTGTACAGTTTTTTCAAGATGATTTCAAAAAAATTATTCCTTCACCTATATTTTTGACCTACTGACCTACTTTTTGTTTTTTAGCTACAGCAATGAAATTTGGACCATGTGCACAGTTTTTCATTTCGATTTCAAAAATGTCATCAAATGACCAATATTTTTGACCTACTGACCTCCCTTTTTGTTTTTTAGCTACAGCAATGAAATTTGGACCATGTGCACAGTTTTTCGTTTTGATTTCAAAAATGTTATCGCATGACCTATATTTTTGACCTACTGAGTAACAGTTTTTAGCTCACCTGAGCACAAAGTGCTCAGGGTGAGCTATTCTGATCGGTCTTTGTCCGTCGTCCGTCCTCCGTCCGTCCGTCATCAACTTTTCATTCAAACGACATCTCCTCTGAAACCAGTGGGGCAAATTTAATGAAACTTGCCTGGGATGTTCCTTGCATGAAGCTCTACCAAGATTGTTCAAATGGTTCTGGTCCATTGCATTTCTGGTTCACTGGAGCTAAAAATAGATTTTATAAGTTGGATCTTTAAAAATCTTCTTCTCCGAAACCACAAGGCCTGGAGCTTTGATATTTGGTATGAAGCATCATCTAGTGGACCTCTACCAAGTTTGTTCAAATTATGTCCCTGGGGACAAAACTGACCCCACCCCAGGGGTCAGTTGATTTTACATAGAGTTATATAGGGAAAACTTGAAAATCTTCTTGTCAGAAACCACAAGGCCTAGAGTTACGATATTTGGTATGTAGCATTGTCTACAAGTTTGTTCAAATCATGGCCTCTGGGTGAAAAATGGCCCCGCCCCGGGGGTCACTTGTTTTACATAGAGTTATATAGGAAAATCTTAAAAAATCTTTTTGTCAGAAACCGTAAGTTATAGAGCTTAGATATTTGGTGTGTAGCATTGCCTAGTGCACCTCTACCAAGTTTGTTCAAATCCTGTCCTCTGGGTCAAAAATGGCCCCGCCCCAGGGGCCACTAGTTTTACATAGAGTTATATAAGAAAATTTTAAAAAATCTTTTTTTCAGAAACCGTAAGTTATAGAGCTTAGATATTTGGTGTGTAGCATTGTCTAGTGGACCTCTACCAAGTTTGTTCAAATCCTGTCCTCTGGGTCAAAAATGGCCCCGCCCCAGGGGCCACTAGTTTTACATAGAGTTATATAGGAAAATCTTAAAAAATCTTTTTGTCAGAAACCGTAAGTTATAGAGCTTAGATATTTGGTGTGTAGCATTGTCTAGTGGACCTCTACCAAGTTTGTTCAAATCCTGTCCTCTGGGTCAAAAATGGCCCCGTCCCAGGGGCCACTAGTTTTACATAGAGTTATATAGGAAAATCTTAAAAAATCTTCTTGTCAGAAACCGTAAGTTATAGAGCTTAGATATTTGGTTTGTAGCATTGCCTAGTGAACCTCTACCAAGTTTGTTCAAATCATGGCCTCTGGGTCAAAAATGACCCCGCTCCAGGGGCCACTAGTTTTACATAGAGTTATATAGGAAAATCTTAAAAAAATCTTCTTGTCAGAAACCGTAAGTTATAGAGCTTAGATATTTGGTGTGTAGCATTGCCTAGTGGACCTCTACCAAGTTTGTTCAAATCGTGGCCTCTGGGTCAAAAATGGCCCCACCCTGGGGGTCACTTGTTTTACATAGAGTTATATAGGAAAAACTAAAAAATCTTCTTGTCAGAAACAAGAAGGCATACAGTTAAGATATTTGGTATGTAGCATTGTCTAGTGGACCTCTACCAAGTTTGTTCAAATCCTGGCCTCTGGGTCAAAAATGGCCCCGCCCCAGGGGTCACTTGTTTTACATAGAGTTATATAGGAAAATCTTAAAAAAATCTTCTTATCAGAAACTGTAAGTTATAGAGCTTAGATATTTGGTGTGTAGCATTGTCTAGTGGACCTCTACCAAGTTTGTTAGAAAAATGTCTCTGGGGTCACTATTGGCCCCGCCCGAGGGTCACAAGTTTTAAATAACAATATAGAAGAAAATCTTTAAAAATCTTCTTGTCTGAAACCACAAGACCTAGAATTTTTAGCTCACCTGAGCATGCTCATGTGAGCTTTTAGGATCCTTGATTGTCCGGCGTCCGTCCGTCCGTCCGTCGTCCACAATTCATTCAAACAATATCTCCTCTGAAACCACTGGGCAAAATTTAATGAAACTTGCCTAAAATGTTCCTTGCATTAAGCTCTACCAAGTTTGTTCAAATGGTTCCGGTTCATTGCATTTCTGGGTCACAGGAGCTAAAAACAGATTTTAAAAGTTGGATCTTTAAAAATCTTCTTGTCAGAAACCACAAGGCCTGGAGCTTTGATATTTGGTATAAAGCATCATCTAGTGGACCTCTACCAAGTTTGTTCAAATTATGATCCTGGGGTCAAAAATGGCCCCGCCCCAGGGGTAACTTGTTTTACATAGAGTTATATAGGAAAAACATTAAAAAATCTTCTTGTCAGAAACCATAAGGCATAGAGCTAAGATATTTGGTGTGCAGCATTGTCTAGTGGACCTCTACCAAGTTTGTTCAAATTATGATCCTGGCGTCAAAAATGGCCCCGCCCCAGGGGTAACTTGTTTTACATAGAGTTATATAGGAAAAACTTTAAAAATCTTCTCATTAGAAACCGTAAGGCATAGAGCTTAGATATTTGGTATGTAGCATTGTCTAGTGGACCTCTACCAAGTTTGTTCAAATTATAACTCTGGGGTCAAATTTGGCCCCACCCTGGGGTCATTGGTTTTACATAGGCTTATATAGGAAAAACTTCGAAAATCTTCTTGTCAGAAATCACAAGGCCCTGAGCCTTAAGATTTGGTATGTAGCATTGTCTAGTGGACCTCTACCAAGTTTGTTCAAATTATACCCCTGGGGTCAAATTTGGCCCCACCCCGGGGTCATTGATTTTACATAGGCTTATATAGTGAAGACTTTGAAAATTTTCTTTTAGAAGGAGAAGTAACATTTTCAGTCCAAATAATCTGGAATATTGTTAGACAAGTTGTTTCTATGATTTCTAGGTCAATTTCGAATATGGGTCATCTGGGTTCAAAAACTAGGTCACAGAGCCCAAAAATAGAAAAACCTTGTTAACACTCTAGAGGTTACATTTTCAGTCAAAATATCCCAGAAATTTGTCAGAAAGGTTGTTTTGATGATTTCTAGCTCAAGTTGGAATATGGGTCATGTGGGGTCAAAAACTAGGTCACACAGCCTGTATATGGAAAAACCTTGTTAACACTCTAGAGGTAACATTTTCAGCCCAAATATCCTGGAAATATGTCAGATAGGTTGTTCTGATGATTTCTAGGTCAAGTTCGAATATGGGTCATCTGGGGTCAAAAACTAGGTCACAGAGCCCAAATATGGAAAAACCTTGTTAACACTTTAGAGGTCACATTTTCAGTCCAAATGTTCATGTAATATGTCAGAAAGGTTATTTGGGTGATTTCTAGCCCAAGTTCGAATATGGGTCATCTGGGGTCAAAAACTAGGTCACAGACCCCAAATATGGAAAAACCTTGTTAACACGCATTGAGGTAACAGTTTCAGTTCAAACAACCTTGAAATTTGTCAGAAAGATTGTTTCAATAATTTCTAGGTCAAGTTCGAATATGGGTCATCTGGGGTCAATTAACCAGGTCCATAGCATCTTTGTTAAAAGCAGTCATATTCAGGTGAGCGATATAGGGCCATCATGGCCCTCTTGTAAAATTTGGCATGAAGCAAGCTTTATCAAGCTTTTTCAAATTATTGGATTAGGTTAAAGGTCACGGAGGTTAAAAGTAGATTTATCTACTGTACCTCATAGAGCCTTCATTTATAGACCAATATTTTTGATATTCAGTATAGAGGTTCCTTGCATGGACCTCTACCCATGGGTAGGGTTTGAGGTCACTGGGTCAAGGTCAAGGTCACCATAGCTTATAATAGATATTTCTACTTTCTGTCATAGAGCCTTTATTTATTGACTGATATTTTACATATTTGGTTGGTAGGCACTTACATATTTTCAATTAAAAAATGAAATACTGCTTAACAGTAAACCTACAGCCAAAGTACTCAGGTGAGCGATCCAGGGCCATCATGGCCCTCTTGTTTGTTTTTGGAGCTATGGCAATGAAATTTGGAATGTGTGTACATTTTTTTGTTCCGATTTCAAAAACGTCATATCTTGACCTATATTTTTGACCTACTGACCTACTTTTTTGTTTTAAAGCTACAGCAATGAAATTTGGACTGTGTGTACAGCTTTTTGTTCAAAAATGTCGTCTTATGACCAATGTTATGACCTACTGACCTCTTTTTTATTTTTTTTTGGAACTATGGCAATAAAATTGCATTGGTCCATTTCTGTGATATGCATCATTACATTCATAAAAATTTCTTTCATCTTTGAACCCATGTGAGCACTTTAGGGCCATTGGCTCTCTTGTTTTGTAAAAAGTCTGGGATGTGTTTCCAGTTTCACCAGAATTGTTTTGAACAAAATTACAAAAATTTAAAGATGTAAATTATGTTGACTCATTATATAATTGTAGCTTTCAAAATTAACTACGACAGAAATATTCAAGTCTTAGAGAAAGGAAACTTTTTCAATGAAAAACTGGTACTTACAATCAGATCATGACCACTTATCTTAATTAATCAATTGAATGTTGTTAGTTTGCTATATTAAGAGTCTCCAAGACACTGTTTTCTATAAATATTAAAATACGGCGGGGTCAGGGAAATATATTACAAACGGAAGTTATCTGAGATTTTCACTTGCTGCTTCATGTTTAATGAACTAAATATTTGCTGAAATTGGTTTTCTTCAATTTGTCAGGCTTATCTTAAATCTACTTGACCTTTTCTTATTGATAAATCCGAGAGTGAAAATAAACATACTAAAAAGTATTTTAGCCATTTTCATACACTGTTTAAAAGGTTAGAATAACATTGGTAAAGCATTGATGTTTAACCATTATGGCGTTAGCCTTTAAAATTAAGCATTCAATTAATTTGTTAAGACATAATTTGCTTAATTTATAGGATTTGTAGAGCCCTGTTGTACACAACAATTTTCTACTTGGTGTACATCCCCAATCGAATTATATTGACCCAATTCAACACCTGCTGATGGCTAAATGTGTTAATTGTGTATACGGGTGTCAACACAGGATTAAATCAATGGAAGTAGTAAAATGCGCTCTGATTGGTCAATGCTTTGAAGGTAGTCTGTATTGATGGCCGTTTCCGAGTATAAGCTCCACCCATAACCGGAGCTGAGCGAGTTATTGACGTCGGCAGATCAAAGCTTTTTTTTCCTTCTGGATTTTAATATCAGGAATTTTGAATTAATAACGGGCAGCTGGAATTGATGTTGAAGAACGTAATTTTTTAAAATCCCACCAGGATATCACATGTATGCAAATCTGAATGTCCAGTTCCTGTCGAGAGAAAAATGTACCTTTTATTTGGCTTAACTGCTCACAAGTCTCAGGGAAGTACCTACACACACTGTATTGCTAACCTCAAACTACCTGGAAATGGACAGGCTGGGTGAGCACTGTACTTTCAGTTGGGAACATCCATTCGAAAACTTGGACCCTAATGCAAATGTGCACAAAGTTTTTCTCAACATTCGTTCCCAAAAAGCCCACCTCTAAGACATGACTGCCCAAAGACATATTTCAAGATTGAATGCTCTTTGCTTAACAGAAACTCACACTACAGAAGAATGTTCTTTAGAAGGATCTGCGGATACTTTAAGCCGGCACAACATGGTCTAGCCATTTTCACCAAAAGAGAGTCAACTGATTTTGAAAATAACAGTTCCCTCCAGTTTAAGTCTAGAATAGTTTCAGACCAAGGTAGAAACTTTCTCATAGCTGTTACTTACAGACCACCTCAATTCAACAAAAATGTGTTTTTTACTCTCCTCATCTGCTGTCAATGCTATACCCAAGTCACATAATATTATACTTGGTGAAAGACTTCAACTTGATGCCTGATGATCCAGTTGTGATTAAGTTTTGTCATGACAATCAACTTCGACAATATGTAGAAAAGCCAACCCATCAGTTGGGAAGAACATTGGACCTGATTTTCGCATCTGATAACATACAGAGCACTAGTAGAGTGATTCCAGTTTCTTACTCCAACCATTTCCTGACAATTTTATCTGTTTTCTAAATGGCTTGTATTGACTTGTATTTGTCACATTTTGTGAATAGTGATAACTAAACAAATATTATTTCTGTTTACACATACACAGGAGTTATTTCATTCGATTTCTTTAATGAATTTATTGTTACATGTGCAGATCTAGCATTGATCAAGATTTTGCACTGAAAGTCCAGATCCATACTTCAGTTTTTTGAAATACCACAATTTTGTGCTTCATGTAAAACTCCTCTTAGGCGGGGGACGTTGGTAACTTTTTTACAAATTCTTGTTCCTTATATGGATAGAGTAAAAAGTTGTTCGTGTCCGGCTCATAACTTTGTTGTTCATGGTTGGATTTCAAAATAATTTGGCACAAGTGATCATCATATGATGTTGACATGTTGCGTGAAAGAAATTTGTTGCTCATTGCAGGGCTTCTAAAATTCCCCCCCCCCCCCAAATAGAAACGATTTAAGGGCAAAGAACAATTTGAGTTATGATATTGTTGACGTCGCGAAAAATATGTGTTTTTCAAAGCGAAAGTAGAATTAGAGCTAATTTTACAACATCAAACTAGTCACTGATATTTTAAAGTGTGCTTTGTGCTGCAGCTAGCCACTACAATTACTATTAAGCCCTTAATGAAATTAAGCAGACGACAGTTATCGCCTATTTTGATGCAAACTCCTCGCACCAGTTACGTCACGCTTTTCTACTTTGTTTTCTGTACTGATCAGGGGAAGTAACCGCTGCGGGGAGTTTGATTTCGATGAAATTATATTTCACAGTTTGAGCCAGTCAACATTAATCGATTTGCCGGCTGCAAATCAAGCAAACTTTTACTTGTTTACAAGTTAATTGGCGATAATTGCCGCGGGCCACAGTGACAGTTTTATGGTTTTATGATAGGTGTGAAGTACCAGATTAGCGATCAGTTGAGGTTTTGGTGTGAGATTTTGACTGTTTTATGAAAAGTTAGACGGATTTTTTTTTTTTTTTGAAATTATCTGGACCGATTTTTTAAGGACTTTTGGACATCGAAATCGGTCCATAGAGATAAAATTCTGTCAAAACCGACAAATTTTCGGTTATCGGGAGCACTGGCTCATTGCTGTCCAGGTCACTGTGGACACTTGAAGTTTTGGATAATTCTTTATATGGATATAGTGAAAAAGTTGTTCATGTCCGGCTCATAACTTCCTCATGCATGGTGGGATTTAAAAAAAAAATGTGTTTATTATGTCTTCCCCCAAAAATGGGGGAGACATATTGTTTTTCCCTGGTTGTTTGTCCATCCGTCCGTCTGTCTGTTCGTCTGTCCGTCACAAAATCGTGTCCGCTCTGTATCTTCCAAAGCCCTTGAAAGATTTTTATGAAACTTGGGTCAGATGTTCACCTCATCTAGGCGACGTGCAAAACCCACTTTGCGGGTGTGGTGTCTCAAGGTCAAGGTCACACTTGGAGGTTAAATGTCAAATGCCACAAAATCGTGTCCGCTCTGTATCTTCCAAAGCCCTTGAAGGATTTTTATGAAACTTGGTTCAGATGTTCACCTCATCAAGTCGACGTGCAGAACCCACTTTGCGGGTGTGGTGTCTGAAGGTCAAGGTCACACTTGGAGGTTAAATGTCAAATGCCACAAAATCGTGTCCTCTCTGTATCTTCAAAAGCCCTTAACGGATTTTTTTAAAATTTGGGTCAGATGTTCACCTCATCAAGGCGACGTGCAGAACCCACTTTGCGGGTGTGGTGTCTGAAGGTCAAGGTCACACTAGGAGGTTAAATGTCAAATGCCACAAAATCATGTCCGCTCTGTATCTTCAAAAGCCCTTGATGGATTTTTATGAAACTTTGGTCAGATGTTCACCTCATCGGGGAAGACATATTGTTTTTCCCCCAGTTGTCTGTCTGTCCAGTCCGTCTGTCTGTCTGTTCGTCCATCTGTCCGTCATTAAATCAAGCATTCACTGGATATCTTCAAGTAATTTCGAACCCCACAAGTAGAAAACAAAATCTGATTGATCATATATATGTTAAGAGTGCTCCTGTTGTACATTGTGGAGTAGTTCCAACATACTACAGCTATCATGATGTAACTTTTCTCCTTATCAATGGAAATAGATTAAACTTGAGTGCTTGAAGAAGGCACCTTGTAACTGGCTTCATGTTTTTTGCCCATACCTATGTAACAGCACTGCCATCAACATGATTCCAACATGCTACAGGTACTAGACTGAATGAATACAACCATTTTGTACAATATGAAACAACGTTTCTGCTTAATCCTTTCTTGACAGAGTATGAGTTTCTTGTTCATCATGTACATTTGACAAAAATATCCCCCCTTTTTTACAATCGTCTGACTTAATACTGCCTGCAACAACTGGCTAGGGGGAGACATATGTTTTTGTTCAATTAAAAACCCATTTCTAGTTATGTCTGCTCTCTGTGTAGGGGGGACATGATGTTTTGCCCTGTCAATCAGTCCATCTGTCACACTTCATTTCCATTTGATAACAAGAGTACCTTTTCAACTAGAGACTGCAAACTTCATAGGGTGATTGCCCTTATTGAGTTACAAAAGCCTATTGTTTTTGGGGAATGTAGGTCAAAAGTCAAGGTCACAGTGACCTTAAATGTAAAAATGGTTTCCACTCAACAACTATGGTGCTCTTTGACAAAGTATCTTGAAACTTCATAGGATGACTGTCCTTATTGAGTTACAGAAGTCTATTGATTCTGGGGTCAGAGGTCAAGGTCACAATGACCTTATATGTAAAAATTGGTTTCCGCTCAATAAGTGGAGTTCTATTTGACCCAGAGTCTTGAAAATGTTTTCCGCTTAATAACTAGAGTTCTGTTTGACCCAGAATCTCAAATTTCATAGGAAAATTGTACTAAATGAGTAGAAGAAGCCTGTTGATTTTGGGATCAGCTGGTCGATGGTCAAGGTCACAGTGATCTTTAACCTGAAAATGGTTTCTGCTCTATAATTTGAGTTCTTATTGACCCAGAGTCTTCAAACTTCATAGGATGAATGTCCTTAATGAGTAGAAGAAGTCTATTATTTTTGGGGTCAGCTGATCTTCTGCAACAATAGGACTCCTTGTTATACCACGAACTTTTTCCAACACACTCATTCCTATTTTCCAGTTCACAATTTTGTCACTAGCTGACCTCTATCATTTATTCTGTGCCCCTGTTTCAATGATGCGCTGGGGGAGACATGCTTTTTTTTAGCTCACCTGAGCACAAAGTGCTCAGGGTGAGCTTCTCTGATCATTCTTCGTCCGTCGTCCGTCCGTCCGTTGTCAACTTTTCATTCAAATGACATCTCCTCTGAAACCAAAGGGCCAAATTAAATGAAACTTGCCTGGGATGTTCCTTGCATGGAGCTCTACCAAAGTTGTTAAAAGAATTCAATTCTATCAAGAACTCTGGTTGCTATGGCAACTTAAAGGAAAAACTTTGAAAATCTTCTTGTCTGAAACCACAAGGCCCTGAGATCTAAGATTTGGTATGAAACAAGCTTTATCAAGCTTTTTTAGAATTACAGTACACGCAGCGCGGACTTTGACGTTGTTAACATTGTCGCAGGGGCCGGTATCGTCTCCAAGTGGCCAGTCGCGGTGGACTGAACACCTGAAATTTCGGGTGTCAGTTAAAATGACCACAGCGACAACCCTCGAGGGGTATGAACACTGCGTGTCGCAGTGATGGAACGCCGCGCGTCCCCGCGATGTTTTGACTTGGAGATTACTGCATTTAAACATACTGTGCGTACAGTATTTGTACGTGGTTTTCATTTTACTCATAATAATTTTACTTACATCTATTTTGTGGCCAACTTCAGTTGGTCAAATTAAAACCAAATTTCAAATACATTTCCGGTGTATGTTTATTGAGTACTTTCGTTTTTGGAATTGAAAAACGCTTGTTATTATATAGCCAATCGATCAGTTATTTTGCCAAGCGCATAGACGATACAGAAGTTGAAAGCAGTTAAACATGTGTTGATTCATTTTCTGAAAATACGATCAACTTTTTCCGGAAATAACTGCTTTGAATTGTCTTTTTTGTGTAACAGATAGGAGCGTTTGTACACAAATGCATCGGAATTAGAGAGGATTTGTTCTAATTTTGACTGTTTAATTTAGATCTATTAACTTTTCGCAGTTTGGTTATCATTTGTAATTTAATTGCGAGTGGATTAACGCAAACACGGCACCGATTAAAGACTTGAAATATATTAATTGCAGCAATTAAAGTTTATTAACAAGATGTCATGTAGGTGTGTAAATCTATTCATTATCGGCTGTTACTTTTCTACAAATACCCTCAATTATACAACCAAACATCGATCGTCAACAAACAAAAATTAAACCGGGTGAAGTATTAAAAAAAAGAAACAACTTCAACTGGTAATAATTACGTGTACTTTGTAACTATTTTGGAAAAAAAAAACAAATTTTGGCAAATTAAAATTAAGTTGTGGCTTCATTTTTTCGGACACTGCAAACCCTGCGATCCAACGCCGTGACACGCCGCGGTGATGAACACTGCGAACAGCCGTGCTGACCACCGCATTTTATACGAATGAACACTTGACGCGGTGGTCATTTAAGTCCTCAACGCGGACAGTAAAATCGCAGGGACGGGTGTTCGTTGTCAAAGTCTGCGCTGCGTGTACTGTATTACATTAGATTAAAGGTCACCGAGGTTAAAAATAGGTTTATATACTGTACCTCATAAAGCCTTCATTTAAAGACCAATATCTTTGATATTCGGTGTATAGGATCTTGCATGGACCTCTACCCATGGGTAGGGTTTTAGGTCACTGGGTCAAGGTCAAGGTAACCATAGCTAATGATAGATATTTCTACTTTCTGTCATAGAGCCTTTATTTATTGACTGATATTTTACATATTTACTTAATTATATTTACATTACTTACATCTTTCAATTAAAACATGAAATACGGCTTAACAGCAAATCTAAAGCCAAAATACTCAGGTGAGCGAGTAGGGCTATGATGGCCGTCTTGTTTTATGTTGTGGGGGTAGTGCAAGATACAGAAATCATCCCATTCCAGAGACACCTCTGGTTCTTTTTGCATGCTCAGTGTATAGCACTGATACATGGGACCTCAGTTTAATGTCTAATCTGAAAGACTATTAATAATGTTAGTAGAGGAGCCGGGGATCAAACTCGGGACCCATGGCCCAGCACATTACCACTACAGTGTATCTTCACGTTGGGATATTTTTTGAAAAATTATATTATGGCATGTCCATTATGCAGAAATTTGTGTCTGCTTATAAATTAATATCCAATGAAATGTCGAAGATTCATAAATCACGCCTTACACTGTGGGATTTATGCAAATTAACATACCCAAATGGTACCCTTGTATATTTTGCATAGCTGTCAAAACAAAGCAATTAACATTTTTATGACCCAATCAGTGTTAAAGTTGAGACAGTTGGAGTTCATGTCCAGTCATTAACTTCTGTATGCATGATGGGATTTCAAAATAAATTGGTACACATGACCACCATAAATAGACTATGTGTCCCTTGCAAGACTTAGATGACTAGGTGAAAGGTCAAGGTCAAAGAAGGGGATTAGACTTAATATATACTCTCTGGCCATAACTTCTAACCAGTTAATTAGTATGTGTAACTACTACAAATTTTTCAGTTTTAGCACGTCTGTTTTTAGCTCACCTGTCACGTAGTGACAAAGTGAGCTTTTCTGATCACCTTTTGTCCGTCGTCAGTCCGTCCATCCGTCCATCCACAATTAGTTTGTTAACACTCTAGTGGTCACATTTTTGCCTCAATTGTCATGAAACTTGTTCAGGATGTTTGTCTCATTGATATCTCGGATGAGTTCGAACATGGGTTATCAGGGTTGGAAAACTAGGTCACAGAGCCCAAATATAGAAAAACCTTGTTAACACTCTAGAGGCTACTTTTTCAGTCCAAATATCCTGGAAATTTGTCAGAAAGGTTCCATCGATGATTCCTAGCTCAAGTTCAAATATGGGTCATCTGGGTTCAAAAACTAGGTCACAGAGCCCAAAATAGAAAAATCTTGTTAACACTCTAGAGGTTACATTATCAGCCCAAATTATCTTGAAATTTGTCAGAAAAGTTGCCTTTATGATTTGTAGATCAAGTTCGAATATGGGTCATCTGGGGTCACAAACTAGGTCACAGAGTCCAAATATGGAAAAACCGTGTTAACATTCTAAAGGTAGCATTTTCAGTCCAAATAACCTGGAAATTTGTCAGAAAGGTTTTATCGATGATTTCTAGCTCAGTTTTGAATATAGGTTTTCTGGGGTCAAAAACTAGGTCACAGAGCCCGAAAGTAGAAAAACCCTGCTAATGCTCTAGAGGTTACATTTTTAGTCCAAATGTCCTTTAAATTTGTCAGAAAGATTGTTTCAATGATTTCTAGCTCAGATTTGGATATGGGTCATCTGGGATCAAAAACTAGGTCACATGGTCCAAATATGTAAAAATCTTTTTAACACTCCAGAGGTTACATTTTCTGTCCAAATATCCTGGAAATTTGTCAGACAGGTTTTCTTGATGATTTCTAGCTCAAGTTGGAGTATGAATCATCTTGGGTCAAAAGCAAGGTCACAGAGCCCAAATATAGAAAAACCTTGTTAACACTCTAGAGGTAACATTTTAATTCCAAATAACCTGAAAATTTGTCAGAAAGCTTAATTCTATGGTTTCTAGGTCAAGTTTGAATATGGGTCATCTGGAGTCGAAACATCTAGGTCACAGAGCCTAAATATCGAAAAACTTTGTAAACACTCTAGAGGCTACATTTTCAGTCCAAATGTCCTGGAAATTTGTCAGAAAGGTTGTTTTGATGATTTGTAGATCAAGTTTGGATATGGGTTATTTGGAGTCAAAAACTAGGTCATAGAGCCCAAATATGGAAAAACCTTGTTAACACTCTAGAGGTAACATTTTCAGTACAAATAACCTTGAAATTTGTCAAAGAGATTGTTTCAATAATTTGTAGGTCAAGTTTGAATATGGGTCATCTTGGGTCAAATAACCAGGTCCATAGCAACTTTGTTTAAAGCAGTCATACTCAGGTGAGCGATACAGGGCCATCATGGCCCTCTTGTTGAAGAAAGTTAAGCTTTTATCGTCACTGAGTCCTCATCGTCTGCGTCATGCAAAAACTTTAATGTAGCTAATTATTCATAAATCTCAAGGCTTAGAGTTTTTATATTTGGTGTGTAGCATTGTCTAGTGGACCTCTACCATGTTGCTTCAAATCATGACCTTGGGGTCAATATTTGCCCTGCCCAGGGGCTTATATATATAGGAAAAACTTTGTAAATCTTCTTCTCTAAAACCGATTGCAACAGAGCTTTGTAATTTAATGTGAGGCATCATCTATTAGACCTTTACCAAGATTGTTCGTATAATGTCCGTGGCTTTAAAATTAGCCCCACCCCAGGGGTCAGTTAGTTTTACATTGAAACTTTTAATGGCAAAGCACTATAGGCTACAACTTAACTTTTTACTTTCATTGGATGGGAATGTACTCAGACCTCTCCATCTCCCCCCCCCCCCCCCATATATATATATACAGTATAACCTGCCCTAACGGTCACCTTATTTCGGTGGTCACCTGGTGTCAACAGTCAGGTTACTAAGGTTGGACTGTATATATATACGAGGGTTGTCCAAAAAATTTGTGGACAATGGCTATAGCTTCAAGAAAAATGATTTTAGTAAGGAACAAATTACATATTTGGTTAGTTCAATCTTATTTACATATAGATGCAATAAAATTACAATTACTAAATTACTGCTCATTACAAAAAGATAATGTTTACAGCATCGCCTCATGGCATCAAACTAATCACGATGTTATTAAACATCAACTATTTTCTCAGAAAAGGAAATTTACTTCTTTTCAAAGTATGCCCCTGCATACGCAATCCAGCGCTTATGGTGCATAACCCACTGGCGCTTTATAACATCACTGTACCAGTCAGTACTGTATGAACGGATTACACGGTGTTTAGCACTCTGAAGGTTCTTCAAAGACTCAAACCTCTGTCCCTTGAGCTTGGCCTTGATTTCTGGGAAGAAGGCGTAGTTAAATTGCACAAGGTCCAATAAATATGGCTTGTGACTCAGGCGCTGAAAACCCAATAGGTCTATATAAAGTTTTGTGACGGCGGCAGTATGTGGGGAAGCATTGTCTTGTTGTAAAATCAGGTTTTCCTGTGCTACACCCGGTCGCTTTTTCCATAAAGCCCACTGTAGATCGTGTCATAGTACCTTTGCTTAAAGAAATCAAGGACAAATTTTCAGGATAATTAATACTTGATATATAGTTATGCCTCCCCATCAAAGATGAGTGGGCACATAGTTTTGTAAATGTCGGTTGGTCGGTCAGTTGGTAGACACTTTGGTTTCTGATCAATATCAAGAGAACCCTTGTGCACAGGAACCCCTTTGAACCATCACTCTTCACTTCTTGATTAAGGAGTTATACCCCTTTGTTTAATTTTTTTGTTCGGAGCATAACTCCTACGTTATCAAAGCTATTTGTTAACTTGAAACTTCACAGGTGAATAGATCTCATTGAGACATAGTGCGGTGCACAAGAAACTGGAATCACTCTACTAGTGTCATTAAAAAGCACTGCTAAAGCTAAATATTTTCTGTAGGCAGCACCTTTTGTGTGCATGTGTGATTAAAAGTTGCAGTTTAGGTTTTTTTTCTGTGAATGGTGGAAAGTTTTGTAACAGAATGTAAGGTCATTTGCTTTGGTAACCTTTGAATTAATTTAACACTGATGTTCATCTTGTCTTGTGTTTTATTACAGAACATGTTTGAACTGACTCTGTCCCAGGCTTTGGGGATGGCAAACAAGAAGGAAAAGGATCCATTAGGGGCATCCAAGCTGAATAAGGTATGTTTCTAATATTGATAATATCTAGATCAAGTTCGAATATGGGTCATCTGGGAACAAAACTAGGTGACAGAGCCCAAATATGGAAAAACTTGTTTACACTAGAGGTTACATTTTCAGTCCAAATATACTGGAAATTTGTCAGAAAGGTTGTTTCAATATTTGTAGGTCAAGTTTGAATATGAGACATCTGGGGTCAATTAACCAGATCCATTACAGCTTTGTTAAAAGCAGTCATACTCAGGTGAGCGATAAAGGGCCATCATGGCCCTCTTGTTCAAATTATGACCATGGTGTCGGAGATGGCCTTGCCCCGAGGTCATTTGATTTTGCTTAGGTTTATATATGGAAAATTTAAAGAAATCTTGTCTGAAACTATATACTCTAGAGCTTAGATATTTTGTATGTTGCGTTGTCCAGTAGACCTCTACCAAATTTTTTCAAGTAATGTCACTGGGGTCGAAATTGGCCCCACACAGAGTGTGCATATTGGTAGGAAGTGCAATGTGCAAGATTAATAACTCTACCTTGCCTACTTTTAGAGTTATTCCCCTCTATCAGATTGTCTGAAGCATAACTCCAAAAGTACTTGAGCAATTTACTTCAAACGTAATAGACTGCTAGAGAATATTGGTAGGAAGTGCAGTGTGCAAGAACAATAACTCTACCTTATTTACATTCAGAATTACTCCCCTTTATCAGATTTACTTAAAAAACTTTGTCCGCAGTGTAACTCCAAAAGTACTTGAGGGATCTATTTCAAACTTAATACACTGGCATAGCACATTGGTAGAAGTACAATGCTCAAGAACAATAATTCTACCTGGCCTACTTTTAGAGTTATTCCCCTTTATCAGATTTACTTGACTAAGAAATTCCAGACTCCAACAGTACTTGAGGAATTTTTCAAACTTAATGCACTGACATAACACATTGGTAGGAAGTGCAGTGTTAAGAACAATAACTCTCCCTAGCCTATTATTTGAGGGATTTTTTTCAAACTGAATACGCGCATTATTACATTTAGTTTTTGAAAGTACAACCTTCAGGTAACTTCTTCCCGGCGGGGGGATAACCATCTGTAACAGGGCTCTTGTTTTTAGCTCACCTGAGCGCTTTTTAGCTCACCTGAGCCTGCTCAGGGTGAGCTTTTGGGATCGTTGAATGTCCGGCGTCTGTTGGCGTGCGTCGTCAACAATTGGACTTAAACAACATGTCCTACTAAACCGCTGAGCCAACATTGATGAAACATGCCTGGGATATTCCTTGCATGAAGCTCTAGCAAAGTTGTTCAAAGATTACAATTCCATCAAGAACTCTGGTTGCTATGGCAACTTAAAGGAAAAACTTTGAAAATCTTCTTATCTGAAACCACAAGACCCTGAGCCTTAAGATTTGGTATGTAGCAGTGTCTGGTGGACCTCTATCAAGTTGTTCAAATTATGTCCCTGGGGTCAAATTTGGCCCCGCCTGGGGAGTCAATTGATTTTACATAGGCTTATATAGGAAAACTTTAAAAATCTTCTTGTCTCCACAAAGCCTAGAGTTTAGATATTTGGTGTGCAGCATTGTCCAGTAGACCTCTACCAAGTTTGTTCAAATCATGGCCCTTGGGTCAAAAATGGCCCCGCCCTGGGGGTCACTTGATTTACATAGAGTTATGTAAAAAAAACTTTAAAAATCTTCTTTTCTGAAACCACAAGGCCTGGAGCTTAGATATGTGGTATGAGGCATCATATAGTGGACTTCTACAAAAATTGTTCAAATTATGACCCTGGGGGCAGAACTGGCCCCGCCCTGGGAGTCACTTGATTTACAACGAGTTATATAGGGAAAACTTTAAAAATCTTCTTGTCAGAAACCGCAAGGCCTGGAGCTAAGATATTTGGTGTTGAGCATCATTTAGTGGACCTCTACAAAGATTGTTCAAATTATGACCCTGGGGTCAGAACTGGCCCCACCATGGGTGTCACTTTATTTACATAGAGTTATATTGGGAAAATTTTAAAAATCTTCTTGTCAGAAACCGCAAGGCATGGAGCTTAGATTTTTGGTGTTGAGCATCATCTAGTGGACCTCTTCCAAGATTGTTCAAATTATGACCCTGGGGTCAGAACTGACCCCGCCAAGGGTGTCACTTTATTTACATAGTGTTATATAAGGAAAATTTTTAAAATCTTCTTGTCAGAAACCGCAAGGCATGGAGCTTAGATATTTGGTGTAGCATTGTCTGGTAGACCTCTACCAAGATTGTTCAAATCATGGCCCCTGGGTCAAAATTGGCTCCACCCAAGGGGTAACTTGTTTTACATAGAGTTATATAGTAAATTCTTTAAAAATCTTCTTGTCAGAAACTGCAAGGCCTGGGGCTTAGATATTTGGTATGAGGCATCATCTAGTGGACCTCTACAAAGATTGTTGAAATTGTGACCCTCGGGTCAGAACTGACCCCCCCAGGGCTTATTTGTTTTACATAGAGTTATATACATGTAGGGAAAACTTTAAAAATCTTCTTGTAAGAAACTACAAGGCGTGGAGCTTAGACATTTGGTGTTGAGCATTGTCTAGTAGACCTCTACCAAGATTGTTTAAATCATGGCCTCTGGGTCAAAACTGGCCCTGCCCAAGAGGTCACATGTTTTAAAAAGAGTTGTATAGCAAAAAACTTTTAAAATCTTTTTGTCACAAACTGCAAGGCCTGGAGCTTAGATATTTGGTAGTATGCACCATGACCACAGTGGGGTCATCCCCTCTCCCATGGAAGTCACTTCCCCCCCCCCCTCCCTTGGCCCAAAAATACTCATCTTTTAAGTTTTTTGCTATGGCAATAAAATTGGACCATTTGTACTTTTTTTCAAGATGATTTCAAAAACATTATTCCTTGACCTATATTTTTGACCTACTGACCTACTTTTTTGTTTTTTAGCTACAGCAATGAAATTTGGAGTGTGTGCACAGTTTTTTATTTCAATTTCAAAAAATGTATCCGCATGACCTATATATTTGACCTACTGACCTACTTTCTGTTTTTGGAGATATGACAATGAAATTTGGACCATATGCACAGTTTTTTGTTCTGATTTCAAAAACATCATTGCATGACCTATATTTTTGACCTACTGACCTACTTTTTGTTTTTGGAACTATGGCAATGAAATTTGGACCATATGCACAGTCTTTTGTTCTGATTTCAAAAATGTCATCGCATGACCTATATTTTTGACCTACTGACCTATTTTTTTGTTTTTAGAGCTATGGCAATGAAATTTGGACCATGTGTACAGTTTTTTGTTCCGATTTCAAAAACATCATAGCATGACCTATATTTTTGACCTACTTTTTGTTTTAATGCTATATCATATTTTTCCCTGCATGGATACTATATTCTTTGGGTAGGGTTTGAGGTCACTGGGTTAAGGTCAAGGTCACCATAGCTTATGATAGATATTTCTACTTTTTGTCATAGAGCCTGTATTTATTGACTGATATTTTACATGTTTACATATTTATATTTACATTACTTACATATTTTCAATTAAAACATGAAATACTGCTTAACAGCAAACCTACAGCCAAAATACTCAGGTGAGCGATCTAGGGCCATCATGGCCCTCTTGTTTGATCAGTCCTTGTTCATCGCCCGTCCATTGACAACTTTTCATTCAAACGACATCTCTGAAACCAAAGGGCCAAATTAAATGAAACTTGCCAGGAATGTTTCTTCCATGAAGCTCACCAAGATTGTTCAATTGGTTGTGGTCCATTGCATTTCTGGTTCACTGTAGCTAACATTAGATTTTAAAAGTTGGATCTTAAAAAATCTTCTTCTCCGAAACCTCAAGGCCTGGAGCTTAGATATTTGGTATGAAGCATCATCTAGTGGACCTCTACCAAGTTTGTTCAGATTATGACCATGGGGTCAAAACTGACCCCACCCCAGGGATCAGTTGATTTTACATAGATTTAAATAGGGAAAACTTTAAAATCTTCTTGTCAGAAACCACAAGGCCTAGAGTTTAGATATTTGGTGTGCAGCATTGTCCAGTGGAGCTTTACCAAGTTTGTTCAAATCATGGCTCCTGGGTCAAAAATGGCCCCGCCCCAGTGGTCACATGTTTTACATAGAGTTACAAAAATGTATATAGGAAAAACTTTAAAAAATCTTCTTGTCAGTAACCGCAAGGCCTAGAGTTTAGATATTTGGTGTGTAGCATTGTCCAGTGGACCTGTACTAAGTTTGTTCAAATCATAGCCACTGGCTCAAAAGAGGCCCTTCCCCGGGGGTCACTCTTTTACCTAGAGTTATATAGGAAAAAGTTTTTAAAGTCATCACATCAGAAACCAAAAGGCATAGGGCTTAGATATTTTGTATGTAGCATTGTCCAGTGGACCTTTACCAAATTTGTTCAAATCATGGCTAATGCCCCCGCCCCAGTTGTCACATGTTTTACATAGAGTTATATAGGAAAAACTTTAAAAATCTTCTTTTCAGATACCACAAGGCCTAGAATTAAGATATTTGGTGTACAGCATTGTCTACTAAATCTCTACCAAGTTTGTTCAAATCATAGCCACAGGGTCAAAAAAGGCCCTGCCCCAGGGGTCACATGTTTTACATAGAGTTATATAGGAAAAGTTTTATAAATTCTTGTCAGAAACCACAATGCCTAGAGTTTAGAAATTTGGTGTGCAGCATTGTCTAATGGACCTTTACCAAGTTTGTTCAAATCATGACCCTGGGGTCAATACTGACCCCCACCTAGGTGGGGGGTGTCATTTGATTTTACACAAGGATTTATATAGGGAAAACTTTAAAAATCTGCTGCTCTGAAACACCAAGGGCTATACCTCCAATTGTTCGTTGTTATGTCTCCCCCCAAACCGGCCCTTCTGATGGAGACATATTGTTTTTGCCTTGTCCATTGGTGTCTGTTTGTCTGTCTGTCTTTCACACTTTGTTTCCTTTCAATAACTTGAGTACCAGTTGACCCAAAGCTTTGAAACTTCACAGGGTTATTGCCCTTATTGAGTACAAAAAATCCCTTTTGTGTTGTGGGTCAGTAGGTCAAAGGTCAAGGTCAGAGGGACCTCTAGAGTGAAAACCGTTTCCACTCAATAACAGGATTTCCATTTCACCCAGAGCCTCCAAACTTCATAGGATGATTGCTTTTACTAAATAGAAGAACAATATTGTTTTTGGGGCTAGTATGTCAAAGGTCAGGGTCACAGGGACCTGTAGAGTGAAAACTATTTCTGCAGAGTAACTGTAGTACAATTACACCCAGAGCCTTCAAACTTTATAGGATAATTGTATTAGAAGAACCCTATTGTTTTTAGGGTCCCTAGGTCAAAGGTTAAGTTCACAGGGACCTGTAGAGTGAAAACTGTTAGTGCTCTGTAACTGGAGTACCATTTTACCCAGAGCTTTCAAACTTCATGGGATGATTTTCTTTACTCAGTAAAAAAACCCAATCATTTTTTTGAGGTCAGTAGGTCAAAAGTCAATGTCACTGGGAACTGTAGAGTGAAAACTATTTCTTCTCATTAACTGGAGTATTATTACACCCAGAACCTTCAAACTTTATAGGGTAATTATATTAGAAGAACACTATTGTTTTTGGGGTCTGTAGGTCAAAGGTCAAAGTCACTGGGACCTGTAGAGTAAAACTATCTCTGCTAAAAAATTTGAGTACCATTACACTCAGAGTCTTCAAACTTATAGCAAACTTATTATACCCCCACCACAAAATGTGGGGGGGGGCTATAATGGATTCGCTTTGTCGCGTCGGTTGGTCGGTCGGTCCGTCCGTCCGTCCGTCTCCTTTATTGTGTCTGCTCTATAAATCCTATACCAATTGAATGATTTTCTTCAAACTTTGCTGAAATGTTCACCTCAACAAGGGGATGTGCAGAACCTATGTTGCCCATGTGTCAGCTCAAGGTCAAGGTCACAATTGAAGGTCAAATATCAAACAATCAAATATTAGACATTATGTCGTGTCCGCTCTGTAAGTCCTACACTAATAGAAAGATTTGCTTTAATCTTGGCTCAATGTTCTCCTCAACAAGGGGATGTGCAGAACCCATGTTACCCTTTTGCCGGCTTAAGGTCAAGGTCACACATGAAGGTCAAAAATTGACTTAGAAAATATTCTTAAATTTTAACATGTATTTGAATATTTCTGAAACTAGGAAACATATTTGCTTGAAACTTAAAATATATATGAAGTGTCACAATTAGGATATGCAGGTCAAGTTTCATAACTCTGTATTGCATTTTGACAAAGTTATGCCCCTTTTTAAGTCTTCAAATTTACATACAATCAAATATTAGACAATATGTCATGTCCGCTCTATAAATCCTGTACTAATGGAAGAAATTTCTTCAAACTTTACTCAAATGTTCAACTCAACAAAGTTATGTGCAGAACCCATGTTACCTTTGTGCCGGCTTAAGGTCAAGGTCACACTTGAAAGTCAAAATTGACTTAGAAAATGTTCTTAAATTTTAACATGTACTTGAATATTTCTGAAACTAGCACAGGTATTTGCTTAAAACTTAAAAGATATATGAGGTATCACAAGTAAGATATGCAGGTCAAGTTTCATAACTCTGTGTTGCATTTTGACAAAGTTATGCCCCTTTTTAAGTCTTTTAATTTACTTACAATCAATACTAGACAATATGTCGTGTCCGCTCTATAAATTCTATACTAATGGAAGGATTTTCTTTAAACTTGACTCAAATGTTCACCCCAACTGGGCAATGTGCAGAACCCATCTTACCCTTGTGCCAGCTTAATGTCAAGGCCACACTTGAAGGTCAAAAATTGACTTAGAAAATGTTCTGAAATTTTAACATGTACTTGAATATTTCTAAAACTAGAACAAGTAAGCTCAGTATGCAAAGTTTTTCCACTCTTAATTACATTTTGACATAATTATGCTATTTTCTTAACTTCACTGCTTTTGTTTGTTTTAGTACATTGGGAAAATGAAAGGTTATTTGTAACTGTTTCGAACATGATTTGACAATATATATTTATACTATTACCTGTACAATTTGTTTGTTTTTTTCACCTGAGATAATTTCTTTTTATGTATATGTATTTGTGCCACTAAAGTAATTCCCTTAACCACCTTTCCATGTCGTCTTCTGTCAAGGACATTGGTGGGGGTGTGAATCGCATTCAGCGATAGTTCTAGTTCAAACTTGCACCCATAAAAACCAGTAACAATATTTGTAACATGAGCAATGAGACTCAGGTGAGCGATTTGGGCCATCATGGCCCTCTTGTTTTTAAGATGTGCATAGAAAAAAAATTTAAAAATCTTTTTGTCAGTAACCACAAGGCCTAGTGTTAAGATGATTGATGTGTAACCAGGCCAAGTAAACCTCTACCAAGTTTGTTCAAGCCTTGGCCCTTGGGTCAAAATTATCCCTGCTCCTAGGTCACCAGGGTTAAATATAGACATTTAAATTTTTAGCTCACCTGAGCACAAAGTGCTCAATTTGAGCTTTTGTGATCACAATTTGTCTATTGTCTGTCTGTGCGTCCGTTATCAACTTTTTTATACAAACGACTTCTTCTCAGAAACCACTAAGCCAAATTTGATGAAATTTTCCTGGGATGTTCCTAGCATGAAGCTCTACTAAAATTGTTCTAATGGATCTGCTCCATTGAACATCTGGGTCGGAAGGGCTAAAAATAGATATTTAGTTCACCTGAGTCTTAGGCTCATGGAGGGCTATTGTGACCGGTCTTTGTTCGTCGTCCGTCAACAATTTCATTCAAACAACATCTCCTCTGAAACCTCTGGGCCAAATTTGATAAAACTTGCCTGGGATGTTCCTTGTATGAAGCTCTACCAAAGTTGTTCAAAGAATTCAA
Organism: Cyclina sinensis; assembly: GCA_012932295.1. Lineage (NCBI taxonomy): Eukaryota > Metazoa > Mollusca > Bivalvia > Venerida > Veneridae > Cyclina > Cyclina sinensis. The sequence goes on from JAAONU010000015.1 coordinate 8,937,410, forward strand.
TTCCATCAAGAACTCTGGTTGCTATGGCAACTTAAAGGAAAAACTTTGAAAATCTTCTTGTCTAAAACCACAAGGCCTAGAGCTTAGATGTTTGGCATTTAGCACCCTCTAATGGAACTCTACAAAAATTGTTCAAATTATTTCCCTGGGGTCAAAATTGGCCCCGCCCCAGGGGTCTCTTCATTTTACATAGTCTTATATAGGAAATCTTTAAAAATTTTCTTCTCAGAAACCACAATGCCTACAGCTTTGATATTTGGTATGTAGCATTGTGTAGTGGATGTCTACCAAGTTTTTTCAAATTATGTCACGTGGGTCAAAATTGGCCAAGCCCCAGGGTTCTCTTGGTTTACATATAGTTATATAGGGAAAACATGAAAAATCATTTTTCTCCAAAACTAATAGGACTAGACCTTAGATATTTGGTGTGGAATATTGTGTAGAGAAACTTTACCAGTATTGTTTATATGTTGACCCTGGGGTCAAAATTGGCCCCACCCCAGGGGCCCTTAATATGTAAAATAGGAAATCTTTAAAAATCTTCTTCTCAGAAACCGCAATGCCTACAGCTTTGATATTTGGTATGTAGCATTGTCTAGTGGATGTCTACCAAGTTTGTTTAAATTATGTCCCCTGGGTCAAAATTGGCCACACCCCAGGGTTCTCTTGGTTTACATATAGTTATATAGGAAAAACATTAAAAGTCATTTTTCTCTGAAACTAATAGGACTAGACCTTAGAAATTTTGTGTGGAGAATTGTGTAGATAACCTTTACCAGTATTGTTTATATGTTGGCCCCGGGGTCAAAATTGGCTCCGCTCCGGGGGCCCTTAATATGTAAAAAAGGCAATCTTTCAAAATCTTCTTACTGGAAACCTCAATGCCTACGGCTTAGATATTTGGTATGTAGCATTGTCTAGTGGATATCTACCATGTTTGTTCAAATTATATATGTTCCCTGGTACAAAATTGGCCACGCCCCAGGGTTCTCTTGGTTTACATATATTTATATAGGAAAAACATGAAAAATAATTTTTTCTCCAAAACAAATAGGTTTAGACCTTAGATATTTGGTGTTGAGTATTGTGTAAAGAACCTTTACCAATATTGTTTCAGTGTTAGCCCTGGGGTCAAAATTTGCTCTGCCCCAGGGGCCCTTAATATGTAAAAACGGAAATCTTTAAAAATCTTCTTGTCTGAAACCACACACTGTACCTCATAAAGCCTTCATTTATAGACCAATATCTTTGATATTCAATATATAGGTTCCTTGCATGGACCTCTACCCATGGGTAGGGTTTGAGGTCACTGGGTCAAGGTCAAGGTCACCATAGCTTATAATAGATATTTCTACTTTCTGTCATAGAGCCTTTATTTATTGACTGATATTTTACATATTTGGTTTGTAGGCACTTATATATTTTCAATTAAAACATGAAATACTGCTTAACAGCAAACCTACAGCCAAAGTACTCAGGTGAGCGATCCAGGGCCATCATGGCCCTCTTGTTAAAATGAAATCTTTAAAAATCTTCTTCTCTGAAAGTGCAACGCCTAGAGCTTAGAAATTTTGTTTGTAGCATCATCTAATGTACCTCTACAAAAATTGTTCAAATTATAGCCCCAGTGGGTCATTGATTTTCCTTATATGTTTAAAGTAAAAACTTAAAAAGTCTCCTCTGAATTGACAAAGGCTAGAGGTTAGATATTTGACATGAAACATTGTGTAGTTGACCTCTACTAAGATTGTTCAAATTATAGCCCTTGGGTCAAAACTGGCCCCGCCCCAGTGGTCACATGTTTTACATAGAGTAATATAGGAAAAACTTTAAAAAATCTTCTTGTCAGAAACTGCAAGGCCTAGAATTTAGATATTTGGTGTGTAGCATTGTCTAATGCACCTCTACTAAGTTTGTTCAAATCATAGCCACTGGGTCAAAATAGGCCCTGCCCAGGGGGTCACTTGTTTACATAGAGTTATATAGGAAAAAGTTTTTAAAATCTTCACATCAGAAACCAAAAGGCATAGAGTTTAGATATTTTGTATGTAATATTGTGTAGAGGACCTCTACCAAGTTTGTTCAAATCATAGCCCCTGGGTCAAAAATGCCCCCGCCCCAGTTGTCACATGTTTTACATAGAGTTATATATGAAAAACTTTAAAAAATCTTCTTGTCAGAAACTGCAAGGCCTAGAATTTAGACATTTGGTGTGTAGCATTGTCTTATGCACCTCTATTTTGTTTGTTCAAATCATTGCCACTGGGTCAAAATAGGCCCTGCCACCGGGGGTCACTTGTTTACATAGAGTTATATAGGAAAAAGTTTTAAAAATCTTCACATCAGAAACCAAAAGGCATAGAGCTATGATATTTTGTATGTAATATTGTGTAGAGGACCTCTACCAAGTTTGTTCAAATCATGACCCCTGGGTCAAAAATGGCTCCACCCAAGTTGTCACATGTTTTACATAGAGTTATAAAAGGAAAAACTTTAAAAAACTTTTTTTCAGTTACCACAAGGCTTAGAGTTAAGATATTTGGTGTACAGCATTGGCTATTTGACCTCTACAAATTTGTTCAGATCATAGCCCCTGGGTCAAAAAAGGCCCCACCTTAGGGGTCACATGTTTTACATAGAGTTATATAGGAAAAACTTTAAAAAATCTTCTAAGCAAAAACCATAAGTCCTAGAGTTTAGATATTAGGTGTGCGGCACTGTCTAATGGACCTTTACCAAGTTTGTTCAAATCATTGCCACTGGGGTCAAAACTGGCCCCACCTTGGCGGGTGGGGGGGAGTCATTTGATTTTACACAAGGACTTATATAGGCAAAAATGTTTGTTGATAGAGACATATTGTTTTTGCTCTGTCCATGGGTGTCTGTTTGTCTGTCTGTCTGTCACACTTCGTTTCCTTTCAATAACTTATCGAGTAGAAAAAAAAACCTTGTTTTTTTGGTCAGTAGGTCAAAGGTCAAGGTCAGAGGGACCTCTAAAGTGAAAACTGTTTCCACTCAATAAATGGACTACCATTTCACCAAGAGCCTTCAAACTTCATAGGATGATTGCTTTTACTAAATAGAAAAACCATATTGTTTTTGGGGCTGGTATGTCAAAGGTCAGGGTTACAGGGATCTGTAGAGTGAAAAGTATTTCTGCAGAGTAACTGTAATACCATTACACCCAGAGCCTTCAAACTTTATAGGATAATTGTATTAGAAGAACCCTATTGTTTTTAGAGTCCATAGGTAAAAGGTTAAGTCACAGGGACCTCTCAAATGAAAACTGTTTCTGCTCAGTAACTGGAGAACCATTTTACCCAGAGCCTTCAAACCTCATAGGATGATTTTCTTTACTCAGTAAAAGAACCCTATCATTTTTGGGGTCAGTAGGTCAAAAGTCAAGGTCACAGGGACCTGTAGAGTGAAAACTATTTCTGCTCAGTAACTGGAGTACCATTACACCCAGAACCTTCAACCTTCTTATCTGAAACCACAAAGCTTTAGTATGGACCATTGTCTAATAATCCTCTACCAAATCTGATCAAATCATAGCCCGGGGATGAAAATGACCCTGCCCCAGTGGCCACATGTTTTTAAATAGGCTTATACAGGGAAAAATTCTAAAACCTTTCCTTTTGAAACCACAAGGCCTAGAGCTAAGATCTCTACCAAGTTTTTTTCAAATCATGGCCCTAAGGTCAAAATTAACACTGCCCCATTAGCCACATTATTTTACATAGACCTATATTTCTACTTTTTCTTATGGAGCCTTCATTATGGACCACAACAAGTGGGTGGAGTTTGAGGTTACTGGGGTCAAGGTAAAGATCACAGAGATTTAAAAAAAATTCTCTACGTTATGTCATAGTGTTTTGCTCGAAACTGATTCAGTTTCAATCAAACTTTCACAAAACATTTATATACAAAAGATCTCCTTTCTTTTCCTGAAACGACCTGATTCTGTTATGTGTTTCAGAGGTATGTGGCCAGAATACGGTTATTTTGCCATGTCTGCATGGTTTCACAGCTTTGATAATCTTACAAACCACATGCTTGAATCTTCATTTATTGACATATATCTTAGCTATTTGGTATGTATGTATCATAAACATCTGCTCATGGGTTGAATTTTAGGTCACTAGGGTCAAGGTCACCAAGGATAAACAAATCAAAACTGACCCAACCCAGGGTTTACTTGGTTTTATATGGACTGACATAGGTAAAACTTAAAAAATCTTATTGTCAGAAACCACAAGGACTGGATTTTAGATATTTGGTATTTAAAGAAAGTAGTTGCAGTTGTTTTTCAGGTGAGCAATAAAAGGGCCATAATGGCCCACTTGTTTGTCATATAGCCTTTATTTATTTATTGATATTTTAAATATTCAGTATAATTCCTTGCTTGAACTTCATCCATTAAATTGGGGTAAAGGTGACCAAAACTAAAAATAGATTTACTAAATCTGCTTTACCTCATAGAGCCTTCATTTATTGACCAATATTTTTGATATTTGGTGTGTAGGTTTCTTGCATGTAACTCTACCCTTACATGGGATTTAAGATCACTGGGTCAAGGCCAAGGTCACCACAGCTAATAATAGATTTTCCTGCTTTCTGTCATAGAGCCTTTATTCACAGATATTTTAGATATTTGGCTTGTATGTACCTAAAGATCTTCAGTTAGAAAATGTAATACTGCTTCTGAACCTTGCTTAACAGCAAATGTATCGCCAAAGTACTCGGGTGAGCAATCCAGGGCCATGATTCATTGATCTGTAAGATGAATTTCAAACTTGACAGTGTTGGTTGAAGAAAAACTAGGTCTCTAGCCCAGGTCAGTGGAAAGGTAAGTGAAAACTTAGAGGTCAAATCTATAATCCATTCTCCAAAATATGGGTAAGGAGGGTCATGTGGGGTTAAGGTCACCATCTCAGATCAGTTGTATGACTAATTAAATTTGACCATTATGTTTTCAATAAAGACAGTGGCACTCAGAGTAGCAATACAGTGCAGATCCTGGGCATAAAAATTCTACTGTATCATTCTTCTAGTATCATTTATAGTCTAATTTAGAAAAAAAGGTGCATCTGATCAGTTAAAAGTTGATTGAATGAATATTTCAGGTGACCCAGTTGACAGGTTTCTCTGATCCAGTGTATGCGGAGGCCTATGTAAATGTGAACCAGTTTGATATAGTGCTGGATGTTCTAGTCGTTAACCAGACTTCTGATACCCTGCAGAACCTCACTCTGGAGCTTGCTACTCTGGGTACTTTCAGTATCTTGATAGTTCATTTGATTTCTGTATCTGAGTGCATTGTACTTAGCTTTTAGAATTTTTTATGCTCCTTGAAAAATTTTCGTGGGAGCATAAAGTTGCTGCTTTGTCCACCTGTCTGTCCACAGGTCCATGACACTTTTTCTCTTGACCATAACTTATACATTAATAATCAACATGGAACTTCATGGATGGATAGATCTCACTGAGGAAAAGTACTTAAAAATTATTACTTTTCACCTACTGATTTTGGAATTATTGCATTTTGTTAGCTCACCTGAGCACAAAGTGCTCAAGGTGAGCTTTTGTGATCGCCTGATGTCCGGCGTCCGTCCGTGTGTGCATGCGTCGTCAACTTTTTCTTCAAACAACTTCTTCTCCTGAACTGCTGGGCCAATCTTGCTGAAACTTTGCAGGAATGTTACTTGCATGAAGCTTTACCAAAATTGTTCAAATGGTTCAGGTCCGTTGCATTTCTAGGCCACAGGAGCTAAAAATAGATTTTCAAAGTTGGAACTTTAAAAATCTTCTTCTCCTAAACCACAAGGCCTGGAGCTTAGATATTTAGTATGAAGCATCATCTAGTGGACCTCTACCAAGTTTGTTCAAATTATGACTGTAGGGTCAAACCTGACCCCATCCCAGGGGTCACATGTTTTACATAGAGTTATATAGGAAAAACTTAAAAAAATCTTCTTGTCAGAAACTGCAAGGCCTAGAGTTTAGATATTTGGTGTGCAGCATTGCCCAGTGGACCTCTACCAAGTTTGTTCAAATCATGGCTCCTGGGTCAAAAATGGCCCCGCCCCAGAGGTCAAATGTTTTATAAAGAGTTATATGAAATATTTTTTAAAAAATCTTCTTGTCAGAAACCGTAAAGCCTAGAGTTAAGATATTTGGTATGCAGCATTGTCCAGTGGACCTCTACTAAGTTTCTTCAAATCATAGCCACTGGGTCAAAATAGGCCCCACCCCGGGGGTCAATTGATTTTACATAGGCTTATATAGGAAATCTTTAAAAGTCTTCTTCTCAGAAACCACAATGCCTACAGCTTAGATATTTAGTATGTAGCATTGTCTAGTAGACCTCTATCAAGTTTGTTCAAATTATGTCCCCTGGGTCAAAATTGGCCAAGCCCCAGGGTTCTCTTGATTTACATATAGTTATATAGGAAAAACATGAAAAATCATTTTTCTCCGAAACTAAAAGGACTAGACCTTAGATATTTGGTGTGGAGTGTTGTGTTGAGAACCTTTACCAGTATTGTTTATATGTTGGCCCGGGGTCAAAATTGGCCCCATCCCGGGGGCCCTTAATATGTAAAAAAGGCAATCTTTAAAAATCTTCTTGCTGGAAACCTCAATGCTTACAGCTTAGATATTTGGTATGCAGCATTGTCTAGTGGATGTCTTCCAAGTTAGTTCAAATTATGTCCCCTGGGTCAAAATTAGCCACGCCCTAGGGTTCTCTTGGTTTACATATATTTATATAGGAAAAACATGAAAAACCATTTTTCTTCCAAACAAATTGGACTAACCCTTAGATATTTGGTGTGGAGTATTGTGTTGAGAACCTTTACCAGTATTGTTTATATGTTGGCCCCGGGGTCAAAATTGGCCCCGCCCCGGAGGCCCTTAATATGTAAAAAGGGCAATCTTTAAAAATCTTCTTACTGGAAACCTCAATGCCTACAGGTTAGATATTTGGTATGCAGCATTGTCTAGTGAACCTCTACCTAGTTTGTTTGAAAATTGTCCCCGGGGTCACTATTGGCCCTGCCCCGAGGGGTCACAAGTTTTAAATAGCAGTATAAAAGAAAATCTTTAAAAATCTTCTTGTCTGAAACCACAAGGCCTAGAATTTTAAAATTTGGCATGAAGGAAGCTTTATCAAGCTTTTTGAAATTATTAGATAAGGTTAAAGGTCAATAGATTTATCTACTGTACCTCATACTTCGTACCTTCATTTATAGACCAATATCTTTGATATTTAATATATAGGTTCCTTGCATGGACGTCTACCCATGGGTAGTGTTTGAGGTCACTGGGTCAAGGTCAAGGTCACCATAGCTTATGATAGATATTTCTACTTTCTGTCATAGAGCCTTTATTTATTGACTGATATTTTACATATTTGGTTTGTAGGCACTTACATATTTTCAATTAAAAAATGAAATACTGCTTAACAGCAAACCTACAGCCAAAGTACTCAGGTGAGCGATCCAGGGCCATCATGGCCCTCTTGTTGATTTTTAGCTCACCTGAGCACAATCATAGATTTCACATAAGAAAAATTATGGACTGTACTGAAGAAAATGTTCTTTATGTTTTATTGTGTAATAGCTGTAATTTATTATACATAGGAAAAACTGGAAATATATTAAGAAACAGAAAAACCAATACCACAGAAACAAAATAACTTAATAAGCTCACTAGCACAGTACAGTCATTGTAATGTACTGTAAAAGAATAGCATGTCTGTAGGTTTTTGCACAGCATAAAAAGATGAAAGTACAATAGTTTTAAGGAAACATTGAATAGACAAGAGCCACTGTAAGAAGGGGCCATGCTTGACTTTTTAGCTCATCTGAGCACTGCTCAGGGTGAGATTTTAGGATAGTTGAATGTCCGGCGTCCGTCAGTGTGCGTCGTCAACAATTTGACTTGAACGACTTCTCCTTAACCGCTAAGCCAACATTGACAAAACATGCCTGGGATATTCCTTGCATAAAGCTCTACCAAGGTTGTTCAAAGAATTCAATTCCATCAAGAACTCTTGTTGCTATGGCAACTTAAAGGAAAAACATTGAAAATCTTCTTGTCTGAAACCACAAGGCCCTGAGCCTTAAGATTTTGTATGTAGCATTGTCTAGTGAACCTCTACCAAGTTTGTTCAAATTATGCCCCTGGGGTCAAATTTGGCCTTGCCCCAGTGGTCAATTGATTTTACTTAGGCTTATATAGAGAACTTTGAAAAATCTTCTTGTCTGAAACCACAAGGCCCGGAGTCTTAAGATTCGGTATGTAGCAATGTCGTGTGGACCTCTACTAAGTTTATTCAAATTATACCCCTGAGGTGAAATTTGGCCCCATCCTGGGGTCTTTGGTTTTACATAGACATATATATAATGAAAACATTGAAAATCTTCTTGTAGGAGAGGTAACATTTTCAATCCAAATAATCTGGAAATTTTTTTTCTATGATATCTTTCTCAAGTTTAAATATGGGTCATCTGGGTTCAAAAACTAGGTCACAGAGCCCGAAAATAGAAAAACCTTGTTAACACTGTAGAGGTTACATTTTCAGTCAAAATATCCTTGAAATTTGTCAGAAAGGTTATTTTGATAATTTCTAGCTCCAAATATGGAAAACCCTTGTTATCACTCTAGAGGTAACATTTTCAGTCCAAATAACCTGGATATCTGTCTGAAAGGTTGTTTCAATGATTTCTAGGTCAAGTTTGAATATGGGTCATCTGGAGTAAAAAACTAGGGCATTGAGCCCAAAATAGAAAAAAGACTTGTCAACACTGTAGAGGCTATTTTCAGTCCAAATATTCTGGAAATTTGTCAGAAGGGTTGTTTTAATGATTTCAAGGTCAAGTTTGAATATGGGTCATCTGGGGTCAAAAACTAGGTCACAGACCCAAAAAAATGGAAAAAACCTTGTGAACATTCTAGAGGTAACATTTTTAGTCCAAATAACCTGGAAATTTGTCAGAAAGATTGTTTCAATGATTTCTAGCTCAGTTTTGAATATGGGTTATCTGGGGTCAAAAGCTAGGTCACATGGCAAAAAAGTAGAAAAACCTTGTTAATGCTCCAGAGGTTACATTTTCAGTCAAAATATCCTTGAAATTTGTCAGAAAGATTGTTTCAATGATTTCTAGCTCAGGTTTGGATATGGGTCATTTGGGATCAAAAACTAGGTCACAGAGCCCTAAAATGTAAAAAACCATTTTAACACTCCAGAGGTTACATTTTCAGTCCAAATATCCTGGAAATTTGTCAGACAGGTTGTTTTGATGATTTCTAACTCAAATACTAATATTGTTCGTCTTTGGTCAAAAACTAGGTCACAGAGCCCAATATGGAAAAACCTTGTTAACACTCTACAGTTAAGATATTAATTCTAAATAACCTGAAAATTTGTCAGAAAGGTTGCTTCTTTGATTTCTAGCTCAAGTTTGAATATGGGTCATCTGGAGTCAAAAACTAGGTCACAGAGTCCAGATATCGAAAAACTTTGTAAACACTCTAGAGGCTACATTATCAGTCCAAATGTCCTGGAAATTTTTCAGAATGGTTGTTTTGATCATTTGTAGCTCAAATTTGGATATTGGTCATCTGGGGTCAAAAACTAGGTCACAGAGCCCATATATCGAAAAACCTTGTTAGCACTCAAGGGGCTACATTTTCTTGATTTTACATAGAGTTATATAGGGAAAACTTGAAAATCTTGTCAGAAACAAGAAGGCCTAGAGTTGAGATTTTTGGTATGCACCATTCTCTAGTGGACCTCTACCAAGTTTGTTTAACTTTGTCATTTATTGATGGATTTGATTTATACTTGGACAAAACAATACTTTTGACAAATCCGACATTTTGATTCAAGTTTGACCTTGACCTAAAAAATGACCTTGACTAGCAAGATTTAATTATTGAATTTTGCTAAGATTGGTCAAAACTGTGTAATTTAGACTTGATTCATACTTGCACTAGACAACTCTTTTGACAAAACTTACATGTTGAATAATTCAGGTATGACCTTTACTCTAAAATAACCTTGACAGTTAAGGTCCCATTATTGTATTTTGCTTCAATTGTCAAATGATCATCAAGGTCAAATTATTGAATTTTGCTAATATTGGCCATAACGTCATTTTTAGTTCTTTTTTATTAATACTTGACAAAACAATGCTCATGACAAAACCTGCATGTTAAATTATTCAAGTATGACCTCAATTTTTAAATAAGTTTTACAGTCAAGTTCGAATTATTGCATTTTGCTAAAATAGCCAAACTTTTGTTATTTATGGACGGATTTGATCTAAACACGGACAAAACAACACTGAGAATAAAACAAACCTGTTGAACAATTCAAGCATTTCCTTGACCTTTAAATGACCTTGACATTACTTTACATGGCTATATCTTTGTTGTTAATGGATGTGGTGTCTTCATGCTTGGACATAACTACCTTTTAGACAATACCTCCAAAGAAGGTTAAACTGAACATGACCTTGACCTTTAAGGTCTAATTTCTGAATGTTGCTAAAATTAGCCATAACTTTGTTAAGTATAATTATATTTCCAAATGATGTTTCATTTGAAATCCCTTCACCACAATGTGCTTCCTCTGATGTGTTTGCCTTTGGAAATAGGAAAAAGTCAAGCGTGGCCCCCGCTTGCAGTGGCTCTTGTCTTTATGGGTGCAGACATTTTGTACGTTCTCCCGAATGGTCATTTATTACGAGTTTTTTGATTGATTAGTTGATTTACTTTCCTTTATTTTCATTGGTAATGTTTCATTGGATTATTTGACCAAATAACTTGTTTACTCACCGACCAGCCAATAGCTTGATTGCGTACTGGTCTTGAAGGCTTTAAATACAGAAATTCTGTAGTTTTTGTCAGTTTGGCTCTGCACCTCAAGGTCAGAACACTCAAGACAACTGCCATGGTTTGTTGTTCTATACACGAGTTAAGTTGCCAGTAACAACTTCCAGTGTTTCACATCAACCTCATATGGAACAAGTGTCAGTTACCGTCTCATCAGAGCTCTGTCCAAGGTTATTCTGTCTTCTTTATAGATCTCAATCCTCGAACATAACAGACTTTATTAATGATCTAACACATATTGCAGACCAAACTTCTCCAGATTTACTGCTTGGAGATTTCAACTTACTGTGAAATCATTTAAATTAGAGGGCATAAAATTTCGTGGTTTGCCGGCAGAAGGCAATTTCGTGGGGTCGTAAATTCGTGGAATTCTATTGCCAGGTAAAAAAAAAGTTGATTTCAACATTCGGCAATATCCGGCATTTGTGCTTTGAAATTGTTGACATGTGAAAGTTAACGTTTTTCCACCGGACCAAACAACCGAAGATTCGTTACTATGGTAATTAACCTATCGATCGGTCTTCTCAATTAACAAGTGTCAAGTGTCAATTATACTTTGTGATATGTTGCGCATCTTTTTAGCTCACCTGTCATGTAGTGACAGAGTGAGCTTTTCTGATCACCTTTTGTCCGTCGTCTGTCCGTCCGTAGGTCCGTTAACAATTAATTTGTTAACACTCTAGTGGTCACATTTTTGCCTCAATTGTCGTGAAACTTGGTCAGGATGTTTGTCTCATTAATATCTTGGACAAGTTCGAACATGGGTTATCAGGGTTGGAAAACTAGGTCACAGAGCCCAAATATAGAAAAACTTTGTTAACACTCTAGAGGCTACTTTTTCAGTCCAGATATCCTGGAAATTTGTCAGAAAGGTTCTATCGATCATTTCTAGTTCAAGTTCAAATATGGGTCATCTGGGTTCAAAAACTAGGTCACGGAGCCCAAAAATAGAAAAATCTTGTTAACACTTTAGGGTTACATTTTCAGCCCAAATAATCTGGAAATTTGTCAGAAAGTTTGCTTTGATGATTTCTAGGTCAAGTTCAAATATGGGTCATCTGGGTTCAAAAACTAGGTCACAGAGCCCAAATATTGAAAAACTTTGTAAACACTCTAGAGGTAACATTTTTAGACCAAATAATCTGGAAATTTGTTAGGAAGGTTGCTTCTATGATTTCTAGCTCAAGTTTGAATATGGGTTATCAGGGTTCAAAAACTTGGTCACAGAGCCAAAAAATAGAAAAATCTTGTTAACACTCTAGAGGTTACATTTTCAGCCTAAATAATCTGGAAATTTGTCAGAAAGGTTGCTTTGATGATTTCTAGGTCAAGTTCAAATATGGGTCATCTGGGTTCAAAAACTGGGTCACAGAGCCCAAATATTGAAAAACCTTGTTAACACTCTAGAGGTAACATTTTTAGACCAAATAATCTGGAAATTTGTCAGACAGGTTGTTTTGAAGATTTCTAGATCAAGTTTGAATATGGGTCATCTTGGGTCACAAACTAGGTCACAGAGTCCAAATATAGAAAAACCTTGTTAACATTCTAAAGATAGCTTTTTCAGTCCAAATAACCTGGAAATTTGTCAAAAAGCTTAATTCTATGGTTTTTAGGTAAAATTTGAATATGGGTCATCTGGAGTCGAAACATCTAGGTCACAGAGCCTAAATATCGAAAAGCTTTGTAAACACTCTAGAGGCTACATTTTCAGTCCAAATGTCCTGGAAATTTGTCAGAAAGGTTTTTTTGATGATTTGTAGCTCAGGTTTGGATATGGGTTATCTGGGGTCAAAAACTAGGTCACAGAGCCTAAATATCGAAAAACCTTGTTAACACTGTGGAGGCTTCTTTTTCAGTCTAAATATCCTGGAAATTTGTCAGAGAGATTGTTATGATAATTTCTAGCTCAAGTTCAAATATGGGACATCTAGGTTAAAAAACTAGGTCATAGAGCCCAAATATGGAAAAACCTTGTTAACACTCTAGAGGTAACATTTTCAGAACAAATAACCTTGAAATTTGTCAAAGAGATTGTTTCAATAAATTCTAGGTCAAGTTTGAATATGGGTCATCTGGGGTCAATTAACCAGGTGCATAGCAACTTTGTTAAAAGCAGTCATACTCAGGTGAGCGATACAGGGCCATCATGGCCCTCTTGCTCATTGTTAAAATTTAAGGTGTGTAAAAACGGTCTTTGTGATTTTTTTAAGCTGTGAAAAACGTCGACCTTCCGTCTTTGATAATGCAACCTTAATTAGCGCCAATTAAATTTTTTTGTTTGCAGCATTGTAATTAGTACAACAAAATACAGTAGTCAATTTACTATACTAAGTATTAAGTTCCAAAGTAATAATAGCTTACCCAATATCAGTAAAAATAAACATTTCTTTCAGGGGCCGTATAACTGCAAATAGCATCCGCAGTATAGTGCGGTTTGACAGACACATGACCCTACGTCACTACAATTTCTACTTTCAGTTTAAATGCACTTAGTAAACAAACACAATACGGGTACACACCTGAAAAAAAATCATCTATTGGTTTAGTATCAATTCATACCAATGTTGATTCATTGAATGAAGTACAAAAAAGCCGCGGTTAAGCACACAACTTGTCTACGGACGATGTACCAACTACGAACCACAACGCACACCTTTTTTGGTGCTGCTGACTGATTGGGCATACTTTACATTATCTTTGGCACAATTTGTTCATTGGGACTTGATTTCGTGGGTTACCTGAATTACGAAATCCATGAAAATTAATCCCCCATGAATATTAATGATTTCACAGTAGCTTTTAATTCTACAAATTATACAAGACTGTCACAGAAATTGAATAACTGTTCTCAGTGTGTGCAGCTCCCAACTCACAGAGGTGGTTCTACACTTGACCTTGTCTACACACAGAATAATATTCTACAACCCAGATTATCCTGCCTGTCAACCTACTTCTCAGACCACAGCATTGTTGCCCTACAGTTTGATACCTAAAAATTTTTCCTTCTTCTTAGTGAGTTTAACACTGTTCCATTGGTCAAATTGCAGACTCAGTTTGATTGAGCATGTTCATGGACAGTAATGAAAAATGCAAGTTACCGTCCACAACCCATTAGCACCAGCTTAAGCAGAATTCAACATTTAAGTATGGAAATGTTGAAATTTTGTTTCAACAATTGCTTAAAATTATTTGCTATTTAGATGACAATGGACATTTTATAAACAGCCTCACTTACAGAACATAATTATAACTTAGGAACTTAGTACAAATTAGACATGAAAACACCTGTTTACCATCTGCAAACTCAAAGAATGTCCAACTACATGTATGCATACAGAATTGTGAAGGATAATATTCATCCATTGGTCACAGTGTTGGAGACAGTATTTGAGTCTTCAAACCACAACAGGTTTCTTATAGTTGTCATTTTTAGCTCACCTGAGCACAAAGTGCTCAGGGTGAGCTTTTCTGATCGGTCTTTGTCCGTCGTCCGTCCGTCAGTCTGTCCGTCCGTCCGTCGTCAACTTTTCATTCAAACGACATCTCCTCTGAAACCAATGGGGCAAATTTAGTGAAACTTGCCTGGAATGTTCCTTGCATGAAGCTCTACCAAGATTGTTCAAATGGTTCTGGTCCATTGCATTTCTGGTTCACTGGAGCTAAAAATAGATTTTATAAGTTGGATCTTTAAAAATCTTCTTCTCCGAAACCACAAGGCCTGGAGCTTTGATATTTGGTATGAAGCATCATCTAGTGGACCTCTACCAAGTTTGTTCAAATTATGTCCCTGGGGTCAAAACTGACCCCACCCCAGGGGTCAGTTGATTTTACATAGAGTTATATAGGGAAAACTTGAAAATCTTCTTGTCAGAAACAAGAAGGCCTAGAGTTAAGATATTTGGTATGTAGCATTGTCTAGTGAACCTCTACCAAGTTTGTTCAAATCATGGCCTCTGGGTCAAAAATGGCCCCGCCCCGGGGGTCACTTGTTTTACATAGAGTTATATAGGAAAATCTTAAAAAATCTTCTTATCAGAAACCATAAGACATAGAGCTTAGATATTTGGTGTGTAGCATTGTCTAGTGGACCTCTACCAAGTTTGTTCAAATCAAAGCTTCTGGGTCAAAAATGGCCCCGCCCTAGGGGTAACTTGTTTTACATAGAGTTATATAGGAAAATCTTAAAAAATCTTCTTGTCAGAAACTGTAAGGCATAGGGCTTAGATATTTGGTGTGTAGCATTGTCTAGTGGACCTCTACCAAGTTTGTTCAAATCATGGCCTCTGGATCAATAATGGCCCCGCCCCAGGGGTCACTTGTTTTACATAGAGTTATATAGGAAAAACTTAAAAAATCTTCTTGTCAGAAACCGTAAGGCATAGAGCTAAGATATTTGGTGTGTAGCATTGTCTAATGGACCTCTACCAAGTTTGTTCAAATCATGGCCTCTGGGTCAAAAAAAGCCCTGCCCCAGGGGTCACTTGTTTTACATAGAGTTATATAGGAAAATCTTAAATAATCTTCTTGTCAGAAACTGTATGTTATAGAGCTTAGATATTTTGTGTGTAGCATTGTCTAGTGGACTTCTACCAAGTTTGTTCAAATCATGGCCCCTGGGTCAAAACTAGCCTCGCCCAAGGGGTCACTTGTTTTACATAGAGTTATATAGGAAAAACTTTAAAAGTCTTCTTGTCAGAAACTGTAAGGCATAGAGCTTAGATATTTTGTGTGTAGCATTGTCTAGTGGACCTCTAATAAGTTTGTTCAAATCATAGCCACTGGGTCAAAATAGGCCCAGCCCAAGGGGTCACTTGTTTACATAGAGTTATATAGGAAAAGGTTTTAAAAATCTTCACAGAATAAACCATAAGGCTTAGAGTTAAGATATTTTGTATGAAGCATTGTCTAGAGGACCTCTATCAAGTTTGTTCAAGTCATGGCCCCTTGGTCAAAAATGGCCCCGCCCCAGGGGTCACATGTTTTACATAGAATTATATAGGAAAAACTTGAAAAATCTTCTTGTCAGAAACCACAAGTCCTAGAGTTAAGATATTTGGTATGCAGCATTGTCTAGTGGACCTCTACCAAGTTTGTTAGAAAAATGTCCCTGGGGTCACTATTGGCCCCGCCCGAGGGGTCACAAGTTTTAAATAACAATATAGAAGAAAATCTTTAAAAATCTTCTTGTCTGAAACCACAAAGCCTAGAATTTTAAAATTTTGCACGAAGCAAGCTTTACCAAGCTTTTTCAAATTATTAGATCAGGTTAAAGGTCACTGAGGCTAAAAGTAGATTTATCTACTGTACCTCATAGAGCCTTCATTTATAGACCAATATCTTTGATATTCAGTATAGAGGTTCCTTGCATGGACCTCTACCAATACGTAGGGTTTGAGGTCACTGGGTCAAGGTCAAGGTCACCATAACTTATAAAAGATATTTCTACTTTCTGTCATAGAGCCTTTATTTATTGACTGATATTTTACATATTTGGTTTGTAGGCACTTACATATTTCCAATTAAAAAATGAAATACTGCTTAACAGCAAACCTACAGCCAAAGTACTGAGGTGAGCGATCCAGGGCCATCATGGCCCTCTTGTTTTAAATTAATCTTACTAATGATTCAGCATGTATGACTATCTTGTGGCCATATTGCTAGCTATATGAGTAGCTAGGTTGAGTGGGGGCATCTGTGTCCTATGGACACATTTCCAGTTGTTACTTGATATACAGCTTTGAAATTTGGACCATGTGCACTGTTTCAGATGTAGAATTTAACTTCGATATGAGCTGGCCTAGATTTTGACCTAGTGACGTACTTTCTTGTTTTTAGCTCGACTTTTTTTTTTAAAAAAATCGAGTTATTGTCATAGTCCTGGTGCCATTGCCGTTGCCATTCCGGTCCGAAAACTTTAACATTGATCATAATTTTTTTATTCCTTGATGGATTATCTTCATACTTGGACACAACAACCCTTTGGACAAGACCTTCAAGATGACCAGACTAAACTTGACCTTGACTCTTAAATGACCTTGAAATTCAAGGTCAAAATATTTAATTTTGCTAAAATTGGCCATAACTTTACTATTAGTAGGTGGATTCTCTTCATGCTTGGACACAACAACCCTTTGGACAAGATCTTCAAGTGAAGCAGACTCAACTTGACCTTGACTGATAAATGACCTTCACCTTCAAGGTCAAATTATTAAATTTTGCTAAAATTTGCCATAACTTTAGTATTTATAGTTGGATTTGATTTATACTTGGACGAAATAACACTTATGACCAGGGATGTCAACGAGTATCCAAGTACTCGGATATCCGGATACTTTGCTGGTATCTGGATACAAATTTCCTATCCGAATATTTGTATACAAAATAAAAAATCAACGGTGAAATTTAACTTTGATAAAAAATTCAAACACTGGCAAAATTAATTTGGCAATTTCATAAGGCTAAACATAATTGCGTCTATTGACCGCCCGTGGCATATCCCTTGATTGGTTTACTGATAAAGCGTCTATCTGTCGCATGCCCTTAAATGTGTTTATTCGTCTTGCAAACTGCTTGGACCTAACGCGACATCCCATTGTGTAGCAATTACTTTAATCCATGGTGTTTATATAACCTATACTAGAGTGTATTGCCCCTTTGTTAATCAATTAGCAGTGTCAAACATGCCAATTAAGGGTTTCACAGGATTCTATGATAGTTTTAACGCAAGACTAATAAAAGTATGTCCTCTCAAAATGTAATTACTCAATATCAAAATGTAATTACTCAAATGATGTATCCAAACAACGATTTGATTTTAATGTGTCAAACAATCATTCTTTGCTAGAGCATTCGCATTAAAAACTTTAAACCCTTCAAAAATATTAAACCTATTTAAAACTTCTGACACTTCTGAAATCATTGTTTTGTCTTATTTTGTTGGCGCTCACATAGTCACTTAAGCTGCATGAATACACGTACTGGTATACAAAAACGACAATGTGACATAGACTTGAGAACACAAATAAAACAGTGTTTTGATCTACGGTGATTTGAAATGATATTTTTAAATTACATAGTTTTTTTTTTTTTTAAAAAGACAGACCATGCCCAAAAAAAAAAAAAAAAAAAAAAAAAAAAAAAAAAAAAAAAAAAAAAAAAAACGGACACATCATTTTCATTAGACACTTAGACTTAACGCATGTGCGTATTGGCTGGAAAATATACTTCAAGACACGAGGAAAATAAAAACAGTAAACAACATATCTTTGTTTTATTAACTTTATTTACAAGTAATGACAGTTATTATTTTTGTAAAACTGTCTTAACACATGTAATAGGATTACCTGACCAGTATGTAAAACAGACGTCAAATGTTATGTTTGGCATAGGAATAGGAACATTGAGATCATATAGTCGTCAATTTTATACAAGTATCCGGATAGTATCCGAATAGTCTATACGGATATCTGTGCACCGATTAAGGTATTCATTAGCATCCCTACTTATGACAAAACCGACATGTTGAATAACTCAGATATGACCCTGACCTTCAAATGACCTTGACCGTCAAGGTCAGATGATTAAATTTTGCCTAAATTGTTATAACTTTCTCATTTATCTATCAGATTGATTCATATTTGGAATAAACAACACTTATCACAAATCCGACATTGTGATTCTTTCAAGATTGACCTTGACCTTTAAATGACCTTGACAGTCAACGTCAAATCATTGAATTTTGTTAAAACCCGCCATAATTTTGTTATTTATGGTTTGATTTGAATCAGACTTCAACAAAACAACACTTACGACAAAGCCAACTAGATAAATTATTCAAGTTTGACCTTAACCTTAAAATTACCATGACCGTCAAGGTGAAATAATTAAAATTGCTTAAATTTTCATAACTTTGTTGTTTATGGTTGGTTTTGATTCATACTTGGACAAAACAACAATTATGACAAAACTGACTTATTGAATAACTCAGGTATGACCATAACTTAAAAATGACCTTGACCGTCAAGGTCAGATGATTGAATTTTGCTTAAATTGTCATACCTTTTTCATTTATTTATGGATTTGATTCATACTTGGACAAAACAACACTTATGACAAATCCGACATTTTGATTCTTTCAGATATGACCTTGACTCATAAATGACCTTCACCTTCAAGGTCAAATTATTAAATTTTGCTAAAATTGGCCATAACTTTAGTATTTTTGGTTGCATTTGATTTATACTTCGTCAAAACAACACTTTTGACAAAACCGACATGTTGAATAATTCAGATATGACCATGACCTTAAAATGACCTTGACCATCAAGGTCGGATGCTTGAATTTTGCTTAAATTGTCATATCTTTCTTATTTATTTATAGATTTGATTCATATTTGGACTAAACAACACTTATCACAAATCCGACATTATGATTCTTTCAAGTTTGACATTGACCTTTAAATGACCTTGACAGTCAAGGTCAAATTATTGAATTTTGCTACAATTTGCCGTAACTTTGTCATTTATTGTTGGAATTGGTTCATACTTTGAAAAAAACAACACTTCTGACAAAACTGACATGTTGAATAACTCAAGTGTGACCATGACCTGAAAATGACCTTGACCGTCGAGGTCAGATGTTTGAATTTTGCTTAAATTGTCATAACTTTGTCATTTATTGATGGATTTGATTTATACTTGGACAAAACAATACTTTTGAAAAATCTGACATTTTGATTCAAGTTTGACCTTGACCTAAAAATGACCTTGACTAGCAAGATCAGATTATTGAATTTTGCTAAGATTGGTCAAAACTGTGTAATTATTATGCCCCCTCTTCAAAGAAGTGTGGGTATATTGCTATGCATTTGTCTGTCTGTCGGTCCGTAGACCAAATGGTTTCCGACCAATAACTAAAGAATGCTTAGGCCTAGGAACTTCAAACTTGGTAGGATGATTGTCCATCACCAGTAAGATGACCCCTATTGATTTTGGGGTCAAGGGGTCAAAGGTCAAGGTCACATTGACCTTGTAGGTAGAAACGGTTTCCGACCAATAACTAAAGAACGCTTAGGCCTAGGAACTTCAAACTTAGTAGGATGATTGTCCATCACCAGTAGATGACCCCTATTGATTTTGGGGTCAAGGGGTCAAAGGTCAAGGTCACATTGACCTTGTAGGTAGAAACGGTTTCTGACCAATAACTAGAGAACGGTTTGACCTACGTTCACCAAACTTGGTATGCTGGTTGGTCATCACCAGTAGATGACCCCCTATTGACTTTGAGGTCATTAGGTCAAAGTTCAAGATCACAGAGACTTTCATCTTAAAAACGGTTTCTGATCAATAACTAGTACACGCTTTGACCTAGGTTCACCACACTTGGTATGCTGGTTGGTCATCACCAGTAGATGACCCCCTATTGATTTTGAGGTCATTACATCAAAGGTCAAGCTCACAGAGACTTAGACTCTAAAAACGGTTTCTGATCAATAGCAAGAGAATGCTTTGACCTAGGTTCACCAAACTCGGTATGCTGGTTGGTCATGACCACTAAAATGACCTTGACCTTTGACCTAATGACCTTAAAATCAATAGGGGTCATTACCCCTATTGATTTTAAGGTCATTAGGTCAAAGGTCAAGGCCACAGGGACCTTGATCCTAAGAACGGTTTCTGATCAATAACTAGAGAACGCTTTGGCCCAACCCCAAGCAATTAGGTGCTGCCGGGGGGCATTTATGTTTTACAAACATTTCTTGTTTAGACTTGATTCATACTTGCACAAGACAACTCTTTTGACAAAACTTACATGTTGAATAATTCAGGTATGACCTTTACTCTAAAATAAACTTGACAGTTAAGGTCCCATTATTGTATTTTGCTTAAATTGTCCTAACTGTTGTTTATTGATTTATACTTTGATAAAACAACAAAACTGACATTTTAATTTATTATAAGTATGACCTTGACATTTAGATGACCTTCACATTTAATGTCAGGTTATTGAATTTTGCTTAAAATAGCCAAATTTTTGTTATTTATGGTTAGATTTGATTTATACTGGGACAAAACAACACTTATGAAAAAAACTGACACATTGAATCATTCAACTGTGACCTTGACCTTCAAATGATCCTGACCATCAAGGTCAAATTATTGAATTTTTCTAATATTGGCCATAACATCATTTTTAGTTGTTGTTTTTTTTTTTTATTAATACTTGGACAAAACAATGCTCATGAGAAAACCGACATGTTAAATTATTCAAGTATGACCTCAACCTTTAAATGACCTTTACAGTCAAGTTCGAATTATTGCATTTTGCTAAAATAGCCAAACTTTTGTTATTTATGGATGGATTTGATCTATACAGGGACAAAACAACACTGAGAATAAAACAAACGTGTTGAACAATTCAAGCATCACCTTGTTCTTTAAATGACCTTGAAATTACTTAACTTGGCTGTATCTTTGTTGTTAATGGATGTAGTGTCTTCATGCTTGGACATAACTACCTTTTAGACAATACCACCAAAGAAGGTTAAACTGTACTTGACCTTGACCTTTAAGGTCAAATTTCTGAATGTTGCTAAAATTGGCCATAACTTTATGTATGATTATATTTCCAAATGATGTTTCATTTGAAAGCCCTTCACCACAATGTGCTTCCTCTGATGTGTTTGCCTTTGGAAATAGGAAAAAGTCGAAAGTGGCCCCCGCTTGCAGTGGCTCTTGTTTGATGTACAGCTATGAATTTTTGACCATGTGCACATTTTCAGATGTAGAATTGAACTTTGATATTAGATGACCTAAATTTTGACCTAGTGACCTACTTTTTTGTTATTTGATATACAACCATGAAATTTGGACCATGTGCACAGTTAAAGATGTAAGAATACAACTTCAAAATGGGCTGGCCTAGATTTTGACCTGGTGACCTACTTTCTTGTTTTTTGATGTACAGCTATAAAATTTGGACCATATGCACAGTTTCAGATGTAGCATTGAACTTGGATGATAGATGACCTAAATTTTGACCTAGTGACCTACTTTTTTGTTATTTGATATACAGCTAAGAAATTTGGACCAAGTGCACAGTTTCAGCTGAAGATTTGAACTCTGATATCAGCTGACCTAGATTCTGACCTAGAGACCTTCTTTGTTCCTTTTTAGCTCACCTGTCAAGCAGTGACATGGTTAGCTATAGTGACCCCCCTCCATCCAGCGTCCGTCATCGTCAACATTTCCATTCAGATGACATCTCCTCCCCGGGGGTCCCTTGATTTACATAAAGTTATATTGGGAAAACTTTCTTGTCAGAAACCGCAACACATGGAGCTTAGATATTTGGTGTTGAGCATTGTCTAGTAGACCTCTACCAAGATTGTTAAAATCATGGCCCCTGGGTCAAAATTGGCTTCGCCCAAGGGGTCACATGTTTTACATGGAGTAATATAGTAAATTCTTTAAAAATCTTGTCAGAAACTGCAAGGCCTGGAGCTTAGATAATTGGTAGTATGCACTGTGACCACAGTGGGGTCATCCCCCCTTCCCCTGAGGGTCACCCCCCCCCCCCCCCCCATCCCCCCAGAAAAAATGTTTTTCTGATTCTTAAGTTTTTCGCTATGGCAATAAAATTTGGACCATTTGTACAGTTTTTATGTCTTCGAAGGGAGGCTTATTGGTTTTGAACAGACTGTCCGTCAGTCAGTCTATCCGTCAGTCTGTCCAAAAACTTTAACATTGACAATAACTTTCTTATTAGTAAGTGGATTTACTTCATACTTGGACACAACACCCCTTTGGACAAGACCTTTACACTGACCTATAATTATTCGTCCTTGATTCCTGATTTTCCTTCACCTTAAAGATCCAATTGTCCAAATACTTTAACATTGGCCATAACTTCCTTATTAGTAAGTGGATTTGCTTCATACTTGGACTCAACACCCATTTGAACAAGACCTTCCCGCTGACCTGTAATTATTTGACCTTGACCCCTGCTATTATTTGGCCATAATTTCCAAATAAGTAAGTGGATATACTTAATACTTTAACCAAACACCACTTTGGACAAGACCATCTCACTGTCCTGTATTTATTTGGCCTTGACCCCTGAATGACCTTCACCTTGAAGATCCAGTTGTCTAGAAATTTTTACATTGCCCATAACTTCCTTATTAGTTAGTGGATTTACTTCATACTTGGACACAACCCCCTTTTGATAAGACCTTCCCATTGACTTATATTTATTTGACCTTGACCCCTGAACAACTGGTTCTCAGATCAAAGGTCAAAGCACCACTTTTGGGGGCATTGTCATCTTACAGTGACAGTTCTTGTTCAAGATGATTTCAAAAACCTTATTCCTTGACCTATATTTTTGACCTACTGACCTACTTTTTTAGCTCACCTGAGCCAATGCTCAGGGTGAGCTATTGTGATCGCTGGATGTCCGGCGTCTGTCGATCGTCTGGCGTCTGTCGTCTGTCTGTTCACATTTGCCTTGTGTATGCGATAGAGGCTGTATTTTTGATTGGATCTTTATGAAACTTGGTCAGAATGTTTGTCTTGATGAAATCTAGGTTGGGATTGTATATGGGTCATCTGGGGTCAAAAACTAGGTCATGGGGTCCAATCTAAGAAAAACCTTGTGTATGCGATAGAGGCTGGATTTTCCATTGGATTTTCCTAATATTTTGTCAGACTGTTTGTCTTGATGAAATCTAGGTTGGGATTGTATATGAGTCATCTGGGGTCAAAAACTAGGTCACGGGGTCCAATCTAAGAAAAACCTTGTGTATGCGATAGAGGCTGGATTTTCCATTGGATTTTCCTAATATTTTGTCAGAATGTTTGTCTTGATGAGATCTAGGTTGGGATTGTATACGGGTTAAATGGGGTAAAAAACTAGGTCACAGGGTCAAATCTTAGAAAAACCTTGTGTATGAGATAGAGGCTGTATTTTCCATTGGATTTTCCTAATATTTTGTCAGAATGTTTGTCTTGATGAGATCTAGGTTGGGTTTGTTTATGGGTCATCTTGGGTCAAAAACTAGGTCACGGGGTCAAATCTTAGAAAAACCTTGTGTATGCGATAGAAGCTGTATTTTTCATTCGATTTTCCTAATATTTGGAAAGAATATTTGTCTGTATGGTATCTAGGTTGGGATTGTATATGGATCATCTTGAGTCAAAAACTAGGTCACAGGGTCAAATCTTAGAAAAACCTTGTATATGCGATAGAGGCTGTATTTTCCATTGGATTTTCCTAATATTTGGTCAGAATGTTTGTCTTGATGAAATCTAGGCTGATCTAGATCTAGAAATAGATTTTCATCAATATTTTGCTTCAAATGATCTCCTCATAAGGTGCTATATCGAAATTGCCTTTGCACCTTGGATTTTATTTGTATAAAATATGAGATCTTTGAAAATCTTCAATCAGAAAATGTAATGTTGCATCTGATGCACGAAGTGCCAGAGTGAGCTTTTGTCATACCCCAATGTCCGGTGTGCGTCATGCGGTGTCAACAATTTCATTCAAACGACATCTCCTCTGAAACCACTGGGCCAAATTAAATGAAACTTGCATGAGATGTTCCTTGCATGAAGCTCTTCCAAAGTTGTTCAAAGAATTAAATTCCATGCAGAACTCTGCTTGCCATGGCAACCAAAAGAAAAACTTTAAAAATCTTCTCAAAAACCATAAGGCCTTAGATATTTGGTATGAGGCATCATCTAGTGGACCTCTACCATGATTGTTCAAATTATGACCCTTGGGTCAGAACTGGCCCCGCCCTGGGGGTCACTTGATTTTACATAGAGTTACATAGGGAAAACTTCAAAAATCTTCTTGTCAGAAACCACAACATGGAGCTTAGATATTTGGTATGCGGCATTGTCTAGTAGACCTCTACCAAGATTGTTCAAAACATGGCCCCTGGGTTAAAACTGGCCACACCCCAGGGGTCACATGTTTTACAAAGAGTTATATAGGAAAAAACTTTAAAATCTTCTTGTCAGAAACCACAAGGCCTGGAGCTTAGGTATTTGGTGTTCAGCATTATCTTGTAGACCTCTACCAAGGTTGTTCAAATCGTGGCCCCTAGGTCAAAATTGGCTTGGCCCAAGGGGTCACATGTTTTTCATAGAGTTATATAGGGAAAATCTTTAAAAATCTTCTTGTCAGAGACCGCAAGGCCTGGAGCTGAGATATTTGTGGTAGGAGGCATCATCTAGTGGACCTCTACAAACATTGTTCAAATTATGACCCTAGGGTTAGAACTGACCCCGCCTGGGGCTTACCTGATTTACATAGAGTTATATAGGGAAAACTTTAAAAATCTTCATGTAAGAAACTACAAGGCGTGGAGCTTAGATATTTGGTGTTTAGCATTGTCTAGTAGACCTCTACCAAGATTGTTCAAATCATGGCCCCTGGGTCAAAATTTGCCCCACCCAAGGGGTCACATGTTTTTCATAGAGTTATATAGGAAAAAAACTTTACAAATCTGTCACAAACTGCAAGGCCTGGAGCTAAGATATTTGGTAGTATGCACTGTGATCACAGTGGGGTCATCCCCCCTCCCCTGGGGGTCATTCCCCCCAGCCGCCCGTGCCCAAAATTATTTTTCTCATTTTTTAAGTTTTTTGCTTTGGCAATAAAACTTTGACCATTTGTACAGTTTTTCAAGATGATTTCAAAAAAATTATTCCTTGACCTATATTTTTTACCTACTGACCTACTTTTTGTTTTGGAGCTATGGCAATGAAATTTGGACCATGTGTACAGTTTTTTCTTCCAATTTCAAAAAGGTCATAGCATGACCTATATTTTTGACCTACGACCTACTTTTTTTTTTTAAAGCTACAGCAATGAAGTTTGGACTGTATTTACAGCTTTTCGTTCCGATTTTAAAAATGTTGCCTCATGACCTATATTTTGACCTACTTTTTGTTTTTGGAGCTATGGCAATGAAATTACATTGGTCCATTTCTGTGATATGCATCATTACATTCATAAAAATTTCTTTCATCTTTGAACCCAGGTGAGTGCTTTAGGGCCATTGGCCCTCTTGTTTATCTTTTTAGCTCACCTGAGCATGCTCATGTGAGCTTTTAGGATCCTTGATTGTCCGGCGTCCGTCCGTCGTCCACAATTCATTCAAACGACATCTCCTCTGAAACCACTGGGCAAAATTAAATGAAACTTGCATAGAATGTTCCTTGCATGAAGTTCTGCCAAGTTTGTTCAAATGGTTCCGGTTCATTGCATTTCTGGGTCACAGGAGCTAAAAACAGATTTTAAAAGTTGGATCTTTAAAAATCTTCTTGTCAGAAACCACAAGGCCTGGAGCTTTGATATTTGGTATAAAGCATCATCTAGTGGACCTCTACCAAGTTTGTTCAAATTATGATCCTGGGGTCAAAAATGGCCCCGCCCCAGGGGTAACTTGTTTTACATAAGAGTTATATAGGAAAAACTTTAAAAATCTTGTCAGAAACCATAAGGCCTGGAGCTAAGATATTTGGTGTGCAGCATTGTCTAGTGGACCTCTACCAAGTTTGTTCAAATCATGGCCTCTGGGTCAAAAATGGCCCCGCCCAAGGCGTAACTTGTTTTACATAGAGTTATATAGGAAAAACTTTAAAAATCTTCTTGTCAGAAACCGTAAGGCATTAAGCTTAGATATTTGGTATGTAGCATTGTCTAGTAGACTTCTACCAAGTTTGTTCAAATTATACCTCTGGGGTCAAATTTGGCCCTACCCTGGGGTCATTGGTTTTACATACATGTGTAGGCTTATATAGGAAAAACTTCGAAAATCTTCTTGTCTGAAACCACAAGGCCCTGAGCCTTAAGATTTGGTATGTAGCATTGTCTAGTGGACCTCTACCAAGTTTGTTCCAATTATACCCCTGGAGTCAAATTTGGCCCCACCCTGGGGTCATTGGTTTTACATAGGCTTATATAGTGAAAACTTTTTAAATCTTCTTGTAGAAGGAGAAGTAACATTTTCAGTCCAAATAATCTGGAAATTTGTCAGACAGGTTGTTTTTATGATTTCTAGCTCAGGTTCGAATATGGGTCATCTGGAGTCAAAAACTAGGTCACAGAGCCCAAATATGGAAAAACCTTGTTAACAGTCTAGAGGTAACATTTTCAGTCCAAATAACCTGGATTCTGTCAGAAAGGTTGTTTCAATGATTTCTAGGTTAAATTTGAATATGTGTCATCTGAAATCAAAAACTAGGTCACAGAGCCCAAAAATAGAAAAAAACTTGTTAACACTCTAGAAGCTACTTTTCAGTCCAAATATTCTCGAAATTTGTCAGAAAAAATGTTTTTATGATTTCTAGGTAAGATTCGAATAAAGGTCATCTGGGGTCAAAAACTAGGTCACAGACCCCAAATATGGAAAAACCTTGTTAACACGCATTGAGGTAACATTTTCAGTTCAAATAACCTTGAAATTTTTCAGAAAGATTGTTTAAATGATTTCTAGCTCAGTTTTGAATATGGGTTATGTGGGGTCAAAAACTAGGACATAGGGCCAAAAAGTAGAAAATCCTTGTTTATGCTCTAAAGGTTACATTTTCAGTCCAAATATCCTTGAAATTTGTCAGAAAGGTTGTTTCAATGATTTCTAGCCCAGATTAGGATATGGGTCATCTGGGATCAAAAACTAGGTCACAGAGCCCTAAAATGTAAAAACCATTTTAACACTCTAGAGGTTACATTTACAGTCCAAATATCCTGGAAATTTGTCAGACAGGTTGTTTTGATGATTTCTAGCTCAAGTACTAATATGAGTCATCTTTGGTCAAAAACTAGGTCACAGAGACCAAATATGGAAAAACCTTGTTAACACTCTAGAGTTAAGATTTTAATTCCAAATAACCTGAAAATTTGTCAGAAAGGTTGCTTCAATGATTTCCAGCTCAACTTTGAATATGGGTCATCTGGATTAAAAAACTAGGTCACAGAGCCTAAATATCGAAAAACTTTGTAAACACTCTAGTGGTTACATTTTCAGTCCAAATGTCCTGGAAATTTGTCAGAAAGGTTGTTTTGATGATTTCTAGCTCAGGTTTGGATATGGATAATCTGGGGTCAAAAACTAGGTCACAGAGCCCAAATATGGAAAAACACTCTGGAGGCTACACTTTCAGTCCAGATAACCTTGAAATTTGTCAGAAAGATTGTTTTAATAATTTTTAGGCCAAGTTTGAATATGGGTCATCTGGGGTCAATTAACCAGGTCCATAGCAACTTTGTTTAAAGCAGTCATATTCAGGTGAGCAATATAGGGCCATCATGGCCCTCTTGTTTAATTTGCCAGTAACTAGAAATAGAAAATAAATATGAATAAAAAGTAATGCATAGTCCTAATTGTCTTTTCGATGTTATGCAAAGTTCTTTATTGTTCTTTAGTTATTTACAGAGATTTTGTCACAATGGATGACAATGATATTTTGCTTTTTGACAGTATTCGCCATTGCAGAAAAAGAAGGAAAAATGTTTCATTTAAATTGAACTAGATTATCAAAGCTTATCAATATATTGGAGTGTTTAATTAAAATTGGCAGAAAAAACAATGGTAAAAGGTAAGAGGCAAAATGATATGCCCATATTTTGGACATGTACTGAATTTGGATAAATCTTATCATTGTTATATATGCCCATTCAAGATGGGATGTATTATGGGAACACCAATGACTGGCGGACTGGCGGCATCCTGATGTTTGTCTGAGTATAACTCCTACACTATCGAAGCTATTGACTTGTAACTTCATAGGTGGATAGATCTCATTGAGACGGAGTGTATTGCGCTGCACACTTCATGATTTTGGAGTTATTCCCCTTAGTTAAGTTTTGGTACTTGATGTTTGTCTGGACCATACTCCTACATTATCAAAGCTATTGACTTGAAACTTCATAGGTAGATAGATGTTATTGAAACAAATTACTGAATTGATGAGCATATTTTGCTTCGCCTTGCGGTACTCTTGTTAAATTTACATTAACGCAGACTTAAATTGGTGCAATGTTGAAAGCGCAAAATAATCAAAAATGAGTTCAAAGCAAACAAAAATGATTTCACTGTATTGAACAAGCTCAAAACATTTATGAAAGTAAATTATTTGATACTGTTAATTACAATTGTTTGAACACAACATAATACATTGCTGTTATTGTTACAGGTGACCTTAAGTTGGTTGAGAAGCCCCAGCCACTGACAATGGCTCCAAATGACTTCTGTAACATCAAGGCCAATGTCAAAGTTGCATCTACAGAAAATGGAATCATTTTTGGGAACATAGGTTAGTTCATAGGGTAACATTTAAGTGTAGGGAATCAAAATGTCTGGTCAGTCAGTCAGTCCATTTAACTGGCTGATTATGCTCCCCTTCGAAGAAGCAGGGGCATATTCCTTTGTATGTGTAGGTCAGTCTGTCTGTCCATCCATAGACCAGACCTTGTCAGATGAATAACTGGAGTACTTTTTGGCCCACAGCTGTCAGACTTCATAAGATGGTTGCTCTTATTGAGTAGAAGACCCCTATAGTTTTATAACCCAACAAACAAAGTTTAGTGGGGTGGTATATAGGAGTGAGCTTGTCGATCAGTCCATTTCATGGTTTCTGGATGATACCTCTTGAGGGAGTCAATGGATTGTAATAATTTTTAGTACACAGGTGTTACATCATAAAATACAGGTCAAGCTCGATTTTGGGTTCACACCACTAAACTTTTTACAGAATTATGGCCCCTTTTCATCTTCAGTTTTGCAAAAAAAAAATGGTTTTCAGATGATAACTCCTGAAGGAGTCAGAGTATTGTAATAATATTTAGTACACGTGTAACATCATAAAATACAGGCTTAGTTTGAATTTGAATTCAGACCACTAAATTTTTACCAAGTTATGGCCCCTTTTCATCTTAAGTTTTGCCCACAAAAAATCATTTCCAGATGATAACTGTTTAAGGAGTCAATGAATTGAAAGTATTTTGGGTACACAGATGTAACATCATTAAATACACGTGGAGTTCAAATTTGAGTTCAGACCACTAAATTTTTACATATTGAGGGTTCCTTTTCATCTTCAATTTTGCAAAAAAATTATTTACACATGATAATCCTTTAAGGAGACACTGGATTTCAATTATTTTTGGTACACAGATGAAACAACATAAAGTACAGGTTGAGTACAGTAGATTACCACCTTACGACCAGGCCGAAATTAAGACCACGCCGCTATTACGGGCACTTTTGAAAAGAACCAAACCTTTTTTATTCTTGTCCTATTACAGATATTAATCAGAATTAAGACCACGACGTTAATCCGGTAATACGACCATCCTGTCAAGATCATTTTGTATATTTTCTTCTTATTTTAATGCCTCGATTACGACCACTCAAAATTAGTGCCCCCCGGGCATGTCATCAATATCAGTTGAGTACACCGCTATATTTACGACACTGCTTTACGACAGCTGCATGTGTAAACAAAAGAAAGTCTGTGCTGTGAAAAACGAATTTTCTTCAGGTGATTACTAGTAAGGATACTAAAGGATGATATAAGTGTTACTTAAAATTGATTCAATTACAACTTGATTGCGACACGAGCAAATAATTGTGAAGGGAACTGAATCATGGGGGTATAATAAGCTTTCAGTTTGCTGGGGTTCAAAGCAAAATATAATCTTAGATCGATGCTTACCTATGTTGATTGAAAAAGAAATCGTTTTAGTTGGCTGAATAAAACACTTGAGTTAATTTAATTAAGTGTTAATTCTGTTAAAAAACGTAAGATCTTATTTTAAAATTTATTCTAACTTCAAAACTCAGAATATTTACAGTTTAATTTTAATTGTGTCAGACAAATCCCCAGCATGGAGAAACGAAAATGAAATTATTGAAATGCTTATTCATTACTGAAATGTTTAATTATTGAATATAATAACATCATTTTGATGAATAATGTATTTTGCTCTGTCTAAATAATGCTCTATTTTCCCTTTATGAACTTGCATAATTATGTTAAACATATGTTGCCGAGGTCTCAACCCAGTATTAAGACCAACTCACAATTAAGACCACTTCCCTTTATACCCAATGGTGGTCTTAATAGAGGAATTTTACTGTATATGGATTCAGACCACTTCATTTACATAATTATCTTCATCTGTCATTTTGCAAAGAGATGGTTTCCAGATGATAACTCTTTAAGGAGTCAATGGATTGTAATTAAACCCCCACCACAAAATGTGGGGGGGCTATAATGGATTCGCTTTGTCGCGTCCGTCCCTCCGTCTCCATTTTCGTGTCCCCTCTATAAATCCTATACCAATTGAAGGATTTTCTTCAAACTTGACTGAAATGTTCACCTCAACAAGGGGATGTGCAGAACCCATGTTGCCCATGTGTCAGCTCAAGGTCAAGGTCACAATTGAAGGTCAAATATCAAACAATCAAATATAAGACAATATGTCGTGTCCGCTCTGTAAGTCCTACACTAATTGAAAGATTTTCTTTAATCTTGGCTCAAATGTTCACCTCAACAAGAGGATGTGCAGAACCTATGTTACCCTTTTGCCTGCTTAAGGTCAAGGTCACACTTGAAGGGCAAAAATTGACTTAGAAAATCTTCTTAAATTTTATCATGTATTTGAATATTTCTGAAACTAGGAAACATATTTGCTTGAAACTTAAAATATATATGAAGTGTCACAATTAGGATATGCAGGTCAAGTTTCATAACTCTGTATTGCATTTTGACAAAGTTATGCCCCTTTTAAAGTCTTCAAATTTACATACAATCAAATATTAGACAATATGTCGTGTCCGCTCTATAAATCCTATACTAATGTAAGAAATTTCTTCAAACTTTACTCAAATGTTCAACTCAACAAAGTTATGTGCAGAACCCATGTTACCTTTGTGCCGGCTTAAGGTCAAGGTCACACTTGAAGGTCAAAATTGACTTAGAAAATGTTCTTAAATTTCAACATGTACTTGAATATTTCAGAAACTAGCACAGGTGATTGCTTAAAACTTAAAAGATATATGAGGTATTACAAGTAAGATATGCAGGTCAAGTTTCATAACTCTGTATTGCATTTTGACAAAGTTATGCCCCTTTTTAAGTCTTTTAATTTACTTACAATCAATACTAGACAATATGTCGTGTCCGCTCTATAAATTCTATACTAATGGAAGGATTTTCTTCAAACTTGACTCAGATGTTCACCCCAACTGGGCAATGTGCAGAACCCATCTTATCCTTGTGCCAGTTTAAGGTCAAGGCCACATTTGAAGGTCAAAAATTGACTTAGAAAATGTTCTGAAATTTTAACATGTACTGGAATATTTCTAAAACTAGAACAAGTAAGCTCAGTATGCAAAGTTTTTCCACTCTTATTACATTTTGACACAATTATGCTATTTTCTTAACTTCACTGCTTTTGTTTGTTTTAGTACATTGGGAAAATGAAAGGTTATTTGTAACTGTTTCGAACATGATTTGACAATATATATTTATACTATTACCTGTACAATTTGTTTGTTTTTTTCACCTGAGATAATTTCTTTTTATGTATATGTATTTGTGCCACTAAAGTTATTCCCTTAACCACCTTTCCATGTCGTCTTCTGTCAAGGACATTGGTGGGGGTATGAATCGCATTCAGCGATAGTTTTAGTTATATTTTGTACTCAAATGTAACATCATTATAGACAGGTTGATTTCGAAATTTTGGCACAGACCATTAAATGTTTACATAGTTTTGGTTTCTTTTCATTTTACCAGTTTCAAACTTGTTTTGATGATTTAAAATCTTACTTGATACAATCTGTACAGTGTTGTCTTTCTTTTCACTAGAGATAATTTCTTTTTAGCTCACCTGAGCCTTTGGCTCATGGTGAGCTATTGTGACCGGTCTTTGTCCGTCGTCCATCAACAATTTCATTCAAACGACATCTCCTCTGAATCCTCTGGGCCAAATTTGATGAAACTTGCCTGGGATGTTCCTTTAATGAAGCTCTACCAAAGTTGTTTAAAGAATTTAATTCCATCAAGAGCTCTGATTGCTATGGCAACTTAAAGGAAAAACTTTGAAAATCTTCTTGTCTGAAACCACAAGGCCCTGGGCCTTAAGATTTGGTATGTAGCATTGTCTAGTGGACCTCTATCAAGTTTAATCAAATTATACCCCTGGGGTCAAATTTGGCCCCACCCTGGGGTCAGTTGATTTTAAATAGGCTTATATAGTGAAACTTTAAAAATTTTCTTGTCTGAAACCACAAGGCCCTGAGCCTTAAGATTTGGTATGGGACATTGTCTAGTGAACCTCTACCAAGTTTGTTCAAATTATGCCCCTGGGGTCAAATTTGGCCCCGCCCCGGAGGTCAACTGAGTTAACATAGTGAAACTTTAAAAATCTTCTTGTCTGAAATCACAAGGTCCTGAGCCTTAAGATTTGGTATGTAGCAATGTCGTGTGGACCTCTACTAAGTTTGTTCAAATTAAGCCCCTGGGGTCAAATTTGGCCTCTACCCAGGGTCAATGGATTTTACAAAGGCTTATATAGTAAAACTTTAAAAATCTTCTTGTCTGAAACCACAAGGCCCCGAGATCTAAGATTTGGTATGAAACATTGTCTTGTGGACCGCTACCAAATTTGATCAAATTATGCCCCTGGTTTCAAATTTGGCCCTGCCCCGGGGGTCAACTTATTTTACATAGGAAAAACTTTGAAAATCTTCTTGTTTGTAAAAAATATGAGATCTTTGAATATCTTCAGTTAGAAGATGTAATGTTGCATCTGATGTTTGCATAACGGTAGACCCTCAGGCAAAGTACTCAGGTGAACGATCCAGGGCCATCATGGCCCTCTTGATACCTTTTCTTTTTGCCACAAAAGTGGGGGGTTTTAATTGCATTCAGTGATAGCTCTAGTTGAGGTCAGTAGGTGAAGGTCACAATCACCCTGAATTTGGAAACCATGTCTGCTCAATAATTTGTGTACCATTTGGTCCACAGCTTTCAAACTTAATAGGGTGGTTCCTATTACTAAGTAGAAGACCTCTGTAGTTTTTAGGGTCAGTAGGTGAAAGGTCAAGGTCACTGTCATCTTGAAATTGGAAACTGTGTCTGCTCAATAACTTGAGTACCATTTTAGTAGTACAGTCTTGAAACTTTATAGGATGGTTGCCCCTCTTGAGTGGAAGACCCCTATTATTTTTGTTGTCTAATATCAAGGTCACGATCACCTTCATTCAAAAACTAGAGAATGCTTTGGCCTACAGTCCTAAGGTTTGGTTAGAGGTTGGTCATTAACAGTAAATGACCTCTATTGATATTGAGGTCAGCAGGTCAAGGTAACTGACCGTTACCAAGGAAAGCTTGTCTGACCAATTACTAGAAAACACTTTGGCTTACAGTCTTCAGATGGGGAGGTTGGTCATAACTGGTAGATGGCCCGTATTGATTTTGAGGTCAGAAGGTCAAAGTGACTGTGACCAAGAAAAGCTTGTCCGACCAGTTACTAGAAAACGTTTTTGGTTTACAGTCCTCAGATCAAGTTTTGAGGTTGTTATGACCTGTGGATAACCTTTATTGATTTTGAAGTCAATAGGTCAAAGGTCAAGGTCACTGTGACTTGACCACAAAGAGCTTGTCTGATCAGTAACTTAATAACGGTTTGGCCTACATTTCTCAGATTTGACAGGGAAGTTTGTCATGTCTAGTACATGACACTTATTGATTTTGAGGTTAGTAGGTCAAAGGTCAAGAACACAGTGACCTTTACAACAAAAGCTGGTCTACAGTCCAGATTTTGTAGTGTGGTTGGTCGTGACCTGTAAATGGCCCATATTGATTTTTAGGTCAGTAGGTAAAGGTCAAGGTCATATTTAGAAGTTCATGTAACATGAAGAAAAGGTTGCCATTAGCAGGGCATACATGTTTCACAAACATCTCTTGTTTTAATCAGTCTATGTTTCTTCAATATGAGAAAGCTTATTCACACCAAAACTTTGGTCTTCAAAATAAGAAAAGAAGTTTTATCTTTATTGAATCTTTGAAAATTAAAACCTGTCATCTCCTCTGAAACAAGCTGACCAAATTTGATAAAACATGTCAGGAATGTTTCTTTCATGAAGCTCTATCTAAGTTATTCAGATGAAATTGGTCCATTGCAGATCAGGCTAAAAATAGATTTAAAAAGTGAAATTTTAAAAAATATTGTCTGAAACTGCAAGTCCTGGAGCTGAGATATTTAGTATCTAGCATCATTTAGTGGTCCTCTACCAAGTTATTTTTAAAGCATGGCCCCAGAGTCAAAATTGACCCTCCATAAGGGCCACATAATTTTACATAGGCTTTTATAGGGAAAACTTTGAAAATCTTCTTCTCTGAAACCACAAGGCCTAGGGCTAAGATATTTGTTTGTACCATTGTCTAGTGGACCTCTATCAAGTCTGTTCAAAACTTGGGCCCAGGGTTAAAATTGACCAAGCCCCAGGGCCACATGTTTTTACATAGGCTGATATAGGGAAAACTTAAGAATCTTCTTGCCTCAAACTTTTATGCCTTGGTATTTTATATTTAACATACAGGTTCACCTAGAGCTCCTCTACATAGATTGTTCAAATCATGCCCCTGAGGTCATTAATTGATCTGCTCAGTGTGTCACTTGATTTAATAAAGGCTTATAATTACAGTTGTTTTGCGATGAGTCAAAATGCAATGACTTGACATGTTGGTCAGCCTCAAAACTGTTGCTTGGTCCCATTATTTTTCCCAGTGTTTCCCATGTAAATTTAATGCAATGAGTCGAAATTAGCCAACTCGAAAAATGTGTGAACTGGACACATATGAGTCCCCGACAACCAAATAATTATAAATAATGTTGCAATGACTCGACATATTTACCAAAACAATCAATAATTTTCAACCATGTGATTATTGTATCCGCTAAAAGATCACAGTTTAATAGTTGTCAGTATCAAACAGTATAAATTATCGCAGTTTGAATATTCTGTTTGGCTTTGATGTTTTTCAGATAGTTCAAGTGATATAAATATTGTGTAAAAAAAGCTTGACTTTGTCCCTGGTGGTCATCATCATTATTGCCACACCCTACTGATTGAATGCAGTAGACGTATCTGTGTGCTGCATTTGTGAAATTATGTCTCCCCCCAAAAATGGGGGAGACATATTGTTTTTCCCCCGGTTGTCCGTCCGTCCGTCCGTCCGTCTGTCCGTCACAAAATCGTGTCCGCTCTGTATCTTCCAAAGCCCTTGAAGGATTTTTATGAAACTTGGGTCAGATGTTCATTTCATCAAGGCGACGTGCAGAACTTACTTTGCGGGTGTGGTGTCTCAAGGTCAAGGTCACACTTGGAAGTTAAATGTCAAATGCCACAAAATCGTGTCCGCTCTGTAACTTCCAAAGCCCTTGAAGGATTTTCATGAAACTTGGGTCAAATGTTCACCTCATCAAGTTGGCGTGCAGAACCCACTTTGCGAGTGTGGTGTCTCAAGGTCAAGGTAACACTTGGAGGTTAAATGTCAAATGCCACAAAATTGTGTCCGCTCTGTATCTTCAAAAGCCCTTGAAGGATTTTCATGAAACTTGGGTCAGATGTTCACCTCATCAAGGCGACATGCAGAACCCACTTTGCGGGTGTGGTGTCTCAAGGTCAAGGTCACACTTGGAGGTTAAATGTCCCGCTCTGTATCTTCCAAAAGCCCTTGAAGGATTTTTTTTTGAAACTTGGGTCAGATGTTCACCTCATCAAGGGGACGTGCAGAACCCACTTCGCGGGTGTGGTGTCTCAAGGTCAAGGTCACATTTGGAGGCTAAATGTCAAATTTTACAATTGTCTGACTCAATACTACCTGCAGCATCTGGCTTGGGGGGAGACATATGTTTTTGTTCAATCAAAAACCCATTTCTAGTTTAATTTTCTTTTCATGGAGTTGTTAGTAAATATCTGTATTAACATTTATGTGAAAATAAAAGAAAGAACAAACACCCAAAACCGCGCTTAAATTGATATTATTCCATCTGTCGAGCAAATTTCATGATGAACTACAACCACAATGCCAAACTGAAAATGAAAATACAAACCAAGCATGACGTGCGATGACTCAAAAGATGCGATGACTCAACAAAAAGGCAATTTCCCATGCGATTTCAGGTCATCGCAAATTCATTATATAAGGAAAACTTTGAAAATCTTATTTTAGGAAATCACAAGGTCTCAACTTACATATTTCGCATGGAGCTTTATCTAGAGGTCCTCTAACCTCTATTATTCAAATAATGCTTATGGGGTCAATATTGACACTGCCCCCAGGGGTCACTTGAGTTGGTTAAAAATTGCATAAGAAGAAAACTTTAAGAATATTTTTGTCATAACTACAAGGCCTAGTGTTAAGGTATTTGATGTGTAACATGGCCTAGTAGACCTCTACAAAGTTTGTTGAAATCTCAGCCGCCGGGACTCTGCCCCTGGGGTCATTAAGGCTTAAAATAGATGTTTCGATTTTTCAGTATAGAGCCTTCAGTTATTGACAAATATCTTAGGTATTTGGAATATAGGCACCTTGCATTAACCTCTGCCATTCATTGGGCTCAGATAAAGGTCATTGAGGCTAAAAATATATTTTTGTTACTTCTCCCCAGAGTGATCAAGGTCACAAAGGTTAAAAATAGGTTTTTCTATTTTTTGTTATGGAGCCTTTAGTTATTGACCAATATCTTTGATATCATATCGTGCATGGATTTCAACCACAGCGGGGGGTTTAAGGTTACTGGTGTCAAGATAAAGGTCACAGGGGTTAAAAAACACTTCTCAACCTAATGTCATAGTGTTCTGCTTGCAATTGATTCAATTTCAACCAAACTTTCACTAAACATTTATAAACAGTACATCTCCTTTCTTTTCCTAAACCAACCTGATCCCATCATGGGTTCTGTAGGTATGGCAGTCAGAGCAGGCTTATTTGCTAATGCTCTTTGTTAATGACCCCACCAGTCGTTTAATTTTACATAGGCCTATAGAATGAAAACATTGTCAATCTTCTTTTCTAAAACCACAAGGCCTAGAACTGAGATATTTTGTACTGAACATCATCTAGAAGCCCACTATAAAAAAATGTTCAAATTATGCCCCTGGGGTCAGTAATGGCCCTGCCCTGGGGGTCACTTAGTTTATAAACACATATATAGAAAAAACTTAAAAATCATTTTTTTAGCTCACCTGAGCACAGCTCAGGGTGAGCTTTTAGGATAGTTGATTGTCCAGCGTACGTCGGCGTGCGTCATCAACAATTTGACTTAAACGACTTCTCCTCCTAAACTGCTAGGCCAACATTGACAAAACATGCCTGGGATATCCCTTGCATGAAGCTCTACCAAAGTTGTTCAAAGAATTCAATTCCATCAAGAACTCTGGTTGCTGTGGCAACCGAAAGGAAAAACTTTATCAATCTTCTTGTCTGAAACCACAAGGCCTAGAGATATTTGGTATGTAGCATCCTCTAGTAGGCCTCTACAAAAGTTGTTCAAATTATTCCCCTAGGGTAAAAATTGGCCCCGCCCCATGGGTCTCTGGTTTTGACATAGACTTATATAGGAAAACTTTAAAAATCTTCTTGTCAGAAACCGTAAGGCATAGAGCTTAGATATTTGGTGTGTAGCATTTTCTAGTGGACCTCTACCAAGTTTGTTCAAATCATGGCCTCTGGGTCAAAAATGGCCCTGCCCCAGGGGTCACTTGTTTTACATAGAGTTATATAGGAGAAACTTTAAAAATCTTCTTGTCAGAAACCGTAATGCATAGAGCTTAGTTATTTGATGTGTAGGATTGTCTAGTGGACCTCTACCAAGATGGTTCAAATCATTGCCTCTGGGTCAAAAATGGCCCTGCCCCAGGGGTCACTTGTTTTACATAGAGTTATATAGGAAAAACTTTAAAAATCTTCTTGTCAGAAATTGTAAGGCATAGAGCTTAGATATTTGGTGTGTAGCATTGTCTAGTGGACCTCTACCAAGTTTGTTTTAATCATGGCCCCTGGGTTGGAAATGGCCCCGCCCCAGGGGTCACATCTTTTACATAGAGTAATTTTGGAGAAACTTTAAAAATCTTCTTGTCAGAAACCGTAAGTCATAGAGCTTAGATATTTGGTGTGTAGCATTGTCTCAAGGACCTCTACCAAGTTTGTTAAGATCATGGCCTCTGGGTCAAAAATGGCCCTGCCCCAGGGGTCACTTGTTTTACAAAGAGTTATATAGGAAAAGGTTTTAAAAATCTTCACATGAAAAACCATAAGGCTTAGAGTTTAGATATTTAGTATGTAGCATTGTCTAGAGGACCTCTACCAAGTTTGTTCAAGTCATAGACCCTAGGTCAAAAATGGCCCCGCCCCAGGGGTCAGATGTTTTACATAGAGTTATATAGGAAAAGGTTTTAAAACTCTTCACATAAAAAAATATCTTAGCTTAGAGTTAAGATATTTTGTATGTAGCATTGCCTAGAGGACCTCTACCAAGTTTATTCAAGTCATGGACCCTAGGTCAAAAATGGCCCCGCCCCAGGGGTCAGATGTTTTACATCGAGTTATATAGGAAAAGGTTTTAAAAATCTTCACATAAAAAGCCATAAGGCTTAGAGTTAAGATATTTTGTATGTAGCATTGTCTAGAGGACCTCTACCAAGTTTATTCAAGTCATGGACCCTAGTTCAAAAATGGCGCTGCCCCAGGGGTCAGATGTTTTACAGAGAGTTATATAAGAAAAACTTTTAAAATCTTCTTGTCATAAACAACAAGGCCTAGAGTTAAGATATTTGGTGTGCAGCATTATCTAATGGACCTCTATCAAGTTTGTTCAAATCATGGCCCCTTGGTCAAAATAGGCCCCACCCTAGGGGTCACATGTTTTACATCGAATTATAAAGGAACAACTTGAAAAATCTTCTTGTCAGAAACCACAAGGCCTAGAGTTAAGATATTGGGTATCCAGCAATGTCTAGTGGACCTCTACCAAGTTTGTTAGAATATGTCCCTATGGTCATTGGCCCTGCCTGAGGGGTCACAAGTTTTAAATAGCAATATAGAAGAAAATCTTTAAAAACCTTCTTGTCTGAAACCACAAGGCATAGAATTTTAAAATTTGGAATGAAGCAAGCTTTTTCAAATTAATAGATTAGGTTAAAGGTCACGGAGGCTAAAAATAGATTTATCTACTGTACCTCATAGAGCCTTCATTTATAGACCAATATCTTTGATATTCAGTATATAGGTTCCTTGCATGGACCTCTACCCATGGATAGGGTTTGAGGTCACTGGGTCAAGGTCAAGGTCACCATAGCTTATAATAGATATTTCTACTTTCTGTCAAAGAGCCTTTATTTATTGACTGATATTTTACATATTTGGTTTGTAGGCACTTACATATTTTCAATAAAAAAATGAAATACTGCTTAACAGCAAACCTACAGCGAAAGTACTCAGGTGAGCGATCCAGGGCCATCATGGCCCTCTTGTTAGAAAATCCAGCCTTTTTGTATTGTCTTTCGACAACATTTAAGCTGTTAAAATTTTTATTTGAGTTTTTGGTTGAACTAGAAGATCTTGAATCACAGGTAGTCTTAGGGGTCATGCTACTAACAAGTTCAGAATTTCCAAATACCAGTGTTGCCTTTGCCACTGAGGAGCTGTGAGTATGATTTGACAATGGAACTGCTGTATATATGTCAGTATTCTTGGTATCAGGCATAGTGGAGGATAAGCATACGCAAACATGTTCTCCCATGAAATACTCAGAGCATCTATTGCAAAAGCTTGATTGGTCAGAAACCAGGAGCAAAAAATTGGAGTCTGATGATTGTCTACTGATGCAAATAGATCTATTAGAGGAGTTCCCCAGAGTTAAAAAAATTTCTGAACAACAAATGCATTCAGGGACCATTCTGTTGCCCTGATTTTGTGTCTGCTCAATTCATCTGCTAAAATGTTTTGTGTGCCCTCAATGAAATGTTGTTTTGAATAGCTAATGTCCATAATTTCCATGTCTGAATGCAAAGTTGGCTTGATTTTGTTCCCCCTTGTTTGTTTATATATTGTACAATCATTGTATTGTCTGTTTTGATCAACACTGATTTTCCCTGAATCTGATCTAGAAAGTGACTGACTGTTAAAAAGACAGCTTCCATTTCTAGAGAATTTATGTGCCAATCAATATGATCTAATGACCATGTTCCCTGAAAATATTGGTTCACAAGATGCCCTCCATACATTTTCTTGGAGGCATCGGTGGTTATTATGACTTCTGATAAGCTGTGATGTAATGAGCGACCCTTGAAAATGATAGCTGGGTTTAACCACCATTTTAGATGGGATTGAAAATGTTGAGTAAATGGAATGATTATGTCCAATGAATGACTCGAAGGTTTTCAAAAATGGAGCAAAATTAATGTAACTGAATAGGCCTCATGAAAAGTCTGGCATTTTAAATAAGTTCCAAGCAAGATGCCATGAGACCTAATAAATGAAGGAAATTTAGAGCTTTGTTCTTTCCATTGATTAAGTCCAAGATGGCAGAATGAATTTTTAAAAACCTCTCTTCTGTTGGGAGAATTAGACCCAATTTCAGATTGAATAGGGCCCCAATATATGTGATTATTATACCTCCACCACAAAATGTGGGGGGGCTATAATGGATTCGCTTTGTCGCGTCCGTCGGTCGGTCAGTCCGTCCGTCTCCATTATCGTGTCTGCTCTATAAATCCTATACCAATTGAAAAATTTTCTTCAAACTTGGCTGAAATGTTCACCTCAACAAGGGGATGTGCAGAACCCATGTTGCCCATGTGTCAGCTCAAGGTCAAGGTCACAATTGAAGGTCAAATATCAAACAATCAAATATTAGACATTATGTCGTGTCCACTCTGTAAGTCCTACACTAATTGAAAGATTTTCTTTAATCTTGGCTCAAATGTTCTCCTCAACAAGGGGATGTGCAGAACCTATGTTACCCTTTTGCCGGCTTAAGGTCAAGGTCACACTTGAAGGTCAAAAATTGACTTAGAAAATATT
This sequence comes from Cyclina sinensis, assembly GCA_012932295.1. NCBI lineage: Eukaryota > Metazoa > Mollusca > Bivalvia > Venerida > Veneridae > Cyclina > Cyclina sinensis. Next base: position 8,979,434 of record JAAONU010000015.1, read on the forward strand.
CTTAAATTTTAACATGTATTTGAATATTTCTGAAACTAGAAAACGTATTTGCTTGAAACTTAAAATATATATGAAGTGTCACAATTAGGATATGCAGGTCAAGTTTCAAAACTCTGTATTGCATTTTGACAAAGTTATGCCCTTTTTAAGTCTTCAAATTTACATACAATCAAATATTAGACAATATGTCATGTCCGCTCTATAAATCCTATACTAATGGAAGAAATTTCTTCAAACTTTACTTAAATGTTCAACTCAACAAAGTTATGTGCAGAACCCATGTTACCTTTGTGTCGGCTTAAGGTCAAGGTCACACTTGAAGGTCAAAATTGACTTAGAAAATGTTCTTAAATTTTAACATGTACTTGAATATTTCTGAAACTAGCACAGGTATTTGCTTAAAATTTAAAAGATATATGAGATATCACAAGTAAGATATGCAGGTCAAGTTTCATAACTCTGTATTGCATTTTGACAAAGTTATGCCCCTTTTTAAGTCTTTTAATTTACTTACAATCAATACTAGACAATATGTCGTGTCCGCTCTATAAATTCTATACTAATGGAAGGATTTTCTTCAAACTTGACTCAAATGTTCACCCCAACTGGGCAATGTGCAGAACCCATCTTACCCTTGTGCCAGCTTAAGGTCAAGGCCACATTTGAAGGTCAAAAATTGACTTAGAAAATGTTCTGAAATTTTACCATGTACTTGAATCTTTCTAAAACTAGAACAAGTAAGCTCAGTATGCAAAGTTTTTCCACTCTTAATTACATTTTGACATAATTATGCTATTTCCTTAACTTCACTGCTTTTGTTTGTTTTAGTACATTGGGAAAATGAAAGGTTATTTGTAACTGTTTCGAACATGATTTGACAATATATATTTATACTATTACCTGTACAATTTGTTTGTTTTTTTCACCAGAGATAATTTCTTTTTATGTATATGTATTTGTGCCACTAAAGTTATTCCCTTAACCACCTTTCCATGTCTTCTTCTGTCAAGGACATTGGTGGGGGTATGAATCGCATTCAGCGATAGTTCTAGTTTGTTGAGGTATCAAATTGGACTTTTCCAGATTCACTAAAAACCCTAGTTTTATGAGGAGAGTGAGGCAAACATACTGATCTTTGAGTAAATGCTGATGTATTTGATTGAGACATAACCAATTGTCTGGGTTTACTGCTAGATGTATGTTTTGTGTTCTTAAGTGAGCTGCAACTACTGATACAGTTTTCATAAACACTCTTGGTGCTACAGTTGGGCCGAAATACATTACTTTCCACTGATAGCATTTGCCTTGAAAGGCAAACCTTAGGTTCTTACGATGTTTTGGAAAAATTGGAATATGCATGTATGCGTTGGTGAGATCTGTTGAAAATGCCCAATTGTTTGGCTTTACTAGATTTATTACTTTCGATAATGTGTTCATTTTGAAATGTTTCTTGACCAGATACATGTTCAGAGGTCTAAGATTTATGACAGGTCTTAACTCCACATTTTTCTTGGGGACAAGAAATAATGTACTGTAGAAACCTTGATTTTGTTGACGTAATGGAACTATTTCTACAGTATCTTTTTCTATTAAAGAATAAATTTCTTTTGAAATTATAGGAAAATCTTTTTGGGGAACGACAGTTATGTCGTACACCCGTAAATAAAGGAATTTTCTTGAATTCTAGTTTGTAACCTTCTCTGATTACTGAGAGTACCCATTGATCAGTGGTTATCTTTTCCCACATTGACTCAAAAAATCTGAGACGACCCAAAACAGGTATCTGGGGTTCTAGACAAAAGATTTTTCTTACCTGGTCATTGCTTCTTTGGGATACGAAAAGTAGGTATAGTACCAGTGCTTCTAGGTTTCACACTTTGAGATTTGAAATCTTTCTGTCTGTTTTCTTTGTTTCCACTTAATGGAAAAGCCCTACTGCTCAATGCATTGTATGGAAAAGACTGTCTTTGCCCTCCAGTGTTATGCTGTACTTTAGTTTTCTTAAAATTTGATCTTTCATATGTTGTCTCAGGTTTCCTTTTCTGCCTTTCAAAAAATTCTGGAACTAAATCTGTTAACTGATCTTTTTGTTCTTTCCTACTTTTTAATTTAGATTGCAGACCAGAACCAAACACACCATCTGCTGTATAAGTAAGAAACATAACTTTTGACTGAATGTCTTTCAGTGTATTTAAACTAGAATCTGATACTGTGGCTTTCCTATGAGAAAGATGATGAAACGCCCCGATCTTCCCGTTCTTTTTCTTTAAGGGTAGACAATTAGCTACCTAAACTCTGTTGGATATATGCAATGGCAATAATGTTCAACCTACATCTACATCTACATTGTACTGCTTCACAATCAACAATTGATTATACTAAGCAGGCGCGTTGTCTGGGAATAGCTGTTAGGATATGTTAAGTGCAAAGTTACTAGAATTTCAAGGTAAAAGAACTACAGAACTAAAGTTAAAAAGGTAAAAACAGTGTATAGATGCTAATTGTCCTTGGTAATTGAGTGTTTCTATTGACTTTAATGGCTGAGTACACAGTTGTCTGCTTTTACCCCATGCCTTTGTCATCTTTGCACCGTGTAGTTTTTGTTCCAATAATTCATCCAACCCAGGACCCCTAGAAATTCCACACTTTTCTCATGAACCGGAAAACAAGATTTATATTCTTCTTTATAAGCCAAAATACGCTACGGATTTTGTGCTCTCTGTTTATTAAGTTCAGACACTTGCAAATCATCTAAAATTAATCCATTAGAAGCACTGTCGTGTTGTGAACTAACAGACCCAAACAGCTCTTGTAACATACTGGGTGTTTCGGTATTTAAATAGCCGTGAAAAGCAGCATGATGAGGTGCTGAACTATCAGAAATAGATGAATGATTTGAGACATCATCATCACAAAGATGATGATGTCAAGCCTGTCTTGATCTCTAGGATGTAAAGACAAAATATCCTCTGCAACCGTATCATCATTAATCTTAATATATCTACGAGGTTTGTGAGCCAAAGTGCTACTACCCTCATCAACAGTTCCCATCTGGGCTGAACCCACTGTGTGCTGTCCCATATAATCAACAATTCTCAGCAGGGCTGAACCCACTGTGTGCTGTCCCATATAATCAACAATTCTCAGCAGGGCTGAACCCTCTGTATACTGTGATGTAGATTTTAAAGCCGTCAAAGACTGAAAAAGTTTTTCAGAACCACAGTCAAACTTATGTTCCATATCCACAACCCTTTTATCCAAATCATTGACACTGCATTTTGAACCACTAGACGAAGCACATGGTTTTCACGCTAAAAGTAAAACTGAGGGACGCATGCTGTTTTGGTGTATAGACGCTTGCTTTTTAGTTTTACGCATGCACCTCGGCGAGTCAGATTGTAAACAAAGGGAAGTAAATCATACATGTATATTAATGACTGGTAAGTTTAACAAGTGAATTGAAATTATGTCCCTGCAGTAATTAGTAAACCCTTCCAGGAGTCACTTGAATTTTCATAGGCTTATATGATTAAAACATGGACAATCTTCTTTTCTGAAACATCAAGGCCTAGAGCTGAAGTATTGTGAATTGGATATCATCTAGCAGTCTTCTACAAATATTGTTCAAATTATGACCCTGGGGTCATAATTTATTCTGCCCTAGAGGTGCTACATGTGTAAAAATATAAACCTTGAAAATTTTCTTGTCAGAAACCATAAGCACTTGATCTTAGATATTTTTATGACCCCCTTTGAAAAAGGGGGGGCATATTGCTTTGCTGCTGTCTGTTGGTCGGTCTGTATGTCCACCAAGTTTCTGTTCATTTTCTTCGCAGAGGTTGCACATACTGAAATGAAATTTGGTATACAGATTTATGATAAAAATATCTAGGTCAAGTTTGTTTTGGGTATGATCAAACAATTTTTATGCCCGCCATAGAAGATGAGGGGGTATATAGTTTTGCTAATGTTGGTTGATCAGTCGGTAGACGCTTCGTTTCCGATCAATATCTAGAGAACCCTTGGACCCACCTTACTCAGACTTGGTTTGTAGGTTGGTCATGACCAGTAAATTACCTCCATGGTTTTCAGATCACCTATAGAACGCTTGGTCCCTGGTTGTTCAATCTTGGTTTAAAGGTTGGTCATGACCAGTAGATAACATTAGAGTTTTTCAGATCACCAGGTCAAAGGTCAAGGTCATAGTGACCTTGAAGAGCAAAACAGTTTCTGATCAATAACTATAGAACCCTTGGTCCCAGGTTGTTCAAACTTAGTTTATAGGTTGGCCCTGACTAGTGGATGACTCAATTTTTTTTTTTTACATCATCAGGCATACCTGCCATAAGTCCCGGATCGTCCGGAATTGTCCTGGAAATCGAGGGCCCGTCCCGGAAAGACATCCGATGTCCCGGAAAACATGAAAAACGTGCATACCTTTGATCGGGCCAGTCAAATTTTTGACACGCCGCTAATTCTTTAATTATTCATCAAGATAATATGTTCCGATTTGGTGAATACACCGCATGTCATTGATAACCAATTAACAAATGACAGCTATCGGCCATCGATTTATTGACTTGCGGTGCATTAATTAATTTGTTAGATATCTGCCTCTTTCAAAGACTGTCGCCGCGGTAATTGGTGTTAATAGAGATGCTACTTAAAATTAAATTTAATGCAAATGGCATAAAACTCGTGGTGAATATTGTAATGTTCAAATCGCGCCGATACTTGTAATACGAAGCATTGACGACGCTGTCATCAAAAGCCCTTGATTCAACTTTAATTCGAGTTTATGTTGTTAATTAATTAATGGTACACAGTTATTATTTTATGATTACTGCTACACAATCGAGGACGAGTGACAAAAATTTCTACTCGTCCTGCATCACCATCACCAGTCCTGGTGACCTAGGAGAAGAACGTTCAACGGTACTGTGCAGTTTACTAAATTAAAAAATGCTCCCTCTTACTCACGCTTTCTGTTTCGTTTTGACAGTGTATTACAGGGAGAATTTACTGTCGGTAAACTGACGTTATGATATACACATCCATTGGTATATTTCTTGCGGTTTTTGCACTCGTTCTGCAGGATGATCGATCAGAAAATGATACTCGTCCTCCTACCTTCTCCACTCGTAAATACGAGCGAACGTTTTTTTTGAAGTGGTTGAGAGGGGGTGGGGGAATAATCGTCAGGTGGTCGGACCAATTGAGCTTGAAACATTTCTGCAAGCCTGTCAATTACTATCCTCTTTCAACTAAAATAAAAGCTATGAAACTGATGGTACTGATATGTATTTGAAAGACATGAACGGCTTTTCCCGCCAAAAACGGAATCCCGTCCAATTTTGTGTGCTGCCAACGGTACGGCATTGAAAGTATATGAATAGTTGTATGTCCCGGAAAATCTGCTCAAATCTCGGAAATTCGATATCAAAATTCTGGAAATGGCCAGAAAAATTATGGCAGGTATGTGACATCAGGTCAAAGGTCAAGGTCAGAGTAACCTTAAAGGGCAAAACAGTTTCTGATCAATAATTGTAGAACCCTTGGTCTCTGGTTGCTTAAACTTAGTATGTAGGTTGGTCATGACTAGTAGATGACCCCAGTGGTTTTTTAGCTCACTTGAGCACAAAGTGCTCAGGGTGAGCTTTTCGGATCAGTCTTTGTCTGTCGTCCGTCCATCCGTCGTCAACTTTTCATTCAAATGACATCTCATCTGAAACCAAAGGGCCAAATTAAATGAAACTTGCCTGGGATCTTCCCTGCATGAAGCTCTACCAAAGTTGTTCAAAGAATTCAATTCCATCAAGAACTCTGGTTGCTATGGCAACTTAAAGGAAATCTTTGAAAATCTTCTTGTCTGAAACCACAAGGCCTAGAGCTTAGATATTTGGCATTTAGCACTCTCTAATGGAACTCTACAAAAACTGTTCAAATTATTTCCCTGGGGTCAAAATTGGCCCCGCCCCAGGGGTCACTTCATTATACATAGCCATAACTCCATCTTCACTATTTGCAGAGTTATTGCTCTTTGTTGGTTTTCCTTGTCCGGAGTATAACTTGAAAACTACTGGTTGGAATTCAGTGCAACTTCATACAATGGTCAAGCACAATGAGTGGATATGCATTGTACAAGAGCTATATCTCCATCTTCACTATTAGCAGAGTTTAGCCCTTTGTCCGTTTTCCTTGTCCGGTGCATAACTTGAAAACTACTGCTTGGAATTCAGTGCAACTTCATACAATGGTCAAGCACAATGACAGGAAATGCAATGTACAAGAACCACAACTATCTTTAATTGCCCACAACCATAACTCTTTTTCAATTCTCTTACAAAGTATTCTGTTACTAATAACTTCCTCAGTTCCGAAGCAGTCTTGCGGGGCTATTAATCATATTTAGTGATAGCTGTAGTTTTCTTAGGGTTAAAAATTGGCCCTGTCCAAGGAGCCACCTGATTTACTTTGACAAAAATCAATTCTGAAACCACTAGACCCTCAACTTTAAAATTTGGTATGTAGCATCATCTAGTGAATCTCTTCCAAAGTATACAAATTATGTCAAGGGGACACTTGGTTCTTATATGGACTGACATAGAAAAAACTTGAAAAAATCTTCCTGTCAGAAACCACAAGGCCTGGAGTTTAGATAACTGTGTGTGAATGAAAGTAGTTGCAGTTGTTCTCAGGTAAAAGGGCCATCATGGCCCTCTTTTTAAAGCAGGAATGATATTCAGTTAAGTCATTATAACCAAGTTTAATAAATGTGTATTGTCAATAAGAATTATTGTAGGTTTCAACTTAATTAATAAGGTATACATTCATTCATTATGTCTCCCCCCAAAAATGGGGGAGACATATTGTTTTTCCCCCGGTTGTCCGTCTGTCCGTCCGTCCAGTCCGTCTGTCTGTCTGTCCATCACAAAATCTTGTCCGCTCTGTATCTTCCAAAGCCCTTGAAGGATTTTTATGAAACTTGGGTCAGATGTTCACCTCATCAAGGCGACGTGCAGAACCCACTTTGCGAGTGTGGTGTCTCAAGGGCAAGGTCACACTTGGAGGTTAAATGTCAAATGCCACAAAATCCTGTCCGCTCTGTATCTTCCAAAGCCCTTGAAAGATTTTTATGAAACTTGGGTCAGATGTTCACCTCATCAAGGCGACGTGCAGAACATACTTTGTGGGTGTGGTGTCTCAAGGGCAAGGTCACACTTGGAGGTTAAATGTCAAATGCCACAAAATCGTGTCTGCTCTGTATCTTCCAAAGCCCTTCAAGGATTTTTATGAAACTTGGGTCAGATGTTCACCTCATCAAGGCGACGTGCAGAACACACTTTGCGAGTGTGGTGTCTCAAGGTCAAGGTCACACTTGGAGGTTAAATGTCAAATTTTACAATCGTCTGACTCAATACTACCTGCAGCAACTGGCTGGGGGGAGACATATGTTTTTGTTCAATCAAAAACCCATTTCTAGTTGTATATATGTTGTAGATTAGATTACACAGCCTCTCACTACAACTGTAATTGAATGATTGAATATAACACTTCAGGTCACATTTTGAATTCAGATGTACAGGTGACAGAAGTCAGTCATCATAATTTTTAGTCAAAATGTTTTTGTTGATAATTTCTAGGTCAGATTTGAATATTTGTCACCTGACGTTAAAAAATAGGTCATTGCATTTTCTGACCTGTGTTTACTATAATTATAACTCAAGATATTTATTTTAGATTTTTGTTCACAATTTGGTGAACTTCCCTTGATTCCTTTGTAAACCTTGAATGGTAGTTAGGAGATTATTACAGGGCCATCATGGCCCTTTTGTTGTAAACTTTGATTATGTGTTTTTCAGTATATGATGTGACAGGTGCTGCCAGTGACAGAAACGTTGTTGTTTTAAATGATATTCACATTGACATCATGGATTACATTGTGCCTGCAACATGCAATGATTCTGAGTTCCGACAGATGTGGGCAGAGTTTGAGTGGGAAAATAAGGTTGCCATCAACACAAACATCTCAGACCTGCGTCAGTTCCTTGATCATGTGATCAAATGTACAAACATGAAATGTCTAACACCAGAAAAGGTTAGCATTTTTTTTTGGCGTAAAGTTGCATCTTAATTTCACAGGAACAAATGAGTAAAATTAACGAGTGCAATGAAAGCTTGAAAATTTCTGTGTTTGATTAGCTCAAGTGAGCACACAGTGTTGTTATCCATTGTCCACAATTACTTTAAAGGACATCTCTTAACCACTACGCCAAATTTAATAAAACTTGCTGAAAATAGATTATAATTGTGAAAACTTTAAAAATCTTCCTGTCTGAAACTGCAAGGCCTTGAGCTTAGATGTTTGGTATGTAGCATCATCTAGTGGTTTGCTACTAAGTTTGTTCAAATCATGGCAGCAGGGTCAAGATCAACCTTGCCCAAGGGACCACATTATTTCACATAGGTTTATATAGGGAAAACTTTCAGATATAGTATTTGAAACAAGGCCTAGGGATAAGATAATTTGGTATGTGACATCGTCAAGTGGTCATCTACCAAATCATGGCCCCAGAGTCAAAATTGACCCCACCCCATGGGCTATATGATTTTAAATAGGCTTACATAGGGAAAACGCTAAAAATTGTATTTTCTGAAACCTCAAGGGGCTAAGATATTTGATATGTAGCATTGTCCAGTGGTCCTCTATAAGGTTTGTTTAAATCATCACCCCAGGGTCAAATTTGACCCTGCCGCAGGTAGGGCTGTCATTAAAAAATCATGATATTGATATATCATTGATTTTCAGCACTCAATCCAATATCTGTATGCAATTTAGAATATCGATACAATGTAGAATGTTACAAAACAGTAAATGAAATAAATGAGGCTGTCATTATTGTTTACACCCTTTGTGCATGTGTCACGATGATAAGGTAAGAGCAAAATGAACCAATGTTTAAAAACCCTCTGGCAAGCAACACTTGAAGTCTCAATACATGACAACATATTAAAATAATTCATATAAACAACATCATGATGATAGTGTTTATCAAACATTCTAATATATTAACCATTTGACTGAATATATCGATATATCATTGATATTTGCCTTTCGATATATCGATACAAAATTTTCTGTCAATGAGAGCCCTAGCTCGAGGGACTAGATTATTTCACATCTTCTTTTTTGAAACCACAAGGCTTACAGCTAAGAGATTTGTGTGTATTATTGTATAGTGGACCTGTACCAAGTTTGTTCGGATCATGGCCAAAGGGCAAAGTTGGCCCCACCCCAAGGGCCAAATGATTTACATAGGCTTATACAGGGAAATCTTCAAAAATCTTCTTGTGTAAAACTTCAATCCCCTGTTCTCTTACTCAGCTCATCTACAAAGATTGTTCAAATTATGCACCTGGGGTCAATAATGGATCCACCCTGAGGGTAAATTGATTTAATGTAGGCTTAGTTTAGTTTAGACTCATTTATTTTACATAGATTGCGATACAAGTTCTTACAACTTAGATTCATCACGCTCGATGACTGCTTCCTGGGTTCCATACCAGTATTCGTGCCGTGTGGAGGAATGTGAAGATGGTGAGAGAATCTCGCCTCTGACGGGATTCGAACCCGCCACCTCCGGATCCGGAGCCCTGCGCTACACCCCTGGACCACGGTGCCTCCTAATATAGGCTTAAATAGGGAATACTTTGAAAATCTTCTTATATGAACTACAGTGTCTAGGGCTTAGATATTTCGCATGGAGCTTTAACTAGAGGTCCTCTGCCAAGGTTGTGATACCCCAGATAGAATAACTTGGGGCTAAATTTCATTCACATGCATTGGTTGGTCAATCTGTCTGGCTGTCAGTAGACAAAATTTGTCGGCACTATTTCTCTGCAACTATTTCTCATATTTTAATAATACTTTGAAAAAATCATAAGTACCAAGCCTAGTTGTGCCAGTTGTTGTCACATTACTCCGATCATTTTTAACTTGTCTGTTTTATAGAAAAAGTTGAGCTATTACGATCGCTGCATCATTGTTGTCACCGTAGTGCAAAATCTTTTATGAAGCCCATTACTCATACAATTTAAAAGGTATCAATATGAAACTTTGAATGCTTGCTTATCATGACAAGAGGCATTTGTAGCACAAGGGGCATTATTCTGAAAGCTATATTTTTGGAGTTATGCCCCTTTTTAACTTATAATTTTTGTCAAAATTGCCTATTAAGTTGAATGATTGCAAAACTATCAAAGAAACCAATATGAAACTTGGACTGCTTGCTTATCATGTCAAGAGGCAGTTGTAACACAAGGGGTATTAATCTGAAAGCTATATTTTTAGAGTTATGCCCCTTTTTACATGTAACTTAGAATTTTGTCAACATTGCTTATTATGTCGAATGATTTCAAAACTATCAAAGGTATCAATATGAAACTTGGACTGCTTGCTTATCATGACAAGAGGCAGTTGTAACACAATGGAGCATTATTCTGAAAGCTATATTTTTAGAGTTATGTCCCTTTTTAACTTACAATTTTTGTCAAAATAGCTTATTATGTTGAATGATCAAAGGTATCAATATGAACAATATCAACATCTTGACATGAAACGTCAGAGGTATATAGACCTCCTTCAGGAGTAGTGCACAAGAAACATAACTATGGCCTCCATTGTCGACATGTAAAACAGAGGAGCGTTGGCGCTGCTCCGCGGAGCTCTTGTCCACTGAGTTATGAACTTTTGATATATTGTTTTACACATCAGTTTGTCTGGACTGTTTCTCAGATTTTAATAATACTTGCAAGAATCATAAGTACTAAGGGTAGTTGTACATGTTGTTTTCTGTTTTACTCCAATTACAAAACTACAAAAATAAAGGATTATACAAAATGCATTAGTAAAATCATTCTATTGTAGGCTCTACAGGGTGACTGTGGATTCATGGCAGCTAATCTTTATGCTAAGTCAATATTTGGAGAAGATGTGCTAGCCAATCTAAGCATAGAAAAACCAGCTCACCTTTCTGCTGAAGCTCCTGTGCAAGGTCACATAAGGATCCGAGCTAAAAGCCAAGTAGGTTGATGGATATTGTTTGAATCTGCCTTTGTTATACCCCTACAACAAAGTTTTTGGGGGTATACTCAAAATCACCTTGTTGGTCCATTCATCGGCAGCCTGGTTTGTGTCTGTGCTTGTGTCTTTTCAGTTTTTCAGTGGAGAGAAGTCAAACTATGTATATATTTTTATAATAAAAGGTAGATGTACAAGACATACTTACCACCCTGTGTCCATTATGCATCATAAAGTGTCGTCAACAACATCTCCTTCTTTACCACAAGGTCAAAGTTGATTAAACTTTGCTGGAATGTTCCTGGCATGACATTCTACCAAAGTTGTTCAAAAAATTGAATTCCATCAAGAACTGTGGTTGCTATGGCAACAGAAGTGAAAAACTTCTTGTCTGAAAACACAAGGGCTAAAGCTTAGATATATTGTATACAGGTTCACTTAGAGGTCCCCTACCAAGATTGTTCAGATAATGCCCTTGCGGTCATGTGTGGCCCTTCTCTAGTGGTCAGTTTATTATGCCTCCTCTTCAAAGAAGTGGGGGTATATTGCTTTGCATTTGTCTGTCCGTCGGTCCGTAGACCAAATGGTTTCCGACCAATAACTAAAGAATGCTTAGGCCTAGGAACTTCAAACTTGGTAGGATGATTGTCCATCACCAGTAGATGACCCCTATTGATTTTGGGGTCTATGGGTCAAAGGTCAAGGTCACATTGACCTTGTAGGTAGAAACGGTTTCCAACCAATAACTAAAGAACGCTTAGGCCTTGGAACTTCAAACTTGGTAGGATAATTGTCCATCACCAGTAGATGACCCCTATTGATTTTGGGGTCAAGGGGTCAAAGGTCAAGTTCACATTGACCTTGTAGGTAGAAACGGTTTCCAACCAATAACTAGAGAACACTTTGACCTAGGTTCACCAAACTTGGTATGCTGGTTGGTCATCACCAGAAGATGACTCCTATTGATTTTGAGGTCATTAGGTCAAAGGATCAAGCTCACAGGGACCTTCATCCTAAAAATGGTTTCTGATCAATAACTAGAGAATGCTTTGACCTAGGTTCACCAAACTTGGTATGCTGGTTGGTCATCACCAATAGATGACCCCTAATGATATTGAGGTCATTAGGTCTAAGGTCAAGCTCACAGGGACCTTCATCCTAAAAATGGTTTCCAATCAATAACTAGAGAACGCTTTGACCTAGGTTTACCAAACTTGGTATGCTGTTTGGTCATCACCAGTAGATGACCCCTATTGACTTTGAGGTCATTAGGTCAAAGGTCAAGATCACAGAGACTTTCATCCTTAAAACGGTTTCCGATCAATAACTAGAGAACTCTTTGACAAAGGTTCACCAAACTTGGTATGCTGGTTGGTCATCACCAGAAGATGACTCCTATTGATTTTGAGGTCATTAGGTCAAAGGTCAAGCTCACAGGGACCTTCATCCTAAAAATGGTTTCTGATCAATAACTAGAGAATGCTTTGACCTAGGTTCACCAAACTTGGTGTGCTGGTTGGTCATGACCAGTAAATGACCCCTATTTATTTTGAGGTCATTAGGTCAAAGGTCAAGGCCACAGGGACCTTGATCCTAAAAACAGTTTTTGATCAATAACTAGAGTTTGGCCCAACCACAAGCAATTAGGTGCTGCCGGGGGGCATTTATGTTTTACAAACATTTCTTGTTTTGTCATGGCTCGTATAATGCAGTCTTAAAAAGTCTTCTTGTCTGAAACAACAGGGCCATGGGTAAAGGTATTTTGCATAGAGCATCATAGAAAGGTCCTCTAACAAGATTGTTCAAATTATGCCACTCGGGACATTAATGCCCGAGCTCTGGTGTCATTTGATTTAAATAGGCTAATATAGGGAAGACTTATTTATAGAAATATAATATTATAGGAAAACCTTTAAAAAATCTTCTCTGAAACCATAAGCCCAGAATTCTAAACTTATGCACTTAGTTTGTCTAGTGGATCTGTACCAAGATTGTTCAAATTATGTCTCTAGGGTCAAAGTTAACCTTGTCAAGGGGGTTACTTATTTGTTTTCCCTTTTTTTCCTATTTAAAAAAAAGACCCTTACCCCCGCACCACGGCAAACCACCCAAATCTCCCGATAAATCAACATTTTGTCTTGAAAGAAAAAACAATCCATAAAACTCGTTGAATACACACTTAAGTCCAAGTTTGTATATACCATGTCAAAACCTTGACACGCGAGATCAATAATTGGTTGATTATGTGACGAAAGTCCGCTCTTCCTTACGCCCGTTAGTATTAATTGTCATTAACATTTGGTCATTGCCCGGGGTAATACTTGACGTAATTGATGTTTGCAACAAGATGACACGTCATTCGCCTGATTGTTGTTACACTTTGTTGAATAAAGTACCATGTATGACATCAGAAACACGTTTTTTTGGTTTTCGTTTTTACCCCGTTGTGATGTCCAAAAACCCGGCGATTTTCCACAAATCTCCCATTAATGATCCAACCCTAAATGGCATGTATGACCTGAGTCCTATTATTTGGCTTTTAGCATTGTTCAGTAGACCACTGCCAAGTTTGTTTAAAAAATGTCCCTTTGATCACTTTTGGCCCTGTTGGTGCAAGGGATCACATGTTTTGTATAGAAATAAAAAGGAAAATCTTTTAAAATCTTGTCTAAAAGTGCTAAGTCCAGAGGTCTGAAATTTGGTGTGTAGTATTGTCAAGTATATTTTAAATCAACTCCTCATTATGTTTCATAACCCAAGATATAACAAAAATCTGCAATCTCTAAAGACATGACTTTTGACTTTTAAAATCTAAAAATGAGGTCACTCGGTTTATGGATGGCGCCATTGTTGTAAAAATACATGGCGAGAGAAAGTGAGACTTAAGATGTGTCACATAATTTTGGTCCATTGGAGAATGGTGGAAGTGTACACATCGTGATTCGTAGATTTCATCTAAATTTATTTTTGTCAGATTAACGCTGGTTGTCAATGGTTTTGTTATACAATATATTACGCGACTTATACCTAAAAGTCTGGATCTAATTAAATCACAAAACATTTTTTTCAGTATCATTTTTTTTGTCTGATTAATTCTTTTAGGTTTCAACTTGATTTACAAACATAAAAATAAAAAAATCAAAGACAAACTTAATTTGTGTTCCAGCGAATATAAATCAGTGTAAGTGACTGTTATGACATTCACTGCTTTCTATACTTTTAATCCCAAGTTAAAAAAATTTTCACTGAAAAAAACAGACCTTGCTTCTTTTAGTTTGATGTTTGCATATATATATTGCAAATAAGATCAGAAATTCAGTTACGAATCTCTAGAATAATGACATTTAATTCTTAATAAAATTTCCAAGTGTTAAAGTACTTTGTCCTTATCAGAACTACAAATGCTAACAGGACGGCAATTATAACTATGCAGTTATCGTAATGTGATTGCATAATAGCCGGTGACATATCGGTATTTGGATAAGCCACTGTTAATTGTCATTTGATCTTCGAAGACCCATTATACTTGACTGGTTCAGGATTGACCTAATTTGCCTGTCATGAAAAAAATGCTGCAGGCTTAATAATAACCTGTCATAATTGTCCCGTGCCTTTTCGAAGAAAAAAGGAGGATATAGAAATGGGCTCCATCCGTTCTTCACACTTTCGTGTCCGGTCCATAACTAAGCAGTTCATCAACAGAATTTGAAATAGCTTGGCACAAATGTTTGTTATAATAAGACGATGTGTCATGCTTGATATCCATACCCCTACCTCCAAGATCAAGGTAACACTTGATAATTAAAGGTAAACATTGTCTGTTGGAGTGTATATGTCCTGTCCGGTCTATAACTTCCTCATCCATCAAGGGATTTTGAAAATACAAATGTTTACAGTAACGAGATGACATGTCATGCACAACAATCAGACGCCTACCTCCAAGGTCAAAGTCTTTCTTAAAGATCAAAGCTTAACATGGTCTGTTATAGGGTATATTTTGTATCTGGTCCATAACTTTTTCATAGATCAAGGGATTTTGAAATTACTTGGCACAAATGTTCACAATAATGAGACGACATGTCCAACACCCTTACCCCTACTTCAAAGGGTCAAGATCACAAAAAAAGTTGAATTCATAAGCATTGGTAAACAAAAGCCATTAAAAGGAACAGTATTTTTAGCTCAACTTTTTTTCGAAGAAAAAATTGAGTTATTGTTTATATTAATGGTGTCGTTACCAAACTTACCATATATACTCGCTTATAAGATGCTCTCGCTTATAAGACGCACCCCTAACTTTGAGTTGAAAATCTGTACTTTTTTCATTGACCCTCTTAAAAGACGCGGGCAGATTTTCACATCGTCCGAAGTCACGGGGTTCATGAAAGTTTGAACTTTCACTTGGAAACCCAACTGCTGTATTTGTTTTTGGTAATTTAAAAATATTTAAACAAAAATAATTTTAACATGTTTTATTTAACTTTTGACAAGGTCTGAATTAATTTTATTTCTTAAACCCCCAAAAAAAACTTCCTACAAATACAGTGACATCCATTTATTAACAGCAACTGTATACATCTGGTACCGTATTTTAATTATTTTTGAATATTTAATTACCTAAAGGTATGATCATTCAAGCCGTAGCACTAACAATTCATCACATTGCCATAATAACCAATTATAACAATGACAGTTAATTGGTTTCACTACACCACAGTTAAAATTTGGCAAGCTAAAATGCCCTTACTTTTAGCACAAGTAATGATCGGTCAACTATTTCTCGTATCATTTATCCAGTCATTCACTTTAACTTCAACCGCGTCATTTTTTTTACCGACGGCGCTATCACATTCATCAATTAACTTTGTTTGGATTGCCAGTCACGAACCATTTTCTCACTAACGCCAACGGCAGTATCAGTAATAAAACATGCCCATATCGATATATTATCCAATCATGTTGCGGTCTGAGCAGGTAGTCATGATCGGTCAACCATTTCCCGTATCATTTACCGAGTCTTTCAATTTAACTTCAATCGCGATTTTTTTTACCGACGGCGCTATCACATTCATCAATTTACTTTGTTTGGATTGCCAGTCACGAACCATTTTCTCACTAACGCCAACAGCAATATCAGCAATAAAACATGCCCATATCGATATATTATCCAATCATGTTGCGGTCTGAGCAGGTAGTCATGCATACTGAACTGTCAATCACCAAATTCAAACCAATCAATAGAAGACACAATCAGGCAATCACAAGCTGGTTGTGTTTATACAACAATTACGTTCTTCGATAAGAAATTGCTGAAAATTGGCATCTAATTGGCGTATGATTAATATACAATCCCAGACAATTAACAGTAAAAGGGTCTCAGCTATCAACTCCTGCGAATCATTGAAATAACAGTCTGTTCATTAGTGAGACCCCTTTACCAAATTTCACAGTTTTTTTAAATGTGAGAATTTAACATTATTGTTAGCGTGACTTGAAGCAATACTTGCAATTTACAGTTTTTAAAGTGATGTTTTAATTGAAAAAAAAAGAATTAAATATTAACTTATTGCCAAACATTCTTTTATTTAAAAACATAAAATAACGTTAAAAAAAGAACGAGTAGTATACGCCGATTGAGCATAATTTAATACGGTGCGGTACGGCCCGGGATGCACTTTAGCACTCCTAGCAAAATGGCTGATGTTGAAATGAAAGTACCGCTGACGCTGTCTAAAAAGGAGAAAAAAGCTTTTGTTAGACCAAAACAAGAACATCTAGCAATACTTTTAATACTAATTAAAAGTCGTTGATCAATTTCTACAAGAATGGTAATTTTTTGCCTTGTTATTTTTTGTTTAGCCCCGGTAAGTTACTGAACAGTTTGCAGCACATTACGATTGCCAAAATCTTGATTGTGGGAGCCAGATTCTTGTTGGGATTTTTTTTTCTCTTGAAGGACGCGCTTATAAGACGCTCCCCCTCGACAACCTTATAATATGATTCCTAAAAATGCGTCTTATAAGCGAGTATATATGGTAAACATTGATCATAATTTTTAGCTCACCTGAGCAAATGCTCAGGGTGAGCTATTGTGATTGCTGGTTGTCTGTCATCTGTATGTCTGTCAGTCGTCTGTCATCTGTCTGTTCCCATTTGCCTTGTGTATGCGATAGAGGCTGTATTTTTCATTGGATCTTTATGAAACTTGGTCAGAATGTTTGTCTTGATGAATTCTAGGTTGGGATTTTATATGGGTTATCTGGAGTCAAAAAGAGGGCATTGGGTCAAATCTTAGAAAAACCTTGTGTATGCGATAGAAGCTGTATTTTTCATCTGATTTTCCTAATATTTGGTCAGAATGTTTGTCTTAATGGAAACTAGGTCACAGGGTCAAATCTTAGAAAAACCTTGTGTATGCGATAGAGGCTGTATTTTTCTTCCAATTTTCCTAATATATGGTCAGAATGTTTGTCTTGATGAAATCTAGGTTTGGATTTATATGGGTGATCTGGGGTCAAAAACTAGGTCACAGGGTCAAATCTTAAAAAAACCTTGTGTATGCTATAGAGGCAGTATTTCCCATTGGATTTTCCTAATATTTGGTCAGACTGTTTGTCTTGATGAGATCTAGGATGGGATTGTATATGGGTCATCCAGGGTCAAAAAATAGGTCACAGGGCCTATTCTTTGAAGACCTTCTGTTCAGCTACAACAATGAAACATTAGATAATTTTGCATCCAGATTAAATCTTTGACCGTGGATGATTTTGGCCTTGACCTACTTATGTACTTTCAGATTTTTGATGTTTCTGTGCAATGATTCTTAGGTGAGTGATATAGGGCCATCTTTGGCCTCTTGTTAGTCCCCTACTGGTTTTACTGGAGGGGACTATAGGTTTACCCTCTGTCTGTCTGTCTGTCGGTCTGTCCGTCCGTCACAAAAACTGGATCCCGTGATAACGTAAAAAGTACTGAAAATATTTTAATGAAACTTGAAATATGGGTGGATGGCAGTCTGGTTTTTTCGTTATATGTTGAAAATTTTGGTTGCTATAGCAACAAATATACTTAAAATATGGCAAATATAACAATATTTGTGATAACTCAAAAAGTTCTAAGAATAATTCTATGAAACATAAAATATGGATAGGTGATAGTATGGAAATAATGCACCTCAAGGTTCACAACTCTAGCACCAAAATTATTAGATTTATCCCCCCTTGAACTTAGAGTTTTCATGAAAAAAATGTGTTTTTTTTTTTGTAAAACTCAAAAAGTACTGAAAATATTTTTAGGAAACATGAAGTATGGAAAGGTGACAGTATGAAGATAATGCACCTCAAGGTTCACAACTCTAGCTCCAAAATTATTAGATTTATCCCTCTTGAACTTAGAATTTTCATGAAAAAATGTGGTTTTTAGCTCACCTGAGCACCAGTGAGCTTTTCTGATCAGTCTTTGTCTGTCATCAGTCCGTCCGTCATCAACTTTTCATTTAGATGACATCTCCTCTGAAACCAAAGGGCCATATTAAATCCAACTTGCCTGGGATGTTCCTTGCATGAAGCTCTACCAAGATTGTTCAAATGGTTCTGGTCCATTGCATTTCTGGGTCACTGGAGCTAAAATTAGATTTTAAAACTTGGATCTTTAAAAATCTTCTTCTCAAAAACCTCAAGGCCTGGAGCTTAGATATTTGGCATCATCTAGTGGACCTTTACCAAGTTTATTCAAATTATGACCATGGGGTCAAAACCCCACCCCAGGGGTCAGTTGATTTTACATAGATTTATATAGGGAAAACTTAAAAAATCTTATTGTCAGAAACCACAAGGCCTAGAGTTTAGATATTTGGTGTGTAGCATTGTCCAGTGGACCTCTACCAAGTTTGTTCATATCATGGCTCCTGGGTCAAAAATGGCGCAGCCCCCGGGGTCACTTGTTTATATAGAGTTAAATAGGAAAAACTTTAAAAAATCTTCTTGTCAGAAACCACAAGGCCTAGAGTTTAGATATTTGGTGTGTAGCATTTTCCAATGGACCTCTAGTAAGTTTGTTCAAATCATAGCCACTGGGTCAAAATAGGCCCTGCCCAGGGGGTCACTTGTTTACATAGAGTTATATAGGAAAAAGTTTAAAAAGTCTTCACATCAGAAACCAAAAGGCGTAGAGATTAGATATTTTGTATGTAGCATTTTCAAGAGGACCTCTACCAAGTTTGTTCAAATCATGGCCCCTTGGTCAAAAATGCCCCCCCCTTCCTCCCCCCCCCCCCCCCCCCCCCCCCAAGGTGTCACATGTTGTTTACATAGATTTATATAGGAAAAACTTTAAAAATCTTCTTTTCAGATACCACAAGGCCTAGAGTTAAGATATTTGGTGTACAATATTGTCTACTGGACCTCTACCAAGTTTGTTCAAATCATAGCCCCTGGGTCAAAAAAAGGCCCCACCCCAGGGGTCACATGTTTTACATAGAGTAATAAAGGAAAAGTTTTAAAAATCTTCTTGTCAGAAACCACATTGCCTAGAGTTTAGATATTTGGTGTGCAGCATTGTCTAGTGGACCTCTACCAAGTTTGTTCAAATTATGACCCTGGGGTCAAAACTGGCCCCACCCGGGGGCTCATTTGATTTTACACAAGGATTTATAGAACGTTCCATAATTGATAAATTGACCACCGCCATTATGAAGATCACGTGACCGTCCGCCATTAAACGACTGCTAAACCTCTATGATGCTTATAAGTTCCGTATAAATCTGTAAAACTTTAGCACATCTCAAGGTGACATACTGCCTCATATCACGTGAATTTTTTTGCAGAATACACATCATTTTATTGTATTATTATTATCATATTGTATGTTTTATTCCTGACTTGTACATATTATTAACATGAATTATTTAACAAATAAAAGACTGTGGAAAAAGACCAAAGTGGAAGCTTGGGTTGTATAAACCACATATGATATGTGTAAAACAAAAAAATAGTATTGAAAGCACTGTTTTCTTTTTTCAATTATTTGATTTCAATTACTTGAACAACTCTGAAAGCTCATAAAATGGACAAAAATCAAACACCTCGCTCATCAACCGCATATTCACTCTTTTTTAATTAAAGCTTATTTCATTCTTTGATACAGTTTCAAAAATTACTTGACAATAACTATGCATTATTTAGCGCTTTTTTAATTGACAAACTGTCTTGTGTCCTGTGGTGAAGGAATGAGGTTACGTAATATGGGGGTGACATACTGTCTTTGTTTGGATAAGTCAATGTTAATTGCCATTGTCGATCTTGCTTGATCAGTCACAGTAAATCACTTTAATAACGAAATTTCCTCTTTGAGAAAATGCCTGAGAGCTATAAAAAGGTTCTATATTTGATTGTTTTATGAAATTTAAGAATATACATTCTTCCTTACAAGCAAGATTTTGAAGATCGTATGAAATTTACCTCCTGTTGCCACATGGACCTTTTTAGCTCACCTGTCACGTAGTGACAGAGTGAGCTTTTCTGATCACCTTTTGTCCGTCGTCCGTCCGTCCACAATTAGTTCGTTAACACTCTAGTGGTCACATTTTTGCCTCAATTGTCATGAAACTTGCACGGGATGTTTATCTCATTGATATCTCGGACGAGTTCGAACATGGGTTATCAGGGTTGGAAAACTAGGTCACAGAGCCCAAATATAGAAAAACCTTGTTAACACTCTAGAGGCTACTTTTTCAGTCCAAATATCCTGGAAATTTGTCAGAAAGGTTCTATTGATGATTTCTAGCTCAAGTTCAAATATGGGTAATCTGGGTTCAAAAACTAGGTCACGGAGCCCAAAAATAGAAAAATCTTGTTAACACTCTAGAGGTTACATTTTCAGCCCAAATAATCTGGAATTTTGTCAAAAAGGTTGTTTTGACAATTTCTAGGTCAAGTTCAAATATGGGTCATCTGGGGTCAAAAACTAGGTCACAGAGCCCAAATATGGAAAAACGTTGTTAACACTCTAGAGGTTACATTTTCAGCCCAAATAATCTGGAAATTTGTCAGAAATGTTGCTTTGACAATTTCTAGGTCAAGTTTAAATATGGGTCATCTGGGGTCAAAAACTAGGTCACGGAGCCCAAATATGGAAAAACCTTGTTAACACTCTAGAGGTTACATTTTCAGCCCAAATAATCTGGAAATTTGTCAGAAAAGTTGCCTTAAGGATTTCTAGATCAAGTTCGAATATGGGTCATCTGGAGTCACAAACTAGGTCACAGAGTCCAAATATGGAAAAACCTTGTTAACATTCTAAAGGTAGCATTTTCAGTCCAAATAACCTGGAAATTTGTCAGAAAGGTTCTATCGATGATTTCTATCTTAGTTTTGAATATAGGTTTTCTGGGGTCAAAAACTAGGTCACAGAGCCCGAAAGTAGAAAAACCTTGTTAATCCTCTAGAGGTTACATTTTTAGTCCAAATGTCCTTGAAATTTGTCAGAAAGATTGTTTCAAAGATTTCTAGCTCAGATTTGGATATGGGTCATCTGGGATCAAAAACTAGGTCACATGGTTCAAATATGTAAAAAACTTTTTAACACTCCAGAGGTTACATTTTCAGTCCAAATATCCTGGAAATTTGTCAGACAGGTTTTCTTGATGATTTCTAGCTCAAGTTGGAGTATGGGTCATCTTGGGTCAAAAACTAGGTCACAGAGCCCAAATATGGAAAAACCTTGTTAACACTCTAGAGGTTACATTTTCAGCCCAAATAATCTGGAAATTTGTCAGAAAAGTTGCCTTGAGGATTTCTAGATCAAGTTCGAATATGGGTCATCTGGAGTCACAAACTAGGTCACAGAGTCCAAATATGGAAAAACCTTGTTAACATTCTAAAGGTAGCATTTTCAGTCCAAATAACCTGGAAATTTGTCAGAAAGGTTCTATCGATGATTTCTATCTTAGTTTTGAATATAGGTTTTCTGGGGTCAAAAACTAGGTCACAGAGCCCGAAAGTAGAAAAACCTTGTTAATCCTCTAGAGGTTACATTTTTAGTCCAAATGTCCTTGAAATTTGTCAGAAAGATTGTTTCAAAGATTTCTAGCTCAGATTTGGATATGGGTCATCTGGGATCAAAAACTAGGTCACATGGTTCAAATATGTAAAAAACTTTTTAACACTCCAGAGGTTACATTTTCAGTCCAAATATCCTGGAAATTTGTCAGAAAGCATAATTCTATGGTTTCTAGGTCAAATTTGAATATGGGTCATCTGAAGTCAAAACATTTAGGTCACAGAGCCCAAATATTGAAAAACTTTGTACACACTCTAGAGGCTACATTTTCAGTCCAAATGTCCTGGAAATTTGTCAGGAAGGTTGTTTTGATGATTTGTAGCTCAAGTTTGGATATGGGTAATCTGGGGTCAAAAACTAGGTCATAGAGCCCAAATATGGAAAATTCTTGTTAACACTCTAGAGATAACATTTTCAGTACAAATAACCTTGAAATTTGTCAAAGAGATTGTTTCAATAATTTCTAGGTCAAGTTTGAATATGGGCCATCTGGGGCCAAATAACCAGGTCCATAGCAACTTTGTTTAAAGCAGTCATACTCAGGTGAGCGATACAGGGCCATCATGGCCCTCTTGTTTCTGTTCTTTATTTCTTGCTTTTTGAAATAAGTTTGTGCAAAGTATTGATATGTACATGTGCGTTTTTGTATGCAGAAAGAAAAAAGTAGCTGCAAGCAACACGTTTGAAAGATATTGGTCTTACAATAATACGTTTGCTTTCCTTCTTCTTATTCTTAACATTGTTGTTGTGGATATTTATTGTAATACAGAAAAAAAATAATTATTAGTAATAATCAGATTTTTTAAAGATATATACATGTACTTTTTAAAAGCAGTTTTTTAGTGAAATTTTAATATAAAAGAAAGCATTAATATACCAGAGAATATCACAAGTCCTTTATTTAACAGTTCAATAGATTGAGATGTCAGCAAAAAAATTGTTTACAAATATATATTTTTCAGTCAGAAGACCATGGGATAGATCTTTCCTGATAATAAATGCTCTGATAATAAATGCTACATGTGGTTTATATAAATCTGTTTCTCTAACATACAACGTCACATTCACATTAAGCTATAAAAATGAGACTTTTTCTAAGCTCCTCATAATATAACTGCTTCGATCTGCGCAGTCCCTTAATGGTGGATGCAAGGGAGGTAATCAGGGAGGTACAAATTTCTGGAACGGTCTATAAAAGGAAAACTTAAAAAATCTGCTGCTCTGAAACACCAAGGACTATACCTTCAATTGTTCGTTGTTATGTCTCCCCCAACCCTGCCCTTCTGATGGAGACATAATTGTTTTTGCCTTGTCCATGGGTGTCTGTTTGTCTTTCTGTCTTTCACACTTTCACTGTTTCCTTTCAATAACTTGAGTACCAGTTGACACAAAGCCTTCAAACTTCACAGGGTTATTGCCCTTATTGAGTACAAAAAATCCCTTTTGTGTTTTGGGTCAGTAGGTCAAAGGTCAAGGTCATAGGGACCTCTAGAGTGAAAACCATTTCCACTCAATAACAGGATTACCATTTTGCCATGAGACTCCAAACTTCATAGGATGATTGCTTTTACTAAATAGAAGAACCATGTTATTTTTGGGGCTAGTATGTCAAAGGTCTGGGTCACAGGGACCTGTAGAGTGAAAACTATTTCTGCAAAGTAACTGTAGTACCATTACACCCAGAGCCTTTGAACTTTATAGGATAATTGTATTAGAAGAATCCTATTGTTTTTAGGGTCCATAGGTCAAAGGTTAAGTTCACAGGGACCTGTAGAGTGAAAACTGTTTCTGCTCAGTAACTGGAGTACCATTTTACCAAGAGCCTTCAAACTTCATAGGATGATTGTCTTTACTCAGTAAAAGAACCCAATCATTTTTGGGGTTAGTAGGTCAAAAGTCCAGGTCACAGGGACCTGTAGAGTGAAAACTATCTCTTCTCAGTAACTGGAGTATCATTACACCCAGAACCTTCAAACTTTATAGGGTATTTATGTCTCCCCCCAAAAATGAGACATATTGTTTTTCCGCCGGTTGTCCGTCCGTCTGTCTGTCTGTCCGTCACAAAATCGTGTCCGCTCTGTATCTTCCAAAGCCCTTGAAGGATTTTTATGAAACTTGGGTCAAATGTTCCCTTCATCAAGGCGACGTGCAGAACCCACTTTGTGGGTGTGGTGTCTCAAGGTCAAGGTCACACTTGGAGGTTAAATGTCAAATGCCTCAAAATCGTGTCCGCTCTGTATCTTCAAAAGCCCTTGAAGGATTTTTATGAAACTTGGGTCAGATGTTCACCTCATCAAGGTGACATGCAGAACCCACTTTGCGGGTGTGGTGTCTCAAGGTCAAGGTCACACTTGGAGGTTAAATGTCAAATGCCACAAAATTGTGTCCGCTCTGTATCTTCAAAAGCCCTTGAAGGATTTTTATGAAACTTGGGTCAGATGTTCACCTCATCAAGGCGATATGCAGAACCCACTTTGCGGGTGTGATGTCTCAAGGTCAAGGTCACACTTGGAGGTTAAATGTCAAATTATACAATCGTCTCATTCAATACTGCCTGCAGCAACTGGCTGGGGGAGACATATGTTTTTGTTCAATCAAAAACCATTTCTAGTTATACTAGAAGAACCCCAATTGTTTTTGGGGTCTGTAGGTCAAAGGTCAAAGTCACTGGGACCTGTAGAGTAAAACTTTTTCTGCTAAAAAAATTGAGTACCATTACACCCGGAGTCTTCAAACTTATTGCAAAGCTTTTCAAACTTGCACCTCTAAAAACGAATAACGATATTTGTAACATGAGCAATGAGACTCAGGTGAGTGATTTAGGGCCATCATAGTCCTCTTGTTTGTATATAACTTCATTATTAGCTCACCTGAGCGAATGCTCAGGGTGAGCTATTGTGATCGCTGGATGTCCGTCGTCTGTTCACATTTGCCTTGTGTATGCGATAGAGGCTGTATTTTTCACTGGATCTTTATGAAACTTGGTCAGAATGTTTGTCTTGATGAAATCTAGGTTGGGATTGTATATGGGTCATCTGGGGTAAAAAACTAGGTCACAGGGTCAAATCTTAGAAAAACCTTGTGTATGCCATAGAAGCTGTATTTTTCATCCGATTTTCCTAATAATTGGTCAGAATGTTTGCCTCTATAGTATCTAGATTGGGATTATATATGGGTTGTCTATGGTCAAAAACTAGGTCACGGGATCAAATCCTAAAAAAACCTTGTGTATGTGATAGAGGCTGTCTTTTCCATTGGATTTTCATAATATTTGGTCAGAATGCTTGTTTTGATGAGATCTAGGTTGGGATTGTTTATGGGTCATCTGGGGTCAAAAACTAGATCACGGGGTCAAATCTTAGAAAAAGCTTGTGTATGTGATAGAAGCTGTATTTTTCATCCGATTTTTTCCTAATTTTTGGTCAGAATGTTTGTCTCTATGGTATCTAGGTTGGGATTGTATATGGGTCATCTGGGGTCAAAAACTAGGTCATGGGGTCAAATCTTAGAAAAACCTTGTGTATAAAATAGAAGGTGTATTTTCCATTTGATTTTCCTAATATTTTGTCAGAATGTTTGTCTTGATGAGTTCTAGGTTGGGATTGAATATGGGTAATCTGTGTTCAAAAACTAGGTCATGGGGTCAAATTTTAGATAAACCTTTTGTATGCGATAGAGGCTGTATTTTTCATTTGATCTTTATGAAACTTGGTCAGAATGTTTGTCTTGATGAAATCTAGGTTGAGGCTGATATGAATCATCTGGGGTCAAAAACTAGGTCACGGGGTCAAATCTTAGAAAAAGCTTGTGTATGCGATAGAAGCTGTATTTTTCTTCCGATTTTCCTAATATTTGGTCAGAATGTTTGTCTTGATAAAATCTAGGATAGGATTGTATATGGGTCATCCAGGGTCAAAAAAATAGGTCACAGGGCCTATTCTTAGAAGACGTTCTGTTCAGCTACAACAATGAAACAGTAGATAATTTTGCATGCAAATTAAATCTTTGACTGTGGATGATCTTGGCCTTGACCTACTAACTTACATCCTGATTTTTATGTTTCTGTGCAATGATTCTCAGGTGAACGATATAGGGCCATCTTAGCCCTCTTGTTTCTTAATGTATCTACTTCAGACTTTAAATATTGGTTTCTTTTCATCACCCACATCATATGTGACAAGGTTCATAATTCTAGCACCTAAATTGTCAGACTTATCATCCTTGAACTTTGAATTTTTTTCTTCCTATGTTGAAAAATTGGTACATTTGTCTTTCCCTAAAAACTGTATCCAGAGATCACTTTTGAAGTACTTGGAACTTTCCAACAAATTTACTAAGAATAAAGTAAAGTTGAAACATAAGTTAAACATAGTGATCCTGAGAAAATTTAAACATTAGGAACTAGTTTTTCATGGGTTTTCAACAGATGTCAAGGTCAGATGATAGTTGAAACTTAGTATTGAAGAATATGTGCAACTGGGCTACCATCCTGTGACAAGGCAGTGTGGGGTATTAGTCACCATCTGTGACAAAATTCTAGTTTTGCAACCTTTTTTAGTCCCCTACCCGTTTCACCGGAGAGTACTATAGGTTTACCCTGCTTCTGTCAGTCCGTCCGTCCGCAAAAACTGGATTCCAAGATAACGCATAAAGTACTGAAAATATTTTTATGAAACTTGATATATGGATAGATGGCAGTATGGAGATTAGACATGTCTTTTTTTAGCTCACCTGTCACGTAGTGACAGAGTGAGCTTTTCTGATCGGTCTTTGTCCGTCGGTCGTCCGTCCGTCCGTCGTCAACTTTTCATTCAAACGACATCTCCTCTGAAACCAATGGGGCAAATTTAATGAAACTTGCCTGGGATGTTCCTTGCATGAAGCTCTACCAAGATTGTTCAAATGGTTCTGGTCCATTGCATTTCTGGTTCACAGGAGCTAAAAATAGATTTTATAAGTTGGATCTCTAAAAATCTTCTTCTCCGAAACCACAAAGCCTGGAGCTTTGATATAAAGTATGAAGCATCATCTAGTGGACCTCTACCAAGTTTGTTCAAATTATGCTCCCTGGGGACAAAACTGACCCCACCCCAGGGGTCAGTTGATTTTACATAGAGTTATATAGGGAAAACTTGAAAATCTTCTTGTCAGAAACCACAAGGCCTAGAGTTAAGATATTTGGTATGTAGCATTGTCTGGTGGACTTCTACCAAGTTTGTTCAAATCATGGCCTCTGGGTCAAAAATGGCCGCACCCCGGGTGTCACTAGTTTTACATAGAGTTATATAGGAAAATCTTAAAAAATCTTCTTGTCAGAAACCGTAAGTTATAGAGTTTAGATATTTGGTGTGTAGCATTGTCTAGTGAACCTCTACCAAGTTTGTTCAAATACTGTCCTCTGGGTCAAAAATGGCCCCGCCCCAGGGGCCACTAGTTTTACATAGAGTTATATAGGAAAATCTTAAAAAATCTTCTTGTCAGAAACCGTAAGTTATAGAGCTTAGATATTTGGTGTGAAGCATTGTCTAGTGGACCTCTACTAAATTTGTTCAAATCCTGGCCTCTGGGTCAAAAATGGCCCCGCCCCGGGGGTCACTTGTTTTACATAGAGTTATATAGGAAAAACTAAAAAATCTTCTTGTCAGAAACAAGAAGGCCTACAGTTAAGATATTTGGTATGTAGCATTGTCATGGTGGACCTCTACCAAGTTTGTTCAAATCCTGGCCTCTGGGTCAAAAATGGCCCCGCCCCGAGGGCCACTAGTTTTACATAGAGTTATATAGGAAAATCTTAAAAAAATCTTCTTATCAGAAACCGTAAGTTGTAGAGCTTAGATATTTAGTGTGTAGCATTGTCTAGTGGACCTCTACCAAGTTTGTTCAAATCCTGTCCTCTGGGTCAAAAATGGCCCCGCCCCAGGGGCCACTAGTTTTACATAGAGTTATATAAGAAAATCTAAAAAAAAATCTTCTTGTCAGAAACCGTAAGTTATAGAGCTTAGATGTTTGGTGTGTAGCATTGTCTAGTGGACCTCTACCAAGTTTGTTCAAATCCTGGCCTCTGGGTCAAAAATGACCCCGCCCCAGGGGCCACTAGTTTTACATAGAGTTATATAGGAAAATCTTAAAAATTCTTCTTGTCAGAAACCGTAAGTTATAGAGCTTAGATATTTGCAGTGTAGCATTGTCTAGTGAACCTCTACCAAGTTTGTTCAAATCCTCTCCTCTGGGTCAAAAATGGCCCCGCCCAAGGGGCCACTAGTTTTACATAGAGTTATGTAGGAAAATCTTAAAAAATATTCTTGTCAGAAACCGTAAGTTATAGAGCTTAGATATTTGGTGTGAAGCATTGTCTAGTGGACCTCTACCAAGTTTGTTCAAATCCTGGCCTCTGGGTCAAAAATGACCCCACCCCAGGGGCCACTAGTTTTACATAGAGTTATATAGGAAAATCTTAAAAAATCTTCTTGTCAGAAACCGTAAGTTATAGAGCTTAGATATTTGGTGTGAAGCATTGTCTAGTGGACCTCTACCAAATTTGTTCAAATCCTGGTCTCTGGGTCAAAAATGGCCCCGCCCCGAGGGTCACTTGTTTTACATAGAGTTATATAGGAAAAACTAAAAAATCTTCTTGTCAGAAACAAGAAGGCCTACAGTTAAGATATTTGGTATGAAGCATTGTCTAGTGGACCTTTACCAAGTTTGTTCAAATCCTGGCCTCTGGGTCAAAAATGGCCCCGCCCCGGGGATCACTTGTTTTACATAGAGTTATATAGGAAAATCTTAAAAAAATCTTCTTATCAGAAACCGTAAGTTATAGAGCTTAGATATTTGGTGTGAAGCATTGTCTAGTGGACCTCTACCAAATTTGTTCAAATCCTGGCCTCTGGGTCAAAAATGGCCCCGCCCCTGGGGTCACTTGTTTTACATAGAGTTATATAGGAAAAACTAAAAAATCTTCTTGTCAGAAACCACAAGGCCTAGAGTTAAGATATTTGGTATGTAGCATTGTCTAGTGGACCTCTAGCAAGTTTGTTCAAATCCTGGCCTCTGGGTCAAAAATGGCCCCGCCCCGGGGGTCACTTGTTTTACATAGAGTTATTTAGGAAAATCTTAAAAAAATCTTCTTATCAGAAACTGTAAGTTATAGAGCTTAGATATTTGGTGTGAAGCATTGTCTAGTGGACCTCTACCAAATTTGTTCAAATCCTGGCCTCTGGGTCAAAAATGGCCCCGCCCCGGGGGTCACTTGTTTTACATAGAGTTATATAGGAAAAACTAAAAAATCTTCTTGTCAGAAACAAGAAGGCCTACAGTTAAGATATTTGGTATGTAGCATTGTCTAGTGGACCTCTAGCAAGTTTGTTCAAATCCTGGCCTCTGGGTCAAAAATGGCCCCGCCCCGGGGGTCACTTGTTTTACATAGAGTTATTTAGGAAAATCTTTAAAAAATCTTCTTATCAGAAACCGTAAGTTATAGAGCTTAGATATTTGGTGTGTAGCATTGTCTAGTGGACCTCTACCAAGTTTGTTCAAATCCTGGCCTCTGAGTCAAAAATGGCCCCGCCCCAGGGGCCACTAGTTTTACTTAGAGTTATATAAGAAAATCTAAAAGAATCTTCTTGTCAGAAACCGTAAGTTATAGAGCTTAGATATTTGGTGTGTAGCATTGTCTAGTAGACCTCTACCAAGTTTGTTAGAAAAATGTCCCTAGGGTCACTATTGGCCCCGCCCGAGGGGTCACAAGTTTTAAATAACAATATAGAAGAAAATCTTTAAAAATCTTCTTGTCTGAAACCACAAGACCTAGAATTTTAAAATTTGGCATGAAGCAAGCTTTATCAAGCTTTTTCAAATTATTGGATTAGGTTAAAGGTCACGGAGGCTAAAAGTAGATTTATCTACTGTACCTCATAGAGCCTTCATTTATAGACCAATATTTTTGATATTCAGTCTAGCGGTTCCTTGCATGGACCTCTACCCATGGGTAGGGTTTGAGGTCACTGGGTCAAGGTCAAGGTCACCATAGCTTATAATAGATATTTCTACTTTCTGTCATAGAGCCTATATTTATTGACTGATATTTTACATATTTGGTTTGTAGGCACTTACATATTTTCAATTAAAAAATGAAATACTGCTGAACAGCAAACCTAAGTACTCAGGTGAGAGATCCAGGGCCATCATGGCCCTCTTGTTTTAGTTCTTGCCCTTTGTTCATTTTACACTTTGAACTTTGTCCGGGACATAACTCTGAAACTACAAGAGATATCAACAAGAAACTTTGTAGGTAGATAGATCTCATTGAGTAGAAGTGCAATGCATATGAACTGTAACTCTGCCTTGTCTAATCTTTGAGTTATTGCCCTTTTTTCATTTTTACACTTAGAACTTTGTCCGAGACATAACTCTGAAACTACAATTCATTCTGTAATATATGTTTTAATACTTCCTCTCTCATTTGATGTCATGAGGCTTTTGGCAGTAGATTATTTGGCAGTTGTCATGGATTCACAATGTGCCAGATATCTTCAGTGTAAATGTAAGTAACCTTTTTATGGACACTATTCTGTGTCCAAAACCTATTCGGGAACATCAGCTGGTTCGATCAGCTCTTGTTTACTCTCCTCTCATCTGCCGTCAATGCTATACCTAAGTCACATAATATTATACTTGGTGGAGACTTTATCTTGATGCCTGATGATCAAGTTGTGATTGAGTTTTGTCATGATAACTAACTTTGACAATATTTTCATTCTTGGCACAACAACCCTTTGGACAAGACTTTGAAGTAGACCAGACTTAACTTGACCTTGAATCATAAATGACCTTCACCTTCAAGGTCAGATTATTCAATTTTGCTATAATTGGCCATAACTTAATTATTAATAGGTGGATTGTCTTCATGCTTGGACACAACAACCCTTTGGACAAGATCTTCAAGTGTAATAATTGCCGTGGACTGTGGCTCAATACAGGATCTAAGTTCTGACCGCGGATCTAAGTTTTTTCTAAGGGCAGAGCTTCATACGAGCAGATAATGAGATAAATCTAGGTATTGGTTGTATAAACTGAGGAATAACACAGTTGGTATTCTTTTTAATGAATGATCAAATTTTATTATAAGACATGCCTTGTACTCTCCGCGGATCTAAGATTTGTATGCGGACAGAGCTTCAAGAACAAATAATTTGGTTAACCAAGGTGTATTTTGTACAGATAAAACTTTTGTCATTAAATTTATTTTTTTAAGATGATGAGTTACATTATTTATCCAATACAAAAAGTTATTTGGATGAAATCTATGAATCAAAATGTGTACACTTCCGCCATTTTCCAAAAGGACACTGTTACATCACAAATCTACAGTCTCGCTTTCTCTTGTGATGTATTTTTGCAACAATGGCACCTTTGATAAACCAAGGGACAACCTCAGTTTTCGATTTTAAAAGTCAAAATTCATGTTTTGTAATATCTTGGATTATGGAATAAAACGAGGAGCTAATTTAAAATATACATTCGAAATTTTTGACTTTCAGTACCCTTTAAATACTGGTCTAGCGGGAAGAAAGGGCTGAAAACTCATACAGATTATTATGTAACTAAGTGGTTGTTTATTTTTCATTTAAATGAGATCTAATAAAGAAAGAACAGGTATTAAAATTTGAAATGTTTATTTTTATGCTCAGATCGAAGATGAGGGGGCATAATTATAGTTTTGCAAATGTCGGTCGGTAGGTAAGTCGGTCGGTCCATCTTTAGACACTTCATTTCCGATCAAGTAACTAGAGAATGCTTTGACCTAGGTTCATCAAACTTGGTATGCTGGTTGGTCATCACCAGTAGATGACCCCTATTGATTTTGAGGTCATTAGGTCAAAGGTCAAGCTCACAGGGACCTTCATCCTAAAAACGGTTTCCGATCAATAACTAGAGAACGCTTTGACCTAGGTTCACCAAACTTGGTATGCTGGTTGGTCATCACCAGTAGATGACCCCTATTGATTTTGAGGTCATTAGGTCAAAGGTCAAGCTCACAGGGATCTCATCTTAAAAACGATTTCCGATCAATAACTAGAGAACGCTTTGACCTAGGTTCACCAGATTTGGTATGCTGGTTGGTCATCACCAGTTGATGACCCCTATTGATTTTGAGGTCATTAGGTCAAAGGTCAAGCTCACAGGGACCTTCATCCTAAAAACGGTTTCCGATCAATAACTAGAGAACACTTTGACCTAGGTTCACCAGACTTGGTATGCTGGTTGGTCATTACCAGGAGATGACCCCTATTGACTTTGAGGTCATTAGGTCTAAGGTCAAGATCACAGAGACTTTCATCCTAAAAACGGTTTCTGATCAATTACTTGAGAACGCTTTGACCTAGGTTCACCAAACTTGGTATGCTGGTTGGTCATCATCAGTAGATGACCCCTATTGATTTTGAGGTCATTAGGTCAAAGGTCAAGCTCACAGGGACTTTCATCCTAGAAACGGTTTCTGATCAATAACTAGAGAACGCTTTGGCCCAACCACAAGCAATTTGGTGCTGCTGGGGGGCATGTTTGTTTTACAAACATTTCTTGTTTTCTTGTGTACTCATGTGTTGGTTTAGTGAGGGGAAAACTAATTTTTAGTCAGTTGTGAACTCTAGCAACTGGATATTTCTGTCATCTGAAAAGGAAATTGTTTCGCTGGAAAATGCATTTCATGGACATGGAGATTCTAGGGGCCTCAGGCCTCTTGGGCCCCCAGCCAGGGCATTGCTCTGGACCCACCAAGGGCCCTAGCATCCCCCAGTCCCCCAGCTAAATTTTCAGGTATTTCAAAATTCTCAACTTTCACCCATGGAAAAAACCTTTTCTGGCTTTCACAGGTCAAACCGTCTGTGGAATTTCGACGAAACTTCACATGGAATGATCTGTACCAACCCTAGTTGTGCATATCGCTGGCATTTTTGGTTTAATTCTCGGATTTATTTATAAGAAAAGGTCAAGTAGTTTTAAGACAAGCTTAACAAACATTGTAGGAAACCAAATTCAGCAAATATTTAGTTCATTAAACATAAGGCAGCGAGTGAAAATCTCGGATAAGTTCCGTTTGTCATATATTTCCGCGACCCCGCCGTATTTTAATATTTATAGAAAACAGTGTCTTGGAGACTCTTTATATGGCAAACTTACAACATTCAATTGATTGTTCATTATTTAATTATAAGTACCAGTTTTTCATTGAAAATGTTAACTTTTCTCTAAGACTAAATATTTCTGTCGTGGTTACTTTTGAAAGCAACAATTATAATGAATCAACATAATTTGCATCTTAAAATCGTTTGTAATTTTGTTCAAAAAATTCTGGTGAAACTGGAAACACATCCCAGACTTTTCACAAAATGGGATCTGTGTAAGGACTCGGGTCCAAAAGCTAAAATTCAAAAGACAAGAAAAAAAAATTCAATCATCAGTGGGAATCTGAATATAAATGGATAGGAAAGTGTGCTAAGGGAACAAATTATGCCTTTTGCATGTGGTGCAACCTTTATGTATTAACAAAAAACACTTCATTAGTTTTCTTTTCTGTTCTTCTTGTCTTTCTTTTTGCGAAAACGAGTCGATAAAAAATTCCAGTTTTCAAGCTAAAAATCCAGCTGAAAATCCAGTTGTGAGTTACCAAAGTTATCACATGTATGCTCAGGTGGGTTACCCAGGGCTGTCATGGCCTTCTTGTCAGGTGTAATTGACAGTTCATTCCAAAGTTATCTCCCATTGAACTTAGACATGGAGGTTTCATCACATATGTGCATTGTGTCAGAAACTACTCTTTCAGTTTTCAGTGAAAATTTTTCTTTTGAGAAATAGTAGTGCAGACCTTAGATATTTTGCATGGAGCATCACCTATAGATCATCTACCAATATTGTTAAAATTATGCCCTTTGGGTCATTATTGGCCTTGCTTCAGGTCACTTGATTTACAAAGGCTTGTCTAAAACTGTAATCTAAAAGAGCTTAGACATTGTGTTTGTTGTGTGATGGATACATACCAGGCTTGTTCAAATTTTATCCCTATGAAAATTGGCCCTGCTGAGGGTTCTATTTGTATAGAATATAAGATTCTCAAAAATCTTCAGTCAGAACTTATTTTCCTTCAGATGACACACAGGCATGGTACTCAGGTGGGTTACCCAGGGCCGTCACGGCCTTCTTGTCAGGTGTAATTGACAGTTCATTCCAAAGTTATCTCCCATTGAACTTAGACATGGAGGTTTCATCACATATGTGCATTGTGTCAGAAACTACTCTTTCAGTTTTCAGTGCACTGTAATAAAACTAATACCATATTATCCCCAAGAATTGTAGATGTGCAGGAAGTACTTTTCACATACATCCCTCAAGGCACTCCAAAAGTTATAATCATTTTAAGTTTGACTTTTTTCAGTGCAAAATCTGGACAGTCTGATTAAAATCAGCTCCTAAATAATGCTCCATTATAAAAATCTGAACATCACCAAAAGAAGGTCACCTTCTCATGACACAAGGTCACAAGCCCAAATTAAAGGAAAACCTTCTCATTGTGTTGCAAACTGTTCTTCAAGTTTTAGTCCACTGTAAGTTTTTCTTACACATTCTTCAAGGCATTTAAGAGTTATCTATCATTTAACTTTGACTTTTCCATTGCCAATTTGCACTGAAATTTAAAATTAGTGTCTCAAACTACTGTTGGTCATTGTCTAGGTATTCAAAGGATATTTATTGAATAAAGATTATATGCATCCATAGTACATAATTATGATTTGCAGAAGAGTATTTTCATGAAAATCTGCTGAGATATTCCAGGTTTACATGGGTATCTGTCACATTCAGTGACTGTTCTAGTATTGAATGTTTCTTTTTATGTTCGCAGTGCTTTCTTTCACAGTATTACCTCTATGGCTTTGTGCAAAGTGGCTTTTTGTAAAGTGAATTATACAGTACCATTAGATTAATTAAGTTATAATATAAATTCTTTTACTAAACACAATGCCTTTATATTTTGACTATGCAGAATTCAGAAAATAACCAAAAAATATTTATTATGCCCCCGAAGGGAGGCATATAGTTTTTGAACTGTCCGTCCGTCAGTCCATCTGAAAACTTTAACATTGGCAATAACTTTCTTATTAGTAAGTGGATTTACTTCATACTTGGACACAACACCCCTTTGGACAAGACCTTTCCACTGAACTATATTTATTTGACCTTGACCCCTGAATGACCTTTACCTTGAAGATCCAGTTGTCCAAAAACTTTAACATTGGCAATAACTCCTTTATTAGTAAGTGGATTTACTTCATACTTGGACACAGCACCCCTTTGGACAAGACCTTTCCACTGACCTATATTTGTTTGACCTTGACCCCTGAATGACCTTTACCTTGAATATCCAGTTGTCCAAAAACTTCAACATTGTCCATAACTTCCTTATTATACCCCCACCACAAAATGTGGGGGGGGGCTATAATGGATTCGCTTTGTCGCGTCCGTCGGTTGGTTGGTCCGTCCGTCCGTCTCCATTATCGTGTCCGCTCTGTAAATCCTATACCAACTGAAGGATTTTCTTCAAACTTGGCTGAAATGTTCACCTCAACAAGAGGATGTGCAGAACCTATGTTGCTTATGTGTCAGCTCAAGGTCAAGGTCACAATTGAAGGTCAAATATCAAACAGTCAAATATTAGACATTATGTTGTGTCCGCTCTGTAAGTCCTACACTAATTGAAAGATTTTCTTTAATCTTGGCTCAAATGTTCACCTCAACAAGGGGATGTACAGAACCCATGTTACCCTTTTGCCGGCTTAAGGTCAAGGTCACACTTGAAGGTCAAAAATTGACTTAGAAAATATTCTTAAATTTTAACATGTATTTGAATATTTCTGAAACTAGAAAACATATTTGCTTGAAACTTAAAATATATATGAAGTGTCACAATTAGGATATCCAGGTCAAGTTTCATAACTCTGTATTGCATTTGGACAAAGTTATGCCTTTTTTTTAGTCTTCAAATTTACATACAATCAAATATTAGACAATATGTGGTGTCCGCTCTATAAATCCTATACTAATGGAATAATTTTCTTCAAACTTTACTCAAATGTTCAACTCACCAAGGTTATGTGCAGAACCCATGTTACCTTTGTGCCAGCTTAAGGTCAAGGTCACACTTGAAGGTCAAAATTGACTTAGAAAATGTTCTTAAATTTTAACATGTACTTGAATATTTCTGAAACTAGCACAGGTATTTGCTTGAAACTTAAAAGATATATGAGGTATCACAAGTAAGATATGCAGGTCAAGTTTCATATCTCTGTATTGCATTTTGACAAAGTTATGCCATTTTTTAAGTCTTTTAATTTACTTACAATCAATACTTGACAATATGTTGTGTCTGCTCTATAAATTCTATACTAATGGAAGGATTTTCTTCAAACTTGACTCAAATGTTCACCCCAACTGGGCAATGTGCAGAACCCATCTTACCCTTGTGCCAGCTTAAGGTCAAGGCCACACTTGAAGGTCAAAAATTGACTTAGAAAATGTTCGGAAATTTTAACATGTACTTGAATATTTCTAAAACTAGAACAGATAATCATTTGAAACTTCAAATGTATACGAAGTGTGGCAAGTAAGATATGCAGGTCAAGTTTCATAACTAAAAAAAGTGGGGGGGGATAACTTTGTATTGTATTTTGACAAAGTTAAGTCCATTTTTATGTCTTTAAATTTATTTATTATAATATTTCTTAAACCAGAACAGATATTTACTTGAAACTTAAAATTTATATGAATGGTTACAAGCAAGCTCAGATGACGAAAATTCTACAATTCCATTGAATTATGACACAAGTTATGCCCCTTTTAGGCTTAGAAAATGTTCTGATATAACCATTAATACGTTAATGTTTCTGAAACTAGAACAGATATTCATGAAAATGAAAGGTTATTTGTAACTGTTTCGAACATAATTTGACAATATATATTTATACTATTGCCTGTACAATTTGTTTGTTTTTTTCACCAGAGATAATTTCTTTTTATGTATATGTATTTGTGCCACTAAAGTTATTCCCTTAACCACCTTTCCATGTCGTCTTCTGTCAAGGACATTGGTGGGGGTATGAATCGCATTCAGCGATAGTTCTAGTTAGTAAGTGGATTTACTTCATACTTGGACACAACACCCCTTTGGACAAGACCTTCCCACTGACCTTTAATTATTTGACCTTGACCCCTGAATATCCAGTTGTCCAAAAACTAATATTTGGCCATAACTTCCAAATTGGTAAGTGGATACACTTCATACTTAAACACAACACTCCTTTGCCTTCCCACTGACCTATATTTGTTTGACCTTGACCCCTGAATGACCTTCACCTTGAAGATCCAATTGTTCAAAAACTTTAACATTGCCCATAACTTCCTGATAAGTAAATGGAATTACTTCATACTTGGACACAACCCCCTTTGGATAAGACCTTCCCACTGACCTATATTTATTTGACCTTGACCACTGAATGACTGGTTCTCAGTTCAAAGGTCAAAGCACCACGTTCGGGGGCATTGTCATCTTACAGTGACAGTTCTTGTCTGTAAACTTTTCTTGCCATGGATTAATTATGTAGTTATATAGTTTTGCAAATGTCGTTCAATCTGTCAGAAGACACTTCATTTCTGATCAATAACTAGAAAATGCTTTGACCTAGGTTCACCAAACTTGGTATGCTGGTTGGTCATCAACAGTAGATGACCCCTATTGACTTTTAGGTCATTAGATCAAAGGTCAAGATCACAGAGACTTTCATCCTTCAAACAGTTTCTGATCAATAACTTGAGAATGCTTTGACCTAGGTTCACCAAACTTGGTATGCTGATTGTTATCAGCAGTAGATGACATCTGTTCATTTTGAGGTCATTAGGTCAAAGGTCAAGCTCACAGGGACCTTCATCCTAAAAACGGTTTCCGATCAATAACTAGAGAACGCCTTGACCTAGGTTCACCAAACTTGGTATGCTGGTTGGTTATCACCAGTAGATGACCCCTATTGATTTTCAGGTCATTAGGTCAAAGGTTAAGCTCACAGGTACCTTCATCCAAAAAACGGTTTCCAATCAATAACTAGAGAACTCTTTGACAAAGGTTCACCAAACTTTGTATGCTGGTTGGTCATCACCAGTAGATGACCCCTATTGATTTGAGGTAATTAGGATCAAAGGTCAAGATCACAGGGACCTTCATCCTAAAAACGGTTTCCGATCAATAACTAGAGAACGCTTTGACCTAGGTTCACTAAAGTTGGTATGTTGGTTGGTCATCACCAGTAGATGACCCCTATTGACCTTGAGGTCATTAGGTCAAAGGTCAAGATCACAGGGACTTTCATCCTAAAAGTGGTTTCTGATCAATAACTAGAGAACGCTTTGACCTAGGTTCACCAAATTTGGTATGCTGGTT
Source organism: Cyclina sinensis (assembly GCA_012932295.1). Taxonomy (NCBI): domain Eukaryota; kingdom Metazoa; phylum Mollusca; class Bivalvia; order Venerida; family Veneridae; genus Cyclina; species Cyclina sinensis. The sequence goes on from JAAONU010000015.1 coordinate 9,018,055, forward strand.
GGTCATTACCAGTAGATTACACCTATTCAGTTTTTAGGTAATTAGGTCAAAGGTCAAGCTCACAGGGACCTTCATCCTAAAAACGGTTTCCGATCAATAACTAGAGAACGCTTTGACCTAGGTTCACTGAACTAGGTATGCTGGTTGTTCATCACCAGTAGATGACCCCTATTGAATTTGAGGTCATTAGGTCAAAGGTCAAGCTCACAGGGACCTTCATCCTAAAAACGGTTTCCAATCAATTACTAGAGAACGCTTTGACAAAGGTTCACCAAACTTGGTTTGCTGGTTGGTCATCACCAGTAGATGACCACTATTGATTTGAGGTAATTAGGTCAGAGGTCAAGATCACAGGGACCTTCATCCTAAAAACCGTTTCCGAATAATAACTAGAGAACGCTTTGACCTACGGTTCATCAAACTTGGTAAGTTGGTTGGTCATCACCAGTAGATGACCCCTTTTGACCTTGAGGTCAAAGGTCAAGATCACAGACTTTCATCCTAAAAACGGTTTCTGATCAGTAACTAGAGAACGCTTTGAGCTAGGTTCACCAGACTTGGTATGCATGTTGGTCATCACCAGTAGATGACTTTGAGGTCATTAGGTCAAAGGTCAAGATCACAGAGACTTTCATCTTAAAAATGGTTTCCGATCAATAACTAGAGAACGCTTTTACCTAGGTTCACCAAACTTGGTATGCTGATTGGTCATCACCAGATGATGACCCCTATCGATTTTTAGGTCACTTAGTCAAAGGTCAAGCTCACAGGGACCTTCATCCTAAAAACGGTTTCCGAATAATAACTAGAGAACGCTTTGACCTAGGTTCACCGAACTTGGATGCTGGTTGGTCATCACCAGTAAGTGACCCACTATTTATTTCGAGGTCATTTGGTCAAAGGTCAAGCTCACAGAGACTTTCATCCTAAAAACGGTTTCCGATCAATAACTAGAGAATGCTTTGACCTAGGTTCACCAAACTTGGTATGCTGGTTGGTCATCACCAGTAGATGACCCCTATTGATTTTTGAGGTCATTAGGTCAAAGGTCAAGGCCACAGGGACCTATGATCCTAAAAACGGTGTCTGATCAATAACTAGAGAATGCTTTGGCCCAATCACAAGCAATAAGGTGCTGCTGGGGGACATGTATGTTTTACAAACATTTCTTGTTTATATGGAATTGGTTGTCATACAGTTACATACTCAAACTTTTGAAGTAGTGTTTTTAGCTCTAAAAAAGTTGTTCAAATTATGTCCCAGTTAGCCATGCCCAAGGGGTCACATGTTTTAAATAGAAATGTATAGGAAAAAATTTAGAAATCTTCTTCTCTAAAACCAAATGGCCCTAAATTCTAAAACTTTGCACTAAGTATTGTTTGGTGGACCAAGATTGTTCCGATTATGTCTCTAGGGTCAAAATTGACCCCACTTGTTTATATAGATTAAGGGGAATATAGAGAAAAACTATAAAAAAAAATTGTCTGAAACTACTATGCTTCAGGATTTAATTTTTGGCATACAGTTTCACCTAGAGCTCCTCTACAAAGATTGTTCAAATTATGGGCCTGTGGTCATAGATTACATTTCCTCAGATGTCACTAGATTTAAAAAAGGCTTATATAGGGAAAGCTTTAAAAAAATTCCTATGAAACCAGAAGTCCTCTACCAAGATTGTTCAAATGATGCTCTTGTGGTCAAAACTGACCCCACCCAGGGCTCACTTGATTTTTGTAAAGACTTGCATAGAAAAAAAAATTAATATTTTTGTCAGTAACCACAAGGCCTAGCATTAAGATATTTGATGTTTAACCTGACCTAATAGACCTCTACCAAGTTTGTTCAAATCTTGACCCTGGGGTCAAAACTGTTCCTGCACCTGGGTCACCAGAGCTAAAGATAGACTTCATGGAGCCTTAATTTATTGACAGATAATAAATAATAAATATTCAGTATATAGGCTTCTTGCATGAATCTCTGCCATTCACTAGGGTCATGGTCATGGTCACTGAGGCTGAAAATAGACTCTTTTAAATCTTCTCTTTAGAGTCTTCATTTATTTATCAATGTCAGATATTTGGTTTGTAGGTAACTTCAGAGGACACCTACCCTTAAGTTGAGTTGGAGGTCACAGGATCAAGGTCACTAAGGCTAAAAATAGATTTTTCTACTTTTTGTCATATAGCCTTTATTTATTGATTGATATTTCAAATATTTGGTATATAGACACCTGACATCAACTTGTTCCATTAAATTGGGGTTAAGGTTACCAAGGCTGAAAATAGATGTATCTACTTTACCTCATAAAGCCTTCATTTATACACCATTATCTTTGATATTTGGTATGAAGATGGTTTCCTTGCGTGAACCTTTAGAATTAGGTGGGTTTGATGTCACTGGATCAAGGCCACTGCAAGTAATAATTAATTTTTCTACTTTCTATCATAGAGCCTTGATTTATTGGCTGATATTTTAGATATTTGGTTTGTAGGCACCTACAAATCTTCAATTAGAAAATGTAATTCTGCTTCTTTACACAGCCAAAGTACTCAGGTGAGTGATCCAGGGCCATCATGGCCCTCTTGTTGTTTTGTTGTGATGTAATCAATCTCCATTTTAAAGTTTAATTCAAACATTCATTGGTTTATTTCTCAGGGTATGGCTCTGAGTATGGGAGACAAGATCAACATGTCACAGAAAGCCAATAAAGCCATTGCACCACAACAGTAATCTAACAGGGCATGAACCAGCAATATGTGGAACATAAAATTTTTAACCTAGCAGGACATGAAACAGTCATCTAACAAGACATGAACCAGCAATATGTGGAACAGGGAACTTTAACCTAGCAGGACATGAAACAGTCATCTAACAAGACATGAACCAGCAATATGTGGAACAGGGAACTTTAACCTAGCAGGACATGAAACAGTCATCTAACAGGACATGAACCAGCAATATGTGGAACTTTAACCTAGCAGGACATGAAACACCTAACAGGACTCTGAACATTAATCTTACAGAATGCTAGAACACAGCCATATAATGGCAGCATTCTGGTCCAGAATTTCTGGAACAGTAAACAATATGTTTATTTCTCATTTTCTGAAATTGATCGAAATGAATTCTGAATTTTACTGACTGTACATTGTTCAAAATAAACTCACTGTGAATGTATGGCTATATGTATAATAAGTGGATAAAAGTGAAAAAAGAAACAATTTGTCTGGTTTAAACTTTGTGGTATTGAAATTTTGGTGTTGCATTTTAAATTAAAGATTTATTTCTGAATTTATATGGTAGTCTCTGTTAGTCACCAGACCATATCAAAGGAAAACTTTGTTAACAATCTAGAGACCACATTTTTAGCTCACCTGAGCAAATGCTCAGGGTGAGCTATTGTGATCACCCAGTGTCAGTCGTTTGTTGAATTGGTCCCTGCCTTTTTGAAGAAAAAAGGGAAATACAGAAATTGGCGTCCGTCTGTCCGTCCGTCACACTTCGTGTCCGGTCCATAACTAAGCCATTCATCAAGGATTTTGAAATAACTTGGCAAAAATGTTCACCATAATAAGACTACATATATATATAGTGTCATGTGCAAAACTCAGACCCCTACCTCGAAGGTCAAGGTCACACTTGGAGATCAAAGGTCAACATTTTCTGTTGAAGGGTATATTCCATGTCTGGTCAATAACTTTTTCTTCCATCTAGGGATTTTGAAATTACTTGGCACAAATGTTCACCATAATAAGACGACGTGTCTTGTGCAACACACAGACCCCTACCTCCAAGGTCAAGGTCACATTTAGAGGTCAAAGCTTAAGATTGTCTGTTACAGGGTCTGTTTTGTGTTTGGTCCACAACTTTAACATTCGTCAAAGGATTTTGAAATAAGTTTGCTCCATTTACCATATCAAGATAATGTGTCATGCAAAACACCCAGACTTCAAGACCAAGGTCATACTTAGAGGTCATATGTTAACATGGCCTGTATTTTATTGTCCAGAGAATATTTCTGCAAGTGGGAGTGGAGGTGTTGGTAAGTCCCATCTAGTTAATACAATCTATCAGGGAGTGACTAGAGCTCTGAAAACTCCAGGCCAGAATCCTGATCAACCAACAGTTTTGTTAACAGCTTCAACTGGCAAAGTAGCTGCAGGTATCAATGGGACAACTCCTTATTCAGCATTTGTACTACCGATTGAAACAAAATTTCTCAAAATTATCTATATATATAAAAAAATTGGACCAGAAAAACTCAAGAAGATGTTCATGTTATGAAAATTTAAAACATAGTGTTTGGGTCACAGAATTTACAGAACCTCCATCTTGCCTTACAAGACATCTTTCAAGATTACAACACTCCATTTGCTGGTGTGTTGATCTTAGCTGTTGGTGACCTGCAGCTGAACCCTATAGGGGACACACCTGTATTCAAACCCTCAACAGCTGGTTACGAAGCTTTGGCCAGTTCATTGTGGACTTGTTCCTCCCAGTGACATGAGCTTACTGATATTGTTAGACAGAAGGGTGACCCAGAATTTGCAGCCATACTTCCGCGTGTAAGGACAGGTGACTTCACTGATGAAGATATTGTGAATTTGCAAGAGCTACAAAATACTCCAACTGATTCATTTCCACATGACACAGTCAATAATTATGTTTTTAACTAATGATCAAGCAGGAACATAAAATAATCAAATGATAGAAGATTTACCTGGAAAAGTTCAAAGAGAGATAAATATACAAACACTGTTTCAGTACAAATAACCACCACTCAGATAAACTCAACAGGGGGATTACTGTCTAACTATAGCTGTTGGAGCTACTGTCATGATCACAAAGAATATTGATCTTCCTGACCATCTAGTAAATGGTGTTGTTGGAAAAGTTGAATTCATAAGCAGTGATGAACAAAAGCCATTAAATGGAACAATATTTTTAAAGTTTTCTGATTTAGGCATTGGAAGAGAGAGAGTAAAAACAGAAGCCCTCAACATTTAAGAGTTTGTGTACCAATCCAGGCCATCTCTGTTACATTCTTACTCCTATCTGAAAGTCCATTTCTTGTCGGGAAAACAATGTACCCTTTAGTTTTTACATTTGGCTTAATTGCTCACAAATCTCAGGGAAGTACCTACACACACTGTATTGCTAACCTCAAACTACCTCCAAACATGAAGTCTGTCATGCAGGGTCATGCTTATACAATGCTGAGCAGAGCAACATCATGTGATGGTTTGAAGTTAGTCAATTTTACTGCAGACAAAATCAAAGTAAACAAGTCGACTCTAGTAGAAATGGACAGGCTGCTTGAGCACTGTACTTTCAGTTTGGAACATCCATTCCAAAAATCCTTATGCAAGTGTGCACACAGGTTTTCTCAACATTTGTTCCCTCCAGTTTATGTCTAGAATAGTTTCAGACCAAGGTAGAAACTTTCTCATAGCTGTAATTACAGATCACATCAGTTCAACAAAAATGTGTTTTTAGCTCACCTGAGCAAATGCTCAGGGTGAGCTATTGTGATCACACTGTGTCCGTCATCAGTCGTCTGTCGTCAAACATTTTACTTTAAATGACATCTCCTCCTAAACCACAAAGCTATTTTTAACCAAACTTTACAGAAATGTTTCTTATATTGCCCTTTTCTAAAATTGCTCAAACCTTTCCGCTTCATTGCACATAAGGGCTGCAAAAGCTAAAAATAGAAAAAAAATAAAACAAGAGGGCCATGATGGCCCGAAGTCGCTCACCTGACTATAAAAGCTATAAAGGGGGGACATGTCATGATGATAGCAATGGAATGCAATTGGCTAGTTTTGACCCCAGGGTCATAAATTTGACAAATCTTGGTAGAGGTCCACTTGATGAAGCTTCATACCAAATATCTAAGCTCTAAGTCTTTTGGTTTCTTCCAAGAAGATTTTTTAATATTTTTCCTTTATAACTCTATGCAAAACATGTGACCCCAGGGCGGGGCCATTTTTGACCCAGGGGCCATAAATTGAACAATGTTGGTAGAGGTCTACTAGGCAATGCAACATACCAAATATCTAAGCTCTAGGCATTGTGGATTCTGCCAAAAAGATTTTTTAAGTTTTCCTTATATAACTCTTTCTGAAATCAAGTGACCCCTTGGGCGGGGCCATTTTTGATCCCAGGGGTCATAATTTGAACAATCTTGGGGGAGGTCCACTAGATGATGCTTCGTACCAAATATCTAAGCTCTAGGCCTTGTGGTTTCAGGGAAGAAGGTTTTTAAAGTCTTTCCTTTTGGTTGCCATAGCAACCAGACTTCTGCATGCAATTGAATTCTTTGAACAGCTTTAGTAGAGCTTCATGCGAGGAACATCCTAGGCAAGTTTCAGAAAATTTGGCCTAGCGGTTTCAGAGGAGATGTCATTAGAAGGAAATGTTGACGGATGACGGACATCACGGGAATACTTGGACTGAAAATGTTACCTCTGGAGTGTTAAAATGGTTTTTACATTTTAGGGTTGTGACCTAGTTTTTGATCCCAAATGACCCATAGCCAAATCTGAGCTAGAAATCATTAAAACAACCTTTCTGACAAATTTCAAGGATATTTGGACTGAAAATGTAACCTCTAGAGCATTAACAAGGTTTTTCTACTTTTTGACCCTGTGACCGAGTTTTTGCCCCAGACAACCCATATTTAAAATTGAGCTAGAAATCATTGAAACAATCTTTCTGACAAATGTCCAAGTTATTTGGACTGAAAATGTCACCTCTAGAGTGTCAACAAGTTTTTTTCTTCTATTTTTGGGCTCTGTGACCTAGTTTTTGAACCCAGATGACCCATATTCGAATCTGAGCTAGAAATCATCAAAACAACCTTTCTGACAAATTTCCAGATTATTTGGACTGAAAATGTTATCTCTCCTTCTACAAGAAGATTGACAAAATTTTTAACCAGGTTTTCAACGAAAACTGGTTATTGTGATGCTGAAGTCGGCCGGCGGGCGACTTGAGTTTGCTTTGGCCTATTGACGCCAAACTTGGTGTATAGGTAGCTTATATCAAGAGGCAGCTTGGGATTGCTACCCAGATGTCTATGATCAAGGTCAAGGTCACTGTTGCTAAAAATAGAAATTCAGTTTCCTGCTCAATTAGTTGAATTTGCTTTGGCCTATTGACACAAAGCTTGGTGTATGGGTAGCTTATATCAAAAGGCAACTTGAGATTGCTACCCAGTGTCTGTGATCAAGGTCAAGGTCACTGTTGCTAAAAATAGAAATTCAGTTTCCGCTCAGTAACTTGTGTTTGCTTTGGCCTATTGACAACAAGCTTGGTATATGGGTAGCTTATACCAAGAGGCAGCTTGGGATTGCTACCCAGATGTTTGTGATCAAGGTCAAGATTACTGAAAATATTCAGTTTTAACGTTATTTCTTCTGTTTGCTGAGAACTATTGACACCAAACTTGGTGTGTGGGTATCTTATATCAAGACGCTACTTGAGATTGCTACCCAGATGTCTGTGATCAAGGTCAATGATGCTAAAGATAAGAAATTCAGTTTCCACGTAATTACTTCAGTTTGCTGAGACCTATTGACACCAAACTTGGTGTATGGGTAGCTTATATCAAGACGCTACTCGAGATTGCTACCCAGGTGTCTGTGATCAAGGTCAAAGTCAATGTTGCTGAAAATAGAAATTCTGTTTCCGCTCAATAACTTCAGTTTGCTTTGGCCTATTGACGCTAAACTTGGTGTATTTGTGGCTTATATCAATAGGCAGCTTGCGATTGCTACCCAGATGTCTTTGATAAAGGCCAAGGTCACTGTTGCTAAAATTAGAAATTAAGTTTCCACTCAGTAATTTCAGTTTGCTTTGACCTATTGACAATAAACTTAGTATGTGGTTAGCTTACATCAAGACGCTACTTGGGATTACTACCCAGGTGACTATGATTAAGGTCAAGGCTACTGTTGCTAAAATAGAAATTCAGTTTCCACATTTTAACTTGAGTTACCTGTGACTTCTTGACAGCAAATTTGGTGTGTGGATAGCTTATATATCAAGATGCTACTCGGGATTGCTACCCAGATGTCTATGATCAGGGTAAATCTCGTTGTTGCTAAAAAGAAATTCAGTCTTCGCATAATAACTTGAGTTTGCTTAGACCTGTTGACACCAAATTTAGTATGTGGGTAGCTTATATCAAGACGCAACTCGGGATTGCTACCCAGGTGTCTGTGAAGAAGGTCAAGCTCACTGTTGCTTTAAAAAGAAATTCAGTTTTCACGTATTAACTTGAGTTTGCTGTGACTTCTTGACAGCAAATTTGGTGTGTGGGTAGCTTATATATCAAGATGCTACTCTGGATTGCTTCCCAAATGTCTGTGATCAGGGTAAATGTCGTTGCTAAAAATAGAAATTCAGTCCCCGCATAATAACTTGAGTTTGCTTAGACCTGTTGACAACAGATTTAGTATGTGGGTGGCCTATACCAAGACGCAACTTAGGATTGCTACCCACGTGTCTGTGAACAAGGTCAAGCGCACTGTTGCTTTAAAAAGAAATTCAGTTTAAATAACTTGAGTTTGCGTTGACCTATTGACACCAAACTTGCTATGTGGGTAGCTTATATTAAGATGCAGCTTGGGATTGCTACTTAGATATCTATGAGCAAGGTCAAGGTTACTTGCTTACAATAGAATTTTCAGCTTATACTTAATAACTTCAGCACACTTTGACCTATTGATACTCAACTTGGCATGTGTGTAGCTTACATGAAAATACAGCCTGGCATTGCTACTCAGGTATCTGGTTTATTTTTATTTTGAACTAATGAAACCAACTTTCTGTGTAAGTACCAAAATAACAGCATCATTTTTTCTTCACTGTCATATTTCTTCCTAATTCCTATCACACCAATACTTGGTCGTTGAAAACCTGGTTTTCGTCGCATTGCGGCGCTTCTTGTCACTATATAAGCCTATTTTAAAACAAATGACCTCGGGGGGCCAAATTTGACCCCAGAGGTATAACTTGAACAAACTTGGTTGAGCTCCACAAGACAATGCTACATACCAAGTCATAAGGCTCAGGGCCTTGTGGTTTCAGACAAGAAGATTTTTCAAAGTTTTCTCTATATAAGCCTATGTAAAATCAAATGACCCCGGGGCAGAGCCAAATTTGACCCCAGGGGCATAATTTGAACAAACTTGGTAGAGGTCCACCAGACAATGCTACATACCAAATCTTAAGGCTCAGGGTCTTGTGGTTTCAGACAAGATTTTTTTTAAGTTGAACTATATAAGCCTATGTAAAATCAATTGACCCCCGGAGCGGGCCCAAATTTGACCCCAGGGGTATAATCTGAACAAACTTGATGGAGGTCCACTAGACAATGCTACATACCAAATCTTAAGGCTCAGGGCCTTGTGGTTTCAGACAAGAAGATTTTCAAAGTTTTTTCCTTTAAGTTGCCATAGCAACCAGAGTTCTGCATGGAATTGAATTCTTTGAACAACTTTGGTAGAGCTTCATGCAAGGAACATCCGAGGCAAGTTTTAGAAAATTTGGCCAAGCAGTTTCAGAGGAGATGTCATAAGAAGGAAATGTTAACGGAAGCACGCACGGACGGACGGACAGACGACGAACATCACGGGATCACAAAAGCGCACCATGTCACTATGTGACAGGTGAGCTAAAATCATCTCCTAAACGGTTGGGTGATTTTCCCCCAAATTTCACAGAAATGTACCTTACATAGCTCTCTTTGAAATTGCTAAAACGGTTCCTCTCCATTTAACAAAATGGCCGCCATAGCTAAAAATAGATTTTCGTCAATGTTTGGCTTCAAATGACATCTCCTCCAAAACCACTTGGCCATTTTAAATCAAATTTGACAGAAATGTTCCTTATAATGCCCTTTTAAAAAATTGCTCAAACTGTTCCGCTCCATTGCTTCAAAGCTAGAAATAGAAAAAAAAATTAAAACATCTCCTCCTGAACGGCTAGGTGATTTTCCAACAAATTTCACAGAAATGTTCCTTATATAGCCCTCTTTTGAAATTGCTTAAATGGTCCTGCTCCATTGAACAAAAAGGCTGCAAGAGCTTAAAATAGATTTTTGTCAATTTTTGGCTTCAAATGACATCTCCTCCAAAACCGCTTGGCCATTTATAATCAAATTTGACAGAAAAGTTCCTTTTATTGCCCATTTCTAAAATTCCTCAAACTGTTCCGCCCCATTGCACATAAAAAATTAAAACAACATCTCCTGATGAACAGCTAGGTGATTTTCCACCGAACTTCACGGTTATGTTCCTTACATAGACCTCTATAAAAATTCCTAAAACAGTTTCACTCCATCGAACAGAATGAGCACCAGAGTTAAAAATAGATTGTTTATATTTGGCTTCAAGTGACATCTACTCCAAAACCACTTGGCCAATTTGACAGAAGTGTTCCTTTTTTTTCTAAAATGCTTAAACCATTCTGCTCCATTGCACATAAGAGCCGCAAAAGCTAAAAATAAAAAAAAATCAAACAACATCTCCTAAACGTCTAAGTGAGTTCCACCAAATTCCACAGAAATGTTCCCTACAAGGACCTCAATCTGATTAAAATCATATCCTAAACATCGCTATGCTATTAGGATCTGAGGACGACCAATAGAAGGTCACCTTCTTGTGACCTATCCATCAGCCAATCAGAGCAACGCTTCCACCCTCATGGAAGTAAGTGTTCAACTTGTGAAAATCTATTTATATAGCTGGGATCCCAAACAATTATCTGCCGTGTATAAACTGTCACTGAACTCAGGAAAATTTATTTGTCAAGATCTTCCAAAATAATGAAATTAATGTTGGTGCAGAACATTATTCTTTCAAAATATCTAAGTATTTTCCGTTTCCGATAACAAACATTGTTATGCTAAATAAGTTTACACGCAGTCTGAACACGCCGTGTGTACATGTAAGCTATCGAGACGCGTCATAAGCTACAGTGTCATTGGCTGGGATATAAATAACAATAGTGGAAATTCCAGGTTATCGAGAAGACAGAAATAAATGCGTCGTCTTCAGATCTAACCGTAGGGAAATTGTGAACTTCAGTCAGATTGACAAGGACCTCTATTTAAATTGCTAAAGCGGTTCTGCTCCATTGAACAAAATGGCTGCTAGAGCTAAAAATAAATTTTCGTCAATATTTGGCCTCAAACCACATCTCCTCCAAAACCACTTGGCCATTTCAAACCAAATTTAACAGAAATGTTCCTGATATTGACCTTTCTAAAATTCCTCAAAGTGTTCTGCTCCATTACATATCAGGGCTGCTAAAGCTAAAAATAGAACAAAAAATAAAATAGCATCTCCTCCTCAACGGCAAGGAAATTTTCCATCAAATTTAACGGAAATGTTCCTTATACAGCCCTCTGTTAAGATTGCTTAAATGGTTTCGCTCCATTGGACAAAATAGCCGCCAGCGCTAAAAATAGGTTACCATCAATATTTGGCTTCAAATGACGTCTCTCTCAAAACTACTAATACATTTTAAACTCAACTTGACAGAAATGTACTTATATTGCCCTTTCATAAAATTGCTCCAACGGTTCTGCTCTATTGCACATAATGGCTGCAAAAGCCAAAATAAAGAAAAACTAATTCAAACAGCATCTCCTAAACAGCAGTGTGATTTTCATGTAAATTCACTGAAATATTGCTTACAGATCATTTTTTCTAAATTGCTGAAAATGGTTCTGCTGATTGAACAGAATGGCTGCCAGAGCTAAAAATATATTTTCATCAATATTTGGCTTCAAATGACATCTGCTCTCAATCTGCTAAGTCATTTTCTTTTAAAATTTACAGATTTTTTTTCTGATATTGCCTTTTCCTAAAATTGCTCAAACCATTCCACTCGATTGCACATAAGGTCTACAAAAGCTAAAAATAGAAAAAATCAAACAACAGCAACGTTATTTTCCACCAAATTACACAGAAATGTTCCTTACATAGTTCTCTATTAAAATTGTTGAAACGGTTCCATTCCATTGAACAAAATTAGCTAAAAATAGATTTTCATCAATATTTTGCTTCAAATGACACCTCACAAGCTGTTAACTCGAAATTGCCTCCGCCCCATAGGTTATATTTGTATAAAATATGAGATCTTTGAAAATCTTCAGTTAGAACATGTAATGCTGCATCTGATGTTTGCTCAACAGTAGACCCTAAGCCAAAGTACTCAGGTGAGCGATCCAGTGCCATCTTGGCCCTCTTGCTTATAAAGTCTTTATGTTAGTTTCTCAGAATGTTTGCCTTCATGATATCTCAGTCACCTTCTTAGCGGAACATGTTGGATCAGAAACTAGGTCACCAAGACAGATCATAAGAAAAGCCTGTTAACACTCTGGAGACAACATTTTATGCTCCCCGAAGGGAGAGCATATAGTCGCCGCTATGTCCGTCCATATGCCCGTCCGTCCGCATTTTCTTGTCCGGGACATAACCCTGAAACTACAAGAAGTATCAACAAGAAACTTTGTAGGTAGATAGATATTATTGAGTAGAAGTGCAGCGCATTAGAACCATTACTGCATTGCCTAATTTTTTAGTTATTGCCCTTTGTTCATTTTTATACTTTGAACTTTGTCCGGGACATAACTCTGAAACTACAAGAGGTTTCAACAAGAAACTTTGTAGGATAGATAGATCTTATTGAGTAAAAGTGCAGTGCATAAGAACCATAACTCTGCATTGCCTAATTTTTTAGTTATTGCCCTTCGTTCATTTTTACACTTTGAACTTTGTCCGTGACATAACTCTGAAACTACAAGAGGTATCAAAAACCTCTGGTTTACCTGTCACCAGCCTACTTCAGTGACCATGACACTGTCTGGATAGGACTGCCACTGTATGATTTGATAGAAAAATAAAGAATAAAATGGTAAATCTCTTACATTCTTCATTGCATATTTAAATAGTTTTAACCTTTTCAGCAACTACCAATAACATAATAGCTTTATGCTGAATTTGGCAAAGACTTTATGGACAAACTATTGTGTCCAAAACCTATTCGGGGAGCATCATCCCGTTCGACCGGCTCTTGTTGATCAAGTCTTGATGGAAGTTGCTCAGGATATCTGACCTGATGATATCTGGGTCAAGTTCGAAACTGGGTCATGTACAGTAAGAAACTAGGTCATAAGACATAATCAAATGAAAACCTTGTTAACAATTTTGAGACCGTTTTTGTTTGCCCCCACCACTCTGTGTGTTTGTGTGTGTGTGTGTGGGGGGGGGTCAGCATATAGATTTGCCCTTGTTAATCCAGTCTTTATGAAAGTTGCTCAGAAAGTTTGTCTTGATAATATCTCAGTGAGGTTTGAAACCAGGTCATGTAAGTTTAGAAGCTAGGTCACCAGTCAAAATCAAAGGAAAACCTTGTTAACACTGGAGACTACATTTTTACACACTCATCTGTTTCATTTTTTAGACAGGCAGACAGGGGGAATACTGGGCAGTGTCCCGTGTGAGGGAGTACCTAACCATCACATTCAAGTAAATAGTTTAATTCTATGCTTGACTCCTGAGGTGGGGCTAATTCTCACTCCAGGGACTTAATGAACAATGTTAGTTAAGTCTATTTAGAGGATGCCTCACATCAAAATACAAAGTTGTGCGTAAAGCGGTTTTAGAGAAGATTTTCATTTTTCCCTATATAACTGTTATGTATCAATGATTAGAATAACTACGGTATTAGTATACATTGTATGGCTCTATATATATCATAACTCCTTGTAAATAACTTAGTTCAGTGCTAGCATCCGCCGTGTTTACTTGTGTTGAACAACATAACAATTTTGGCGACGAGGATGGGATACATTTAAAGACAACATGAATTGAGATAATAGCATTATGGAATTACATGAAAAATAATGATAATTAAGTGCCTGAACTCAAATTTTGGACAATTTTGGATTTAAAGTCAAAATGGCAATTTTTTCAATTGGAAACATTGGAGAATACAATGAGTTAACAGAAACTTGGAAAAGTTATACAGAACGTGTAAATCAGTACTTTGCAGTAAATGAAGTAGAAAATAACAAAAAAAGTTCCTGCATTGTTGGTTCTTATGGGTGGAAATACATATACACTTTTACAGAATCTTACCATGCCGGATGGACCAGCAACAAAAAGTTATGAAGAAATAATGACTCTTCTGAATGATCATTTGTCACCAAAACCTTTAGTGATCGCTGAACGGTTCAGATTTCATAATCGTGTTCAAAAGGATGGCGAGACTATTACAGTTTACGTCGCAGAACTGAGGAAACTCACAGAACATTGTAGATTTGGGGACACTCTCAATGACACAATACGTGACAGATTAGTTTGTGGAATAAAAAGTGACACAATACAGAAGAAGTTATTATCAGTGCAGGACTTCACACTTCAAAAAGCTATTGAAATAGCTACCGCGATGGAAATAGCTTCAAAAGATACCGTAGAGCTCCAGCAGCAACATAGGATAATGTCCGTTAACAAAGTTAACAAAAAGAAAGTTTCCAGTTACAAGCCCATGGCAAGGAAACAAGCATCAAAACCATGTTTTAAATGTAATTGAAAAAAACATTCTCCAGAAGAATGTTTCTTCAAAAACGACATCTGCAATTACTGCAAAAAGAAAGGGCATATTGAACGAGCATGTTTGAGTAAAAAATCTCGACGCAAACCTCCACCCAAAAGCCAAAGTTCTATCAAAAATGTTGAAGAAGAACTACTGTCTGTTTGCATAAATACGGTAATGAGATCGGATGTTATCACTGTTTCACCAATTATAGAGGGAAAATGTTTGAAAATGGAGCTTGACACAGGATCAGCTATCTCAGCATTTTCAAGAAAAACATTCAAGAAATTATTTTCTCACAATTATCTAAAACAGATACAACTCTTAAGACCTACACTGGTGAAATAATTAAGCCACTTGGGATAATTAATGTATCAGTGAAATATGAAGATCAACATCACAATTTGGACTTGTTCGTGGTGAAAAACAACAGCCCAACATTGTTCGGCAGGTCATGGCTAAAGTTTATCAAGCTAAACTGGAGTGCAATCAAAGTTCTGAAGGCAGAACCTGAAAATAGCACGAAACAGAAATTGGACGGAATACTCAACAAATATAGTTCTGTGTTTGGTGAGGAAACTGGAAAAGTAAAAGACATGAAGGCAAACATCACTTTAAAAGAGGATGCTCAGCCGGTTTTTCTAAAAGCTAGACAAGTTCCCTATGCCTTAAAACCAAAAGTAGAAAATGAATTGGATCGACTTGAAAGGGAAGGAATCATTGAAAAGGTCGAGCACAGCGAATTGGCCACGCCTATAGTTGCAGTTCCAAAAGGATCAGACCAAGTCAGAATCTGTGGAGATTACAAAATCACTGTCAATCCCCAGTTAAAGGTCAATCAGTACCCTTTGCCGCGTATCGATGACATATTTGCAACATTGTCCTCAGGGCAACGCTTCACAAAAAATGATCTCCGTCAAGCATTCGATCAATTGGAACTTGTTGATGTTTCCAGGAAATACCTGACTATAAATACACACAAAGGGCTGTACCGGTACAATTCACTTGTATTTGGAATAGCGTCATCGCCTGCAATTTGGCAACGCACAATCGATCAAATCCTACATGGAATTCCTCATACAAGTTGCATTTTAGATGATATATTAATCACAGGTTGAACAGACGATGAACACCTTCAAAATCTGCAGTCAGTTCTACAACGTCTGCAAGAATACAACTTGCATGTTAACAAGGAAAAATGCAGTTTTTTTTCAAAATGAAATTGTGTACTGTGGTCACAAAATTGACGCAGATGGGCTGCACAAAACCAACGAAAAGGTTGAAGCAATTTTGAAAGCTCCGAGACCGGAAAATATTTCACAATTACGTGCGTTCTTAGGACTGGTGAACTATTATTCAAAGTTCTTGCCGAATATTTCTACTGTGCTGCACCCGCTACACGAACTGCTCAAGAAAAATGTTGAGTTTGTGTGGACATTAAAGAGACAACAAGCATTTGACAAAGTGAAATCACTTATTAGTTCAGATACTGTGTTGACTCACTTCGACCCCGATTTGCCATTGAAACTTGCGTGTGACTCATCAGCATACGGCCTAGGTGTAGTCATTTCGCATGTTCTGAAAACGGGAGAAGAGCGACCGATAGCATTTGCTTCGCGTTCATTGAGTGCAGCACAGAAGAATTACTCCCAGATGGAAAAAGAAGCCTTAGCCCTTTACTGGGGAGTACGCAAATTCCATGTGTACTTATTTGGGAGAAAATTTACCTTGGTCACAGATCATCAGCCGTTGCCTGCTATATTTGGAAGCAAAAAGGGAATACCTGCTACTACAGCCGCGCGTTTGCAGCGTTATGCAATATTTTTACAAGGACATGATTATGATATTGAGTACAAAAGTTCAAAAGCTCATGCAAATGCGGACGGACTTTCACGTCTTCCAACTTCATCAACTGATGAATGCGATGAAAATGATGACTCTGAAACAGTGCATCAGTTATCACAAATTAACAGTCTGCCAATAAGTGCTAAAGATGTACGAAATGAAACTAGAAAAGATATTATCATATCAGAAGTGCATGGTCTTACACTTACAGGATGGAAAGATAAACCGTCAGATGAACGACTGAAACCCTACTACATACGCAGAAATGAACTTACAGTTCAACAAGGTTGTCTTCTATGGGGTTCAAGAGTTATCATTCCTTCGAAGCTACGACGTAAGGTGCTAGAAGAATTACATGCTGGACACCCTGGTGTAGTTCGTATGAAGGCGCTAAGTCGAAGTTATTTCTGGTATCCAGGACTAGATAATGACATAGAACAGCTTGCGAAGAAGTGTTCTGGCTGTCAGGTTAATCAAAAAGCACCATCAAAGGCATCGCTACATCCATGGGAATGGCCATCGTCACCATGGGAACGTGTGCATATTGACATCGCTGGACCATTTATGGGACATATGTATCTACTCGCCGTAGACGCACACTCAAAATGGCCTGAAGTTCAGATCATGAACTCAACAACAACAACTAGAACTATTGAAGTTTTAAGACACCGGTTTGCTAGATTTGGTGTACCAATGCAAATAATAAGCGACAATGGACCTCAGTTCATTTCTGAACAATTCAAAGGATTCATGGAAAATAACGGAATTTTGCACAAGACATCTGTAGTTTGGCACCCAGCTACAAATGGATTGGTTGAAAGATTTGTGCAAAGTTTTAAACTCGCATGTAAAGCTGCAGCAGAAGATCCCGGATCTTTATCGCAAAAGATAGAATGTTTCTTACTTGGATACAGAAATACACCACATGCAACGACAAACGAAACTCCAGCAAAATTGTTCTTAGGTCGAAATCTCCGCTCGAGATTAGACTTAATCAAACCAAATGTCAAGGACACTGTTGAGAAATCGCAGTTCAAATGTTTAACACCTAACAGAAGACAGCAATTTAGTGTCGGTGATGATGTAATGGTACGTGATTACCGGGACAATGCTAATAAGTGGACTTACGGACAGATAACAGAGAAAACGGGACCATTATCACACAAGGTTAAAACTGGTGAAAATAGCGTATGAAGGAGACATGCAGATCAAACTGTTAAAACAGCAGCAAAACCCGTAACGCAAGAAATAATTCCAGAAATTTCGGACTGTATTTTCAAAGAGGACAGAAACCAAATAAAAACAGACTCACGGCCTAAAACAGAAACTACTTTCGAGCGTCGTTACCCTGTCAGACACAGGAAACCTCCAGATAGACTTACATACTACAAACAGTGATGTGTTATTAAGTGTTACAGATCACAGGGCACAATAATTCCTGTCTGTAAATAAATGAAGAGATAAGTGAATTATCTCAGATATCAGCAAAGCCTATTTTGTTTCAGACAGTGTGTTTATCCTTGAAATTTATGAATAGAAATTTTCCGACAAATGAATGTATTATATGATTATACTTCTTAAATGACAAGGTAAAATTCATCTTCAGATACGGAATTAGTCTCAAATGAAAACTGTGCTTGGTGTTGACACATCAATTTTTAGTATCATTTAAAACAATACATAATGCATGATTTTATGAAAACTGACTTTTGTGAATGTCTTAATGTTTGCATAGCGTGCATACAATTGAACTTGAAAATACTACTTTTAAACTTAAAGGGGAGGTATATGTTATGTATCAATGATTAGAATACATTGTATGGCTTATATATCATAACTCCTTGTAAATAAATTAGTTCAGTGCTAGCATCCGCCGTCTTTACTTGTGTTTAACAACATAACAATAATTACATATTGACCCTGGGGTCATGATTTGAACCAACATGGTAGAGGTCCAGTAGACAATGCTACACATCAAATATCAAAACTCAAAGTCTTGTGGTTTATGAATAATTAGCTACATAGACGTTTTGATTGTCAAGTCTACTAATTTATTTTGAAATCCCATCATGCATCCAGAAGTTGTGGAGTTGTGGCGGACACGAAGTGTATACTTCTTCGAATGCACACATAGACATGGGCAGGGGTAACACTATATGCCCCTAACCCCAGTTTTATGGCGAGGGCATAATTTTTTTTTAATTAAATCTCCTCTGAAACTGCAAGACCTTGAGTGGAGATATTTGGTTTGTAGCATCTTCTTGTCTGAAACTACTAGGCTTAGGGCTAAGATGGACCTCTACGAACTTTGTTCAAATTGTGGCTCCAGGATCAAAATTGATCCTGCCCCAGTGTCCACATGATTTTACATAGGCTTGGCTTATTTCTATAAGAAAACTTTAAAAATCTTGTCTGAAATACAAGGCATAGGGCTGAGATAATTGTTACATAGGCACATTGCATTTATCTCTTGGCTCAACGTCAAGATCATTGATGCTAAAAATATATTTTTGTACTTTTCCCCATACAGACTTCATTTATTGACTGATATCTTAGATATTTCATTTCTGGGTAATTTGCAAGGACCTCTACCCCTAGGCGGGATTTGAGGTCACTAGGGGTCAAAGTCACCTAGGCTAAAAATAGACATTTTACTTGTCATAGAGCTGTTTATTTATTGACTGATATTTTACATATTTGTTATACAGACACCTTGCATAAACCTCTACCATTAGCTGGGGCCAAGGTCACTGTGGCTAAAAATAGATTTTTACTACTTTACCTCAGAAAGCTTTCATTTATTGACCAATAACTTAGATATTTGGTATGTAGTTTCCTCGCATCAACCTCTATCTTTATTTTGGGGTTTGAGGTAAATGGGTCAAGGTAAACAAGGCTTACAAAGATTTTCTTCTTTCTGTCATAGAGCCTTTGTTTATTTACCAATATTTTAGATATTTGGTTTATAGGCATCTTCCATGAACCTCCAACATTCACTTGGGTCAAGGTCACTAAGGCTAAAAATAGATTTTTTTCTTCTTTATGGAGCCTTCATTTATTGACCAAAATCTGTGATATATTGTATCATGCATGGACCTCAACCACTGGGTGGGGTTTGAGGTTACTGGTGTCAAAATAAAGGTCACAGAGGCTCCATCTATTAATATTAAAGTTATGGCAACTTAAGCAAAATGCAATAACTTGGCCTTGACAGACAAGGTCATTTTAAAGTCAAGGTTATACTTCAATAATTCAACATGTCGGTTTTGTCGTAAGTGTTGTGGCCAATTTAAGAAAAACCCAGAAGAATAATTTGAACAACTTTGGTAGAGGAACTCTAGATGATACCACATATCAAAGCTCTGTAGTTTCAAACAAGAAGTTTTTTGAAATTTGCATTTTTTAAAACCCCTTTCACGGCCCTGTGACCTGTTTTATGCAACCGACTGGAAATATTTGAAAAACTCATTCTTGTGATGTTTGGTCAAAATCCAGTAATCTGCTTCAGAGATGTTGTTTTAAGTTTTTGCTATATACATTTAAGTACAAGAGGGCAATGATGGCCCTGGATTGCTCACCTGAGTACTTTGCCTGTGGGAGCTGTTAAACAAACATAAAGCAGTATTTCATTTTCTAATTGAAGATTTGTAGATGCCTACAAATATGGCAAAGTCCATCGGGGCTAAATCGGGGCTAAATCGGGGCTATATGGTGCATGAAGAATTTGGTGAAACCCAAGCAATCCAATCTCTAGCTGTGTCATCGCTGCCATGTGCGCAGGTGCGTTGTGCTGGTGAAACAGTACATTCTCAAGGTTAACTGACAGTTCCGGTCGCTTTTACGGATCGCCTGGATGAGATAACTTGAAACAATTGTGTGACGGAATTATTATTTCATGAAATAAATTTTATTATTATTATTTATATTTTTAAAGTATTTTTATTAACTCATAACAAAATAAGATATTCGCTTACCTTTAAGTAATATGCTGAATTCACCGTTTGCCCGTTGGGAACGAAGTGTGTCAGGTGAATGCCGCTTCGGTCCATGAACATGATACACGTGATTTCCGGCTGACTTGCAGACCCTCGCTTTCTTCAGGAGTACTGTTCCTCTTACATCCCAAACCCTTGATTGTTGCTTAGTTTCTGGATGGTAATAGTAGAGCCGAGTTTAATAGCAAGTAATGACTCTAAGAACCTTTCACCATCGGCTTTCCATCGCTTCAAAAAAGCCTCAGATGCTCTCCTTTGTTGGTCGCTTTCCGTAAGTAGTCTGGTAACCCAGCGTGCACATAAACGTTCCATTTTTAACTTTTCAGTTGGTATCTTGTATGCTGTAGCGACGCCGATTTCAATTTCTTGCGCAATATCCGCACTGTCAGGCGAGCATCATTTCCTAGGGAGGTAGCGACTTCGAACGTCAGTGTATTGTTGATGATCGTTGGTATCCCGCCACATTTTTTGTTGTACGGAGCGGATAAATCTTTCTCAAACCGACCGTGCCACGGATAAACGAGTGCCCGGGGACACGCCTCTTCCGTTCTGTGTCATTTCTAACATCTTTTTTGTTTCCACAGGGGTTTTTCCAAGTTCTACGCAAATTGTAATGTAAGCTCGCTGCTCCGCCTTTACGTCTTTACCCATTTTGACGCTGGTTCTTTGATAACACAGCAATAGCATAGTGTATATGACGTTACTTTAATTGACGTTTTCCCGCTATTTCAAAATTTTTAAGCTTCTATCCGAGTAAGAATGATTTGAACTTACCAATTTTTACGGCGTGCTCCTTGTAATCACACCCCCTACTGTTTTCACCTGACGGTAAGTTTATCAAAATTTGCCCTGCCCTAAGGGGGATCATAGGTTTTCCTTATATGTTTATAAAGTGAAACCTTCACAAATATTCTCTGAAATTATAAGGGCTAGAGCTTTGAGTTTTAGCTCATTTGAGCAAATGCTCAGTGTGAGCTATTGTGATCACCCTGTGGTCGGCGTTTATAGAAATGTTCCTTATATTGCCCTATTCTAAAATTGTTCAGAGCGTTCCACTCCATTGCACAATATGGCTGCAAAAGCTAAAAAGTAGAAAAAAATTCAAACAAAACTAAACGGATAGGTGATTTTCCACCAATTTTAACATAGCTCTCTTTTAAAATTGCTAAAACGGTTGCGCTCCATTGATCAAAAAGGTTCCCAGTGCTTAAAATAGATTTTCGTCAGTATGTGGCTTCAAATGACATCTCCTCCGAAACCCTTAGGCAATTTTACACAAAATTTGACAGAAATGTTCCTTTTATTGCCCATTTCTAAAATTCCTCAAAACGTTTCGCTTCATTGCACATAATGGTTGCAAAAGTTAAAAAAAAATTCAAAGAACATCTTCTAAACGACTAGGTGATTTTCCACCTAATTTCACAAAAATGTTCCTTACTAGCCTTCTATTAAAATTGCTAAAACGGTTTCGCTCCATTGAACAAAATGGTCGCCAGAGCTTAAAATAGATTTTCGTTAATAATTGGCTTCAAATGATATCTCTTCCAAAACCATTAGGCCATTTTAAATTTGACAGAAATACTACTTATATGGCAGTTTGTTATTTAAAAGACGGATGAAAAAATGATTAAATTGGATTTCTGAGAAACATAATGGAGCTTTTGTGATTGAAACTTGTGGTTGAAACTTATTATTGTTCGAGTTTTTGTGTTTGAAAAGGTGTATTTTAATGCAGATAAATGTAGGATAAATGGGCAAAAAGAGATTTTATGAGACAATTACGCCTTCGGACAAAACATCCGAAGCGCAAACAAAGAAAACTAGGAGTAAAAAACGTTCAGGCATGTCTACAAATTCAAACACTTCTGGTCAAAGTGAAAAGGGGACTTACTCTCCTGCGCATCGGTCGAATGTTTCACTTTCTTACCTCTGCTAAAATTCAATTTTCAGAACGATATTTTTATTTTTAGACAGGGAAATCCACGGTTACTTTTCAGCCAATCAGTGACTAGCTTACAACGAAATGTCCATGACAACCAAAAATGTAAACAAACAATGCATGTCTGCAAGTTACTTACGTTTTTCACTTTTGAGCGTAAAGGGGACTATACAAGGGACTATTCAAAGTGATACAAATAGTCATGGATTTAGCCAGCATTTGCTGCAGACTCCAGGTAATGGAAGTTTTATTATGCCACCAGTATACCAAGTACCTCAGTACATGATGAATTCTGGCTCATCAGTACTAAATTCCGGATCACCAGTACTAAACTAATCTCAGGGTGTAGGAATGGTTGCTTCCTGTAATGCCTCGGCTAGCACCGACATTATACAGAACTTACAAAATGTCATGACTAAGTTACAAACTATTGAGTCTAAGTTGGTGTAACTAGACGTTAAACAGATTTCAGTATAGGAGCTCACAGGTAGAATAAACTCTATGTATGTAAAAATTAGTGAAATTGAGGCCAGTCAGAAGTTTATAAGTGCTCAGTACGATGATATGTCGACAGCTACCAGAAAGAACACCTCTGCTATCGATCAGTTGCAGTCCTGAGTTCAAGCACTGCCTGATGAGAATTTTAAGATTCGTTCCGAAAAAATGCAAATTCAAGAGGACATAATAGATCTAAAATGCCGGTCTATGCGGGACAATTTATTGTTCTATGGTCTGTCGGAGGGTAAGACGTTAGGTCTAACGACTCTGCTGTCACAAGATCACACTTCAAATGTCGCTGGTGAGTGGTCGGTACATAATTCTCAAAGTCCGAGCGTCACTCAGTCTGGTGAATCACAGGATAACCAACCCATGAGCGAAACATTACCCGGGGCCCATAGTGTTCTGTATTCAGAAATATGCCAAAAAGAAACTCAGCCTAGTGTATCCCAGGATAGCCAACTCGTGAGCGAAACTCCAAACGGGGCGTATAGTGTTGTGCATTCGGACACACGCCAGAGAGTTTTTGTTACTGATGACTGTGACGAGAAAGTGCGTTATTTCTGTTCAGAAATGTTAAAAATTCCAAATGTTAAGAATTCAGTACTTATTGATCGTGCTCACCGTGTCGGAAAACCGGTCCCTGGTAAAATTAGGCCTGTAGTAGTGAAATTCAAAGATACATCGTCGAAAATGATGGTAAAAAACGCTCTTAAGAATGTTGACTTGAGAGTAACTGGTTTTAACATAGGTGAAAAGTACCCACAGGAAGTTCAGCAACGCAGGCGCGACTTGATTCCTGTCATGATTGAAGCCAGGAACCAGAAGAAAAAGGCCTTTCTCGTACGAGATAATCTTTTCATTGACAATAAGTTGTACTTCCCAACACATATTACTGAACAGAATGGTTCTAATGCTGCAGCGCAAAACGCTTCTTCTCATTCTAGTTAGGATAGCTTTGAAAAGTATGACTTGAGTTTTATATCTTGGAATATTGAAGGTTTGACATGTTTAGACGACGAAGATTTTTTAAATTTTGTGTATGAATTTGATTTCATTTTTCTAAGTGAAACGTGGCAACGTACTGCTGAAAATTATAATCTTCCTGGTTATGAGTCTGTTACAGTCCCTAGACCGGAATCATTGAATGGAACTTGCAAGAGGGATCATGGGGGTATTTGTTTGTTTTATAATGACACCTTAAATGATGGTGTACATATTGTCGATATTGATAATTCTGGTATTATCTCGGTAAAACTGCTAAAATCTTTTTTTGGAAATGAAGATAATATTTTTCTATGTTTTGCTTACATTCCTCCGAGTAAATCTGTGTATTTTCATTCTCATGAAACGGGTTTTCTTGAAACTATTGAAACAACTGTGAAGAAATATTCTAGTATGGGTTCAGTTGGGATTCTGGGAGATTTAAACTCGCGGTGCAGTGAAAAATCTGATGTTTTAGAACCGCCTAAAATTGTGAACGGTATGTACATTTCGTTAATAACGAGTCACCGATGCATAATAATGTTTCAATACCAGTGAGAAGTTCTCTCAATAAAACGGTGAACTCGTCGGGTATTAAACTTATGTTTATGTTTGTCTTCAGAATTATGTCTCCCCCCAAAAATGGGGGAGACATATTGTTTTTCCCCCAGTTGTCCGTCCGTCCGTCCGTCTGTCTGTCCGTCACAAAATCGTGTCCGCTCTGTATCTTCCAAAGCCCTTGAAGGATTTTTATGAAACTTGGGTCAGATGTTCACCTCATCAAGGCGACGTGCAGAACCCAGTTTGAGGGTGTGGTGTCTCAAGGTCAAGGTCACACTTGGAGGTTAAATGTCAAATGCCACAAAATCGTGTCCGCTCTGTATCTTCAATAGCCCTTGAAGGATTTTTATAAAACTTGGTTCAGATGTTCACCTCATCAAGGTGACGTGCAGAACCCACTTTGCGGGTGCGGTGTCTCAAGGTCAAGGTCACACTTGGAGGTCAAATGTCAAATTTTACAATCGTCTGACTCAATACTACCTGCAGCAACTGGCTGGGGGTAGACATATGTTTTTGTTCAATCAAAAACCCATTTCTAGTTAAAAATTGTTAACGGTAGAATTGGCCAAGATTACGGGATTGGTTATTTTACGTACATTTCAAACACAGGTAATAATGTTATCGACTATGCATTGTTGTCGTATCGTTTATTTCCGGTTATAAGCAATTTTGTAATACATGATCTGTTATCATTTTCTCCACATGCACCGGTACAATTGGACTTGTATTGTTATCGTAAAAAAAAATAAACGTGACTGCGAGCCTTTACTGTAAAAATGTTAAAATGG
Organism: Cyclina sinensis; assembly: GCA_012932295.1. NCBI lineage: Eukaryota > Metazoa > Mollusca > Bivalvia > Venerida > Veneridae > Cyclina > Cyclina sinensis. The sequence goes on from JAAONU010000015.1 coordinate 9,043,278, forward strand.
GATAATAATTTAAGTGATAGATATAGAGAGTCTATAATTACAGAACTGTCTAATATTGAATCAATAGTAAAGAAGATTAATTTTGATGCAAAGCATCAAAGGCGGCGCACATGGTTTTGAAATAAGATAAATAATAAGTGTATAAATTAACCTAAACAATTGTACACGTGTGTAGTACATGTTGTACATTTTGATGATATAATCAAGTTATTTACAGATGGGATGTAAACAGATTTTAAAGGGGGACATTTGAATTATATCCATGTTTTAATCACTTTTATTGAAGATGTGAAATCATGTGAATTCACTTTTCTTCAACAAAATGACCAGATATGAATGACTTTATCCTCATAAAAAATCATTTGATCTTTCTCTTTTTATGAAAATTGCATATTGTCTCCCTTTAAAATTTCCAAAGTTTCTAGGCAGCCCAAGACATGTCAAAATTTCAAATTTAAACCTTGAATGACAATTCCAAGAATATGTTTTTCTTCCCACAGAGAATGAGAATTTGAGATCCATGGACGGTTATTTCTGTAGAAGAGAACTGTAGAAGAGAATGGTCAATTTAAATTATTGAAAATCACCTCGTAATCTTGCTTTTTCCCCGGTCTGTGTTTAAGAGAAAATTATATCTAAGGAATTACCGTCTCTGGTAGGAAACGGGAAACGAATTTTTGTGTAGCAATAGCAGTGTGAGTGTATTTCTGAAATTGGAACAAAGAGAGCTGCCGACCTGACAGTGCTTCCGATAGGTAATCAGCTATGGAGTACACATTCTCCTATAATAGATGAAGGGCTTTACTGCTAAAAATTTTCTTGTACGCATAATATTCCCAGATTTGGTGAAAAATTTACCAAGATACTTGTCTCTGAAGGTGTGTCCTCGATTTTGAAATAATTCCTATGTTATCGACATCCAAAAAATAAAACCTTACATGTAACATCTTTGTTCGAATTCCACATTTCACAGTATGGTATTACATCATTTCAAATATTTTGTAATTTGTCTGCACTAGATTACACACGAAGAACAACTGGTACTCTGTCATATTCATGGTTTAACGGTTTAGTGGCGTAGTGAATAGATATGTTTTTTTTTTGTAACTATAACGACTGAATTGACTCCAGCAAAGTAAGAGTGTTCTTCAAATTCATCCTTGTGTCTGTATTCACAAAGACAGACTCATTCTTTATTATTGCATTAAAACGACAGATTTTGTACAATTTCTATTTTCAAGTTAGTTTATACAAATCAATTTTATTTCGATTGTGACGAAAGCTTTTAGCTAATAGAATCATTCTCAAATCCGTCTCTGGAACCAACCAGTACTAAGTAATGAGAATAAAGTTTCTTGCTGAAGGAAATAACCGATGCCGACACGGCCGCTGACGGGGTTCGATCTCGTGTCTTGACTAGCTATCCTTACAAGTCCGAACTTTTGACCACTCGGCTTCACCTTTCTTTATATAGCTATAGAATTAACAAAGATTTGCATTTCAGATTAAGTAGCAACACATTGCTAGAAAAATGCAGTGAATACACAAGTACTTGCAGCGCTTTGATTTGTTTTGGGAAAAGTAATTAAAATCTGTAATTTTTGCATCAAAAACTTTTGATTAAAAATACAAACTTACCTGATTTGAATCAATTTATTTTTAAAATTAATAAATACGATTTATGAAGTGACATATTTTAAGTTATGTACAGAATAATTGGATTTTTTTTACATTGATAATGATCCAAGATTCTCCCAAATTGATTACGTCAGCGCATGGTACAAAATGAAACACTATTCCAATATAGGCGTCGCCGTTCTCGGCGCCGCCAATGATGTAGTAGGAAATGGCATGAGTATTGATAGTGCTGTAAATTCTATAGCTAGTTTTTTATACAATTATGCGGATGATATTTTTGGTCTAAATAAAGTCATAAAATCTTTTAAATACAGAAGAAAATTTAAGAGTGAATGGTTTGATTATGGTTGTGTATACGCAAGAAAAAATTTGTTGCTGCAAGTAGGGCATATTCAAAAAATAGATCAACTGTAAACAGATATAATCTTGTAACAAACAGACGTTTATATAGACTGGCGAAACGCAGGGCAAAAACTAGATTTAATATAGCGCAAAAATATATAAAATGCATAATTTATCTAAAAGTTGTCCTAAATTATTTTGGAGTGAAATAAGAAAGTTTAAGAATAAATATACATCTTCAAATGTGTCTAAAGATGAATTTTATGACCATTTTAAGAATTTATTTAGTGATGACGATGTTTTTACATATAATGAAGTCGAAAACTCTCTTAATGGTGAAGTTTTAAATGTTAACTATGTTGAAATGTTAGATTCTGAAATAAGATATAGGCTGAGGTATCTAAAGCTATTTCTTCTCTTAAACGAAATAAAAGTGGAGGTTATGACCTGCTCTTACCCGAAATGTTTATTGAGTTTGATATTTGGTATGAAGCATCATCTAGTGGACCTTTACCAAGTTTGTTCAAATTATGTCCCTGGAGTCAAAACTGACCCCATCCCAGGGGTCACATGTTTTACATAGAGTTATATAGGGAAAACTTGAAAATCTTCTTGTCAGAAACAAGAAGGCCTAGAGTTAAGATATTTAGTATGTTGCATTGTCTAGTGGACCTCTACTAAGTTTTTTCAAATCATGGACTCTGGGTCAAAAATGGCCCCGCCCCGGGGGTCACATGTTTAACATAGGAAAATAGGAAAATATAGGAAAATCTTAAAAAATCTTCTTGTCAGAAACCGTTAAGGCATAAGGCTTAGATTTTTGGTGTGTAGCATTGTCTAGTGGACCTTTACCAAGTTTGTTCAAATAATACCCACTGGGTAAAAATAGGCCCAGCCCAGGGGGTCACTTGTTTACATAGAGTTATATAGGAAAAGGTTTTAAAAATCTTCACAGAAGAAACCATAAGGCTTAGAGTTGAGATATTTTGTATGAAGCATTGTCTAGAGGACCTCTACCAAGTTTGTTTAAGTCATGGACCCTAGGTCAAAAATGGCCCCGCCCCACATGTTTTACAGAGAGTTATATAGGAAAAAATCTTCTTGTCATTAACAACAGGGCCTAGAGTTAAGATATTTGGTGTGCAGCATTATCTAATGGACCTCTATCAAGTTTGTTCAAATCATGGCCCCTTGGTCAAAATAGGCCCCGCCCTAGGGGTCACATGTTTTACATAGAATAATATAGAAAAAACTTGAAAAATCTTCTTGTCAGAAACCACAAGGCCTAAAGTTAAGATATTTAGTATGCAGCATTGTCTAGAGGACCTCTACCAAGTTAATTAGAAAAATGTCCCTGGGGTCACTATTGGCCCCGCGCGAGGGGTCACAAGTTTTAGATAACAGTATAAAAGATAATCTTTAAAAATATTCTTGTCTGAAACCACAAGGCCTAGAATTTTAAAATTTGGCACGAAGCAAGCTTTATCAAGCTTTTTCAAATTATTAGATTAGGTTAAAGGTCACGGAGGCTAAAAGTAGATTTATCTACTGTACCTCATAGAGCCTTCATTTATAGACCAATATCTTTGATATTTAGTATAGAGGTTCCTTGCATGGACCTCTACCCATGGGTAGGGTTTGAGTCACTGGGTCAAGGTCAGGGTCACCATAGCTTATAATAGATATTTCTACTTTCTGTCGTAGCGACTTTATTTATTGACTAATATTTTACATATTTGGTTTGTAGGCACTTACATATTTTCAATTAAAAAATGAAATACTGCTCCTAGCAAACCTACAGCCAAAGTTCTCAGGTGAGCGTCCCAGGGCCATCATCGCCCTCTTGTTTATTTATTATTTTCATCGATGATATGAAAGAATACTTAGCTGTTGATAACATTGATGACTTGCAGATATATTTGTTATTATTTGCTGATGATACGGCTATATTTTCGTGCTCTGAAGCTGGTTTACAGGTATTGTTAGATAAATTATATAATTACTGTACCGAATGGGGTATAGAGGTAAATATAAACAAAACAGTTGTAATGTTTTCAAACAAGGTAATGGACACCAAAATAAATTTTTGAAATACAACCAACAGGTACTGAAGCAGGTTAAAACTTTTACTTATCTGGGTGTTACATTGTCAACGAATGCGGCCCTGGAACTCTATCTACGGTCCCAATTGCGGTCCTAAATGTACAATCATTTGACAGATAAAAAATGAAGGAAGCCGCATTCATGATTGTTCGTGGCTAAATGAAGGAAGCCGCATTCATGATCTACGTGGCTAAATTTATTAGAGAAGTTTATCGAAATTAGTACATTTTTGCAGATTTTTTTAATGACGACCGCAATAAAATGAAAATTTGTTAACTGCACAAAAAACAACAGACTTCCAATTCAGACTTTGGCATTTTTGCCGCAGAAGTATGCTTAACACATTTGATAAAATCATTGGTTTGATATTTTAATCAAAGCGCAGGAACACTGGGATATTCTCTGCTCCTGGTAATGCTACTATGGATCAAAATTTTGCTGGCCTCAAACAGATAAGAACCAGTGACTTTTAGACTTTTTAGTCAGGTCTCAACATAAATTTATATTCAAGTTGTTAAACTTAGATTTAGAATGCAATTCATAGGCAAGTGCAGTATCCGTAAAATCAGCAGAAGGCATGTACAAAGTTAAGAGGGAAGAAAAGAATAGACTTTTTTTCAATTCCTGCATTTCAATACAATCACATGATAATAAAGCATGTTGTTAGGTTGTAGCAAAATTTGTGGATTATATGTTATTGATGATTACATTTAATCATTATATCATTTCACTGAATAAAATATATTGAGTTGAACCAAGAAATTAATCTGAGAAATTAAAAATATTTTTACGTTTGATGATTATCAAGATTTTCTTAATATTCAATCCCTTAATATTAAATGTTGGTTCAACCTTGCCCTACGCATTAATTTAGCCAGAAGTAACTGCTGTATGGTGTGGTGCTACATATGACTGAATTAGAACTCAGTAAATATGAGTCATTTATGTCTGCCTTTTCCGGTTTCTTTTGAAGTTAGTTACTGAATAATGCCCTGAAGAGCAAGTGTAATATAATTAAGACAACGCATATGTTTGAATAGATAGGATACTGTGTCAGTTCCCTGTCTGTATATTTTCGCTACCTATATTCTTTTGCACCCAGTCTAATCGCTACTTAGTAGATTTGCTACAGGATTTCTCGCAAAATGGCTAACTATAATGGCTACTTAAGGTAAGGTATTTATTTTAAGCGGTATATCGAGTGGTATGAAAATAAATATTTCACGAGTGGCGATAGCCATGAGTGAAATATGATAATTTTCATACCACGAGATGAAAATAAATCACGTATTTATAGAAAAAACTTGAATTTTCTGTTTATTATATACTTTTCTCTTTTTTGACCTTGAGATTCGAAAGAATTCCCCTTTAATTTAGTGTATTGGCTGAATTTAGAAGAAAGTAGTCCGGCAAGACACCAGTGAAAATGCGGAAAATATGTTTCACTGCAGTAAAAAATAAATTTTTACAGTGAAAATACGGAAAATGAAAATATGCAATTTATTTCATCAATATTTCTCAATATTTCATTTATAAGTATATAATAAAAAGTTTTACAAACTTTTATCAGAGAAAAAATACCCCGTTAGTCACGAGATACATACTTAATTTTTTCATTATTTACATGCTGAATTAGTTGCATGGCTTAGTGGCGTTTAGGTCAGAGACTGCTAATTATTTTCACATAGGGTTACATTGTAACCTTTTGCTCTGCCACTAATTCCCTAAAATTCATTCAGTACCAAGACCCATTTGCTTGCACAGAACAATCCTAGACACAAACTTCCATGCATTTTAATATGGGGTTGACCAGCATTTAAGAGAGCTGTCCGGTGTAACATTAACCTTGGGTCATTTTTCAACGGATTCGTGATCAGTTTTCAACGTTGAAAATTGACCCGCCCCGTTAATTAATGACCCAACCACATGTAAAATATTGACCCCCGTTGAAAACTGATCAACTTTAGGCAGGTCATATTTGAACGTTGAGAATTGATCCCAATAATCTTACGCAATATACCTATTACCATACAGATGAACGATTAATATTTCTGTATTCTTTTCATATTTTAAAGTGATAAACATATAGTTATTCATTCAAGCGCGCTACGAGCTAATAAGACTTCAAATTACTTGCCAATTCATCGATAATAACTCATGATACTTGTCAGAAATAGAAATTAAACCCAGCTACCCTTTTTTGAATGCTTATTTACAAACTGATCTACTACAGTTGGGTTATATTTCAATCTCCCGTCAATTTCGGGCCGTTGGTTCGAATGACAGGTGGTTGTTTATCACTTGTGTATCAGACGTATTTAAGAGAAACTGCCTAGTGTAATATTAGAAACTATACCAGTTCTTTTTTTTTTTTTGGTGAGCAATTTGGCAATATTTTTGGACCTGGTTAGGTCAAACGAAACAAAAAAGACTTTTCAGAAAACTGTCAGATTTTGAAGAAATTATCCTATCAGGCACCTTTAATTCCATGCTTTTAGCGTAGAGTAAGACACTTTATGACTTCGAGCGTTCTGTTCCATAGCCGATCTGCTAGAAAAATTAAGGTGTAGTAATAAACGGTAACAGGATAAAGGGGATAATATTACCGGTAACCAAATTGTTGATCATGATGTGGGAAGTTTGGCTGTACGATTTCCGCATAAATTTTCGGATTGTGCGCTTCACAGGGTGGTTTGACATGACTGGCATTAGTTGGCGTTTTGCTTTCGGTCATGTAAATATGAAGTAATTATATTTAGGGCCCGTCGGCAATTTAGGGGTCATTTTACAATGTTGACCTCCTGGGTCATTTCAACATTACACCCCATTACATTGAATAAATAATTTCATATCCAGTTGGGCACTGTTACAATCCTGTTATAGTAATAAACGGGACCTCCGTGGCCGAGTGGTTAAGATCGCTGACTTCAAATCACTTAGTCCTCACTGATGTTTATTCGAGCCTCATTCGGGACTTTGAATTCTTCCAGCTGGCTTACGGAAGGTGGTTTATTCTACGAGTTGCCCTCTCTTGATGAAATAATGCACGGAGGGCGCCTTAGGGTCTTCCTAATAAAGTATCTATATTTGAAACCCTATTCTTTACTTGTGTCGTATTAAGATAATTATATAAAATGAACTAAAAAACAACCAGTTGAAAAAAGTGTAATTTCAATGCTAAACCTATACAGTCGTACATTTTCATTAGCTTGACTATGCGAATGAGAATAAGAGCTATTCAAATGGCCCCTAGCGTCTGCGTCACACCTTCGTTGAGTTATAATCATAGCCATATCCAAAATAACCACTCAATGCACCAGCCTTCCCAGTGATCAGCCTTATCAAATACAGTTGAATATACCCTTGCATGACTTAACAAATTCTGATTGAGTAACCATTGATGAAATGAATTCAAACATCACACATGTCTTCCAAAAGATAAAACCTTGCTTTTTCAAGTAGTTCTTTTCGAGACCACTGTTACCTATTTTCTTCTATAATGAAGATATTGTAGAATATTTTAGGCAGTTTGATAAAACAGTACTTCTAAAGAAAACATGTTCTTTACTCAATTTCGAGACTTTAGTTAATTTGGTACAAAAGTGAACCTTCTCCTTTTCGCAAAACACGACCGCTTGAGTGTAAACAAGCTCATTCTTTGATTTGAACCTGGTGTCCTAGGTTTTGACCCTACATGATCCAGATAAAAATTCATGCGATATTTCATACACAAAAACATTCTAACCAAGTTTTATGTACATTAAATGAACAAGAGCGTTAACAAACTTTCCCCTTGATTTTAATGGGTGACCTAGTTTTTGATCCCATATGACCCAACATATGGTGCTTAGTGTTAGGATCTCTGATTCTGCATGTGCTATACATTTGAATCCTGTGCCTGTTCCTTTTTGCTTCTAATGACAGTCACAAAATTTTTGGTTATTTAGTTAACTAGTTGGTTTGACTTCTTTAATGTTTTATACATTATTATTCTGGCAAACATAAATACACATTTATGACTACGATTTCTATGGTTTTTGGACAACAGCGTCTTATTATTTGCAAGTACATTAACAATTGAATACACATGTTTATCCGTTAAATAGACATACTGAAACTGAAAGCGACTCCTCTGAACAACCATATTAGTCTGTAGGAAAAACAAAAAAATGATCACAGAAAGGTAAAAATCAAACCTGTAAAGCCATGTTTCAGAGCTATTGAAACAGCGTTTTTAGAATACAGCATAACTGACTTTGATAATGTCCACAATTTCTAACAGTTTACAGGATTTGCTTGGCAGGAAGACCGTTAGTTAAAATACAGTAATTAAAATGTCAGGCAAATACAACTGAAACCTGGTTAAATTTTAATGTTAAATGTCAACTTTTACTTTCTTGTATATTGATAAGTACACATATATATAAGTATCACATCAAACTGATAAGAATATTCCATCATCCTGTATGTCTCTGCCAAAATAAATATGTAGACATGACTTGTTAATTATTTAAATGAGATCTTATCTTGTCAACAGAAGACCTGCATTTTATTTTTTTAATATAATTACTTTTTAGCCATAAAGGAATACAGTACTAACATGCAACTTTAATTACTTGGTAGAATATTTTAAAATTTACTTCAAAAGTCAAAGCTTTATTATATATAAAATCTTTTAAGTTTGTCTCAAGGTTCACAAAATAAATATTTTTGTTTTTTGTAGTTGTTTCTTTTACTCGCAATCTGTTGTTCTATATATATCAGATAAATAATGCAACTGCTGGTCAGTTTTATTATCAGAGATCAAGTAACTTCTCTCTTGGAGACCCCATAATATATTGCAGCCATGTGTTTGCAATCAGTAGAGGTCATTCAAATGATTTGCCTAACTGATAATAACAGTACTCATGCTGAGGTGTGAAGGCTCAGCTCTGAGCCCTGAATCGTCCAATTTGCTAAAGACTGAATTGTATTTTTCGGTATTTTTTTTGTTCGAGTTGGTCTTATGTAACACTACAGCAGTCATATTTTCAGTACACTTTTATCACTGTCACATCATTCTGACTATTTTGTGTACGTATGACACATTTTCTTCATATGTGTGATATTTCTGCGAAATTCAGATCCATCTACACATGATTTGATTAAAACGCTATTACCTTCCTTTGATTTTTAATCATATTTTATTGATTGAAAATTTGTACATGTAATATAAAGTACATCAAATAAAAAGACTACAGTTAATACAGAAATGGAAACATGCATATTTAATATTTTGAAGCGAATTTGTTGGATCACAAGTTTGACCAATGTTAATGAAGGCCCTCCCCCTAACAGAATTTAATAACAAAATGCCCGGCTTACAAAGCATGTTTACGTAATTAATGTGTAACTTTAATATAAAATGTAAAGACTATGAAATAAATAAAAGAAATTATTTTAACTTTTTAGTACAATATCAACCTTCCTTTTTGAGAAAAGTATACATATTCGGACTAAACAGTGTGTCCAATTTGTTAGACTTATTTTGCTTAACACGAACTGGGTCTCCTGAACTAATGGTACTTTCTTTCGGTCCCCGTTTTTCGTCAGAATATATTTTGTCCTTCCCATCACGGTCACGTATGACGAAATAATGAGATTTCAAAAATTTCGGTTCTTATCATGCGACCATATCCTTTCAATGGCCATAGCGTAAAAAAGTTGAAAAGCCTAAGCGTTCATCCTAAATTCATGGTTTAACCTAACTTTATCCAATATGATCTTCTCGTATAATTTTTACAGGCTTAAGCAAAGGGAAATTGCTCTGTAACTATTTGGGTCCTACTTAGATTTATTATCATCTTTGAACAGCGCCTTTCAAGTCATTTGGAATATAACTGAAATAAGACATGCGTTTGAAAAGTTTTGTTTTAACGGAAATAAGATGTCGCCGCCGTATTTAATGTGTTCGTAATAAATACGGTCATAACCACATGCTTTACCGTTTTTGGAAGTGCCTATCATTTTCTTACTATGGTTTTATCTATGTCAATTTTATCATTCTTTGTGATCTGTGAGTTTTGATGTATAGCTTCAAGGCTTAAAAACCATCTAGCTGCTCTTGATAAATAAATGTATAACATTGCTTGAAGTAGAACTTTCGACAGATAATAGAATATAATCTGAAATTGTCGTTTTGTATTCGTCAAAATTGCTTTGTTTTGTTTTTCTATTTCCTACCCGCCAAAACTCACATAATTTGGGGGCGTCATTTCGTACCAACAAAAAACCTTGTTCTTGTCTTGCAGTCTTCATTTCTAAAATGCTCAAAGAGCTAAAGGTAAGTTTCGTCGAACTTTATTTACTATTTAAAAATAAGAAGAAACATCTCATTTGCATCAATCTATCTAGCTAGCTTCTGTCAATGTCAAATCCCTCACGAAATGAACATATTTTTTGTTTGAAACTATTTGATCTTGATGAATAAAGTTCTTTCTTCATTATGCAGAAATGAATGAAATTAATGATTTTAGCTAAGGGTTTTCACTGGTTAATAAGCATTTCAGAAATGGTTTGATTTGCTGCAGAAATAAACAGTGTAATCCACCGGCTTTTATAGAAATGTTTATTTCCGGACTTATCTGGACTGCTTGTTACTACCTAAATCTCTAATCTTTTTAATCGTATTACTACATTGTTATGAATTGTATATAATACTGCAGTACAAAGAAAATCTGAAAAACAATACTTACCTTATTTCCTAAATTTGCCTGTACGTTTCAAAATATCCCGATCTAGTCAGAGCTAAAGGTGATAATGTCAAGACAGCGTGCGTGCGTGTGTAAACCTAGCCCGTTATCAGCGCGCTTTGCACGAAATGGACTGTCTTTAAAAATATTTATTATATACCTCTAAATTTTATAAAATACACGCAAATCTTGAAGCGCGAATACGCTTCGACGGATAGAAAAATCCGTATTATGTTAGTGTCAATTACGGTACCAAATATTTATGGAAGTGCCTGGACTATTATTCTTGGTTTTAGAAACGAAATTTCCCCCCTCCTTCCGTCAAAAATATAAACGAGTTTTATTGAATTCTATTACAATTTTTTAACATAAAAATCAATTTATTTTTCAATGAAATTTTTGTTTGTGAAATAAAAGTTCAGTAAATTGAATCATTTTGTCTTTTTTGTTGTCTAAAATTTATAGGTATATAATAAAAAGAATAGAATCTTGTCAACAGAAATACAAGTATTGCCAACTTAGATGAGAAAAAAGAAGAGAATTACCCTGAAAAAAGACCTAAAACAAACTTTTTTTGGTACCGTCTAAGATTAAAGTTGTCATCTGCAAACTGTGAAATTTTGAATTCATTATTATTAATTGTAACCCCTTTAATTATTTTTCTTGTCCTTATTTTCAATGCAAGTACTTCTGCACATAGAATAAAAATATTACATGACAGGTAAAAGAAATTAACATGACGGTAACCACGCCCTATTTTGATGAAACTTGAAAGAAATCAACACTGGTAAATTGCGGAAACTGACTCTTGATACAATATTTTGAACCTGGTTCTTATTGAAGGTCCAAATTAAAAAAGATTAAAGTTTGTTGTACAAATTTCCATGATAATAAATGAAATGCCTTTTCAAAATCTATCAATAATAAGAGGCCATTTATCTCATGTTCTTGGTATATTGCATTATATCATAAATTAATCTCGTATTTTCTCCAATAAATCTATCCGGAATAAAACCTGTTTGTTCCTTGTTTACTAAAAGGTCAAGAACACTTTTAATTTTATTTGCTATACAGCCAGATCCTATTTTATATACTGTATCCAATAATGTAATTGGCCTCCAATTTTTAAGATTTCTAGATTTATTTTCTTTTGGTATACACGTGCGTTGGAGTATACGATAATTTTCCAGAATTGTAAGCATGATTTCTTAATCTTAAGTCCTGACAACAAAGTGTCCAAGTTTCTAGAAATCTGCTCCAAAACCTGTTGTGCCTGGGCTTTCATTATTTTTCGTGTTGACAAGAACCTTACTTGCTTCTCTATATGTTAACAAACTCTTAATATCTGAAGATTTAATATTTGAAAGCTTTGGTACATCAATATTACTTACATAACTAGAAAAATCAACTTCAGAATCATTTTCAGGGTTCTCATCAAATAAATTCTTATAAAATGCTTCTGTTTCTTTCAGATTCAAGTTTTGTTCATTTATCATTGTTCCATCATCACACTATAGCTTGTTAATTGTTTTTGATGTGTAATAATGTTTTTCTAAATTGCAAAAAATATCTACTTAGAAAAAACCCCCACCATAATATTTTGAATTCTTGATCTAACAATAAAGACTTATATTTTTTTTTCTTGAAATACTTTTAGTTCCTCTTTTAATAACTTGAGGCTTTCCAAACTGTCATCATTTAAGTTAGATTCTATATTTTCTATTTTATTGAGTAATTCTTGTTCTAGTTTAGAGTTTTCTTTCCTTTTATAAGCTGCATAAGATATTTATTGTCCTCTAATTTCCATTTCTAATTTCCATCAAGAAATAATTGAATGAAAATCGATATCTTGATCGACTTTCGGTTTCGCGAGATATCGATTTCCCCACGCTGCTCGTAGCAAAATACAAGGTCTCAGACAGCTACTACAACATAATATTCCATGTGTGTGTCAAATACTGTGCTTTTTTTCAATATGAATATATGAGTTTATTTTCACAAAATTGTTGCAAATTAAGATCTTGTTTTCTTTTGCAAATAGTGTTGCTTTTTATAAGCGAAATGTCCTGTATATTTAGGTCGACAGTATGTAGAATACCAGTTTTGTCAGCCAAATTGTCAGTTTTGTATTTTCTGTAATTTACATGCCAGTGGTAATATCGCTAGGCGTACCCCACGGTAATATTTGTAAATGTATTGCTTTTTGTAAATATATTTAAATCGGTTTATAGATATCAAACTCATATTCTTAAGTTTGCTAAGTTTCTTTTTTTTTTGGTCAATCCTATCTTTCCCCCCGATTATAAATAATTTTCCTATTATCTATTAGTTCTGGTAGCTATTTATAACGAAATGCCAGCCGGAAGCTGTATAAATGTTTCTTTTTATACCCCCATCACAGAATGGGGTGGGGGGGAGGCTATACTGGAATCACTTTGTCGCGTCAGTCGGTCGTCGGTCCGTCCGCCTTGTCCGCTCAATAAATCATATACTAATGGAACGATTTTCTTCAAACTTGGCTTTGATGTTTTCCTTTAAGATTTTAGTTACAATACAAATAACACTTCTCACTTGGTTGTTTTTTTTCAAGGTCTCAATTATCATTATAAAGCTTTTAGCTCTGTAAAGTATCATTTGACTGGGATGAACACGGTTTCTAGACAAGTTCAGTGTAAACACTAATTCTAACAGACATTAAGACTGGAGAGAGGTTGACAATATTGATCACAATAGACTTACTCCGGAATAAAGAATATTTGGGTTTTTCCCAGCTAATCCGGGGGTACAAACAAACTTTTACAGTTACAACAAGGTAAATCAGCGCAACACGTTGATCAACCTTTTGTGAAGGGTTGTGTACCGTGAAGCCATAACGGTAAAAGTTTGTTTGTACCCCCGGATTAGCTGGGAAAAACCCACATTTGCCGAGTTCCGGATAACATCTATTGACTGTACTGACAATGATATCCAGATGAATTCCGATGAAGGTCACATCTTTTGAGATATATGTTTGGTACGAAAAGGTACCAGTGTGCTCCTACCAGAGACCGTTTGAATTATTGGAAAAAGAAAACTGCATAGTTGCTCAATATTTGCCTCGCTCATTGCCATCAATGATTCAGTCTCATCACACGTACAGTCGGCAACGGAGATCAGCAACTTTCTTCGCCTGAATGTAGGCGTACTCAAAGTACATGTTTTTCACACCCCCGAACACAGCTAGGTTCAGACGAAGATTGTATAGGAATCTGTAATCGTTTTCTTCTTTAGCTGTATTGTACCTTTTCTTTATTTCTTCGAAGTGCTTTTTCATCACAGTGATCTGGGCGCATGGCTTCCGTAAGTTCATTTCTGTTTCCGATAAAGCAAGTGTCGCTGCCTCATGTTGGCAAACCTGATCATAGGCAGTATGGACGAGACGAGCGAACAGACAAAGGCAAAGCGTGATAACCTTCTATAAGGATTATTTGAAAATCCCAGAAATGGAGATTCCAGAGATTGAATTTGAGATTCGGTGCGAAAAAGAAAGATAAACAAATTGGTGGTTTTCAAGGATGTGAAAAAGAAAGAGTATGTTAAATCTTTTAGAGAAAATGTCATGCACGATTATCTTCCAACGGAAATTGTTGATCAACGGAAAAAGTTAATTCCTATCATGTTGAAAGCAAGGAAGATAAAAAACAAGCATTTATCAAATATAACAAGTTATTCGTAGAAGGGAAATTGTACAAGAAAGGAAAGTACGGAGATGTTGAGAAGCAGTTTACTGAGGGTGATGTGAAAATCGGAATATGGAATTGCAACGGTCTGTAAGCGGATAAATGTAAAAGCGAAGTTTTAGTGATCTCTTATCAAATTACGATATAATTTTCCTATTAGAGTCATGGACCAATAAAAATAGCAAAATTGATTTGAATGGTTATAAAACTGCTAATTTCCATAGAAAATTTTTACATAAAAATGCAAAGAGAAATATTGGAGGGATAATTTTATTATATAGAAATGAACTGTCCCCAGGCATTGAAATAGTGAGAAATCATTATGACACAATTATATGGGTAAAGCTTGATTGCAATTTTTTTTTAACTTGACCAACACTTATATTTGTGCGCTATAACCTATGGGGAAAACGGGTCACCTGCATACGAAGTTGTCAACTGCAGTTTGTTTTGATTTATTGCAAACAGACATAAACGATTTCCAATCAAGGGGAACTGTCCTGGTTTGGGGTGACTTTAATACGCGTGTGGGGTCGAAACCTGACTACATTCTACATGATAAAATAAATTTAGCTATAGACTCTGATGATTATATTCCAGATGAACCAATTTTCAGGCAGGCTAAGGATAAAACGTTTAATAATTTTTGCACCCAGTTACTTGATATTTGTAAAGCAACGGATTTACGTATTTGCAATGGCCGTCTGGATGACGACGGTGCGTACACGTATTACGGACCAAACGGTTGTTGAACAATTGATTACTTATTATGCAGACCTTGTGATTTTTGGCGACATTTTATTCAACATAAAGGATTTTACAATGTTTTCAGATCATGCAATGGTAGAGTTTTCAATAACTTGTAATTCAATGCTGCACTTTGATTCAGAAACAGATGTAAATAATTACTCAGTATTACAATGGGACCCCGAAAAAAGGGATTTATTCAGGAGCAATGTTATTGCTTTATGACCACAATTTAATGATATTTTCAATAATCCAGTCGGAAAAGAAAAGCGAAGTGTAAATGAATGTGTTGATGAATTTACACGTCATATTAATAGTACGATTTCTGACGCAAAGTTTGGCTTTAAGAAAGGAATGTCTACTGTTGATGCAATATTTTGTTTAAATGGTCTAGTTGAAAAAATGTTAAATAATGGCAAGCGCCTGTATGCATGCTTTGTGGATATGAGTAAATGTTTTGATTACGTGAACAGACATGCACTTTGGTATAAAATGTATAATTTAGGTATCTCTGGAAAACTATTACGTATTTTCAGATCTATGTATGAACGTTAATAGCCAGGTACGTCATTGTAATAATATGTAGGATTTTATAGAAGTTAGTGTTGGACTAAAGCAAGGAGAAATATGTTCTCCTCTTCTCTGGTCAATATTTATTGAAGATTTAGCCATAAGTTCTGACAAAGTTTTTAATATTGACGAACTTTACTCTGACCCTGCTGCTTTATGCAGACGATATGGTATTACTGACGGAAAAACCTGGTGATTTACAGTTACATTTGAACAATTTGAAATCGTACTGTGACAGATTGGGTTTAAGGTAAATGAACAGAAAACAAAGATTGTTGTTTTCAGACGTAAAGTTCGGATACATAAAGATGAAAAATGGTTTTATAATGGTAATAAGTTGGAAATTGTAGAAACATTTAATTATCTTGGTGTACATTTCTCGGAAAATGGCTCGTTTGATCTAAATCAGCAAATGTTAATTGGCAAAGCACTTAAAGCTATGAATTTACTGAGTTACAATCTTAAGGATTTTGAGTTAACTCCTAAAGTGCAGTGTCAACTGTTTGATTCCTTCGTGTGCTCAATCTTAAGTTACTTTGCAGAGATATGGGGTAATTGGAAATACAAGGAGATTGAAAGAGTACATCTTAAGTTCTGTAAAAGATTGCTTCAAGTTAAAATGTGTACAAGTAGTGCCTGTATATACGGTGAATTAGGGTGATATCCTCTGTATGTTAACCGTTTCTTTAAAGTGGTTAAATATTGGTTGAAAGTATTACTTAGTGAAAATTGTATTATTAAGGTTATATATAAAAACAGTTTATCTAGGTAAACAGAACTGGGCCGTTTAAGTTAAGATGTTACTTTATAGTTATGAATTTGGATATATGTGGGATGCACAAGACAGTATAACAGATGGAAACTTATTTGTGCAATATTTCAAACAAAGAGTGATAGATTATTTTATCCAAGATTGGAGAAGTGGTATTGATAACAGTAACCAATTGATTTTGTATAAACACTGTAAAGTTAGGTTTGACTATGAACGGTATCAAAATGTGTTACCTAAGTCACAACGGTTTTATATAACAAAACTGAGAACGTCGTCACATTCTCTGCGTATAGAGACAGGCAGATATGGAAACAATCGATTAGACAGGAATCAAAGACTGTGTCAGTTTTGTGGTTCTGGTGAAGTTCAAGATGAATTTCATTTCATATTAAGTTGTACAAAATATAGAACAATCAGAAAACGGTACCTTTCAAATTAATTTGTACAACGACCGAGTATGTTTAAACTAGTTCAGTTATTTCAGTGTAATGACTTGAATTTACTGTCACAGTTAGTCTTGTAGATACAGTGTGCCAACAAAATAAGAGACAAAATAAGGCAAAATGAATGATATACAAGTAGCTGGAAGTCTGAAAATTGTTTTAGTCAATAAGAACAGCTCAACTCTTATTTACGTGTTTATAAAATTAGATCTACAAGTTAACGTATGTATATCTAATTTTCATGTAAGTTTAATATCTGTACTAGAGATTAACTGTTTTGTGATATTTTCAATTTCATTCTTGTGTAATACTTTCGTATTATTTGTTATTATATATAATATTATTGTTAATGCATTTACTCTCCGTATGTTTGCAATATGTTCTCAGGCTTGTACTATTTTACTTAATACCGGTAATTGGTAGTATTTTATCTTCAGATATATTTCTTTTCTTTAATTCATTTTCTTCATGTTGACATGGATATATATATGTATAAAGATGTATGGATGATAAACTATGTTTAAGTCCTAAATTAATAAATTATCTGTTCTGTTCTGTTCTGTTCCTCAGTGATACTTCGTTTCTTTTTATGGAATTCATTTCAGTGCTTTCTGAATTTCACAACTTGAAGACTTTGTAAACTCTTCATAAATACAAACATTACGAATCTTGCACTGGCATGTTCGGCTTGGTTTTCAACACCTTCTGATTAATCTTTTAATTGCCGTCTGATCTTTCGCTCAATAATCACTCATTGCTTCATTGGCCAATCACAATAAATGAGTAATTCAAGAGTAACTGTCTAACTCTGTATCAAATTTCTGTTAGGGGGCCGCAGTACATCTATATCAAGCGGCGAACATGGAAGAAGAACCTCAAGAATAATCATGCCAATCTCTCCTAAGATAATACTAAACGTACATTTATCAATATCTTAAAAGAATTAAATTGGTTTGTAAGTCAGAGCGCCCTGTCATAGATTGAGGATTATTTTACTACTGCTTCTGCTGGTCTTACAGTGTAAGAAAATAAAGTAAGCAACACATAAAAACTTTTCTTCTATTCTTATGCGAGAATGAACTTTGACCTTCTTTTAAATTTTTTTTGTCTTGACTCACTTTTTCTTGTCTGAAAACTTCATATCTCTATTTACATAGACATAATTAGCAATTGAAACCGGTAAATACGAGGATACAACTAAAGAGGATCCTGTTTAAACATTAAGATTTACAAAACCTGCTCTGAAATCCACGTAACTGCAGTTGCATAACTTGTACCAGATTATAGGAATTCGTAAATTGATCACAACTCAGCTAAATACAGATACTTTGCCTTGGAAAAAAAATAACAAAAACAAAAAGCGGTGAATGTTTTCTGGATATTAATATCTTATATAAATGCAATGTTCTGTTCTTATGAATTGAATCATCTATTATGATTTTGCTTTATACCTTAATTACGGTGCAAGTTTATGTCGGCTATGATTTTCATGTATGCCTAATAAATATGTTTTGTTGTATATTTTGTTGTATATAGGGATATAATATCCGGCCATTTTAATGTTGATAGAATGTGCGACACAGTCTGTTTTTAGTACTCAAACTACAAATAAAATATGTTTAAAAAGGCGACACAAAATTATCTATATTCAATTTGAAAAAATGCATAGCAACTTTTTTGGCGATCACAAATATAAAAGCATGTGCATTTGTGTGCATTGTATGTTGATTCCAATCACGATAACTTATTCAATTTTGATAAAAAGAGGGGGGAAATGAAATCTAGCAAATTAAAGGTGTTCATTTTGTCACTTTGCATCAATCTCTTTTGTCGCTGACGTCTGTGATCAACTGTTGATCAACAAAAAAAACAGACAAAGGCTCCTTTGTGCAGCCACATGTCACACATTCCACAGAAATTATCAAGTGTTGTCTTGTGTCAAAATATAACGATAAAATGTCGAAGTCTCCTTTGCAAACTTTGCAAATCTTGGCAACAAGGCAGAAACTACTTTTAGGTCGACAATACGTACACAAGAATACGTCAGCAAGAACAAACTGAACGTGAGATTTACTGCGCAAGATGTTGCAGCAGACGACAATTAAAGAAGATGAACAGAAGTACAAGAGAGCGTGTTCTCAGATTGTCTTGTTGAATAAGCAGCTAGAGGACGTACAAGAACGCTACCGACGGGCTAAAAGTGACAACTTCCGGTGCTATCGCTACAATTTCCGTCTGAAGCTTGCCGTTATCGAGGCTTCAGAAACAAGTTCTACGAATACGCTCATATCAAAACAGAACAGATCGCAGAAATCCGCCTACAGCTGTTCGGGGAAACTGTGGAGGTTGTTTCCGATAGGAATGAGAGCGAATCCGGAGACGAAGAAAATGAGCTTTCATTCTGTCAACAGCTCTTTTCAGGGCTACACAATGTCGGTCTCTTTAAGGGACCACCCAAATACATCGAAAGATGTCCTTCTCTTGTCAAAATACTAAATCCCTTACTTAAAGTGTGCTCACTGTATATCAAACTGCATTAGGCAGCTTTATTCAGCTGGTAAAGACATGTACCCATTCACATGTTCTTCACTTCATCAAGGATTAGATCTGACGGTCGGTACATTTATACAATAAAACAGGAGAGAGAGAGAGAGAGAAGAGAAGAGAGAGAGAGAGAAAAGGAGAGAGACAGAGACAGAGACAGAGACAGAGAGAGAAAATGTTGCAGATTTGTGTATACATGTGAAGGCGGGTTTAATTATTACATGTCACAGATTTGTTTCGTGCGGTAGAGATACCATAACGAGTCATAGTTTCGCCTTTACATGTGGCAGATTTGTTTATACATGTGAAGACGGATTTTGTAATTACATGTTACAGATTTGTTATTTTGGGCGGTAGAGTTATCATAACATGTGATAGTTTCTCCTTCATATGTGAAAGTTTTTATACTCGTGTTTACACTTTCTATCTATGTGACGATATTTTAATTACGTCAGGCAGTTTATTAATCTTTATTCTGTCAGAATGAGAGAATCGTCATTTCGTTTTGGTTGATTTAGAATAAAAGGTGGTAGACTCCCATTAATGTGAGGCACGTTAATTCAAAGCCATATTAGCAAATTCTTCAGATAACGATGTAATTTTTACAGGTCAGTCTAACTTTTCATATCGTGAAACAGCTTTTTAAGTCAGTAATTTATTGAAAAAAAAAAGCATAGGAGAAGATACAAAAACAATTACAATGCTGAAAAAATCCACTTCTTTACACACTTATATAATATCAATTATTATATTCTCTGATGCACTCATTCTTCATTTTTTTGCACAAATTTAACAGACAGTTATATCTGTTACTGGATTTTGCAGAAATCAGTATACAGAGCTTTAAATCGTCATTGATAACAGCGAAACAGTATGAAAACACCCATTTTCCCTCTGAATAACAGAAAGGAAGTTAACAACTTTCTTATTACATGCGTGTTTGTGATTTTTAATTTCAGGGTGCTAAAGGAGAGCTTGTGTAATCGACCTATCTTTTCATCAACTTTTAGCTTGTGAACACTAAACAGGCCACTTTTTTATCCAGCTTTCCTAAGACTTGCTCGTTCACTTAAGTATTCATAACACTTGCTCAGAATAGCTCCCGCTTGAAAAGGAAACTGAACATGTGGTGTAAAACAAAATTAGTTCAACCGCGCTGAGGTCAGTCAGAAAACGTTATGAACATTCTAGCTGTCACATGTTTGCCCTTAATGGAACGTTTCAAACAGTCTTAATTAATTCTAGTAAAGTGTACGTCTTAAAATTGAATATATTGAACAAAAGCACAGATATTGCGCTTTGAAACTAGCTTATTTTAAAGTTTCGTTACTAAATGCATAAACATTGGATATAAAAGTATCTAGTTTTGCTAATGAAATTATTTCTAAATATGTGTTACCTATTTCTGGTTATTTGACTGATTCAAAGAACCGAAGAATAGTTTGTAGTATTAATCCGTGCAAAATAGGCTTATTCTTTCTAATTTCATTTGCAAACATCGGTAAATAAAAAAAGAATATTTCTATTATTTTTCATACAATGTCTAAAGTGCACTTTCTACGTTACTCAGTCGTCGGTGTCTTAATTATTTCCTCGAAATGACTATGATTTTATCATGCTTAATATACTGTCTTTGTTTTTTGACTATCGTGTTACAGAACATAACCTTGAAGCATTCGATGTGGCAGTAAAAATGGGTTGTCTCTCTTTGCTTGAAGTTTTGATAAACACGTCTTTAGTATAATAAATGTTTAAAGAATTTTATGCAGCTTGTTCTATATTCTATTCCTTTTCTGGTAAAAACTAAGCTTCCAGGTGTCTGTATGTCTTTCATCTAATTGATCAATGAACAATAGTTTTAAAATGGATTTCTTCTTGCTTCCTTTGTGACAGCAGTTGTTGAGGCAATAAAGCAAAATCAAAGTGCTTAAAGCACTGGAGTTGTTCGAGATCTATAGCTTGAAGGTGTATCAAAGCCAGCTCAAATTCCTAAACAATAATGCATAATGCATTGTTTCATATAGAAACACATCATTGGGAGCGGATCAATGGTCTAGTGGTAACACGGTGGACTGGGGATCCAGGAGTCGCTTGATCGATATCCCCTCCTGCACTAACATTTACTAATAGTCTTTCGGATGAGACTTTAAACCGAGGTCCAATGTATCAGTGCTGGTCACTGAGTATGCAAAAGAACCAAGGGTCTCTCTGGTAGGAGATGCTTTCTGTTTCTTGAACTATCCCTCATAATATAAAATAATTAATCTCTGCAGGAAGCATCGGGCATATGGGCAACCTGTACCGACAATAAATAATCTCAAATAGACAGACACCATCAAAATTGTAATATCATTTGAAATAATTGCCGTCACAATAACAGATAAATAATCCCTAAGGGTACACAATGTATACAGAAAGTGCTTGACTTCAAAAAGCACTATTTAATTGAAATCTTCAATTAGTGCTGTGAAAATGCCTATTTGTAACAAGTCATCTCAACATTTCTGGCAAGCTAGTTTAATCTTAAAATCTTAATAAAAATTGGCCAAGGAACAGAGCTGCCAAAACTTGTTCGTTTACAGACAGACAGACAGACAGACAGACAGACAGACAGATTAAATCCATTCGAGCTAAAAGCTCATGAAGATATAATAAAAGCATGATTACAAAATATTAGCGAACAGTAGTTTACACAATTAACAATAGTATTATATTGATAATAAATAATTTTGGTACTTCATCCTGAAAACAGATATCGTAAAATAACAAATGTTGAAACATGTGTTGAAAAAAATGGAGAAGGTCCAGGGAGAAAGAAAAAACATATATGCACCAACACACATAGAAAAACATCTATGCTTTCAAAACAAAGACCGAACAAGCAATGTTTCAACAAATATTCATAATAACAATTTATAATAAAAGAACTTTGTATGCCCTTATGTATGTAGTTTGCAAATTCAATGTTTTGCTGTATATCTAAGTATTTATATACGTATAGGCGTTTACAAAAATTGCGAATCGGATATTTTTGTCTTTTAGTTCAGAAGCGTTAATTACATAAATTACTAAATTTCTAACCACTTTTTTATTTTCTGAGTTAAAAAGTTCTATCTATCAAAATTTGATAAGAATGTGTATATTTACTACAAAAGGTTGAAAGGTTACATTTTTGTTGTGATTCTAAAAATATGTTCATATGTTCATTGGTACCAAAAAATGAGTAAGTCTGTAAACCGTTGAAGCGTGACAGAGGCTGAGCCGTGGGAGGGGCACGAATTTGGGATGACACAGACAGGTGATGAAATGGAACTTTTTGGAAAAATCAAGTCTATGGCCTGAATTTTGCTTTAATATCGCTTGTGGTGTCCGTTTGCTTGAATTACTACTCTGCACCGCCTTCTCATGCTGCAAATGAGTCTCCGGATGCTTTGTTGTGGGAGTCGAGCCCACTCGTCCAGAAAGGCCTGCTGTAGCCCAGGGACCGTGGTTGGCTGGACTGGGCAAGCAGATATTGCAGTCTGCAGCATGTCCCAGGCGTGCTCTATTGGATTGAGGTCTGGAGACCTTGCTGGCCAGTCCATTCACTATTGCCCTGTGAAGCCGGGCGTTGTCGTACATTAAAATGAACTCGGGGCCTATAGCACCAGCTTATGGACAAACGTACACATCTAAGATCTCATTTACGTATCGTACAGCCGTCAGTGTGCCATTTTGAACAATGTGCAGGTCCGTTCTTCACTGCATGCTAATGCCCGCCACACCATGACCGAACCACCGCCATGACGGTCATGGGTGTAACACATACGGGTGCCAAACGCTCATTAGCGGATCTCCATACCCGCACTCGCCTATCAGTGAAGTCCACACAAAATCTAGACTCGTCAGTGAACAGCACTGGGGTCCAATCATGCAGTGTCCACCTGGCGTGATCGCGGGCCCATTGAAGACGTGCCAGGTTTCGCCTCAATGGGATTCGGATTGCTGGCCTTCTAGCCCTCATGCCAGCTGTATGAAGACGGTTCCTGGTGGTTTTAGCGGAAAGTCTTATACCAGTGGCATTCTGGAAGTCATTTTGGAGGACAGAAGCGCTGTAACAAAGTAACAAAGCGCTGACTTCGCGCTTGAACGACAATAAACCGGTCCTCACGCTGAGTTGTGGACCTCCGACGCCCTCCGCCATGCCTATGCGTGACATGCCCGTAAGTTTGAAACCGTCGCCACATTTTGGCAACGGTGCTTTGGGACACCCCAAGGACACCTGTCACGTGCCGTTGGGAACGCCCAGCCTCAAGCATCCCTAACCCCTATTCATCTCCTCATCGTCAATACGCCGTTTTTGCCGTAGATTTGCCATGACCAGTGCTAGGTTCGATATAAACGTTACCATGCACAAGCCAATAAAAAGGATGTGTACATGAAGGTACATGCCCGCGGTGCACCACTTTTCCAGGGGTATCGCTTTCCCGTGCATCTGTACAGGTAAACAATCAAAATCTGCTGGACAGGTCAGGTTTGCCGTATGAATAAACTACATGTATGAGAAAAAATCAATTATCTTGAGGTTATCATTAAAAAGATATTTGAAAAATAAAAAGTGATCCCTATCAAATTTTGAGTAGTATACTTAGTCTAGTCAAATATTTCCTTTGGATATGTATTTTCCTTAATTCATTATAAATTTGACATTCTAATACGAAATGATATTCATCTTCTGGTGCTTGACAAACTGGACATTCCATTTTTCTAATTGTAGACTTGCGGGTCTAACCCATTTTCCAGCCTCAGTTTGCAACTTATGAGAAGATACTCTTAATCGTGTGACAAAATTTATTAATGTTAAAACAATCAAGATAAGGCTAGAAACGAAATGACGAAATATTTCTAGAAAATAATGCCATTGTTGAATTGTTTAGCCTTGGATTCCAGTTTTGAATAATAAATTGGTCATGGAGCCTTTGTTTTTACTTTATACAAAAATAATTCAGTATTCCTTGCTCCCTGATTAAACAACGCATCAAAAAATCCTAGTGAGCAGAGTAAGTCACACAAGTTGCGTATCCTCTGGTGTTGTGCTGAATCGTTTTTCAATACATTATACACAATATAAACGTATTTACTATGGTTGAGGTGAATAATTTTCAACCAATATTTTATTTTGTTAAACATGTGAATTCTTTTAAAAGAAACAAGACTTACTTCTCTATATATGAAATCATTTTGTGTAGATTTTTTAACACCTGAAAGGGTTCTCTTTTTTTGCAAAATTGCATGTGCACTCTCTCTCTCTATTGATAAGTTATTTACACTAGATGGGTGTTCAGCGGAACACTTGTTGGTACTTTGTTAGAATAACTTAAAAGGTAAACAAGACCCTGCTGGAAAAGACAAGCATGCTAGTCAAAGTACAACAAGACCTGTCCACAGACAGCATGCTCCACTTTTCTCAGTGCTGGATAATTAATTATAAGCCAAGTTAAACAACAGGCCCAAGTGAAAAAAAAATGAGTGGGGGAGGGCTAGTACCTAGTCACACAAGATGAAAAAAAATTCGGGTCAAGTACTTATGTATTTAAAAAAAAATCGGGCCCCGGGGGGAGGGTGGGGGCGGTGGTGACTGGTTTGGGGTGGATGGGGAGTCAAGTACCTATGTATTAAAAAATCAAATTTGGGCCGGGGGGAGTGACTGGCTGGGGAGGAGGGGGTTGAGGTTGGATGGGGGGGGGGAGTCAAGTACCTAAGTATTTAAAAAAAAATCGGACCCTGGGGAGGGGGGGGTGTGACTGGTTTGGGGGGGTTGATGGGGAGTCAAGTACCTATGTATTAAAAAAAAATAAAATAAAATTTGGGCAGGGGGGCGGGCTCGGGGTGGGAGTGACTAGTTGGGGGTGGAGGGGGCTGAAGGTGGATGGGGTGTCAAGTACCTATGTATTAAAATAAATATGGAGTACTTACCCATCTCATGTCAGTTAACATTTTATTTCTAGGCTTTAGAAGTTTTTTTTCTATATATAAGTATAAGCAAAATCAAGTGACACCTGGGGGTGACCCCAGGGACATGGGTAACAACAATCTTTGCAGGGGTCTTGTTGGTGATCAAGTATTCCAAGTTTGAATGGAATATCTTTGACACTTTTTGAGACATGGACATTAAGAAAAAGGTTAACCAAAAAAATTTAACTTGAAAAAGGGGCATAACATTGCAAAAATAAATTTGAGGGTTATCTGCCCTTGAGAAATGGTGATGTCTTAAGTGATACAATTGTAAGCATTACAACTGGAAAGTTTGATGAAGAAATGGCATAGTTATAGACAATGTTAAGTTTTCATGACAAAATCCAAGTACAAAAAGGGGTATAACTCTGTCAATTGTGACCTTGACCTAAAAATTTTGGCATCATCACGACCCTGTCGTCGTAAGCAATATAATTTGAAAGTTTGATGACGAAATGTTAAGAAATGGCAAAGTTATTGCCAACCTTAAGTTTTCATGACAAAATCCAAGTACAAAAAGGGGCATAACTCTGTCAAATGTGACCTTGACCAAGATTTTGGCATCATCCCACCCTGTTGTCATAAGCAATACAATTTAAAAGTTTGATAAGATAATGTTTGGAAATGGCAAAGTTATAGCCAACGTTAAGTTTTCGTGACGGAGCGACGGACCGATGGACAAAGCGATCCCTATGTATCGCCGTTTCTAGCAAAGGGCGACACAAAAACCACATTCTTCACTGCAGTAATTTAAAATAGGCGCTACAAGTTTATCAGATAAGTCAAGTTTATGTATATAAAGGTGGTATAAATGTAAATTTATGCAAATATTTATTGAGCTTGAAAATCGCCCTTTGTTCTTGACCGGACAGCGTATTTTGTGCTGTACTCAGAGATCCACCACTCGTGAATCAATACCAAGATAGTAAAACTTTGTTACAATTTCAATTGTTTCACCGTCATATAAAAACTCTAAATCTCTTGGTCAAGTGCCACCTTTTTTGAAAATTATTTTTTCGTCTTATTAACATCTGAATAATTCAACATGTTGGTTTTATTCTCAGAGTTCTTTTGCCCCAGTAGGAATCAAATCCGACCATTGATTACAAAGTTATGGTAATTTAAGCAAAATTCAGTAACTTGCCCTTGACGTTCAAGGTCATTTCAGGTCAAGGTCATACCTGAATAAATCAAAATGTCGATTTTGCAATAAGTGTTATAGCCAATTTTAGCAAAATGCAATAATTTGTCCTTGAAGGTCAAGGTCATATTTGAATAATTCAACATGTCATTTTTTCATAAGTGTTGTTTTGTCTGAGCACGAATCAAATTTGTAAACAAATGATAAGTTATGACAATTTAAGCAAAATACAATAACTTGACCTTCACGGTCAATGTCATTTTAAGATCAAGGTCATACTTGAATTATTTAAGTTTTCGTTTTTTGCCATAAGTGTTTTTTTTTTCGAAAAAGTCCAGCTAACCTTGTTGGTTAGATGAGGTGAAGGTTTTACTTTATACATATAAGGAAAAACCATGGCCTCTGGGGCAGGGTCAACTTTGACCCCAGGACCATAATTTGAAGAATCTTGGTAGAGGTCCACTAGACGATGTTTCCTGATAAATATCTAGGCTCTAGTGCATGAGGTTTAAGAGAAGAAGATTTTTTAAGGTTCTACTACATAAGGAAGACCCATGACCACCGGGGACAGAGCCAATTTTGACCCCAGGGTCATAATTTGAAAATCTTAGCATAGGGCAACTAGACGACCTCTCATGCCAAATATCTAAGCTCTAGCCCTTGGGGTTTCAGAGGAAAAGATTCTGAAGGTTTACTTAGGAAAACCCATGACCCCCAGGGTTGGGTCAATTTTGACCCAAGGACCATAATTTGAACGATCTTGGTAGAGGTCCACTAGACGATGTTTTATCCCAAATATCTAACCCTTATCCCTTGGAGTTTTAAGAGCAGATTTTTTTTAAAGTTTGTACTTTGTCCTTGAAGGTCAAGTGACCTTTGATAAGGAAAACCCATGACCCCAGGGCTGGGCCAATTTTCAACCCAGAGGCATAATTTGAGCAATATTAGTAGAAGACCTCTCGATGATGTTACATATCAAAGCTCTTGGCCCTGTTGTTTCAGACAAGAAGATTTTTGAAATTTGCACTTTTGAAACCCCTATTTTGGCCCTGTGGCCTACTGATGCAATCGACCAAAACCATTTGAACAACTTTGATAGAGAACCACCCCAGGATAATTCCTTTGAAGTTTGGTCAAAATCCAGTTATTGGCTTCAGGAGATGTTGTTTAAAGAAATCGCGACAGACTGAGGGGGTCACAGTTGTTACTACATATCAAGATCTTTCTTTAGATGACCTCTTACATATAAAATCGTGATGACATCAAACTGCGCAGCTGATTGGTACAGCTAAAATGACAAGATTATTATTAAAATGAAAGAATAGAATAGAAAATTCTGCATGACAAATACCAAACTTTAAGGATATTTGAACAATCTTGGTAGCACCAATTTTCAAAGTTCTTTGCCTTGTGGTTTAAGACATTATCTTTTTAAAGTTTTCATTCTTGTTGGCATAGCAACAACTCAGTTCAGAATAAAAAAAAACAATAAAATGATTCTTTCTAAATTGCGCCACTCTTTTTTTCAAATGCAAGACCTTTTTTAGATTTGCACTTCTCTTTTTTATCTCGTTCCCACGACTTAGTAACTCGTTCCCACGAGATACTGAGTCGTTCTCTCCAGTTAGTATCTCGTAGGAACGAGATAAAAAAGGAAAAGTGCAATTTAAATAAGAGGGCCAATGGCCCTAAAGCGCCCACCTTGGTTCAAAGATGAAAGAATTTTTATGAATGTAATGATGCATATCACAGAAATGGACCAATGCAATTTCATTGCCATAGCTCCAAAAACAAAAAGTAGGTCAGTAGGTCAAAATATAGGCCATGAGACGACATTTTTGAAATCGGAACGAAAAGCTGTACACACAGTCCAAATTTCATTGCCGTAACTTTAAAACAAAAAAGTAGGTCAGTAGGTCAAAAATATAGGTCATGATATGACTTTTTTTGAAATCGGAACAAAAAACTGTACACATGGTCCAAATTTCATTGCCATAGCTCCAAAAACAAAAAGTAGGTCAGCAGGTCAAAAATATAGGCAGTGCGATGACATTTTTGAAATCGAAACGAAAAACTGTGCACATGGTCCAAATTTCATTGCTGTAGCTAAAAACAAAAAAGTATGTCAGTAGGTCAAAAATATAGGTCAAGGAATAATGTTTTTGAAATCATCTTGAAAAACTGTACAAATGGTCCAAATGTTATTGCCATAGCGAAAAACTTAAAAAATGAGATTTTTTTTTGGGGGGGGGGGGGGGGGGGGTGGTGGATGACCCAACTGTGGTCACAGTGCAAACTACCAAAT
The DNA here is from genome assembly GCA_012932295.1 of Cyclina sinensis. Taxonomy (NCBI): domain Eukaryota; kingdom Metazoa; phylum Mollusca; class Bivalvia; order Venerida; family Veneridae; genus Cyclina; species Cyclina sinensis. Next base: position 9,072,327 of record JAAONU010000015.1, read on the forward strand.
ATCTAAGCGCCAGGCCTTGCAGTTTGTGACAAGAAAATTTTTAAAGTTGTTTGCTATATAACTCTATGTAAAACATGTGACCCCTTGGGCGGAGCCAGTTTTGACCCAGGGGCAATGATTTGAACAATCTTGGTAGAGGTCTACTTGACAATGCTCAACATCAAATATCTAAGCTCCATGCCTTGTAGTTTCTTACAAGGAAATTTTTAAAGTTTTCCCTATATAACTGTATGTAAATCAAGTAAGCCCTGGGCGGGGTCAGTTCTGACCCAAGGGTCATAATTTGAACAATCTTTGTAGAGGTCCACAAGATGATGCCTCTCACCAAATATCTAAGCTCCATGCCTTGCAGTTTGGGACAAGAAGATTTTTAAAGTTTTCATTTTATAACACTATGTAAATCAAGTGACCCCGGGGCATGGCCAGTTCTGACATCAGGGTCATAATTTGAACAATCTTGGTAGAGGTCTACTTGACAATGCTGCATACCAAATATCTAAGCTCCATGTGTTGCGGTTTCTGACAAGAAGATTTTTAGATTTTTCAGTATATAACTCTATGTAAATCAAGGGACCCCCGGGGCGGGGCCAGTTCTAACCCCAGGGTCATAATTTGAACAATCTTGGTAGAGGTCAACTAGATGATGCCTTATACCAAATATCTAAGCTCCATGCCTTGTTGTTTCTAACAAGAAGATTTTTAAAGTTTTCACTATATAACTCTATGTAAAATCAAGTGACCCCCGGGGCGGGGCCACTTCTGACCCCAGGGACATAATTTTCTTGGTAGAGGTCCACTAGATGATGCTACATAAATGCACAGGACAAACTATTTTATCTACATAACAAACTAAAAAATGCACAGGACAAACTATTTTATCTACATAACAAACTAATAAATGCACACGACAAACTATTTTATCTACATAACGAACTAATTAATGCACAAGAAGGACTATTTTATTAAACTTGTACATAACGAACTTATAAATGCACAAGACAAACTATTTTATCTACATGACGAACTCAACTTTGTACATCACGAACTTATAGTTGCACAAGACAAACTATTTTATCTACACAACAAACTAAAATTTGTACACCACAAACTTATAATTGCACAAGAGAAACTATTTTATCTACATAACAAACTAAACTCTGTAATCCACATCTCTACTTTCATTTCGCACGTGAAATGTAAATAACTATGGAAGGGGATATCCGCCATTTCACACATTATTGTATTTGTTATTTGAATATGCAAATTTCTTTCCAATGCTGCCAATTCAATTTCTATGTTGCCTGTTAGAAATGCATTATCCATATTTGAATGTAAATTGCGATATTTTAATGTTGTAACCATTGAAAACTAATTAGTTTTTGGGGGACGAATGCTTACGCCCTCCAAAGGTATAACTATGCTTGCCAAATTTTCAGGAAAATCGGGACATTTCACATTAGATTTCAAAGAAGTAGTAATCCTACGCTTCGAAATAGTTCGATGACTTTTTTTCAGTTTTGATAAAGGTTCTTTATTATGTGTTCATTTTAATTTTCAAACGAGACCAAAAAATCGAACACTTTTTACTGTAACAAAGTGATTACGCGCATTGATTTCGCAATGTCGGATCATATTTCTTAGCTTACGGCCATTTTGGATCGTGCAGCTGATTTGTGATGGAGGACATAATTAATAAAACAAGAAAAACAGTGATACAAAAGTATCACAGCGGACCGACGAACAGAGCTGCATATAAATATTTTGAATTAGCTGTTTTGACTTGAGGCAGGTATATCAGTAGTTTGTTAACTTAATTTGTACTTTGTGTACACACTTCTAGAAGTTAATGGACTTCTTAACGTGGTTAGGCAGAAGTAAAGCAATACTAAGAACGACAGACGGAAAGTCACTATACAGGAACATAAACATGTAAGGTCCACTTTGATTGGGAATTCACTAAAAAAACAGTCTATATTGGGCAGGGAGTACGAGCACAGTACCAAGTGGGAGCGGATTTGGTTCAGTGGTAACGCCCTGGACTGGTAAAGCAGGGGTCCTGAGTTCGATCCCTCGCTCCTCCACTAACATTATTAATAGTCTTTCGTATGAGACTTTAAACCGAGGTCTCATGTGTCAGTGCTACACACTGAGCAGGAAAAGGACCAGGGGCGTCTCTGAATGGGATGCTTTCTGTATCTTGCACTACCCTCGTAACAAAATAACTAATCACTTCAGGGGTCGCCTGTCATACAGGCAACCGATATCGACGAAAATAAGCTCAAATATGATGATTATAACAGTACCAATTGTTTGGACATTAGTAATCCGGAGATAAGATCACCAAGGTGTTCATAATATAGAAAAGAAACACAAACTTAAAGCATTGTATTTATTCAAAAATAAAAAGATATTTGACAAAGATCACATACAGAAATACTTAAACAAGAGGGCCATGATGGCCCTGGATCGCTCACCTGAGTACTTTGGCTGTAGGTTTGCTTTTAAGCAGTATTTCATTTTTTAATTGAAAATATATAAGTGCCTACAAACCAAATATGTAAAATATCAGTCAATAAATAAAGGCTCTATGACAGAAAGTAGAAATATCTATTAAAAGCTATGGTGACCTTGACCTTGACCCAGTGACCTCAAACTCTACCCATGGGTAGAGGTCCATGCAAGGAACCTATATACTGAATATCAAAGATATTGGTCTATAACCGAAGGCTTTATGAAGTACAGTAGATAAATCTATTTTTAGCCTCTGTGACCTTTAACCTAATCCAATAATTTGAAAAAGCTTGATAAAGCTTGCTTCATGCCAAATTTTAAAATTCAAGGCCTTGTGGTTTCAGACAAGAAGATTTTTAAAGATATTAAGGGCCCCCGGGGCGGGGCAAATTTTGATCCAAGGGCCAACATTTAAACAATATTGGTAAAGGTTCTTTACACAATACTCAACACCAAATATCTAAAGTTTACAACTATTTGTTTTGGAGAAAAATTATTTTTCATGTTTTTCCTATATAAATCAATGTAAAACAAGAGAACCCTGGGGCGTGGCCAATTTTGACCCAGGGGACATAATTTGAACAAACATGGTAAACATCCACTAGACAATGCTACATACCAAATATCTGAGCTGTAGGCATTGAGATTGCCAGTAAGAAGATTTTTAAAGATTGCCTTTTTTTAAATATTAAGGGACCCCGGGGCGGGGCAAATTTTGACCCCAGGGCCAACATATAAACAATACTGGTATAGGTTATCTACACAATACTCCACACCAAATATCTAAGGTCTAGTCCTATTAGTTTCGGAGAAAAATGACTTTTAATGTTTTTCCTATATAACCATATGTAAACCAAGAGAACCCTGGGGCGTGGCCAATTTTGACCCAGGGAACATAATTTGAACAAACTTGGTAGACAATCACTAGACATTGCTACATACCAAATATCAAAGCTGTAGGCATTGAGATTGCCAGTAAGAAGATTTTTAAAGATTGCCTTTTTTAAATATTAAGGGCCCCCAGGGCGGGGCCAATTTTTACCCCAGGGCCGACATATAAACAATATTGGTAAAGGTTCTTTACACAATACTCCACACAAAATATCTAAGGTCTAGTCCTATTCGTTTTGGAGAAAAATGATTTTTCATGTTTTTCCTATATAACTATATGTAAACCAAGGAAACACTGGGGCGTGGCCAATTTTGACCCAGGGAACATAATTTGAACAAACTTGGTAGACATCCACTAGACAATGCTACATACCAAATATCTAATCTGTAGGCATTCAGGTTTCCAGTAAGAAGATTTTTAAAGATTGCCTTTTTTACATATTAAGGGCCCCTAGGGCGGGGCCAATTTTGACCCCAGGGTCAACATATAAACAATACTGGTAAAGGTTATCTACACAATACTCCACACCAAATATCTAAGGTCTAGTCCTATTAGTTTTGAAGAAAAATGATTTTTTTTTTATGTTTTTCCTATTAAACTATATGTAAACCAAGAGAACCCTGGGGCGTGGCCAATTTTGACCCAGGGGACATAATTTGAACAAACTTGGTAGACATCCACTAGACAATGCTACATACCATCTATCAAAGCTGTAGGCATTGTGGTTTCTGAAAAGAAGATTTTTCAAGATTTCCTTTTTTTACATATTAAGGGCCCCCGGGACAGGGCCAATTTTGACCCCAGGGGGCCAACATATAAACAATACTGGTAAAGGTTATCTACACAATACTCCACACCAAATATCTAAGGTCTAGTCCTATTAGTTTTGGAGAAAAATGATTTTTCATGTTTTTCCTATATAACTATATGTAAACCAAGAAAACCCTGGGGCGTGGCCAATTTTGACCCAGGGGACATAATTTGAACAAACTTGGTAGATATCCACTAGACAATGCTACATACCAAATATCTAATCTGTAGGCATTCAGGTTTCCAGTAAGAAGATTTTTAAAGATTGCCTTTTTTACATATTAAGGGCCCCTGGGGCGGGGCCAATTTTGACCCCAGGGCCAACATATAAACAATACTGGTAAAGGTTATCTACACAATACTCCACACCAAATATCTAAGGTCTAGTCCTATTAGTTCTGGAGAAAAATGATTTTTCATGTTTTTCCTATATAACTACATGTAAACCAAGAGAACCCTGGGGCGTGGCCAATTTTGACCCAGGGAACATAATTTGAACAAACTTGGTAGACATCCACTAGACAATGCTACATACCATCTATCAAAGCTGTAGGCATTGTGGTTTCTGAAAAGAAGATTTTTCAAGATTTCCTTTTTTTACATATTAAGGGCCCCCGGGACAGGGCCAATTTTGACCCCAGGGGGCCAACATATAAACAATACTGGTAAAGGTTATCTACACAATACTCCACACCAAATATCTAAGGTGTAGTCCTATTGGTTTTAGAGAAAAATGATTTTTCATGTTTTTCCTATATAACTATATGTAAACTAAGAGAACCCTGGGGCGTGGCCAATTTTGACCCAGGGGGCATAATTTGAACAAACTTGGTAGACTTCTACTAGACAATGCTACATACCAAATATCAAAGCTGTAGGCACTGTGGTTTCTTAGAAGAAGATTTTTAAAGATTTCCTATATAAGTCTATGTAAAAGGAAGTGACCCCTGGGACGGGGCCAGTTTGACCCCAGGGAAATAATTTGAACAATTTTGTAGACTTCCATTAGAGGGTGCTAAATGCCAAATATCTAAGCTCTAGGCCTTGTGGTTTCAGACAAGAAGATTTTCAAAGTTTTTCCTTTAAGTTGCCATAGCAACCAGAGTTCTGCATGGAATCAAATTCTTTGAACAATTTTGGTAGAACTTCATGCAGGGAATATTTCTGTGAAGTTTTGTTGAAATTGGCCCAGTGGTTTAGGAGGAGATGTTCTTTAAAACAAAAGTTTACGCACGCACCGACGACGGACATTGACTGATCACAATACCTCATCTTGTGCACTACGTGCACAGGTGAGCTAAAAATAACAACTATTTAAACAAGTACTATGCATTTGAAACACTTGGGAGTTTCATGAAAAAGCAACGATCAAACAAACATCACATATGTGTGAAATATGAGATGTCAAAAGTACCTATAGTACTTATTTTTTTAATTTCAGGTATTCTGAATGTTGGATTTATTGTACATAGGATTTTCAATATAAACATTATGTAAAACAAGGTTACTATCAAGCAGTTTGAAGCAATCTAATGTGAGATCATCTTAATTTTAATGTGAAATTACCAAATATGTAGACAGCTACACTATACATTGGTGTTAAAAAGCATTAAAATGACTCTTTCATAAATGTATATTAGGATATAGAGTTAACCCTGGTTGAAAATTTCTTTAAGCTAAGTTTGTTTGATTTTCTGATTTCATATGAGATTTTATCAAAATAGCAAAACAAAGGCAAGATATCCTGCTAAATTAATACAATTTGTAGCAAATGGCTAAAAAGTCTAATGGCAGGTAAGCCTTGAGGATATAAAAAGAAGAAAAATTACAGTTTTCATGATATCACCTCTAATATTTTGCCTAATTAAGGGAACAATTTACTAGGTAACAGGATCATTGCTAACCTGTGGTAGGTTTGAACAATTAAATGAGTTGTTCTCAATGTCCTCAGAGGGACAGGGCAGATGAACAACAGAACCATGTTGATTTAACCTATAAGCAATTAACCAAAAGATTTACAAAGCAATTATTTAAAAATATAACAAGCAATGACACAAAATATTTACAAAAGTTGTCTGTAAGACAGGATGTTCGACTGTTCAAAAAAGTTGTTCAAAGTTGTTATTTATTAAAAATGGGTAATAGTTTCTATATTTCAAAATGCAGCTACAGTTATCTAACTTGATGGTTTGATGTCTCGTCAAAAAAAAATAAAACAAGAGGGCCATGATGGCCCTGGATCGCTCACCTGAGTACTTTGGCTGAGTAAATCTATTTTTAGCCTCCGTGACCTTTAACCTAATCTAATAATTTAAAAGCTTGATAAAGCTTGCTTCATGCCAAATTTTAAAATTCTAGGCCTTGTGGTTTCAAACAAGAAGATTTTTAAAGATTGCCTTTTTTACATATTAAGGCCCCCGGGGCGGGGCAAATTTTGACCCCAGGGCCAACATTTAAACAATATTGGTAAAGGTTCTTTACACAATACTCAACACCAAATATCTAAGGTCTACACCTATTTGTTTTGGAGAAAAATTATTTTTCATGTTTTTCCTATATAACTATATGTAAACTAAGAGAAGCCTGGGGCGTGGCCAATTTTGACACAGGGGACATAATTTGAACAAACTTGGTAGACATCCACTAAACAATGCTACATACCAAATATCTAAGCTGTGGGCATTGTGGTTTCTGAGAAGAAGATTTTTAAAGATTTCCTATATAAGTCTATGTAAAATGAAGTGACCCCTTGGGTGGGGCCAATTTTGACCCCAATGAAATAATTTGAACAATTTTGTAGACTTCCATTAGAGGGTGCTAAATGCCAAATATCTAAGCTCTAGGCCTTGTGGTTTCAGACAAGAAGATTTTCAAAGTTTTTCCTTTAAGTTGCCATAGCAAACAGAGTTCTTGATGGAATTGAATTCTTTGAACAACTTTGGTAGAGCTTCATGCAAGGAACATCCCAGGCAAGTTTCATATAATTTGGCCCTTTGGTTTCAGAGGAGATGTCATTTGAATGAAAAGTTGACGACAGACGGACAGACAACGGACAAAGACTGATCAGAAAAGCTCACCCTGAGCACTTTGTGCTCAGGTAAGCTAAAAAATTGCAAAACAAAAATCAATCTGGAGCTACATGTATCTAACCTGTTTCTTGATGCCCCTAACTATTTCTTTCACTTTTCAAGTAAGTACAAAACAGTTAACTGGATTATTGCTCAAAAATAACCATCAAGCAAATGCTTAACAGAAATTTTTAAATCCACAAAGGGCCTAAATTTGCAAAAAAACCTATTCATTTGTGACATGTTGATCTTGCTGTCTGAAGTAACATAAGCAGAAAATGTTACAGGTAATAAGAACACCAGTAACATGATTTTATCTTAATCAACTTTCTGAAGCCTTGTGCATTTGCAGGCAACTATTTCCAACACCTGCTGAAAAAGAACAGTCTTTACCAAATGTCCATTAGTACACTGGAACATTGCTTCTTTGCGGCAAGTTGAGGTGCCTTCCTTGTTCTTGAACAGTTGACATTTGCCATCCACAAAACCCTTAGACATGCACCCTAAAGAGAAATAATGGACATAGAACAATTATTTCTATAAATAGCACAAACTTAATTAGACATAATTATCTTTAGTCATTAAGGTATATAATATATAAGCCTTAGACTTTTAGAATTTACAAGCAATCAAGTAACCAACACATTTGAAATGTGCATGTGCACTATCTGAAAATGATGTTTCCTATGATCTCTGCCACCACTATCCCACTTTTAGTTTTAACTGTTTCTAGCTGTGTACACATGTTTGAATATTTCTAAGAATCCCCCCTTATTTTTGTTTTGTGAAATAATAAAACTGAAAAGAAAAATATTTTAAGAAGGTTTACATTTTGTATATTTACTTTCTAATATCATTACAGTGACATGTTTAGCATCAGTGTTTACTGTGCTGAAAAGGAAGTAACAGTTGCGAAAAGATTTGGTCCTTGTGCCTGTGTTATTATGTGGTCCAATTACTAAGTTACAGTGGAAAAAAATATCAAATTTATGTTGTTAAATAACTATCTCAGTTAGCTATGTTACAATCAGTTCATCTATATTTCAACATGAAATGACACTGGTATGACAGTTATTGACTATGTTTGACCTGACACATGCCTGTATTAAATGTTTCAGCAAGATCAAGGTTGACACTGCATGTACCTTCTTTATTGTACATTTTGCTTTGGAAAAAAAAGTTATTAAAGTTTATACAGTAACAAGTGATAGCACACATCACACTGTCCCCCATTTGATACTTCTTTAAAATTCAAACAATTAGATTTTCTTAGGATTTCAGGATAAACTTTATTTGCTTGTAGAACAAAAAGCTTAGAATAATTTATGAACCTTCTTTCGTGCAGTATGGATACACTGAAACCCTGCAATATTCAGGAATGGTCGCCTTCACTTTTTTTCAGCTTCACTAGCATCTAAATAACTCTTGTTGAAATAAGTTTTGTGTCATCTGCATCAATATTGATTTCATCACTGCAAATGCAAATAATATTTCATATAGTTTGACACTAGAATGAAATACAAGAATACACTCTTTAATAACTTTAAATGTTGTGAGTTTTGAAGTAACATTAGCCTGTCACAAAACGACAAAAAAACAAAACAAAAACTGACAAAAAACAAACATTTAGGCTGGCAAATCTAACAAAATAAACATATAGGAAAGTTGAATGTTAGCACTGGAGTTCTCTTCTCTTGTTTATATTGTGGATAACTTTCAACCAAATTATATGTAGAAAAATACACTTAAGATATTATTCAGATGTCAAAATGTCATTTCTTTTACTCAAATTCACTGCTAATCAATCTTAGTAATAACTTCAACTTCAACTTATTAAAATGTGAAAGAATGAATTTTCTTATTTGGTTTAGACTGAACTCTAGCAGCTAAGAAATCTATGACTTAATGGGATCATTTTCCTCTCAACAGATTGTAAAGATTTAAAATGGCTTGATGCTGAAACCCTTAAGCAGGTTTGAAACTTGTTATGAACTACAATGTCTACAAATATATAAATGTGCCACTAAATTACTAGTGAAAAAAAAGCCAAGTATAAGCAATGCTCATTTGACCAAAAAAAGTAAATGACCCCCAAAAAAGTAAAATGCCCATATGAACTTAATTTTACAGTTGATAATAATTGTCATTTCTGTGTATGTTAGTCAGTAAAAAGCACTTACTGGATTACGAAATGTGACAAACAAATGCACAACAGTAATAATCCAATATGGCTGACGTTTGATAATACATTTTGGTGTGCCATTTTTCTAAGGTTTTCATCCCTGAATGCGTATTAAAAACTCAAGAAATTCATATATCTTACAGATTTTCCTCTTTTTTGTAGTTTGGCGTTATTTGTTAAACAAAACAGAACACATGTCTCCATGAGATTATTATAAATGTCACTGGTATTTCTATCTTAACAAGAGGGCCAATGGCCCTAAAGCGCTCACTTGGGTTCAAAGATGAAAGAAATTTTTATGAATGTAATGATGCATATCACAGAAATGGACCAATGCACTTTCATTGCCATAGCTCCAAAAACAAAAAGTAGGTCAGTAGGTAAAAATATAGGTCATGAGACGACATTTTTGAAATTGAAACGAAAAGCTGTACACACAGTCCAAATTTCATTGCTGTAGTTTTAAGCTTTAAAACAAACCAAAAGGGCCATGATGGCCCTGGATCGCTCACCTGATTACTTTGGCTGTAGGTTTGCTGTTAAGCAGTATTTCATTTTTTAAATGAAAATATTTAAGTGCCTGCAAACCAAATATGTAAAATATCAGTCAATATATAAAGGCTCTAAGACAGAAAGTAGAAATATCTATTATAAGCTATAGTGACCTTGACCTTGACCCAGTGACCTAAAACCCTACCCATGGGTAGATGTCCATTGAAGGAACCTATATATTGAATATCAAAGATATTGGTCTATAAATGAAGGCTCTATAAGGTACAGTAGATAAATCTATTTTTAGCCTCCATGACCTTTAACCTAATCTGATAATTTGAAAAGCTTGATAAAGCTTGCTTCATGCCAAATTTTAAAATTCTAGGCCTTGTGGTTTCAGACAAGAAGATTTTTAAAGATTTCCTTTTTTACATATTAAGGGCCCCCAGAGTGGGGCAAATTTTGACCCCAGGGCCAACATTTAAACAATATTGGTAAAGGTTCTTTACACAATACTCAACACCAAATATCTAAGGTCGAACCCTATTTGATTTGGAGAAAAATTATTTTTCATGTTTTTCCTATATACATTTGTAAATCTTTGTAAACCAAGAGAACCCCGGGGCGTGGCCAATTTTGACCAAGGGAACATAATTTGAACATACTTGGTAGACATCCAATAGACAATGCTACATACCAAATATCTAAGCTGTAGGCATTGAGGTTTCCAGTAAGAAGATTTTCAAAGATTGCCTTTTTTACATATTAAGGGCCCCCGTGGCGGGGCCAAATTTGACCCCGGGGCCAACATATAAACAATACAAACTGTAGGCATTGTGGTTTCTAAGAAGAAGATTTTTAAAGATTTCCTATATAAGTCTATGTAAAATAAAGTGACCCCTGGGGCGGGGCCAATTTTGACCCCAGGGAAATAATTTGATTAACTTTTGTAGAGTTCCATTAGAGGGTGCTAAATGCCAAATATCTAAGCTCTAGGCCTTGTGGTTTCAGACAAGAAGATCTTTAAGGTTTTTCCTTTAGGTTGGTATGGCAACCAGAGTTCTGCATGGAATTGATTTTTTTGAACAACTTTGGAAGAGCTTGATGCAAGGAACATCCATGGCGAGTTTCATCAACTTTGGCCCAGTGGTTTAGGAGGAGATGTTGTTTAAAGCAAAAGTTGACGAAGCACTGACGCAAGACGGACACAGGGCGATCCTTAAAGCTCACCATGAGCACAAAGTGCTCAGGTGAGCTAAAAAGTAGGTCAGTAGGTCAAAAATATAGGTCATGATATGACTTTTTTGAAATCAGAAAAAAAACTGTACACATGGTCATAATTTCATTACCATAGCTCCAAAAACAAAAAGTAGGTCAGTAGGTCAAAAATATAGGTCATGCGATGACATTTTTGAAATCGAAACGAAAAACTGTGCATATGGTCCAAATTTCATTGCTGTAGCTAAAAAAACAAAAAAAAAGGTCAGTAGGTCAAAAATATAGGTCAAGGAATAGTGTTTTTGCAAATCATCTAGAGAAACTGTGCAAATGGTCCAAATTTTATTGCCATAGCGAAAAACTTAAAAAATGAGAAATTTTTTTTTTTTTTTTTTTTTGGGGGGGGGGAGTGACCCCAGGGGAGGGGGGATGACCCCACTGTGGTCACAGTGCATACTACCAAATATATAAGCTCCAGGCCTTGCAGTTTCTGACAAGAAGATTTTTAAAGAATTTACTATGTAACTGTATGTAAAACATGTGACCCCTTGGGCGGAGCCAATTTTGACCCAGGGGCCATGATCTGAACAATCTTGGTAGAGGTCTACTTGACAATGCTGCATACCAAATATCTAAGCTCCATGTGTTGCGGTTTCTGACAAGAAGATTTTTAAAGTTTTCATTTTATAACTCTATGTAAATCAAGGGACCCCCGGGCGTGGCCAGTTCTAACCCAAGGATAATAATTTGAACAATCTTGGTAGAAGGATCACTAGATGATGCTACATACCAAATATCTAAGCTCCAGGCCTTGAGGTTTCTGACAAGATTTTTTAAAAGTTTTCCCTATATAACCTTATGTAAATCAAGTGACCCCCGGGGCAGAGCCAGTTCTGACATCAGGGTCATAATTTGAACAATCTTGGTAGAGGTCCACCAGATGATGCCTCACACCAAAAATCTAAGCTCCAGGCCTTGCGGTTTCTGACAAGAAGATTTTAAAACTTTAACTATGTAACTCTATGTAAAATCAAGTGACCCCCGGGGCGGGGCCAGTTCTGACCCCATGGTCATAATTTGGACAATCTTGGTAGAGGTCTACTAGATGATGCTACATACCAAATATCTAAGCATCATGCCTTGCGGAGTTTGAGAAGAAGATTTTTAAAAATTTTCCTTTTGCTTGCCATGGCAACCAGAGTTCTGCACGGAATTGAATTCTTTGAACAACTTTGGTAGAGCTTCATGCAAGGAACATCCCTGGCAAGTTTCATTGAATTTGGCCCAGTGGTTTCAGAGGAGATGTCGTTTGAATGGAAATGTTGTCGACGCACGACGACGGACGGAGGGGGGATCACAATAGCTCACCTGCGTGACAGGTTAGCTAAAATGAAAGTTGTCCGTATTCCCTGAAAACGAAAGTAGGTCATTGGATCAAAATAGATACAATCATCATACAGCCCGAAAAATATTTGAAATTTTACCATTTCCTAGGACAGATTTACTCGAAAATAATGCTGTTTTATTTATTATCAACAAGACAGAGAAGATTCTTTTTATTTTTTGAAAAAAATGACACAAAATCTTAAACTATCGAGAACACATCTCTCCTATATATGTAAACAATTGTGACAGATCGTAAGCATTCAAGCATTACTGTAAGAATAATCGTTTCAGCCACGACACTACTTTTTTTGGCCGCTGCATTCGTCATATATATCATGTGTATGTTTTTAGCCAACGATATTTTTCTCAAAATTAGCAAGTATAGCTATTATACAACTTACCAATTTGCTTAACGACTGCGTCAAAGATGGCGGCTTATTAATTGAGAGAACGAGAAAGGGGCGGTTCCAGGATTTCAGGTTTGGGGGTGGGGCGCAAAATGTTCGGCAAAATTTATGTCCGTTTTCTACCTCATTTTAACGGTTCAAATGTGCCTCTGATTATTCAATTCAATGTTGAACAATAAAGTATACATTCTTTAAAACATATTCTAAATAGACCTACAATAACACCTATCGTCAGGGTATTTTATTTGGTTTTGACATATTGCATCATTAAAAAAAACAAAAAAAAACATTTACGTAATTAAGTATTTACAGATCAGCCAATCAAAACGCCGAAATTTAGGCGAAGGGAAAATCCCGGGATTGCCTTTAAAATAGCCGGGATCCGGGATCGTATTAAACATATAGTAATACAGGGAATATATCACCTGCCATAGGTGTCATCGATAAATTATCGATTAGCGCATGCCTTTTGTTAGATATGCATAGTATCGACATCGACACCTTCACAAGTGGCACACTTAGATTAATTTGCCGTGTGACACATTAAAATAATTGTGATTATCGACATTTTTTACAGTTATACATAAATAAATTAAGATACTATTATATTAAGGTGTTGAGTTTTCAAACTACATTACCGTTTTGCATACTCATAAATATCATTGTCTAACTCTGAATAATCTTAATTGTGATTTCTGCATTTCAAGCTAGTTAATTCAAATGCAAACTGGTATAGCTCTAATGATAATTAAATCTTAATTTTAAATCAACGTAATGGTCAATATATATGATATAATCAGTTAATATAACTTTTTTATTGCCACACATTACGACAAATATCAAAACCAAAACAGTTTATTGATTTCCTATATAAGTTTAATACGATCCCGGATCCCGGGCGTTCCGGATCCCGGGATTTTCACCTCGCCCGAAATTTAGACAATGGGAATTCCGAAGGTTGTGTTGTTTCACATAAATACTGTAATCTGTAAGAAAGGAAGGAGAAATTTCATGAGGTTTGTGCCTTTTATGCATAAAAACGTTTGAACTAGTCATTGAATTATCCGCTAAGACAGGTCATTGTGTTGAAGTGAAGTTCTGCATAACGGTAATTTGGAATCCCCACAGGAATCCGACGTTTTGAATCCGACGTTTTATCCTAGAATTCACTGAGATGGAAATATAAGCACTGCCACTCTGTTGCCTAGAGTGGCAGTGCTTTCATTCCCATCTCGGTGAATTCTAGGATAAAACGTCGGATTCCTGTGGAATCCCCGATTGTAGCCTAGTTAAAGTGAAATTGAAAGTAGAAACTGTCAATAGTGAGTCGTAATCTGCAAGCCTGTTCATCTTAAAGATATTCTTCGAAAGAAGGCAGTAAAAACCAATTAGTTTTTTATGTTGTTTTGACTTCTTTTTCGTTATGATATACATATAGATCTGTTCATTTTTATTAGCTCACCTGAGCACAAAGTGCTCAAGGTGAGCTTTTGTGACCGCCTGATGTCCGTCGTCCGTCCGTGCGTCGTCAACTCCCAACAAACATGACCATATCGGGCCGATATCGGCAGGATGATGGCATATCGGCAGGGGTTTGCCGATGTAGGACCGATATCGGCCCGACATCCATGTGACGCACATAATTTGTTTTTTTCTCTTAATACAAAAAAAAATCTGAAAAAGTTCATAAAATTCTGATTCGGAATTGCTATATATTTTAATGCTGTTTGAAAAATTTGGATATAACTATTAGAAACCTTCATTGACAGATCGGTCCGATGTTGGCCCGATGTTGTACAACAAACTCCGCGCACCGGTTACGCTACGATCAGTAATCTAATCCTGTAAGGGGAGATCACTGCGTGGGAGATTGGTTGTACAAAACACTAACCCTATATAGCAATGAAATTAAGATATCGGCCCGACATTGGTCCGATATCATATTTTACATTGAACATAAATAGTCAATAATTTAAACAAATAAACAGCCTCGCTGTTGGGTTAACCCTTTGGTGATATAGTTGAGTGCCGGACTCGGGTTCAAGGTGTCCAAGGTTCAATTCCCGCTTCTGTTCTTGAGGGTTTTCTTCAAACAACTTCTTCTCCTGAACTGCTGGGCCAATTTTGCTAAAACTTGGCAGGAATGTTACTTGCATGAAGCTTTACCAAAATTGTTCAAGTGGTTCAGGTCCATTGCATTTCTAGGCCACAGGAGCTAAAAATAGATTTTCAAAGTTGGATCTTTAAAAATCTTCTTCTCCGAAACCACATGGCCTGGAGCTTAGATATTTGGTATGAAGCATCATCTAGTAGACCTCTACCAAGTTTATTCAAATTTGACCGTGTGGTCAAAACTGACCCCATCCCAAGGGTCAGTTGATTTTACATAGATTTATATAGGAAATCTTTAAAAATCTTCTTCTCGGAAACCACAAGGCCTAGAGTTTAGATATTTGGTGTGCAGAATTGTCCAGTAGACCTCTACCAAGTTTGTTCAAATCATGGCTCCTGGGTCAAAAATGGCCCAGCCCCGGGGGTCACATGTTTTACATAGAGTTCTATAGGAAAAACTTTAAAAAAGTATCTTGTTAGAAACCACAAGGCCTAGAGTTTAGATATTTGGTGTGCACTATTGTCCAGTGGACCTTTACCAAGTTTCTTCAAATCATAGCCACTGGGTCAAAATAGGCCCCACCCCGGGGGTAAATTGAATTTACATAGACTTATATAGGAAATCTTTAAAGTCTTCTTCTCAGAAACCACAATGCCCACAGCTTAGATATTTGGTATGTAGCATTGTCTAGTGGACCTCTATCAAGTTTGTTCAAATTATGTCCCCTGGGTCAAAATTGGCCACGCCCTAGGGTTCTCTTGATTTACATATAGTTATATAGGAAAAACATAAAAAAATCATTTTTCTCCAAAACAAATACGACTAGACCTTAGATATTTGGTGTGGAGTATTGTGTTGAGAACCTTTACCAGTATTGTTTATATGTTGGCCCTGGGGTCAAAATTGGCTCCCCCTGGGGGCCCTTAATATGTGCAAAAGGCAATCTTTAAAAATCTTCTTACTGGAAACCTCAATGCCTACAGCTTAGATATTTGGTATGCAGCATTGTCTAGTGGATGTCTACCAAGTTTGTTCAAATTATGTCCCCTGCGTCAAAATTGGCCACGCCCCAGGCTTCTCTTTGTTTACATATAGTTATATTGGTTAAACATGAAAAATCATTTTTCTACCAAAATTACAGGACTAGTCGAATCAGAAGATTGGACAGTGATGTTTGGCTAGTCACTGCTCCACAAAATTTCTTATAAATACAAGTTTTTGAGAGTTGAAAAGGGATTGATTTTGGGATCAAAATGTAGCTGAGAGTTGGACAGATTCTGATGTGAAAAAATGAATGGAAAAGCTCTTTTGATAATAAAATTATTTGATGCAAATTGAAGTTTGATGGACTAAAAACACTGTGAAATTTACTGACTGTTGAGAAAATCCCTGGGTTGTAAACCTATTGTGCAGAGGATATATAAATACATAATTGGATATAATTGGAATTATACATAACAGTACACCTTTAAATCATTAGTATAAAGTGAAAAGTGTTATCCACCAGTGGATTTATAGCAGTGAATTACCTTTGTAAGTTGAACAATGAATAAAAGCGAGGCAAAATCAAAAATGACTAGCAACAATGAAAAAACCTGCACTGAAAAGGGTATAAAGACTGGACAAAAGAAAAGTGGGCAACCCCCAGCTAAACGTACACATTCAGAGGTCAGCAATTGTAGCACTGAAGAACTTAGCTACATACACACACAGTTAGATTGTATGAATGAAAATCTATCAGAAGTCAGGGGTGAACTCAAAACACTCATGAAAAAGGAAGACATTGATAACCTTATAACCTCAACAGTCACAACTATAATGGAAAAAATGGAAAAGAAACTGACAGATATAATAAATAGAAAAATCAAGGAGAACACTGAAGAACTGTGTGATAAAATACGTTGTCTGGAGTATGAGAATGCAAAGTTGAACTCGAAATTGGACAATATGAAATCCAAAATTGACCAGGAATATGAAAATCTAACTGAACAATACATTTTTGGCTCAGGAGGCAAACAAGAGGGCAAATTATAATGAGCAATACAGCAGAAAGAACAATATCAAAATAATGAATGTCCCTTCAAAAGAAAAAGAAACTGAAGAAGTGTTGACAACAAATGTGAAAGAGATCCTCAGTAAACAAGGTATTACTCTTGAAGAAGAAGAAATCCTTGCAATTCATAGGATTCCAGGAAAGACTGATGAGATTAAACCTGTTTTAATAAAACTGAAAAATAACAATGCAAAAGTTAAAATTATGCAAAATAGAAAAGCCATGAAGGAAGCTGGACACAGACTGGTTGATGATGTGACAAAACTAAATCATGGTCTCATAAGCAGACTTTCCCTACACCCAGACATCTCCACTGCTTGGTTTTTCAATGGCAGAGTCTATGGTTCCACCAAGGCTGGAAAGAGATACAAATTTGACATTTATGACACAATTAGTTCAGTCATTGCTTGAGACATTCCATGTATGCTTTAGAAAGCATAAAGCAAATACTGAGAAATTTTCCACTCAAATATTTGTAACACATTGAGTTTAAAACTGTGTATAATTTCAGATGGTTTATACTTACAATACTAAAGTTTTTTTTGTATCAAGTACATTTTTAAGCATTTTTTATATGTAGTACATATTTAAAATATCATATTATTACTATGCGTATTTGGAAAAAATAAGTATGATGATACTTGTCAAATTGTTAAACTTTTTGTAAAATAGATGTTTTTTTTCTCTATGGTTTAAAGTTAAAAACTATAAACTATAGCTCAAAACCATGTATAATTGCAGATGGTTTAGACTTACAATACTAGAGTTTTTTTGTTCCGAGTATAAATTTAAGTAGTCTTTATATCGAGTACATATTTAAAATATCATATTAATATCAATACGCGTAATTGGCAAACATAAGTATGGTGATATTTGTCAAATTGAAATACATTTTGTAAAACATGTTTTCCTACTTATTAAAGTTAAAAACTATAAACTAAAGTTTAAAACCATGTAAAATTTCAGATGGTTTACGCTTACAATACTAAAGTATTTTTGTTTTAAGTACAAATTTAAGTAGTTTTTGTATCAAGTAAATATTTAAGTACACATTTATTATATAATAAGTATTTAAAAGTTAAAAACTATAAACTATAGTTTAAAACAATGTATAATTGCAGATGGTTTATGCTTACAATAAAAAAATATTTTTGTTTCGAGTATAAATTTAAGAATTTATATCGAGCACATATTAAAAATATCATGTTATTATTAAGCGTAATTGGCAAACATAAGTATGATACTTGTCAAATTGTTAAACATTTTGTATAACATATTTTTTTTTACATTTTAAAGTTAAAAACTATAAACTATAGTTTAAAACCATGTACAATTTCAGATTGTGTATGCTTACAATACATATATTTTTAGCTCACCTGAGCACAAAGTGCTCAGGGTGAGCTTTTCTGATCGGTCTTTGTCCGTCGTCCGTCCGTCCGTCCGTCGTCAACTTTTCATTCAAACAACATCTTCTCTGAAACCAATGGGGCAAATTTAATGAAACTTGCCTGGGATGTTCCTTGCATGAAGCTCTACCAAGATTGTTCAAATGGTTCTGGTCCATTGCATTTCTGGTTCACTGGAGCTAAAAATAGATTTTATAAGTTGGATCTTTAAAAATCTTCTTCTCCAAAACCACAAGGTCCTGGAGCTTTGATATTTGGTATGAAGCATCATCTAGTAGACCTCTACCAAGTTTGTTCAAATTATGTCCCTGGGGACAAAACTGACCCCACCCCAGGGGTCAGTTGATTTTACATAGAGTTATATAAGGAAGAATTGAAAATCTTCTTGTCAGAAACCACAAGGCCTAGAGTTAAGATATTTGGTATGTAGCATTGTCTAGTGGACCTCTAACAAGTTTGTTCAAATCATGGCCTCTGGGTGAAAAATGGTCCCGCCCCGGGGGTCACTTGTTTTACATAGAGTTATATAGGAAAATCTTAAAAAAATCTTCTTGTCAGAAAACGTAAGTTATAGAGCTTAGATATTTGGTGTGTAGCATTGTCTAGTGGACCTCTACCAAGTTTGTTCAAATCATGGCCTCTGGGTCAAAAATGGCCCCGCCCCAGGGGCCACTAGTTTTACATAGAGTTATATAAGAAAATCTTAAAAAATCTTCTTGTCAGAAACCGTAAGTTATAGAGCTTAGATATTTGGTGTGTAGCATTGTCTAGTGGACCTTTACCAAGTTTGTTCAAATCCTGTCCTCTGGGTCAAAAATGACCCCGCCCCAGTGGCCACTAGTTTTACATAGAGTTATATAGGAAAATCTTAAAAAATCTTCTTGTCAGAAACCGTAAATTATAGAGCTTAGATATTTGGTGTGTAGCATTGTTTAGTGAACCTCTACCAAACTTGTTCAAATCCTGGCCTCTGGGTCAAAAATGACCCCACCCCAGGGGCCACTAGTTTTACATAGAGTTATATAAGAAAATCTTAAAAAATCTTCTTGTCAGAAACCGTAAGTTATAGAGCTTAGATATTTGGTGTGTAGCATTGTCTAGTGGACCTTTACCAAGTTTGTTCAAATCCTGTCCTCTGGGTCAAAAATGACCCCGCCCCAGGGGCCACTAGTTTTACATAGAGTTATATAGGAAAATCTTAAAAAATTTTCTTGTCAGAAACCGTAAATTATAGAGCTTAGATATTTGGTGTGTAGCATTGTTTAGTGAACCTCTACCAAGTTTGTTCAAATCCTGTCCTCTGGGTCAAAAATGACCCCACCCCAGGGGCCACTAGTTTTACATAAAGTTATATAAGAAAATCTTAAAAAATCTTCTTGTCAGAAACCGTAAGTTATAGAGCTTAGATAATTTGGTGTGTAGCATTGTCTAGTGGATCTTTACCAAGTTTGTTCAAATCCTGTCCTCTGGGTCAAAAATGACCCCGCCCCAGGGGCCACTAGTTTTACATAGAGTTATATAGGAAAATCTTAAAAATCTTCTTGTCAGAAACCGTAAATTATAGAGCTTAGATATTTGGTGTGTAGCATTGTTTAGTGAACCTCTACCAAGTTTGTTCAAATCCTGGCCTCTGGGTCAAAAATGACCCCACCCCAGGGGCCACTAGTTTTACATAGAGTTATATAGGAAAATCTTAGTGGACCTCTACCAAGTGTGTTCAAATCCTGTCCTCTGGGTCAAAAATGGCCCCGCCCCGGGGTCACTTGTTTTACATAGAGTTATATAGGAAAAACTATAAAATCTTCTTGTCAGAAACAAGAAGGCCTACAGTTAAGATATTTGGTATGTAGAATTGTCTAGTGGACCTCTACCAAGTTTGTTCAAATCCTGGCCTCTGGGTCAAAAATGGCCCTGCCCCGGGGTCACTTGTTTTACATAGAGTTATATAGGAAAATCTTAAAACAATCTTCTTATCAGAAACCGTAAGTTATAGAGCTTAGATATTTGGTGTGTAGCATTGTCTAGTGGACCTCTACCAGGTTTGTTCAAATCCTGGCCTCTGGGTCAAAAATGGCCCCGCCCCAGGGGCCACTAGTTTTACATAGAGTTATATAAGAAAATCTAAAAAATCTTCTTGTCAGAAACCGTAAGTTATAGAGCTTAGATATTTGGTGTGTAGCATTGTCTAGTGGACCTCTACCAAGTTTGTTAGAAAAATGTCCCTGGGGTCACTATTGGCCCCGCCTGAGGGGTCACAAGTTTTAAATAACAATATAGAAGAAAATCTTTAAAAATCTTCTTGTCTGAAACCACAAGACCTAGAATTTTAAAATTTGGCATGAAGCAAGCTTTATCAAGCTTTTTCAAATAATTGGATTAGGTTAAAGGTCACGGAGGCTAAAAGTAAATTTATCTACTGTACCTCATAGAGCCTTCATTTTAGACCAATATCTTTGATATTCAGTATAGAGGTTCCTTGCATGGACCTCTACCCATGGGTAGGGTTTGAGGTCACTGGGTCAAGATCAAGTTCACCATAGCTTATAATAGATATTTCTACTTTCTGTCATAGAGCCTTTATTTTTTGACTGAAATTTTACATATTTGGTTTGTAGGCACTTACATATTTTCAATTAAAAAATGAAATACTGCTTCCAGCAAACCTACAGCCAAAGTACTCAGGTGAGCGATCCAGGGCCATCATGGCCCTCTTGTTCTGTTTCAAGTACAAACTTAAGTTGTTTTTTTGTATCAGGTTGTACATTATTATCTAAGTATGTTCTGTATTGCGTACGTATTTAAAATATTATATAAGTATGATGATACCTGTCAGATTGTTAAACATTTGTTTCTCTACATATACTTTATAGGAAAATAGTTATACTGCACTATTGAGTACATAATACAAGAAACAGGTCAAACTATTAAATCATCCCTTTTATATGTAAAAATACTTGTATTTAGAGGAATTTGTTGTCCTTTTTTTTCTCTTTAGAAGTATAATCTGTAAAATGGATTGTACCATTTTTGTTTGTTTTCGTTTTGTAAACTTGTTGGAATATGCTCTGTTCTGTTTACTTATGTCAAGTTGTTTAAACATTATTAACACGGAGTATGGCTGAACTAAAAATTTTATCGGCAAATTGTCGTGGCCTACAATGTAATAAGAAAAGAGCTGATGTCTTTAAATTTTTAAAAGAAAAAAAGTATCATATATACTGTTTACAAGACACACATTTTACTAAGAGTCAAGAAAAATTTATATACTCCCAATGGAATAAAGAATGTTATTTTAGATTTGCATCTTCAAATGCTAGAGGAGTAGCAATACTTTTTAATAAAGATTTTGAATATAAGGTACATGAGGTTCATTCCGACAATATAGGTAATATGATTGCTTTAGATCTTACACTTGAGACAAATAGAGTAACTCTTGTAAATGTGTATGGACCAAATACAGACACACCTGACTTCTTTGATAGAATGTTTTCTCTAGTTGATGAGATAGGTAATGACTCATACATTATTTGTGGAGATTACAATTTAGTTCTTGATCCATCCTTAGACTATGATAATTACAAACGTATAAATAATGGTAAAGCGAGATTAAAGCTTCTTAATCATATACAAAATAGACAATTGTTTGACCCTTTTAGGGAAATATTTCCGGACCAACAGAGATACACATGGCGTCGTAAAAACCCTCTCCAGCAGGCTCGTCTCGATTTTTTCCTAATAACAGAAGACCCTCTAGTAAATGCCCACAAAACTGATATAGAAACTAGCTACAAATCTGATCATTCCATAGCTTCTTTATTTTTAAATTTTTCTAAAATAGAACACGGTAAAGGTTTATGGAAACATAACAATTCACTACTTAAAGATGAAGAATATTTAAAAATGGTGAAAGAAAAAATCAGGGAAGTGAAACAGCAATATTGTCTAAGGGTCTATGATATAGATAATATTGATAACATACCAAATGATGAAATTGAATTTGTAATAAATGATCAATTGTTTTTAGAGACAATGCTTATGGAACTACGAGGAGTCGCAATATCGTATGGTAGTTACAAGAAACGTCAAAATAACATAACAGAAGCTGAATTAATTATGAAAATATCAAATTTGGAAAAAAATATAAATGAACAAAACATTGATCAGTTAGAAAAATTGAAACTAGACCTAACAGAAATAAGAGAAAAAAGTTAAAAGGACATATTATTCGATCTAAAGTTAAGTGGATTGATGAAGGTGAAAAACCTTCAAACTTTTTCTGTAATTTAGAGAAGCGAAACTATCTAAATAAATCAATTTCAAAGTTGGAGCTAGGAAATGGGGAGATAATTAGTTCACAAAAAGACATCCTGAAAGAAATGCAATTTTTTTATCAGACACTGTATTCTAGTAAAGATGATAAAATGATAGAGGATATTGATTTAAACAATTTTTTTGAAAATAACTCAGTTAGAAAATTAACAACAGACGAGAGTCAAAGTCTTGAGGGTAAAATTACATACTTAAAGGCAAGCAATGCACTGCGCTGTATGGCAAATGATAAAACACCTGGCAGTAATGGTTTTACCGCAAATTACTTTAAAATGTTTTGGAAGGACCTAGGTCATTTTGTAGTAAGATCAGTAAATTATGCTCTTGAAATAGGGCAGATGTCTGTAACTCAACGACAAGGTATAATAACATGTATTCCGAAAGAAAATAAATCAAAACAATTTTTAAAAAACTGGAGACCAATAACTCTTTTAAATACTGTCTATAAAATAGCTTCTGGAAGCATTGCTGCACGTATAAAAACAGTCCTAAACAATTTAATCAGTGATGAACAAACAGGCTTTATAAAAAACAGATATATCGGGGAAAATACAAGACTTATATATGATATTATGCATTATGCAGATGAAAACAATATTCCTGGTCTCTTACTGCTGATCGATTTTGAAAAAGCATTTGATTCCCTTTCTTGGTCTTTTATTCAAAAAACTTTAGATTTCTTTAATTTTGGAAGATGCCTGAAAAGCTGGGTTAAGCTATTTTACTCTAACATACAGTCATTTGTTAGTCAAAGTGGGTTTTTGTCGGAATCATTTAATGTAGGTCGCGGTTGCCGTCAAGGTGACCCTTTGTCGCCTTATCTTTTCATCCTCTGCTCAGAAATTCTTACTAAAAAAATAAAACAAAACAAGAAAATAAAAGGCATAAATGTTAATGGTATAGAACACGTAGTATCACTTTTTGCTGACGATACATCTATAATACTTGATGGAACTAAGGAGTCATTAAATGAAACAATGAAGGAATTAGAATATTTTGCACAGATTTCAGGTCTCAAAATAAACTTTGAAAAAAATCATATAATATGGTTTGGTTCTAAAAAATTTAGTAGCCAGTCAATTAAAACAAAGTTTAAATTAGTATGGGGAAAAGATGAGTTTAAATTTTTAGGAATTAAATTTCATGTTGATTTGGAAAAAATGATTCATTTGAATAACAAAGAAAAAATAGGTAGTTTAGAACAGTCTGTTAAGTTCTGGAATAGACGTTATCTTACTCCCATTGATGATGTACAGTCATTAAAAGTTTATTATTACCAATCTTTAATCATTTATTTATTTCTCTTCCTGATCCTGATGACAAAATGCTTAAATCTATCAGTGATATTTTGTATAACTTTCTGTGGCATGGGCCAGCAAAAGTAAAAAAGTCAGTTGTAACTAAAGATTTCTGTGAGGGTGGACTTAAAATGACAAATATTCAGTGTTTTATTCAAAGTCTTAAAATAACTTGGATAAGAAGATTGATAACAACAAAATCAAAATGGCTTAATTTAGCAGAAAATCTATTTGATGTACAAAAACTGATAAATTGTGGAAAACATTACGCTGATAAAATGGAACAAAAAATAACAAACAAGTTTTGGAAAAATGTATTGCAGTCTTACTCTTATTACATAATGCCAGCTCCAGTTAAAAGAAACAGTGACTTTTTGAAATGTCCAATTTTTTACAATCACAATATCCTTGTTGGAAAACAAAGTCTATTTCTAAAATCATGGTATCAAAATGGAATAAGATATATAAATGATTTGTACAAAGGACAAAAGCTTATGTTGTATGAGGAATTTAAAAATAGCACTAACATTCCTGTTAACTCTTTACATCATCTTGGAGTAATAAGAGCAGTTTCAAGTTACAAAAGGAAAGTCACTTTAAAACAAACAGAAATAAGCTCAGAAAGTAATCCTTTAATTCCCTATCCAGTAAGAACTATTATGCAATCAAAATCAGGATGCAAAGACATTTACGATATTCTTAACAAAAACTCTGATATGCCAACAAGTCAAATAAAATGGAAAATGCAATATCACTTTGAATATGAAGATTGGAAATCTTTTTATAGCATGCCTTTTAAAGTGACAAGAGACAGTAATTTACAATGGCTCCAATATAGAATTTTACACCGAATCTTACCAATTAATAAATACTTATACACATTAAAGTTGAAAGATAGTGATATTTGTGACTTCTGCAAGAATGAAACAGAAACAATAGAACATATTTTTTGAAAATGTAGATGTACACATTCACTACTGAATGAACTAAAAAGACACTTAGAAAAGGAAAATATTCCTATAAAAATTAATGAAAGGAACATAATTTTTGGATCAAAAAATACACCAGAATACTTAATACCCTCTATATAAAAAAGTACATATTCACAAGCAAATCTCTTGGAAGATTACTGTCAATAAATTCACTTAAATGCTACTTACAACATGAATATAATATAAACAAAGAACTGTCAATAAAAAACCAAACCCTAAGTATGTTTGAGACTAACTGGAAAATAATATACAATTTAATTGAGTAAAATGTGGTGCTGATTTTTTTTGTTCTATGCAGAGGAAGCCAAATTTATGTAAAAATTTCATATATCCAAAGATTTTGAATTATGAGCCTTTGACATTCTTATTATTGTATTCTGAAAACAGAGCAATATGTCCAACATGCTCTTAAAATTTGATGGTTTTTTTTTAATACTTTTAGGCCTTAGAGATCCATTTTTTAATAAACATGTAATAATAATGATACATTTGTAAACTTAAAGTTACATGTAAATAGATATATGTAGAATCCTTTGATATGGATATGAAATGCTTATATATATATATAATTACAGTCCACGTTTGTATATGAGTTAGATAGTTATGAATATACTTAAGAATAATGAATAATTGTAAGGTGTGGAGTGTGGATGGTTCCCCGACCCTCACACACCTATGACGGGGAGAATAAAAGTATTAAAAAAAAAAAAAAAAAAAAAAAATTACAGGACTAGACCTTAGATATTTGGTGTGGAGTATTGTGTTGAGAACCTTTACCAGTATTGTTTATATGTTGGCCCCGGGGTCAAAATTGGCCCCGCCCTGGGGGCCCTTAATATGTAAACAAGAGGGCCATGATGGCCCTATATCGCTCACCTGAATATGACTGCTTTTAACAAAGTTGCTATGGAGCTGGTTAATTGACCCCAGATGACCCATATTCAAACTTGGCCTAGAAATTATTGAAACAATCTTTCTGACAAATTTCAAGGTTATTTGGACTGAAAGTGTAGCCTCTATGGTGTTAACAAGGTTTTTCCATATTTGGGCTCTGTGACCTAGTTTTTGACCCCAGATGATCCATATTCAAACTTGGTCTAGAAATTATTGAAACAATCTTTCTGACAAATTTCAAGGTTATTTGGACTGAAAGTTTTTCGATATTTAGGCTCTGTGACCTAGTTTTTTAATCCAGATGACCCATATTCAAAGTTGAGCTGGAAATCATAGAAGCAACCTTTCTGACAAATTTTCAGGTTATTTGGACTGAAAGTGTAGCCTCTAGAGTGTTAACAAGGTTTTTCCATATTTGGTCTCTGTGACCTAGTTCTTGACCAAAGATGACCCATATTAGTACTTGAGCTAGAAATCATCAAAACAACCTGTCTGACAAATTTCCAGGATATTTGGACTGAAAATATAACCTCTGGAGTGTTAAAATGGTTTTTACATTTTAGGCTCTGTGACCTAGTTTTTGATCCCAGATGACCGATATCCTAATCTAGGCTAGAAATCATTGAAACAACCTTTCTGACAAATTTCAAGGACATTTGGACTGAAAATGTAACCTCTAGAGCATTAACAAGGATTTTCTACTTTTTGGCCCTGTGTCCTAGTTTTTGACCCCACATAACCCATATTCAAAACTGAGCTAGAAATCATTAAAAAAATCTTTCTGACAAATTTCAAGGTTATTTGAACTGAAAATGTTACCCCAATGCATGTTAACAAGGTTTTTCCATATTTGGGGTCTGTGACCTAGTTTTTGACTCCAGATGACCTTTATTCGAATCTGAGCTAGAAATCATTAAAACATTTTTTCTGACAAATTTCGAGAATATTTGGACTGAAAAGTAGCTTCTAGAGTGTTAACAAGTTTTTTCTATTTTTTGGCTCTGTGACCTAGTTTTTGATTTCAGATGACCCATATTCAAATTTAACCTAGAAATCATTGAAACAACCTTTCTGACAGATTCCAGGTTATTTGGACTGAAAATGTTACCTCTAGAGTGATAACAAGGTTTTTCCATATTTTTACCTCTGTGACCTAGTTTTTGACCCAAGATGACCCAATTTTGAAATTAAGCTAAAAATCATCAAAACAACCTTTCTGACAAATTTCCAGGATATTTGGACTGAAAATGTAACCTCTAGAGTGTTAACAAGGTTTTTCTATTTTTGGGCTCTGTGACCTAGTTTCTGAACCAAGATGACCCATATTCAAACTTGAGCTAGAAATCATAGAAACAACCTGTCTGACAAATTTCCAGATTATTTGGACTGAAAATGTTACTTCTCCTTCTACAAGAGATTTTCAAAGTTTTCACTATATAAGCCTATGTAAAACAAATGACCCCGGGGTGGGGCCAAATTTGACTCCAGGGGTATAATTGGAACAAACTTGGTAGAGGTCCACTAGACAATGCTACATACTAAATCTTAAGGCTCAGGGCCTTGTGGTTTCAGACAAGAAGATTTTCGAAGTTTTTCCTATATAAGCCTATGTAAAACCAATGACCCCAGGGTTGGGCCAAATTTGACCCCAGAGGTATAATTTGAACAAACTTGGTAGAAGTCCACTAGACAATGCTACATACCAAATATCTAAGCTCTATGCCTTACGGTTTCTGACAAGAAGATTTTTAAAGTTTTTCCTATATAACTCTATGTAAAACAAGTTACCCCTGGGGCAGGGCCATTTTTGACCCAGAGGCCATGATTTGAACAAACTTGGTAGAGGTCCACTAGACAATTCTTCACACCAAATATCTTAGCTCCATGCCTTACGGTTTCTGACAAGAAGATTTTTAAAGTTGTTCCTATATAACTCTATGTAAAACAAGTTACCCCTGGGGCGGGGCCATTTTTGACCCAGAGGCCATGATTTGAACAAACTTGGTAGAGGTCCACTAGACAATGCTTCACACCAAATATCTTAGCTCTATGCCTTACGGTTTCTGACAAGAAGATTTTTAAAGTTTTTCCTATATAACTCTATGTAAAACAAGTTACCCCTGGGGCAGGGCCATTTTTGACCCAGAGGCCATGATTTGAACAAACTTGGTAGAGGTCCACTAGATGATGCTTTATACCAAATATCAAAGCTCCAGGCCTTGTGGTTTCTGACAAGAAGATTTTTAAAGATCCAACTTTTAAAATCTGTTTTTAGCTCCTGTGACCCAGAAATGCAATGAACCGGAACCATTTGAACAAACTTGGTAGAGCTTCATGCAAGGAACATTCTAGGCAAGTTTCATTAAATTTTGACTAGTGGTTTCAGAGGAGATGTCGTTTGAATGAATTGTGGACGACGGACGGACGGACGGACGCCGGACAATCAAGGATCCTAAAAGCTCACATGAGCATGCTCAGGTGAGCTAAAAAGGCAATCTTTGAAATTCTTCTTTCTGGAAACCTCAATGCCTACAGCTTAGATATTTGGTATGCAGCATTGTCTAGTAGACCTCTACCTTTTTTGTTTGAAAAATTTCCCTGGGGTCACTATTGGCCACGCCCAAGGGGTCACAAGTTTTAAAAAGCAGTATAGAAGAAAATCTTTAAAAATCTTCTTGTCTGAAAGCACAAGGCCTAGAATTTTAAAATTTGGCATGAAGCAAGCTTTATCAAGCTTTTTGAAATTATTAGATTAGGTTAAAGGTCACGGAGGCTAAAAATATATTTATCTTACTGTACCTCATAGAGCCTTCATTTATAGACCAAAATCTTTGATATTCAATATATAGGTTCCTTGCATAGACGTCTACCCATGGGTAGGGTTTGAGGTCACTGGGTCAAGGTCAAGCTCACCATAGCTTATAATAGATATTTCTACTTTCTGTCATAGAGCCTTTATTTATTGACTGATATTTTACATATTTGGTGTGTAGGCACTTACATATTTTCAATTAAAAAATGAAATACTGCTTAACAGCAAACCTACAGCCAAAGTACTCAGGTGAGCGATCCAGGGCCATCATGGTCCTCTTGTTATCTATGTTCTAAAAAGATGTTTCAACCTCAAACCCTTTAGTTTAGTTTAGACTCATTTATTTTACATCGATTGCAATACAAGTTCTTACAACTTTGATTCATCACGCTAGATGACTGCTTCCTGGGTTGCGTACCAGTATTCGCGCAGCATGGAAGAATATGAAGATTGTGAGAGAATCTCGCTTCTGACGGGATTCGAACCTTCGGATCCGAAGCCCTGCGCTCTACCCCTGGACCACGGTGCCTCCTCAAACCCTTTGGGCCCAAGCAGAGTCAATCGGGAGTTAGGACTTATCCCTGCCTTCATTCCACGATTTAACTGCCCTGGTACAAGAGTTTTAAAGCACAACTGCCTTTACATAAGAGTTTTGTAGCATAAAAGTCATAAATAACAGCTCCATACAACTGTTCCTACTGTTATCTATTACAAATGTAGCCATTTCAACATAAAATAAATCTCAGACCCACTATCCAACACTATAATACACATGTTCAAGTTATTAAAAATATTGTGGCTTAAATTACCTCAACTGCCTATGTTTTTACTTGGTTTTCTCAATAATAACAAAGGTCTGCAAAATGTTGGTTGTGCCTATCAATTAAGCGATAATTACAAGTGTATTCTACACATCAATATTTGTCTGACCATTCTATGTGAAGAATAAGCTTGAAATTCAATAAGAACACTAAAAATTAACTTATCGCCACATATTCTTTTGAGAAATAATGACAGCCGGAGATGGAGATGGGGCTAGTTCCCAACTTCAAGTGACTGTGGGCCCAAAAGTTGGTGAAGTTGCATATTCTGTAATAAAAAACAGAAGAGGTAACTTTATTTATTTTCTTAATTTAGAAAAAGAATGAAGAGAACTGCAACTCAGTCAATTGCACCATGTGAGTTTTTAATTTTGCTTCCCTCAAAAGCACAGGGACACAACAGCACATTGACAAAACATTATATACCACTATTATACATATATATATATATATATATATATATATACCATTTGGTCAGTGAGCCATGTCCCTGTGCTCAAAAGTAGTATGTGTTCATTGAACAAAACAAGAGGGCCATGATGGCCCTATATCGCTCACCTGAATATGACTGCTTTTAACAAAGTTGCTATGGACCTGGTTAATTGACCACAGATGACCCATATTCAAACTTGGCCTAGAAATTATTGAAACAATCTTTCTGACAAATTTCAAGGTTATTTGGACTGAAAGTGTGGCCTCTAGGGTGTTAACAAGGTTTTTCCATATTTGGGCTCTGTGACCTAGTTTTTGACCCTAGATGATCCATATCCAAACCTGAGCTAGAAATCATCAAAACAACCTTTCTGACAAATTTCCAGACATTTGGACTAAAAATGTAGCCTCTAGAGTGTTAACAAAGTTTTTCGATATTTAGGCTCTGTGAACTAGTTTTTTAATCCAGATGACCCATATTCAAAGTTGAGCTGGAAATCATAGAAGCAACCTTTCTGACAAATTTTCAGGTTATTTGGAATTAAAATCTTAACTCTAGAGTGTTAACAAGGTTTTTCCATATTTGGTCTCTGTGACCTAGTTTTTGACCAAAGATGACCCATATTAGTACTTGAGCTAGAAATCATCAAAACAACCTGTCTGACAAATTTCCAGGATATTTGGACTGAAAATGTAACCTCTGGAGTGTTAAAATGGTTTTTACATTTTAGGGCTCTGTGACCTAGATTTTGATCCCAGATGACCCATATCCTAATCTGGGCTAGAAATCATTGAAACAACCTTTCTGACAAATTTCAAAGACATTTGGACTGAAAATGTAACCTCTAGAGCATTAACAAGGATTTTCTACTTTTTGGTCCTGTGTCCTAGTTTTTTACCCTACATAACCCATATTCAAAACTGAGCTAGAAATCATTAAAACAATCTTTCTGACAAATTTCAAGGTTATTTGAACTGAAAATGTTACCTCAATGCATGTTAACAAGGTTTTTCCATATTTTGGGTTTGTGACCTAGTTTTTGACCCCAGATGACCTTTTTTCGAATCTGAGCTAGAAATCATTAAAACATTTTTTCTGACAAATTTCGAGAATACTTGGACTGAAAAGTAGCTTCTAGAGTGTTAACAAGTTTTTTTCTATTTTTGGGCTCTGTGACCTAGTTTTTGATTTCAGATGACACATTTTCAAATTTACCCTAGAAATCATTGAAACAACCTTTCTGACAGATTCCAGGTTATTTGGACTGAAAGTGTTACCTCTAGAGTGTTAACAAGGTTTTTCCATATTTGGGCTCTGTGACCTTGTTTTTGAACCCAGATGACCCAATTTTGAACCGGAGCTAAAAATCATCAAAACAACCTTTCTGACAAATTTCCAGGATATTTGGACTGAAAATGTAACCTCTAGAGTGTTAACAAGGTTTTTCTATTTTTGGGCTCTGTGACCTAGTTTTTGAACCCAGATGAGCCATATTCGAACTTGAGCTAGAAATCATAGAAACAACCTGTCTGACAAATTTCCAAATTATTTGGACTGAAAATGTTACTTCTCCTTCTACAAGAAGATTTTCAAAGTTTTCACTATATAAGCCTATGTTAAACCAATGACCCCGGGGTGGGGCCAAATTTGACTCCAGGGGTATAATTGGAACAAACTTGGTAGAGGTCCACTAGACAATGCTACATACTAAATCTTAAGGCTCAGGGCCTTGTGGTTTCAGACAAGAAGATTTTCGAAGTTTTTCCTATATAAGTCTATGTAAAACCAATGACCCCAGGGTGGGGCCAAATTTGACCCCAGAGGTATAATTTGAACAAACTTGGTAGAAGTCCACTAGACAATGCTACATACCAAATATCTAAGCTCTATGCCTTACAGTTTCTGACAAGAAGATTTTTAAAGTTTTTCCTATATAACTCTATGTAAAACAAGTTACCCCTGGGGCGGGGCCATTTTTGACCCAGAGGCCATGATTTGAACAAACTAAGTAGAGGTCCACTAGACAATGCTGCACACCAAATATCTTAGCTCTATGCCATACGGTTTTTGACAAGAAGATTTTTAAGTTTTTCCTATATAACTCTATGTAAAACAAGTTACCCCTGGGGCGGGGCCATTTTTGACCCCAGGATCATAATTTGAACAAACTTGGTAGAGGTCCACTAGATGATGTTTTATACCAA
Source organism: Cyclina sinensis (assembly GCA_012932295.1). Taxonomy (NCBI): domain Eukaryota; kingdom Metazoa; phylum Mollusca; class Bivalvia; order Venerida; family Veneridae; genus Cyclina; species Cyclina sinensis. The sequence continues at coordinate 9,104,648 of JAAONU010000015.1, forward strand.
ATATCAAAGCTCCAGGCCTTGTGGTTTCTGACAAGAAGATTTTTAAAGATCCAACTTTTAAAATCTGTTTTTAGCTCCTGTGACCAAGAAATGCAATGAACCGGAACCATTTGAACAAACTTGGTAGAGCTTCATGCAAGGAACATTCTAGGCAAGTTTCATTAAATTTTGCCCAGTGGTTTCAGAGGAGATGTCGTTTGAATGAATTGTGGACGACGGACGGACGGACGGACGCCGGACAATCAAGGATCCTAAAAGCTCACATGAGCATGCTCAGGTGAGCTAAAAACTACAGAGAACTCTGTCTGCATTTAGGTTTTTTTATCGTACCAGTTGTCCATATGACTGATAGCATAGTTATTTTTTGTGTCTGGGGATGATGCAAGATATTAAAAGCATCCTGTCCCAGGAACACTTATGGTTCTTTCCATGCACCAGTACATGGAACCTTGGTTTAAGACCTCATCTGAAAGACAGTTGTTTTAGTGGAGGAGCAGGGAGTCCAACTTGCTACCTCTGGATCACAATTCTGTGCATTACCACTGGACCATGATGCCAGGTCCATGTATTTATTCAATGATGTTGTTTTCAAACTGAAAATAAAAGATTGTTATTTTTTGTCAAAAAGGGTTATTGGGAGTACATATGGATTAGTTACTTCAATTTCTGTAAGTTTTAAAACATTTTTTCTAAAGATTTGAGTACATTTCCATACGCTGTTCCCTACAAAAAAAACAATTTGAAAGAGATGCTGAATGTAAAAATGAAGAAAATTAGATATCAAAAAATGATAATAATGTTCTTATTACATCTTCATTAACAAATTTGTCTCATATTTTATTAATATAACTACTTTCTCTTTAGTTGCATAAAATTAGTTTTCATAGCTGCAAACAAATAACAAATTAACATACAAAACACTGTGTCTTAACCCAATTTAAGGAAGATTGTCATTCTTTTGTTTCATGTGTATCAGTCAATGCTGAGAAACACAAACAATAATCAAAGCACTGAAAGTACTGCAAAACCTGCCGCGTAGTCCTGGGTTTATGTTTTCAAGTAAAGAATACATGCATATAATGCAATACCTTTATCTGAGAGAATTTATCTCTGTACAACAGAGGTCCATTGGAGCTAGTCTCATAAACTGAATATGATAAAAATCTGTTTTTTGACCTGCCTTGCCATAAATTATAGTCCAACTTCGCTGGATTTTTTTTGTACATAACTACTGAACACTCTATTCAATACTCACAACCATTGATCTTGATCACTTTCAACACTTATCAAATTTAGTATCGACTATTCCACATATTTTTCTAAAACCCTGTGGTACTTCAACTATAATGTTCTAGAAAAGTACAAGAGTACTATAATACCAGCCATGATTTATGGATATACCAATATTGTAAGTTCTGTTGGTAGTTTACTGGTAACATTTCCAGTCTAGTACAAGTTCTTTCCAGTAATTATAGGAAGGTAATCTGACTCTGATATGAATACAACTGTAAAGAGAGGTAAAACTTTAGCTGACAATAAGTTTACTACAAACACAAGAAAGAAATACTTGTTAACATTATCTTTATTTAGAAATAAAAACTATCAAAAAAAACAATTCAGTAGAAATGTGTCCATGGGACACATTTTCCCTAGACATGTATCATAAGCAGATGATAAAAATTAAAGAGGCAGGCGGAATGGCAAAAGCAGTATTATTGTTACATTTATTTAAGGAACAATGTGCTACAAAACATAACCCTATAAATGTGAAGACATTTGGTTTTATCAGAAATTTAGTCTATAAAGGTCAAACTCTGACAAATTTGGAGGTGTCCTGCCCAATTTTGCAAGTAACCTTAGTTTCATAAGATACATATACATGCAAAATATGAAAAAAATCTGTGTAAGCATTTTTCTTTAAATGTGTAGAAATTTCATGTTAGTAGAAAATAAGTCAAAAAGGGGCATAATGGAAGGAACCATATGTAGACACATCTACATGCAAATATGAATGAAATCTGTGCAAGCATTTTCATACAGATGTGTGGAAATTGAATATAGAGTTTAAAAGAGGCCATACATGACCCAGATGACCTGTGCACTGGTATGTTGCATCAAGATGAAAATTGTGTGATGATAATGCCTCTATTATTACTTATAGAAATGAAAACTGGATGAACATGAAACCATAACCTTTTCTTGAAGCACACAAAGAGGACAAACCCTGTAAATGGCAGTCAGAGTTATGTATCTTGTGTCATCACCTACACACAAATGAGTAAGTGTAAACTGTCATGCAAATGCTACAAAAGTAGTTGCAAAAAGTGAGAAATTTCCAACTAGCAAAAAAAGTTGAACTGATGGAAGTA